>CM059788.1:23154408-24555908 GCA_030435695.1 Brachymystax lenok tsinlingensis | reverse complement strand
CTAATGGCTAGTGGCTGCTGCCAACATACTGACTTAAATCTCTAGCCACTTTAAACATAGGAATTGGATGTAACAATGTATCACTTTAAACAATTTTGTATATAATGTTTACGTATCTGACATACTCATATCAAATGTATACACTGTACTCTAAACCATCTACTGTATCTTGCCTATGCCGTTCGGCCATCGACCCAAATCTCTAGCCACTTTAATAATTATAATTGGATGAAATAATGTATCACTAGCCACTTTAAACAATGCCATTTATATAATGGTTACATATCCTACATTACTCATCTCATACAGTGGGGAAAAAAAGTATTTAGTCAGCCACCAATTGTGCAAGTTCTAACTTAAAAAGATGAGAGAGGCCTGTAATTGTCATCATAGGTACACTTCAACTATGACAGACGAAATGAGAAAAAGAAATCCAGAAAATCACATTGTAGGATTTTTAATTTATTTATTTGCAAATTATGGTGGAAAATAAGTATTTGGTCAATAACAAAAGTTTATCTCAATACTTTGTTATATACCCTTTGTTGGCAATGACAGAGGTCAAACGTTTTCTGTAAGTCTTCACAAGGTTTTCACACACTGTTGCTGGTATTTTGGCCCATTCCTCCATGCAGATCTCCTCTAGAGCAGTGATGTTTTGGGGCTGTCGCTGGGCAACACGGACTTTCAACTCCCTCCAAAGATTTTCTATGGGGTTGAGATCTGGAGACTGGCTAGGCCACTCCAGGACCTTGAAATGCTTCTTCTGAAGCCACTCCTTCGTTGCCGGGCGGTGTGTTTGGGATCATTGTCATGCTGAAAGACCCAGCCACGTTTCATCTTCAATGCCCTTGCTGATGGAAGGAGGTTTTCACTCAAAATCTCACGATACATGGCCCCATTCATTCTTTCCTTTACACGGATCAGTCACCCTGGTCCCTTTGCAGAAAAACAGCCCCAAAGCATGATGTTTCCACCCCCATGCTTCACAGTAGGTATGGTGTTCTTTGGATGCAACTCAGCATTCTTTGTCCTCCAAACACGACGAGTTGAGTTTTTACCAAAAAGTTATATTTTGGTTTCATCTGACATTCTCCCAATCCTCATCTGGATCATCCAAATGCTCTCTAGCAAACTTCAGACGGGCCTGAACATGTACTGGCTTAAGCAGGGGACACGTCTGGCACTGCAGGATTTGAGTCCCTGGCGGCGTAGTGTGTTACTGATGGTAGGCTTTGTTACTTTGGTCCCAGCTCTCTGCAGGTCATTCACTAGGTCCCCGTGTGGTTCTGGGATTTTTGCTCACCGTTCTTGTGATCATTTTGACCCCACGGGTGAGATCTTGCGTGGAGCCCCAGATCGAGGAAGATTATCAGTGGTCTTGTATGTCTTCCATTTCCTAATAATTGCTCCCACAGTTGATTTCTTCAAACCAAGCTGCTTACCTATTGCAGATTCAGTCTTCCCAACCTGGTGCAGGTCTACAATTTTGTTTCTGGTGTCCTTTGACAGCTCTTTGGTCTTGGCCATAGTGGAGTTTGGAGTGTGACTGTTTGAGGTTGTGGACAGGTGTCTTTTATACTGATAACAAGTTCAAACAGGTGCCATTAATACAGGTAACGAGTGGAGGACAGAGGAGCCTCTTAAAGAAGAAGTTACAGGTCTGTGAGAGCCAGAAATCTTGCTTGTTTGTATGTGACCAAATACTTATTTTCCACCATAATTTGCAAATAAATTCATTAAAAATCCTACAATGTGATTTTCTGGATTTTTTTTCCTCATTTTGTCTGTCATAGGCCTCTCTCATCTTTTTAAGTGAGAGAACTTGCACAATTGGTGGCTGACTAAATACTTTTTTGCCCCACTGTATATATACACTGTACTCCATACCATCTACTGCATCTTGCCTATGCCGGTCAGCCATCGCTCATCCATATATTTATATGTACATACTCGTATTCATTCCTTTACTCTTGTGTGTATAAGGTAGTTGTGAATTTGTTAGATTACTTGTTAGATACTACTGCATGGTCGGAACTAGAAGCACAAGCATTTCGCTACACTCGCATTAACATCTGCTAACCATGTGTATGTGACAAATAAAATTTGATTTGATTTGAAATGTCGAGCACAGAGGTCCAGACGGTCAAAAAAAAGTGACACATCGCTTTGTGTGTAACCCCTCAGGAATGCCACAGAGAAAAACACTTAAATTCACTCATTCTGCTTTCCAGTTAGAAACTGCTTACAGTAATGCCCTATGGATGTTAAGAGAGGGAGCTGAAAAGAACAGCTCTGAGGTAGGAACAAAAATGCCAACAAAACCATCATCCACGTTCTTTCAACATTGGATTGGATGTTAATTACTGGTTGGCTGCTGCACAAAAGAAAAACAAAAGCTCTGTTAATAGCTTGTCATAAATATGAAAAATGGCTAGACCACGAAATGGCTATACATAGGACTGGCTCAATTACCGTATAACTGTGTAACCGACGGATACGGATGAAGACAGTCATGAACATAAACCGTAAAAAAAATATATAAATATATACAGTACCAGTCAAAAGTTTGGACACACCTACTCATTCAAGGGTTTTTCTTAATTTGTACTATTTTCTACATTGTAGAATAATAGTGAAGACATCAAAACTATGAAATAACATATGGAATCATGTAGTAACCAAGTGTTAAAAAAAAAATCTAAGCAGCCACCCTTTGCCTTGATGACAGCTTTGCACGCTCTTGGCATTCTCTCAACTACAGTGGCAAGAAAAAGTATGTGAACCCTTTGGAATTACCTGGATTTCTGCATAAACTTTACATAAACTTTGATCTAAGTCACAACAATAGACAAACAGTGTGCTTAAACTAATAACACATAAAGTATTGCATTTTTCTTGTCTATATTGAATACATCATTTAAACATTCACAGTGTAGGTTGGAACAAGTATGTGAACCCCTAGGCTAATGACTTCTCCAAAAGCTAATTGGAGTCAGGAGTCAGCTAACCTGGAGTCCAATCTATGAGATGAGATTGGAGACATTGGTTAGAGCTGCCTTGCCCTATAAAAAGCACTCACAAAATTAGAGTTTGCTATTCACAAGAAGCATTGCCTGATGTGAACCATTCCTTGAACAAAAGAGAGATCAGAAGATGAAGATTTGTTGACCTGCATAAAGCTGGAAAGGGTTACAAAAGTATCTCCAATGGCCTCGATGTTCATCAGTTGACGGTAAGACAAATTGTCTATAAATGGAGAAAGTTCAGCACTGTTGCTACTCTCCCTAGGAGTGGCCGTCCTGCAAAGATGACCGCAGGAGCACAGCGCAGAATGCTCAATGATGTTAAGAAGAATCCTAGAGTGTCAGCTAAAGACTTAGAGAAATCTCTGGACCATGCTAACATCTCTGTTGACGAGTCTACAATACGTAAAACACTAAACAAGAAGTGTTCATGGGAGGACACACACACATTTCTGCACATCTGCAGTTCACAAAAGAGCAACAGGATGTTCCACAGCGCTACTGTCAAAATATTCTGTGGACAGATGAAACTACAGTTGAGTTGTTTGGAAGGAACACACAACCCTATGTGTGGAGAAAGAAAAAGGCACAGCACACCAACATCAAAACATCATCCCAACTGTAAAGTATGGTGGAGGGAGCATCATGGTTTGGGGCTACTTTGTTGCCTCAGGGCCTGGACAACTTGCTATCAGACGGAAAAATGAATTCCCAAGTTTACCAAAGACATTTTGCAGGAGAATGTAAGGCTATCTGTTCACCAATTGAAGCTCAACAGAAGTTGATGATGCAACAGAACAACAACCCATTAGACAGAAGTAAATCAACAGAATGGCTTGAACAGAAGAAAATACGCCTTCTGGAGTGACCCAGTCAGTCCGGACCTCAACCTGATTGAGATGCTGTGGCATGACCTCAAGAGAGCAGTTCACACCAGACATCCTAAGAATATTGTGGAACTGAAACAGTTTTGTAAAGAGGAATGGTCCAAAATTCCTCCTGACCGTTGTGCAGGTCTGATCCAGAAAACTTTTGTTTGAGGTTATTGCTGTCAAAGGAGGGTCAACCAGTTATAAATCCAAGGGTTCACATACTTTTCCCACCCTGCACTGTGAATGTTTACACGGTATGTTCAATAAAGACAATAAAAAATATAATTGTGTGTTATTAGTTTAAGCAGACTGTCTATTGACTTAGATGAAGATCAGATCAAATTGTTTGACCAATTTATGCAGAAATCCAGGTAATTCTAAAGGGTTCACATACTTTTTCTTCCCACTGTAGCTTCGTCTAGAATGCTTTTCAAAAAAGTATTGGAGTTCCCACATATGTGGAGCACTTGTTGGCTGCTTTTCCTTCACTCTGTGGTCCATTTCATCCCAAACCATCTCAAATTGGGTTGAGGTCAGGTGATTGTGGAGGCCTGGTCATCTGGTGCAGCACTCCATCGCTCCTTCTTGGTCAAATAGCCCTTACACAGCCTGTAGGTGTGTTGGGTCATTGTCCTGTTGAAAAACAAATGATAGTCCCACTAAGCACAAACCAGATTGGATGGTGTATCGCTGCAGAATGCTGTGGTAGCCATGCTGGTTAAGTGTAGCTTGAATTCTAAATAAATGACCAACAGTGCCACCAGCAAAGCACCCCCACACCTCCTCCATGCTTCACGGTGGGAACCACACATCCGGAGATCGTCCGTTCACCTACTCTGCGTCTCACAAAGACACAGCGGTTGGAGCCAAAGAGCTCAAATTTGGACTCATCAGACCAACGGACAGATTTCACCGGTCTAATGTCCATTGCTTGTGTTTCTTGGCCCAAGCAAGTCTCTTCTTATTATTGGTGTCCTTTAGTAGTGGCTTCTTTGCAGCTATTCGACCATGAAAGCCTGATTCATAGTGCTTGATGGTTTTTGCGACTGCACTTGAAAAAACGTTCAAAGTTCTTGGAGTTTTCCAGACTGATTGACCATCATGTCATAAAGTAATGATGGACTGTCATTTCCCTTTGCTTATTTGAGCTGTTCTTGACATAATATGGACTTGGTATTTTACCAAATAGGGCTACCAACCCTACCTTGTCACAAGACAACTGATTGCCTCTAACGCATTTAGGAGGAAAGAAATTACACCATTTAACTTTTAACAAGGCAAACCTGTTAATTGAAATGCATTCCAGGTGACTACCTCAAAGCTGGTTGAGAGAATGCCAAGAGTGTGAAAAGCTGTCAAGGCTACCGAGTGGCGCAGCAGACTATGGCACTGCATCTCAGTGCTAGAGGTGTCACTACAGACCCTGGTTTGATTCCAGGCTGTATCACAACCGGCTGGGATTGGGAGTCCCATAGGGTGGTGCACAATTGGCCCAGCATCGTCCGGGTTAGGGTTTGGCCGGGATACGCCATCATTGTAAATAAAAACTGACTCGGATAGTTAAATAAAGGTTAAATATTATTATTATTTTTAAGAGGCAAAAGGTTGCTACTTTGAAGATAAACAAATCTAAATATATTTTATTTTAACACTGTTTTGGTTACTACATGATTCCATATATGTGTTATTTCATAGTTTTGATGCCTTCACTATTATTCTACAGTGTAGAAAATAGTTTAAAAAAGGGAACACCCTGGAATGAGTAAGTTATTCTATACTATTATTCAAACTTAAATATATTTAAGTTTCTTCAAAGTAGCCACCCTTTTCCTTGATGACAGCTTTGCACACTTGGCATTCTCTCAACCAGCTTCATGAGGTTGTCACCTGGAATGCATTTCAATTAAAAAGGTGTCTCTTGTTAAAAGTTAATTTGTGTAATTTCTTTACTTTTAATCTTTGGGGGGCCAATCAGTTGTGTTGTGACAAGGTAGGGTTGGAATACAGAAGATAGCCCTATTTGGTAAAAGAACAAGTCCATATTATGGCAAGAACAGGTCAAATAAGCAAAGAGAAATGACAGTCCATCAATACTTTAAGTCATGAAGGTGAGTCAATGCAGAAAATTTCAAGAACTTTCAAAGTTTCTTCAAGTGCAGGCGCAAAAACTATCAAGCACTATGATGAAACTGGCTCTCAATGAGGACCGCCACAAGAAAGGAAGACCTAGAGTTACCTCTGCTGCAGAGGATAAGTTCATTAGACTTACCAGCCTCAGAAATTGCAGCCCAAATAAATGCTTCAGAGTTCAAGTAACCGACACATCTCAACATCAACTGTTCAGAGGAAACTGCGTGAATCAGGCCTTCATGGTCGAAATTGCTGCAAAGAAACCACTACTAAAGGACACCAAAAAGAAGAAGACTTGCTTGGACCAAGAAACATGAGCAATGGACATTAGACCGGTGGAAATCTGTACTTTGGTCTGATGAGTCCAAATGAGATTTTTTGGTTCCAACCCCAGTGTCTTTGTGAGACGCAGAGTAGGTGAACGGAGGATCTCCGCATGTGTGGTTCCCACCATGAAGCATGGAGGAGGAGTTGTGATGGTGTGGGGGTGCTTTGCTGGTGACACAGTCAGTGATTTATTTAGAATTCAAGGCACACTTAACCAGCATGGCTACCACAGCATTCTGCACCGATACGCCATCCCATCTGGTTTGCGCTTAGAGGGACTATCATTCATTTTTTCAACAGGACAATGACCCAACACACCTACAGGCTGTGTAAGGTCTATTTGACCAAGAAGGAGAGTGATGGAGTGCTGCATCAGATGACCTGGCCTCCACAATCACCTGACCTCAACCCAATTGAGATGGTTTGGGATGAGTTGGACCGCAAAGTGAAAGACAAGCAGCCAACAAGTGCTCAGCATACATGGGAACTCCTTCAAGACTGTTGGGAAAGCATTCAAGGTGAGGCTGGTTGAGAGAATGCCAAGGGTGTACAAAGCTGTCAAGGGTGACTAATTTGAAGAATCTCAAATATATTTTGATTTGTTTAACACTTTTTTGATTACTACATGATTCCATATGTTATTTCATAGTTGTGATGTCTTCACTACTATTCTACAATGTAGAAAATAGTAAAAATAAAGAAAAACCCTTGAATGAGTAGGTGTCCAAACTTTTGACTGGTACTGTATACACACACATACATAACCAAAAGTATGTGGACACGCCTTCAAAATACTGACTTGAATATAGTGGCTCAGCCGCGAAGTGGTACGCCACTCAAGCTCACAGAGCGCGACTGTCGAATGCTGAAGCGCGTAGCGTGTAATAATAGTCTGTCCTCGGTTGCAACACTCACTACCAGTTCCAAACTCCCTCTGGCAGCAACATCGAGATCCTAAGATCACCATGCGCAATGCCAAGTGTCGGCTGGAGTGGTATAAAGCTCGCCACCAACGGACTCTGGAGTAGTGGAAACGCATTCTCTGGTGATGAATCACGCTTCACCATCTGGCAGTCCAACGGACAGATCTGGGTTTGGCGGATGCCAGGAGAACGCTACCTGCCCTAATGCATAGCGCCAACTGTAAAGTTTGGTGTTGGAGGAATAATGGTCTGGGGCTGTTTTTCATGGTTCGGGCTAGGCCCCTTCGTTCCAGTGATGGGAAATCTTAACGCTATAGCATACAATGACATTCTAGACGATTCTGTGCTTCCAACTTTGTGGCAACAGTTTGGGGAAGGCCCTTTCCTGTTTCAGCATGACAATGCCCCCATGCACAAAGCGAGTTCCATACAGAAATGGTTTGTCAAGATCAGTGTGGAAGAACTTGACTGATCTTTTAGCAACATGAAATGTATAATTATTTATTAAACATTTTTGCTTTTCAAATGGTTATCACGGAGACCGTGGTCACTTGGCTGGCCCATTAATGTCATCCAAAATTCCATGACCGTCACAGCCCATATTTACATCGTTTTTAGTCTGTCCCCCGGGGCATGAGGCTCATGCTTCGGTGTGTTAATCAGGAGTGTGCTAGGTGACCACATCATCACGTGGCAGGTTGAGCCTCACAGCCCCTCCCCCTGCCGAGGAGGCGGAATAGCAGGCCGTGGCAGAGGTGGGGCCATTGGTCTCCATGGTGAAGAGCTTGAAGGTCCCTGGGGGGGCGGGGTCAGGAGAAGCATCCCGCTTAGGGCTGGACGCCCGGGATGATCCAGGTGAGGCTGAGGGGCTGAGCTGTACTGCTGTGGTGTCCTGCAATGTGTGCTCACTTGTCTCAATCTCAAACGTTGCTCCCCCGGCTAAACCTCCATGCCCCATCATCCCCATGCTCCTTCCGCCCACCTTAGACCTCCGGGAGCCCTGGGCAGGGGGCAGGCGGCTGCAGACACAGCACGCCCCGAAGAAAGAGAAGGCCACCAGAAGCAGGATGGGCCCTATGATGATGGGAGGGTTGGCAGAGGGCACCATGGTGCTGAAGGCGAACGCCCCCACCAGGGTGATGTTGATGCCTGCCAGCATGATGCACAAGCCGCACGCACAGCACAGCGCCGGGGAGGGCAGGCCATGGGGGCGGGATGTCCTCTTCTTCGGTTTATTCTTCTTGGGCCCAGGAGTGCTGGAGCTCCTGTCAGTGATGACCATCTCTTCTTCTGCACCTCAAGGCTGCCTTTTCTCTCTCTCTCCCCCCTTCTCTCTCTATCCTTCCGCCAGGACTATTCCCCTTGGCAACAGACCACCGAGGGAGGCCATGGCTGTGCTGACTGATTGTTCACAGTGTAAAAGCACCTGAATCAGAGCAGGAAATAAAATGTCAAACTGATTAAGTTACATGTTTTTTCAGTTATATCAGATTTTGATTCAGAGTAGGGAAAAAATAAAGGACAAGGACACTGGAAAGGACCAAACGGAACTCATGTTCAATGATGGTGTAATTCATACACCACAGTGTTTCAATGATGATTGTAGTTTATATATGACATTATGGTGATAATTCTAGCCTTGGTTTGAACACTAAAACACAATTAAAATGCTATCAAGAGGCCCATCAAGAGCCCCTGGTCAGGAAGTTCATGTAGTGCTTAACTTAATTCGGTCTCTGGCTCATACAATACTGAATACTCCCCTACAACTTCTCCAGTCCACTGCACATTACAGTATAGCCTGGCTCTATTCAACATGGTTAACATGTGACAGACCTCTATAATAAACAATTACTGGAGGCATGTCCACGTGTGAATATTTATTGTTCATGAATATCTTAATGTGTAACGTGCATTGTGGGAATTTATACTTTGATTTGATAAAAAATGCATCGGTGTGAAAGAGGTGAAATGGTACGGAGCCTCAGTCTCTACATCAAGAAGTGGTAAAGTATTGATTGACCAGTGACTAATTATCAGTGGACTTTGGAAAGTACAGCCTTAACAGGGGTCCCAAAATTACATTCAGCCGTGGGACAATGTTTCCTTGAGCGGATGGTTAGGGGCCCGGGAAATATTTATACATAATTTGTACACTGCAAATTGACCACACGATTCCCAAACAGATAGGTTATTTGACAAAAACAAAATCATTTCAAACCTTGATTAGGTTACATTGGTACACGATCACATATGCTTCTCTATTAATGCGTGGAAATACTTGGGAACAGATTAAAACAAAAATTAAATAACTTTGAACTGATTGATCCTAAATTAAAATCACTTTGAGATCATTTTCTGGTGATTTTACAGTCCTATGTCGAACAACAAATTTCTTAAATAAATAAAATGTTTTTGCTCAGAAAACTTGGGGGGCCAAATAAAATCACCAACAGGGCACCTATTGGGAAACCCTGGCCTGTCTACATTTGTATTTACATTTGAGCCATTTACCTATAAAATGATGATCATAACCAATGACTGAATAAATACATCATGACTTGTTTGTTGAAGTATCTTATATAAATATGAAATACAATATTATATGTAAACTTACTGAACAGTGACAGCATTCATTCATGTCAGGCTTGTAAGTGAATAAGGTTTTAAATTACTGAGTAGCAACTAGACAGACCCTTTCCATTCATCATCATACATACACCCCACCAAAATGAAATGAAAATCAGTCAAGTGCATAGACGGTTTTAGGATTTATTTTTTTAAACCTATGATTTTATGATTGCTATTGTCTATTGCCCCCGAAAAATGAAAAGGCATGTTTGGTGTAGCTGTATAGCCTATCTGAGCATTGTTGTAGAACGCGCCCAGCAATCAAGTAAAATCTAATTGTATTAATAGTTGTACTGATCTGTTGTATACAACATTTAAATTAACTGATTTCAGCGCTTCATCCTACCTTCTGTGCTGATATTCAGAATACCTGAAGATTCCTGAAGAATTACGTCGCCAACACGCATTTTCCTTCCGAATAATATTCGCACAATGATGGTCAGGTTGGAACTACTTGTAGACGCCGAAGGGTTGATTTTCAGATTGATCACATCATAGTGAGCCATTCAATCAATAGGAAATGTCACAACAATGGCCAGTCAACGTAGTGCAGTGCATCTGTGGGAGAGGCTTATTCAGGTCAAGGCATTGGTCTTGACATATGGACGCTCGTTGTGACAACGTGAATGTGCAGTCGGATACATGACGCCTATAGAATTCTAGGATACATAAACCTCTTAGTACACAACAAGATTATGTCCATTGCAAGAGCAGCATTGTTCAAACTGTAGCCTACATAAGAACTGTCCAATTATCGTACTATTATTTGCTCAAGAACGTGGTGCTCTTTAGAGAAAAGCATCGGTGCGTTTCCATAATCCCGCCAGTTTTGTGAATGACAACGCTCATGTTTTTGAGGGGTAGGCTATGTAAGGTTTCTGCGTAAGATCCAGTCTTTAAAAAGTACTTAGATCTAGTTGTTTGCTCAGTGCTTGAGACGTCCTCCCTCTCCTCACTGGGTAGCACAATATGTATGTGTGATTATGAGTGTCTTGCTTCCATACAACACCATAATATTCACCGCTCCCCATGCTGTAGTGGAGAAGGGGGGGGCTAGTCAAAGCTAATACGTCATTTAACATATTGCAAGTAAGCTAGCCATAATTTTTTTGAGCATCTTGATACTGCATGATCTGTTTGTGTTCTTGCCAACTCCATTGCTTATTATTGTTTGGCATGACAATGAGCGACAAGGACTTGGCATGATAGCACAAACAGACTGGCATTCAGGCTATAAACACATAGGAATAATCCATTCTTCTTTCAAGCATTTGAAATTCTAAACTAGCTACATCTGAAAATCATATGCTCCCCAGAGAGAAAGTGTCCTCATGTAACCTCAAAAGAGAGATGGCATCTAGTCCACACCTTGAAATTGTATCCTATTTGACCATCTTGCAATGACTAAAATGGAAACACAGTAATTTCCAAGTATTTGCATTGTTATTCAGTGAAAAAGGCACTGTAAAGGAAAAGTCCTGCATTTCAAATTAATTCTGTTGTATATTCATTCGAGATTTCTTCCAAATCAGCCACAGTCTCCTGCTATGAAAATAGGTTTTGTGGTAGACAATAACTTACATGTAAACTCCTAATTTTAAGTAAAGTTGTGGATTTAAAGATCCTCACAGTGAGACAAGAAGCCAGCACAATACTGCATTGTTCAATCCCAGGCTCAGAGCACACACCATGCTTTAGTCTACATCAGAGCACAGCGTTTTCCCCACACTGCTATGCATGAAGCAGTCACTCTGCCTAATGTACTCTGCCTCTCCTGAATATAAATGCATTGTGTTTCACTATGAGGGTGCATTGTGGTGTGTGTGTGTGCATGTAATTGAGTGTGAGCATGTCAGAGAATGGTGATCAGTCATAAAATGTGAGGGACGCTAAAATAATTTGTAATCGTTCTGCTCCCTACAGAGTCTAAGATATTTATATTGTAGCGAATTCAGGGGGAAGCTCCGACCGGTACTCAAACCAAGGTCCAGGGACTGTCAAGCCAATGCCTTCACCATAATGCCAAGAGGTCCATAGCCCTTGACGAGTTTGCTAGGTGTTGGTTTAACATCGCTTCATTATGTAACATGCTGACTACACCAGTCACATCGTGTGCGCACATACATGTTATTCAATAATTTAGTCTAAACTGCTCGCCCACTTCAACTAGTGTCTGTGTAGCCAGGCGCTATAATAGAAATTGGTTATATTTTTTTATGCTTAACATGCTGCAAGTCCCGCTCTCCCATCTCCTCATTGGTTTTTAGGAACTTATACAGACGTGGGTGAGTTAAAGATGAACTGAGGTCCACACTCCAGTCCAGTTGGTGGTGGTAATGCACCTTAAAGTTGGTTGCCAACTGACATATAAAGTCCACAGAAGAAGAAGAAGAAGAAGAAGAAGAAGAAGTAGAAGAAGAAGAAGAAGAAGAAGAAGAAGAAGAAGAAGAAGAAGAAGAAGAAGAAGAAGAAGAAGAAGAAGAAGAAGAAGAAGAAGAAAAAGAAGACTACTACTGAAGGAGGAGAGATTACTAGAATGTATTAGTTTCCCTTTTATCTGTGGATTAAATGTCAGAGTAGAGAACACATGATTTTGTGTGCCTCAAAATGGGTCAGAATTCTACAAGACTCCCGAGTGGCGCAGGGGTCTAAGGCACTGCATTGCAGTGCTAGAGGTGTCACTACAGATCCAGGTTTGATTCACGGCCGGATGTTTTACAGCCTGGATTCGAATCAGGGTCTGTATAATCTACAAAGATCCATAAAAAAGGATCTTGTGCATTTCAGGTAAAATAACAACCCAATGTTTATATCCCAGGACAAATTAGCTAGCAAAAGCAAGCAAGCTAGCTAAATGTCAATGAATGTAATGTGTTTCGACCTGTCACCAAATTGATATAGTTGGTTCAGAGTTCATTTTGATATTCCTGCTGTCTGGATCGCATCTGGTGTGGATGTACAAAATCAACATGCGCACCCCCGGTCTAGACAGCATGTAAGGGTTCACCCATCAGGTTCAAATAGTAGCAATGCAGATGCCCCACCCACCTGAGGATCTGTCATTTTCAGCCATCTATTTATTGCAAAAACAACTTGTCACTTAAATCGCACTGTATTGATTGCTTTTATTTTACTCCTGCTACTCTTTCATACTCTTGCTTGTGCCTGTCATTTTTTCACAGTTCACATTACAACCACAGAAATGTAATGCCCTGTAAAACAGTAATGGCCTCTATTGGCTTTCCGTTGATAAAATTACGTCAAATCACGTTATATCTACCGTAGCTTTAATTCGACTGATCATGTCAACATCAATCTTTCAACATCTTAGCTGGCAAGCTAGACAAGCAGTCATCATCATGCATCAAGTCAGAAATATACTGGCAAATTCTTTTTAATCCTTGTCATATGAATAGAAATTATATATAAAACGTATCGGTGCTCATCGACCATTGGACATAAACATTACACAATAAGTTGGAAATCGCAAATTCAATAATAAGTGCTAAGGCGCCACTGTAGCCCCAGGTTCGATTCCAGGCTGTGTCCCAGCCGGCTGTGACCGGGAGACCCAAGAGGCGGCACACAATTGGCCCACCGTCATCCGGGTTAGGGGAGGGTTTGTCTGGCCAGGATGTCCTTGTCTTATCGGGCTCTAGTGACTCGTTGTGGCGAGCTGGGCGCCTGCAAGCTGACTTCAGTTGTCAGTTCAACAATGTTTCCTCCAACATATTGGTGCGGCTGGCTTACGGGTTAAGCGAGCAGTGTGTCAAGAAGCAATGCGGCTTGGCTCTCGACCTTCGCTGAGTCCATAGGGGAGTTGCAGCGATGAGATAAGATCGTAACTACCAATTGGATATCAAGGAAAAGGGGGTAACGCCGTGGGTCAGAAAAGTTTTAATACATTGGCCATGCTGTCAATCCAGCATGACCTCTGCGCCGTTCAAAACAACTGAAAACTCTGAACTCTGAAATCTCAGACGTCATTGAGTTCAAGACAACTGGGAACTCTGATAAAACTAGCTCCGACTGGGAAATACAAAAAATAATATTCATTAAACTCTGAATTACAAGTTGGGATTTTGGGCCTCTTTCTAGAGCCCAAAATAAGGCCTGCGGTGCCACCTTCCTGTTCAAGTGAGCACAGCACAACAAGATGAGTTCCAAAATATATTGTATGCTGCTGCATAAAGGATGTAATATGCCAGGGAGATATGTATAATGTAGCCAAGAAATAATAATAAATAATAATTTGGTCCCTTTCCTCCCTCATAACTTAGCCTACTGTTCTGACTTGATGATGCACATGTAGCCTATAGCCTGTTTTATATGAATGTAATCATCGAATATTGTAAGAGCTTTCATTGTCTGCTTATATGCCACCTTTATTTATCCTACGGTTCTGACTTGGTGTAAAGGGAGAATACTGTAAGAATGACCCATTTTCTTAATTCTGTCACTGTACATTTAAAAAGTGCTCTACAAATAGTTATATTGACTATGTCTGTCCTAGCTCGCTCATTAATGTCTTAATCAACATTTCGGATTGCCTCTTATCTGCTCGTCATTCCCTTATGCCATAGTTTGTACATCGTAATTGTCAGTAGAAACCACATTTGTTTAAGCAAGTCAGCCATATCAGCTACATGTATGTTTTTTTAAAAGGCAGTAAATGAGGCTGAATGAACTGTTTCGCTGCCAGACAAGGTGCTGCTGAAAGCCAGGTGTAGCGGTGGTAAGGATTCACTCCATGGTGCTGAAAAGAAAGCTCTGCTGTTGGGACAACTTTATATAGGCCCTAACAGTTTGTGGGCACCATTTGTCACCTTTATAGTGCAATGATTGTATTGTAATGTTTAGTGTTGTGTTGTGTTGTGGCTTTGCTGGCATGCATCCCAAAATTGTTTTTGTTTGTTTGCCCCACCAAGTTTACACGCTAAAATTGCCACTGTAGCTAAGTGTATAGATTTTTAACACACTTTGACACACTTGTTTAATTATGCAAGAGAACGTGACAACAACAGTAATTAATGAGGCAGTCTAGACAGCGGAGGTGAGTGCAGGTAAAATAGACAATGCAAGTGTTTGGTGGTTGCAGACATGTACCTCTCCTGTATGTTAATTTATTAATATATGCAAATATACACAGTGTGTGTATGTATGCATATGAGGCACATGTAATATTCTTTATTTAACACAAAATATAATAAAATACCTTGTAGAATAAGAAACGGTACATATGAGTGTATTCTAAGAAAGAAAATTGCAATTTTACAATAAATTGAATACCTGAATTCCCATCAAAATCACTGAACCCCATTCATTATTTTTCCATGCCAGTAAAATGTTTTATGTACTAAAATTCTGTCAATATCTGATGGATTATACAAATTCTAAACGTTGGGAGTATCTTCATCCATTGTCCAACTGTTGCATTTATTAGAATTGTTTTTAAAAACCTTTAACAATTTCTATGACCATTGCTAATTGCTAATAGCCATTATCAATCTTGTTTTTTAACAATACAAAACATTTGCATACAAATGCACACAAAGATCAAGAACATCACACCTGCCCAGACCTACCCCCTCACACGCCCATCTCCATAACCTAAATCGCTCTCTGCCACATGGCTTCAAACTGCACCATATTTTCCCCTCCGTCACCCACGCACTTTGAACATTTAGATAATAAAGCATTTTACTTTTCCATTGTGTTAACGATGGAGGATGCGTTGATTTCCAGTTTTTAAGTAGACGTTTTTTTTCTAAATGCACCCTCATATGCAGACAGACAGATTAAAAGTACATTTACATTGCAATACAACTCTGCCCATGACTTTTTAACTTTATAGCATTTCCATAAGGCATGGATTATTGAGTCATTGTTAGTTTTACACTGAAGACGTGACTCAGCTTTTGTGCTGTAGAATTTGTGAATTTTGTTTCTTGTATAATAAATTCTATACATTAGTTTACAGTGGATTAAACATACATTTTTGTTAAATGTACTTTTCTTAGTTATGTTCCAACATTCCCTCCATCTTGTGCTAATATCAGTTATTTGTATGTCTTGATTCCAATAATGTATATTTGTTTCTAAGAGATTGTTAGTTGGATATGCTATCTGCAAGACTTCGTATATATTACCTATCAAATGAATATAATTTTCTGACTCAAATAGGATTTCCTCAACATTAATTTGATGTCCAAAAGCTATCAGCTTGAAATTGCGTGTTATAAAAATTGTGGGACAATTTATCGGTAAATTCGGAAAAGCTATCCATGCCATTATAAATACGTTTATTCTACCTGCAAGATTTGTGGTGAGATTGTTCCATTTAATTAGTTCTGCTTTCATGTTGTTGAATAATGGGATAAATTCACCTTTACATATTTGTTAAGCATCCTAAGTATTTCATATTGTTTTGTGGTCCACTTAAAGGATTGCTGTAGAGCACAAGGTATTATTTTTCCTATTGCCATTATTACAATTTTGTATGAATCAGGTATATCAGGAGATCTTCAGCAAATAAGTTGAGTTTATATTCATGTTTACCAATACTGATAACTGTTGCGTTTGGTTCCTGCCTAATTCTTTCTGCAAGCAGTTTAATTCACCAGTGCAAACAGGAGGGTGGAGGGAGAACATCCCTGTCTCATGCCCCTTTCTAAAGCAATTTCATCAGATAATGTATTATTTGTGCACATTTTTGCTTTAGGATATTTATATAACATTTTTATTAAATGTATTATTTCAGCTGGAAAGTTGAACGCTTCCAAAGTTTTTAATATATATATTTTTTAACAGTCTAATATTTATTTTTGGTTGATTTCCATTTTTTTGTGATTATTTTTTATCTTCTGATAGTTGCTTCAGGGTTATTGTGTCTACCAAGGCTGTAGGACCAGTCCAGCTGTTGTTAAATTCTGATTTATATAGATTTTCATAGAAGCTTTTAAAATTGTCATTAAATCGCATTGTTGTTTCTAACTAATGCATTCGTATCTTTATCTTTTCAGATTATAACTGGTTTGGCATTTATTAGTTTGTGAAGGCTGTGAGATTCTTACCAGGTTTATTTTTCCATTAAGTAGTAGGCTTTATTTGAATTTAACCTGTAGTTGTTGGCCCTCTTCAAAAGTAAAATATCATATTCCTCTTTAAGTTCAGAAATTGTATTTTCTTCTTTACCTTGTAAAGATTTTTGATGGACTTTTTCTAAGATAGTGATTCATTTAAATGTGTATTTAATTTCTATCTCAGATTTAACTTTTGCCGAGTATGAGATTATCATTCCCATAATGTATGCCTTAAAAACATCACACATTTTCTCTGTCCTCTATGTCTACATATGTAATGGTAAAGGTAGATTTTTTTTAATTTACGTTTTTAATACATTTAGATTCTTGAAGATGCACTCTGTTCATTCTCCATATTCTGTTGCTAAGTGTATTTTATGTTGGTGTAATTAAGCATGATACCAGAGAATGATCCAATATCACTATTTCATGGATTTTTTTTACCCGGTAAATTGTTGAGTACATTTTTGTAAAAAATAAAAATCTATTCTTGAACAGCTTTTCTTACTTTGAGGAAAAAAGTAGTAGTCTTTTGTAGTTGGGAATAGTGGTCTCCAGGTGTCCTGTAAATTATTTGTAGAGATGAAAATGAGCCTCTTTGGAGACTCCTTGAATTAGCCTTTTTTATTGCTACGTCTGTCAATCTTATTGAATGTATAATTTAGGTTGCCTGGTAAAATAATTGTTTTTGTCTGGATTAGATCTAATATAGCTTGACTTCCATCTAAAAACACCATACTTGCACCTGGTGGGATATACAATGAAATCAGTGTGTATTTTTCACTATGTCAGTTACAATTCAACATTAGAAAACAGCCTTCTCGGTCCGTGTACTAGGATTCTTTTATTATCTTGTGCGATGAGCTGAACTGTAACTATCCACTACTTGATTATCCTGGGTTGATACCTCTTTGCCTTATGCCTCTTATGCCTCTCTCTCTCTCTCTCTCTCTCTCTCTCTCTCTCTCTCTCTCTCTCTCTCTCTCGCTTTCTCCCTCTCTCTCTCTCTCTCTCTCTCTCTCTCTCTCGCTTTCTCTCTCTCTCGCTTCTCTCTCTCTCTTTTTCTCTCTCTCTCGGATAAGAATAATATTGCTAATAAAATGAGACATTGTGGAAGAAAATATGTATTCCTCTGGATAGTTAGGAGAAGGCACACTATGTAGCTTTTGAATTGTATTGTTGAACTAAGTAAACATCTGATTCACCAACTTGTGAAGTCCATTTGAAGGTGAACTCAAGTCTGAGCAGATGTGCATGAGAGATGTGTGCTGTCTGGCTGCTATAAAACAAATTCACGGGAGGTCTGGATCAGGGAGGGTCTGTTTGAACTTCCGTCTAGACAAGATGTCTGGCATGTCTGAGGATGTCCTGCAACAGAATAGCGGGAGTGTTAGTAGAGCTCATGATGAATACATGTTTGTTTGTGAGGTACTGTATGTGTGTGTGTGCGTGCATGTACATACATGCCCACGTGTGTGGATGCTTGCGCGAGTGAGTCTAACTGGATCAGACATGCATGCCCTGCAAGGTTGGTGAATGTCAGCCAGACTCATACAATGAATGAAATCAGCGGTCTCTCAGTTACCAAGGCAGCAGCATCCGGAGAAACTTGATTT
Organism: Brachymystax lenok tsinlingensis; assembly: GCA_030435695.1. NCBI lineage: Eukaryota > Metazoa > Chordata > Actinopteri > Salmoniformes > Salmonidae > Brachymystax > Brachymystax lenok. The sequence continues at coordinate 24,537,301 of CM059788.1, read as the reverse complement.
CTTGGTGACAATGGATAGAGGTCTCCTTCTCTTCAGTACATTTCGGTACTTATAGTACTGTTCTAATTGACTTAGGAGACAGGACAGCTATATCGGTCCTTTGTACTGAATTGGTTCTGATAATTTTTCCTTATTATTGGGGGGGAGAAAGAATACACAAGAAACACACTTGATCTATGAAAATATACATTTGTTAGATAGCAATGCTAATGTTTTATATGCTTCAGTGCTTAACTTGTTTCATTTTCTCCATCAACAGTTAGCCTCTATATTCTCACTGTTGCTTTATGATTTAATTTAATGCTGTATGCATCCTCTGCTTTTATCCTCTATGTTCATAATAGCTAAATGTTATCATGAGAAGGCCACGGTAGTTGCAACACAAAGCAGGGTAGTCTGCCAGTGCCACTGTGTCACGTCCAGGCCTGAGAAGACAGGCTGGTGTGTTTAGTTTTGGTTTTGGTGTAGGGTTTTTTTATGTTCTAGGTGTTATATTTCTATGTTGGGGTAATGGTTCCCAATTAGAGGCAGCTGTGTGTCGTTGTCTCTAATTGGGAACCATATATATGTTTGGGATTTTCATATAGGTTTTGTGGGTTATTGTTTGTACATAGCTTGGTTAGTTCACATGTTATGTTCAGCGTCACGATCTTCGTTACGTTCGTTTTGTTACTTTTGTCCCAGTTGCGTTGTTAAATTAACATGTATACTGGATACCTCGCTGCGCCTTGGTCTGTGCCTTCCGAGGATCGTGACAGAATAACCCACCATAAAAAGACCAAGCAGCGAGAGACCCGGGAGTTCAGGACTTGGGAGGAAGAACTGGAGGATGATGGACCATTGGATCAGCCTGGAGAATATCGCCGTCCTAGAGAGGAAGCAGCGATAGCGGAGCGGCGATATTATGAGGATCGATATGGAGTATGGAACCCGGAGAAGGAAAAGTTTGTTAGACCTCGCCTGGCTAGGAAGCCCGAAAGGCAGCCCCAAAAAACCTTTTTGGGGGGGCACACGGGGAGTTTGGCCGGTTCAGGAGGGACTCCTGAGCTAACTCCTCGTGCTCTCTGGAGGGAGCGTTGGAGGGTGCATCGCACTGAGCAGACACCGTGCTATGCAGTTGTGCGCACGGTGTCTCCAGTGCGCATGCATAGGCCGGTGCGCAAAATTCCAGTGCCACTCATCTGTCGGGCTAGGGTGAGTGTGCAGCCTGGAAGAGTGGTGCAGGCTCTGCGCGCCAGGTCTCCAGTGCGCCTGTTGGGACCGAAATATCCTGCGCCGGCTCTGCGTGCGGTGTCTCCTGTCCACGCGCACAGCCCGGTGCACGACATTCCAGCTCCCCTCATCGGTGAAGCCAGGATGAGTGAACAACCTGGGAGAGGGGTGTCGGCTATACGCATCAGGTCTCCTGTGCGTGTTGTGGATCCAGTACATCCTGTCCCTGTTCCACGCTCCAGGATCCCTGTTCGTGTAGTGGATCCAGCACGTCCTGTCCCTGCTCCACGCTCCAGGATCCCTGTGCCCGTCGTGGACCCAGCACGTCCTGTCCCTGCTCCACGCTCCAGGATCCCTGTGCCCGTTGTGGATCCAGCACGTCCTGTCCCTGCTCCACGCTCCAGGATCCCTGTGCCCGTCGTGGACCCAGCACATTCTGTCCCTGTTCCACGCTCCAGGATTCCTGTGCCCGTCGTGGATCGAGTACGGCCGGTTCCTGCTCCCCGCACCAGAGTGCCAGTGCGCTTAGTGAGCCCAGTACGGCCGGTTTCTGCTCCCCGCACCAGAGTGCCAGTGCGCGTAATGAGCCCACTACGGCCGGTTCCTGCTCCCCGCACCAGAGTGCCAGTGCGCGTAATGAGCCCACTACGGCCGGTTCCTGCTCCCCGCACCAGAGTGCCAGTGCGCGTAATGAGCCCAGTACGGCCGGTTCCTGCTCCCGCACCAGAGTGCCAGTGCGCGTAATGAGCCCAGTACGGCCGGTTCCTGCTCCCCGCACCAGAGTGCCAGTGCGCGTAATGAGCCCAGTACGGCCGGTTCCTGCTCCCCGCACCAGAGTGCCAGTGCACTTAATGAGCCCAGTACGGCCGGTTCCTGCTCCCCGCACCAGAGTGCCAGTGCGCGTAATGAGCCCACTACGGCCGGTTCCTGCTCCCCGCACCAGAGTGCCAGTGCGCTTAATGAGCCCAGTACGGCCGGTTCCTGCTCCCCGCACCAGAGTGCCAGTGCGCGTAATGAGCCCAGTACGGCCGGTTCCTGCTCCCCGCACCAGAGTGCCAGTGCGCGTAATGAGCCCAGTACGGCCGGTTCCTGCTCCCGCACCAGAGTGCCAGTGCACTTAATGAGCCCAGTACGGCCGGTTCCTGCTCCCCGCACCAGAGTGCCAGTGCGCGTAATGAGCCCAGTACGGCCGGTTCCTGCTCCCCGCACAAGAGTGCCAGTGCGCTTAATGAGCCCAGTACGGCCGGTTCCTGCTCCCGCACCAGAGTGCCAGTGCGCGTAATGAGCCCAGTACGGCCGGTTCCTGCTCCCGCACCAGAGTGCCAGTGCGCGTAATGAGCCCAGTACGGCCGGTTCCTGCTCCCGCACCAGAGTGCCAGTGCGCGTAATGAGCCCAGTACGGCCGGTTCCTGCTCCCCGCACCAGAGTGCCAGTGCGCGTAATGAGCTCAGTACGGCCGGTTCCTGCTCCCCGCAGGAACCGGCCATACAGCTTCACGATCTTCGTTACGTTCGTTTTGTTACTTTTGTCCCAGTTGCGTTGTTAAATAAACATGTATACTGGATACCTCGCTGCGCCTTGGTCTGTCCCTTCCGAGGATCGTGACACACTGACTCCAAATGATGCCACTAGCATTCACCTGTTCCCATCAAAGAACTTTATTGAACTGGGTGAGAAAGAAGCAGGCAGGAGCATAGCAGCATACATACAAGCAGGCTGCAAACCAAATCATTCCATTACTCTGGAGTGCAACTGAGTGGCTGTGTGTTAGCTAGGCATCATCAGTTGATTACATTCACAAGCAAAGGGATTCCCCAGGATATACTGTGAAACTAAAATATACATGTACATTTCAAGTGTGTGTGTGTGTATGTTTGTGTGCGTCTGCATGTCCGTCTGTCATGTCTCACCCCTCATCTGCGGAGGCCTCAGCCATTGGTCCGGCATCAACAAATGTCCCCATTCGGCTCTTAGAGCGCTCCAGATTCAGCTGGCTCTGAGTCGCTGTCAGGTGAAAGGGAACACAACAACAACCTCTGGGTCACATTGAACAATCTGAGTATCTATGAAGTATACATATTAATTATCCAACAGCTACCTGAAGCGAAATATATGTTCATATACACTGTGAATAAAATATGCATTATTAGCCCATGGCTGTCTGAGAAATGAGAGAAGTGTAACCAAATGAATACTACTGGCTATGCAATGGTTCAGCTGGCCTTAGCTATCTGTAGCTTATACAACTTAGTCTCGCCACATAATTTTTATTATAGAATAGACAAACTGCTATGGTAAGTGACTGCGGTGCCTGTGCAGCATCCTTCAGACATAACTCTCTCCAGCCCAATTGCTGTTGTTCAAAGCAATCTCCATCTCATGAAAGAGTATGAAGGAGTGAGTGTGATGAGTATTCTCTAATATAATGGGCATGCTCTTTCATCACACACTCTCCTGGCACAGTTCATTATCATGCCCTAGCTGACCCGATCTGCAGAGTTATAAAGCATTTTACTTAGAATTTAGTCTGATCTCTGCCAAGGTATCACGGATTAACTGTCACTATCGTTCACAAAAAATGTTTTCTCTACAATGAATTGTATGAGTTTGAACTACGTAGAACTGACTCCAACACTGGGGATGACAGCAATTGAACCACAGCAACTAAAAACTACAAACATAGCCATCTGACATTTACCTTCTCGTTTCAGTGTCTCTGGTTGCTCAGGGCCAGGAGGGTTAGCAGGCATGGGGTGCACTCTGAAGTTTCCTGTGAAGAGCAGAGGACCTTTTTTTTAAGAAAAGAAATTCTTACAAATGGATTTGCTTAAAATCAAATATATTGGGAGACATTAATAACTTGCCCAAGGTGGGGAGAATGTTGTTAATGTTGAGCCAGGCTCTTATGAAGGGGAAGACAGCAATGAGGAGGCCTGGAAAAGAAAGACAATGTTGACACTAATTGATATCAGTTGACCATGGTGTTGAACTACTAATAAGAGTGTAGTACTGCAAGTGTAGTAGAGTGTAGTAGTGTAGGAGTGTAGTAGAGTGTAGTGGTGTAGTACTGCAAGTGTAGGAGATTACCTTCTTTGACTGGTTTGTATTGATTGTAGCATATTAGGGTGGTTTCAAATATCCTTTTGGATACTGTAAATGTCAATTAACAAACAGATGGAAGCTAGTGTTTGGTCTTGAGCACGGACCACAGTTAGTGGTGTAATACAATCGCTGATTAATATATAAAAAAACAAATAGCAGATAAACAAAGAAAGTTACAATGACATATGGACTGCACAAACATACACTGGGGAGATATTGGAGGCATATCTCATTAAAATGATATTACATTTCCTTCAAGTGGCTTAACAAACACAATCCTAAATGACTATCTCCCAGCTCATGTATATTGTATTTAATGACAAGCTGCAAACTTAATTTTAAAGGGACATTTCAAAATGCTTGAACTTCATATTCATAATCTCCAGCACCACCCCAACATCAACATACACTATGTGAAAATGGCATGTTTTTATGTTTTGTAGTAAAAAAAGATATAGGAAGATAAGTGTTTCCAATGACATCATCAACATATTAGTGTACAATTAGTAGGCAATGATGTCATTGGAAACACTTCTCTTCCTGTATCTTTTTTTACTACAAAACATAGAAACCACAATTTCTACATATAGTATGTTGATGTTGGGGTGGTGCTGAAAATTATGAATATGAAATTGTACATTTTTTAAATTTCCTTTCAAGTGTTTTTAAGATGTTTTTTTTGACTGAAATGGATGCTTATCAGCATTATGGTCAGTGTGAAAAAAGGAGAAAGATTCCTGTTTGGTGCTAATCCACTACAAATTAGCTCCCATATGATGGTTAGCCTACTGGTAGACTAAATGGATTTTCTCTAACCCTGACCCTCCTGCAGTCTCAAGAGCCCACTAGGACTTGTGAATGCATCCAAATAGCTCTAGCTACCCTTGGGCAGGCAGGCTGAACACACTTATTGATTTCCCTTCTGAACCATAGAGAGAGCTGCTATTGAACAGTGGCTGGTCCTGAGGGTGCCTGTGTGTGACGCATGTCTATGCTGTCAGAACATCTCACCAGTCGCCAGGCGGCAACAGGAGCAAAAAGATCTTCGCAAGAACACTGAGTTTTGTTCAGTCAGTTCATAGCCACAGATGTAGCCTACTTGGATCAGTGATTGTCCTCTTTGGAGCAAATAATAAGAGGACACCTGTGTGACGTAGTTCTCCAAACAAAATGTCAAAGATGCTACCATATTGTTTGTTAAGAGGCAATAATTTGTGGTTTTATTACAAGGAAAAGCCACAGAAAATTGTAGTTTTAGTTTTGGGATGTTCAAAATCAGAGGCCAAAGTTGACTTTGAATGACAGTCAGTGTAGATCAAAAGCCGGCCACTTGTTTCCTACTGACACTGCACTTAATCTCCTGGGTTGAGTGGAATACCCTGCTCCCCATGCTGCTATCAACTGTCTTAGATTACACCAACGGATCAAATGATCCCCGGGTGTGTTTTTGATGGTGGATGGAAAATGGCAAGGGCCACTGATCATTCACACAGTCTGCTACTGAACTTCGCAAATATTAGACATTGCAGCAGGCCTTGTACACCTGAGAAAGGAAGACATCTTAGACCCATATGACACCTTAGGATAGAGATCATATTGTCTACCGTTTCAACAATTCCACTATAAAATCCCTCAGATACAGTTAGGAATAAAGATAGATGTGTTTTTGTTGAAGAAAGAAAGGACAGCCTGGAGTGTAAATATTGTCTAGATAGACCACAGAGATTAAATAAGAGTACGTTCAATTTGCATTAAGTTTTATCCATTGGGGAAATGGCACACTTGTGGCGCCACCGTCAAAGATGCAGTAGTTTCTGACCTGAATAAGCTACCAGTACTGTAGGCAAGCTGTATACTGTAGCTATAAATAATGTCTGCATGCCTCTTGCAATGCTATGCCCTGCAAGTACCAATGGAATTTTGCATAGCATGTTTTACATAGCACATTGCATAGCACTCAACAAAATCAAAGACTAGTTGGAGTTCTGGATGTACTCACCCAGCCCTCCCGCACCGAGGAAGATTCCCCCTACGGCATCTGCATCACACTCCCTCGACACCCCGATAATGATGCACCCCGCCACGATGCTGAGCAGGGCCGAGCCCACCCGCAGACCGTGGTACTCCCCAATGCTGACAGCGCTCATTCGGCAGGTGGAGAGAAGACCCCCCACCTGGTCACCAGCTGCTGCCCGCTTAAGGCCCTAGACACGCAGAGGGACTATGACTGACACAGACTGGATCTAACTTGGGCCTTCAGAGTCAGACCCAACGGTAGCACCTGTGTCAGCACCAACTCTAGTTGCAAGTACCCACCACCACTCTCACTCTCACTGTCACAGGACTCCTTTCTCTGCCAGCCAGGCATTGTCTCCGCTCTGGCCTGCTTCAAGACTCCTCATGCATCATTAAAGACATGGCTCGGGTTTCCCTTTGCCACCGTTCATTCATTCACCCTCCAGACAGGGATATACAAACTACTCTACAAATCTGATCTTAGCTGCTCCTCCCTCCCTCCCTCTCCCCCACAAGGAATACTTAGACCACTGATAGCTCAGTCAGTGATGGTAATTAGGACTAAACTGAGAGTGGTCACAGAGCGTCTGTAGTTCCCCTCTCTATAATACGGTGGTAAAAGGCTGGGTGTCATGAAGCATAAATGCACAGTCACATTGCCTACTGCTCTTGAGACCCTGGCTGAAATGTGGAATGTGCTCTGAGATTAAGGTCACAGCATGCTTGTGATTATGCAAAAGGAAAGCAGGAGAGAGAGGTGGAGAGAGAGAGGGGGCGAGAGAGAGAGACTGAGAGAGGGGGGCGAGCAAGAGCGAGAGAGAGAGGAAGAAAGAGAGAGAGAGAGAAAGGAGAGAGAGTGAGAGGGTGGAGAGAGGATGAGAGAAGGAGAGAGGCTATAGAGGGAGAGAAAAGGAGAGAGGGAGAGGGGAAGAAAGAGAGATAGAGGAAGAGAGAACACTGTCATTGATAGCGTCTGTGAGATAGAAAGGACTGTAATGAAAGGTTCTGAGAGTCCTCTGTGGTCGGGACTTGAGGCCGTCCACAAAGGCCTGGAGTTGCCATAGGAATAGCATATCCATGGCAACAGAGGGAGCTGAGGGTGAGCAGAATTAACACCATAGAGTTGAGTAACAAATGAAGTTATCAGGAGGGAAGAAACAGTGACACATATCCTGTTCAAGCTGCAAAATATTCATTGTTTCCCTTTAATCGTAACATCTCATATTAATGCAATGTGGTAATATCCTGATGCTTGAAAGACATATGTTTGCTTCCAGATAGTATATTAATTTGTAAGAATGTGACAGGGTAATAAAAAAATGTAAGGAGCAACTGTGTGTGTGTGTGTGTTTGTGTGTGCGTGTGTGTGTGTGTGACAGAGGGAGATAAAAGAGAAAAAGAGAATGAGAGAGACAGAATGAGAGAGAGAGAGAGAGAGAGAGAGAGAGAGAGAGAGAGAGAGAGAGAGAGAGAGGCACCAGGAAAAGAGATAACTCTGTGTTCCCTTGTATAATACAAAGACATTAGGATTGTGACTGGCGTGGGTTTAGAATGATTAGGCCAAGTCACTGTCAGTTTGCTCAAGTTGAAAGCAGATCAGCCCATCTCCAACACTGATGGCATGCAAAAACCTTGGACATAGGCAAACCAACCACTTAATAACTTACTGTATTAGGCTCTCCTTTATTAAGTAATTGGAGGTGGAGAACACATTTTTGGGTGGGGACATTGTGTACAAGCCTAAAACATATAGCATTTGACAAATATATAAAACATTATATTTAATCTTGTTTATTTAAATCTGACTTGTATTGCAATTCCATAACCTTATGTGATTCTCCTACCTGGCACCCATAGGCCTGCTGGGTCATTCCAATTATGCAGTGCCTTTTCTGTCCCCAGGAAATACTATCACCTCTTATTTGGTGTAAAATGTGGATTCCAAAAGGCTTTAAATATAAAGTCAGGTGTCCTTTTCCTTAACGCCAAAATATGGATCTTGAAACTGGATTTTCTGCACTTAAATTTTTTCTTTCAGTGGATGAAGGAGTTTTTGCCATGTACCCGGGTGTTGTTCATCAACTTCCATGAGAAATATAAGCCATAAAATAATGCAATATTTTAAATCTTTATTCATTATTTTATAGCCCTAGATAAATTCTTTCTCATCGTTAATGATTTTTCATGATTATTGCATGTATTACTGTTTTATTTAAGATTTTCTGGGAAAACAATGGTGCAAAGCTACATAAATATAAACACAGTTTAATCTATTTTTCCATGGTTCATGTTGTTAGTCTGTATGTCCCACTCATAAATGTCCACCCTGTTAGGCTAAATTATGAAGAATATTAACCACATTTCAAAATGTTAAAATGTGTTTGATAGAGAAGTTAAATGCCTGTTCAAGTGTTCACCATTATGCTAGCTCAATCTTTCTCACTCACAGAGCTATAGCTTATCTAGGCTCCAAATTTCCACCCTGTTAGAATTATGCACCTAACAGGTGAGAACATGCTCCAATATGTTTTTCGGGAAAGGCAACACATAATAGGAATGACCCTGCTAACGATTGAAATCCTATGAAGTGGGGAACACGTGGTAAACAGCATCAGGAGAAAATGGCATTGCTTGAGATGGCAAGAATGAGATGAATGTTAGGAGAAGTACAATATTATCATAAGGAGACATATACTTGGAATATGGAGGAGGAATGGAGGGAAAAAGAGAGGCAGAGGAGGTCGAAGAGAGAGATAAGGGTGAGTTTGAGTCGTGTAAAAATGTTGGGGGAAAAGGAGATGGTTTGTCGAAGAAGAATCGTAGAAAGTGTAAGCAGAGTGAGCTGTATGCCGAATCGAGGTCTGCAGGAGAAATGGAAGCAAATGAGGGCAAATTATCGGAGGTGGCAGGTGTGGTGAAGTTCTCTGAGCCTGAGGCTTGCACCGATGGTCAGAATAAAGATGAGTCTGTGACAGTAGGAGTGACCTTTTTTGGAGAAAGTGGACACTTGCCTTTTGGTTGATCCATTTGTGGTTTCAGGGTGGGTGAAAAAGGAGTTGGGTGCTATGGAATTGGTGAAAGTAAGTGGTCTTGTGAAAATTATTTGTGTTTCTGCTGTTCAGAGGGAGCAGGCACTTCACACCAAATGAATGGGGACAAGAGATGTGACTTGTTTTACTCTCAATAAAAGGGTGCCATTGAATGGAGTGATTATTGGGGTAGGGGTAAATGTGAAAGTGGACCAAGTGAAGGGAAAGATTCCGGTGTTTGTGATGCTTGTCGTTTAGTACGACACAGACAGGGTGGCATGAATGGGGAAACAGAAGAGTCATTGTCTGTTCTTTTGAGTTTTGATGTTGAGTCTCTGCCCGACAAAGTGATGTAAGGATATTTCAGTTATCCTATATGAGCTTATGTGCCGAATACATTACGTTGTTACAGGTGTCTGGCTTATGGGCATGTGGCAGCAGTGTATAAGAGGGAGGTTTCTAGTTGTGAGAAGTGTGCAGAAGGGCATGAGACAAAGTAATGTGTAGCATTGGGGAAAGCGGTATGTGTTAATTGTGGGGGTGCCCAGCCTAGCATTTATAGCAATGGTTATCAACTGTACTGCAGGGATGTAACGTATGTCGCAGAAAATAGAGGTTGTGGTGGCAGCTGCAGAGAAGTATTTGGGTGTACGAGATTTTAAGGGGTGTTGAGTGGTGGTGTCCCGTCATTTCAGGCTGTTGGCCTGAGGTAGGACTAGATAGGTTTAAATAGTGGAGTAGGGTGGTGAGTTTTTAATGAGTGTAGGGGTAGATGGTATGTTATTTGTTTATTTATTTTACTTTTTCAAGTAAAGTATAAAGGAGTTATACTCAAGTCTAGTAGGTGGCAGTAATGCAACTATTATTGGATGCCAACCGCCGGTAAAACTCATCGAAGAAGAAAAAGAAGACGAAGAAGAAGACGAAGAAGAAGAAGAAGTAGTCAACAGCATCAGCTTCTGGTCAGAAGAGGGTTTGCACTGTATAGATCCAAGCGCGCGGTGTGGAGGGCGGGCGTTTTAGTAGCGAAAAAAGTTATATAACGTTAGTTACCTAGAAATCATTTGATAAGTTCAGCGCTGGCTAATTAGTGGGTATTGGCAAGGTCTTCAGCACTGCAAACCTGGAGCGACTTCTAATACAGCCCACCAAACCTCTGGTGAGTGCATGCATGCAGAAAAAAATGCTTTTATCCACCTGTATCTTTAGGAACGAACTTCAACTACTTCAAATCTCGAGACTGATTTGGTCTAAGGTGTTAACTTTTATAAAGAAAGTTGATTAGGGATGGGTGTGCTGTGTACAGTAATAGTTTTAGTAAATCTAGGTCTATTAGGTCTATTAGGTTAGACCTAATGGAGGTTATGATCTTCCTAGTCACCCTAGGCTGTTTTGTCTTTCATGCATGACTGTCAGCAAAGAGGACATGCCCATGTCATTTGTCTCAGTTAGTGTGCCCTTGCCTTCTTCAGGTATTCAAGCATCAGCATCCCAACTGGCATCATCTGTCTAGGTGAGGGTCAACCTCTTCAAAAAACACCCACCATTCTCTTTCTCCAAGAGTAAAACATGGCAACAAGATCAAGTTTAAGCAGAAAGGCAATTCTATTGACTTATACATTTAAGTCTTGTGATTTCCTTTTAGGTCCTTAAATATGTTGTGGACCTGGTACACAATACAGAGCAATATGTGACTAATGACATCATGCACACACATGACATGAACATATTACCAAGTAAAAACTGTAGGCCAAGTTCAATGCTATATTGTTTTACTGTGGCTCTCAAAGAGAGTTTGTTTTGAAAAGCTGTTTAGCCATGTTCTATACGTAATGGAATCTGTGATTTCCTCATAAGTCAAATCCAACCTGACATGTAGGCTACAACACATGAAACACAGTCCAAAGATTCCAACTATGTCACTGTACTAGAAAGGGAAGTTTGGGGATGAGGTGACTTGAGTTGTTGGGTAACTCACTTCTGCTCTCACCATTAACATACGTCCCCCTTTCCTCTAGTCCAGAAGCCCAGAGTATTTAGATTGTCTGTCCTGTCTATAGGATAATTTAGCAGACGCTTACATCCAACGCAACATACAGAACTGTCTACATTAACCGTGAGTGACGTATTCAGTTTATGGTCCATGGAGGAATCAAACCCGCAGCTCTGTTTTTGCCAGTACCCTGCTCTAACCACTGACATGATTGAGAGCAAATGGCTAGTCGAGGGAACATTGCCAAACTTCATTGCTAAAGAATGGACAATGACCCGCAGACACTAAAACAAAAAACATACCCATGGGAATGATATTCATATTGCTGTTCATGTATTCGTCTACTCCACACACCTCTGCTGTGTGGGTAAATTACTGGCCGGTCTAAAGGAAGAGATGGGGGAGCTTTTGTATGCTCCTTTGTGACACTGACCACCAGTTGACCATTTTAGTAATTAGTCTTGTGTACTGTTCAGACTCGAATCACTGGATTTACTTCTCAAAAGTAAGTACTCATAGAAAGTATTTTGTAGGCTAGGGCAGGACCGAGAGGTTGTTTAATTAGTTCAGCTCTTACAAGACTCACAAACTTTCACCCAGCAAACCACACCACACCAAAGGGGAAGTTGGTATCTAGGCTAGTTAGGCCACCGTGTCTGTAGCCTGTGGTTCATTTTTCATTCATGATCTCATTTACTGTGTACTATTTGCAATAGTATTATATATGGTTTCTGTAGAATAGAGTATAGCTGTCAGTTGTTGTGGAAATGTACACTTGGTTTCAGTCTTGTGGTTAAGATATTGATCAAATTGTAATTCAAATATTCAGGTGGATGGGTCTCTGGCCTCTGCATTTGGTTTGGAACAAGTTATGCAGCTTTTAAAAATAGAAAATGCTTTTGTTTTACTCGCGCGTAACATCATAGGCCTAGTATATTCTTGTATGTATGGTAGGATGTAGGTGCTGAGATGGCAGTGAAACTTGTGTTGCAATTGTTCATGAGCAGAAAGTACCCCTGTTCTTGATGACCTATAGTGGTTGACAACTACACCCAGTGTGAGACTACAGGTCCAGTCAATCCCCCATCTATGTCGATGCTGAAAAGAGGGGCAAGAAAGTGATTGCCCTCTGTAAATACTGGAGATTTGGACAAAAACTTCAGTCCATAGGGAAGTGGTGTATCTGACTGCGAAAGAATGAGGGAATGAATGAAGGGAAATCTGTTATGTGTTGTGTGTGTGATTAACCTTGTATGTGTTTGTTAAGGTGGAAATGTTCCTTGGTCTGTTTCAGCTCCTATCACATTTTCACTTTAGAGATGTGATGGCGTCTTCCTCCTCCCCTCACCCCATCTCACTTCATCATCCTTCTCGTCTCAGTCTCAAACACTGGCTCTATGCCTACATTTGAACACGGCAACTCGGTAAGAGAAATATGCACTCAAAGCCCTCATTCCTATGATGATGATGTCATGTCTTACAGTGCATTTTGACATAACACAATGAGACAACCACGCCCCATTCATTTTCAATATAGGGAAGCGCAGTGGGCAGTGGGACCGTGGGGCGACGCGAGCATGGGTGAGGGTGCGTGAACAAGGTGGGACTAAAGTTGGGGAAAGCTGAACTTTATGCAAATACTCTGCGAAATCACAACGTTATTGACCAATCAAAGCTCACTATAGCTTCCAGCCCCTACTGGATTGGAAGTTGATATACCTAGCACTACTTAGCCTGATTGCTTGCTTGCTAACACCCACATGAAGGCGACGCTAATGTAGCTATCCAAATTATTGTGTTATGTGGAAATGCACTGTAAGCAGCCAGGTAATCATAACGTAAAGATGATGGTATATGGCCTTTTACAGAGTATCCCCCCCATGTGCTTTCCCCCAGGGAAAGTCCTAAAGCACTGTGTAAACCCACACAGTTCTCAATGTCTTTTATTTTTTGTTTCTTTTTTTGCCTGTACACTGCTCGTTTCCAGATTCTTCTCATTCCAGTCACCCTTTAATTCCAATGTAAGGATGAGTGAGTACATTTCAAGGCCTTCTTCCACTACCACACCCATCACCAGTTCTCAGTGCCTGAGAAACAGGTAGAACCAGTGCTACTGGAAGTTAGTGGAACCTGTCATACTGTGACGGTGTACAGTAAGTAGGACCCACCGGCGCAAACCCCATGCCTATCGCTGGGTGACGATCCCTCAGGCAGGGTAGGGACACATTACATCCCCATTATTCCCTGTTAAATCCCCCTGTCTCATAATTCTTCAGCTGTAGCTCTGACTCTGGGTTGACCATTGGGTTTTATGATTATGATGATCAAATTACAATGATGAAAAGATTTATAATGATACTAATGGAAACAGGGAAATTCTAGGAGCATTAGAAATTATGATGATTTCTCGAACTTCAATATCACTAACATGTACTAAAAATGCTAAGAGCAATGTTTCTCAAATTATATTGTTGCTAGCAAATTATTTTCTGAATTTCAATGCTCCCAAGCAATGGAAAGACAGATATTTTCCAATCCTTTTACATTTTCATTAGTCATTCTTGTTATTATATGGGATGTTAGCACACCTATATGTAACAAAAACTATGTGATGGGTCCCCATTGTTTAACAAAGAGACCATTCAAACTCTCCAGAGGTCGCTACTGGATTCTCCCTCACTTCCTACCTTCAGATACCCAACCTTTCTCAGACGACCAATGGCCGGCCAATCCCTCTTTTTCTGCTGAACCAATCAGAGAGAGGTAGAGTGGTTAGGGGAGAGTGAGTCTACATGTTGAAACAGGGTGTGGTCCTGAAACTAGGTGGGCGTTGTCGCTAAGTAGTGTGCTTGGCCTTGGGGTTTAAATCTGAGTTGAGTGAGTCCCATAGCTGTCCTCCCTCCATAGCTGTACACATCTCTCTCTCTTTCTGACTTAATCTGCCCTGGCTTTATGTGGCCTATTTCTAGACAGTAGAAACATTTGAGGACTTCAAGGAAGAAACAAGCACTTTTTTTTTCTTCAGTTAATCTCTCTTTGACTCTTCTGTTTTGCTGGGCCTGGTTCATTGTGAGCTCAGTGGTTGTGACTCTTGTATGTGTGCCTGAAGGACTGACGATTTGGGGACAGTACTGAGGACAACTCAGCAGGTGAGTCTTGTTACCAGACAATGGCTGACTATAGTCGCAGTGATGCTCAGGGTTATACGCCATCTACCACTGGTGTCTATTTACTTTATTTCATTTACTTTTACTCTTATAACACATAACCAAACTGTCAGGACAGGTTTTCCTGTTTACCTGTAGGCCTTGTAGTTAGACCCGAATAACTTGGTGGATATGATGACACTGTCCCATCTTTGTCGTGGGTGCAATTGGTTTTATTGCTATTGTATGCAAAGGACAACCAGTAGTGTCCCACTTTCTCTCTCTCTCTCTGTCCTTAGTTTGCCGGCTCACCTCCAACCCATTCCATCTTCCTGTCATTTTTCTCAATCAACTCCTCATCCATTCCTATCTAGTGACCTCATACCACTTACTGGCTGTTCAAACCGGTTCACCTCTCTGCCTCACCTGTTTGACTGTTTCTGTTAGTCATTGAGAGAACACTTCATTGGAGTAGCTAAGGAAATGTTAAATACTGCTGAACAAGCACTTTGTAAAACTACTGCCGTCTTGCATTAGCAGCTATATACAATTTAAAAAACATTACATTTCACAAGACATTAAGTGCGTACCCTTTTGTATGTGTGTGTATAGTGCGTATGTTATTGTGGTTATGCATGTCTGTGTCTCTTCAGACCCCGCTGTGTGCTAGTAGTAGTTTAAACAGACAGCTCGGTGCATTCAACATGTCGATACTTCTGTAGTGATGAAGTCAATCTCTCCTCTACTTTGAGCCAGGAGAGATTGACATGCGTATTTATTAATGTTGGCTCTCAATGTACATTTAAGGGCCAGCCGTGCAGTACTGTTCTTGGCCAATTGTAAGTCCCTCTTTGTGGCACCTGACCACATGACTGAACGGTAGTCCAGGTGTGACAAAGCTAGGGCCTGTAGGACCTGCCTTGTTGATTACGTTCTTAAGCGCTTTGTGGACAGACCTCTCCCCATCTTAGCTATTGTGACGTCACTATGTGTTGACCATGACAGTATACAATCCAGGGTTTCTCCAAGCAGTTTAGTCTCCTCCACTTGCTCAATATCAACATTATTCATTACAAGGTTTTGTTGAGGTTTAGGGTTTAGTGAATTATTTGTCCCAAATACAATGCTTTTAGTTTTAGAAATATTTAGTACTAACTTGTTTCTTGACACCCATTCTGAAACTGACTGCAGCTATTTAAGAGGTGCAGTGATTTCACTTGCTGTGGTAGCTGACGTGTATAGTGTTAAGTCACCAGCATATATAGCGATCAGGCTTTACTCAGTGGTAGGTCATTAGTAAAGATTGAAAAAGTAAGGGGCCTAGACCGCTGCCCTGGGGAATGCCTAACTACCTGGATTATGTTTGAGAGGCTTCCATTAAAGAACACCCTATGTGTTCTGTTAGACAGGTAACTCTCGATCCACAATGTAGAAGGAGAAGTTTCCCCAGCAGCAGATTATGATCAATAATGTCAGCCACTGAAGTCTAACAAAACAGCTCCCACCTATTATCAATTTCTTGTAGCCAATCATCAGTAATATGTGTCATACATGTTGATGTGTCGTACATGTTGAATGCCCTTCCCTTTAAGTGTTCAGAAAATGTTGTAATTTTTTAAAATTATTATTATAATTTTTTACTGTGAAATGGCATTGTATCTGGTCAAACACATTTTTTTCCCGAAAGGTTTACTAAGGGTTGGTAACAGGCTGATTAGTTTGCTGTTTGAGCTACTAAAGGGGGATTTGCTATTCTTTGGTAGTGGAATGACTTTAGCTTCCCTCCAGGCCTGAGGGCACACACTTTCCTGTAGGCTTAGATTGAATGTCAAATTGGACTGGCAATATCATCCTCAGTAATTTTCCATCCAAGTTGTCACACCCCAGTGGCTTGTCATTATTGATAGACCAAAACATTTTTACCTCTCCCACACTCACATTTTAGAATGCCAAATTACAATGCTTGTCTTTTGTTGTTTGGTCAGTTATGGATGTGCCAGACTTGTTTGCCATTCCTTTTGCCTCATTCCTCAGCAATCCACTGGGATTTATCAGTTTTTACAGTCATTTTCTTAGTGGGTGCATGCTTATTAGTAACTGAAATGATTAATTTCATAAACGTGTCCAGTGCAGCGTTTGGTTCTCCTCATTACACACCACAGACCAGTAAATATGCTTTACATCTTCAGCATAGGAATCACTACAAAACTTCTTGTATGACCTCTTATACACTATATTAGGACCAGCCTTTGGTTTTTCTAGATATGGCTACTATATTATTGTCACTACATCCCATGGTTTTGGATACTGCTTTAGAGCATATTTCTGCAGCATTAGTTAAGATGTGATCAGTACATGTGGATGATTTCATTCCTATGCTGTTTGTAAATACACTGGTAGGTTCACTAATAACCTGAACCAGGTTGCAGGCACTGGTTGCAGTTTGACGCTTTTTTGGGTGGGCAGCTTGATGACAGCCAGTCAATATTTAGGTCGATATCACATACAGTATCAAGCATTTCACACATATTATCCAGATACTGACTGTTAGCACTTGGTGGTCTATAGCAGCTACCTACAAGAATGGGCTTTAGGTGAGGCAGGTGAACCTGTATCCATATTACTTCAACAGCATTTGACATGAGATCTTCTCTAAGCTTTACAGGAATAGGACTGAACATAAACGGCAACACCTCCCACCATTGGCATTCCTGCCTCTTCTGAAGATGTTGAAACCATGTATTGCTACCACTGTATCATCAAAGGTATTATATTATCTAAGTGAGTTTCAGAGATAGTCAGTATGTGAATGTTATGTTACTAGTTATTGATTTCATGAACCTTGTTACTTAGGCTACATATGTTAATATGGGCAATTTTTTTGCACTTTTTTGGGATTCTTGACAGCTCAACGACAACATGGCAGGGATTATCTGAGCAGGGCTTGGGTCAGTGATGTCATTGTCTGTTTGTGAGATGATGATTTTATTAGCTAAGTGGACAGTTTGATTTTAGTTTGACTCGATGCTATAGCATATATAGTAGATGTATTATACAGTGCATTCAAAGTATTTAGACCCCTTTTTCCACATTTTGTTACGTTACAGCCTTATTCTAAAATTGATTAAATAGTTTTTTCCCCTCATCAATATACATACACACACATAATGAGAAAGCAAAAACAGGTTTAGAATTTTTTTGCAAATTTATAAAAAAATAAATGGCAGGGATTACAGCCTCGAGTCTTCTTGGGTATGACACTACAAGCTTGGCACACCTGTATTTGGGGAGTTTCTCCCATTCTTCTCTGCAGATCCCGAAGCCACTCCTGCGTTGTCTTGGCTGTGTGCTTAGGGTCTTGGCTGTGATGCTGCCACCACCACATGTCACTGTAGGGATGGTGCCAGGTTTCCTCCAGATGTGACGCTTGGCATTCAGGCCAAAGAGTTCAATCTTGGTTTCATCAGACCAGAGAATTTTGTTTCTCATGGTCTGAGAGTAATTTAGGTGCCTTTTGGCAAACTCCAAGCGGGCTATCATGTGCTTTTTACTGAGGAGTGGCTTCCGTCTGGCCAGCATCCCGGAGTTGCCTCTTCACTGTTGACGTTGAGACTGGTGTTTTGTGGGTACTATTTAATTAAACTGCCAGTTGAGGACTTGTGAGGCGTCTGTTTCTCAAACTAGACACTCTAATGTACTTGCTCAGTTGTGCACTGGGGCCTCCCACTCCTCTTTCTATTCTGGTTAGAGCCAGTTTGCGCTGTTCTGTGAAGGGAGTAGTACACAGCGTTGTACCAGATCTTCAGTTTCTTGGCAATTTCTCACATGGAATAGCCTTAATTTCTCAGAACAAGAGTAGACTGATGAGTTTCAGAAGAAAGTTCTTTGTTTCTAGCCATTTTGAGCCTGTAATCGAACCCACAAATGCTAATGCTCCAGATACTCAACTAGTCTTAAGAAGGCCAGTTTTATTGCTTCTTAAATCAGAACAACAGTTTTCAGCTGTGCTAACATAATTGCAAAAGGGGTTTCTAATGATCAATTAGCCTTTTATAATGATAAACTTGGTTTAGCTAACACAACGTGCCATTGGAACACAGGAGTGATGGTTGCTGATAATGGGCCTCTGTACGCTATGTAGATATTCCATTCAAAATCAGTCGTTTCCAGCAACAGTAGTCATTTACAACATTAACAATGTCTACACTGTATTTCTGATCAATTTGATGCTATTTTAATGGACAAAAAAATTGCTTTTCTTTCAAAAATAAGCACATTTCTAAGTGACCCAAACTTTTGAACGATAGTATATTTGAAATAGTATTTGAACCCAGGTCAGGTTTTATATCCATGGCTGATAGTGGAATATAACACTTGGCTTTTATAGAAAAGTTACTATAATATTACTAAGGCTACCTATGAATAATCCCAGTAGGATCTATTTGACATTGACTGACATAGAGTACATGGCCAAACGGACTACAGTGCCCTCTGCAGCTGTTTTTATTGTTGTGAAGCATTTGTTTAGTTTTGTTTGTCTATTAATATCCCCTTATACTATTTACCGCATTGTGCCTTAGAGCAAGGCACTTTACCCCTAAGTGCTCCAGGGAAGCTGCTCTGCCGCAGCCCCTGTGCTGCTTCCAGCCTGTGATGTGTCATGTTGGGCACTACGGTGACAACGATAATAAAGTATATCCGTGCAAATGGACCAATAAAGCAAGTGTTGTATTGTTTTATTATCAGATAGTCTTCAAAGCAGAGCCTCGTGTTCAGGTATATGATGGGCCTGTGCAGCTGTCTGTTTGTTTAGTGTGGGAAGCAGTGTGACAGTGCTTTGTTCATCATCTTACATCTCTATAGGCCTCTGTACACATTACTGCATCCCCTGTATGCATAACCATTGTATTTTTGTCTGTATATTTCAGGGTTTTTGATCGACTGAATAAAAGAGGAGAGGCCATCAAGATGCTGCGAGAAGTGGGATCCAATATTATGGTGTTTTATGAGTATGTATTGCAGAGAACGGGTGAGTGCTTTCGCATAAGTTGATATTTTTGTTATTTTAATCAATTTGGTGATTTGCATTTTGCAGTTTGTACCATGCTGTTGGTGTAACCTGTATTGTTGTCTCAAAAATATTGAATTGCTTGATTTCTTGTCCTCAGACCACCGGTTGTTGCCCTACCCGTTGATGCGGACCCCCTTCCAGATGACCAGCATCCTGATGGGCTATGTGTTCTTCTCGCTGTACGCAGGGCCTCGGCTGATGGCCAACCGCAAGCCCTATAACCTCAAAACAGCCATGATCATCTATAACTTCAGCATGGTGTCCCTCAACGCCTTCCTAGTCTATGAGGTGAGCAAAGCAAGTAGTTATTCAGGAGAATGAAAGTTCTTCAAAGAGCCTTGTTGTGAAGACATACTATACTGTAGTAAGACTTTTCCCAGCGTTTATGAATTGATGTGACAGTGAGTTCTGTGCTTTGCCTTTGCAGTTCCTGATGTCAGGATGGTGCACCACTTTTACCTGGAGATGTGACCTGTGTGACTACTCAAGCAACCCACAGGCTCTAAGGGTATGTTTTTTTTCTTTGAGAGAATCTGTATTGTCTCATGAAATTTACATTTTACTTTATATTCGAATATGCATATGATGTGCTATTTATTTTCTGTACTTTTTTCTCCTTTTTGTCAGATGGTTCAAGTGGCCTGGTTGTTTTTGTTCTCTAAATTCACTGAGCTTCTGGACACCGTAAGAATGATTTCTTTATCAGAACATCATGTTTGTGAATAAAATGTTTGATGCTAGCCTAAATCATTTAGATTTTGTACATATTCTGACTGCATCTTTCTCCAACACCCTTTGTTCATTTGTATTTTACTATGTTTGCTTTAAGTAACTTGAGCTCTTGTCTGATTTTCAGTTTTTCTTTGTGCTGCGTAAGAAACACAGCCAGATTACATTTCTACACGTCTTCCATCACTCCTTCATGCCCTTCACGTGGTGGTGGGGAATTACCATTGCTCCTGGTAAGCTTGACCTCTGACCTCATCCCCATGCAGTGTGCTTACAGCTGCTCATGTAACCTGTTTAACTTAAAATACACTTTATCACCACAATGAATCTTCTGCCATTTTACAAGGGAATAAGAACACTAAACAAAATCCATTTAGTAACATTTATTTTGTTATCCCCCCTGTGACTATTAATAATTACTCTTGGATTATGTTTGTGTTTTAATACTGTCATTGTGAACCTCCAGCAGGGGGAATGAGCTCGTTCCATGCCATGGTCAACTGCTGTGTCCACGTCATCATGTACACCTACTACGGCCTGTCCGCTGCCGGCCCTCGCTTCCAAAAATACCTCTGGTGGAAGAAGTACATGACCGCAATCCAGCTGGTGGGTGTTATTTCTTAATGATGTACTATTGGAAGAAACTATGTTAAAGGGGAGCATTTGTGGGTAGCTGCCAGTATTACTGTTGTGAATCTGTGACTCCCGCGCGCAAACTTCACACCACATCAAAATGTTCTCCATCTTTCTTCCTCCTTTAGATCCAGTTTGTGCTGATCTCACTTCACATCTCTCAGTACTACTTCATGGAGAAGTGTGACTTTCAGGTGCCCATGTTCATTCACCTCATCTGGATGTACGGCACCTTCTTCTTCCTACTCTTCTCCAACTTCTGGATTCAGGCCTACGTGAAGGGGAAACGGCTGCCTACGGCAACCATGGAGAAGCTAAAGCAGAATGGCGTTAACGGCATTACCAATGGCGACGTTACCGTGGTCATCAACAGCAAGCCGCTGGAGAATGGCAACGGGACTACAGCACATCGTGTCAACGGCCATAACCAACTAGGCAAAGTGAAGGAAGTCTAGTTTTGTCCTTTTGGAAGGGGAAACATAACTGTCTGAAGGAGCCTCAAATGCCAAAGATTCCAAAAAGGTATACTCTTATTAGCTACTGATCACTTTCCTCAAATGTATATTTTTATATTTATCTGCAGTTCATGGGATATGAATGGCATTATGGATTTGGCAGTTAGTCCCTACTTGCCACATTGTGGGTGGTTGAGGGAACATGGTGTGATTTAACTGTACATCACCCTGTATGAAGGTGTGTCAGTCACTAATACTCACCTCAAACCCAGGCTTGAAACAGCCAATAATAGTCCACCCATGGACTCTTCTGGTTGTTTGGCTGGCATGAATCTATTTTGACTGAAAAGGACTGGAACACGCTTGTAAATAGTGTACGCAGTTCACTTTCAAAGAGGTGGCGTTTGTCACTGTCCAACTTTTTTTTGCTGCCGTTTGTACATTTAACTTTTTGAAATAAAACCAATTAAGTCTAAGGCTGTCATTACTTTGAGGCACAAGACAGCCACTGTATCTGGTCTGCAGCAGCATTCTTGGTAAGGGTCCTCCAGGTCAGGCCACACTTGTTGCTTTTGGACGTTCTGGCTTTCCAGATGTCCAGCATAGGGAAATCACAGGGTGGATGTCTGGTAATCTGCACATCCCAGTCAAGGGTGTGGTCTATTGCATTCATTAATGTTTGACACTGAACATTACTCATGGCTCATTTTGGAAATTGTCCCCAATGTCTATTGTAGAACACCATCCTTGCCTCGTTTCAGGAACTGATCTGAACGAGTCCAGCCTTTGGCTGGACCTCCAGTGCCACGTCAGGTTAGCTGATCGGCATCAGCAACGCCTAATATTATGCACTCCAGAAAGTGAAAACACCCAGACCAATGAAATGCGCAAGAGGCGCCACTGCAGTACCTGGTTCGAATCCAGGCTGTGTCCCATAGGGCGGCGCACAATTGGCCCAGAGTTGTCCAGGTTTGGCAGTCATTAAGAATTTTTACTCAACTGACTTGCCTAGTTGAAGGTTACACATAACATTTAGTTAGTGCCCTAACAGTATTTGCAAGAAATAAGTTATTAATCCTTGTAAATCCAGATTTGCAATCATTTTCAAAAGTGGCAGCAAGGCTGCAAAATATTCAAACGCAAGAATCATGTAAGCGGCCATCTTTATTTCAGTGAATAAAAAAAAGGTACATTTAGTAAACAATTCAGAGGAGTTGATCAATAACAAATACAGAAGTCCATTATCAGATAGCTTTGTGTATAATGCTGCTAGTGGACTTCACCTCATTGGCCTTCTTTTTGACTGGATCCAGCTCAAAGCTCTTCCAGAGCCGGACGGTTTCATCACAAGCTACAGTGGCAATGGTCGCGCAGTCTGGACTCAGGGTAATGTTCAAGACTCTGCCCTCATGACCTGGGGGTGAATAAAAACAGTAAGGTTTCTGTTTTGAACTTTGACCCCTGAATAAATCCAAGGTTACAGTTTGAAACTTGTGCTCTGAGACCATCTGCAGGAGACGCACAGCCCAAACGCAGACCTCCCCACAATTCCCAACCAATGCAGCTCCGCTACGAGTCCTCAATTTGAATGGGTTGACAGTTAGTGCAGCTCAAGCAATTTCTGAGAATTTGAAAAGTATGATAGTCCAAACTTTAGACCGTTGGCTATGATAGACTTACAGCTTCAGACAATGCTCTTTGTCAACTGACATTTAAACATAATGAATAGCAGTTTCAGACCAGACAAGCATTTCGCTACACTGCAACATCTGCATGTGACCAATAAAATTTTATTTGACACTTACCATTGAGCTCTGCCACTTTAGTCAAGGAGGGGTACTTCCAGATGACTACATTGTCGTGGGCATATCCGTGGCTGGAGACCAATTCCTTGTAGTTTGGCACAAACATCAAAGAGGAGACCTGTAAGGCAGATTAGAACACCAGTTAACTTTGGATCATACGGCATAGCAGTTATGGAAAGTAAACACTTCAAAAATGTCTGGTATGCAAATACACATGCTGCTATGACTGCGCAGGGCCCTGGAGGTAATATCAACCAGGTACATTTTGTTAGACTTCACAACCCCATTAGCATTCAAGGTGGGAGGAGTTACCTGAGACTGAGTGTCCAGACCACTGATGCAGGAGCCACTGTTGATGTTCCAGATGCGGATGTGGCGGTCACTGGTGCCACCTCCAGAAGCAAGAATTTTATTTAAAGTTTGTTCACCTTGACTGCTCCTTAGTGCTCACTGAAGCAGTGGACAGAATTGCTGCCTTGGCCACTGCCATCCTGCACGCCTGGCCACACATACACCAGGTTGTCATTGCCTCCACTGGCCAGGTATCTCCCGTCAGGGGACCACTTCAGCCCACACACCTCCTGAGAGTGCCCAGACAGGGTGAAGATGTGGTGGTTGGCTACCCTCACGTCATGGTGGTGGATGTGACCCGATCTGGAGCCACTTGAAAAAACAATCATAAAATGGCTATTTTTGCTCAATTGACAAATGAAGTGATCAGATTAGTCAAAATATGAACAATTGGGAAAAAGATTAGAATTGGGCTGCCTGTTTAGACAGAATAGAACATCTTGGCCACAAGTATCACACAAAAGATCCTGGCAGGACAGAGACTTGACTATTCCAAATTTGACACAAGACATGATTCTTTACCTGGAGAGAACATGATTGTTCCAACTCAGGCTGGCAACTCTGGCAGTGTGGCTGGCCATGCTACGTAGATGCTTCTGGTTCTCCACATCCCACAACTACGGTAAGTCAAATTCAGGTGAAATATTAAAGGAAGCACCAAATTATTATTCTCCCCAACGCCATAAAATTGCAATGCATGATGAGTACTGGGTTGTTCACTTCAGACATTTACCTGAACTTTGCAGTCACTGGTACCAATAGCCAGGAGGTTGCCCTCCTTGATCCAGGACACGGAGCAGATATAGTCCTCCTCCCGCTCCATCTTCATCAGCAGGACGATGTCACCCTGGGCTGCATCCCACAGGTAAACACTTGTGAAGGGCAACCGCTAGAAGGTTCCGACTGCTCCAGTCCAGTAGGTTCAAATCTGTGGGAACAGAAAGGTAAATAAATTGTTAACAAAGTCAGTTAAATAATGTTCCTCTGCCACCACCACTAATTGAATTAAGTTGATAGAGTAGAGATGAAAGGGCCAGATTCCAACTTGAGATAGTTGCTTTAATCACTCTCTGCAACATTCTCACTGAAATCAATGTGTGATTTACATAGACAGTAGGCCCATGTTTTCACAGCTAGGATTACTCTCCAGGCAGGTTATGGGACATTTACTGTGTTGGCAGGAGGATCTAAGACAGACCTCTAAGTCCCTCTGTACCTTCTCACCAGACAGGTTATTAGACATTTGTGGTGATGTGTTGGCAGGAGACTCACAGAAATCATTTCGGAATTCAGGAGCATTAAGATTCTGTCAGGCACAGATGATATGTACCTAGTCTTTTTGGTAGAGACTGGGGTAGGAACTTGACTGTAGAGGACTTTCAGGTTGTTCTGGTAACCTGCAAATAAAAAACATTAGATTTTGATATCAATAATCAACTGACAAGTCACACCATCATTACCAATGGTAGGCCTACTTTCTGGAGCATTCAATGGTTTTCCTCCCAGGCGCAAGATCTTTGCCTCATCAATGTCATATCCATTGAGTGTGAAAGACCAAGCCTTCTGGTTCTCCTACGAAGACAAATGTGCAGATGTTGACTTACAATGCATTAAGAAAATGTGCTGATGTGCAATGTTAGAGAAGAGCCTCACTGATGTTGCTGCGGAGGGGTTTGTGTCCATAGGCTCATTTTCCTTTGAAAGCAGGAAGCTTGCCACGTCCATCTGTTTGTTGTTCCTAGTGGGAATGAAACGGTCCCCACCTGCCTTTGAAGGTGTGCACTTCTCTCTTTTTCTTAGGTAAAAATGGTAAGGGGCAAATTAGTGGAACCATTGGTGAAACCACTGATTGGCAACAGTGCCACACCCATAGACAGCTGAAAGACAGTAGACAGACGCAAATGCAGTTGAGCAAAACGCAAAGGTGAAAAGCAGAATAGTTAGCTACCTGGTGTTTACTAGGCGTCTTGGACATACTAAGAGATCTATTTGCAGATTTGCCAGGTGATAGAGCGCTGGTGTTGGCTCTCGAATCCATATTGGGCCATGTTTGAATCTGCCTTTCAGACTCCCTGTAGGGTAAAATAATAAAACCACGTCTTTTTTTAAAACTATACTAACAAAAACGTATAGTTACTTTGCTAAATAAAACGTACATGTAGCTCATCTTTGCCAACTCAATTCACTGACGTTAGCTATAACGTTAGATCAAATTAAACGAACAACGTTTACTAGCTAACGTTAGCTAGTTACCTGGCAAACGTGCTTACCTTTCCCCGCCATTTACTATTTACATTCCATGCAACAAAATATTAAATGTAGCTGTTAACAAACGTGTGCTACGCTACTAACTCCGACTTAATTCGACACGTTGCTATTGAGAAAATGTACTTTAGCATCCCAAACTTTACCGATACGTGTTTCTTTCTGCAGCAGGTCAAATTCGACATTTAAAAAAAAATATGATTACACTTCTTTAAATGACTAAATACGCTGTCGTAATTGGTTTATTCAAAACATTTTGCAGGTAATCTGCAGAGGATCTTTACTTAGTTATAAGAAATTATTATCACTTTACAAGGTCCCTGTAACACCTAAAGATGTTGAAATTGTTTTAGATGCCATTCCCTCAGGTGTTGCTTTATTATTCAGGAACGTGTCAAGACCTGACCCTCAGAGCCTACCTTCCATTGCCCCTGTTGACTCATCAGTAGGAAAGACTTGCTTCTCTTTTGGTCCATTCAACAACAGAGCGATCCTAACCTTATTTCAGCAGGATGTTGTACCTTATGTCGTGCCTTAATGGAACGGATTTGTTGATAATATCTGTTCGAAAAAAGTGTGGATGTTGCCACATACATACCTACTTGTTAACAAAATTAAGGAAGTTTCCTTTAAAATTATTAATAAATATTATCCTGCCAACCACTATATGAAGAAGTGTAAGGAAAACATCAACTCAAATTGTAATTTTTGTAATGACCACTCAGAAACGGTGTTGCATCTTTTCTGGCATTGTATTCATGTAAGAAAACTGGCATGACATCAGTAGATTATGAAGATTTTACACTATTGTGGAGAGATGTACTGCTTGGATTCTTTACCTACGATAAGCTGAAACAATTTTATGTAATTAATTTCATTATTCTTTTAGACAAATTTCATATTCACAAATGTAAATTTACAAACAAAACACCACATTTTCTTACATTACAAAAATAAATGTAACTGTATTTTAAAACAATTAAATACTCTACTAACAAAAAATCTGTTAGAATAATAAGTGTATGTCCCTTAATTTTAAGGTCCTTGTGTAATGTGATATTGTACCCCCTAGCCCAATTGTCCTTTGTATATTATTTATATATACTTGTGTTCCCACATGTCCTTCGGTATTGATTTGTTGTTAATAAAACAAATAAAAAATAAAATTTAGGAGGTAATCATGGTAGCGGAATAGTATCCGTTAGTCTGAAAAGGTAGACGTCGACTTCCTGAATAATCAACGACAAAATAAAATCTCGTCACACTTTTTCGAAGGACAGGATATAATCAATAACATCGCGCCTAGCGAAAGTAAGGTGGAGACCACTTAGTATTTAAAGAGTTTATTTACGTTTTTAAACGAGTAAAGTCAAACCTTGTAAAAAAACAACAACAACAAGACAGCTATGATGGAAACAGGAAATTTGGTACAATTGTATCAATGCAGATAATTTGTTCCTTCACATGGTGGAATCTTTTATATCAGTAAAATGTATGAAATCAAATTTATTTGTCACATACACATGGTTAGCAGATGTTAATGCGAGTGTAGCGAAATGCTTGTGCTTCTAGTTCCGACCATGCAGTAATATTTGCCTACCACAGTATAGAGAAATGCGAGAAAAGCCAGTGGAAACTACTTTATGTGCACATATTGATACAATAACCTTCATATCGAAGTAAACTTGGATCGAAGTAAACTTGGAGTCACGTGATGATATGGTGTGTGTGTGTGGTCCGGCCTCCCACTATTACTCGGGAAACCATGCTATTAGGCTACAGATTAAATCAGTTATAATGAATTTAACAGGGAGGTGCACCTTTATGAGTTTGACGCAATAAAAATTGAGGGTCCTATTCTGGTGACATGATGATCCATGCTTGACTTCCGTTTGAAAAATGCAAATATTCTGGCTCCTGAGTGGCGCAGCGGTCTAAGGCACTACATCTTAGTGCTAGAGGTGTCACAACAGACCCTGGTTCAGTCCTGGGCTGTATCACAACACAGCCGTGATTGGGAGTCCCATAGGGTGGCGCACAATTGGCCCAGTGTCGTTAGGGTTTGGCCGGGGTAGGCCGTCATTGTAAATAAGAATTTGTTCTTAACTGACTGGTAAAATAAATAAATAATCTCTCATGCCACTCGCCTACCTGAACTGTATCTGCGAGCTGTTGGCCCACGTGCCAAGCACAGTAGGCACATTTGCTATTTTACCCAACAGTTTTTGTGACTACAATGACAAAACTATATCAGTAGTGTTGAAAATGCAATAGAAACCCATTGAACTCTATAAAAAAATGTTGTACATTAAAACTTGATCGAAAAACTACAATTTGTGTGCACTACGTCATCACAATTTTTTATCCAAAACAAGTCAGTTTATGGAAACAACACTGGTGGGATAAATGCGCATATTTTCTTTAGGCGAATGTTTGAGAATTCACATTAAAATATGTTGCTAATTTGATGAGGAAATAAATGCAAGATTTGTCAATTCTTGCAAGTCCATTTATTTGAATTTCCGGAAGCGTGGTCTTCGACATCACTTCATGACCTTTCGAGATGCAGAAACTTGGACGAGCGAGGTTTGACTTCAAAAAATATACCATATCATTTAAAAACCCTTGAATGAGTAGGTGTGTACAAACGTTTGACTTGTACTGTATATGTACCAGTGAGTGAAGTGGGTGAGAAAAGGAAGGTGGTTCCTTGGTATAATGAAGAGTGCACTGCGGCTATTCGAGAAAGAAATAGGGCTTACAGAGTGTTGCATAGGAACATGACTCCTGAGAATCTAGTTGATTTCCAAAGGAAGAGAGCTTTAGGATGTAGGGTCATTAAGTCTGTCAAGAGAAATACATGGAGACAGTTCTGTTCAACAATAGGCAGGGGTACTGAGCTGGGGGGGTGTATGGTCTATGTTGAAGAAGATGACTGGAAGAAGCAAGTCCACTCGAATTGGGGGTTATACCTTCTGGTTGGAAACGTGCAGTAATACCTTTTGAAAAGAATGGAAAGGACCCTTCATGTGCTGATAGTTATAGACCAATAGCACTTGTGTAAACTGATGGAAAAGATGACAGTCAATAGATTGTTATATTTCCTGGAACATAGAGGTTTATTGAGTCAATGTCAAAGTGGATTCTGTAAAGGTAGATCTACTTTGGGTGCATTAGTAAAGGTGAGCAATGAAGTTGAAAAACTCCGGTCATGAAAGTAGTAATGGCTACTGTCTTTTTTTGACATTGAAAAGGCCTACGACACTATGTGGAGAGAAGGCCTATTGATTAAGATGGAAAGACTTGATATTGGTGGGAGATTATATAACTGGGTTTTGGCCTTCTTATTTAATTGCTCTTTTCAAGTTAAAATAGGATCCATTTTATCTGATAACTATGGAGTTGACAATGGTCTACCTCAAGGCAGTGCTATCAGTCCTATTTTGTTCAACATTATGATTAACAATGTGTTTTCGAATGTAGGTATTTGGAGCTTCCCTATATGCTGATGATGGAGCTATTTGGAAGAGGGGAAGGAATGTCTTTCATGTGATCAAATCTATTCAACAAGCTATAGTGGATGTTGAAAGATGGTCAATTGACTGGGGTTTTAAACTGTCAATGGCAAAGTCTTGTATGTTCTTCTCGAAGAAAAAAGTTGCTGAAAATATACAGTTGTTTCTTTATGGACAGCCTATGGGGAGGGTTTCTAAGAACAAATATTTGGGTCTATGGTTCAATAAGCGATATACATAGAAAGATCATATCATAAATGTTGAAACAGAGTCTAAGAAGGTGGTGAATCTTATGTGCTCGTCTCTGGTTATGAATTGGGTGCTGACAGACAATCATTGATGGATATTTATAGCGCTCTTATCAGGACTACAATTGATTATGGATGTATAGTTTATGGAACAGCGGCAAAGACGGCTTCAGAAATTGGACAGAATCCAGTATATAGCTTTAAGGATATGTATTGGTGCATTTTAATCAACATATGTATGTGCCTTACTTTTGGAGGCAGATGAGATGCCTATGGATATACATCGTAAAAAAATGTAATTGTGTTAGGTTGAAAGGCTGTGAGGTTGAGCATCCCACTGCTACTGTTCTAGATGACTTTTGGAAATATACTAGTAGACAAGGCAGTGGTTTTGGTTGGACAGTTGAAAAGCTTGCTGATGAGAGTGGTTTGAGGGAGTTGGAGGTTGGCCCTTCTGTGGTGATGGGGGGATGTTCTTCCATGGTTACTACCATATCCTGTTGTTGATCTAACCTTGTTAGAGAAAAGGAAAGAATGGTCAGAAGTCAGTGATATAGGAAAACTGGTTAGTTTTTATGCTTTTTTTACCGCTTTTCACAGATGTATCCAAGAACACAGATAGTGGGCGCACGGGAGCAGGCGTTTACGTTCCTGAATTTGATATGCATACAGTGAGGGGGAAAAGTATTTGATCCCCTGCTGATTTTGTACGTTTGCCCACTGACAAAGAAATGATCAGTCTATAATTTTAATGGTAGGGTTATTTGAACAGTGAGAGACAGAATAACAACAAAAAATCCAGAAAAACACGTGAAAAATGTTACGAATTGATTTGCATTTTATTGAGGGAAATAAGTATTTGACCCCTCTGCAAAACATGACTTAGTACTTGGTGGCAAAACCCTTGTTGGCAATCACAGAGGTCAGATGCTTCTTGTAGTTGGCCACCAGGTTTGCACACATCTCAGGAGGGATTTTGTCCCACTCCTCTTTGCAGATCTTCTCCAAGTCATTAAGGTTTCGAGGCTGACGTTTGGCAACTCGACCTTCAGCTCCCTCCACAGATTTTCTATGGGATTAAGGTCTGGAGACTGGCTAGGCCACTCCAGGACCTTAATGTGCTTCTTATTGAGCCACTCCTTTGTTGCCTTGGCCGTGTGTGTTGGGTCATTGTCATGCTGGAATACCCATCTATGACCCATTTTCAATGCCCTGGCTGAGGTTCTCACCCAAGATTTGGCAGTACATGGCCCCATCTATCGTCCTTTTGATGCAGTGAAGTTGTCCTGTCCCCTTAGCAGAAAAACACCCCCAAAGAATAATGTTTCCACCTCCATGTTTGATGGTGGGGATGGTGTTCTTGGGGTCATAGGCAGCATTCCTCCTCCTCCAAACACAGCGAGTTGAGTTGATGCCAAAGAGCTCCATTTTGGTCTCATCTGACCACAACACTTTCACCCAGTTGTCCTCTGAATAATTCAGATGTTCATTGGAAAACTTCAGACGGGCATGTATATGTGCTTTCTTGAGCAGGGGGACCTTGCGGGCACTGCAGCATTTCAGTCCTTCAGGGCGTAGTGTGTTACCAATTGTTTTCTTGGTGACTATGGTCCCAGCTGCCTTGAGATTGTTGACAAGATGCTCCCGTGTAGTTCTGGTGTGATTCCTCACCGTTCTCATGATCATTGAAACTCCACAAGGTGAGATCTTGCATGGAGCCCCAGGCCGAGGGAGATTGACAGTTCTTTTGTGTTTCTTCCATTTGCGAATAATCGCACCAACTGTTGTCACCTTCTCACCAAGCTGCTTGGCGATGGTCTTGTAGCCCATTCCAGCCTTGTGTAGGTCTACAATCTTGTTCCTGACATCCTTGGAGAGCTCTTTGGTCTTGGCCATGGTGGAGAGTTTGGAATCTGATTGATTGCTTCTGTGGACAGGTGTCTTTTATACAGGTAACAAGCTGAGATTAGGAGCACCCCCTTTAAGAGTGTGCTCCTAACCTCAGCTCGTTACCTGTATAAAAGACACCTGGGAGCCAGAAATCTTTCTGATCGCGAGGGGGGTCAAATACTTATTTCCCTCATTAAAATGCAAATCATTTTATAACATTTTTCACAGGGCGTTTTTCTAGATATTTTTGTTGTTATTCTGTCTCTCACTGTTCAAATAAACCTACCATTAAAATTATAGACTGATAATTTCTTTGTCAGTGGGCAAACGTACACAATCAGCAGGGGATCAAATACTTTTTTCCCTCACTGTATATGTAGACGACTAAGTCTTAACTGACTTGCCTAGTTAAATGAAGGTTAAAATATTGTTGTAATTGTGTTGAAGAGAGGAAAATATAAGTGTAGGGTCATTGAGGTTGGGGGGGTTTGGAAGGGATTTTCAAATAAAATTTTATTTATCACATGCGCTGAATACAACAGGGAAATGCTTACTTACAAGCCCTTAACCAACAATGCAGTTTTAAGAAGATACCTTCTTGGCCCCGGTGATGTACTGGGCCATGCGCACTACACTCTGAAGTGCCTTGCGGTCGGAGGCCGAGCTGTTGCCATACCAGGCAGTGATGCAATCCGTCAGGATGCTCTCGATGGTGCAGCTGTAGAACCTTTTGAGGATCTGAGGACCCATGCCAAATCTTTTCAGTCTCCTGAGAGGGAATAGGTTTTGTAGTGCCCTCTTCACGACTGTCTTGGTGTGCTTGGACCATGTTAGTTTGTTGGTGATGTGGACGCCAAGGAACTTGAAGCTCTCAACCTGCTCCATTTCAGCGCCGTCGATGAGAATGGGGGCGTGATCGTTCCTCCTTATCCTGTAGTCCACAATCATCTCCTTTGTCTTGATCACGTTGAGGGAGAGGTTATTGTCCTTGCACCACATGGTCAGGTCTCTGACCTCCTCCCTATAGGCTGTCACATCGTTGTCGGTGATCAGGCCTACCACTGTTGTGTCATCAGCAAACTTAATGATGGTGTTGGAGTAGGGCCTGTCCGTGCAGTCATGAGTGAACAGGGAGTACAGGAGGGGGCTGAGCACGCACCCCTGAGGGGCCCCCGTGTTGAGGATCAGCGTGGCGGATGTGTTGTTACCTACACTTACCACCTGGGGGTGGCCCGTCAGGAAGTCCAGGATCCAGTTGCAAAGGGAGGTGTTTAGTCCCAGGGTCCTTAGCTTCTTTGCCCGCTTTGAGGCCGACGTGAGTAAAACATTTAAATGTGTTAACCCTTGCAAGGCTGCTGGCCCAGACGACATCCCTAGCCACGTCCTCAGAGCATTCAATCGCTCCCTATCCCAGTCTGTTGTCCCCACATGCTTCAAGATGGCCACCATTGTTCCTGTACCCAAGATGGCAAAGATAACTGAACTAAATTACTACCGCCCCGTAGCACTCACTTCTGTCATCATGAAGTGCTTTGAGAGACTAGTCAAGGATCATATCACCTCCATCCTACCAGACACCCTAGACCCACTCCAATTTGCTTACCGTCCCAATAGGTCCACAGACGACGCAATCACACTGCATACTGCCCTAACCCATCTGGACAAGAGGAATACCTACGTAAGAATGTTGTTAATCGACTACAACTCCGCATTTAACACCATAGTACCCTCCAAACTCGTCATTAAGCTCGAGACCCTAGGTCTCGACCCAGCCCTGTGCAACTGGGTCCTGGACTTCCTGACGGGCCGGCCCCAGGTGATGAGGGTAGGAAACAACATCTCCACCCCGCTGATCCTCAACACTGGGGCCCCACAATGGTGCGTTCTCAGCCCTCTGCTGTACTCCCTGTTCACCCATGACTGCGTGGCCAAGCACGCCTCCAACTCAATCATCAAGTTTGCTGACGACACTACAGTGGTAGGCTTGATTACAAACAACGACGAGATGGCCTACAGGAAGGAGGTGAGGGCTTTCGAAGTGTGGTGTCAGGAAAATAACCTCTCACTCAAAGTCAACAAAACAAAGGAGATTATCGTGGACTTCAGTAAACAGCAGAGGGAGCACCCCGCTATCCACATCAACGGGACAGTAGTGGAGAAGTTGGAAAGTTTTAAGTTCCTGGGTGTACACATCACGGACAAACTGAAATGGTCCACCCACACAGACAGCGTGGTGAAGAAGGCGCAACAGCGCCTCTTCAACCTCAGGAGGCTGAAAAAATGTGTCTTGTCACCAAAAACACTCACACACTTCTACAGATGCACAACCGAGAGCATCCTGTCGGGCTGTATCACCGCCTGGTACGGCAACTGCTCCACCCACATCCATAAGGCTCTCCAGAGGGTAGTGAGGACTGCACAACGCATCACCGGGGGTAAACTACCTGCCCTCCAGGACACCTACACCACCCGATGTCACAGGAAGGACAAAAAGATTATCAAGGACAACAACCACCCGAGCCACTGCCTGTTCACCCCACTATCATCCAGAAGGCGAGGTCAGTACAGGTGCATCAAAGCTGGGACAGAGAGACTGAAAAACAGCTTCTATCTCAAGGCCATCAGACTGTCAAACAGCCATCACTAACATTGAGTGGCTGCTGCCAACATACTTACTTCTCAGTATCTCTAGTCACTTTAAATAAATAAAAATTGGATGTAACAAATGTATCACTAGCCACTTTAAACAATTTTTTATATAATGTTTACATATCCGATATTACTCATCTCATATGTATACACTGTACTCTATACCATCTACTGAATCTTGCCTATGCCGTTCAGCCATTGACTCAAATCTCTAGCCACTTTAATAATTAAAAAGTGGACATAATAAATGTATCACTAGCCACTTTAAACGATGCCACTTATATTTTTATTTATTTTATTTTATTTCACCTTTATTTTACCAGGTAGGCAAGTTAAGAACAAGTTCTCATTCACAACTGCGACCTGGCCAAGATAAAGCAAAGCAGTTCGACACATTCAACAACACAGAGTTACACATGGAGTAAAACAAACATACAGTCAATAATACAGTAGAAAAACAAATCTATATACAATGTGTGCAAATTAGGTAAGATAAGGAAGGTAAGGCAATATATAGGCCATGGTGGCAAAGTAAGCAAAGCACCAGCTGTCAGAGCAGCTCACAGACCACTGTACCTGTTTATAGCCCATCTGTAAATAGCCCAACCAACTACCTCATCCCCTACCGTATTTATTTATTTATCTTGTTCCTCTGCACCCCAGTTTTTTCTACATTGCACATTCATCTACTGCACATTTACCATTCCAAGTTACTATATTGTAATTACTTTGCCACCATGGCCTATTTATTGTCTTACCTTCCTTATCCTACCTCATTTGCACTCTTTGTGTATAGATTCGTTTTTCTTTCTACTATATTATTGACTGTATGTTTGTTTTACTCCACGTGTAACTCTGTGTTGTTGTATGTGTCAAACTGCTTTGCTTTATCTTGGCCAGGTCGCAGTTGTAAATGAGAACTTGTTCTCAACTTGCCTATCTGGTTAAATAAAGGTGAAATAAATCAAATAAATAAATAAAATTACAATATAGCATTTAAACACTGGAATGGTAGATGTGCAGTAGATGAATGTGCAATGTAGAAAGACTGGGGTGCAAAGGAGCAAGATAAATAAATACGGTAGAGGATGAGGTAGTTGGTTGGGCTATTTACAGATGGGCTAAATACAGGTGCAGGGGTCTGTGAGCTGCTCTGACAGCTGGTGCTTAAAGCTGGTGAGGGAGATAAGTGTCTCCAGTTTCAGAGATTTTTGTAGTTCGTTCCAGTCATTGGCAGCAGAGAACTGGAAGGAAAGTCGGCCTAAGGAGGAATTGGCTTTGGGGGTGACCAGTGAGATATACCTGCTGAAGCGTGTGCTACGGGTGGGTGCTGCTATGGTGACTAGCGAGCTGAGATATGGCAGGGCTTTACCTAGTAGGGACTTGTAGATGACCTGGAGCCAGTGGGTTTGGCGACGAGTGTGAAGCGAGGACCAGCCAACGAGAGCGTACAGGTCACAGTGGTGGGTAGTATATGGGGCTTTGGTGACAAAACGGATGGCACTGTGATAGACTGCATCCAATTTGTTGAGTAGAGTATTGGAGGCTATTTTGTAAATGACATCACCGAAGTCGAGGATCGGTAGGATGGTCAGTTTTATGAGGGTATGTTTGGCAGCATGAGTGAAGGTTGCTTTGTTGCAAAATAGGAAGCCAATTCTAGATTTAACTTTGGATTGGAGATGTTTGATGTGAGTCTGGAAGGAGAGTTTACAGTCTAATCAGACACCTAGGTATTTGTAGTTGTCCACATATTCTAAGACGGAACCGTCCAGAGTAGTGATGCTGGACGGGCAGGCAGGTGCGGGCTGTCATGCATGTTTCAGTGTTACTTGCTTCGAAGTGAGCATAGAAGTGATTTAGCTCATCTGGTAGGCTTGTGTCACCGGGCAGCTCTCGGCTGTGCTTCCCTTTGTAGTCTGTAATAGTTTGCAATCTCTGCCACATCCGACGAGTGTCAGAGCCGGTGGGGATGAGGGTCTATTAGAAGTTAGTAGGGCTCTTTTTTATTTTCTCAGAAGTATTGAGTTAGGTTGGAGGATTTAGAGATGTTGTTTACACACTCCACCACAGTAGGTGGCGGCATTCGGTTTTCGCGTTGGTTTGCGGACCGCCATATATCACAGAAGAAGAAGACGAGGATGAAGAAAACCTCACATAATTTCACTACGCAGCCCTTTGCAACAACGCCAGTTTCGAGAGGAGGCGCTAGCTAAAGTTAGTCATTAGCCAGCCATTCGTAAACGTGGCTAGCTACATATTCTTATTTATTGGAGACCATTCGACAATAAACCATCAAGATGTTCAACAGAATGACAAGCCTTTGGATGGGTGATGTATGTTCGCTCTGCTTTAATCATATTGCAGTAACGTTACTGGTAACAAACGTTTTAGCACAGACAATTGTTTTAGTTAGCTAACTTAGCTATTTTAGCAACGAAATTGACTAGTTAGCTAACGTTAGTTACGTCACAACAACGTTTGGGGAGACGTAACGGTAATGTGTATGGTGTTATTTTAAAAACAGCATAAGAAATACAGTCAATGATGAATTCGCAGTGTTTACTTCTCTAAAGTAACGTTAATGACGTTCCCAACAGTTTGGTTAACGTTTGCTTGCTAACTACGTTATTGTGATGCTACCCTGGCTGGGCCCAATGTTACTAGCTATGGCAGCGCAATATTCTACTAGTAGTACTAAGGTACTAGCACCTAATAACTGCTACTCCAAAGCGGTAGAAATATGGGTTAACATTTGTATGCAATTCTTTGGCGTACATTAGCACTATTTGGCTAGTTAAGTAGGTCTATCACCTATAATCTTATCAGTATTCTCTCTACGTTTATCTCAATTTCCTGGCTTAAATGTGTACATTTCATGGATATGAATGGGATATTTTAAGCAATTAGACCTGAGGATGTGTGGTATTTGGCCAATATACCACAGCTAAGGGCTGTTCTTAGTCAACGCAACTCTGGACTGCCTGGGCAAAGCCCCAAGCCGTGGTATATTGGCCATATATCACAAACCCCTGAGGTGCCTTATTGCTACTATAAACTAGTTACCAATGTAATTAGTAAAAATAAATGTTTTGTCATACCCGTGGTATACGGCCTAATATACCAATCAGCATTCATGGCTCGAACCACCCAGTTTATAACAGACTTTATGCCACCGGTATGACAAAACATTTATTTTTACTGCACTAATTACATTGGCAACCAGTTTATAATAGCAATGAGGCACCTCATGGGTTTGTGATATATGCCAATATACCACGGCTAAGGGCTGTGTCCATGCATTCTGTGTTGCTCATAAGAACAGCCCTTAGCCCTGGTATATTAGGCATATAGTACACCCCCCTCGGGCCTTATTGCTTAAGTGTTTATCTTACAGACAACTACTCAATAATATTTTTATCTTCTTTATAGCTGGACCCATACATGGATGAGAATTTCATCAAACAGGCCTTCAGCACTATGGGCGAGACGGCGTATGGTGTTAAGATCATTACCCACAGAGTAACGGGGTATGTTAATCACAGACATGTGTTTAATGTAGTGAGTAATATCATGTGTTTAGCTAGCTCTCAAACCCTTCGCTCCATGGGGTTTTCAGCCTAAAAGTTGACCAAACAAAAAGGAGAATAGACGAGGTACCACCGTTACGCAATTAGAGCAAGCAGGTATGATTTTCACAACAAGAAGGCACCAGAGCCTGCAATGCTATCAGGTTCCCACTAGATAACAAGCCTGTGAAGAGCATGAGGTGTGGGTAACTTTAGTCAGCTTGAGCTAGCTAGCATACAAACTCGGTAGCACAGAGTAGATCCTCCTATATGACGTAGAGAAAAAGTTAATTGTGGGCAGTTCTGAAGATTTCCTCAAATAAGTTCATAAATATAACCAGATTGTGACTACAACTAAGTCTTTGACCACACTGTTACTTTGGTGATTAAAACCCTCATGCTTCCTCCTCAACGTTGAGAGCAAGTGTAATGAAAGTCCCCCCGGACGATGCCTTCATCAATAGGCGCTAAAGGTAGTTAGCATATATGAATGGGCTAGTGTTTAGCATTTGTTTTCTTTCTTTGAAAGTAGGCCACTGACCAGTTTGTAATGCACACTGGCATTGTATATTGATCAAGCCAATACATGCCCAAATGTGCATCTGTCAGTGATCAAAATACAATCTAATTGGACCCCATCAGCTACAATATCAAACCTAAAATATAACTTGTTCTAGAACCACCTGGTGTAATTTCAGTGAAGTAATTCGTTTACTTACCACAGTGCTGTGAATTGGTACTGAAATTCCAAAATACAGTATTTGTGGGATATTATTACCCTACTTTGTTTTTTTTCTGTCCTGTTTCTAAAATGTGGGTGTATCACATTGTCACTAATACAATGTCACTAATACAATCTCTTGTGCTACAGAGGATCGGCAGGCTATTGCTTTGTGGAAATGGCAGACGAAGCCAGCGTTGACCGATGTGTTCACAGACTGAATGGGAAGCTAGTTCCTGGATCAAATCCGGTGGGCACTCATTATACGCTTGACATTTCTAATATTCATAGTTCATTCAAACAACTTACTGATGATGTATTAGTGGACAACCACCCTCTCGTTTTAGTTTGATACTTTTTTCAAAATGTGTTGTGGATAGCGGAGCTTCACTATCATTGGCCCCCACCTTAATTTGAGGTTGATGGATCAGAATATCTCAAATTTACATGACAGCCAAGTTACTGAGCTCCGTTTTTTTCCTGATGAAGGTGGTTGAGGCTGTTTTGTAAATTTACTTTGTTTGAAGCTGGTGAATAAACTCTGTTAGGAACTAACTGACGAATGGGATAAAGCCTGTACTGGGTGGTGGAGGTATGTAAACCAAATAAAATGTCATTTTCTAATATACTCTTTATTTTCTAGCAATATATGTCCTTACTACATGCATTTGTCTTTGAAGGTGCTTGATTGCTTGTTCTTTCTTCCTGTATAGCCCAGAAAGTTTAAGTTAAACTATGCAACTTACGGGAAACGGCCAGAAGCTGGGTATGCTGTTTAACTTTCTTCCTCATTTTGAGGCATTCTTCTGTTGTTGGAACCTGCAGTAACGTGTTTATTATGTACACTGCTCTGTGATATTTTCCGCCTATAGAAAGAGATAAACCGCTAGACGCTATGATGTTGGTAACTTAGTGCACCTTTGTTATCTCTCTTGCTCTCCGTCCCTCTCATGCCTCTGCTCAGCCTGGAATTTTCAGTCTTTGTCGGAGATCTGTCTTCAGAGGTGGACGACTACCAACTCCATCAGTTCTTCCTGAAGAAGTACCCTTCCTGCAAAGGAGGGAAAGTGGTCTCTGATCAGTATGGTAACTCCAGGTATGAGCGCTGAACAGACATAGACATGTTATTTGGTGATGCTAGTAATGCACCACCTGATTTGAACACAATTTGAATGTAATTTCTGCTTCAGATGGATTAATCTGACATTTCATTACATTTAAATTCCTTGTGAAATCGCATGACATTTTTAACAATATCTTTGTTTAATTGGATTATGTGTAGACATATTTGTGTCTTGCGTATCTTCACCACTGGTATATTTTCCCCAAAATACTGGAAAAGGTTTGTTTCTGACATTTATGCTAAAACTATTGTTTTCCCCATATAGGGTAAGCAAGAGCAACTCACAATTGAAGTGATTCTACTTCATATTAAAAGTAAAACAACAAGTTTCAGTTCTACCATACCATTTTTGTTTTCTACTTAATTACGTGTTTGATTAGCATGATACGGTGAGCCCGGAGAGAATGTGTGCTCAGGGTTTTAGTGTTGTGCTTGGTCTCGCAGAGGTTATGGCTTCATCAAGTTTGGGGACGAGAATGAACAGAAGAAAGCCATCGACGAGTGTCAGAACGCCTCAGGCCTGGGGACGAAACCAATCAGGATCAGCATAGCTGTGAACAAGAGGTATGGTTCTATTACTGTGGAAATGATACAATATTAGGTTTGATTAGTGTCATGCCGGTCACTCTTTGTTGAAAGTTGATCTCATTTGCATGATTGTCCTCCTAACATGACATCTGCTGAACCTAACATAACCCCCATGTTTCCTTGCTTGTTAGCCATAAAATGAACAGCTATAACAACCAGAACCACAACTCCTACCACAACAATTACCAACAGCCGTACTATCAACAACCCAACCAGAACTACTACCCTCATTGGGGCTATGACCAGTACAACAGCTATAACTATGGTGGCTATGGTCCCTATGGAGGGTACCCGGCTCCAAGCCCCCATGGGATGATGGGACCCCCGCCTCCCATTGGCATGCCCCCCATGCCCACAGACATGCAGACTTCCTCCGAGGTAAGGCTTCCTGACAAGCTCCTGGGATCTTCCCCTCGTAATTCCCCGTACCTTATCCATTAATGTAAGGATATGTCCAAAAAGTGTTGCCAACAGTCATCCTCAAGGGTTCACAATGATTCATTTCAGTTGTCTTGTTTTTCCCCATTAGCAAACACAGGAGTCCACAGATGAGCCTGAAGAAGAGGCAGCAGAAGGTAAGTCCTCACTATCCTATTACATGTACTAAAGGAAAATGCAATGTGCTGCAGATAAGGTATTTGTTGTTTCTTAACCTTTTCACAAGTTCCAACACACAGGTTTGATCATTCTACAGTGGTCCCTGTAGCGTACGTTCAGACTGGTGTGATTAGAATGTCCAGTTTTGAATGATGCAACCATCAGCGTTTGACCTGGCCACTGTTTTTTCAGAAACATTTTGCACATACACAGTCCTTACAAAGTTATGTTAAATGTATTGTTAGATTGCCTGACTATGTTACAGTTTGAGAAACAGTCCTCAACTGGCAGCTTCATTACATAGTACCAGCAAAACACCAGTCTCAACAGTGAAGAGGCGACTCCAGGATGCTGGCCTTCGCGCGGCAGAGTTCCTCTGTCCAGCGTCTGTTCTTTTGCCCATCTTAATCGTTTCTTTTTATTGGCCAGTCTGTGATATGGCTTTTTCTTTAACTCTACCTAGAAGGCCAGCATCCCAGAGTCGCCTCTTCACTGACGTTGAGACAGGTGTTTTGCGGGTACTATTTAATGAAGCTGCCAGTTGAGGAGTCTTTCTCAAACTAGACACTAATGTACAGTCGTGGCCAAAAGTTTTGAGAATGACACAAATATAAATTTTCAGTCTGCTGCCTCAGTTTGTATGATGGCAATTTGCATATACTCCAGAATGTCATGAAGAGTGATCAGATGAATTGCAATTAATTGCAAAGTCCCTTTTTGCCATGCAAATGAACTGAATCCCCCAAAAAACATTTCCACTGCATTTCAGCCCTGCCACAAAAGGACCAGCTGACATCATGTCAGTGATTCTCTTGTTAACACAGGTGTGAGTGTTGACGAGGACAAGGCTGGAGATCACTCTGTCATGCTGATTGAGTTTGAATAACAGACTGGAAGCTTCAAAAGGAGGGTGATGCTTGGATTCATTGTTCTTCCTCTGTCAAATATGGTTACCTGCAAGGAAATACGTGCCGTCATCATTGCTTTGCACCAAAAGGGCTTCACAGGCAAGGATATTGCTGCCAGTAAGATTGCACCTAAATCAACCATTTATCGGATCATCAAGAACTTCAAGGAGAGTGGTTCAATTGTTGTGAAGAAGGCTTCAGGGAGCCCAAGAAAGTCCAGCAAGCGTCAGGACCGTCTCCTAAAGTTGATTCAGCTGCGGGATCGGGGCACCACCGTTACAGAGCTTGCTCAGGAATGGCAGCAGGCAGGTGTGAGTGCATCTGCACGCACAGTGAGGCAAAGTCTTTTGGAGGATGGCCTGGTGTCAAGAAAGGCAGCAAAGAAGCCACTTCTCTCCAGGAAAAACATCAGGGACAGACTGATATTCTGCAAAAGGTACAGGAATTGGACTGCTTAGGACTGGGGTAAAGTCATTTTCTCTGATGAATCCCCTTTCTGATTGTTTGGGGCTTCTGGGGAAAAAAAGCTTGTCCGGAGAAGACAAGGTGAGCGCTACCATCAGTCCTGTGTCATGCCAACAGTAAAGCATCCTGAGACCATTCATGTGTGGGGTTGCTTCTTCAATCCTCAAGAGGCGGGTGGACAAGCAAAAACCCACAAATTCTGACAAACTCCAAGCATTGATTATGCAAGAATGGGCTGCCATCAGTCAGGATGTGGCCCAGAAGTTAATTGACAGCATGCCAGGGCAGATTGCAGAGGTCTTGAAAAAGAAGGGTCAACACTGCAAATATTGACTTTTTGCATCAACTTCATGTAATTGTCAATAAAAGCCTTTGACACTTATGGAATGCTTGCAATTATACTTCAGTATTCCATACTAACATCTGACAATAATATCTAAAGACACTGAAGCAGCAAACTTTGTGGAAATTAATATTTGTGTCATTCTCAACTTTTGGCCATTTTCTGTATTTGTCCTCTTTCTGTTCTGGTTAGAGCCAGTTTGCGCTGTTCTGTGAAGGGTACACAGCGTTGTACGAGATCTTCAGTTTCTTGGCAATTTCTCGCATGGAATAGCCTTAATTTCTCAGAACAAGAATAGACTGACAAGTTTAAGAAGAAAGTTATTTGTTTCTGTCCGTTTTGAGCCTGTAATCAAACCCACAAATGCTGATGCTCCAAATACTCAACTAGTAAAGAAGGCAATTTTTTTGCCTCTTTAATCAGCATAACAG
This sequence comes from Brachymystax lenok tsinlingensis, assembly GCA_030435695.1. NCBI lineage: Eukaryota > Metazoa > Chordata > Actinopteri > Salmoniformes > Salmonidae > Brachymystax > Brachymystax lenok. The sequence continues at coordinate 24,494,447 of CM059788.1, read as the reverse complement.
TTTTCAGCTGTGCTAACATAATTGCAAAAGGGTATAATGATCAATTAGCCTTTTTAAAATGATAAACTTGGATTAGCCAACACAATGTGCCATTGGACACAGGAGTGATGGTTTCTGATAATGGGCCTGTTCGCCTATGTAGATATTCCATAAAAAATCTGCAGTTTCCTGCTACAACAATAGTCACTTACAACATTAACAATGTCTACACTATTTCTGATCAATTTGATGTTATTTTAATGGACAAAAAAATGTACTTTTCTTTCAAAAACAAGGACATTTCTAAGTGACCCCAAACATTTGAATGGTAGTGTATATATCTTTTTTACAGTAATGTTTGGTGATTGACAAGGAATGCCTTGAAGATCACTGCTGTGACCAATGCCTTGGCTTGTTGGCTTATTTACTCTTTTTTTTTTTTTTTTTTTTTCTTCCCTGCCAGACCCCAACCCTCAGCTGGATGTGGATGCACTGAACACAGAATACATGGAGAGGAGTGAGGAGCTCTACGATTCACTCATGAACTGTCACTGGCAGCCACTGGATACCATCACGTCTAAAATCCCACCTTTTTCCAGTTCCTGATCCGTTTTAACTTGTCCCCTGAGTTTAGTATGAAATTACTCTTCTCTAAAAGGGCAAAGTCGCACAGGAAATGTATAGTTTTTTTTATCACCAGTAGACACATTTCTTCGCTACTGCCTTTGCCATTTGTATATATTGTCCACATCCTTCCCATTTTTTATTTTATGGAAGTAATGTTAATTTTTGGTGTGCACTAAACTTTCCTTCTAAATTATAGCTACGTCTTTCTGGCAGTGCTTTTTGGTTTGTTTGTTTCAGAAACAGCTTTTTATTTTTTTTTATTTTTTTATTAAATGAAGTAATCAATGGCTGTCATCTCCCAGACATGATTTGTTTGTATTTAACACTGTTTTGGGTACCATCTTATCTTCAGGAAGAAATAACATTTTAGTTGTGACTCACTTTATTTTTCACAAATTAAAAATTTCAATTTAAACTGTTGAAATACAAGCTTATCACACATTTTACTTGTGCTTGAAATCTATGGGTTCCTTTTTAAAGGTGCAATATACAGCAATTGGTCTGCCATTTCCTGGTTGCTAAAATTCTAATAGTTTTCCTAATTTCAGTTTGACAAAACAAGCTATGTATAGTGTAGAGAATCATTGTACCCTCTAAACCGCTGTGAAATACATTTTCAATAACCAAAAATATTGTGTTTTCAGCTGTTTTGAAGCTGGTGTACCTAAATTTAAAAAAACTAAACTTAAATGTGAAGCATCTACACTAGGCTTGCTTTAAATGAGTGACAGCTCTATAACTCACATTTCTATGTGAATTTGGTCAGAGCCCCAAAAAAGTTAAATCAAATGTGATTGGTCACACGCACATTTTTCGCAGATGTTATTGTGGGTGTAGCGAAATGCTTGTGTTCCTAGCTTCAACAGTACAGTAGTATCTAACAGTCCACTAGATACCTTCACCTTTCATTCTCATGATATACATTTTGTCTTAGACTTATAATTCATGTTAGTGTTTTTGTGCCTGGAGCTTTTGTAATAATTCTATTAAAGCTGACCTGGGGGAAAAAAACAGGACGTTGAAGTTGTTTGGTATGTATTATCCAATTATGTGACACCGAACATTGGTGCTTATGCAAAGTTTAACACAAGTTAATTTAGTCTGGTTTTCAGAACCACAATTTAACAACTTACCTACATTGCTTGCACTGTCAGATGTTCAAAAATTAACAGCATTATGTAATCAGTGCTGTATGTTCAGGTCTGGAAGACAGCCAGCCAATTTTATGAAGCCTTTCCTTTATCATAAAACTGCTTGTAGACAAGTTCATAAATGTCTTCTCAAGTACAATAAGTGGATAACTGACAGCAGTTTAAAAAGGACTTGAAGTTCTGTTAATATGGTTTAATTAGCCTCACTATTTCATGAAAAGTACAAAGGAAAATCATTAGGCCAACACTTATGTTTTAAGAGATGTGTGTATGGCTCCAACCATTTCTCCCCATCTTTCGCTCAGGCTTAACCCTCTTATTTCTTGGTTAAGAGTCCAGGGCAGTACCACCTGGTTCTGAGGCGGTACCAGTCCTGATACAGAACCTTCCACCCTCCTAGGATCTGTGTGGGGAACGCAGGGAAGTAGATAAGCAAGATAACCCAGAGGCCCAGCAAGAGCAGGCGCAGCGGGGTCCCCGAAGGCCCACCCAGAGTCAGGTAGGGCCTGAAAATGGCGGCCACCTCGGCCAACAGTAGGCAGCAGAGACACAGCAAGAAGATTGCCCGCCCCCTCCCCGTAGTAGTAGGAAGGGCTGGCCACCTACAGCACTGAAAGGCTCGTAGCAGCTCCCTGTGGAGTTTTCAAGGAGCTTCTGGAACCCCACCCACAGAACACCTCCCACCACCAGCCGAGAGAGGTGTCGCAGCAAGAGAAAGAGGGATCTGTGCACTGAGAAGAAGAGGACAACGAAGATGCAGGTCCAACCCCAGCCTGCGCGCAAGAACGCTCTGAATTATGAACAAACAAGATGATTTGAACATGGTTTTAATTCAAAGTTATAATTCAGCACTAGATGCTGATTGGCGTAGAATATGTGGATGCAAAGAGACTGGACATACTTGAGAAAAAGGCCTTGAAACCAACAATAAGGCAATTATGTATTATTGTTTGAGCCCATCTTAATTCTCACCTGTGAAGAAAATTAGTCCTTTTGGCGAAGATGCTGTGTTGGGAGACCCACATGCTCAGGGCGGGTCCAAACACGATCAGACATAACAACAACAGGTGAAAATGGAGACGGAAATTGGAAGTTCCCATGAGTCCGGCGGCCACCAGAAAGGTATTGAGAAACATCTCAATTTATAATCTGGCCTCAACTGAGACAGGAAATAAGCCTCTATAGTTTATTTGTGTATCCAATGATCCTGTAGGTTATTGTTTCTCTATTGTTTACTGTGGGATTGACAATTCCTGCAAGTTATAAACCAAGACCTGCAGTTGATGTAAATACATTTCCGTGAAATCAGTCAAAAGGTTTGGTAATTCAATCAAGATGCAATCCTCTGCAGGTTTGTGACATTCAACTCTTCTTGTGTGGATGTCTTGAATCTAGTGGCAGGTGTCCTGCGTTTCATAAACCAACTTATTTGAATGTATACTGTAAAATCCAGTTGTTCACCTCTTGTAGCCAACACAGTTTCAGTATCCACAAATATTGCTGTTTTCTGCAGTTTAAAAATATTTTAATGCTGACCTTGACTAGGTTACCACTCTGGATTTACTTCCACATTTTGCTATGTTTCGTTCTGTTATTGTTGAGGTCACCTCTTACTCATGCAGCATTAAAACACTTGCTCATCCACAATACAGTAGACCGTGAAGTGAAGTTAGTTCCCCTGTCCTCCACGCCCTCAGCTTCCGTCTCACCACCCTTTCATCAACACCAACAGAGTGGGACGTATGTTCACACCTTTGGTCTGTTCCCCCGTTGCAGGTGTCACATTACCTGTACAAAGTTCAGGGGTTACAGAATGCATTGAGTGAATCAGCAAGTAGTGTGAAGTTGTGCAACAATATTTGGTTCATGTAAAGGGAAAGAGCTGCCAAAGATTGTCCTAGTTAAATTGGTTGTCCCACAGTTCTGTGACAGTGCGTTTTGTTTTCTTTAACGCTCTACTGTAAATGTCAGTAGAATTCTAAATAACTAGGTCTCCTCCATTTGCCTTCTATTTATATATATATAATCTCTGTACTGTATCCACACCATCCCATCCACTGATGTTCTCTCCATTCTTAGACTCAGCTGTTGGTGTAGGCCTAGAAGCCTGTCTCTGTCAATCAGTGAGCCGGATCTCTCTCTCACTCATTCACTCGCCAACTCGGCAATTTCTAGCTCAAGTATTCCTGACTGACTTCCCTCACTGTATATTTTCTCTTTATGCCAATATACAGAGAGAGTCTATATCTAACATGTAACTTGTGGGGGCAAATTCCCCCTGACTCATGATTTATTTTATTTATGCCATTGAATGTAGTAGACTTGTCTTGCCCATTATATCATTGCACATCCCTCTCTCATAGCATCAATGATTTAGCACAGAACTCGATCTACTGTTAACAAGACACTCATCTCTCTGCATGTTTTTGCACTTGGAAATCTAGAGGTGTAGGCATAAGTGATGAGAGGATGTATTTTCATTATATGCCTTTTAGTATAGACATTACATTGAGAGAACCAAGCCTATGGTTATGTAGCTTCAACCCCACAGCACACACACACAAACACACACACCAACTGATTAATGGACTGCTGAATATTATATATATTATATATAATATTCATTAATATTAATATAATATATATTCTGAATATATTTTCTCTTTTCCATATTATGTCTATCTCTGATAAGCTACCCAGGAAAGGGCTGAAAATAGCCCAAATTAATATATGTAGTCTTAGAAATAAGGTTCATGAAATCAATAACTTGGTGCATCAGATAACATTAATATATTTGCAATTTCTGAGATAATTCATTTAATGATACATCAGTAAAAATACAAGGATATAACATCTGTAGAAGATACAGAAATGCTTATGGGGGAGGTGTTGCTGTATATATTCAGAGCCATATCCCTGTAATGCTTAGAGAAGATCTTATGTCAAGGGTTATTGAAGTGTTGTGGTTGCAGGTTCACCTGGCACATATAAAGCCTTTTCTTTTGGGGTGTTGCTCTAGGCCACCAAGTGCTAACAGCCAGTATCTAAATAAAATGCTTATTAGTGTACCTGAATCTTGACTGGTTTTCATCAAGCTGTCCGCTCAAGAGGAAGCTTCTCAATGTAACCAGTGCCTGTACTCTGGTTTATGTTATTACTCAACCTAGCAGGGTGTTTACAAACAGTACAGGGACAAGATCATCCACATGTATTGATCACATTTTTACTAATAATGTAGAACTTTGTTCTAAAGCTGTATCCGTAACCATTGGATGCAGTGATCACAATTTTAAATATATATATATTTTTTTAATTTAACCTTTATTTAACAATATAGTGGCTATATCCAGGAAGGCCAAAGTTCCAAAAGCTGGGCCTTAATAGTGTATACAGTGTAAGAGATTACACAAAGGATTTTGCTATGACTCTTATGTGGATGATGTTAAAAATATTTGTTGGTCTGATGTGATTAATAAGGAGCATCCAGACAGTGCACTTGATGAATTTATGAAATTGCTTATTCCAATTATTGATAAACATGCACCTGTTAAGAAACTGACTGTTAGAACTGTTAAAGTCCCATGGATTGATGAGGAATTGAAAAACTGCATGGTTGGAAGAGATGGGGCAAAAGGAGTGGCTAATAATCTGACTGGCTGATTTACTGCAAATTGAGAAATTATGTGACTAAACTCAACAAAAAGAAGAAGAAACTGAAGCCTAGATCAATGATGGAAAAAAAACTTTGGAGTACTTTAAATTAAATTATGGACAGAAAGACAAATTCAACTCCATCTTTCATCAAATCAGATGGCTTATTCATCACAAAACCATTTGATGTTGCCAGTTATTTTAATGATTACTTCATTGGCAAAGTGGGCAAACTTAGGCAGGAAATGCCAACAACGAACAGAGAGCCATCGTACTCATGCATAAAAAAACGAATAATGAAAGAAAAGCATTGCAAGTTAGAATTTTGTAAAGTTAGTGTGGGAGAGGTGGAAAAATTATTGTTATCGATTAATAATGACAACTTTGATGGAAAGCTGAGGATGGTAGATGACTCTATAGCCACTCCTATCTGTCATATATTTAATCTGAGCCTAGAGGAACATCTTTGTCCTCAGGCCTGGAGGGATGCCAAAGTTATTCCGCTACCCAAGATTGGTAAAGCGGCCTTTACTGGTTCTAACAGCAGATCTATCAGCTTGCTGCCAGCTCTTAGCAAACTGTTGGAAAAAATTGTGTTTGACCAAATACAATGCTATTTATATGTAAACAAATTAACAACTTTCAGCATGCTTATAGAGAAGGGCACTCAACATGTACTGCACTGACACACATTACTGATGATTGGTTGAAATAAATTGACAACAAGAGGTGTTGTGTCTGGAATATCATGAAATGTGAAGACTGTATATTATTAAATCAATTTTCTAGGTTTAATTATTACATGATTAAACTAATCATGTAAACATGAATTACCTAGGAAGTCGGGCACCACGGGAAAATGTTTAGAGTTACAGAGTTATAATTTCCCGAATATAACTCTTCAGATATTTTAATATCTTATCAATTAGTCTTCAATTAATGATAATTAAGTGTTACCTGTCTCATTGCAAACATCACTGAAACCCTTAACAAAGACTTCAGTCCGTTTTGGAATGGGTGGCCAGTAATAAACTGGTCCTGAACATCTCTAAAACTAAGAGCATTGTATTTGGTACAAATCATTCCCTAAATTCTAGACCTCAGCTGAATGTGGTAATGAATGGTGTGGCTGTTGAACAAGTTGAGGAGACTAAATTACTTGGTGTGTTACCTTAGATTATAAACTGTCATGGTCAAAACTTATACAGTACCAGTCAAACGTTTGGACACACCTACTCATTCAAGGGTTTTTCTTAATTTGTACTATTTTCTACATTGTGCAATAATAGTGAAGACATCAAAACTATGAAATAACACATATGGAATCATGTAGTAACCAAGAAAGGGTTAAACAAATCAATATATATTTTATATTTGAGATTCTACAAATAGCCACCCTTTGATGACAGCTTTTCTCTCTCAGCCAGCTTCACCTGGAATGCTTTTCCAACAGTCTTGAAGGAGTCCCCACATATGCTGAGCACTTGTTGGCTGCTTTTCCTTCACTCTGCGGTCCAACTCATCCCAAACCATCTCAAACGGGTTGAGGTTGTATGATTGTGGCTAGGTCATCTGATGCAGCACTCCATCACTCTCCTTCTTGGTCAAATAGCCCTTACACAGCCTGGAGGTGTGTTAGGTCATTGTCCTGTTGAAAAACGAATGATAGTTCTACTATGCACAAACCAGATGGGATGGCGTATCTCTGCAGAATGCTGTGGTAGCCATGCTGGTTAAGTGTGCCTTGAATTAACACTTTTTTGGTACTACATGATTCCATATGTGTTATTTCATAGTTTTGATGTCTTCACTATTATTCTACAATGTAGAAAATAGTACAAAATAAAGAAAAACCCTTGAATGAGTAAGTGTGTCCAAACCTTTGACTGGTACTGTAGATGTAATGGTTGTAAAGATGGGGAGAGGTTTGTCCCTAATAAAGAGATCCTCTGTTTTTTTGACACCACACAACACGAAGCAAGTCCTGCATGCTCTAGTTTTATCTTATCTTGATTATTGTCCAGTCATATGGTCAAGTGCTGCAAAGAAAGACCTAGTTAAGCTGCAGCTGGCCCAGAACAGAGTGGCACTTTTTATCGTCATTGTAATCAGAAGGCTAATATTAATACTATGCATGCCAGTCTCTCTTGGCTAAGAGTTGAGGAAAGACTGCTTGTTTTTATAAGAAATATTAATGTGTTGGAAATTCAAAATGGTTTGCATAGTCAACTTACACACAGCACTGACACACACACTTACCCCACCAGACATGCCACCAGGGGTATTTTCACAGTCCCCAGGTCCAGGAAATGGAAATGTACAGTATTATACAGAGCCATGAGTGCATGGAACTCCCTTCCATCTTATATAGTACAAGTGAACAGCAAACCTGGTTTCAAAAAACAAATAAAGCAACACCTCATGGCACAACGCCTCTCCCCCATGTGACCTACTTGTTGTGTGTGTACTGACATGTATGTAACTGATAGATGCACACACACACACTACATGTTAATGTTTTTAAATGTATGTACTGTAAATTGTTGTCTTTTGTCTGTAATCGCTTTTTCATTATGTGTCGGATCCCAGTAAGACTGTCTGTTGCCATTGGCGTCAGCTAATTGGGATCCTAATAAATCATAATAAATCTTCCTAGGTTTTGGCCTTTCTAGGGAGTTTTTCCTAGCCACCGTGCTTTTACACCTGCATTGCTTGCTGTTTGGGGTTTTAGGCTGGGTTTCTGTACAGCACTCTGTGACATCAGCTGATGTAAGGGGGGCTTTATAAATACATTTGATTTGAGGCTAGGGCTGATATCAATGTTTTACTGCTAACCTACAAAGCATTACATGGACTTGCTCCTACCTATCTCTCCGATTTGGTCCGTACATACCTACATCAATCAAATGTATTTATAAAGCCCTTCTTACATCAGCTGATGTCACAAAGTGCTGTACAGAAACCCAGCCTAAAACCCCAAACAACAAGTAATGCAGATATAGGAGCATGGTGGCCAGGAATAACTCCCTAGAAAGGCAGGAACCTAGGAAGAAACCTAGAGAGGAACCAGTCTATGAGGGGTGTCCAGTCCTTTTCTGGTTGTGCCGGTGGAGATTCTAAGAGTATATGGCCATTAAAGCCAGATCGTTCTTCAAGATGTTCAAACGTTCATAGATGACCAGTAGGGTCAAATAATAATTACAGTGGTTGTAGAGGGTGCAACAGGTCAGCACCTCATGAGTTAATGTCAGTTGGCTTTTCATAGCTGAGCATTCAGAGGTCGAGACAGCAGGTGCGGTAGAGAGAGAGGAGGGAGAGAGAGGGTCAAAAAGAGCAGGTCTGGGACAAGGTAGCATGTCCGGTGAACAGGTCAGGGTTCCATAGGTTCAGGCAGAACAGTTGAAACTGGAACAGCAGCATGACAAGGTAGCACGTCGGGTGAACAGGTCAGACTCAACCCACTCAAGTCGAGTACAGCAAAAAAAGCTTGGCACGACGTGACGCACCCCTCCTAGGGACGGCATGGACGAGCACTAGTAAGCCAGTGACTTAGCCCCTGTAATAGGGTCAGAGGCAGAGAATCCCAGTGGAGAGAGGGGAGCCAGCCAGGCAGAGACAGCAAGAGCGGTTCATCACTCCGGTGCCTTACCATTCACCTTTGCACTCCTGGGCCAATCGTAGGACCTCCTGGGCCAATCGTAGGACATTAAGTCTTCAGTAAAGACTTAAACGTTGAGACAGAGTCTACGTCTCTCGCATGGATAGGCAGACCATTCCATAAAAATTTAACTATAGGAGAAAGCCCTGCTTCCAGCTGTTTGCTTGGAAATTGTATGGACAATAAGGAGGCCTGCATCTTGTGACCGTAGAGTACACCCCTCATAGCCTGGTTCCTCTCTAGGTTTCCTCCTAGGTTCTGGCCTTTCTAGGGAGTTTTTCCTAGCCACCATGCTTCTACACCTGCATTGCTTGCTGTTTGGGGTTTTAGGCTGGGTTTCTGTACAGCACTTTGTGACATCAGCTGATGTAAGAAGGGCTTTATAAATACATTTGATTGATGTAGGTATGTATGGACCAAATCGGAGAGATAGGTAGGAGCAAGTCCATGTAATGCTTTGTAGGTTAGCAGTAAAACATTGATATCAGCCCTAGCCTCAAATCAAATGTATTTATAAAGCCCCCCTTACATCAGCTGATGTCACAGAGTGCTGTACAGAAACCCAGCCTAAAACCCCAAACAGCAAGCAATGCAGGTGTAAAAGCACGGTGGCTAGGAAAAACTCCCTAGAAAGGCCAAAACCTAGGAAGAAACCTAGAGAGGAACCAGTCTGTGAGGGGTGACCAGTCCTCTTCTGGCTGTGCCGGGTGCAGATTGCTAGCCAACTGGAAGCCAGTTGGCTAGCACTGGAGTAATGTGATCAAATTTTGGATTCGAGTCAAAATTCTAGCAGCTGTTTTTAGCACTAACTAGCCGGAGAGTAGAGCATTGCAGTAGTCTAATCTAGAAGTGACAAAAGCATGGATTAGCTTTTCTGCATTATTTTTTGACAAGAAGTTTTCAGTTTTTGCAATGTTACGAAGATGCCCTTGAAATATTCTTGATATGTTCGTCCTTCACAGTTTAATTTGAGATGACTGTACAACCATCAAGATTAATTGTCAGATCAATAAGCAGAGCTCTTTGTTTCTTGGGAATAGAACTAGAAGCTCTGTTTTATCCGAGTTTAAAAGTTTAAAAAAATGCCGCCATTTATTTCCTTATGTCTGAAACAGGCATCCAGGGTAGGTAATTTTGGGGCTTCAACATGTTTCATCGAAATGTACAGCTGCGTGTTGTCATTATAGCAGTGAAAGTTGACATTGTGTTTCTGAATGACAGCACCAAGTGGTAGAATATATAGTGAAAACAATAGTGGTCCTAAAACGGAAACACCGAAACGTACAATTGATTTGTCAGAGGACAAACCATCCACAGAGATTAACTGATATCTTTACGACAGATAAGATCTAAACCAGGCAAGAACTTGTCCGTTTAGACCAATTAGGGTTTCCAATCTCTCCAAAAGAATGTGATAATCGATGGTATCAAAAGCGCCACTAAGGTCTAGGAGTACGAGGACAGATGGAGAGCCTTGGTCTGACGCCATTAAAAGGTAATTTACCACCTTCACGAGTGCAGTCTCAGCACTATAATCTAAAACCAGAATGGGGCGTTTTGCATACATTATACATTATACTCAGGAAGGCAATGAGTTGCTGCGCAACATTTTTTCCCAAAATGTTTGAGAGGAATGGGAGATTCGATAAAGGCCTATAGTTTTTAAATTGTCAGGGTCAAGGTTTGGCTTTTTCAGGAGAGGCTTTATTACTTCCACTTTTAGTGAGTTTGGTACACATCCGGAAGATGGGGAGCCATTTATTGTGTTCAACATAGGAGGGCCAAGCACAGGAAGTAGCTCTTTCAGTAGTTTAGTTGGAGCAGGGTCCAGTAGGTAGCTGGAAGGCCATGACTATTTTCATAAATGTGTCAAGAGGTACAGGATTAAAACACAAGTGTCTCCCTTGATCCTAGGTCCTGGCAGTTCTGTACTGACTCAGGACAACTGAGTTATGGCAAAATACTCAGATTCAAAGAGGACTTCGTAATTTGCTTTCTAATGATAATGAATTATTTTGTCTCAGAAGTTCATGAATTCATCAGAGCTGATGTGAAGTTAATCCTCTCTTGGGGAATGCTGCTTTTTAGTTAGCTTTGAGACAGTATCAAAAAGAAATGTTAAACATAAAGGGAACTATGATAAACAAACTAACACTATGATAAACAAACTAGCCAATATTGATACAACATCTGACATTTAACCTGCATTTAAATAACAGAGTATATAGTTATAGGGAAGAATCATTGTATCACTTTCATGACCATAATCATGGTAAATGGCCAATGAAAATATATGGCAGTCTACTGGCTATTCAAATTAAATCAACATCAACACCAGTGAAGTTTTCTTCCACCCACAGGCAAAGACCAGTCTCTTCAAAGGTTGGTGGTGGTAACAGAGAAGGCTGGTGGGAGGAGCTATTGAAGGACTGGCTCATGGAATGATATAAATGGAACGTACTGTATCAAGCACATCAAACATATATAAACCACACGTTTTACTCCGTTCCATTTATTCCATTTCAGCCATTACAATGATCCAATCGTCCTATAGCTCTTCCCACCAGCCTCCACTGGATGGTAACATTACCCTTAACCCACCATGTAGGCCTACAGCAAAATACCCATTTTACCAGTGGAATGTTCCCCTCATAGTCTTATTGGCAACACCTGTAATATACTGTGAATGAGTGTATCTGCTGGTAGTTTAGAGAACAGGTTATATGTACACGTACTGACGACAGAATGTAGCTGAAAGGTTTATTCCAACTTGCTCCATTGCATTTTGGGCACTATGCACCTTGGAACTGTATCACTTTTGGAAAAATAAATATACAATATTTATGAATTTTTGAGTCCGAAGATCAATTTTTGCAGTGTGTAGACAGCAAGCCCTCTTTTGAAACCCACTTTGCTGATATTCATATTTAATGAGTAAATAGTTTATTCAAGAAACAACAATATACATGTCGTTTAAAGATTTTTGCTGGAGGAGTGAAGAATGGTAGCAGCAGATGATACCCTCTGGGCTAAACTGATTTGTAGTCAGTCCAGCGCTCTAGTTCTCTCACTCCACATGTATGCATCCTATCTCCTTCCAATCCCCAATCCAAGAATAACTGGGTCAGTGTATAGGCCTATATTAATGTGGTGTTACTGCCACTATGTGGCTAAAAGCTGCGCTACACATGAACGTTGTGCAGAAATTGAGAATCCCCAACAACATTGTATGTATGTTTGAAAGCAGAGCTAGAGAGGTGCTGGATGTAGCCTAGTATATTTGTCATTGTGTCAGCAGTCTAGAATGTGTGGAATGTCACTTGCTCCTGCATCCCTAAATATTTACCCTGGGCTCCACCCTTATGGCTCCCTTGGCGTTACTGGACGTCTCGCACCGTTCATCCCAAGCTATTGTTTCTGGAAGATGCCTATGATTATTCCTGTCTCTTTGTTTTCATCTGAAAATCACTCAATTGTTCTATGGAAGATTGGATGCCTAAAAGGTCTTTAAGGAAATTGAGACAACACAGATACACAAACATCTCATCAAAGGTATGGTGTATTTGTGATATTTATTTAAATTTTGTATACATAAATTGTACCACAAACATGCCTTGAGGAACACACCATCACTATTAAAGTATAAGCATAAATCTGATCAGTATCATCTTCCAAATAAATTATAACTCTGCTCATCCAACTACTATCCTGTCCTTGGTGATGGCCCAATCAAATATATTTATTTATTAGTATCTGTGTGCCTTTGAGAATGGAACATTCAGCTGTGGAACTGGAACTTACCTCTAATCCCCTGGTAAGGCTCTGACTCACAATGCAAACAGCTGCACTGCTGGACGCGATCAGTCCTCCTGTTCAAGTCCCCTAAACTCTCAAATGAGGACACAGGAGGGGATGATGAGGCAGATATGTGGCATGTCATTCCCACATGAGTCAGGGCGCATGCAGACTATGGCAGTTGAGCTCATATGCTATTTTCAAGAGCACATGCCAAAGAGCCCTGAAATACCTTTGACGGCCATTTACATATCAACAATGACTGAGACAAAAGTAAAAAAAAACATGTACCTACATTGAACCTACAGTCGTGGCCAAAAGTTTTGAGAATGACGCAAATATTAATTTTCACAAAGTCTGCTGCCTCAGTTTGTATGATGGCAATTTGCATATACTTCAGAATGTCGTGAAGAGTGATCAGATGAATTGCAATAAATTGCAAAGTCCATCTTTGCCATGCAAATGAACTGAATCCCCAACAAAAACATTTCCACTGCTTTTCAGCCCTGCCACAAAAGGACCAGCGGACATCATGTCAGTGATTCTCTCGTTAACACAGGTGTGAGTGTTGATGAGGACAAGGCTGGAGATCACTCTGTCATGCTGATTGAGTTCGAATAACAGACTGGAAGCTTCAAAAGGAGGGTGATGCTTGGAATTGGGTGAATTGTTCTTCCTCTGTCAACCATGGTTTTCTTGCAAGGAAACACGTGCCGTCATCATTGCTTTGCACAAAAAGGGCTTCAAAGGCAAGGATATTGCTGCCAGTAAGATTGCACCTAAATAAACCATTTATCGGATCATCATGAATTTCAAGGAGAGCGTTTGAATTGTTGTGAAGAAGGCTTCAGCAAGCGACAGCAAGAAGTCCAGCAAGCGACAGGACCGTCTCCTAAAGTTGATTCAGCTGCGGGATCTGGGCACCACCAGTACAGAGCTTGCTCAGGAATGGCAGCAGGCAGGTGTGAGTGCATCTGCACGCACAGTGAGAAAAATACTTTTGGAGGATGGCCTGGTGTCAAGAATGGCAAAAAAAGAAGCCACTTCTCTCCAGGAAAAAGATCAGGGACAGACTGATATTCTGCAAAAGGTACCGGGATTGAACTGCTTAGGACTGGGGTAAAGTCATTTTCTCTGATGAATCCCCTTTCCGATTGTTTGGGGCATCTGGAAAAAAGCTTGTCCGGAGAAGACAAGGTGAGCGCTACCATCAGTCCTGTGTCATGCCAACAGTAAAGCATCCTGAGACCATTCATGTGTGGGGTTGCATTTCAGCCAAGGGAGTGGGCTCACTCACAATTTTGCCTAAGAACACAGTCATGAATAAAGAATGGTACCAACACATCCTCCGAGCACAACTTCTCCCAACCATCCAGGAACAGTTTGGTGACGAACAATGCCTTTTCCAGCATGATGGAGCACCTTGCCATAAGGCAAAAGTGATAACTAAGTGGCTCGGGGGAACAAAACATCGATATTTTGGGTCCATGGCCAGGAAACTCCCCCAGACCTTAATCCCATTGAGAACTTGTGGTCAATCCTCAAGAGGCGGGTGGACAAGCAAAAACCCACAAATTCTGACAAACTCCAAGCATTGATTATGCAAGAATGGTCTGCCATCAGTCAGGATGTGGCCCAGAAGTTAATTAACAGCATGCCAGGGCAGATTGCAGAGGTCTTGAAAAAGGGTCAACACTGCAAATATTGACTTTTTGCATCAACTTCATGTAATTGTCATTAAAAGCCTTTGACACTTATGAAATGCTTGTAATTATACTTCAGTAGTCCATAGTAACATCTGACAAAAATATCTAAAGACACTGAAGCAGCAAACTTTGGAAATTAAAATTTGTGTTATTCTCAAAACTTTTGGCCACGACTGTACAGGGGTACATGCACCATCCTCTGGCTATTCTCAAAGTCTCCTAAATCTCTCTTTCAGACTGCAGACAGTGTCCTAATCTGCTGGTAAATGGTGAAACTGTCACTGACATTGAACCCACGGGGCAGTGACAGGCTGGTGGCAGGACAATGAAAAGTGTCTCTGAAGTATTGGCTCTGGCGGACCCTGGTGGATCGGACCCAAGCAAACTTTAACCGACTCATAATAAGCCTTTCAAGATACGTCTTTCAGATTCTGAAGAGTGTTCCTACAAAAGGGCACTCTTTTTGATGTGTCCCTCATTGTCAGGTAGATATTGAAATGAAAGCCTATATGATAAACTTCAGAGGTATACAGTAATAAAAGTAGCAAATATGTGGCAAGCTGCATGGCTGTCTCTTTCCACTTGGCAGGCAAATGTCTGGCATAGTAAAGTTGGCCGATACCTGTACGCACCAACTGTACTGACAGCTGGTATATGCATTTTAAATAGCAATATTTACTATGTGAAAAGTTAAAGACATACCTAAAGTCCATAGCAACGTTTTTTAAATATTTTCAATATAGGCTATTTGAATTGAGAAATATATCCATACATCCACATACATATACTAAAAATTTGACTGTATCATATCATGTATTGCTGGAGGATTGTTCACCACTTTACTATCATACCAGCACTATAAACCAGCAGGCATAAGTGCCGTAGTGGGTCATGACAAAGACATGTTTATGATATGCATAGCACGAGTTGCTGACAGGTTGGCGGCATGATTGGATTTTGAAGATTTTATGCCCGGTGGGCTAACGATGTAATAATAATAAGTGTTAATTTGAAGTTATAGCTCAACCACTTAGTTCTGCTATCATTAGGAGAGCAATAGTCAAAATTATATTTCATATTTCACATTTCAGAAAGGATCAGGAATGTGCCAAATCCTATGACAATAAATAATATGGAGTTATAACAAGATCGTAGCAACGCTATTCAACACAAATGTTTGTGTTGGATCAGCTAAGTGTTTCAATCAGTCAATGTGACCTTATAAAAAAAATGGTTGGATGAGTGTGATAATGTTGATTTACACCAGCACTGTCACATGCACATTCACCTGTGAACGTGGCAATACCAGCCGTTCCCCTTGGGAATTGGGAGTGGTGCTGTGGATGAGACAGATGGAGATCTAGGAAAATGGAGTGGCCAAAATGAGATGCATTATAACACACCCTACATCCAGTTGAACAGAGATAACAAAGAAGATGAAACAGACAACTTGAAGTGTTCGGGCTTTAGTAATGAGTGCTTGTATAAGTATGACTCACAGGATAGACATTTGAAATTCCTGGACATTATCCCATAAAATCACAATGGAGCTGTGGAAGCCCGGTCAAGGGAGTGGAGCCAGACAACAACGCTCATCTCTAGACAAGAGTGGCATGTCCCTCAACAGTAATCTATGTGTCAGTGGGTGATAGTGAGGATTGTGTGTGTGTGTTGTTGGCAGGGGGTCATGGGGTTACAGTGTTCTTGGCCTTTTAAGGCAGGGACAACAGGGGTTAAATATGATCTCTGCTGTTGCAGAGATACAGTTCTGAAGCCTCCATTCATCTTCACCTCTTAGCAGTGTTGAAGGTAAATGAACACTCCGTAAACTATTATTGAGTGATAATTATTACATACATCTAAATCTAATTGTAGGATTTATTACTGTTCTTTTGACAAATGATTAGTGGTGTAATGAGACATGTATGGTGGAAATACAAAATGTAACATAAAGTAACCTTGAACTAATTTGGCATTTTCTCTTTCTCACAGTGCAACCATGGGTGATGCTGAGATGGCGGTGTTTGGGGTGGCAGCCCAGTACCTGAGGAAGTCTGACCGGGAGCGTCTGGAGTCCCAGACTCGTCCCTTCGACATGAAGAAGGAATGCTTTTTACCAGACCCCGTGGAGGAGTTTGTCAAGGCGTCCGTCACCAGCCGCAAAGGAGACTTGGTCACTGTGCAGACCCAGAATGGGAAGGTCAGTGCTTTACTTCAAGTGACCAAGTTGAATTCTGCTTCCCTTTTTCCCCCCAGAACAAGGTTGTAAAGTCATACAGAATTAAGTGGTTAATAAATCCTTGTTCACGTTTCAGGCCTTAATGCTCAAATCCGTTTTGATTTTCAAATCTGTTTTGGATACTGAATGTCCAAACAGCAAGTTACACGTGACCCTTTTTGGTTCCAGGTAGAACCCTTTTTGGTTCCAGGTAAAACTATTTTGGATTCCATGTAGAACTTTCTGTGGAAAGGGTTCTACATGGAATGCAAAAGGGTTCTACCTGGAACCAAAAGAGTTATACCTGGAACCAAAAAGGGTTCTTCAAAGGGTTCTCCTATGGGGACAGCCAAAGAACCCTTATTGGTTCTAGACAGCACCTTTATTTCTAAGAATATTTAACTCAGAAGTTATGTAGCAAGCTAAGGTGACAACAATGCCTGCCTTGGACGTTTCACAGTTGCTTTGAATGTGTTTAGTGTAAGAACACGTTTAAAGCCTCAAAGGATAAGATGATCCAACTTTCAAAAGTAGCCCTTTTTGGCCCGCCTCAGCAGTCAACTAGCTAGGTAGTTGTTTAGCTTTCTAGCACAGGAATCAGATTTGAATCTGATTTCAAACCACCTTCAATGCGGCTTGGAATTATTTTATCCCATATTCTTTTTGGCTGTTCAGACTGCAAGAAAAACAACAGATTTGAATCGAATATGAGTCACTTCAAACTGCCAATGTGAACAAGGCTTAACTGTCTTTACACAATCTCTATAATTTCTCACAGACTCTCACCTTCAAAGACTCTCAGATTATGCAACAGAATCCTCCCACATTTGACAAGGTTGAGGACATGGCCATGCTGACCTTCCTCCACGAGCCTGCTGTTCTGTACAACCTCAAAGAGCGTTACGCAGCATGGATGATCTATGTGAGCACGAGAGTCGCTTCGTCATTAAGTTCGAAATTTGAATCTTAAATTGACAACTTTTTTCTATGTAAATAATCCCCACCAAAATCATAGTAATACTTTCCAATGTTATGCCTTAATTCTTCCACTTAAAATGTTATGCACTTTCAACTGAATATATCTTTTACAGACCTACTCAGGGCTGTTCTGCGTCACTGTCAACCCCTACAAGTGGCTGCCAGTGTATGATCCATCTGTGGTCATAGCCTATAGAGGCAAGAAGAGGCAAGAAGCTCCTCCCCACATTTTCTCTATCTCTGACAATGCCTATCAGAACATGCTGACAGGTAAACTAAAATAGCTACTTTAGAAAATATGTGAGGGAATCATAATGATAATTAATTCAGATAATTGTATAAAATTATATTTTTATTACCTGTATAGACCGTGAGAACCAGTCTATTCTGATCACGTAAATAATACAATACCCATTCTACTCACATGCTTTTAAAAAGTGGGTTTTCTGTCATGTTACATAAGATAGTGTGATAAATGCTATTTTTAAAGATTACCGTGTGTTTCCAGTGGAGAATCTGGTGCTGGAAAGACTGTGAACACCAAGAGAGTCATCCAGTACTTTGCAAGCATTGCAGCTAGCGGCGGGAAGAAAGATGCAGCCGCCCAAAACAAGGTATTCAATCTGCGACAGCTTTGACATGCATATTTTCACGATTGAGCAGTTCTGTAGCTATTTGTAAAGCCAAGCATCTAACATGTGTTTCTATAACATTCTAAGGGAACTCTGGAGGACCAAATCATCCAGGCTAACCCAGCCCTGGAGGCCTTTGGTAACGCCAAGACCATCAGAAATGACAACTCCTCAAGATTTGTGAGTTTCTGATGGATATTCTTATACAGAATTAATCACCCAAAAAGAAACTAACAAAACTATTCTATTTAGGGTAAATTTATCAGGATTCATTTTGACACTCGAGGAAAGCTTGCTTCTGCTGATATTGAGACATGTAAGTCCAAAGATAACAGACTTGTATTTGTCTACTGTTCTAAATCACCTTCTTTCCAGACCTTCTGGAGAAGTCTCGTGTCACTTTTCAGCTGAAGGCTGAGAGGGACTACCACATCTTCTATCAGATCTTGTCAAACAAGAAACCTGAATTACTGGGTCAGTACCACAATTAGATAACAATGGTGTATTGACTGCATTCATTTGTGTAGTGTAATAATAAGTAATAGCATGTCTATATTTGTCTTTCTATTTCTCTCTCCACGGTCTCATGGGTATACAGAGATGTTGCTGGTGACAGCTAATCCCTATGACTACGCCTTCATCTCCCAGGGGGAGACAACTGTGTTGTCTATTGATGACGCTGATGAACTGATGGCAACAGATGTGAGTTACTTATTCATCGTCACTCTGGCCCCTGAATTTTGGTAATCTTTCATTTGGGAAAATAAAGTGTTGTCTTGTTGAATTTCAAGCCAGCTTGTTATGTTGCATACAGCACCTGGCAAAAGTTTGGACACACCTACTCATTCAAGGGTTTTTCTTTATTTTTACTACTTTCTACATTGTATAATAATAGTGAAGACATCAAAACTATGAAATAACACATATGGAATCATGTAGTAACCAAGAAAGTGCTAAACAAAACAAAATGTATTTTATATTTGAGATTCTTCAAAGTAGCCACCCTTTGCCTTGATGACAGCTTTGTACACTCTTGGTATTCTCTCAACCAGCTTCATGAGGTAGTCACCTGGAATGCATTTCAATTAACAGGTGTGCCTTCTTAAAAGTTAATTTGTGGAATTTCTTTCCTTCTTAATGCGTTTGAGCCAATCAGTTGTCTTGTGACAAGGTAGGGGGGCATACAGAAGATAGTCGTGTTTGGTAAAAGACCAAGTCCATATATTGGCAAGAACAGCTCAAATAAGCAAAGAGAAACAACAGTTAATCATTACTTTATGGCCATGTCCTCAACTGCACTTGAAGAAACTTTGAAAGTTTCTTCAAGTGCAGTCGCAAAAACCATCAAGCGCTATGATGAAACTGGCTCTCATGAGGACCTCTACAGGAAAGGAAGACCCAGAGTTACCTCTGCTGCAGAGGATAAGTTCATTAGAGTTAACTGCACCTCAGATTGCAGCCCAAATAAATTATTCACAGAGTTCAAGTAACAGACACATCTCAATGTCAACTGTTCAAAGGAGACTGTGTGAATCAGGCCTTCATGGTTGAATTGCTGCAAAGGAACCACTACTAAAGGAAACCAATAAGAAGAAGAGACTTGCTTGGGCCAAGAAACACGAGCAATGGACATTAGATCGGTGGAAATCTGTCCTTTAAAACCCACTGATATCTCCAAATTGGAGACTTTTGGTTGCAACCACCGTGTCTTTGTGAGACGCAGAGTAGGTGAATGGATGTGTGGTTCCCACTGTGAAGCATAGAGGTGTGATGGTGTGGGGGTGCATTGCTGGTGACACTGTCTAAGATTTATTTAGAATTCAAGGCATACTTAACCAGCATGGCTACCGCAGCATTCTGCAGCGATATGCCACCCCATCTGGTTTGGGCTTTGTGGGACTATCATTTGTTTTTCAACCGGACAATGATTCAAAACACACCAGGCTGTGTAAGGGCTATTTGACCAAGGAGAGTGAAGGAGTGGCACATCAAATGACCTGGCCTCCACAATCACCCAACTTCAACCCAATTGAGATAGTTTGGGATGAGTTGGACCGCAGAGTGAAGGAAAAGAAGCCAACATGTGCTCAGCATATGTGGGAACTCCTTCAAGACTGTTGGATAAGCATTCCTCATGAAGCTGGTTGAGAGAATGCCAAGAGTGTCCAAAACTGTCATCAAGGCAAAGAGTGGCTACTTTGAAGACTTTGAAGACTACTTTGATTTCTTTAACACTTTTTTGGTTACTACATGATTCCATATATGTCATTTCACCGTTTTTATGTCTTCACTATTATTCTACAAAGTAGAAAATAGTCCAAATTAAGAAAAAACCCTTTAATGAATAGGTGTGTCCAAACTTTTGACTGGTACTGTATGTCAAGTAAACATTGTAGCCTACCCTCTTCTTGTTTTGAAATAATAATATTCACGATAGCAGAGCAGTCATTACATCATGAAATGTCAGTGGGGGGCTTTAAATGACCAATTCTTACTACTACATCACTTTGCTCTTCTTCTCCTCTACAGAATGCTTTTGATGTGCTGGGCTTTACTCTGGAGGAGAAAAACTCAGTGTATAAGCTGACTGGTGCCATCATGCACTATGGCAACATGAGGTTCAAGCAGAAACAGCGTGAGGAGCAGGCAGAGGCTGATGGCACTGAAGGTGAGACCTGGCTAAAAGCCAAAAGCATTGAGATGAAATAGTTTTGTGAATGTATGGGTAAACTCACTGGTTTTCTTTCCCAGGTGCTGACAAAGTCTCATATCTCATGGGCCTGAACTCTGCTGACCTCATAAAGGGTCTCTGTCACCCAAGGGTCAAAGTAGGGAATGAGTGGGTCACAAAGGGGCAAACTGTCCAACAGGTGAACTATACCGTTGGTGCCCTTTCCAAAGCTGTGTATGAAAAGATGTTCATGTGGATGGTTGTGCGAATCAACCAGTCATTGGAGACCAAGCAGGCTCGCCAGTACTTCATTGGTGTACTGGACATTGCTGGTTTTGAGATCTTTGATGTGAGCTTATAAATAAACAATTATTATCAAATGTCAATTTAGGCTCTCAAGGAACACTATCAAATATTATTCCTGATAGCAACCTTTATGTGAAAACCTAACTATCTAACCATCTATAATTGCAGTACAACACCTTTGAGCAGCTCTGCATCAACTTCACCAATGAAAAGCTGCAACAGTTTTTCAACCGCCACATGTTTGTTCTTGAGCAAGAGGAGTACAAGAAAGAGGGAATTGAATGGGAGTTCATTGACTTTGGCATGGACTTGCAGGCTTGCATTGACCTTATTGAGAAGGTAACTGAAATACTGTAAAGGCAAGTGAGCCGTTAACTGCATCTATGGACCAAATTAAATATAGCTATAATATGATACATACTACTGAATAGGATTGTATCAGACAACAACCTCTCAGTTGAGTCAAGTGAGCTATCTTACCTCTACCTTCTTCCGCTCAGCCAATGGGTATCATGTCCATCCTTGAAGAGGAGTGCATGTTCCCCAAGGCCAGCGATGCTACCTTTAAAACCAAGCTTTACGACAACCATCTTGGAAAATCCAACAACTTCCAGAAGCCCAGGCTTATCAAAGGGAAACCAGAGGCCCATTTTGCCCTGGCTCACTATGCTGGTACTGTGGACTACAACATCAGCAACTGGCTGGTGAAGAACAAGGATCCCTTAAATGAAACTGTTGTAGGACTGTACCAGAAGTCTGCAATGAAGTTACTGGCTATCCTGTTTGCCAATTATGCTAGTGCAGACTCAGGTATTGTACACTTGGTCAGATATTCACACTTCAAAAGACTGATCTTCATAAAGAGTAAAGCAAAAACTCTTCATGGGTGCCTGAATGACTGAGGGATTTCTGTAGGCTTAATTTCTTTATTTTCTAACTTCAGCCGACAGTGGGAAGAAGGAGAAAAATAAAAAGGGATCATCTTTCCAAACTGTGTCGGCACTTCATAGGTGTAACGCCCAGGCCTGAGATGACAGGCTGGAGCGTGTTGGTTTCGTTTTGGTGTAGGGTTTGTGTGTTCTAGGGTGTCTATTTCTATGTTGGGGTAATGGTTCCCAATTAGAGGCAGCTGAGTCTCGTTGTCTCTAATTGGGAACCATATATATGTTTGGGAGTTGCACTTTAGTTTCATGGGTTATTGTTTATGTTATGATTAGTGTGTTCTGCCAGTCGTGTATAGTTTAGGTTCTGCCAGTCGTGTATAGTTTAGGTTCTGCCAGTCGTGTATAGTTTAGGTTCTGCCAGTCGTGTTTAGGTTCTGCTTTTCATGTTTAGTTAGGTTTCGCCAGTCGTGGTTAGTTAGGTTTCGCCTGTCTTGGTTAGGTTTAGATCTCTGTGTTGTGTTTAGGAGTTAGCGTTAGGGTTCACGTCTTGTTCCTCGTTTTCTTGTTTTGTTCCGTCTCGTCCCGTCTTTGAATAAATATGTATTCTGGCTACATCGCTGCGTCTTGGTCTGTCCCGAAAGAAGAGAATCATGACAATAGGGTATGTAGTTGCATTGTTTAATACAGAAAAATATTATTTGAAAATGAAATAATCTCCAAATCATTGCTATTTTTAAAATAAGCTATACAAAGTTGATAATTCACCAGAAAAGACAAAACAAATATTACAACAAAAATAATTGTTAAACTCAAATATCCTAATTGATAAAAAATTATATTTTTAAAGGTGCAATCTTTGTAAATGATATCATAAATAACTCCACCAGTCCTATGTCACACATGAAGCTAACAAAAATATATCTAAATGTCTGCTCTACCCAAAATGAAAACAAACTAATTTCAGCATTACCACAAATGGAAGAGGCAAGTGGAAGGGGGAGAAAGTAAGGAACTTGTCTGTCGGCCCTGCATTAAAGACCAAAATTGTTTAAAGAAAAGTCTGATAAATAAAGTATTGACAGCTGTGCCATATAGATTGCAAAATAGTTATGAGATTTTCGATCTACCGATTCCATGGCACATGGTTTATAAACTGATACACAAAACGAAGCAGGAGTGTTGTTGTCCATTAGTTTACCCCAATTAGGGGAGGGGTGGTAAGGTTAGGGGAAAATATTAATGGAAAAAATATATTTATTTAACAAGGCAAGTCAGTTAAAAGGATCTGCCCATTTTATTCCATTTTAGCCTAAAATTACATACCCAAATCTAACTGCCTGCAGCTCAGGCCCTGAAGAAAGGATATGCCTATTCTTGGTACCATTTGAAAGGAAACACTTTGAAGTTTGTGGAAATGTGAAAGGAATGTAGGAGAATATAACACAATAGATCTGGTAAAAGATAATACAAAGAAAAAACCAACCGTTCTTTTATATTGTTTTTGTACCATCTTTGAAATGCAAGAGAAGGTCATAATGTATTATTCCAGCCCAGGTGCAAATTACATTTTGGCCACTAGATGGCAGCAGTGGATGTACAAAGTTTTAGACTGATCGAATGATATCGCATATTGAATCCTACTGCTATCCCTGAGGGGAACATTCATTGACAGCAAGAAAGGAGCTGAGAAACTGTTGGGTTCGCTCGACATCGATCGCCAGCGGTACAAGTTTGGACATACCAAGGTAAGATTCAAAGCAAGGCTTGGATGAAATCAAAGGGGGCGTTGTACTGAAGCGCATTGCTCTTGACTTTTAAATGATATTTCACAAAAATATCCTTTTTGTTAGGTGTTCTTCAAGGCTGGCCTTCTGGGTCTATTAGAGGAGATGAGAGATGAGCGCCTGTCCAAAATTATCACTGGTATTCAAGCCAGAGCTCGTGGTGTTCTGTCACGAATGGAGTATAAGAAGATCCTTGATAGCAGGTATTTATATTGACACGCTATAAAATGTATCCGTCTGAAATAGTTTTTCAGTTTATTCACAAAGCACTGGTGTGGGAATCTAGTCCCATGAAAGAACATGTTAAAGTTACCAATGGTTTTCTTCAAGGGAGGCATTGCTTGTCATCCAGTGGAATATCCGTGCATTCATGGTGGTCAAGAATTGGCCCTGGATGAAGCTGTACTTCAAGATCAAGCCTCTGCTGAAATCTGCTGATGCCGAGAAGGAGTTGGCTAACTTGAAGGTAGAGTTCATCAAGCTTAAAGAAGCATTTTCTAAGTCTGAGACTCGCAGGAAGGAATTAGAGGAAAAGATGGTCTCCCTTCTGCAAGAAAAGAATGATCTCCAGATTCATGTCCAGGCGGTGAGTTACATTTCTAATCACGTTTCAAAAAATGTGAATGTTGTGGCTAACTGTTGTATCAAGCCTTGGTCTTCAGCACTCTACTACAAAATCTACAGTACATAGTCTTTACCAAAAAGCTAGCTTTCAGTACAGGGCGGCAAGGATACTGACATGGCACACAACTTCAATTACACTGCGCTGTCAATTGTATGTTTGTATGTTTTTTGTATCTATATATTTACAAGGTGTTTGGCAGGAGCAAGATAATCTCTGTGATGCAGAGGAGCGATGTGAGGAGCTGATCAAAAACAAGATTCAGCTTGAGGCCAAAGGCAAAGAGCTGATGGAAAGACTGGAGGATGAAGAGGAAATAAATGCAGAACTGACTGCTAAGAAGAGGAAGCTGGAGGATGAGTGCTCTGAGTTAAAGGACATTGATGATCTGGAGCTCACTCTGGCTAAAGTGGAAAAGGAAAAGCATGCCACTGAGAACAAAGTAATTCTTAATCGTTGAATCTGTATGAAGAACACAAAATGTTTTTTAAAAGGTTAGGCTCAGCTCAGCCTGCACTACCGGTCAAAAATTGAGGAGACTAAATTACTTGGTGTGTTACCTTAGATTGTAAACTGAATTGAATTTCAAGCCAGCTTGTTATGTTGCACACAGTACCAGTCAAAAGTTTGGACACATACTCATTCAAGGGTTTTTCTTTATTTTAACTATTTCCGACATTGTAGAATAATAGTGAAGACATCAAAACTATGGAATAACACATATGGAATCATGTAGTAACCAAAAAAGTGTTAAACAAATCTAAATATATTTTATATTTGAGATTCTTCAAATAGCCACCCTTTGCTTAATGACAGCTTTGCACACTCTTGGCATTCTCTCAACCAGCTTGACCTGGAATGTTTTTCCAACAGTCTTGAAGGAGTTCCCACATATGCTGAGCACTTGTTGGCTGCTTTTCCTTCACTCTCCAAATCTCAAATTTGGACTCCAGACCAAAGGACAAATACCCACCGGTCTAATGTCCATTGCTTGTGTTTCTTGGCCCAAGCAAGTCTCCTTATCTTATTGGTGTGCTTTAGTAGTGGTTTCTTTGCAGCAATTCGACCATGAAGGCCTGATTCACACAGTCTCCTCTGAACAGTTGATGTTGAGATGTGTCTGTTACTTGAACTCTGTGAAGCATTTATTTGGGCTGCAATTTCTGAGGCTGGTAAGTCTAATGAACTTATCCTCTGCGGCAGAGGTAACTCTGGGTCTTCCATTCCAGTGGCAGTCCTCATAAGAGCCAGTTTCATCATAGCGCGTGATGGTTTTTGCGACTTGAAACTTTTAAAGTTCTTGACTGACCTTCATGTCTTAAAGTAATGATGGACTGTTGTTTCTCTTTGCTTATTTGAGCTGTTCTTGCCATAATATGGACTTGGTCTTTTACCAAATTTACTGTATACCCCTTACCTTGTCACAACACAACTGATTGGCTCAAACGCATTAAGAAGGAAAGAAATTCCACAAATGTACTTTTAAGAAGGCACACTTGTTAATTGAAATGTATTCCAGGTGACTAGCTCATGAAGCTGGTTGAGAGAATGCCAAGAATGTGCAAAGCTGTCATCAAGGCAAAGGGTGGCTACTTTGAAGAATCTCAAATATAAAATATATTTTGATTTGTTGAACACTTTTTTGGTTACTACATGATTCCATATGTGTTATTTCATAGTTTTAATGTCTTCACAATTATTAAACAATGTAGAAAGTTGTACAAATTAAGAAAAACCCTTGAGTAGGTGTTCTAAAACTTTTGACCGGTAGTGTATGTTGTCTGTTCACAGGTGAAGAACCTGATTGAGGAAATGGCAGCTCTGGATGAAATCATTGCCAAGCTGACAAAGGAAAAGAAAGCTCTTCAAGAAGCTCACCAGCAAACACTGGACGACCTACAGAGTGAGGAGGACAAAGTCAACAATCTAACCAAGGCTAAACTAGAGCAACAAGTTGATGATGTGAGATCCTATATAGAGATTAGATGGTCTTTAAATGGAAAAAATGCTAACAATCAGATAGCAATTTTAACTTGCTTCTTATCCTCTGAAGCTTGAAGTGTCCCTTGAGCAAGAGAAAAAGGTGCGAATGGATCTTCAAAGAGCCAAGAGGAAGCTGGAGGGTGATTTAAAGCTGTCCCAGGAGAGCGTAATGGACCTGGAGAATGATAAACAACAGCTAGAAGAACGCCTCAAGAAGTAAGATTAAAACCATCACAAAATATTACACTCTACTGCAAACAAATGCATAAACGAGCTACCAATGAATGATTCCACAGGAAGGACTTTGAAATCAGTTATCTGATCTGTAGGATTGAGGGTGAACAGGGCATAATAATTCAACTTCAAAAGAGGTTGAAGGAGCTTCAGGTAATGAAAAAGTACAACGTCCTTAATCGATTTTAACTCTTCAACCATTTGTATATTTTACCATGATGATGTCATTTTGTGCTAGGCCCGTGTAGAGGAACTGGAAGAGGAGCTTGAGGCAGAAAGAGCTGCCCAAGCCAAGATGGAGAAGCAGAGAGCAGACTTGGCCAGAGAGCTGGAGGAGATCAGCGAGAGGCTGGAGGAGGCTGTCGGAGCCACTGTGGTCCAGATTGAGATGAACAAGAGGAGGGAGATGGAATTCCAGAAACTTCGCAGAGACCTTGAAGAGGCCACTCTGAAGCACGAGGCTACAGCTGCCACACTCAGAAAGAAACAAGCTGACAGTGTGGCTGACCTGGGGGAGCAGGTAGACAACCTGCAGAGAGTGAAGCAGAAACTGGAGAAGGAAAAGAGCGAACTTAGGCTAGAGCTGGATGATGTCCTCTCCAACATGGAACATGTTGCAAAGTCAAAGGTAAAAAGTCCATCTAAGTGAAAGTACAACATTTTTTTCCCATTTGGTCACTGTTAACCCGTTGGATTTATTTTTTCATGTCTTTCATCTTGAAGATTAACTTGGAGAAGTTGAGTAGAACTCTAGAAGACCAAGCCAATGAGTACAGGATCAAGTATGAGGAAACCCAAAGATCCCTCAATGACATTACAACTCAGAAAGCCCAACTTCAAGTAGAGAATGGTAGGTAGAATAACTTCCGTCTCTGGATATTGCAACAAATACTCTGAATGAGGAAACAAGCTAAAGTCTATTCATCAACGTCTTACTTACTAGATGAGATTGGAAGACAGTTGGAAGATAAGGAATCTCTGGTCTCTCAGCTGACCAGAGGAAAGAATTCCTACAGTCAACAGCTTGAAGATCTAAAGAGACAGCTGGAGGAGGAAGTCAAGGTAATTTCGACCATTCATTTTCTTATTGATAAATGATGATGCCCTCATCATAAAATGAATCCCCTCTGTCCTTGCTCCCTTTAGGCAAAGAATGCACTATCCCATGCAGTGCAATCTGCTCACCATGACTGTGACCTGCTTAGAGAGCAGTATGAGGAGGAGCAGGAGGCCAAGACTGACCTGCAGCGTGGCATGTCCAAGGCTAACTCTCAGGTGGCTCAGTGGAGAACTAAGTATGAGACTGATGCCATTCAGAAAACTGAAGAACTGGAGGAAGCTAAGTAAGGAATGAGTGCTATTTGTAAGAATCATAATACCTGCTAAATAGAAGCAACATTTCTCAATGTACAAATAGTGAACAAATACTGGATACAGTCCAAAATAATAAATACCAACTCCTAAGTAAATTGCCTAAAGTTTGGAGAAGCTATGAAATGATATGCCACATTTTCTACTTTGTCTCTTCATCTACAATGATGAAGAGTCCTGCAGGCTCAGCGCCTGCAGGACGCTGAAGAAGCTGTGGAGGCAGTGAACGCTACGTGTTCCTCCCTGGAGAAGACCAAACACAGACTGCAGAATGAGATTGAAGATCTCATGGTGGATGTGGAGAGGTCTAATGCTGCTGCTGCTGCCCTGGACAAGAAGCAAATAAACTTTGACAAAGTATGCAATGCAGTTCTTCAATTTACACATGCACCTGAATTCCTTAATTCTACAACAAAACAAAATAATAGGCTTACTACAACACTTATAAAGAGTCATGATTGAAGTCAAATGGCTGCTGTATTATATAATGTAGGTCCTGGCTGAATGGAAGCAGAAGTATGAGGAGTCTGTGTGAGCTGGAGAGCTCCCAAAAGGAAAGCCAAAGTCACCATTATTAGTCAGTTGTACAACCGAATGCCTTCAACCGAAATGTGTCTTCCGCATTTAACCCAACCTCTGAATCAGAGAGGTGCGGGGGGGCTGCCTTTAATTGACATCCACGTCTTCGGCGCCCGGGGAACAGTGGGTTAACTGCCTTGTTCAGGGGCAGAACGACAGATTTTTACCTTGTCAGCTCGGGGGATTTGAACTTGCAGCCCTCCGGTTACAAGACCAACGCTCTAACCACTAGGCTACCTGCCGCCCCAGGTATCTGAGCACTGAACTCTTCAAGCTAAAGAACTCCTATGAAGAATCTTTGGAGTAGCTGGAGACAATGAAGAGGGAGAACAAGAACCTTCAAGGTGAGTAAAGAGCTCTTTGCTTGAAATGTTTTCAGCTCTGCCAATGTTCGAATCTATGCACTGAAGAGCAAACAGCTCTTTTATGAAACAAGGTTCTGCAAGTACCCAATATAGTTTTCATATTTCTTCATTGCAACATCTTTTTCTCAGAGGAGATAACTGATCTGAGTGAGCAGCTTGGTGCGGGAGGAAAGACAATGTATGAGTTGGAGAAGGTCCGTAAACAGTTGGAGCAAGAGAAAGTTGAGATCCAGGCTGCTCTGGAGGAAGCTGAGGTAAGAGTGCAATTTCAAATCTTCCCCGATTCTGTCTGGATTGGCCATTTTACATCAACAACTGTCATTGTCAGTTTGAATCTTCTGATGTGTATTCTAGGCCTCCCTGGAGCACGAGGAGGGAAAGATCCTCAGAATTCAGCTTGAGTTAAATCAGGTCAAGGCTGACATTGATCGCAAGTTAGCTGAGAAGGATGAGGAGATGGAGCAGTCCAAGAGAAACCTGCAGAGGAACATTGATACCCTGCAGAGTTCTCTTGAGGCAGAGTGCAGAAGCAAGAATGAGGCCCTCAGGCTGAAGAAGAAGATGGAGGGAGACCTCAATGAGATGGAGATCCAGCTTAGTCAAGCCAGCAGGAAGGCAGCTGAGGCCCAAAAACAGATGAAGAGTGTTCATGCTCATCTGAAGGTAAATTAAAACCGATTGCCATCTGACTGGGCACAAACTGGTTGAATCAACATTGTTTAAACGTAATTTGTCAACATATTGTGATGTGGAATCTACGTGGAAAATACATTTGATTTGAAATAGTAATCAACATGAACAGTCGTTTTGAGGGTGATGTCATCATGGTAACCAAATTTCAACATAAACAAACGTTGTATAAAATATGTGGAATTTGTACCTTTAAAACAACGTCAGATCTTCAACGTTAAATTCACTATAAAACATAAATCTTTTTTTAAATGCTGGGCAGCACCTCCTACTGGAGAATTGATTTATCTACAGCTACTCCTTGGTCTCTCATCAAGGGGTTTAACCAAGCCCAGCTATAATATTTGTCACTGACTATTACTAATGTGCTATATTGAGAATGATTGTTGAGAGATCTCCACATAAAAACTAAATATATTCACTGTTGCTATAGAAGTCATTCCAAAGGTTTGTTTAACAGAGGAAATGAAATTTGACCATACTTTATGACTCATCATCAGTGATGCTATTTAGGCCTATATAGCATTTGCAAAGTCATCAACAGCTATTGTTTCAATTCAACCCAGAATTCAACTAAAAATAGGCAATACAATAGGCCTAGGGTTTCAAGCTCTACTTCAAATGTAATGATAATTAGTGATATTGAATTGTGTTTGGTTGTCAATGCAACCAAATGTCATCATTTGAAGGAGATATATATTCTGCTTGGATAGTTCCATCTGTGCCAATTATTCTAGTTTTAATTCCAGTTTGCCTACAAATTAATTAATGGCACATATTGAACTATCCAAGCAGAAGATACATCTCCTTTAAATGTTGATATTTGGTTGCTTTGACAACAAAACACAATTCAATATTACTTTTGTAATAAAGTAAATAGCCTACAGTTAAGGCTATCTTAAATACTAATGTAACATTCAACCTTAAAATAAGTAGCACATCCATGGCCACATTGAGGTTACTGTAGCTATACATTTCTTCCCATGTAATCATATAAGGCGTGCATGTTCAAGATAGCATGCATAGGTCGTCACAGGTCTGTGGAGATCTTCATAATCTGTGCAGAATCTCGAAAAGCATAGATCACTTGCACCATATACTTTTAATGTAATCTCAACTGCAATCCAGGTCAGTTGGTCTGCTATCAGATGAAACAGTGATAATAATCTGTTGTATAAATAAGCAAACTATCTGACATTGTATTCCCATTTGAACTTTGCTGTGCTTTTAAATTGTTGAAAGCATGATAGACATAAAACAAAAATAAGACATTGTTTTTTCATTGGAATTTGGTTGTGCTTTTAGATAGTTGAATTTCCATGCCTTCAACCAACTTTTGGCTGTCTTTTTGAGTGGGTGAATATAGTTCGTAATCTCACTGATCAACATCTAAACCAAATGTTACCCAATTATCCACATTGAAATGACGTGGTGTGCCCAGTGGGATGGTGTGCCTAGTAGATACTGCTCAAAATGAGGTATCTCCAACATTGCATATTTCTCTCTAGGATGCCCAAATACAGTTGGATGACTCTCTCCGTTCCAATGATGATCTGAAGGAGAACATTGCCATTGTAGAGAGACGTAACAATCTGATGCAGGCAGAGCTGGAGGAGCTAAGAGCCTGTCTTGAACAGACTGAGAGGCCGCAAGCTGGCTGAGCAAGAACTGCTGGATGTCAATGAGAGGGTGCAGCTGCTGCACTCACAGGTAAAGTAGAATCATTAATTATGGATTTCCTGATGTAGCTGAACATTGTTAAAAAGTTATTTTCTTAAAATCTATGAACAGAACACTGGCCTGCTGAATCAGAAGAAGAAACTTGAGGTTGACACCGCCCAGTTTCAGACTGAGGCAGAAGAGGCAGTGCAGGAGTGCAGAAATGCTGAAGAAAAGGCAAAGAAGGCCATTACTGATGCTGCCATGATGGCAGAGGAGCTGAAGAAAGAGCAGGACACCAGTTCTCACCTAGAGCGTATGAAGAAGAACATGGAGCAGACCATCAAGGACCTGCAGCACCGGCTGGATGAGGCTGAACAAATTGCCATGAAGGGGGGAAAGAAGCAGGTGCAGAAGCTGGAGGCCAGGGTAAGTGTAATTTTACATTGCATATTGAACATGTACATACTGTACATAAGAAGACACAAAATAATAATACTGCATCCTGTAACATGAATGTTATTTGTTGTGACAGGTGAAGGAGCTGGAGAGTGAGGTTGAGGCTGAGCATAAGAAGGGTGCTGATGCAATCAAAGGAATTCGTAAATATGAGAGGCGTATCAAGGAGCTGACCTACCAGGTATCTTAAGTAACTCCGTCATTGGCTGTCCAGTCTTTTGACCTGATAACAAATGGGTTTAACCTTTTTTTTTTTTTTTTTCAGACTGAGGAGCACCGTAAGAATTTGGCCCGTCTTCAAGACCTTGCCGATAAGCTGCAGCTGAAAGTAAAATCCTACAAGAGAGCTGCAGAGGAAGCTGTAAGTGTGGACTTTATGCATTCATTATTGAGGTACTGTCCACCTGTATTAGCTCAGGCTACATAAGGTTTGTTTTTGTTTCTGTACCACAGGAGGAACAGGCCAATACTAACATGACCAAGTTCCGCAAGATACAGCATGATCTGGATGAGGCCAAGGAAAGGGCCGACATCGCTGAGTCTCAGGTCAACAAGCTGCGTGCCAAGAGCCGTGATGTTGGTTCCAAGGTTAGAATTACCGTAAAATATATGATCTATGGTTTCTGACCCTGGCAGATGCCAAACAATGTTTCCACTATATTTTGATAGATGGTTTTTATCTTTTGATGCCAGATTTCCACTCACTGCCCGTCTCTCTTTGTCTCTTTTCTTTACAACATTCCCTGACATTCCAGAAAGGATTTGGTGAAGAGTGAGGCTTTGGACCCTTCTGAAAACCATGTTTCTGCTGTGTGTAGTAGTGTGGAATAAAATCTCTTCAATCAGTCTGACAATTATGTGTCTTACATTGTGTCCCAGGTACCTATCCTTGGTCAGGAATTGTGTGGAATAAAATCTCTTTAAGCAGTCTGACAATTATGTCTCTTACATTGTGTCCCAGTTACCCATCCTTGGTCAGAGAGATTGAATGTTAAATTATCATCACCAAACTACAGTATTTAGAAACATACACACACATTGAATGCAGGTTACAGTTTTTTGTCATCAATCTTGTTCTGGAGGCAGTTCTGCAGAGTTGTCACTAGCTGGCACAGTCACAAAGTCATAAAGTCTGATTTTAAACCTAACCCTAAGCTTAACCATAACAATAACCACACTAATGCCTAACCTAACCTTAAATTAAGACCAAAAAGCAAAGGCTTGTTTTCATGAATTTTTACAATAAAGGCCATTTTGACTCTGCAGCTGGCCTATCTATCGCTAAATTCTGCCTCCAAAAAAAGACTAACAACAATAATTGTCAACCTGCTTATTGAATGCCTACTGACATTTTTAAGACTTCATTTACAAATAATTGTAACAGTTATAATATTTTCCTATTTTCACTAAACAAACACAAGTGTATAGGGTAGGACATGACCTGGTTAATTAGCCAACTCTTTACCACTTATCTACAGTATATCTATATCCATGACCATCTAAGACAGTTGGAGGGTGATTAGGCTATCTGGGGTATCATGAGGTCAAGCACCCTCTTTGACGTTGGCACAGGGATAAGGTTTGAGATAGCAGGGAACTCGAGAGGGGCCCAGCAGGGGTGGATTAACAGACAGAAAAAGCATGGGGAGTGGGATGGTGGATGGGCTTAAGTGTTTGAAATGTGAGCTGATGATAGCTAAAATAGAGAGATTAACCAAAAACCTTGTTCTCGAAATAGAGCCTTAAGGAAAGCATCAAGGTGTCAAGTTCGCACAATAAACCACCACAGATAGAAATGTTCCTGCACGGCAGGAAATGCAAACTTATAGTGTAAGTGAGGTTAAAAAAGTGTTCTAAAGTTTATAATTTCCATTATAAAAATTCTGAGTTGATTTACCCTAACAGGACATGTGTCAACCCTACAAAATATTTTCATTAATTATAATTCCCATAACAATTCACATTTCTTGTTGGTGCAGGATAATTTTTCTGCTGTGTGAAACTGCCACAAATTAAGATACGGCATCTGTAGGTGATAATGTAGAACCAGTCGCCAGTGACATTGGCTTCGCAGTTACTGCCTTTGTCACCATTGTGTATCATTATTATTATTATCTTTCAGCTAAATCTAAAGTGTGTCACTTGTGACAGACCTCTGTCAGTGTTGTGGGACACTTGCCACCTGGTAAATTGAGGTGCCTAAATGTTCTATATTTAGACCGGCCCATTGGCTATTGTCACGTACAGTTGAAGTTGGAAGTTTACATACACTTAGGTTGGAGTCATTAAAACTTGTTTTTAAACCACTCCACACATTTTTTGTTAACAAACTATAGTGGCAAGTCTGTTAGGACATCTACTTTATGCATGACCAAAGTAATTTTTCCAACAATTGTTTACAGACAGATAATTTCACTTATAATTCACTGTATCACAATTCCAGTGGGTCAGAAGTTTACATACACTAAGTTGACTGTGCCTTTAAACAACTTGGAAAATTTCTGAAAATTATGTAATGGCTTTAGAAGCTTCTGATAGGCTAATTGACATCATTTGAGTCAATTGGAGGTGTACCTGTGGACGTATTTCAAGGCCTACCTTTAAACTCAGTGCCTCTTTGCTTGACATCATGGGAAAATCTAAAGAAATCAGCCAAGACCTCAGAAAAATAATTGTAGACCTCCACAAGCCTGGTTCATCCTTGGGAGCAATTTCCAAACGCCTGAAGGTACCATGTTCATCTGTACAAACAATAGTATACAAGTATAAACACCATGGGACCACGCAGCCATCATACCGCTCAGGAAGGAGACGCGTTCTGTCTCCTAGAGATGAACGTACTTTGGTGCAAAAAGTGCAAATCAATCCCAGAACAACAGCAAAGGACCTTGTGAAGATGCTAGAGGAAACAGGTACAAAACTACTGTCACGGTGCGGAGGTTTCTCTTGGTAATGAGCAATACCTTTCTTGTCCCTGGCCTCAATCTAAGGTACCAGAGCTTCGTGTGTCACTGTTATAGTTCAGTGAAACACTAGGTCTGCCGTGTGACCTATGTTAGGTATATTTGGTATATTTGTTATAGTGAAACTTCCCTGTTTATTTACTTCCCACTGAAGTTGATCAGGCTTCAGTATGAGGTAGTATAATATTCAGGTTCTGTATTCACCACCATTCAAATATATTTTCTCTCCCTGTCCGTCCTATATTTATTATACCTAAACTGATTCGATTTCCTATGCGTTCACTCCCTTGGGCTTTATGACTAATACAACTTATGTCTCTCTCTAGTTATGGTTCCGTCAGTTCCTCCACCCCTTGCGTTTTATCCCCTGCGCTAAGGGTAGTCCGATACCTTCTTTTGCATTTTATCCCCTACGCTAAGGGTAGATCGGTAGTACGTTTATTCCCTAAAACGATTTACCTAAGTACAATATTTGCAGTATCCTTTAGTACGTTTATTCCATAAAACGATTTACCTAACTACAATATTTGCAGTATCCTTTAGTACGTTTATTCCATAAAACTATTTACCTAACTACAATATTTGCAGTATCCTTTGGTACGTTTATTCCATAAAACGATTTACCTACGCACATTATTTATAGTATCCTGTAGCACGTTTATTCCCTTAAACGATTTACCTAAGTACCCGTCGGTTAGGGCTGCTTGAACCCTAATACTGTCTACTGTGTTTACTAAAATAAGTTATGGTCCAATACGATAACTTTAGTTTTAGTTCAGTGTGCCTGACTTCCTTCCGATTATACGAGGAGTGTCAGAGTTGTTATCTCCTCTAGTCAGTCAGTTGCCAAATACACTGTCTTTTTATTCAAAAGTAATAATAGCATACAGGGTTACTTTATCCATAACAGTTTTACAATTTCTTAAACATAAATCATCAAATCCTTAAACACTTCACACAAAGTAAATGCAAATTATAAGCAAGATCTCATTACCTTAATCCCTTCTTCAATTGATTCTCTGAGTGGTCAAGTGGATACTGGTCCTTTGACTCGTTCAAATTATCAATCCCTTTTTTAGGCAGGGCTTGCTTTGCCTACCACGAGAGTTATCTGAGGTTTCGTTTATCGATACAACAAAGCCTATCAACCCGACAAAGGCTCCTATGCACCTTCCAGATCACCTAGCTTTGGTTCAAAGCAGTGGATCCTGGCACAATACTCGGCTCTGTGTCGCTTGGTTGATGCCTCGTTCTATCAGTAACTCATTGTACCTCGCACCCTCGTGGAGTATAAAGCAAGTATATTTACCAATTTAGGGGGGTGATCACCCACTGGGTTGTCCAGACCTCTACGGAGTGATTCACGCCGAGCTCTCTTTTACCATGGCTTATATACCTTCCTCAGAGAATCATTTGCATACACGTCATTATTCCGTTTTTCTGACCACATCTGTTTCCATATTCATTTTGTCTCTGGTGAGGTGGCACTTCCTCTCTTATGTGTCACTTCATCTTATTTTAGTCCAACTGTAGCTTGTCTTTCAATTCTTGCCATATAAGGTCTTCCTCCTTCTCTTCTTGTGGTGTCTTTTCAGGGGGGAGAGAGTCATCTTCTGGATCCTGTACTCCCCAGTACCACTCTGGTACTTCCCACCCTGATACTAGTCCTTTGGCTTAACCTTTTCTCAAAGGGGCCTTTGGTTTTACCAGTGGTGGTTGTTTCCTTATTCCCAGGGAACCCTTCACCCAATCACTTTTTACCCTTTTTGCTACACTATCTATATTCACAGTAAAACGAGTCCTATATCGACATAACCTGAAAGGCCGCTCAGCAAGGAAGAAGCCACTGCTCCAAAACCGCCAGAAAAAAGCCAGAAAACAGTTTGCAAATGCAGATGGGGAAAAATATTGTACTTTTTGGAGAAATTTCCTCTGGTCTGATGAAAGTTAAAGCTTGGTCGCAAATGGGTCTTCCAAATGGACAATGACCCCAAGTATACTTCCAAATTTGTGGCGAAATGGCTTCAGGACAACAAAGTCAAGGTTTTGGAGTGGCCATCACAAAGCCCTGACCTCAATCCCATAGCAAATTTGTGGACAGAACTGAAAAAGCGTTTGCGACCAAGGAGGCCTACAAACCTGATTCAGTTACACCAGGTCTGTCAGGAGGAATGGGCCAAAATTCACCCAAATTATTGTGGGAAGCTTGTGGAAGGCTACCCGAAACGTTTGACCCAAGTTAAACATTTTAAAGGCAATGCTACCAAATACTAATTGAGCGTATGTAAACTTCTGATCCACTGGGAATGTGATGAAAGAAACAAAAGTTTTAATAAATCATTCTCTCTACTATTATTCTGACATTTCACATTCTTAAAATAAAGTGGTGATCCTAACTGACCTAAGACAGGGCATTTTTACTAGGATTACATCGGGAATTGTGAAAAACTGAGTTTAAATGTATTTGGCTAAGGTGTATGTAAACTTCCGACTTCAACTGTATTCTCCCTCCCCCCTGCCTCTACGTCATCAGGCTGCTGATTATCCCGCACACCTGTCACCATTGTCTCTCGCACCTGCGCCTCATGACACTCACCTGGACTCCATCACCTCCTTGATTATCTTCAATATATATGTCACTCCCCTTGTTTCATGTCGGTGCATTGTTTGTGTTTCGTTTATTTGTTAAAACACTCACTCCCTGTACTTGCTTCCTGACTCTCAGCGTACTCGTTACAGATATTTGAAATGTCTATTTATGCGAAGTCTATGGCTATGATGACAAAACACAATATGTTACCAATGCTGCACATTAACTCCTCTTAAGGCCTCCGGGTTATTGAGAACACAGTCATGACATTTCTTTCTTCAATATCCCTTTGTGAAATCCAACATCTTATTTTGTGTTTTCTAAACAATACCAATAGCTTATGTCAAATAATTATCATTATATCATGATATGGAGATTGGCGCTGCAGGGAAAATAGCAGCCGTTTTACGGGCTCCTGACCAATTGTGAAATTATGATTATTTTTTGCCGTTGATCTTAACTTTTTTGTACAGTGGGGCAAAAAAGTATTTAGTCAGCCACCAATTGTGCAAGTTCTCTCACTTAAAAAGATGAGAGAGGCCTGTAATTTTCATCATAGGTACACTTCAACTATGACAGACAAAATGAGGAAAAGAAATCCAGAAAATCACATTGTAGGATTTTTAATGAATTTATTTGCAAATTATGGTGGAAAATAAGTATTTGGTCACATACAAACAAGCAAGATTTCTGGCTCTCACAGACCTGTAACTTTTTCTTTAAGAGGCTCCTCTGTCCTCCACTCGTTACCTGTATTAATGGCACCTGTTTGAACTTGTTATCAGTATAAAAGACACCTGTCCACAACCTCAAACAGTCACACTCCAAACTCCACTATGGCCAAGACCAAAGAGCTGTCAAAGGACACCAGAAACAAAATTGTAGACCTGCACCAGGTTGGGAAGACTGAATCTGCAATAGGTAAGCAGCTTGGTTTGAAGAAATCAACTGTGGGAGCAATTATTAGGAAATGGAAGACATACAAGACCACTGATAATCTTCCTCGATCTGGGGCTCCACGCAAGATCTCACCCCGTGGGGTCAAAATGATCACAAGAACGGTGAGCAAAAATCCCAGAACCACACGGGGGGACCTAGTGATTTACCTGCAGAGAGCTGGGACCAAAGTAACAAAGCCTACCATCAGTAACACACTACGCCGCCAGGGCAATCCTGCAGTGCCAGACGTGTCCCCCTGCTTAAGCCAGTACATGTTCAGGCCCGTCTGAAGTTTGCTAGAGAGCATTTGGATGATCCAGATGAGGATTGGGAGAATGTCATATGGTCAGATGAAACCAAAATATAACTTTTTGGTAAAAACTCAACTCGTCGTGTTTGGAGGACAAAGAATGCTGAGTTGCATCCAAAGAACACCATACCTACTGTGAAGCATGGGGGTGGAAACATCATGCTTTGGGGCTGTTTTTCTGCAAAGGGACCAGGACGACTGATCCGTGTAAAGGAAAGAATGAATGGGGCCATGTATCGTGAGATTTTGAGTGAAAACCTCCTTCCATCAGCAAGGGCATTGAAGATGAAACGTGGCTGGGTCTTTCAGCATGACAATGATCCCAAACACACCGCCCGGGCAACGAAGGAGTGGCTTCGTAAGAAGCATTTCAAGGTCCTGGAGTGGCCTAGCCAGTCTCCAGATCTCAACCCCATAGAAAATCTTTGGAGGGAGTTGAAAGTCCGTGTTGCCCAGCGACAGCCCCAAAACATAGAGGAGATCTGCATGGAGGAATGGGCCAAAATACCAGCAACAGTGTGTGAAAACCTTGTGAAGACTTACAGAAAACGTTTGACCTCTGTCATTGCCAACAAAGGGTATATAACAAAGTATTGAGATAAACTTTTGTTATTGACCAAATACTTATTTTCCACCATAATTTGCAAATAAATAAATTAAAAATCCTACAATGTGATTTTCTGGATTTCTTTTTCTCATTTCGTCTGTCATAGTTGAAGTGTACCTATGATGAAAATTACAGGCCTCTCTCATCTTTTTAAGTTGGAGAACTTGCACAATTGGTGGCTGACTAAATACTTTTTTGCCCCACTGTATAGAATGTTTCCACCATCGTTTGCAATGCCCGAAAAGAGCTTCTGGACATTACTTCAATGAGTCAACGGTGAAGGACTTACAGTACCAGTCAAAAGTTTGGACACACCTACTCATTCCAGGGTTTTTCTTTATTTTTACTATTTTTACTAAAAGTATTCACCCCCATTGGTGTTTTTCCTATTTTGTTGCAATACTTTCGCAAGCCACTGTAGGCAAAAAGGCATCGTTAGCGAGGATGGCCAAAACTACAGTACACAGGAGGACTAATTCAAGAAAAAACAGAGCTCCAAATAGAAAAGTGTATCAAAACAAACATTACCTCACAATGATGGGTGCAAAGAACTGAACTAAATAGTGTGTGTAAATGACATATAGGTGTGTGAACAGGTGATCAGAATTCATGTGATTGGGATCTGGAGCGTGAGCTGCGTTCATGGGATCTACGTGTTTGAGAGTGTGAGTTGGAAGCAGACGTTGTCAGTGAAGACGATCTTCACTGACATTTTCAACCTCTCCCTGACCCAGACTGTAGTACCTAAATGTTTCAAGCAGATCACCATCGTCCCTGTGCCCAAGAATGCCAAGGTAACCTGCCTAAATGACTAGCGCCTTGTAGCACTCACATCTGTAGCCATGAAATGCTTTGAAAGGCTGGTCATGACTGACATAAATACCATTATCCCAGAGACCCTGGACCGACTCCAATTTGCATACCGCCCCAACAGATCCACAGATGATGCAGCTTGAACCAAAGTGCTAATTTCAGGCAGTGCTGATAGGGATATTTAAGACCAACCTAAAGCTGGTTTTAGCTGTAACGCAGTTGGTTATGGCATGGATTTTGTCAGCAAAAATGCTGCCTATCCAGCCATGACGCAGGAAATTAGAGTAGCCTAATGTGCTGTTGGTGTCTGTATACTTCGTATTTAGAAATATAAAAAGCTTTATTAAAATATAAAGTTTGAGAGGAGTAAAACATTGAGCTGAAATTCCTTTTTAATCTATGCATTTGTTGGGGTTCGTTCCTTATTTTTTCTTGTCATTGGCTCATTGGTGAAATTAGCATTATGACAATATCTTTAATTAAATAATTCAAAAACCTTTATTAATGCAATTGCAGACAAACGTTGACAATCAGGAACATAGCAAGTATGTTTCCGATTAAGTTCTGCGCCCTAGAAAAAATCCCAAGTTATTTTATTAAACTGAATTCCAGCCTTAGTGATGTCACTGCCTACGTCATTACCTTCTACTCCTGAGACCAAGCCCATGCATCCACAGCTATACAAACATAGAGTTTCAGTGTTATTTAAAAGCTAAGCAATAAATCTGACTAGTCTCATCTCCCCCACTCACTCCCCTGCAGTTCTGTATTCACAGTCACACATTTATCAGACAGTTTTTAATAAGAGGCAGAGACTAGAAAAGTACTGTGGAACAATATTAAACCTCATAATGTATATATTGTTAATCTGTAGTCTAGGACCCTATAAATGTAAGGAGGGAGGGGTCTTATAACCCCTCCCCTTCTATTAATACAACATAAGCATAATCAATTATTATAATACATCAAACATTTAGTACAGCCCTATCATGACCCCTAGGTGAACTCCTGACACATTGTAGGCAGAACCACATTATTTTATCCATGCAGGTCCCGTTTTGGATGTGTGTGAAACCCCCTTCGTGATGTAAGCTACGAGAGATGAGAACCTCTTTGAATGAAACAAGAGATGAGAACCTCTTTGAATTCCGGTGAACCTCGTAGTTAGAAGTTATATGTAACCTGTAAAAATTGCTTGTTTTCCATTTCATATTATAATGACCTGGTTAGATCATAAATTAACAATTGTCCAGACAGAGGATTGAGTTTACGAATTCCCGGTTTATTAACCCAACTCAACACAGACTACTGTTTGGCTGTAGCCCACGCCAAATAAATCAAGGATACCCATCTAAAACAACCGTGACCATCTCTTGTTAAGACCTTACGTAAGAGAGAGAGAACAATGGCTATTCCTGTGTTCGGCAGATAGCAGATTGACTGGCATGCCGGACCCTGCGAACACTGGGTACTGCTAAGTACAACACAACCAATGAACAGCATAACACATAGCGCACAGCTATTGTTCTCTCTCTTACCTAAGGTCTTAACAAGAGATGGTAGTCGAATTGATGTGTGTGTGTCTAGATATTAACTTTGTGTGCAGAAGTGCAACAAGCTGGTATGACTTCATTTAGGGGGTGTCTGGGAGAACAAAGAATTCTTTGGTTCTACCAGACACATGCGAGAGGCCCCTGAAGACAGGAGAGATAGTTAAAAGATCTGCCCAAGTTTGACTTATGTTGCAAAGATTGTGATAAGGAATGAATGGGTACTGTGGGAAGACACTAATTCTTGGAAATGGTGTGTCCTTTGTATCTTTGTATTTCAACATTGTACCATATAAGACTGTGTACACCTTTTAGAGGCGAGAGCTCTCCTGAATTAAACCATTTACACTTGACTATTGTATTCTGGGCTTCTGTCTGTCTTATTTCAACCAGTATCTTACAAATACTGGGTAACAGACAGTTTGTTTAATTGATGTTCAGTTTGTGAACATTGAGAACAAAATTTCTATAACAAACCTGCCCCTTTGGCTCTTTGAAAGACATGAACCACTGGAGAGCAGAGTGGTCAGTCTTTACAGTAAAGAGCAGGCCACTCAGGTAGGACTTGAAGTGTTTGATGGAATCCACAACAGCCAGGAGCTCCCTCTGGGTGACACAGTAGCGGCGCTCATGTTTGTTGAATGTTTTGCTAAAGTATGGCACCACTATCTCCCCCTCTGCCCCCACCTGGGCCAGCACCCCACCCATGCCCACATTGCTTGCGTCTGTGTCCAGGATAAAGGGCAAGGTGAGGCCAGGAGGGTGAGCACATGGGCCTCGATCAGTGGTTGTTTGAGGGTGTTGAAGGCCTCCTCGCACTCCACTGTCCAAGTGAAGGCCTTGTCCTTTGGCAGCAGGCGGTTCAGGGGAGCAGCGATGCTTGAGAAGCCCTGTACAAACCTCCTGTGGTCCGAGGTCAGGCCCAAGAAGGACTTCAGCTGATGCTGGTCGGTGGGGGTGGGCCAGTCTCGGACAGCCCCCACTTTGTCCTCCATGGTGCTGATACCCTCCTTCCCCACTTGGTGGCCCATGAAGTGGCACTTCTCGGGGTGGCGCTTCAGGTCTGCGGCAGCCACCCTCTCCAGAACATGCCACAGCACCCCCAGGGCTGACTGGAAGGAGCTGCCATGGGCCAGGATGTGGTCAAGGTATACCAGACACTGCTGTCGGGGGATGCCATCCAGCACCCTGTCCAAACGCTCAAAAGTAGCTGGAGCATTGCACAGGCCGAAGCACAGGAACTTGAACTGACAGTGTCCTCTGTTAGTGGAGAACGCAGTTTTGGCTCTTGGCTCTGGGGAGAGGGGCACCTGCCAGTAGCCACTGCAGAGGTCTAGTCTAGGAGAACCAGGAGGACCCCCTAACCAGGTCCAACAACTCATCGATGCGTGGTATGGGGTATGAGTCCTTCCTGGTTACCTCATTTAGCCGCATGTAGTCCGCAAAGAACCTTAGCTTGCCCCCCTTCTTAGGAACCATGGCGACTGGTGCCACCCAGGGGCTGTTTGAGGGCTCGATGAAGTCTGCCCGCTGCATTTCCGACACAGCCTTGTCTGCCGCCTCCTGGCGTGCCAGCCAACGCACAGCATAACACAGCTGTCTGTGCAGGTCGCTCCAATATGTTCAAAACTCAAGCCCTCCCTTAGGCCTACTATAACAAAGGCTGGTTCAACAGCAATGTGTGCCTTTCTTATCCTGGCTATTTCATGATATTGTACATTTTACATGTATTTCTTATGATGTTATTAAAAAAAAAACGGTTTGCTTATTTTTCGTCACATTTTATTACAACCAAAGTTATTAGAATGATTCACCTTCCTGGTTTTATGGTGACAACGCCCGTGGCGAGCTTGCAATGCAACTTCTGGAGATGTGATCTGATCTGTAAGATGGTTCTGATTTTATTAATAAAACATAGGCCTATTTTGGAGTAGTATAATGGTAAGCGGATAAACTTACCGGATTACACCCTAGATCAGCTAGATGCAGGCAAGAGTGTGTAAGGCAGTATTGAATGTGTCACTGTCTGCCACCTTGATTACAAAAAAATTCTCTACTTGAATTCTACCAGGATCTGACCTAGGTTGTAACAACCTTATGATGGGTACATGGAAAATTCAAGTATCATGTAGTAGCATAAACCTATCGATGATACATTGATCTGGGTGAATGAAATATTAATGACAGTCATCCAATATGCTGTAATAGAAATAAGGCCATGTTCATAGCAAACATTATCATCCTCCCTCATCTTAAACAGTGCTGACCGCCACTGGGTTCAAGTTAATGTAT
This sequence comes from Brachymystax lenok tsinlingensis, assembly GCA_030435695.1. Classification (NCBI taxonomy): domain Eukaryota; kingdom Metazoa; phylum Chordata; class Actinopteri; order Salmoniformes; family Salmonidae; genus Brachymystax; species Brachymystax lenok. Next base: position 24,450,381 of record CM059788.1, on the reverse strand, counting down.
TTAGCAAAGATAGGTCTACATTTTGTTGTTTCGTTTCTGTAAGCCATTTAACAAACTATAACAGACTAACATTGGAATTGGAGTTGATTCCGAGGCAATACAAAAAACTTGAAGCAACCACATATTTCGCCACGTTCTTATTGGCCAGTGAGGGGCCAAGCCTAGACACACTCACAACTTGTTTATTCATCAAAACCCAGCCCTTTCGAGCCAACGCCAGCAAGTATGCCGATAATTGTGACAGTGAAAATAGACAAAAAAAATCTGACACACCCCTGAACCTATAGCGCTAACGCCTGCGCTTAGATTTACCATTACGTTACGTTTGTTAAAATAGAGCCCTAGATTCATAAAACAAACAAAAACTCTGGTTACGTTGTTGAGGCTGGAAGAGGCTGATGGAGCCACATCTTTCCAGATTGAGATGAACAAGAAGAGGGATAATGAGTTCCTGAAGCTCCGCAGAAACCTTGAAGAGGCCACTCAAGAAGAAACAAGCTGACCGTGTGGGCGACCTGGGGGAGCAGGTAGACAACCTGCAGAGGGTGAAGCAGAAACTGGAGAAGGAGAAGAGCGAGCTCAGGCTAGAGCTTGATGATGCAGCTGCTGAACTCACCAGTGTGAAAATTATTATTTTGGGAATTTAGTAATAGTATGTTACTGTTGTATTGTATATTTCCAGTGGAGTGTCCCACTGTTTAACAGTGGAAAATATTTCCATCTGTAGAATACCAGCCTGCTGAACCAAAAGAAGAAGCTGGATGGCGACACAAACCAGCTTCAGAATGAGGTGGAGGAGGCAGTGCAGGAGTGCAGAAATTATGAAGAAAAGGCCAAGAAGGCCATTACTGATGCTGCCATGATGGCAGAGGAGCTGAAGAAAGAGCAAGACACCAGGCCAAGGTAAGCGTAACTTTACATTACATATTGTACATGTACATACTGTACATAAGAAGACATTTGCAAAAAAATAATACTGCATCCTGTAACATAAATGTTATTTCTTTCTTGTAACAAGTGAGAGAGCTGGAGAATGAGGTTGAGGCTGAGCAGAAGGGTGCTGCTGCAATCAAAGGAATTCCTAAATATGAGAGGTGTATCAAGGAACTCACCTACCAGGTAATCATTTTTTTATATAGTTGTTACCATGACAGGCATGCATAGATTTGTTATTTTCATCAACTAACTGCTATCTGCTATGGATTCTGTCTTTACAGACTGATGAGGACCTGGCCATGCAGAAAGAGTGACTGGTATTCTGACTGGTATTCTGATCTACGCCCCTACCTTTTTTTTTAAGTATCTATGAACAACAGATGCATATCTGTATTCCCAGTCATGTGAAATCCATAGATTACGGCCCAATGAATTTATTTCAATTGACTGATTTCCTTATATGAACTGTAACTCAGTAAAATTGTTGAAATTGTTGCATGTTGCATTTACATTTTTGTTCAGTATACATGCACTATACGTTGTGTTCTTGTGGACTCAGACAACATAGTTCTTTATGGAAAAGACATACTGTAATAAAAAAAAGACAATGTTTGTACAGTAATACACAAAAGACAATTAAGTAGAATTGTATTTTATTTTATTTCACCTTTATTTAACCAGGTAGGCCAGTTGAGAACAAGTTCTCATTTACAACTGCGACCTGGCCAAGATAAAGCAAAGCAGTGCGACAAAAAACAACACAGTTACACATAGGATAAACAAAAGTATAGTCGATAACACAATAGAAAAATCTATATACAATGTGTGCAAATGGAGTAAGGAGGTAAGGCAATAAATAGGCCACAGTAGCGAAGCAATTACAATTCAGCAAATTAACACTGAAGTGATGGATGTGCAGATGATGATGTACAAGTAGAAATACTGGGGTGCAAAAAAGTAAATAAAAACAATATGGGGATGAGGTAGGTAGATTTGATGGGCTATTAACAGATGGGCTGTTAATAGATGTACAGCTGCAGCGATCGGTAAGCTGCTCAGATAGCTGACGCTTAAAGTTAGTGAGGGAGATATGTCTCCAACTTCAGCTACTTTTGCAATTTGTTCCAGTCATTGTCATCAGAGAACTGGAAGGAAAGAACCTCCTTCCCTCACCCAGGGCATTGAAAATGGGTCGTGGATGGGTATTCCAGCATGACAATGACCCAAAACACACGGCCAAGGCAACAAAGGAGTGGCTCAAGAAGAAGCACATTAAGGTCCTGGAGTGGCCTAGCCAGTCTCCAGACCTTAATCCCATAGAAAATCTGTGGAGGGAGCTGAAAGTTCGAGTTGCCAAACGTCAGCCTCGAAACCTTAATGACTTGGAGAAGATCTGCAAAGAGGAGTGGGACAAAATCCCTCCTGAGATGTGTGCAACCCTGGTGGCCAACTACAAGAAACGTCTGACCTCTGTGATTGCCAACAAGGGTTTTGCCACCAAGTACTAAGTCATGTTTTGCAGAGGGGGTCAAATACTTATTTCCCTCATTAAAATGCAAATCAATTTATAACATTTTTCACATGCGTTTTTCTGGATTTTTGTTGTTGTTATTCTGTCTCTCACTGTTCAAATAAACCTACCATTAAAATTATAGACTGATCATTTCTTTGTCAGTGGGCAAACGTACAAAATCAGCAGGGGATCAAATACTTTTTTTCCCTCACTGTATTTCTTACAGTCCCTCCACGCTAGTAGGGTGCTATATGTCACAAAGGTTTTGGCTATGTTGCCCACTTCACTAAAGTTATTAATGAATATAATTGAGCTTAGGGGCAATGAACCACAGGATTGTGCTTCTATCTGAATCCACATTGAGTCTTGTCTGTTTGTGATCCATGTTAGCATGTTACGGATTTGGGCAGACCAGTAGTACAATTGAAGGGAGGGAAGGGCAAGACCACCCTTTGATTCAGGTTTCAATAGAGTGGAGAACTTGATCCTAGGTTTTTTATTGCCCCATATAAATTTGGTGATGCTTTGGTTGGTTGTTTTGAAAAAGGAAACTGGGAGATAGCATGGGAGCATCTGAAATAAATAGTTCAATCTAGGGAGGATGTTCATACGGATGACATTGATTCTTCCAACTAAGCTAATTGGGAGGGAGATCCAGGTTTGGAGATCGTTATTGATTCGATCCAGGAGTGGGAGATAATTCTCCTTGAAAAGGCAATTCAGATCTGGCGTTACGAAGATCCCAAGGTATTGAAACCCCTGTGTCTTCCATTGGAACGGGCAGAGTGTCTTCATAGAGCTGGTGAGTGTAAGATTGAGAGGGCAATCCAGTGAAGCCAGCAGGACAGGGGTCTTCTGTGAGTTTACTTGATCAATAATATCAAAAAGACGGCGAATGTTATCAGAAGAGTACCTGTCTCTAATTAATCCAGTTTGGTCCGCTTTTATTATTTTGGGGAGAAGAGTGTTAAGTCTTTTAGCGAGCAATTTGGTAATTATTATTTTGTAGTCGAAATCCAGAGGGTCCTTGTCTTTTTTGACCAACACTGTAATGCGAGCTGTGTACATAGAGTCTGGAAGAGATCCGTTTTTGAAAAAATCATCCAGCATTGGCATGAGAATAGGGCTAAGCTGGGGCCAAAAAGCTTTGTAGAACTCTCTGGGGAATCCATCTGGGCCTGGGGACTTATTAGGTGGCATGGAGGTAAATGCATCCAGGTCCTCCTCAGGAGTGAAGGGGGAGTTGAAATCTTCTTGGTCGGTTTCTGATAGTTTAGGTAGCGAAATTCACTCTAGGAAGGAATGAAGTTCTGCATCTGTATGTTTTCTCTCAGAAGTATATAGTTTGCAGTAAAAATCATGAAAAGTTAAATTTATATTTTTTGGGTCATATGTGACCTCATCCTCTGCTGTTCGGATGGTCATGATAGTACACTCTGACTGCTCTTTTTTTAATTGGTAAGCAAGCAATCTACTAGGCCTATTGCTATACTCATGGTATTTCTGTTTAGTAAAGAAAACTTTTTATCTCCCGAGTATAGTCCAAGTTCAGTTTGGCTTTGGGTGCTTTAAGTTGACTCCAGGAGGTGCTGTTTGAGTTTGAGTTTATTTTTATTTTTACAGGGACAGTGCACATTAATCAACGTTTCAGTAAAAGTGCCGGTTTTAGCCAGCCGGCTAATTTTCAACCGCAGTCCCTGGACAGGTTATTAAAAACAATTACAATACAGACAATCAATGAGCACACGCAGAGCAACATAGGACAAGCAAGACATAGCATGCAGACAGAGCAACATAGCACAAAAAGCAACAAGACAAAATCCATAAAAGCAACAGTGTTTCCACACCTCACAAGCTACAGACAACGGACAACATGGAATCCGGCAATACACAGCTAGGGATTATGTTCACAAATCTGATTGACCTTTAGCCATGTCTTAATATTTTTTGTGAAAGTGTGATAGGTGGTGCAGTTATGTGTGTCTGATGGCAGTGTATTCCAGACATGGGAAGCTCTCACAGAGAAAGCAGATTGACTAAAGGTGCTTTTCCTTAAGGGAACTATACAGTCACCTCTCATGGCAGACCTTGTGGATCTGCTGCCATATGTTTGGGTTTTCTGTCTAACAAAAGTACTAAGTGGAGGGGGAGCCAGGCCATTTAGGATCTTGAATACAAGACATGCGTCAGTGTATTGTACAAGATTTTCCTAACTCAGGAGCTCATGCTTTCTGAGGATGTAACAGTGATGATGACTATTGGGCTTCCTATCAAGCACTTTGAGAGCCTGTTTGTAGACAGACTGAATGGGTTTTAATGTTGTACAGCAAGCTTGGGCCCAACTAGTCAAGCAGTATGTTAAGTGAGGGAGTATTATAGATTCGAAGTACAATTTTGCTACCTCTGTAGTCAAACAATTTCTTATAAATCGGAAATTAGCTAGGTTGAATTTGGTTATTTGAATTACCTTTTTCACCTGCTTTTTAAAAGAGGTTGGAATCAAGTATGATGCCAAGGTACTTGAAATCAGATACCACCTGGAGCTTTTCCCCCTGACACAGAGACATCTGGCTCAGTAGAATCTGTTGTCCTCTTTGTGAAGAACATGCAGACAGTTTTTTTTCACATTGAGATGCAAATACGAGTCACTGAACCACTTTGTAACCTGGACCATTACAGTAGTGAGTTCTTGTGCAGCTTGTTGTTTGCTCTTTGCATGCACATATATCACTGTGTCATCTGCATACATTTGAACTTCAGACCCAGTACAGACAGAAGGCAGATCATTAATGTACAGACTGAACAGGAGGGGCCCCAGTATTGACCCTTGGGGCACGCCCACATCATAGCTAAGAGTGGGCGACAGCTCATTGCTCACTCTGACACACTGAGTTCTGCCTTCAAGGTATGATTTCATCCACCTCAAGGCATCGGGGGGAAAAGTTGAACTTGGACAATTTTGTGATGAGAACCTCATGGTTAACAGTATCAAAAGCCTTCCTTAGGTCCAGAAACACAGCCACAACAACGCCCCCTTTGTCCAACTTGGACTTCACATTTTCCAGAACAAAGCAGTTGGCTGTTTCTGTGGAGTTTTTTTCGCTCTGAAGCCAAACTGCATGGAGTGTAATGTGAAGGGGCTGTTGTTGAGGTGGGAAATCAGTTGTTCTGCTACACACTTTTCAACAACTTTCGACACCACAGGTAGTATACTAATGGGCCTGTAGTTACTCATGTCAGCAGGGTCACCGGATTTAAAGATGGCCGTTATTATGGCCGACATCCAGACCCTTGGAAACACCCCCCTGACTAATAGATGTGTTGGTGACCTTAGTAATGGGGCCAATGAGTGACTCTTTGTAGTTTTTAAGAAAGGTAGTGTCCAGCCCAAACACATCTTTGGCTTTAGAGTTCTTTAGTGAGCTAATCACCTTGTTCACCTTTGACTCAGAAACCTCCCTTATGATGAAGACAGGTTGAGCGTCATTCACTAGCACTGAGCCCAAGAAACCAGTGGAGGGGTTCTGTGACAGTACCCTGACAGAGTCAATAAAGTAGGAATTGAAGGCTATTGCTATTTCGACTGCATCCTGTGTTAGATTGTTATTCACCATGATTTCTAGTCTTTTGCAGTGTTACTATGGTCTTTCCCTGTTACCTTTTTTAGATTCTCCCAGATCAATTTAGAATTTCCCTTTGCTTCACCAATTATGTTAATAAAAAAGTTTGCCTTGGCCTGTCTGATTTCTTTCATCACCTTATTTCTCAACATGGTAAACCTACGTCTGTCATGCTCTAATTTGTACTTTAGAGATGTTTTTAGAGCATAATCTCGTTCTTTCATCAGTTTCCAGATTTCTCCATTTAGCCAAGGAAGAGTGCTCTTTTGGCCAGGTTTAGATTTGATTTTCTTTAGGAAGCCATTTATTGTAGTCTGGATTGTAGTTAGAAAAACCTGACTATCAGCTTCCACATCTTTATAAGACAAGAGATCATTCCAGTTTATTCCCTTAATTGCGTTTTCAAAATAATTTAATTCACTCTTAGGTATTCTTAGTTGATCAGGCTTTCTAACAGTAGAGAGGTTAAACCTGCTCTTAGAAAGCTTTCTGGCTATAAGTGTCAGATTATGATCAGACAGCCCAGTAACCATATTGAATGATTTAGTCACTCTCTCTGGTTTATTACTGAACACCAAATCAATCTGTGTTTTAGAGCAACAAGTCACCCTGGTTGGCCCTTTAACTAGCTGTGTAAGGTCAAAGGTATTAGTGATCCGTTTGAGGGTTTTTCTACAAGACTTGTCTTCATAATTAATGTTAAAATCTCCCATTAAGATGACCTCTTTCCCAAAATCACATTCCCTAAGCATGTTATTAAACTGATCAAAAAACACACTTTTGGTGCAAGGTGGTCTATACATTCCAATAAGGGTAAAATACATTTGGGGAGACAGTGTAACATTCAGGCCAATACATTCTAGTTCATTATCACATGACCACTCAATTTGTTTACATCGGATATGTTCTTTAATGTAAATCATCAGACCCCCTCCTCTTCCTTCAATCCTGTCTCTCCTGAAAACAGTGTAGCCAGGCACCATCAAAGCAGCATACGGAGAGTTTTTATGGAGCCATGTCTCTGAAAGGCAGAGGAAGTCAAGGTTGGAGTCTGTGAGAAGATGTTGAATTTGATCACTTTTTTTCTGTCTGGGGATTGTTTATGTACTTTTCCACAGCGTTACAGCTCCCTCTCAAGTTCTAGCCTGTGTGCTTCCATTGTTTTTTTCTTAGAGGAAGCATATGCAATTAGATGTCCTCTTAGTGTGGCTTTGGCAGCGTCCCACATTGTGGCCAGAGAAACAGGAGAGTCTTTGTTGTCTTGTGTGTAGTTGTTTATCCATGTAGTTACCACTGTATGGAACGCGTCGTTTGATAACATGGAGGTGTTGAATTTCCAGCTCTTTGACCTCGGAATGTTTTTGCAGAGGTCAAAACGGAGGTGGACAAAGGTGTGATCTGAAAGTGCTATGGGTCCGATCGTACACGTGGCTGAATTTATGAAAATCTTTGGGATAAAAATGTAGCCTATACAGGAGTAGGCGTTATGAACATTAGAGTAGTATGTATAGTCCATAGACAAGCTATTAGTCTCTCTCCAGATATCTATCAGTCCCATCTCTTTAGTAAGAGACTTCAACATCTTTGCAGATCTAGGATTTGTGGTGGGGACTGGAGATGATTTGTCTAGGGTTGGGTTGAGGGTACAATTAAAATCTTCAGCCAGCGCTCCAAAAGAAACACAATGCTCATTGAACAGGGTTACCTTTTTTGACATGAAGGCATGAGTGTCTGTGTTAGGGGCGTATATGTTTAAGATAGTAATTGGTTGCCCATACAGTGACCCAGTTATCAGAATAAATCTCCCCTCCGGATCAGATATGTTTTTGTCAATTATGAATGGAACATTCTTATGGATAAGTATGGCTGTACCTCTACTGTTTGATTTGAAAGATGAGAAATATACCTGTCTCACCCAAGCTCTGCGGAGTTTGGCATGTTCAGCATCACAGAGGTGTGTCTCTTGTAATAGCGCAATGTCTGCTTTTTCTTTTTTTTTTTTTTTTATTGCATGACCTAGCCCATGGCAGTTCCATGTCAATATATTTAAGGTAGTAGTCAACGTCATCGAACGTTAATCGAACTCTAGTGCAAGTCATCTCTGTGTAAAGGTGGATAATAGTTACAGCTGCGATCACATAAAATAAAAATAAATGGTGTACATAAAAGAACAGTCTCTGAACCCCCCAGCCGAGTTCCCAAACAACTCGACATATCCCGTTGGATCTATTACCCCACGCTCGGTCTCAATTCTGTGTTCCGAAGAAAAAAAGAAAACCAGGAGCAGTTAGCAGCGCACACCGCCCCCTTCCCCCCCAAAGAAATGCCCCATCCTCTCTGCTCCGCATTGAATGAGTAACAACATAATCTCTGTCTAGACCACATAAAAAGTAAAAAATAAATAAAAAAAGAGGGAGAAAATAAAATCAATAGCCCAGCCTACACACACCTCCCCAAAGGAGTGGGGGCAAGTCCTTAATATTAAAAAAGAGGAAATTGAAGTAGGCTGAAACTTTAGTAGGCCTAGGTTGGGCTATGGAGCCCATCCCTCTCTCATCTAAAAGAAAAATATAACTTAGACGGCTATAACGACATTTATCGGGGCGGGTGGGTCATTCGATGGCGGCTAAATGTTGTCTTACCTCCATTAGTAATAACAGTAAATCGCTTTTAGTCATTGGTCCATTTCTCAGTGCTCAGGGTTGTCCTTCAAAAAACATTTGCCTCTTCGGGAGTTTTGAAGTGTCGCAGGGCTCCTTGGTGAAGAATCCTGAGCTCATTTGGGTATTTGAATCCCCTAAAGATGCCTCGGTCAATGGAGTGTTTCTTCACCTCGTCAAACTCTCTGCGCTTTCGGCGTATTCCAGCTGACAGGTACTGATGTAAGGTGAGCTTGGCATTTCCCACTGTAATGGTGTTGATTTTCGCCACCTGTAGGACTCGTTCCTTGTCGGTGAATCTCAGGAAAAGTATGGTGATTCGGCGCGGTGGTTGTCTGGCTGCTGATGGGGGCCTCGGTGCTCGGTGGGCCTGTCGGTGGACAGGTGGAGCCACTCGGGAAGTTTGCCTTGCAGGTAGCGGATCAGTGGCATGTTTCCCTCATCTTTTTCGCCAAGATTTAATAGAACACAATTATTCCTTCGCCCGTTTTCCAGGTCCTCTGTTTTCACTTCCAGATGCTCTATTTTCTTTTTAGCATATGCTATTGTTTCCATGGCGTCTGTCAGTGCGTTTTCCATGGATAGGATTCGCCCCTCTGCCTCGTCCAGGCGCCTCGCGTTGATGGTTATCTTGTTGTTGATGTCAGGCAAAGCATTTTCCAGGGTTGTCACCTTGCCCCCTATCGCGCTGAGCTGAGAGTTAATGCCATCTAATTTGATGATGAGTTCTGTACGTTGGGCTCTCAGCTCGGAAAGAATGTCTTCGACAGAGTTAGAGGTTGGCTTTTGTTGGGCCTCGGGGATCTTCTTGCTCCTGGCTAATGTCGCTAGCTTTTTCTGAAGCTAGCTGTTTCTTGGAGGTTTTTCCACGACTACTGCTCGAGTCCGGGTAAAAATGTCACATGTAATGTCGCCTTTTGTAGCCGCCATGACTTTTTGACTAAAGCTAAATTTGTTTTTAACTTGAACTGGAGGTAAGTCTAAGAATTGGAAACTACTTGTGCGGAGCTCTTAGTTCACGCGGCCATCTCGTTCAAGGGTCACGTGATCCCCCCTATATCTGTTTTTAAAAGGAAAAGGAAACATACACTCAAATGTTTGCTTGTCTTTTATTTCATGATTAATATTCACATCACTAGATAACAATTAATCACAATGAAGATTTCTTTTATACCAAAATACATCTCAAATCGAAGGGGAAACAATGAACTCCTATCTATGACAGATGTCTACAATCCATTGTCTTCTGCATGCTCTTATGGTGTGCACTATGGAGAATAATACACACTACAGGTGTGCTCTAAGACGAAGCACAGCTATTGGCTCCTTGATGCTTTACAGAAGCACGCTACATAACACATGCCAAAAGACAGTTACTGTTAGTCTCACATGGGGGATGTGGGAGGGATGTCTGGATGACATTGAAGGGCTGTGTGTATCAGGTGCTGCATTTGGGAGCATGACCTTCAACCTATCCTCACAATGCCTAGTTCCTGATTACAGTTGGGCACTTGGTCAGCTCACCAGTGACACAAAACATTTGGAAGAATAAGCATGAAATCGGATTATTCTTTGTTCCATGTAGATTTCTAACATATAGTGAGTACAGGCGTAAGTGTAGGAGGCAGATAAAAGTGTTACTTTATTCCTCTACAGAGTCGGAGTTGGTAATAGCACACCTTGACCAACCATTGAGATGCTAACCACCATTCCTACTGTCAAGTCAAATTTAGAATTAGGGCTCTATTCAATCAGATGCACTTTAGCCGACATCCGCATAGTGTCGGAAGTGGAACTGCGTTAGAGCTGTCAAATCCACAAGTGGCTCTCTTATACCTAAGGCGGACATTGCCATTGGCTACACAGTGAAATTATTAACAGAAATCCCATGCAGCCTTGTTTACAACTTCAAACACTGGAATGTGATGTAATCTACACCTCGATTAGGGTTATGGAAATCCTCATTTTGTTGAATGATTTTTGTATTTGAGCGTAATTATTTATATTTATATATACATATATAGTGTACATGTTCTCACTCTGAACTTCTAATGCGAGTGGGGGGGTGGGGGTGGCTTCGTGATAATGATTGCAAGAGCAGCTGCTCAATAATTTGACAGCTCCAACAAAGTTCCAATTCCGACACCAACAAAACATTCGCTATGCAGGTGTCTGCTATCGCCAGTTAACGCTTGATCTGATTGAATCCTATTGTAATTTTTAAAACAAAACAAAAAGTTCATACATATGATATTCATGTCTTGCATCTTTAATACATTACATTTTAAAAACATTCTTGTACTTCAGCCCTTTCTGAAAAAGGCAGACTCCAGAAAGAAAACACTCTCTGAAAATGGGTTCATGGATGTGAAATACATTTGTCAACATCCATAAAGACCCTAATATCAATACCTATTTGTTTTCCTGTGGTGCTAAAAACATGTGGACGTCTATTTACAAACGACTGTGTGAAGACTGGTGAAAGGATGGTGTTGCAAGCAGTGGTTAAGCGTTGGAAAGGTGAGTGTTAATAAACGTGACGCCTAACAGGCACAAGGAGAACAGACAGAGTGAGTGACCATCGTCCCAAAGTACGACACCAAAGTCCACTAACGTGACCAGTGAGCAAGGTTACCACCAAGGAGACTAAAAGACAAATCTGTTCATCCAATCATGCCAACAGTTCTAACATACTGTAGAGCTCGAACATAAAATGTACATACCACTGTGCATTCAAAGTGCTTTCATCAGTGTAAAACTTATGCTTCAGGAAGAATCCAATTCATTCCAGTTTTTAACTAACCATGGGAATCTTGGGGGGAAAGATTACTTGTAAATATCATAAGGTGCTTTTTCTTTAATTCTCAATAATTTGATAACTTGCTCTTTGATTATCTCTGCCATTGATGATCCCTTTTTTTTCCTCCACTGCAGTGCACACAAATAAATTCAGATTACACCTTACCGACATCAAGCAGCATCATATCATTACAGTACATAACAATAATTCAAAATAGAAGTGTTTTAGGGTGGGACATAAAGATCATATTTTGGGAACTATACACCTGTTACAGTTCAGCCACAGATTTTTACTAACCCAAGATATACACCGATGTTGTTTCCAATAGGAGCAAATGAAGCATATTGAGCAAAACAAGCAAAGAGCTGGGCAGAGCTAAGCACGAACTAGCGAGATCCTATTGGCGCATTCTAGCATGTATTTGCATATTTCTGTTAGAGAACTCCTACTCTGTGAAGTTGCGATTGTGCAATTACTCAATTTGCCCTTGTAATCCTTCTAAACAATGACATTTTTTTTTAGAAAGGGTCAAGTCTAAAAAAACGTAGTCTACTCTGTTCTTAACAGATTTTAGTTTTGGGAACAGAAAACTGTATTGAGACTGAATGTTTCATCTATGAGAAAATGAGCAGAAGATTCATCGAGCTCCATATTCTCCCACTTCCCGCCACTGGACTTCCTCTCATCACAATATTTGGTGGTGAGAAGAACTTATAAAGGGATGCTTCAGATTTATACATCCTGTGAGAGATCTGGTTCTATCTGTGGTTCAGCCTTGAGAATCTACAAGGCACAATTACACATTAATATCTGGGGCCCTTATCCCTCTTGTTGGTGATATTTTTGTACTCTAAGAGCCAAACTACCAGTATTTTAAAGGCAATGGGGTGCCCTCGACCTTGATCCAGCAACATACCACACACACACACACACACACACACACACACACACACACACTGAATCCTAATTCATAGTCATGTAATGTTATACAATTCCGCCAACCTCTTTACAAAACCGACAGCAAGTTAATCTGAGAGAAAACTGCTCCAATAAGCAATTGTGCGCTATTGTTACACAATAATGTAACTTTTCACAGTGGAACCAATAGCATAAGCAGCCATTCAAATGAATTCATATTTAACAGTGGAGTATTTGAGAAGACTGAAAATATACAATTGTTACATTGGAGATCAATTTATGACTGTCTTTGTTCTTCACAAATTCTCTTGACATTGACTTAAAATTGTGATAATATTGTTAAATGTATCTAAATCTTGCTTTCCTTCAAAATGGCTTTCTATTCGTCTTCCCTGTCCCAACGATTTGGCCAACACTATAGAGACTTGATCACTGGGGGACAACACAAACGGCATTGGAGTATCTTCACTCCCCTGATGCAATCATAGGCCTTTCCTCACTCTGTTTGCCGCCTCCTGCTTACTATTCTGTCCTGTCCCAGGCATCCAGTCTCTGTGCACAGACCCTGCGGGGGTTTGTCTCTCTCTCCCTCTGACTGTACCGTACTGTAGTACACATGTGCGGGGACGTGTGTGTATGAGGAAGTTGTATCCTCAGCAAAGACCACTCCCTGTATTGCTTTCAGAGAGATGTAACAGTAAAAGGAAAAAGGGTATATTATGATGAAACCACATAACACCACATCAGCTCATTGTTACAATAATTTACGAAAACACAATACAGAGTTTTTTTAAGAGATGTTAAATATCCTACTGTTTGTAACAGCCTACTAGTTTCTTGTTGTTGAGAGTGCTGTGGGGGAATCACATGTTTACAAAGGGTTACCTAGACATACTGTATTGGTTAAGAGAGGGGGTGGCATATTAGCCCCTGTTCATTGGGATGACATGACAATCCCACATGCTCACAATAAGGGGTGCTTCACTAATCGCCATTGTATAAGGTACTGTATACAGAGAGATGAGGAAGGTGTTACGTCTAGGGTAAGGCCTGTCACATAGATAGCATTGGCTCATTGTGATGGTCTGACGTAAAATACGTACTAATATACAGTGCGACACTGAAGGTGTTTGTGATTTCGATCGAGGTGGCACTACGTATAAGAACAGTGCTGATAGGCTGGAACAAAAGAAGCAGGCAGTATAATACGTTTCACTCTGCGCTGACATAACTATAACAGAACACTGAGGGTCTAGATTCTAGAAGGTTCACTCTGAGGTTATACTACTCGCCTTATATCACAGCAAGTTAAGCCAGGGCAATTCAGAAGAGACCAAACCCCACTGTACAGTAAGAGCTTGTCTATCTATCTGAACTCTGGTCTCTATACTTTAATACTGGCTCCTCTGAGACCAGAAGACTAGGACAGATATTCCACAAGGATAGAGAGTAGTGATGAGATACTGTATGGTAAAAGGAGAGGTAAAAGGTCAAATGAAGGTGCTGGAGTAAGTTGGAATGTACTAAAGAAGTCCTTGTCCTGCTAGCATTCAGTAGTTGTCCCCCTGCCTCATGTCTGGGTGACGAGGGTCTGGGTTGGAGCTGGAGGGTGTGGAGGAGAAAGCTGGCGGACCCCAGAGAAACACTGAGAGAGGTGCTGCGATGAGGGTGAGGGGTGGCTGCCAATCGGGGTGGGCCGGGAGATGATGGCGGCGCGTTGGTTTGTGCGAGCCCGTGCACGCTTGCGAAAGCTCAGCTTGTAAGACTCAATCTGCTGGCAGATAAACAGAGTGGGACACAGGAAGCAATGGAGAAAAGGGGAGTGAAATAAGAGGAGAAAGAGTAGAGGGAGTTAACTGGTTAGACTAATGGCATAAAATAACATACACATTTTTTGAATACAGTATTTGCAGGAGGCAAAAAACTTGCCTACTTCACAACAATCAGTTATCTATAATCTGAGCACTCAGCAGTGACATGAAACCCAATAAGTAATGTGAGACAGGCAACGGAGATAATCTCAAAGTTAATGCTCTGAGTGCATGATAGAGAAAGTGAGATTTGAGAAAGACCACAGGGTGTTTGTTGAGGCAAGAGGCAACCTACTTGTCTCAGGAATGCGTTTGTCCATGCCCATGCCTATCGGGTCTCGCAGCCCATCACCCCCAAAGGGATTAGGGTGAGGCGTGGCCTCCTTATGTCCGTTCTCCTTAGCCATACTTCTTGCACCTGTGGCTGGAGCTCCACCAGGGGGAGATGTTTTCCCCTCAGCTTTCTCCTGCATCCCCCCAGCCTGGATACACGTGAGCAGCAGGGTTTAGACATGAGAATCAGACACACACTGAGGTAAATTACCATAATAATATGTTAATTTAAAAAAGTGTGGATGATTTCCTAAAGTTCAATGATCTTTTCATTATTGGTTGTGTTGCTATGAAAGACTGGGTAATCATTAATGCCATCTAGTGGACAAACAGGTTAAAGCACGATGACGCAACTTGTTTTACAGGATGAAATTGCTCTCTGTATCTAGGTAGCCAGCATGATCAAATAAAACGTTTCCACCACCACAACCTCAAACATCCTGTCTTTGTGTGTTGTGCAATAAACAATGACCTTATAACTTTATAACTTTCTGAAATGTATTTGAATAAAACCTTCAAGACCAAATCCTGGTTAGGTAAAACATGTAAATAAGTATGTGACTACAAGAGAATGGTGACCTTACCTTGTTTTGTCCATCCTCTGCCTCAAGGCCAATATTGTCCATTGACCCCACCTTGGGCTTGCCATTACCATTGCCATTGCCATTGCCATTGGCCTTAGCCTCAATCTTCACATCCCCCCCCCCTGTAGTGGACACACCTTAGTGGGGTAAGAAGATAATTAATTTGATATAGGATGCTTCCCAAATGGAACCCTATTATCTATTTAGTCCACTCTTTTTGAACAGGACAAAATGAGACTCTGGTCAAAAGTAGTGTACTATGTAGGGAATAGGGTGCCATTTGGGATGCAGACATCACTTCCAAAATCATCAGATGTCTACCTGGCTTGTGCTTGATGTTGTCCTTAGAGCCACACTTGGAGGTCACTTTGCTTAAGTCCACCTTCTTATGCTGAATCTGGACCTGAATGCAACCAAACAAACAACACAAATGTTGAAGTATGAATGGCAAAGATGAAACAACACCCAATCTGAAATTCTCACACAATGCCTTGAATCACTTTCACCCATCAGTATAACAATGATTATGAAATTTGAGTACTCTACTGTAAAGTGGGGAAGTGGGAATTTTAAGTATCCATTTAAATTGATTTTGTTGTCACTAAATAAGGAAATGTAATACTTGTTGCAATGTAAAAGAGAGTGCAAGAGACAGAGGCAGATAGACAGCTAGTATCTCTTCAGCTGGTTAGTTGGGTGAGAAGGTTTGCACAAACAGCACAGCACTCTGACCTAACATTATAACTAGGCTGGCCAATGGGGCTGACCATAGAATTAGAATGACTAGAACGTTAGGACATAACTCTATTACAAATGGTCCAATCGAGCATGTTAGTGGGATATGGGGAAGGAGGCAGCAGCCACATGGGAGCCCCATGTGTTGTACTTACATTCCCTCCACCAGGGACATGCTTGATATTATCCTTGGAGCCACAGCGGGAGGTGATATGGCTGAAGTCCAGTTTTTTGTGGACTATCATTACCTACAAAGAAGCACAGTAGCAGTGGGAACGGTTCACTATGGTGAGTCTAGAATTAGTGGAGGGTGGTGGAGAAGCAGCCAGGATGGAAAGGGAAAGCAATCTAAAGAGCATACAGTATGTTGTTAACTCATTCTTAAGTAAAACCAGTCACACCACAACAGTCAGAATGCTGGCTGGTCAGATGTCAGTATTTACATGCAAATTATCTCAAATATCATCCAATTCTAGATGTGGCTGATCAAAGTAGATCACTTTTGCAATGTTTATGAACAAAAATAATGCACACACACACACACACACACACACACGCACACACACACACACACATACACACACACGCTAGCCAGCCAATGAAAAGCACTAATCTGTTTTCACTATTTGTTTTTTGCTTGGTATATTGAGATACCTGGTGTTTACATAAGTTTGAGGCTCTGTGACGCAGGTAGCATCGCAGACGGGCTGAGTCACCCTCTAAAACACTAGCCCACAGCCAAGGTCTGTTATTTCCAACTGCTTGCTCACACTGCCTCAAGCTCATATCTTACTGAACTCAACTCACAGGTGTTGGACAACCAGAGGCTTCTCTGCTATATCACTCAGCTGATGAGAAGACAGCAGCAACGCATCCCACATTTCCCCCCCCCCAAAATGAAATCTGATGACATTGAATCAACGTGGAAAACTGACTGAACTTGCAAAAAGTTTTGTATTTTTTTCACCCAACTTTTAACCTAAATCCAATTACATTTTTTGTTGATTTCACATTGAAATTCACGTTAGTTGACATTGAAAGGATGTCTGTGCCCAGTGGGTTGTTTCTAAATTGCTTATTTTACCATTATAATCCTTAATTTAATCATAATGATAGGACTGTAAAAATGGTTTAGGGTACATTATGTAAAAGTAAACCCAGATGAATAAGAGCAGTGGTATTGGTTACACTATGAACCAAAAAGCCTTCCAGGGCCTCTCAAATACTCAGGGCCGTTCGAAATGTACCAGGTGGGAGGACCACCGCAGGACAATGGTCACTGTGGTGTTATTTCATGAGGAGGTTCATTAGATTTCTGTGCCAAATAACTGGGATGGGTAGTGCCATGATTGTAGAGGTCAGGTGGTTGATGGCAAGGTAAATTCCTGTCTGTCTGTTTTTCTGTCTGTCAGTTAAGCTGTGCATTTCAGGGGAGACAGAGACTTGGAGTACACTGTCCACAACTATTCACATTTTATACCGGAAAGAGTCTTTCATGATGAGGAAGAAAAGGTGAGGATGTGCATGACTGGGAGTATGTTAGACTGGGAGTATGTTAGACTGGGAGTATGTTAGACTGGGAGTACGTTAGACTGGGAGTGTGTTAGACTGGGATTGTGTTAGACTGGGAGTGTGATAGACTGGGAGTGTGTTAGACTGGGAGTGTGTTAGACTGGGAGTGTGTTAGACTGGGAGTGTGTTAGACTGGGAGTGTGTTAGACTGGGAGTATGTTAGACTGGGAGTGTGTTAGACTGGGATTGTGTTAGACTGGGAGTATGTTAGACTGGGAGTATGTTAGACTGGGAGTGTGTTAGACTGGGAGTATGTTAGACTGGGATTGTGTTAGACTGGGAGTGTGATAGACTGGGAGTATGTTAGACTGGGAGTGTGTTAGACTGGGAGTGTGTTAGACTGGGAGTGTGTTAGACTGGGAGTGTGTTAGACTGGGAGTGTGTTAGACTGGGAGTATGTTAGACTGGGAGTATGTTAGACTGGGAGTATGTTAGACTGGGAGTATGTTAGACTGGGAGTATGTTAGACTGGGAGTATGTTAGACTGGGAGTACGTTAGACTGGGAGTGTGTTAGACTGGGAGCGTGTTAGACTGGGATTGTGTTAGACTGGGAGTGTGATAGACTGGGAGTGTGTTAGACTGGGAGTGTGTTAGACTGGGAGTGTGTTAGACTGGGAGTGTGTTAGACTGGGAGTGTGTTAGACTGGGAGTATGTTAGACTGGGAGTATGTTAGACTGGGAGTGTGTTAGACTGGGATTGTGTTAGACTGGGAGTATGTTAGACTGGGAGTATGTTAGACTGGGAGTGTGTTAGACTGGGAGTATGTTAGACTGGGATTGTGTTAGACTGGGAGTGTGATAGACTGGGAGTATGTTAGACTGGGAGTGTGTTAGACTGGGAGTGTGTTAGACTGGGAGTGTGTTAGACTGGGAGTATGTTAGACTGGGAGTATGTTAGACTGGGAGTGTGTTAGACTGGGAGTGTGTTAGACTGGGAGTGTGTTAGACTGGGAGTGTGTTAGACTGGGAGTATGTTAGACTGGGAGTGTGTTAGACTGGGAGTGTGTTAGACTGGGAGTGTGTTAGACTGGGAGTATGTTAGACTGGGAGTATGTTAGACTGGGATTGTGTTAGACTGGGAGTGTGTTAGACTGGGAGTATGTTAGACTGGGAGTGTGTTAGACTGGGAGTGTGTTAGACTGGGAGTGTGTTAGACTGGGAGTATGTTAGACTGGGAGTATGTTAGACTGGGATTGTGTTAGACTGGGAGTGTGTTAGACTGGGAGTATGTTAGACTGGGAGTATGTTAGACTGGGAGTGTGTTAGACTGGGAGTGTGTTAGACTGGGAGTATGTTAGACTGGGAGTGTGTTAGACTGGGAGTATGTTAGACTGGGAGTATGTTAGACTGGGAGTATGTTAGACTGGGAGTGTGTTAGACTGGGAGTGTGTTAGACTGGGAGTGTGTTAGACTGGGAGTGTGAGATGTGTCTGTATGTGTTTGTGTGTGTACAGATAGGTTCAAATAGTCAGTGGACAAAAAAGGTCCACTTATGTCATTTCCTTCAGTGTGATATTGAAGGAGAGAGAGTGGTTGAGCACATGAGTGAGAATGAGCAAGGGGTGTGTAATGATGGTGATGGTAGGGACTCACCTTGCCCTGGCCGTCTTTGGATTGGGAACCCCCTGCCGAGGATACCTGAGGGGAGACAACCACCCCTGGGTCAATATCAGGAGACAGGACTGTCCTGGGCCCTGGGTCAGTACCACCAGTCAGGGCTCAGGAGAATGTGGTGAGGTGGGTTGTACGGATGGAGGGAACTGCTCTGCTTTTAGGCTACACCACTGGTCTGTGTGACTGACATGTTTCAAACCCAGGTCTCCTGCATGCCAGAAGAGTGCATTGGCTCGAAACAATGTGTTGAGAATTTGTTTCTATGGAGTCTCCCTTTTGCATACATCACTGTGACAGGTAACCTTTTGTGGATGGACACTGTCACAACCTATGAGTGAAGGGAGCTGTCAGTTGTAATGTAGAGAGATGCGAGATAAGAGAGAAAATAAAAAGTTACGGAGAGGATAAGAGAGAAATAAAGGGGAGAGAACAGAGAGAGAAACAGAAAGGCAAAGGTAGACAGAAAGATACATTACATGACCAAAAGTATGTGGACACCTACTCGTCGAACATCTCATTACAAAACCATGGGCATTAATATGGAGTTTGCTGCTATAACAGCCTCCACTCTTCTGGGAAGGCGTTCCACTAGATGCTGGAACATTGCTTGCTTCCATTCAGCCACAAGAGCATTAGTGAGGTCGGCACTGATGTTGGGCAATTAGGCCTGGATCGCTGTCGACGTTCCAATTCATCCCAAAGATGTTTGATGGGGTTGAGGTCAGGGGCATTGTTATGCTGAAACAAGAAAGGGCCTTCCCCAAACTGTTGCCACAAAGTTAGAGTCACAGGATCGTCTAGACTGTCATTGTATGCTGTAGCGTTAAGATTTCCCTTCACTGAAACTAAGGGGCCTAGCCCGAACCATGAACGGCCCCAGACCATTAATCGTCCTCCACAAAAGGTGAGCTTTACACCACTACAGCCGACGCTTGGCAATGCGCATGGTGATCTTAGGCTTGTGTGCGGCTGCTCGACCATGGAAACCCATTTCATGGCGAACGGTTCTTGTGCTGACGTTGCTTCCAGAGACGTTTTGGAAGTCTGTAGTGAGTGCTGCAACCGAGGACAGACAATTTGTACGTGCTACGTGCTCCAGCACTCGGCAGTCCCATTCTGTGAGCTTGTGTGGCCTACCACTTCTCGGCTGAGCCGTTGTTGCTCCTAGACATTTCCACTTCACAATAACAGTACTTACAGTTGACGGTGGCAGCTCTAGCAGGGCAGAAATTTTACAAACTGACTTGTTGGAAAGGTGGCATCCTGTGACGGTGTCACGTTGAAAGCCATTCTACTGCCAATGTTTGTCTATGGAGATTGCGTGGAGGTGTGCTCAATTTTATACACCTGTCAGCAACGGGTGTGGCTGAATAGCCGAATTCACAAATTTTAAGGGGTGTTCACATACTTTTGTATTTATAGTGTAGTTTGCGTAACATATTTTCTCCAGGGGTAGCATGCATTGAGCCACTATTTAGATGAGAAAGCCATAAATGTTGGTAATGACTAATGAGAGGGTGGTTTAAGACCTTGTTATATGGTAGCAGTGGAGAGGTGAGGAGGTTTTTGATAATATGGAATTTGTATGATGTTGAATGAGAATTTGCTTGTGACAAAACCCCTGCCTTGAATGGCATTTGACAGCATTGAAGGCATGATAGATCTGTCAATACACAAATGTTTATGTCTGAAGTCGGTCCACTTAAATAGGCCTCTTTCCCAAAGCTTTCATGTACAGTACATCTCTATCCCATGTTACAGCACCTTGCCACCGGTAGACTGATACTTCATGTTGTCTGTGGAGCCAATCTTGGAGCGCACATTCTTCAGGTCTGGCAGGGGTGCATTGATGGGCCTGGGAGTCCTAGGAGCTCTGGGTACAGGTGGCTTCCTCTCCATAGCCGTCTGCTTGGGCACTGGGGGTTTGGTGATGCGTCTGCGAGGTTGCTCCCCGTTGGTTGCAGGAGTGCTTGGAGCAGTGTGAGGTACCCTGGGCTTGGCTGGGGCAGTGATAGAAATAGACAACGGGCATGAGGAACCATACCCTCTAAGGGCTGGAGCTGAGCACACACACAAACAATAACAACAACGATTCACTAGGAAACAATGGGCTGGAAGCTAACTAGTCCCCAGGGGAGAGGATAAGGAACAACGCTACTACTACCTACAGACAGTAGATACTGTGGTCTCTGGTAGTGGGTTTTCCAAGGCTGTGTCAGCAGCCTCTGATTCGATGACTAATGAATATCTCAGAGGAGGACGTGACAGGCCTGAGGCGTCAGTCAGTGTTTTCAGGAACTGGAGCTACTGTTGAGACTAAGTGTCTGTCTCCCTCTGCATCCCTGTCTTTCTCCTAGCATCAAATGCCCACTGCACTTGTCTCTCTCTGTGTAGTCATAATGACACTGTCAAGAGAGATTATAACAGACGACCCTTGTCTGTCCTGACAATTTCAAAGAACACATTCAACTCTAGGGTATGTTAGTTGTATAATGAGATACTTGGGTTAGATTGTGCATGTTGGTTTGTTGTTACCTGGTGTTGTCTTCAGCGTAGTCGGCTTCTTCACGTCACCTGGCTTGATATCAGTCTTGGGAACTGTAGGGTAGAGAACATAACAAGCTCCCCTTACATGATTGAGACTAGTGGACATTGTATTCATTTAGGGATATCTTTTTGAATATCACCAGCATCAAGAATAAAGTACCTTAAAGCATGTAAGCTTGCACTGTACAGTTAAGAGTTGGTGCTCACCTGTGTTGCGGCGCAGAGAGGGGGCATTAGCAGAGGGGCGTGGACCAGCAGGTTTAGTAGTGGCGGTAGTAGAGGAGCTGTTCCTATTGGCCGTGCCGTTGGCCTTTGGCACAGGAGGACGTCTGTCAGAAGTGCCATTTTCCGGAGTCTGAGTAAGCAAACAGGAAATCAGAGAAGGGTGTGGTGTGGAAGAGAGTGCTGGACATAAAGAGGATTGGTTGGGAGAGGCAACTAGAGGTGTTATGGAGATGGAGAAGGCTGAGGGAAAAGATAAATCGGTGTGTGATAAAAAAAAACACACCAAATGGAAGTTGATTAAGCAATTAGGGGAGTACAGATTGGAAACCGAAAGGAGATATTGGAAATGCATGCAGGGATCTTCAGGGAGGTTATATAAAATATTTAGCTGGTAGGACTATATGGTGAAGAGACCAGACAGAGGTTATAGTGCAGGGAGTTGGTGGTCAGAAGTTGGACACTGGACAGTTATATAGCAGAGCCAAACAAAGGGAAGGGGGACAAGGTGCCAACCACAAGAGGGAAGGCCAGTAAGCACAGACACGAGTGAGGAAAGTGGGAGTGGGAGGGGGACTCACCTTGGACTTGGTGGCTGTAGGGGTTTGACTGGGAGTGGCAGTTGGCCGCTTGGTGCCAGCAGTGGGAGTGGTTGCCTTGGTAACAGGACTTTTTTTATTGGCAGAGCTGGAGGTGGGGGAGGAACGTTTTGGGGGGGGGCAGCTGCATCTCCAGTGGACAGAGAGGTGGGCCGTGTTTTGGCAGAGTTTGGTTTGGTTGACCCAACAGCAGGCTGTACAACAACGTCACACGATGAAGGAAAAAATAAGAAAACCAAAAGCATACAACAGATGACAGGCAGCATGGTACCACGCAGCAGAGGCAGCGTGGTAAAGCAGCAGAGGACATGCAGGATGGTAAAGCAGCAGAGGACAGGCAGGATGGTCAGGCAGCAGAGGCTGCATTCACTATAAACCAGGAGCATCAGCAGAGCAAGTTCTAGCAGCAGGCTAGATAACCCTTTTAAATTTGAAATAGGACATAAGCGTGTGCACACACACACTAGAGATGGCAGTGACAGTTGCAGAAGCAGCTTGCACTGAAATGAATGGTAACATTGTCCCAGCCTTTCCCTGACCTACCTTGGCCTTACTGTCTGGGCTGGTGAGGTCCTGCTTGCTTCCAATGGTTGTTGGGGACTTTGCAGTACCTTTCCCAGCCTTTTCATTCTTCTCAACTTTAACCATCTTGTCTGTTTTCTCTCCATTTTCTTTCTTCTCCATCTTCTCATCTTTGTTGGTCTTCTCTGGCTTGTCCACTTTTTCATTTTTAACATTTTTCTCTGTCTTATCAATCTTCTCTTCATCTTTGAGGATCTCAGATTTGTTTGTCTTGTCAGCATTGACTTTCTTAGATTGATCTTCTTTCTCTTTCTTCTCCATCTTATCCGACTTCTCGGTCTTATCAAACATCTTCAAGTTATCCATCTTGGGGAAATCAGCCTTCTCTTGTTTGTCCTTATTTTCTGCTTTCACTGTAGAGAAACAAAAGCAGACATATATTGATATATTGAGAAAACCAACACTATTGTATGTCATGAAAAAGACCAGAATTTATCTGAGGATCAAATACAGGTAGAGAAACCTTTCATAGTGCCAGTGTTGCTTTCACCCATGAGCGAGAGCATATCTGCTTCAAATCATGGTAAACTGTGCTCAGATGGAAGCTGACAACATGGTTCATGGCTTTCAACTATCCACAACACTAAATTACCATATGTTCCTTGACATTTGCGACTCCCAGTTACTAAAAACCAGCATTGTCGTTGAGGAGGGGATGAAGAGCATGAAACCGTCAATGATCTGACATATCAGTTCACTTTATGTTCCACTGACAAACAGCATTGTGTGTTATTAACCAAACCACAGGTTGGCTTTAGCTTCAAAATCTAGCTTCAACAATACATCCAAAGAATGCCACCACCGCACATGGACAACAGCACTCAGTACAGATCTGCTATCTTAATTTGATTACTCTGCTGATGCAGATAACTTTCCTGCGCAGCAGGAAATGCACAATTCTAGTGTATTCAAGGTTTAAAAACGCTTCTAATTTCCACTTTAAAATGTCAGATTTGATTTGCCCTAACGAAAAATGTAACAACGCCTATAATGTCCATTAATTATAATACACATAATAATTCCATTTCCTGTTCCTGCAGGATTATTTTCCTACTGTGAGAGCAGGGTCAAATTAAGAAGTGCATCTGTATATATTGATGCTATTCAAATAGGCAGCTAAATGCCAATCCTCTAAAATCCTTTGATAGATCTTAATCACAACAGAAAACTGTCGTTGGCGAGGAAATGAGAGTTAGTAGACTACAGTGACCATGGCATGCTGGTGTGGAGTCTGGGCAGGGCCACAGAAAGTCACAGAGCCCAGGGTCGAGCTGGACAGACAGAACAGCACATTGTTGGCATGGGCTCCTTATGTAACCCAGCTTCAGTGACCTCGACAGAGAGTGTTCATCCCAAATGGCACTCTATCCCTATGGAGGGCACTACTTTTGACCAAGTCAGAAGTATTGCCCTACATAGAGAATAGGGTGCCATTTGGAATACATCATGAGAGAGGAAAACCAATGTGCCACAGAGATGAGGAAATGTGGCACAAATTAAGCTGGGTCAAAAGAAGACCCACTGCCGCAATGAAAGAATCTGCTTTTCAATTAAAATGCTGACCAATTAGTTGACTAGAGCATCCATTTTTTAAAAGAGAGTGATGGTAAATGGATTGTACATTTTTACAGATAGATACCATTTAAACTTGACAAACCGGATCATATGTCACAATGGTACAGAAACATGAGCTTATCAACTCATTAAGACTAAACCAGAATGGCCTTGTTGTTCCAATGGCTGGCTTTAGGAGCCCTGGTTCCAGTAACTGTCATACACTATAGAATCTAATATAGAGCTGTTCTGTATATCTGGCCAGTGGCGTAAACATACACTATCGACTCTAGTATAGAGCTGTTCTGTATGCCTGGCCAGTGGCGTAAACATACACTATCGACTCTAGTATAGAGCTGTTCTGTATGCCTGGCCAGTGGCGTAAACATACACTATAGACTCTAGTATAGAGCTGTTCTGTATGCCTGGACAGTGGTGTAAACATACACTATCGACTATAGTATAGAGCTGTTCTGTATGCCTGGCCAGTGGCGTAAACACAGTGTCACATAAGTTAGAGAATGACTAACACACAGGGACATGATGGAGCAGGTGCTCATGATATTTCACTGCAGGCGACCAGCATCACACACCAGACACCCACATGAATATACAAGCAAACACATGCAACCACCCACCCACCCACCCACACACCCACGTTATATGAAGTGGTGATACATATCTGTCGCCAGAATTAGTCAAATGCGGAAACGGTACAGTTTGTCTTTGAATGACCATGCATTGGAGAGAGGCACGCAAGCAGAAGGATTCTTTCCGATGACCTTCATTCATGAGGTAGAAATGTTACAGCAGGATGATACTGCCAGGCAGCTACACTACATGACCAAAAGTAATGTAGTGCTCGCCAAACATCTCATTCCAAAATCATGGACATTGTTAATATGGAGTTGGTCCCCCCTTTGCTGCTATAACAACCTCCACTCTTCTGGGAAGGCTTTCCACTAGATGTTGGAACATTGCTGCAGGGACTTGTTTCCAGGCCTGGCTCGCAGTCGGAGTTCCAATTCATCCCAAAGGTGTTCGATGGGGTTGAGGTCAGGGCTCTGTGCAGGCCAGTTAAGTTCTTCCACACTGATCTCAACAAACAATTTCTGTATGGACCTCGCTTTGTGCACAGGGGCATTGTCATGCTGAAACAGGAAAGGGCCTTCCCCAAACTGTTGCCACAAAGTTGGAAGCACAGAATCGTCTAGAATGTTATTGTATGCTGTAGCGTTAATATTTCCCTTCACTGGAACTAAGTGAACTAGGCCGAACCATGAAAAACTGCCCCAGACCATTATTCCTCCTCCACCAAACTTTACAGTTGGCACTATGCATTCGGGCAGGTAGTGTTTTCCTGGCATCTGCCAAATCCAGATTCGTCCGTCGGACTGCCAGACGGTGAAGCGTGATTCATCACTCCTGGGAACACGTTTCTACTGCTTCAGAGTCCAATGGTAGCGAGCTATACACCACTCCAGCCAATGCTTGGCATTGCGCATGGTGATCTTAGGCTTGTGTGTGGCTGCTCGGCCATGGAAACCCATTTCATGAAGCTCCCGACAAACAGTTCTTATGTTAACGTTGCTTCCAGAGGCAGTTTGGAACTCGGTAGTGAGTGTTGCAACCGAGGAAAGGCGATTTTTTACGCACAATGCGCTTCAGCACTCGGCAGTCTCGTTCTGTGAGCTTGTGTGGCCTACCACTATGCGGCTGAGCCTTGTTGCTTCTAGACTTTTCCACTTCACAATAACAGCACTTACAGCTGGAAGCGGTAGAGATTTTACAAACTGACTTGTTGGAAAGGTGGCATCCTATGACGGGGTCATGTTAAAAGTCACTGAGCTCTTCAGTAAGGCCATTCTACTGCCAATGTTTGTCAACGGAGATAGCATGGCTGTGTGCTCAATTTTATATACCGGTCAGCAACGGGTGCGACTGAAATAGCCAAATCCACTAAATTGAACGGGTGTCCACATACTTTTGTATATATATAGTGTATTTCTGCTTGCTCCCTACTGTTGCTAATTGAAGGATGCAGATATATATAGCCTTTTCATGATGGTGTATTTATGCGATACATAGTGATAGGCTAGCTGTAGGTGAAAGAGAGCTCTAATACAGTGTTTGAGATGTCGGATATTAACTTGAATACTCTTTTGTCGCAAAGAATTTTCCTGATGCATCAGGAAATTCAACTGAGCCTCGTGAGTGGCTGAAAATGAGCAGTTCTCTTTCTCTCCATGAGGGGGCAGTCCAGTCATTGGGATCAGGATTTGCTATCAAAATAATGTTCTCTCTCTCACTTGCTAGGTCCTATTACTGCTATATTCCAATGTACAAAACATTATAAAAAATACAGTTATACACATCAACAACCGTCATTTTATATAGCTTAATAGCACAAGATAGATATTGGTCTCTACTAGGCAACGACGTACAATATATCCTAAAGTTACAAATGAACTGTCAAAATGTTGTTCAATCGTTGGCACATATAGGCCTACCGTGTCAGTGTGGGTTCGATTCTGGCCCATGCCCTTCTGGCACAAATAACTAAATCCCCTAATTGACTTAGTTACCTGTGTCCTGCTAGAAACCAAAGTATTTCATGACTAAATTTGCTCTCATGTACTGAACAAGCTTATGAATGTTGGGAGGTTAATCTCCTTGAAATGTCCCTCACTTGGGAATTACTTACTTTGTAAAATGGACTGTGTTTTAAGGACTGATGCACAGATACAGGAAAACCAATAAAATTGTAGTTTTTTTTTTTTACATTTATTCAAAATTACAAGTGTTAATGTCTCCACATGTTTCTGGTTTTGAGGCTTGGGCCTGGTGACTGCAGTTCATCTGTCTAATCCCCTGCAAGGAGAGAGAAAGGAATCAATAATTATACAATGCTGTATTCATTTCATTGATATATTCTTGTTTGATATGCATTTATATAATTATAGTGAACAAAAATATAAACGCAACATGCAATAATTTCAATGATTTTACTGAGTTACAGTTCATATAAGGAGATCAGCCAATTTAAATAAATTCATTAGGTCCTAATCTATGGATTTCACATCACTGGGCATAGGCCCACCCACTGGGGAGCCAAGCCCAGCCAATCAAAATGTATTTTTTTTCCCACAAAATGGCTATATTACAGATTTCATCAGCTGACCAGTTGATTGGTCTCAGACGATCCCAGAGGTGAAGAGGCTGGATGTGGAGGTCCTGGGCTGGCGTGGTTACACGTGGTCTGCGGTTGTAGGTCGGTTGGACGTACTGCCAAATTCTCTAAAATGACGTTGGAGAAGGCTTATGGTAGAGAAATAAACATTACATTCTCTGGCAACAGCTCTGGGGGACATTCCTGCAGTGAGCATGCCAATTGCACGCTCCCTCAAAACTTGACACATCTGTGGCATTGTGTTGTGTGAAAAAACTGCACATTTTAGAGTGGCCTTTATAATGATCATACTGTTTAATCAGCTTCTTGATATACCACACCTGTCAGGTGGATGGATTATCTTGGCAAAGGAGAAATGCTCACTAACATGGATGTAAACACATTTGTGCACAACATTTGAGTGAAATAAGTTTTTTGTGCATATGGAACATTTCTGGGATCTTTTATTTCAGCTCATGAAACATGGGACCAACACTTTACATGTTGCATCTACATTTTTGTTCAGTATATATTGGACGTTATCCTTTATCGCATGCCAGTATTTGTTTTGTATCCAATGCATTTAGCTTATGTAAGGGAGTGTAGCCTAGGCCTTCTAATCGAGTTAGATTGAATCATATCACCTTTGAATATTAGTAATCAATTAATATAAAACCAATTTATCTTGAACATTGGTGTACATTTATAATATTCACTGGTGTTTCTAGTTGTATCAATTAATCACAATGCAGGCCTACTCAATAGAAGAAGAAAAAACATATCTAATGCATTTATTAGCTTCACAGTGAAACACTACTATTCTGGCTATTAATCATTCTTAAACAGTCAGCTTATTTAGCTATGTCAAAAAATCATAGACTGTATATTATCATGCATGCAAGCTTACCTGTCATGTTCACAATGACGGAGCAGCAGACCAAGCAATGTGCGAGAGGAGGACCCTATACCGTAGGATAATTATTCTGGTCGGTGTCAACTTCATTCATTAACAGGTAATGAGATCAATTCTGTTACTTGTTTACTTGTTATTTATGTCAGATATCTCAATTTTTGGATAGGTCACTGAATTGCTAGCACTAGTTGCTCACGGTGCTACAGGGCTACAAACGTCTGGCGCTGGGTGGAATGTCAATGCGTTATCATGTGATGCTGCCTTCAAATCTCGTGCCAACTGGGGAAGTGCTCCCTATGAAGGTAGATGCCTTTGGAGGCAGCAGGCAGCTGCCTTTAGATGTGTTAAATAATCACAGAAGGCTACACCAACATTAGTTTGCATGTCAAAATAGTTGCTCAGCACTGTGCGCGAGCTCATGATGCTCCGAGCCGAAGCATGCTGCTCAGACCACTGCGCTACGACAGTTCACAATGCTTAAGCAAGCCGTGAGAATACTTGATGATACTTGATGGTATGAGGTCAGTTGGTTTGCAGATCCTTCCCCAAACCATCGCCCCCTAGGTATAGTACTGCATTGTATTGCCTACAAACACTGTCCGTTTTCAGCTGCCCCCTGGCGGCGATTGTAAATATTCAATATTCATTCAAATCCTCCTGCTGCAGGATTATTTTCGTCCTGCGATTAAATGGGTCATATTAAGATCCAGCATCTGTATATACTGCAAGCAAAATGGCCTCAGGCTCCAGACTGCCAGCCTGTCTGGTGTTACTGAATCTAAGTGTGTCTATGAAGAACATAGAGTAGTCATGCAATCTGAAAGCATCCCCAGGAGTCCCCACATAGCACCACCAGAAATGACTACTCTCTGTGTAAATGAATACCCAGACTCAATTTAAAATAAATTACACACCCTTCCCTTAGTGCTAGCCAATCGATGGAGTGCCACTTGATGTGATGTATCACTAAACAGCACAGTCATTTGAAGATGGGGGTTTGAGAGGGTAAACGAACCTCAGTATTTCAATAGACACTCATATATTTAGAGGAACTTGACTCTTCAATGACGGTATTCAGGTGCCTTTGACATTTTGTCAAAACAAAAGGTAGACAAAACAATAGATGTACAAATTCCCTTTATATTATTCTTTCTGAATTTCTTATTGTGCTGCTATCTTCAAACCAACGTTTTTTGAGAAGCAAATCATCCTAGTGTAAATGTACCAAAAAAAACTATTTCAAGCTGGTGAATAAAAATATTGTTTTTACATCCATTCTTCTTTTGGCTTCCTCCATTTTGTCTTTCAGCACAAAATCATAGTCGATGAAACAAACAACTATTCCAGCCTAGACAAATACCACTGCCCACTGATCACAAATAAACCTGAACTCCCTAATCTATATACTTAAATGACTGTGGACCAGTAGATACATGACCAATGAGAGATAGGGAACTAAGTCAATGATGAGCAACATGTTATAACAAATTAATGAGAGATGTTCCAAACACAGAGGAATAGGCCTCAAATCACAATCACCTACCATTTATGGAGCTTTTAGTATTGATGTTGAAGGTTTTTCCACTGAGGGGAACCGGCAGTAGGACACTCTCACTCTGGCTCTGTGACATCCCATTACCAGTACCCCTCCTGGGTGGAGGGGAGTTGGGGGCCCTGACAGGGCTCAGTGGGGACAGAGGAGAGAGTGTGGGTGACACAGTCTTTCTCTCCTCCCCCACTGTCAGAGAGCGTTGGACCGCTGAATGTGGAGACTTGGACCCCATAACGTTACTTCCAGGTGAGGGCAGGTCCACCAGTCCGCCAGGCTGCCCTGGGTACTGGGAAAAGTCCAAGCTACCTGGCACAGACAGGTGGGAGCAGTCAGACATAGCACGCCTCACGGCTTTGTGTTGTTGCTCGGTACCTCCTCCTCGAGGTAAAGTAGGCCCCATGTCCTCGTCACTGTCCTCTGAGAATCCTGACACAGTGCAGTCTCCACCCTTAGAGTAGTTGTCGTTGACAACACCAATGACACAGTAGTTGGCTACAGGTACAGGTGCAGGTGCAGCAGGAACAGTCTGAACAGCAGGCTTGAGGCCTGTTTGGGGCAGCCCAGAGAAGGAGGGATTCCATACGCAGTTGTCCACCTTCTGTGTGTTAGGGAATGGTGAGGCATCCTGCTGCATAGCAGGGGACCCTAGTGGGGCTGCAGCTCCATTGGCCCTGTGTTTTTGTCCTGGGGTGGAGAGGTGTTTCCCAGGTGAGGCGGGAGAGAACGAGGAGGAGAGGGGACTTGTGGGGCTCTCCCCAGCGCTGCCCAGACCCAAAGAAGGCCCGAGTCCGACACCCATTCTCCCTGACACCTTGAGGTCAGACGACTCCACCTTGAACCCTGATCCAGATGGTCCATCAAAGAGGCTTGAGAGCTTGTCCTCGTCGGTTAGCCTGGGTGCCCCTGGGCTGCCCCCAAAACCCTGTGGTCCCATCTGGTCTTGCTGCCGGTCCCAGCCCTGCTGAGGAGACGCCATAGAGACAGAGGGCACCTTGCCCAGCTCAGTGTACTCACTGCGCTGTCCACCTCCCTGCTGCTGATTGGAGAGAGAAGACATCCTCACCTCTCTCTCTCTCTCTCTCTCTCTCTCTCTCTCTGCTGCTTCCTTTTGATGGATACTCTTTATTCTTCTAGACAGCAAAATAAATGAATCTTCCCTTGGCAGTAAGGAAGGCTGGTAATGTACTATATCTGTGTTATATGGTGCGTCTGTGAAGCGCAGTCTCTCTGTGTCTGTGCTCTGAACTGATCAGATGAGGCTCTGAGGATGAACTGAATGCTGCTCCCTCTCTCTCCATTTCTCCCTCTCTCTGACATCACAGCCCTAACAGAGCTTTGGTCACATGACTCCACGGAACATATCCCTATTTGCTAGAGCAGATTCTCGACTCATGCCACCCACCAGTGAGCTCAGTCAAACACACACACCCACCCACACGCACACACAAAAATGAACGTCACATACCCACAAATGTACGTCACTGACACACAATACTAATACACACACCCTCCCTTAGTGTCCTATAAACCGCAGTTCTGGCTCGTCATTTACAGGCAGCTTGGCATTACAGTAGAAACTTAGAACAGAGAGAGTAGCTTTGGGGGATACAGTGCCTCAGTTTCCACAGCCATTCTACTTGAATGAATCTGTCCTCTCTGTAACAGCATCCATTACTGCTACACATCTCTCCACGGTTCTGGTGGTATAATGTGCTTTTCCATGCTGTTCTGTCATCTCCAATTCCTCCCCCTATCACCCTGCTCCATGCCCACTACTGTACCCACTGCCCCTCTCCTCCACCCTGCCGTCCTGCCCCCGTCAGGGGCCCTGGTTGTACATCTCTGGCTCCTGGCCCTGGACCCTTTGGCTCTTTTGTTTATTGTGTTTTGTTTGTGAACTTGGTTGCGGACACTGTGTTCCTCCCCTCTGCTGTAGCCACATGCGATGGGCCACTCTGTTAGGAAGGTATTGAATTACTGGCCTCGAAAAAGAGTGTGTGATAACTCTCCATTGACATAGTGTTTAGTGCATTGGGCCAGTAACTGAAAGGACGCTGATTTGAATACCCTTTACCGACAAGGTTAAAAATCTGTCTATGTGCCCTTGAGCAAGTCACTTAACCCTAATTTGCTCCAGGGGTGCCGTACTACTATGGATGACCTTGTAAAACAACACATTTCACCTATGCAGTGTATGTGACAATAAAAAACATATTTTATCTTTACCCTTCAAAACCACAAACATCCACCTCATCTCATCTCTGAATTCACACCCACCCACTTTCTTCACACAAACACTGTGTCGAAACATTCACTCCAACCTCACTGATTCAGTCCTGGACTAGAGACTAGAACCCCTCCCTCTTGGCAATTATGATGGAAGGCAGGCAGTGATTATTCAATCCTTGATGACACCCCCGTGCCCCCATCCAGCCCCATGAGGACTGGGGCCAAATAAAACATAATTAAATTTAAATGAACGACGATTAGGTAATCGCCCCCAAAACAGTCCCCCATTTACTGTAAGAGGGGATAACAAGGGGAATGAGCACAGTACAGTGAGGTTGATGTTGATGAGGTTGTGCAAAGCAGGGCATCAAAGCAAAGGGTGGCTACTTTTAAGAATCTAAGATCTAAAATATATTTAGATTTGTTTAACACTTTTTTGGTTACTACATGTGTTATTTCATGTCTTTGCTATTATTCTACAATGTAGAAAATAGTAAAAATAAAGAAAAACCCTTGAATGAGTAGGTGTGTCTCAACTTTTTACTGGTACTGTATATAGTTACCAAACAGCAGTGTTTTCTACAGCCCGATACAGACACAGTTAGGGAAAGCTCACACAACACAATGCAACGGTGAACAGCAGCCACAGTCAGCCACAGTCAGCCACTGACAACTCTCTGTTCATTAAACAATGGTAATGGGACTGCTTCTCATGAATGGACATTGTTATGCAAGACCCATGTCCAACATATTCTGTCTGTTTATGTTTACATCTCTCACAGAAATATTACTCTAGCTTTAACGACACTCATAATCCATGTTGTTTTCTTCTCCTAATCATACAGACACATACAAAGGTCTGTCCAAACAAACATTGCACAAATCATTTCAGTTCAAGGCAAAGTACAATGCTTCACTGCAGGGAACGAAAAATGGCCTTGCGGGAAATGGACCTCAATTATAATAGCCAGCGATGCCACTATGAAGCCATTTTCTATGTTCCAGTGTACCACTCTCTATGTGATATGTCTGTGTCCAAAGTGAATTAATATAGCTTTGTTGAATGTTAGCATATCAGTATAAGAAACAATTATACTGAGCACAATCACCCAGCCTGGTCTCAGAGCATTTCGTATTATTCTGTATGTAAACCACCTAGCTAGAATTCGTAACATATCATACGTTTTGCAAATTCGTAACATATAATACAAATTGTAATTCGTAACATATCATACAAAACTGGGTGATAAACATCCAGAAATGAATACATACCATACAAAACGTAATATATCATACTAAATGGAGTGTCCCGAATTTACATACAGAATAATACGAAATGCTCTGAGACCAGGCTGGGTGATTGTGCTCAGTATAATTGTTTCTTAAGTTTAGGAGCTACGTTTTAAAGTTAGGGTTAGGGTTAGGTGAAGGGTTAGCTAAAAGGTTTAACGTTAGACGAAGGGTTAGCTAACATGCTAAGTAGTTCCAAAGTAGCAAAAAAAGTAGTAAGTAGTTGTAGTAAGTAGTACATAGTTGCTAATTACCTAAAATGCTATAGTTGTCAGTGATGAGATTCGAATGCGCCACTTTGGGTTGCTAGACCTTTGCCCGACCAACCACCCTACTTTTGTTTTTGCCTTAAGTAAACATCTGTCCTACGTAACCATACCAAACGTAACATATCATTCTAATTTGAGTGTCCCGGATTTACGTTTACTATGTTACATCTAGTCTATGAGACCAGGCTGAATCACCTCATACCATAACAGCCATTGGTGTGATAAGACTTTTTACAAGATGAACATTCAAAACCAACAGAAAGTCATTGTTTGAGAAAAGGAAATGAAGAGGGTGGTGGCTGGTGGGCCATATGCAGTAGCAATCCTCAGCCATCTACAATATGCCATGGATGTTTTGGGAGGGCCTCAGAAAAGGAAGGGGAGAGTGATAATATACATTTTACAGTCCATGGTCTTGCGGGGGATAGAGCAGGGGAGGAAGTCTGTCAGAGAATTCTATTTCTGGCATCCAACCTCCTGACTGTCACACCCCATTTTTTCCTTGGCAGTCCTGAGTAGTTCCATCTCCACGGAAACCACCTCCCATATCCATGGCAACAAGTTCCCAGTCAGAAATAGGCTGCTATGATTATGGTGCGTGTCGTCTCAGCGACCCAGGGAGTCTGGGAAAAGGGGTTAGATCGTAACGTTGGAGGATGAGAGATAAAGGGCAAAGGAACTATGGAGAGATTGAGAGGAGGAGGAAGATTGATGAACACAAATAATGAAGAAGTAAAGAGAAGAAGCAGAGGTAGGGATGGGAAGAGGAGGCAAAATGATGGAGAGAAAGGACAATAGAAAAGATGGAGACTCATCTCACTACACTCATCCCATCCCACGTCTTCATTGGTAGCTTACAATCTATCTTGTGGAAGGGCAACAAAATTGGGTTAGAGTAAGCCAAATGTAGTGTCACATCTAATGAAGCCGCAGAGTCATTAATACACACATCTGATGGTCCAGCGGACTGAAGCGAACACATTAATTAAACAAAATCCAATCATTCTGCCAAATTATGCTCCCAAACAAAAATAGTGTAAAAAAGGGAAAAGCTTGAGACATGGAAAAAGACCACAGTGGCTGTGAAGGGTTTATCTTGGCTTTGTAAACATAATGTGTCTGGCTGAGAAATCAGAAGAAATACAATTAGATGTCTTTCAATTGATTCCTCTAATAGCCAATGAGTGCCACCAGACATTTGAGGAAGTTGTTTTCTAATCAAAATGATCAGAGCGGTGAATAGCCTCATATTTGCAGTACATATAGTATGTTTTGATCATACACACAACGCTTCAGCTAGTAGCTATCACACCACAGTATGCTACCTCACTGTGGGAGCAACGCAATGTCTAGTGTCTACAACAACAATGCCGTCCATATGGGCATAGTGACCTGGTAAAGTGGCTGAACCCTTTTGTAAGGGAAAAAGCTCATACAAATAGTTAGCGTTTTAGATGACTGCTATTGTTTATCAAGTGCCCTAGTTCTGATCCTGCTATCATTCAATATTGATGTCCAGCTTCAGGCCTATTGTAGATTAGGTGAGTTTATTGCAATGTCCGAGGGAATGTCCATAGGGGGAGCAGCAGGAGGGGAAGTAAGAAGTGAATGAAACAATAATAACAATTATTTTGCCATTGATGCTCCTATACTGCGTGATGGAAGTGATGGAAGCAGGCTCAGGTGGCTGAGGTCCCTGATTATCTTCAAAGCAAATCAAACTTTATTTCTCACATGTGCAAATCAATTCATCAAGAGTCTCTTTCTATTCAGATCATTATAATGACAACTTATCTAGTTATAATTATAATGAAATGTTATTCAGTAACTAAAAGTAATGAGTGGCTAAAAGTGGGACTGTGGTCGCCAGCGATGCTATCTCAAGCAGAATCTTCACAGGTGTGTTCTCTGATTATCGCAGCGCTATCAGTCTGGAAAGGATACCATTGAAGCTGTTTTTCCCGAGAGGCATTACACAAAATATATTCAAAAGCGATTGGATCATCTTAAACCAGTCAGAAAACAGAAGCCACAGTGCCGCATTGTTAGGAAGTAAAACAACACTGGCCTTCTTTCGAGAGAAAGTTATACATCGAGTAACCAGGACAAAAACATGTTAGCTACCGTAGCTCCTTACTGCAAACTAGCTTGGCTTGAGCAAAGAGATGCCAACTGAACTGAAGCCATACAGTGGCTGTGAACAGCAGCGCTTTGCGTTCCTCATCAACTAACCCACCCCCACACCCTTAGCAGTGTTTCAGGGATACAGTATTTTCAACCTAAGTGGAGACACCGCTCAGGCGTCTTTCTACGCCTGCTACCTTAGGTAGTAGTTCATCAGAGGACAGTGATTGGAACGATGAAACGGTGAGGGCACCAAGCTCACGCCTTCCGCTCCTAGCCAGATGGAAACCATGTAGCGAAACAAAATGTAAGCTTGTGAGACTTCGGATGGTTGTGCGAGGTTAGCTTCAACCAGCTAGGCCACATTCAAAGCTACTGTAATAACTATTATATAAGCACCAGTCAGCTATTGAACCACTAGACGATTGCCTCTTTGGTCAATTAATACATCATAAAAAATTGGATTTTCGATACTAATCAATATGTAAACAACACTTAAATAGCCCCTGTCCCTTTACTTGACTTCAACACATATGGTCCAGTGTGATGATATGCACTGTGACATACATAAATGCACTTAAAGCCAGCAGCATGATGATTAAGTATTTACTGAAAGGTAGCTACACCGTAAAAACAGAAAGACTGCACAGCACTGCCCATCTCAATCAGTACTATAATGGTGATGCTTTGCCAGGCTGGGCTGGCTCTTATGGATGGTATCTTTGTTTGGCTGGATGGTCTGTGATCGGCTGACCAGAACAATTACTATGCAGCAGAGCAGAGCAGGGCAGAGTAGAGCAGAGCAGAGTAGAGTAGGGTAAAGCAGAGTGGGGCAGAGTAGAGTAGGGCAGAGTAGAGTAAGGCAGAGTAGAGTAAGGCAGAGTAGAGCAGATTAGAGTAAGGCAGAGTAGAGTAGGGCAGAGCAGAGCAGAGTAGAGCAGAGTAGGGCAGAGCAGAGTAGAGTAGGGCAGAGCAGAGTAGAGTAGGGCAGAGTAGAGCAGAGTAGGGCAGAGCAGAGCAGTACCAGTTCACAAACCGGTGGTGGCGTGGTGGGATAACCCTGACTGCAGCACCGCACAGCATCTAAGCCTCAGTCTCCCTCTGCCTACTGTACACACCCAGATCACCGGCTATAAAAAGACAAGGGCTGCATGACTTATGTAACTGCAAAAAAGTCCCAGCAATCAATATTGCATTAGGGAGAGGAGGATGGAGAGGGAGGGAGGGAGAGAGAGAGAGATAGGGGTGATGGAGAAAGAGAGAGGCAGCAAAGCAGAGAGGCTGCTAGGGGGAAAGAGGGAGGTATGAAAAACAAAGATGGTGATTGAGGGAGAAAGTTGTGGGATGAGGATACAGAGGGCAGTAGAGGCCAGTCCCTCACTGTACTGTCCCTCCACACACCAACCCGCCTGCCTGGTCATCTGTAAATAACCCATTAACAGACTGCTGAATGGGGATGGTTGAGTTGAGTAAGGGAATGTGAGGGGTGCAGACAGACAAGCAGTACGCTAACGACTTCCACCATTTGTCAACCAAAAACACCTGTGTCATCAAGGAAGGAGGAACAGCGTCTCTACAACAACCTTACACTGCAGGGTGGCAACCTAGGAAAGCAGTGTTAACTTAGCTATCAGTCCTTGGAATCTCCAACTGAGAAACCAAAGTAAGAAGAACCAACAAAGAACAGTACAGTCTCTGAACTAGGCCAAACTAACGCTCAAAGCAAAACTAGCCAGAAAACGTGCCAGCTTTTTCCTGACATGGACAATATCTGAACATCAGTGAGAGAGGCAAAGTACAAGAAATCTTGAACAGAACAAAAACCTGTGGCAAACATTTGTACCAAATAAGGAAAGAAATAAACACTGGATTCGACATCATATTTTTCCACTGATGAGAAAGCTAAACATTCTCAAAGGCAATAATGGAAATGTGACTCACCTATTTAGCATCATCATCATCATCATCAGAGCCATCATCAGGAGACATTATATGTGGGTGAGAGAAAAGACAAAACATAGCTGTCAGTCATTTCAGTTTGCTTATTAATCATGCAAACATTTACATGACATCTTGCACATCGAGCAATTTTTTTATTGTATTTTTGATCTCCAATCAAAAATTGGCTGAAAGTAAAATGTGTATGTGTTTTAAAATGGTCAAATTGCATAACTAAGAATTCCAGATAGGAACACTGAGATATTCAAAATGGTTCTGAAAGTGAATTCACACACACAAGTAGAAAGAGAATGTGAAAGAAAAGCAGTTAGTGACTCCTCAGTCAGCTCATGGCTATTTGAGGAATTAAAAGCATCATTTAGTCAGGGAAAAAGCAATCTCTTGAGAGAAAGAGAGAATAACACTGTAAACCAACATCCCTTTGATTTGAGAAGAAAGGTTGAGTCAATGTCAAAGAGTTAGGGTGTAGAATTACTCATTGCAATTTAGGATAATGGGGGGGAGAAAGCTAGCTAATTCTATCCCAAGGAGAGTGGAGTCACTCAGGAGTCACACACACAGTAATCTACAGAGGCAGTAGAGTAAGTAGTATATGAGTACAGTGTTAGAACGGAGAGAGATGAGGTAAACGAGCTGACACAATCAGGTAAGTAGACAGACACATAGCAATGAATGTGTTATTATCATCATCATCGTCATAACAGCACTACAGAGACTGGCCAGACAGTCAGTCAGGATAGAGGGACTCAAGGCCCAGCCAGTAGGGACTCAGTCAGACGCAGTCAGATTAATAGATTAGTGCTATTAAACACATAATGGCCGAGCAACAGCAGGCCCAGTCCACAGAGAGAGCCATGCACTATAGTGTCATCATTCACCCCCATACTGATAGATATGTCCCCTCTTCAGTGTCACCAACCTTCCAGCAGGGGGGGCTCTGGCAGCGGTGGATCCTGGTGCTCTGTGAGTGGCAGTGTGGTGGGGATAAAGGGCGGGAATGCAGGGTTGAGGCCTGAGCCCACTGCAGGGAGGGGACTGGGAGTGTCATGATCAGGCTGGGAGGAGTGGCTAAACAGTGGAGGAGGAGTGCACTGGAAAGAGGAGGTGGTGGTGTTTGGAGGAGGGCCCTTGGGTGTGGTGGTCTGAGACTGGGCCTGTGGCTGTGAAGCAGGGGTGCTGGCTGAGGGGGTCTGCAGGACAGAGTCTAGGAAAGAGAAGGTCTGTGAGACCTGGGGGCTGAAGCCTGGGGAGCTCTGAGGACCCAGTTGCCTCTGGTCAGTAATAGATGAGTTGGCCACAGGACGACCATGATCAGAGGAGGCTTTGTCAATGAAGGACAGAGCTGCCTCCTCCTTCTTGGGGGGTAGGCCATCTTTAGTGGCTAAGGGAGGGGGCATTTTAAAGTCATCAATACACATGGGTTCATAATGGAGCGGAGCAGAGGCAGTGTTTTTAACAGGAGCCTCAGCCTCCCACTCCATGTTTACCTTGGCTGGAGAAGGTTGCTCAAACATGTTCAAGTTACTAGTGGAAGTGTCTGTTAGGGCAGGGTCCATGTTGAGGATGTGACTTGGTTTGGTGTTCTCAGTGAGTGGTGGGGCAGTGGAGGTGTGAGAGGGTTTGGTGTCCTCTATAAAACTGCTAAAGGGGTTAGTCTGGGGGTCGGCTATGAGGGAGGAGATGTTCTCTAGGGTTGAACTTAACGGACCAGAGGCCATCACCATTGCAGACACCGAGGCTGGGGTGGCATGGGGTGTCGTGGGCTCCTGGGGTGTTGGCCCCCCACTCCTCTGGCAGCTTCATCCTGCTTTTATTCTTCCTGCCCCTGACCCTACCCCCTCCCCTCCCTTGGATCTCACACTCCCAACTCTCCTCCTTGCTCAGGGAGGACAGACTCAGAGGGCAGTCCGAGGTGCCGCTCTCTGTCTCGCCCTGCTCCTCCTTCGAGGAGTCCGGAGCCTCTTGCCTGTCCATGAAGTCATACACCTCCTCTCTGGGCCTCCTTTTCTTCTTCTTCCTCTTCTTTTGCTTGCTGCCGCTGTTGACCCCCTCGGTCCCCCTCTCGTCCCCAGAGCCAGTCTCCTGGCTGTGGGAGCCGTGGGGGCTGAGGGGGTCGGAGTTGGGGCTCTCCTCCACTGAGTCGCTGGGGGGAGAGGCTAAGACCCTCTGAGGCTTGCAGCCCGGAATCACCACCTGCCCAGGGATTTGGGTTTGTCCAAACTTTTTGATGAGCAGAGAGGAGGAAGGATGTCACTACCCATAATAAAGAAGACCAATAACCAATTGCCAATCATCTCCAGAAGAATCTGGGTATATCTTATCTGCTCATAGACATTCAGACCTACATTTATGAAACTCAACAACTGAGTAGAAAATTATCTTATTAAACTACAAATAACAACTATTCAATAAATCAAATTAAGTTTTGAATTTCTGTAAGCTACTTGAAATGGTGCCTGAGGAAGGACCGCAGCATCATCAAGGACCCCACACACCCCAGCCACGAGCTGTTCTCTCCTTTACTGTTGGGGAGACGGTATCATAGCATGAGGTCTGATAACAAGAAACAGTTTCTACCTACATGCCATCAGACTGCTGAACACTTGAACTGGACTGACCACCTGCACTGACTCTTGCCCCCAATCCCCCCCTTCTCTAATACATGTGTAAATATTGTACTATAAATTGTACCTTCCTGTATTATATTTATGCTAAACGTTTATTTTCTACTGAGCCATTTAATTCATGTTCGTATTCTTATATTTTATTATTTCTTATTGTTGTTGCATTGTCAAGAAATAACCTGCAAGTAAGCATCCTAATAAAACTTTAATAATATTGACACAACCTCCACTATAATTTCTTTACGGCCTGGCCAGTAGGCTTATAGAATGTGACTTTTAGGCTTATGGATTACATGTTAGCCAGAGACAGTTTTTTTGTTTGCAATGCTATGAGCTTGCAGCTGATTGGGTGTGATTCTCTCTGGCAGAGCAGGGGAAGAATGGAGATTGTGCTGACACTGAGCAGTGTGGTGTGTACTGTATACACGACAGCACATCGCATGAGTAGATAAGCATATGAATGAATGTATAAGTAACTGACATGCTGCAGAACAACAACAGAGGCAGGTCCCATAGACAAACACAGATAAACAATGAACCCAGAGGAAGGGGTCATGTGACAAGGGGAACCTAGTACAAACACACTGAGGAGGACAATGTTAGTAGTAGACCATAATAACACAAGAAAATCGAATCATTAAATCATAGTGCATACACACTTAAAAAACATACATACATTAATAAATGAAAGATACTGTACATACAAAAACATACAGCGCATGCACTTTTTTAATTTTGTGATAAAGACATTACAGTGGGCAATCCTCTCTCCATCCATGTTTTTCAGTTAATACTGATGGGTAGTACCACCCCAATACTTCACATGACAGGGCAGAGAGAAATGAAAAATAATAATACACTCCCCTTCCCACTTTCAACCCAATCGTTAATGATAATGGATTTTTCGAAATTGAGTATCCTTGCCCTCCTCTCCAATTGATTGATGTGCTATTTTCCTCAATGTCCTTAATTGATTATGTTGCCATAAAAAAAAATTGTGCAGGTAGCATTATCATCTATGTTTCATGCAATATTGGTATT
This sequence comes from Brachymystax lenok tsinlingensis, assembly GCA_030435695.1. Taxonomy (NCBI): domain Eukaryota; kingdom Metazoa; phylum Chordata; class Actinopteri; order Salmoniformes; family Salmonidae; genus Brachymystax; species Brachymystax lenok. Next base: position 24,408,610 of record CM059788.1, on the reverse strand, counting down.
TATAAAGCGAAGAGTGAATCGTAAGTCCAAAGCCTCAGCCTGGCCTCCTGCCAGAAGGCACATTACTCCTAGTCTATGTGGTTGCCTCACCCAGAGAGCAGTATCAAAGGTGGGGAAGTAGCTCATGATAAATCTTTTAAGAAAAATCCTCTATTCCAAATATAACTGAGCACTTAAATTAGGCCTCTGGGAGATTATCTAAGGAAATATTTGTAATAAAGAGGGTTAGGTATCTCATCACAGACTTATTCTTCCTTCTCAAACAAATTTGATATAAAGTCTCAGAAAGGTCTGAGATATTGCATAATAAACCAAAGAAGAGATGGCCGAGGGCTGGAAAGGTGCATAAGGTTATACCCTGAGAGTTAAACATCATAATTTAAGCCGGAGCAACACGCGATATCTGCTGCGATGGCCGCCCCACTAAGAAAAAACTAATACTGTACCACTATCTGGCTTTTAACTATAAGCTCTGCATTTAGTTTGTAAATAAAACAGAGGTCTTATACAGTATCTAAAACCTTCCCTTTGGATGAAGATGACTGAAGTCTGGCACTTTGACGGTTACAGCATACCCTGTTCACGGTCAAATTTAAGATCTATCATCATCCAAACGTTTTTGATTTCCTAACATTTGATACCATGTTTTAACTGGTGACTGGACCCCTGGACATCCCACCCCAGGCCCCCTAGCTGCTCTGTGTGAGACAACCTCTTACCTGCAGAGTTGTCCTGGGACTGGGTGTTGTGGCCTGGGGCAGAGGGATAGGAGTCGTTGGGCTTAAAGGGGGCCTGGGACTGGGACTGTTTGTGGGGCTCAGAGGCAAACAGAGGAGAGGCTTTCTGAGAGTTGCCCATAGGAGGCATGCCTGTCTGGAACGGAGCCATGCCCCCCATACCTCCTGAACCCATGTTCATATTCATCATCCCTGGCTGGGAGAAACCTGGGAGTGGAATTAAGACACCCAGGTTAATACTATATTTCATGTTATTACTACTAGTTTTCGCTACAAGACACAGTGATAAGCACTACATGCTGATGTTACATAAACACTGTACAGTATTGTTAAGCAGTACCTATGAGAGACTCTGGTATGTTGCTGTCCTTCATTCCTTTGTTCTGGTTCCCCCACTGATCACCAGGTATCCCCATCATACTAGACACTGGGCCTAGAGATGAAATAGGGGGGAGCGAGAGAAAGAGAGGGGGAGTGAGAGAATATATATTGGGGATATCAGATGTCAGTTACCAATGAGATATGAGTACACCACAGACACAAATCAATAGCTAGGCTAAAACCCCCAAAAGAGACTGTAATCACAGACACAATCACATAATTCCGTTAACTCTCAGTCAGCCATGAAATATTAAATGTCCAGATGGTCAGAGAAGACAACAACAAGAAGACAACAACAACAGCCTCACTTAAATACAGTCATGTGTTTAACTAGGTGTCCTGCAACACCGTAATGCCCAGTTTACACTGCTAAGAGTGCCCAGGCTGTGCCAGGGATACTTGGGAAGGAAAGGGAAAGGGGGTTACCTAGTCAGTTGTACAACTGAATGCATTCAACTGAAATGTGTCTTCCGCATTTAACCCAACCCCTCTGAATTAAGGGAGCTCTAGGTGCCTAGAAAGCTTACAAGGCTATGCCACAAGGGATCTTTAGCATCTTGCCTGTTTGGCCCTGTCCGGGGGTATCGTCGGACGGGGCCGGGGCCACAGTGTCTCCCAACCCCTCCTGTCTCAGCCTCCAGTATTTATGCTGCAGTAGTTTATGTGTCGGGGGCCTAGGGTCCGTCTGTTATATCAGGAGTATTTCTCCTCTTATCTGGTGTCCTGTGTGAATTTAAGTATGCTCTCTCTAATTATCTCTCTTTTTCTCTCTTTCTTTCTCTCTCTCTGAGGACCTGAGCATTAGGACCATTCCTCAAGGCCTACCTGGCCTGATGACTCCTTGATGTCCCCAGTCCACCTGGCCGTGCTGCTTCTCCAGTTTCAACTGTTCTGCCAGTTCTATAAACATCTTGTCCATGTTCTGTTATAATCTGCACCCTGCACAGCCAGAAGAGGACTGGCCACCCCTCACAGCCTGGTTCCTCTCTAGGTTTCTTCCTAGGTTTTGGCCTTTCTAGGGAGTTTTTCCTAACCACCGTGCTTTTACACCTGCATTGCTTGCTGTTTGGGGTTTTAGGCTGGGTTTCTGTACAGCACTCTGTGACATCAGCTGATGTAAGGGCTTTATAAATACATTTGATTTTATTTGATATTGATGATGACCAAATTGAAAAAACCTAATGGGAGTAAAATATGATAAGCTATAGAAACAGTGGAAACCTGGCCTTCCACAATATTCTTTTTCACTGCCTTTTTTGCTTATTGACCATGCATAAAACACTAGAGGCATAGAAACAGGGGGGGAAAGGACTCACCTGAAAGGTAGTCAGCATTGACGGCAGACTGTTGTCCAGTTGGACAGGGATGCTTTTCTCCCATTGGTTCCTGCCACTGCATCCTCGTCCCCATCTGTCCTCCTGGCATCATACTGGATCCTGCAATGAAGAGAGGCAAAAAACTGAACATCAAATGTTAGACACAGGACCATGTCATGTGACCATGTTAGCCTAAAGCACCTAGCTCTGTTGCCCCCTGCCTTAAAGTTAGTGACAAATTGGACCAAAGACGATGGTGCTTTGGGGCCTTTGCACCCTGTCCGGAAATTAAAGCGGAAAGAAAGTTTCAAACGTTTCACAGGTATGATGTACTATATTTGGTGGATACAGTTTCACAAGTATCCACCAAAGACAGTATAGATAGGAATTCTAGTTCTAATCAGCTTCTCAGTCAGTCCGCCATTTTGCCTGGGACCAGCTCCTGCTAGTGCAAACTGGTGGAGATCGCCTGTGACGTCCTAGAAGAAAACTAAAAACATCTACTTGGAAGTAGAGTCTACTCTCTATGTTAACATAAACATTTTTCAGTTTCATGATAGTAGTTTAAAATAATGGGAAACATAAGTTTCTCATTCCTCTACAGTTTTCCTAGGTAACAATACCTGCTGCTATTTACATCCTACAGTACATTTTTTTTGTGGTTACATAAGAGACAGTTGTGAAGTGACAACAAGCATATCATTACTGGAAACAATCGGTATTGACAAAGTAAATGAAAATACAGCCAGGCCTACAGCTAGCTAACTCAACCAGTCTGCCTAGCCTGCTTCATTGGTTAGCTAGCTAACCTTGTATTGATATATTGGTGACTGACCACACTGACAAAGCTTGTCAAGATAATCACCCTCCTGGTTTCAATATAGGCTACAGTGCCCTCCATAATAAGTACTTGAACACACCCACATAAAAAAATACCATAGTATACTATGATATAAATGCCATAGAATTCACTGTAGTGTTTTTTCGGGCTCTAAAGTTAACTATAGTATAAATACTGTAGTAAAAGAAAACTGTAGTATATACTATAGTAATTATGGTAATGTTTTTGCGGATTGTAGTACACTGTAGTATTTACTGTAGTGTTTTTGGGGACTGTACTATACTGTAGTATTTACTGTAGTGTTTTTGCAGACACAACTGTGTTTGTGTTTTATTATCTTTTACATAGAAGTGGAGTCCTTCGCCTTCAGGAAACCTATTGGAGAAATACTAAAATAGCTAATTTCCCATAACTTTCAGGTAGGACTGAACAGATAGTTCCGCATTTCTGCTCTTTTCTATTTTCTGTAAGGAACACAATATATGATCTATACCTGGCATGTAGGTTTCTCACATTGGTGGCACAAATTGTTACATGGGGATGGGAATGGGCAGGGTATATGCAAAGTAAATACTGTAGTGTTTACTATAGTAAAATAAATGGGTTGAGGTTTTGTGGACTGTAGTGTTTTTATGGACATTACTGTAGTATTTACTAGAGTGTTTCTTTGTGGTTAATACTGTAGTATAGTATTCTACATTATGCTAAAACATTCTATAGTAAGTACTACACATGATCGATGGATTATACAGTGTGTAGTATAGTATTCTACAGTGTACTACAGTTTACTATAGAATTCTATAGTTAGTACTGTTGTATTCTATAGTAACTGTAGTATTTGTTTATGTCGGCAGTAAGATCAACGTTGTTATTTTAGCTATAGGCTACTCCAGAAATGTTTAGTTATGGACTCCACCTCCAACACAAACACATTGAATACAGCCCACCTGGCATAAAGTGTCAGTTGACGTCTGGCCTAGACTAGGCTATACTCTAATGTGTCTCAGGGTTCTGTCCCTAAAAACAGCCCTCTCCAGAACATAGTAGAGGGGTGACAGTGACGAAAGGGGACAATACAGAACCGTGGGCCGTTACTACGGCTACGCAACCAACCAACCAGATGAGAGTATCTGAGGTTCTGGGCGGAAACCCGTCTGTGTTGTAAATTATTGACATCCTCAGCTCAAGCCTAGGGGAACTCACTGTACTCTCTGGTGTTACGTCCTGTAGGGCTCTGCTGCTTTACCAGCTAGACCCCCCACATACATTCACACACTTAACCCCAGAGAAATCATTGCACATCAATCTGACCTCTTCTGCTTGAATTGACGCAACTTAGCAGGTATTACAAAAATAACCATATCTCCTACAAGTCCCAAAGTCATCCATAACCAGGGTTGCAAAGCTAACAGTAATTTACCAAAGTTACGTGAATCTTCAGTAATTTTGGTAATTAACAGAAAATCTATGGCAATCTATTGTAACTTTGGTCATTTATACTTGAATACATTGTAAAAATGTATTTATATATCACATAAATGTTTTATACGTGCACATATTGTCCATGAGTTTCTAGTAGATAGGCCATATGATTAGAAAATAGCCTAATGAATGAAAAAGCATCTAATCAATAATGGTATTATTTTATATTAACTCTGCAACTATTGACTTTTCTTCACAACTGCCACCAGTTTGACACCAAAATATTGACCACAAATACCTGACAGTTAACTAAATAAAAGTATATTTAAATGAGACATACAAAATAAAGAGAAATACACACACTAGTCCTAATGTCAAATATTCGCACGACTTTCATGATAACATAAGCATATTCGAAAGAGTCAGGGAATTAAGATGTAAGTCCCAGTGCATTGGGTTGCTCAGCAACAGCAGCCTCTGGGGACCGTTGGTCCTCTGGGGACCGTTGGTCCTCTTGGTACGTTCCATGCAGCACTTCCGCCTCTCCAAAGAACCCTTTAAGTGCCAACACAGTCCAAAAACCACATCCCCACCGCCCCAGCAACACCCTGGCCATGCTGCCACGGTGTCTGATCTGACATCAGTCCTGACACGCAAAACATGGCAGAGACTTCCCTGGCATAGGAGCCCAGAGTTTGCTATGCTCCAAAGGATGGCATGGAACCAATTGAACCTGGGCTAACAATAACACACTGGTCTTAGAATACACCAAAACATTTGATCAGACAACAGATACAGTAGACTGCAGTCAGAGCTCAGTTACAGATAACTATAAATTGTTTTGCTTTACATGAGTTGTAGGCAATGAAGTATATAAACCCTGAATTGGTGATGCTATGTATTGGGCAATGAGAGGCTTTAAAGCCACCCCGTTGGCAATATTGGCACTGCACAGAAGAAGCAATTCCTCCATAGAAATGAATGGAATTCTAAACTATTTCAATTAAAAAGGGACAAAATTACATGTATTTAAGTATTTTTGTTGTTGTAGTGGTTACAATAACATAAAAACTTTAAAAAGTATACTTCAAGGATTTTTTTACATATTTGTTTTCTTTTTATGTTTAGCGCACATAAAAGTGTGCAGGTGTCTGTTTAAGTGATAATGCCCAAGAAGCCCGTATTTGGAGGATATATTGGCATGGTGTTGTTAGGCCGGCAAACCGTGCCAATATATCCTCCAAACACCGACTTCAAGGGCATTATCAATTTTATACAACGGGTTACCAATATATTCAAATAATCATTGACATATATTCATTAAAAACTTTGTTTTGACAAAATTATTCATACTATGTCATCCTTCCACAAGATATAATCCCGACATAAATCTAGGGTTGCTACCCAAGCTGGCTGGTCGTTCGTTCGTTCTATCGGTTCGGTTGCTAGAGACGCGACCCAGTTGTTCATTATTTTTTATCTGTATGTATGGACGCGACCCAGTCATTCGTTCTAAATGTTCCATTGCCATACTGACTGCCAACGTTCTTAACCCATGCTTGCTAGCTAACCAAATAAGGCTAACTTACAGTCACGTCAAAAAGTGCAACCAGAATAACAGCAAAGTAGATGCATTTGCATTAATTTAAGATGTTTTCTACTGAATCTACTTTATTTGGATACATCCATAACAATGAGCTAATGAGATGCGATTTCGCCTGGCATAGAAAATGTGCTTATTTGTCAGGACACTGTTGTTCAGAGGAGATAGCCAACAACACAGCTATCACTTCAAGGGTTTTTCTTTATTTTTACTATTTTCTACATTGTAGAATAATAGTGAAGACATCAAAACTATGAAATAACACATATGTAATCATGTAGTAACCAAAAAAAGTATTAAACAAATCAAAATGTATTTTAGATTTTAGATTCTTCAAAGTAGCCACCCAATGCCTTGATGACAGCTTTGCACACTCTTGGCATTCTCTCAACCTGCTTCACCTGGAATCATTTTCCAACAGTCTTGAAGGAGTTCCCACATATGGTGAGAACTTGTTGGCTACTTTTCCTTCACTCTGCGGTCATACTCATCCCAAACCATCTCAATTGGGTTGAGGTCGGGTGATTGTGGTGCAGCACTCTATCACTCGCCTTCTTGGTCAAATAGCCCTTACACAGCCTGGAGGTGTGTTGGGTCATTGTCCTGTTGAAAAACAAATGATAGTCCCACTAAGTGCAAACCAGATGTGATGGCGTATCGCTGCAGAATGCTTTGGTAGCCATGCTGGTTAAGTGTGCCTTGAATTCTAAATAAATCACAGACAGTGTCACAAGCAAAGCACCCCCACACCATCACACCTCCTCCTCCATGCTTCATGGTGGGAACCACACGTGCGGAGATCATTCATTCACCTACTCTGCGTCTCACAAAGACAGTGATTGGAACCAAAAATCTTGAATTAGGACTCATCAGACCAAAAGACAGATTTCCACCTGTCTAATGCTTGTGTTTGTTTCTAGGCCCAAGCAAGTCTTTTCAGCTTATTGGTGTCCTTTAGTAGAGGTTTCTTTGCAGCAATTTCAACAATGGAGGCCAGATTCAAGCAGTCTCCTCTGAACAATTGATGTTGAGATGTGTCTGTTACTTGAACTCTGTGAAGCATTTACTTGGGTTGCAATTTCTGAGGCTGGTAACTCTAATGAACTTATCCTCTGCAGCAGAGGTAACTCTGGGTCTTCCATTCCTGTGGCGGTCCTCATGAGAGACAGTTTTATCATAGCGCTTTATGGTTTTTGTGACTGCACTTGAAGAAACTCAAATGTTCCTGATTGACTGACCTTCATGTCTTAAAGTAATATTGGACTGTCGTTTCTCTTTGCTTATTTGAGCTATTCTTGACATGATATGGACTTGGTCTTTTACCAAATAGGGCTGTCTTCTGTATACCAGCCCTACCTTGTCACAACACAACTAATTGGCTTAAACGCATTAAGAAAAACAAATTCCACAAATTAACAAAGCACACCTGTTAATTGAAATGCATTCCAGGTGACTACCTCATGAAGCTGGTTGAGAGAATGCCAAGACCAAGAGTTTGCAAAGCTGTCATCAAGGCAAAGGGTGGCTGCTTTGAAAAATCTAAAATCTTAAATATATTTTGTTTATTTAACACTTTTTTGGTTACTACATGATTCCATATGTGTTATTTCATATTATTATAATAATTGTTTTAAACTAAGTTATTTCAGTGGATTGTGTGCGTGCACAGTATATATATATATATATATATATATATATATATATATATATATATATATATATATATTATTATTTTATTTTATTTAACCTTTATTTAACTAAGCAAGTCAGTTAAGAACAAATTCTTATTTACAATGACGGCCTACCGGGGAACAGTGGGTTAACTGCCTTGTTCAGGGGCAGAACGACAGATTTTTACCTTGTCAGCTCGGGGATTCGATCCAGCAACCTTTCAGTTACTGGCCCAAAACTCGAACCACTAGGCTACCTGCCACCCCTTCACTATTATTCTACAATGTAGAAAATAGTAAAAAATAAAGAAAAACCCTGGAATGAGTAGGTGTGTCCAAACTTTTGACTGGTACTGTATATATCCATAAAAATGATGCCAGCTGATTTATTGATTTCGACTGGTTGAGAAACGCTGTCTGTCTCGTCCCGACTCCCAACATGCTCATTGCTATGGGGACAGCTGGAGATTGAATTTGAATACTGTTGCAAATGTCAGAGAGACAGACAACAAGGTTTATACAAACCTCCGTTGTTGAAAACTAAATGTTAGTCTAAAAGAAATGTGAGAATGTCTATAAATTGCTTGGCTGAACTGATGAGACAGTGGATTGCGCAGTGAGATGGAACAAAGTATATAGGCATTTTGAGGTCATAGATGTAGCCGGTGGTAACTTGGGGAATAGACACTGGCTGGAATGCGCTTTTAACCAATCAGCATTCAAGATTAGACCCACCCGTTGTATAAAATAGAATAAATGTGGCAAAAACGAATGTAGACATTAATAAATGCATTTCTATAGCTTCCAAAATACTTTTACACTGGTGGGGGAGTGCCAAGAGGGAGGCACGGTGGCTTCAAAACAGCACCCCCTGTCAGCTCCCCCTGTCAGTACGGACCAGGCTATTTTCAAATTGAATTTAAAGGGACACCTAAATTATGTGTTTTGGGCGTTTGAACTCTTCGGTTTCAGATGTGAACTACAGTGGATGCCCTGACATGCCTGAGGGAGCCAACCACCACAGGCTACTTGTCTTGAATATGCATATCTCTGAAAGTGGGGGAACCGAAACTGCAGGCAGGGAGATAAAATAAAAACCGATATTGTTGTGACACAAGGACCCAGGAGCAATGATAACAAAGGAATAAAAAAAATCATAAAAGCAGACGCGCCGTGCGGCAGTTAGTGTCCAGACCAGACAGACTGCAGAGTCATGCTGGGTGCAATGGCTCCCTCTGTACTCTGCCGGAGGAGTCACAATGACCTTCCTTCCCTCTCACTCCTTCAGCACAGCAGCCTGTCTGCTAGGCAGGCACTTACGTAAGGATCCCCACAACAACAACAAAAAATATGTGGGGCCAGCGGGAGGAGGGGTTAAGCTGCAGAATGGAGGTGAAGCAAGGGTTTGATGATTTCTGTGTTTAAACAGTGAATAAATAATCCTGTGGTTGTGAGAAGTAAAGTACAAAATACATTGTACGTGACTGAAATGTATGAGCATAAATAAATAAATGGGGTTTACGAGGATGTAGTTGTGTGTGCGTAGGAGGGAAAGATCACACTCCATGGACTGCTAATCGCCTACTGATATGGTATATGTAAACACACAATGTTTTATTGTCACATACACCAGATAGGCGCAGTAAAATGTGTTGTTTTACAGGGTCAGCCATAGTAGTACGGCACCCCTAGAGCAAATTAGGGTTAGGTGCCTGGCTCAGCTCAGGTATTCGAACTGATTACTGGCCCAATTCTCTAACCACTAGGCTACCTACTGCCTGTTCTGTGACTAATGAGTTAACACCCACACTGAATGCACAAGTAATTAGCTAATACTAGTCGTTATGGTATAGGCTGTAGGTAAATAACACATAGGTCTTATGCTAATTTCTAAGACATTGTTCGAGGTCTATTTCTCATTTCTAAGACATTGTTCGAGGTCTATTTCTCATTTCTAAGACATTGTTCGAGGGCTATTTTTAAGAGGCCAGAGAGCTGATAAAGTTCATCATCCTCTATCGCCTGACAGGGAATCAGCCCCAGCCTTAGCCGGTCCCTGTGGGGTTGATATGCACTCAGCTTGTCCAGTACCACGCCAAACCTCTCCAGTACCACACCACCATTTGGCAGGCCTACCCAGCTTCAGCCTCCTCGCCATGATAGGCGTCTTTCAGCTGCATAAAAATCTGTTCACCGCTTATTGGATTATTTGTGTAGCTAAAAGAGAAAACAGCATAATTTCCCAGAATTTCCCATTTTGGGTTGCTGTTCGACACGATGAGCATCAACAATCCTTTATTCTTTACTACAAACAGACGAAGGGAAAAGCCAAATCAAAGTATCCAATTCTATATGACAATCTCTAAAGTCACCAACCAATGACTTTGGAATTGAAGGACATTGGGGGATGGGAGAAGTGGGTGTGGGGAAGATTCTGGGAAGGCATTTAATGATTGATGAATATAGCAATGCCTTTGTGTAGGTCAAGGAGAGTTCAATATAAGATACATGTGATAGCACTGCATAATAACAACATGGGTTGAATCCCTACATGGGTTGAATCTCATACAATGACAGTAAAAAGTCTATTACTGTGTGTATTTTCCACTGACATTTTACGTACATAAAAATAAGTTTTCCTACTTAAATGTCAAGGTAGCATGGCTTCAGTTCAGGGAACAAGGCATGTTGAACTGTCACTCCACAAATCAGACAACCTAAAGAATTGTGACTACATCAAACAAGCTAAATCCGTTAGAAAAAGCACAGTATTGAATGAACGTAGAGTATTAAACAAGAAGAATAGTGTACAGTACGTGACTGATAAGCAGCAAAAGCTCTCATATCTCTTTGGGCAAACCTTGATCTACACAGTGGTTGTCCAGAGCTCTTGCTCTAAAAGCATCAATCCCAACATACAGTACAGAGGAGATGCTGAAATCAGCACACCCACACACAGACGGATCAGCACTGCCAACACCGGTGTTGTGTGTACGAGTCTTTATGATGAGCTCACCCGCACTGTTTCCTCCTTCTGCTATTGATGTTCCAGCGTACTGCAGTCACATGCTCTGCCGTGAGCCCCTATCATGCAGCACACTGCTGGCACGTGTTCTGCACACCCTCCTGAAATAAACCACATACTGTAGCGTAGCCTAACGATGTTGGTTGATCTTAATTAGACATCATTCCACAGCAGTTGTGTGGAGAAAAATGACATCAGGTGTCAATCAACAACATTTTATCAAATAAATCAATGTGTCCATTTCAAATCTTTTTTATTTTATTTATTTGTCACATGCACCGAATACAACAGGTAAGGACCTTACCATGAAATGCTTACTTACAAGCACTTAACCAACAACGCAGTTCAAGAAATAGAGTTAATAAATGATATACGAAAAGTAAATAAAATCTAATCAATCAAAAAGTAACACAATACATTTACATAACAATAACGAGGCTATATACAGGGGGTACCGGTACTGAGTGAATGTGCGGGGGTACAGGTTAGTCGAGGTAATTTATGAAGTGACAATGCATAGATAATAAACAGTGAGTAGCAGCAGTGTTAAAAAACAAAGGGGGTCAATGTAAATAGTCCAGGTGGCCATTTGATTAGTTGTTCAGCAGTCTTATGGCTTGGAGGTAGACGCTGTTAAGGAGCCTTTTGGTCCTAGACTTGGCGCTCCGGTACTGCTTGCCGTGCGGTAGCAGAGAGAACAGTCTAAGACCTGGGAGAACAGTCTCTGACTTCAGATTGACATAAAGGTCATAAAGCCTCAGAGGTCAAAGAATACCTCCTCTAATCCATCCCTAATCTAAATCCTTTGTTTTGACTGAATATGCATGCATGTTGATAGTTTGAGGGCAGGATAATTAACATGCAACCGTTGTTGCCAAGAATCCTGGGTGTTAATGGCCTGGGTGTTAATTGACGTTGTGGTGTCCTGACTTGTTCATGACTGAGTCTGTAATGTTGCTCCAGTCAGGGCTATGCTAACGCTGCCCTGTCTCCAGACTGACACTTCTGGAAGTGACAGGACACGAGGGGAGACAGAGAGAGAGGGAATGAGATAGAGGGAGACAAAGAGAGAGGGAGTATGGGAGAGATGGACAAAGACTGTGATAGACAGCTAGATGGGAAGAGGGAGAAAGAGAGAATGAGAAAGGGAGAGAGGTAGAGAAAGAGAGAGATAGAGAGTGAGAGTGCTTTTGGTGCTGGGAGTTCTTTCAGTCTGCGGTATAATGAGACCATGTCTGTGGTTAGAGGGCTGGATCTGAAGGAACTGCCTGGGAGAAATGATACTATCTGGAGTGGAGGAGACTAATCGCTGTACATATGAGCTTTATCATATTATGTCATATTTGGTTCTTCTACTGTTATTGTGAGAAGCAGCGTTGTCCAATGGTATAGCTATAAAACAGAATCTTCATTCACTACATTTTTTTCTCTCAGTTTCTCTGTTGTTATTTCTGTGCAAATTAGCTATTTTACTCTGAGGCTAAAAGACCAATTGCCATCCAACATAGCCAAAAGTGGATAATTCAGCTGTCCCCATGCTTCACAATAAACAACTAAATTTGAGGGTGAACAACAGTGACGGGTATGGCCCAAAGGAGTTAATTTCCCCTCATGCTCATGACAGTTCTCATGAACTGTGAAGTACTTTCTTGGCAGAGGGAAACAAACACAGGAGTTTTCCAGTAGCCATTTTATTTCTTTTTTTTCTGTGAAATTTATCTCAGATAAAGTCAGGAGGAAGTTACCACACAAGAAGTTCAGGAAAAACCCAATCACAATAACATCAGTGCACATTACCACTGAATCACAGAGATCCCAATGACTGCAATGACTCGTTTTAACAATGCATTCGGAAAAAATGCATTCAGACCCCTTGACTTTATCCACATTTTGTAAAGTTACAGCCTTATTCTAAAATGGATTAAAAAAAAAATTCCCTTATCAATCTACACAAAATATCACAACGATTACAAAGCAAAAACAGGAAATGTATTGAAAACAAAAAACTGAAATATCAAATTTACATAAGTATTCAGACCCTTTAGAGTCAGTACAAACTTCTCCCATTTAAGAATAATGGAGGCCACTGTGTTCTTGGGGAACTTTAATGCCGCAGAAATGTTTTGGTACCCTTCCCCAGATCTGTGCCTCGACATAATGCTGTCTCGGAGCTCTACGGACAATTCTTTCGACCTCATGGCTTGGTTTTTGCTCTGACATGGACTGTCAACTGTGGGACCTTATATAGACAAGTGTGTGCCTTTCCAAATCATGTCCAATCAATAGAATTTACCACAGGTGGACTCCAATCAAGTTGTAGAAACATCTCAACGATGATCAATGGAAACAGGTTGCACCTGAGCTCAATTTGGAGTCTCATAGCCAAATGGTCTGAATAGTTACAGTGGGGAAAACAAGTAATTTAGTCAGCCACCAATTGTGCAAGTTCTCTCACTTAAAAAGATGAGAGAGGCCTGTAATTTTCATCATAGGTACACTTCAACTATGACAGACAAAATGAGGAAAAAATCCAGAAAATCACATTGTAGGATTTTTATGAATTTATTTGCAAATTATGGTGGAAAATAAGTATTTGGTCACATACAAACAAGCAAGATTTCTGGCTCTCACAGACCTGTAACTTCTTCTTTAAGAGGCTCCTCTGTCCTCCACTTACCTGTATTAATGGCACCTGTTTGAACTTGTTATCAGTATAAAAGACACCTGTCCACAACCTCAAACAGTCACACTCCAAACTCCACTATGGCCAAGACCAAAGAGCTGTCAAAGGACACCAGAAACAAAATTGTAGACTTGCACCAGGTTGGGAAGACTGCATCTGCATTAGGTAAGCAGCTTGGTTTGAAGAAATCAACTGTGGGAGCAATTATTAGGAAATGGAAGACATACAAGACTACTGATAATCTTCCTCGATCTGGGGCTCCACGCAAGATCTCACCCCGTGGGGTCAAAATGATCACAAGAACGGTGAGCAAAAATCCCAGAACCACACGGGGGGACCTAGTGAATGACCTGCAGAGAGCTGGGATCAAAGTAACAAAGCCTACCATCAGTAACACACTACGCCGCCAGGGACTCAAATCCTGCAGTGCCAGACGTGTCCCCCTGCTTAAGCCAGTACATGTTCAGGCCCGTCTAAAGTTTGCTAGAGAGCATTTGGATGATCCAGATGAGGATTGGGAGAATGTCATATGGTCAGATGAAACCAAAATAGAACTTTTTGGTAAAAACTAAACTCGTCGTGTTTGGAGGACAAAGAATGCTGAGTTGCATCCAAAGAACACCATACCTACTGTGAAGCATGGGGGTGGAAACATCATGCTTTGGGGCTGTTTTTCTGCAAAGGGACCAGGACGACTGATCCGTGTAAAGGAAAAAATGAATGGGGCCATGTATCGTGAGATTTTGAGTGAAAACCTTCCATCAGCAAGGGCATTGAAGATGAAACGTGGCTGGGTCTTTCAGCATGACAATGATCCCAAACACACCGCCTGGGCAACGAAGGAGTGGCTTCGTAAGAAGCATTTCAAGGTCCTGGAGTGGCCTAGCCAGTCTCCAGATCTCAACCCCATAGAAAATCTTTGGAGGGAGTTGAAAGTCCGTGTTGCCCAGCGACAGCCCCAAAACATCACTGCTCTAGAGGAGATCTGCATGGAGGAATGGGCCAAAATACCAGCAACAGTGTGTGAAAACCTTGTGAAGACTTACAGAAAACATTTGACCTCTGTCATTGCCAACAAAGGGTATATAACAAAGTATTGAGATAAACTTTTGTTATTGACCAAATACTTATTTTCCACCATAATTTGCAAATAAATTCATAAAAAATCCTACAATGTGATTTTCTGGATTTTTTTCCCTCATTTTGTCTGTCATAGTTGAAGTGTACCTATGATGAAAATTACAGGCCACTCTCATCTTTTTAAGTGAGAGAACCTGCACAATTGGTGGCTGACTAAATACTTTTTTTCCCCACTGTATGTAAATAAGGTATTCTGTTTTTAGTTTGAATTGTCATTATTGGGTATTGTGTGTAGATTGATGACATTTTTTTTATTTAATCATTTTTAGAATAAGGCTGTAACGTAACAAAATATGGGAAAAGTCAAGGGGTCTGAATACTTTCAGAATGCACTGAATATAGACATTGTCCCTATTTGACTCTGCTCTTTGGTTCAGGTTGACACACCAACTTAATACAGTAGGATGGCAGTAACAAACCAAAACAAAAAGCATATGCACACACACACCCACACACATACTCGTTTAAAATCAGACAGTAGTCATGCAGCCTGAGCTGTGGCAGGAAGAGAGCAGAGTCAATAGCAGGTGCTGGATGGGAATGGTTCTGTTCCTGAACATTGTCTGGGCTGGTTCCTCTGCCCCGTAGGTCTCCTCTCTCTCCATGATTCAACACATTCACTTACACAATACACATACTATACTGTACACACAGAGTACTGTATGTGCTATATAAAATTGCATATGTGTATGTTATTTTGTATGCATACATAAGATATGGATAATCTGCATAGATACAAGGGATAACATTGAGGGAAGGGATTTCAGCTGTAAGGCAAGCAGCTGCCATTCAGCTGCCATTCAAACATCGCAATGTTTGCCTTTACTGAGTAAAACAACCAGCAAAATCCTCTCACTGGATTGTCTCTGCTGACCCAATTCTCTATGGGTTTTCCCAATAACACAAAGTCTGCATCCTGCACCCCAGCTTACCTTTCCCATCCTTCCCGTCCAGCAGAGGGCGGTAGTCAGTCTTTCCTACAGTCTCGCCCATTTTGTCATCAAAGGTTTCTTTCTCAAGAGAGGCCATGAAGTCCCTCCTCACCAGGCTGTCCGGTCCTGACTTAGGCGCCCCGTCCGTGAGAGCGTCATGCAAGCTCAGGTCCATTATTCTGAAAGGGAGAGACCACAGAGGTTAGAGGTCACAGGTCATCATCATCATGCACATCATTATCATCATCAGAACAATATTTTTGTGCTAACCCAATACTGCATTACTCCACAACTGCATGCTGGTTTTCAGGCCCACCAGTCAAAGCTCATATTGATGGCTGATCTTGGCTAATGGTTGTCACCATATGTGCACCCTACTAAATCCAGCAGCAGACAAACCACTGCCTCTTTATCATGGGGGTATTTAGGCCAAAAGGTAATCTCCCAGTGGGGGATATAGCCTAGCTGACAGACACCAACCCACAATAAGGAACAGGGTTTGACAAAAGACTGGGTTATTGCTAGCCACAACTCATGGGTAAATTGTGTATTGCATCGTTAAACTACACAGTGGCTCTGGAAAGATACCAGAACAGCGTCCATGTAAAATCAAAAAAAGTCTGGAACCTTAAAAGATGGGAATGAATGATGTCACCATAATCGGGGCCAGTCTCCTCCTGCAGTCTCTCCCACATCCTCTTTCCCCCACTGCAGCTAGCTGTCCTGTCCTCACCCTACATTAGTACCAACCACCACTGCAGAACACATTATAAACTAGGCCTATTCAGGCCAACAGACAAGTTGTCATGCTGTGGTTTTTGCATCGCTCTAATCTCTCACAGGGCACTATCTGCCTGTTAAGTAAAGACCCCCATAGTGATCAGCTACTGACAGAGTCATGCTCTGCTCTCTCCTCTCACAGCTAGCATTGCCTCCTTCATGTGCCACTATTATGAAAGTTTGCTGCAGTGCCATGCAGCTCACTTAGTGGGGCCAAGCTCAGTTTGGCTTCTTTAGTTATTTTCGTAAGATATCACTGCTCCTCTCTGCTATATGTGTGTCTGTGCGTGTTTTATCGTCGGCCACCTGGTTCTACCAATAAACCACCACAATACCACAACCTCACCACTGTGTCCCAAAAGGCAGAGAAGCCATTCGTGTGTACTGATCACATACAGTACAGTAACCGATGAATGGAGAGTACTCACTATGTCTATGCAAGAAACCTGAAGGGTTTACTGTCTAAATCATGGAAGTTATAACTTTAATGAATTACCCTGGATTATAATTTCTAATTATTGTAAAAGAGGGTAAAGCATGCTTTTGTTTGCCTTAAGTGATCCAGCCCTGCTTGCTACAGTGCAGTAGGGGATAGAAGCATCCAAGCTTTAGTAAGAGGGAGGACATTCTCCTCTCTTCACAGTGCACCATTTACTCCTCCTAATGAGTGTATCTTTGTGAGAAAGACAGCGAAACTCATACATACGTTGAGAGCTGCTCTACACAAAATGGTCTATCAGTGGAACTCCTAACACTCACGGGCACACAGATAGACACGCACACACACATCTTCGTCCTTCTTTCCTCAGTCCCCTCCACTCCTCCACTCATCACGCTCTCTTCCTTCACACATGAACAAGCGGTCATTGTCCGGACACTACACAAACACACACATTCACGAACACACAGGCACACACACACACATTCACGAACACACAGGCACACACACACACATTCACGAACACACACACATTCACGAACACACACACACACACACACACACACACACATACAAATATCTCCATGCTGCTATTGTGCACCAGTCTGCAGATTTGAGTATGTACAGTGTTTGTTGGCCATGGTTGGAACTGTGCCCCATTGTTTTGGGAGCAGCCACACTAAGTACAGTAGGAATAGTCAGATCACTACATTGACACACTTTGTAGCAGCTCCTAGGAGAGAGAAAATACTGCGTGACACAAAAACATCATCAAAATTCACTGTCAAAAAGCGGCAAACAAGCACGCATTCAGTCAGGACCACAGCAGTTACTAAAATAGCTAAATCACAGCTCAGCTTTTGTGCATTCATCCAATGTAGGAAAGACATTAATGTGATTATTATGCAAGGGCATACAAACATTAGATTAATATCCCTGGGTCGCTTCACCAACTGAGTACCTTTAGGGTAGTGTGACTTTGAAAAATAAAATAAAGTAACAGCGTTGACGATTTCATCTTAAATCATCCAAACATTCCCTTGTGAGAGGAAGAATGGAAACTAGTTGTTTGCAACAGGGAGGGGCTTCACAAAACAAATCAAATTGTGAAAACATTTCTAGCCTGTCTATCTATGGGTAACAGAGTTGACGTGTTATGCTCAATCCTCTCAGTTTTCAGCCACAAAACACCAGAAATTTTATAAAAAAGGGTAGAACCAGCTCACCTGATTTTACACTATGATTTGACTATGATGTTCAATGTTTCTTTTGAAAATAACTTTTGAAAAGGAATAGTTTCATCATATTAAAAGTTCAGATCAGTTCACGTAACAGAGTTGACCTTAAAATGCCTGAATTTAGAATGTGGTCTATATTAAAGTTCATTTCATTTAATATAAAGGCTTTTAAAATTCGATATTGGTGCACAATTTATACCTAAAATATCAAGGGGTACACTTTTTGTAGAACAACCCCCTCCTTTCTGAACTCAATCTCAGCCTCTGTCCAAATCTTAATCTACTCTGCTGTATTTCATTTTATACACCTCTTCCTTTAAAAGTTCTGCTTACCATATTAGTCTTTCTTCTCTTCAATCCTTTATGTTCTCTGATCCCCATTCAATCAATTAGGCTGTCTTCTTCTCTCTCTTCTAATGAACCCTGAATTCAGAAGCCCTTTCCCTTCTATACATTGTTTTCATTCAAAGAGAGTTTTCTCTACCTCTAACTTTCTTTGACGGTAACTCCAAACATTACAATCATTCCAACACAATAACAAGATTTAGTAACAGTAACAGTAATTCATAATACAGGAACAATCTTTCCATGCCCATCCACCCACCCACTACCCCACTGTCCCACCCACCCATCTCTTCCCTATGGTTGGGACAAGAGTGGACAAATCGTAACATAAACATGAATAATAATAACACAAAAATAAAATACAAAAAAAAGGAGAAACACAATTATTCAAGCATTAGTATTAAATAGGTTGTGACAGTACATTTTGTAGTATACATTTAATGGTACAACATTCTACTGCTACATCCCCCAGTCTGACTGCTACATCCCCCAGTCTGAATGCTACATCCCCCAGTCTGACTGCTACATCCCCCAGTCTGACTGCTACATCCCCCAGTCTGACTGCTACATCCCCCAGTCTGCCTGCTACATCCCCCAGTCTGCCTGCTACCCTAGACCCACTCCAATTTGCATACCGCCCTCACAGATCCACAGATGATGCAATCTCTATTGCACTCCACACTGCCCTTTCCCACCGGAACAAAAGGAACACCTACATGAGAATGCTATTCATTGACTACACCTCAAAGCTCATCACTAAGCTAAGGATCCTGGGACTAAACACCTCCCTATGCAAATGGATCCTGGACTTCCTGACGGGCCGCACCCAGGTGGTGAGGGTAGGTAGCAACACATCTGCCACGCTGATCCTCAACACTGGAGCCCCTCAGGGGTGCGTTCTCAGTCCCCTCCTGTACTCCCTGTTCACCCACGACTGCATGGCCAGGCACGACTCCAACACCATCATTAAGTTTGCAGACAACACAACAGTGGTAGGCCTGATCACCAACAACGACGAGACAGCCTATAGGGAGGAGGTCAGAGACCTGGCAGGGTGGTGCAGAATAACAACCTATCCCTCAACGTAATCAAGACAAAGGAGATGATTGTGGACTACAGGAAAAGGAGGACCGAGCACGCCCCCATTCTCATCGACAGGGCTGTATTGGAGCAAGTTGAAGGCTTCAAGTTCCTTGGTGTCCACATCACCAACAAACTAGAATGGTCCAAACACACCAAGACAGTCGTGAAGAGGGCACAACAAAACCTATTCCCCCTCAGGAGACTGAAAAGATTTGGCATGGGTCCTCAGATCCTCAAAAGGTTCTACAGCTGCAACATCGAGAGCATCCTGACTGGTTGAATCACTGCCTGGTACGGCAACTGCTCGGCCTCCGACGGCAAGGCGCTACAGAGGGTAGTGCATGCGGCCCAGTACATCACTGGGGCCAAGCTGCCTGCCATCCAGGACCTCTACACCAGGCGGTGTCTTAGATAGGCCAAAGAAATTGTTAAAGACCCCAGCCACCCCAGTCATAGACTGTTCTCTCTGCTACCGGAGTGCCAAGTCTAGGACCAAAAGGCTTCTCAACAGCTTTTATCCCCAAGCCATAAGACTCCTGAACAGGTAATCAAATGGCTACCTGGACTATTTGCATTGTGTCCCGCCACCTCCCACCGCCAACCCCCTCTTTTATGCTGCTGCTACTCTCTGTTTATCATCTATGCATAGTCACTTTAACTATTCCTACATGTACATATTACCTCAATTAGCCCAACTAATCAGTGCCCCCGCCCATTGACTCTGTAACGCAACCACCTGTATATAGCCTCGCTACTGTTATTTTCAGTGTCATTAAACTGTTTTCTTTTTCTTTACTTATCTCGTTTACCTAATACATATTTTTTACTTAAAAATTGCACTATTGGTTAAGGCTTGTAAGTAAGCATTTCACTGTAAGGTCTACACCTGTTGTATTCGACGCACGTGTCAAATAAACTTAGATTTGATTTGATGTAGAGCTCCCCAGTTTGGAGTGCAACTTTGAGTGCAATTTCCTATATAACATAAAGGAGCATAATTCTGCTTTGTGCTCAGATTGAGTGTAAAACCCTGAGAGACCCAGCTGGTTCTGCTGCATGGGGATTAGTGCTAGCTAGAGTCAACCCTAGTCCCCACTTCCACATGCAGCCAGGCCCTGTTATATTATATTCACTAAATCCCCCCTCCGTCTGTCACGCAATCATCCCAAAAACCACAGCAGGCCTCTGTACTGTAACACACAGCATAGCCTAACACAGTGACAGTACAGAGTAACACACAGAGTGGGCCTAGGCCAGCAGCTTGGCAGGGGATCCCCGGCTTTATCCTACCATACAAAACAACAGCATCATTCGGGGTTCTGTTTACACAAAATGCCCTCAGTAAGCCTCTTTCCCCCCGTCACATCGCCATATTGTATTCCCCCATATAACTGTAAAATGCATATTGATCCAATAGTTCACACAGCAATTGAAGTACTGTACTCACCCACTTTCAGTCACTATATTGACAGATACTGTCAATGTCATCTAACCTCTAACTGCCAACACTAGATGACTGACTAACATAACTACACCCACCTACAGACCTTTGATCCGCTGCACTAGGTTTGTTCACAGGTGTTTCCACACTGATTTGAATTGAGAAAGTTAATACAGTAGTATGAATCACCTGATTACAGTACTATTGGCCATCCAGCATTAGTTATGTCTACATTACAGGATGTTGGTGGCACCTTAATTGGGGAGGACAGGGGCGTGGTTATGGCTGGAGCGGAATTAGTGGAATGACATCAAATACATCAAACACATGGTTTGATGCCATTCCATTTGTTCCGTTCCGGCCATTATTATGAGCCGTCCTCCCCTCAGCTGCCTCCACTGGTCTACATCTATACATCTACATTATAAAAACCGAAACTGAACCGAAACCGCACTAATCACTCAGTACTAAGTGGTGGCCACAATTTATATAGGGGAAACACTGCAGACTCAGTGGACCATAACAGTGGACCATAACAGTGGATCAAAGTAGTGTACCATAACAGTGATATATATCATCAGAGCACAGAGTAAAAGAGCAGCACAAATCAAATCAAATTTTATTTGTCACATACACACAGTAAGCAGATGTTAATGCGAGTGTAGCGAAATGCTTGTGCTTCAAGTTCCGACCATGCAGTAATATCTAACAAGTATTCTAACAATTTCACAACAACTACCTTGTACACACAAGTGTAAAGGAATGAATACGAGTATGTACATATAAATATATGGATGAGCGATGGCCGAACTGCATATGCAAGATGCAGTAGATGGTAGAGAGTACAGCATATACATATGAGATGAGTAATGTAGGGTATGTAAACATTATATAAAGTGGCATTGTTTAAAGTGGCTAGTGATACATTTATTACATCAAATTTTTAATTTTTAAAGTGGCTAGAGATTTGAGTCAGTATGTTTGGCAGCAGCCACTTAGTGTTAGTGATGGCTGTTTAACAGTCTGATGGCCTTGAGATAGAAGCACAGGTTCTCTCGTCACTATCTCTCTGGTCAAAGGGCCTTTTTAATATACATTTCCACCTTTTGTTTTACCTTGTGGGTTATTTAAACAGCAGTTCATCTCTATAATTGCCGTGCTGTTACTTTAAAACTGCAATATGTCACTTTTTAGGGACCTGACCAAATTCACATAGAAATGTGAGTTATGGATCTGTCATTCTCGTTGAAAGCAAGTCTAAGAAGCAGTAGATATTTTCTATGTGCGCTATTTCTATGGTTCCTGTTCCTAAATGTAGTTTTTGCGTCTTTTACTCTCGGTTTTGTACACCAGCTTCAAACAGCTGAAAATACAATATTTTGGGTTATGGAAAATATATATCACAGCGGTTTAGATAGTACAAGGATTCTCTACACTATACTTGCTTGTTTTGTCACATAAACTGACATTTTAGCAACAAGGAAATGGTGGAGCGATTTCCGCATTGTGCATCTTTAAGTGAGGGGGCTAGCTCTCTTACCCAACAGGCAGTTTACTGTCAGGGCATAAACAGTAGTCACCCAGTCAGCCAGTTATGGTTAATCAATCTCTTCTTTTGTGCTGGTTAATCTCAGATGATCCTTAAATCAGCAGGGTTTCCCAAACTCGGTCCTGGTGCCCCCCCTGGGTGCACATTTTGGTTTTTGCCCTAGCACTACACAGCTGATTCAAATAACCAACTCATCATCAATATTTTATTACTTTAATCAGCTATGTAGTGCTAGGGCAAAAAACTAAATGTGCACCCAGGGGGGCCCCATAACAGAGTTTGGGAAACCCAGCCTTAATGTGTTAAAAGTGTTGCCAGGTCTCCTAGTGTTCGTCATGAGTCTGCGTTTTTATGTCTCTCTCATGCATGATGGGCACCAACTCTGGTTACTGCTGATATAATGCTTTGTCACCCCGTCTCGTCCTCTCAGGGGAGACACACACACAGTCCCTGAAAACAGTCACTCAGTCACTCAGTCAGAGCACAGTGGTGAGGTCTGTATTTACCACCAGTTTGTGAACACTCGTCTAAAATCAACATGCTCGAGGACTGGCTGTGAGGAGTGTGTGTGACAACCACATGACCCTGTGCATTGTCCCTGACCCTGTGGTTACTGACCTGGTCCTTCTGCATAGTGATGGATTTTACTTTTTTCATTCACACTCACATGTTCCTCTTGGCAATTACCATCCTAGTCTAGCTTTCATGTTAAAAACTCATAATCTTACATAATCATGTTAGATTCATAACACTCAGCCTGACAAGAAGGTACAGTATGTCAAAATGTATTGCAATGCTACAACTCCTCTATTATTCACTGTGGCATTAGCAATGAGTAACAAGTGTGTAAACCACCTAACTAAACAAGTCCTCTTACATTAGTCATCTAGGAATTATTTCTCCAAAGAACCCATTTTCAGACTGAGCCACAGTGACATCCAATGGGGATGACATCACATTCTACTAATTTGGATTCTTCTCAAAGGCCCTGGCTCCCAGCCCTCCTCATACTGCACCCTCACATTGCCTCTATTGTTAAGCTCTCTGGTGTTGGGAGGCCAAGGCCACTGTGAAAGTGGGGCTGGTGTTATCGTGGATCACAGTTGACAGCATCTCACAGTGGAGATGATGAGGATGGTTTGACAGGAAAGCTAGACATCACAACAGACCAGCAGACCTTGACCTGACACCAAGACCATGCAGCGGACAAGGAAACCGCACGCCATGGCATACTGAGCTTCCCCCCACAACAAACATATAGTGCCACTTGGGATTTACCTCACTGTGCTCTCACAATGGGGGATCGTTTCACTGAAAATAGAAAGTTCCATCCCTTTCATGCAAAGCAAAGCCATCTTCAATATCACTTGAGTGATTTTCCCTGTACCACACATCTCTACTCATAGTACTATAGCAATCTGTAAAGAATGACTGACTGGCAGTTATTTGGGATTTGCCTCTGCATTGCTTTGTGAACCTTGATGGACAGACACTGCTGTGCTGTCCAAGTCCCTCTGGCTCTGTCTCCCGTAATCTGTGGAGGATTGCACTATAATCCCACCATTCCAGACGGCTGAGAGAGAGAGAGATTTTCTTGTATGGAATGCATTAGGCCAGGGACGGGCAACTGGTGGCCCGCGGGCCGCATGGCCCCCCTTTTGAAGGCCCTCAGATGAATTTCCCCCACAAAAACGTGGTTGTGTTTCTGCCGTTTTACTCGTTATGTCAGTCACTGATAGTCAGTCAATTATCCATGTCCGCTAAAAAGTTTTAGATCTCTAAATTAGCTTAGTGGCCAGCTATCTAAACTTGTTATCTTGGTCGAATTACCGGCCGAGGGGCCCACATTGATTTTGTTAGTCAGTCTCATTGAGATATCATATTAAAAGCTACAAACATTTCTCTCCACCCTATGGAAAAATGTGTAGAATTGCAAGAAATCTGCTGTAAAACAGCAAATTTTCCTCTCCACCCCATGGCAAAATGAGCAGAATTGCATGAAATGTATTATAAAATTGCTAAATCTTCTCTCCGCCACATGGCAAAATGTGTAGAATTGCACATAGTCCTTATTGTCTGTCTATCAAGGCCTATTTATCTACAGTATCTAACAATGTGTATTTGTCTGTCTGTCAGTCTAAATGATCCTTGTTGTGTGACAA
The DNA here is from genome assembly GCA_030435695.1 of Brachymystax lenok tsinlingensis. Taxonomy (NCBI): domain Eukaryota; kingdom Metazoa; phylum Chordata; class Actinopteri; order Salmoniformes; family Salmonidae; genus Brachymystax; species Brachymystax lenok. The sequence continues at coordinate 24,383,823 of CM059788.1, read as the reverse complement.
GACCAGTGTTTTCCACTAGCGCTGGCTGTCGGCTATACAGCTGATTACAGACTAATTTTCACCCGGGTACTTTTTCCATTTCAAGTAACTAGGCTACTTTTAAATTTGCTAGTCAGAAAAAAGTCTGCCGAGCCCTCTCCCAATTGAATAAACAATATGCATCTTCTAGAGATCTACTTATAGGGCCGGCGCCTGTCAATCACAAACTGAGCGATAACAGGGAAACACTGCTGGTTTGACAGTCTGCTGTCTGTCCCACCTCTCGGTACAAGAGTGTGCAAATCTGTCATCAAGGCAAAGGGTGGCTACTTTGAAGAACCTAAAATCTTAAATATATTTAGATTTGTTTAACACTTTTTGGGTTACTACATGATTCCATATGTGTTATTTCATAGTTTTGATGTCTTCCCTATTATTCTACAATGTAGAAAATAGTAAAAATAAAGAAAAACCCTTGAATGAGTAGGTGTGTCCAAACTTTTGACTTGTACTATATATCCTTGTCATTCATAAATCATACAACGTGTCGCACTGGGATAAGTAAACTAAAGATCTTCTTTGTCTTTTTCATCGTAATTTAACCTTTATTTAACTAGGCAAGTCAGTTAAGAACAAATTATTATTTACAATACTGGCCTACCAAAAGGCAAAAGGCCTCCTGAAGGGAACGGGGGCCTGGGATAAAAAAATAAAAACAATATAAATATAGGACAAAACACACATATCAACAAGAGAGACAACAAAACACTACAAAAAGAGAGACCTAAGACAACAACATAGCAAGGCAGCAACACATGACAACACAGCATGGTAGCAACACAACATAACAACAATGTGGTAGCAACACAACATGGTAGCAGCATAAAACATGGTACAAACATTATTGGGTACAGACATCAGCACAAAGGGCAAGAAGGTAGAAACAACAATACATCAAGCAAAGCAGCCACAACTGTCAGTAAGAGTGTCCATGATTGAGTCTTTGAATGAAGAGATAAAACTGTCCAGTTTGAGTGTTTGTTGCATCGTTCCAGTCGCTAGCTGCAGCAAACTGAAAAGAGGAGCGACCCAGGGATGTGTGTGCTTTGGGGACCTTTAACAGAATGTGACTGGCAGTACGGGTGTTGTATGTGGAGGATGAGGGCTGCAGTAGATATCTCAGATAGGGGGGAGTGAGGCCTGAGAGAGTTTTATAAATAAGCATCAACCAGTGGGTCTTGCGATGGGTATACAGAGATGACCAGTTTCCAGAGGAGTATAGAGTGCAGTGATGTGTCCTATAAGGAGCATTGGTGGCTAATCTGATGGCCGAATGGTAAAGAACATCTAGCCGTACGAGAGCACCCTTACCTGCCGAGCTATAAATTATGTCTCCGTAATCTAGCATGGGTAGGATGGTCATCTGAATCAGGGTTAGTTTGGCAGCTGGGGTGAAAGAGGAGCGGTTATGATAGAGGAAACCAAGTCTAGATTTAACTTTAGCCTGCAGCTTTGATATGTGCTGAGAGAAGGACAGTGCACCGTCTAGCCATACTCCCAAGTACTTGTATGAGGTGACTACCTCAAGCTCTAAACCCTCAGGGGTAGTAATAACACCTGTGGGAGGAGGGGCATTCTTCTTACCAAACCACATGACCTTTGTTTTGGAGCGGTTCAGAACATGGTTAAGGGTAGAGAAAGCTTGTTGGACACTAAGAAAGCTTTGTTGTAGAGCATTTAACACAAAATCCGGGGAGGGGCCAGCTGAGTATAAGACTGTATCATCTGCATATAAATGGATGAGAGAGCTTCCTACTGCCTGAGCTATGTTGTTGATGTAAATTGAGAAGAGTGTGGGGCCTTGGATTGAGCCTTGGGGTACTCCCTTGGTGACAGGCAGTGGCTGAGACAGCAGATTCTCTGACTTTATACACTGCACTCTTTGAGAGAGGTAGTTAGCAAACCAGCCCAAAGACCCCTCAGAGACACCAATACTCCTTAGCCGGCCCACAAGAATGGAATGGTCTACCGCATTCAAAAGCTTTGGCCAAGTCAATAAAAATAGCAACACAATATTGCTTACAATCAAGGGCATTGGTGACATCATTGAGGACCTTTAAGGTTGCAGTGACACATCCATAACCTGAGCGGAAACCAGATTGCATACCAGAGAGAATACTATAGACATCAAGAAAGCCAGTCAGTTGATTATTGACAAGTTTTTCCAACACTTTTGATAAACAGGGCAAAATAGAAATAGGCCTATAACAGTTAGGATCAGCTTGATCTCCCCCTTTAAATAAAGGATGTGGCTGCCTTCCAAGCAATGGGAACCTCCGCAGAAAGGAAAGACAGGTTAAAAAGGTTGGAGATACTAGATGATAGGGGCAGCAACCTTAAAGAAGAAAGGGTCTAAACCATCTGACCCAGATGGTTATTTGGGGTCAAGTTTAAGGAGCTCCTTTAGCACCTTGGACTCAGTGACTGCCTGGAGGGAGAAAATTTGTAGCGGGGCAGGGGAAAAAGAGGGAGAAGCATCGGGGATAGTCACATTAGAAGGGGTGGGAGATGAGGAAATGTTGGAAGGGCAAGGAGGCATCGCTGAGTCAAATAGGAATCCTGACTTAATGAAGTGGTGATTAAAGAGCTCAGCCATGTGCTTCTTGTCAGTAACAAACACATCATCAACATTAAGGGACATGGGTAGCTGTGAGGAGGAGGGTTTATTCTCCAGGTCTTTAACCGTTTTCCAGAACTTCTTGGGGTTAGACCCACAGAGAGAGAACTGCTCCTTAAAGTAACTAACTTTGACCTTCTGGATAGCATGAGTGCACTTATTTCTCATTTGCCTGAACGATAGCCAGTCAGCCTGAGTATGCGTGTGCCGAGCCTTTCGCCAAATGCAATTTTTGAGGTGGAGTAACTCTGCAAGATCACAATCGAACCAGGGGCTGAACCTGTTTTTAAATCTCATTTTCTTTATGGGGGAGTGTTAACAATTCCACTGAAATTCCTATTTTTTTTAGAGGTCCAAGCATCTTTGACAGAGGGGATCAAGCTGATTCCATACCATTTTACAGAGAACAGTTAATGAAAGAAGGCTTGCTCATTTAAGTTTTTTAGCAAGCGTCTATGACAAATCAGGACAGGTCGTTTCACTGAGCAGCCATTACAAACAAAGGATGTAAAACAGTGACCACTAAGGTCAATACAGAAAACACCAGACTGATACCTATCAGGATTATTTGTGAGGATAACAAATATGCCAGACAGTGACATTAAAGGGATACTTCGGGATCTACTTCCCCAGAGTCAGATGAACTCATGGATACAATTTGTATGTCTCTGCAACAAGTACTAATGAAGTTAGAGGTAGTTTTACTAGCATGCTAGCAGTTACCAAAGACTTCCAGTCATTGCGCTAATGCTAGTTAGCAATTGCGCTAATGCTAATAAGAAACTTCCTTCAAACTGCACGCAGACATAAAAATGGTATTCACAAGTTCATCTGACTCTGGGGAAGTAGATAACGGGCTTCCTGAAGTATCCCTTTAAAGTGAGGTAAGAGAGAGACGTTCATTTTGCTACCTAATTTGCATACTGGTAGGCTTTTTGGCGATTATCTGCAGATAAATAATGAAAACATTCCATAAAGATGGTGAAACCTCCTCACTAACAATAGGTAAGCTAGAGGAGAGAGTATAAAATACCTCCCCTGCCAGGATCAATAAACCTAAGACTAAAAGTCAAAACAAAGCAAAGTGTATGGGCTAAAGCTGACTTTTTTTGCAGGACAGTACAGAGGGCATAGTTTACAATGGATACAGAACCATGTTTGCACAACACGCAATACATTCATGGTATGGCTGCAGTCACATAGAGAGGGTGGGCATTGTGTGGCATTTGTCTTCTCTGCAGAGGTGAGCCTTCCAGTGAGCAAAATTACGTTGACATCGGTTCTGAATGAAAGTTGAAGACGTTTTTTCCGGACATTGAAAATACGTATTTTCCAGAAGTTGAAAATACATATTTTGAAAATTTTCCGGATGTTAAAAATACATATTTCACAGATGTTGAAAATGCATATTTTATGGACATAGTTTTTTTTTTTTATTGTTCTATGGCCAGATTTCAAACGTACATGCATTCACTGATATGGACTTCTCAATGAAGTAAGCATTTTATAAAAGAAAAATGGAGCAAACTGACGATTGCAGTAGGCCCTGGAATATGTATTATTCCTACCATATATCCCAAGCACTTATGTTAGCTTTTTCAAACGCTTAGGCAGTGATCTAAGTTCAGACCAACAGAAAAAAACAACAGAACACTCCAACTACAATAACATTATCAGTAACAATTACAGAAGTTTTTCTTGCTATGGCTGTGGTATAGTATGTGGTTGTTTACGTACCATAGTTGAATGCACTGACTGGAAGTCGCTCTGAATAAGAGCAACTGCTAAAAGCCCAAAATGTAAATGTCAAAAGGAACACGCATAAGCACACAATGTAGATATGCAGTGGTGTAATAATGTTAGAGGATGTACTGTTTTATCTTTAGTTCTATATGTAATGTAAGTGCCTTAATGTTTTTGGACCCCAGGAAGAGTAGCTGCTGCCTTGGCATCAGCTAATGGGGATCCCTAATAAATACAAAATACAAAAAGCACTTGCAACGCATGCTGGGTATTATTCTAATGAGCTCCGTCCCCAAACAAGACCAAACTTGGTCAGGACCGGACCAAATCTGAACCAATGTTTGGGCCAAATCAAGTCTGCTGTGTGGACCAAGGTAGGCCCGGACCGGACCAAATCTGAACCAATCATGTTCGCGTCCAAAATCAAGGCCAAGGCGGACGGACCAAATTTCAACGTCTTTTCAATGTCCATGGACTTCGGACTCGGACGGTGCTCACTGGGATGTAGCATTGCACTCTTTATGCATCTATCGGTGTTATCTTAATGATTTATAATGTCGAAGCTGCATAATATCACATTTATGTAACGACGATCAATGTTTTCTCTGTTGACGTGGACACATCTGCGATGCGGTGGACACCTGTCTAGAGTCAGCATCCCTTAACTCAACTGCGGCAACATAACAAAGAAAATGTTCTGCATTGGTCGTGGTGGGCGTGAATCAAACACGCCCACTGTGGATATGTAAACAACATCAATTTGGGTACATAATGTGATAGCGTATGAACAATAAATATCGCGCATTACATTCATAGTCATCCAGACTAGGACTGCGTATATTCTGCATATTGTGAGCTTCTTGCTCCGTAAAAAACGTGTAACCATTCATCAATAATTACTACATCTATGAGGCATTGAAAAATACACAAATACCTCCACCCAGATAATCACCTGAGCTGCAGTGTTCCCGTCAATTGTAATTATTCATAATTTTACTTACCCTATGTTTTCTTTTTTTTTATCCGTTTGTCAATTGTTGTCGTGAATGTCGCTGGTCGAAGTCTGTTCTACCTTCTCGTACAGAGCACTTCACTGACAGCGAAAATCAGCCCTCCTACTTCACCACGCTCAGCCTATCACAGTCAAGAAATGCTGCCGTGTTTCGTTTGATTCTCTATTTTTGACGCAGAGATTGTCAGAGCAGCACATAATTCCCACACCGTTTCTGCGTAGATGCCGCCCACATCTGTTGAAGGACAGCTCCGCTGATGTGATTGTACAAAATGAACTATCATCCATTTCTCCATTCTTGATACGAAATGTGGCCAATCATTTTCAGTAGACAACAGTTCTGTATACTGTATGTGCACGACACGCACTGATTGGCAACATGGAGGCAGTTCTCAATGCCAGACACACACGCGCAACGGGGGCGTGGCACTTTGCAGCTAGTCTCGCTTTCAAATCTATGCAGGGATATTTTACAATCTGTAGTTTCTCTGTTCATCCTCACAATGGAAACACAGCCTGGCCTGCCTCGCTCAGATCATTATTATGACATCGAATTGGTGTTACAGGCTCATGTGTAACTTTAGCCTGCTCTACTCAGGGATTAATGGTCTGCTGCTTTATCCTTGGGCATGTTGCCCTGACCTCAATTAAACTAATAAAAACCTGTCTCTCCCAGTCGAGGTAAACAAAGTCAGACCAACCAGGCCTTACATCTAAGACTATGACTACCGCCATCCAATCAGATTCACGTGCTGTAATGTAGTGCTTTCTACAAAATTAAGAGATTACGGTCTCATTTGATTTAGTAAATATATAATCCCTAGCAGATTTCTTATTTCACCTTTATTTAACCAGGTAGGCCAGTTGAGAACAAGTTCTCATTTACAACTGCGACCTGGCCAAGATAAAGCAAAGCAGTGCGACACACAGTTACACATGGGATAAACAAATTAACCCAGAGTTGGACCAGTCAAATCTTAAGGACCTTTTATCTATAGGGAAACTGTTGCTGTTTATTCATAGGCCTATGATGGTCACCCTCTGACTGGTTTTAGGGTTAGGACTATGATCTAATATCTCTGTCTTTAAATCGCTTCATCAAATGAGGCTGGTGGTCAGAGATAAAGGAGGACAGGGTCATTGTAATAGCTGGAATGGAATGAATGGAATGATAAACATATCTTACCTCTGATTTCAAAAGGGAATCTCAGGACATGAGTGATCAGCTGTTTTATGAGGTACTGTAGATTTGCACAAGTCTGAGATCCAGATCAGTATAGTGCTTTTATTTGAAGTATATACACATGTCATGAATTAGTATCGTCCCACTAAAAGTCAGATTATTCATGTTTAGTAAAATGCATGTGAACAAACATGCAATAAGACATGTGCATTGGCCTGTTCAATTGACCATGTTTCACAGTATGACCATATACAAAACAATGCATTTCTTGTTCCTCTTTTTATTCATGAGTAGTGTCCAACTGTTCATGATCAAATATACATCAAGCTACACAGTAACTCTATTCAACTAAATCAATAAATACTGTACCCTGACCCAAACAACAAACAGATTATTTTACATTATATCCCTACATAACAAGCTACCTTTCCTGCAGTAATCTATTTCCCATAACTGGACAGTAACACACTATAACAGTATAGGTAGGCTAATGGTACTATTCAGAATGACAATTAAGCAGTAATCCATAATGATATGTTCTTTAAATATATTTCCAAGAAATCATTCAATCTAAATATTTTATCAAACAAGAGATACAACATAAACTAAAATGTTCTAACACATACAGGTCCTGCTCTAAAATGTGTAAACATTGTCATTACACTTGGAGGTGCTTGTTACAGTAACTGAGTAGTCGGTCTTCTGCAGTCAGAGAGAGACGGGAGGAGAATTGAGGCCCAGGTGGCACGCTTGCATCATGGAATATTGCTGTAGTCTGACAGATACTGCATTCAGAAGATTAGGTCATCATTCTGTGATCCTCTGCTGGCCTAGGATTGGATATTATGTTATTCAGCGCGCACGCCATCTCATTCAACATCTAGACTAACTCAAAGACAAGAGGCGAGAGGATACCACACAATTTACACCATGATAACAGAACATACATGTTTTACAGTTTGCATATTGCTTGCTAATTCAGTTCAGTAATATAAGAATTTGATATGGATCCCAGAATTCATTTCTGTTACCCATTGAGCCAGACAGTCGTTAGAGCAACATCAGTAGAATAACGAAAATTAGCAGCAGCTCTCCCATCACAACTCCAAGAGACAGAACAGAGTTCTGTTAGTCAGCCAACACTCCAGTTAACCCATACATGGTGACAACAAGGACATATACAGTAGAGACAGATATTGACTAACAAGGACAAATATGTTTCCATATACAATACTGCAAATGGTAGTATAAATCTGTGAAAAGTGATGCTTTGAGGACTTTTATGACCAGAAAATAATTTTATCCATACACAGGACATCTTATTTCACAGGCAGAGGGAGAAACAGTTTGGATATGTTTTTGTTTGAGTACCTCTTAGGAGTCCATGTCCATAAGCAGGGAGACAGTGTTACACATACACTGTTTGGCCCCTAACTCCCAGGGTCAGAGCTGTATCTGTGTGCAGTTGTCCAGGGGCTCTCCAGGTCCAGAGCTGTGCGTTTCCCTGGCAGCGAGAGCCTCCGTCGGCCCTCCGAGGGGTCTGACTGGGCCAATCCTGTCCCTGGCGCTGAGAAGTTCCCATGGTTGACCACGCTTAAGGGCTCAGTATCTGTATGGATGGACAAGCCCAGGGCTTGATGCTCTGGGTGGATGCTGTTGCCAAGAGGCGGAGTCTTGGGGAGAGGGTCTAGGACTGGGGTTGGCTCCAGAAGACACAGCTCCACTGCACTGTGGAGAGACTCACAGGACTTGGAAAGGCTGTAGTCAAAATCTGTGTTGACCAAGAACTGAGGCAGAGAACAAGAGAGAGAGGTGAGAAGAATCAGATCTACAGTACACAACTACAGAATAACTTCAGAGTGAACATGTAAACGTCAATGTGGGATGATTGGTTTATACACAGTAGGCTAGATAAGACACACTGAGCAGTTGTTTCCTATGGATCCAGACTAGTGATGATGGTCCTAACAAGCTGATGACCTACATCCAGAATGGGTTAGACCAGACCATCCGGTGGGCTTGTGGATTTCCACTCAACATTCAAATGCTACTGTATTGGCGTCTTTAACCCAATGCTTTCACACAAAACAAATTCTGTCCAACCAATGTGCTGCTATCACACTGATGACACGACCTGAACTGCACTTTGTGACCTTACTATCTACAAAAAATGTCAGTAAATAAACTGCCCTAAATCAATAACCAGATTAAATATACACTGAACAAAAATATAAATGCAACACTTTCAAAGATTTTACTGAGTTACATATCATAAGTAAATCAGTCAATTGAAATAAATTAGGCTCAAATCTATGGAGTACATGACTGGGCAATGATGCAGCCATGGGTGGGCATAGGCCCAACCACTTGGCAGCCAGGCCCACACACTGGGGAGCCAGGCCCAGTCAATCAGAACAAGTTTTTCCTCACAAAAGGCCTTTATTACAGACTGAAATACACCCTTTGAGAGAAATAAGCTTTTTGTGCATATAGAACATTTTTGGGAGTTTTTATTTCAGCACATGAAACAAGGGACCAACACTTTACATGTTGTGTTTACATTCTTGTTCAGTATAAATAAAAACATTTGGAAGATCAGTCAAGAAGCACCTTTGCTTGGATGGTGTGCCCCCGTTACAGCATGCGGTATACATACAGTACCTGTGAGAGGGAGGCCAGGGTCTCTGAGTCCAGCGGTAAGACAGGCTGCACCAGCCTCTCTGCAGGCCTCAGGGTGAGGGAGGGGGATGGTTCTGGAGGGGAGGACACTGTGCTGTAGGCCGGGGGCACCAGCACCATCTGTCTCTGGAGCAGCTGCATTATGGCCCCGATGTCTGTGGACATCCGTGACTCCATCCTGAGTGATCACAGTAGAATAGTCAGACTACAACCACAGCTAAAGTAGCATAGGTCACAACAGTAAATGGTTATTTGGGTCATCTTATTATCCCTTAGTTAAAGGGAGACAGCCTCCCAACACCCAAGGTTCGGCAAGTCATTGGTTGCATCCCAAATGGAACCCTATTCCCTACATACTGTAGGGCTCTGGTCAAATCACTGCACTATGGGCTCTGGTCAAAAGTAGTGCACTATATATGGAATAGTGTGCCATTTGGAATACATCCAAGAATACACAACCCAAGGGTTCACTCAACATTGACCCAACATTCTCCGACCTGTTGAGCTGTCTCTGCAGCAGGTCCAGCCTGTTCTCCAGCTCGCTGCGCTGCCGTCGGCTGATGTTGCTCAGGACAGCGTGGAGGGGGGGAGGGGAGGGCAGGCAGTGGCAGGTCACCTCCTGATACTGCTGCTGTTCGCGGCTCTCCCCCCAGAAACTGAAGATGTTGGAGACGCCTGAGAAAGCCCCTGATAGAGGGGAGAACAAGGAAGGTTAGACAGACAGCTAGTCCAGCTCATACTGCATCTATCAGAAACATACAGTATACTGTACTGTTACGTTCCCACAAGAAACTCAGTCGCTCACAACAAAGGGAACTAACATAGAAAAATCACTTGAACAACTAAAACGAAACAGGGGGTTCTAGGAGGGGTTCTGAAAGACACTCATGGGGGTGTCCACTGAAGGTTGACTAGCAACAACAACTGGAACCTAAAAAACACCCACCATGAGCGCCCACTACATTTGCCGAAGAAGAGACAAACAAAAGAAAAACACACACCAAACTTAAAGACAGGAAGCAAACCAAAAAGTGGAGCAAAACAAAAACAGGGAAGATAAGGTTAAGGATTGTTTGTCTAGAACTCAAATAGGGAGCGCCAACTAAATGTGTTGTCTCTCAAGACAACTGGAGCACTGGGCCAGCCGCTCTAAAATAGCACCTGGGCAAGCACAAGTGAAACACCATCCCTCTAACGAGATGACCAACCAGCACACGTGTAATAAAGACTGACTAACGAAGTGACACCAATCGATGCGCCCCACATTCTAACATCCAACCTTGAAATATTACATGGAAAAACCAAAGCCTGTAACAGCACTGACATGAATAGCAGCATGCTAGGCTATTATTGTGGTGCATCAAATTGAGAAAAATAACACCACTCAGATCTAACTTAAAGAGAAAGTTTAAAAACAAATAGTGCTGATGGAGACATGGTCTACCTGAGAGAGGATTGCAGGTATTGCCAGTCTTCTGGTTCATCTCATCCTCCACCGCACTGCTGATGTTGAGGATGGTGGTCTGACTATGAGGGATCCCTACTAGTGAAGTTGGTTGTACAGGGCTGGTTAACACTGACTCCTCATCTTCACTGGAGTAGGAAGGAGAATAGGCTGAGCTCATCAGGCCCTGAGACTCTGTGTTCTGCCCATCTCCCTGTGCTCTGGAGCTCTGGCTTCTGGCCCTGCGGACATGTCTCTGGGATGGATTGGTTTCTCCTGCATCTGTGAGGAGAGGCATAGAATGCAGAAATAGGGTTTGTCCTTCTGACCAGGGCCAATAGGGTAATGCACTATACAGGGAATAGGGTACACTTTGGGACGCACCTATAGAGTGGATAAAACAGACTTGTCTAATTGAAGCAAGTGTGATTAATGCAAATTGAATGGGTTTACTAAAATCAAACTGAATTACACAAAATTATCTAATCTAGCTGTGTGCTACCCAGAGTACTTGACTAACAAGGTGCCACACCTCTGTCCGAGCTGTGATTGAGGGACAGTTTTTGTCTGCGAATACGACAGCTGACTCCACAAGGATCAGAGTCCTCACTGCTCATTGAGCCAGCTACCGTGGCAGCCTGAAAAAAATATTTATGTAATCAAATAATTTAAATTCAAACAATCAAACTCTAAGATAGAAGACAGTAAATTCCCCTGAATATGATGTTTCTAGCAAGGCATTAGAGACAAAATTCTGTAACAAAATGCCCACTCACATCCCGGAGGTTGAACGTGATCTCCAGGTTCCCCCAGAAGTAGTCAGAGAACTCGGGATACATGTCCAGCACCTCCAGCATGTCCTCCCTGTGGATCTTATGGAGGTCACAGTAGGTCAGAGCCCTCACGTCTGCATTGGACTTCCCTGGACAAGCATACAGGTTAATGGGCTCTCCAAAGATGTCATTCTTACCTGCAGGGGGAAAGGATATAATGTTTACTGGATGCACAGGAGAAGATACATTGATGACAGCATTTCTATTTAATATATGATAAAAATTGATACATTATGTGCTTCTGATATTGTGGATATTCAGAGACAATGTGTTAATAATTCATAACTAATTTACCTTTTCTGTGTTCATTTATAGCGATTTACAAGGTTTCTGAGTGAATGTGCTCTCATATTCTTGTGACTAACCAATAGCAACCACTAGATGAGGCTGTTCGACTAAACATTATGGAGGGCTATGAAGGCATATCTCAAGGAGTGGAGGAGATGAGAGTGACTGGGTTAAAAGCCTCTGCAACAATATATCAAATAAAATAAAAATGTATTTCTCACATGTGCCAAATACAACAGGTGTAGACCTTACAGTGAAATGCTTACTTACAAGCCCTTAATCAACAATTATTTAAGAAGTTAAGCAAAATAAGTGTTAAGTAAAAAATAGAAAACAAAAAATGTAAGTAACAAATAATTAAACAGCAGCAGTAAAATAACAATAGCAATATGTACAAGTATACATATACAGTACAGGTTGAAAGCCACTGCAAGTCAAGTCAATTCAAATCAAGTAAATCTTTATTGTGCCATATGGAATTGCAGTTTAGATGATATCCTACCCAGGATGGCCACCACCACATCCCCTCTCAGGATCTCTATGGAGCCACGGGAAATGAAGTAGAGGGCTGAGATGACGTCACCGGCATGGACCAGGGTGTCGCCTGGCGGGGCATGGGTGGTCTTAAACCTCATGGCCAGGGCCCGCAGGCAGCCCTTAGTGGAGCCTTTGAAGGCCTTACAGTTCTGCAGCAGGGTGCGGTTGAGGTGCAGGCAGATATCAGCCTGTAAGCACTCTGGGAAGCCCTTCAGCACCTGGACAACACAGAGGAGCGGAGACACATCAGCTGGTTTGTCTTTGTGTCGACCACTGTGTGTTGCCTTTTTACTACTTAAATGTAGCGGTGTGTGTGTGCATGTGTGTTCACATGAGTGTGTTTATGACTCACAGCATTCATATCAATGCCGTTAGTGTAGGACCAGGCATGTTGGAAGTACTCCTCCAGCCGCTGCCTCAGTGGGTTGGGGATCTGGTGGAAGCGGATGAACTCTCGAACCCGCAGCATCTGGGTGTGGTAGCGAGCCGTGCCGGAGTACAGCCGCTGGATGATGGCTGACACGTTACCAAAAATGCTGGCATACATGAGAGCTGTAGACACACAGAGAGAATAGAGAGGACTGAGCATATTCCCCCAAAAATAAGCATGTCAAATTATAATGCTAGAAAAACATGAAGATTTTGTGCCTGTAATCAAAATGTAGTGTTTTATATTATTAAATAAGATACAATAAAATGGGCATAATCTTCCCTGGGAAAGAATTGCCTTGGACAGTGGACACGAGATGTGGCTGTCCAATAGGTCCAATACACATTATACTTACATTCCCCATCCATGTGATGTACAATTTCCAATCATGTGTTAACAGTAACATAACGTGTGTATTAAGCAAGACTTATTTGTGTATTGAGGGTTTATAATTGGGACTTACAGCCAATGAGCATTACACAGATAGAGAAGATCTTCTCAGAGTTGGTATTAGGGGAGATGTTCCCGAAGCCCACGCTGGTCAGACTACTGAAGGTAAAGTAGAGTGCTGTGACATATTTGTCCCTGATGGAGGGACCTGACCCTGGTATAGTCTGATTGTAGGGCTTTCCGAGCTGGTCCCCCAGAGAGTCCAACCAGCCAATCCGGGCTGCTCCTGCACGCTCCACGTTACCAATTGCGTACCAGATGCAGGCCAGCCAATGAGCGATGAGGGCAAAGGTGCACATGAGGAGGAAGAGGACGGCCGCTCCGTACTCAGAGTATCTGTCCAGCTTCCGAGCTACACGCACCAATCGCAGTAGCCGAGCAGTCTTCAACAGGCCAATCAGGGTCGTTGTCTTAAAGGGTACAGGTAAGAAAGATGTCCAACACAGGTCAATCACACATGCAGAACACCCAGCCATACAACCAAGCTCTTTTGATTATAATCCCTACGTGTCAGTTTACTTAGGAAAGAAGAAAGAAAGATTTTTTTACAGGAAAATATTGCACAGGCTCTTAAAACAGACGCCCGTAGCAGCACTTAGGTACAACAATGATTATTTTAGGGCATTAAAAACCACTCCACCCAGGTCTCCTCACCTCTTCTCCGGAGCGGTATATGAGCAGGTCAAAGGGGATAGCCGCCACCATGTCTATGAGGAACCACCCTTTGAAGTAGTGCACGGCAATCCGCTGCGACTGGCTGACCACCTCGTCGTTGGTGTTGACGTATGTCGTTCTGAAGTTGATGACGATGTCAACGATGAACATGATGTCCACGATGAGGTCCACTACGTTCAGTGGAGAGCAGTAACCACAGGTCTGCATGGCCGCCTCCTCCTGGTCACTGAGAAGAAAGGCCGCGGAGTAGGGTGTGAAGATGGCTGTGTAGATGACCAGGAGCAGGATGACCCAGTCCCACACTGCCTTGAAGGGGCTGTAGTGCAGGATGGTCCATTTATGGATGCGGGGGGTCTGGAGCTTGTACTCTGGTAGGACATCTGGGCCTAGTGAGAGGACCTGGGGAAGGAGAGAGAGGAGATGTGTAATGAAACTGAAGATTGAAAGGTGAAATGTTGTCGAATTTGATGACCAAGGGAGGAACCTGTCCTCTAAACAGGGTGTGAATGTCATTGTTTTCTCTCATTTTGGGCATTTTGACATTTTTTTCTAACTTAAGGCCCACATGAGATTAATGTCATATGAATAGGATGGGAGCCCCCATACATAAACAGTAGATGATTAAGAGTAGCCATTAGGCTTCAACACAATCACGAACCAATTGTTCATTATAGTGCTTGAAAGGGTAATGGAGCTAATAAATTTTTTTATGAAAACTAAATTCCAACAATTTGGTCATGGTCTGGTAGGATCTAATTTTCATATGATTGATTGTGGCCATTTTAGACTAAACTTCCTGAATGTGTTTGAGTAGGAATATAGCATGTTGTGTATGTGGGACTGAGAAAAGTCAGTGTCTTGTGTAGTATGGTTTATAAATCACTCTTGTTACATACTGAAATCAAGATGAGTGTCAGACCTGTGAGTGTAAGAACCGACGCTGGAGATTAGAAGCAGATACGGGGAGTTGAACATTTAATATAGCAGAGACATGGAACAGGACAGGAACAGCATCAGAAACAGGTAACAAAATGACATACGAACATTAATGAGGAAGTGGGGAATAGAGCTGGGGGACAGACAGATATAGGGAAGGAAATAACACAAGTGATTGAGTCCAGGTGAGTCCAAATGATCGCTGATGCACGTGACGAGGGAAGCAGGTATATGTAATGATGGTGGCAGGAGTGCGTAATGCAGGGCAAACTGGCACCCTCGAGCGCCGGGGGGGAAGAGCGGGAGCAGGCGTGACAGTGAGGACCCTAGTCAGTGTGTAACCAGTGACTGGAGAAAAGGAGCAGGTGGCTCCATCCTTTAGGCCACTTCACCAAAGAGAATATGACAGATGAAATCTAAGAACTGTACACACAAGTTGACAGCTTCTTATAAATATCAAACCTCCTGCTTGCACCAAAATATGAATGGAAAGAAATGACTAAGATATGCCATACATCCTCTGCTACTCCATGTGTTCTTACTTTGGCAGTTTTTTTCTTCTTGTATCTTCAGCTAAACCATCTTGAATCACGTGACCGGCATTAGCCCTAAGATTTGTGGCTCGTCTCTTTGTGTGATGTCAAAAGCAGGTATAGAACATCACATAGTACTCACCTGTCCAAAACACAACACAGTGTCCAGTACAGTGCATTTCTGTCTGGGCAAAACGGAACAGTGAGACAGTCAGAAAGTGCTTAATACTTCCAATCAAGCCCCTGCTGTTCTGTTGTTCCTCTCACCAAACTCTCTCCGGCCTCTCAATCACTCATCAAAACCCAATCAGAACTCACTCAAGTATAGTTGATGGTTGGCCCTGTATGGGGAACTGCTGGCCAAAGCTCATGATTCCACTGTCTATTACAGAACTGTAAATCCATCAAGGACCTAACTGCCAAGTGTATTATTCCCCATGATAGAAAGTGATTTCAATCATCCCTTTAAAGTCTATTAATCCACTGTGGGCCTACAGACTGCTTCACACAGTGTACACATGCAAAAATACTCTGAAAGCCAGAAACGCAAACATGATTAACTTACATTATCATTAGATATTTCTCCTGCTCATTACGTATCAGTCGGAATGAGAAATTACAGCACATCCGGAACAGGCAGCAAATAGATAGCTATCAAATTGATTACATTTTAGCTTGAACACAGAACATCAAACTTTTCCCACCCACAGTAATGAACATAACAGCAGCACTAAGGCTCTTGCTATCGACATCCCAGTTGAGAAATATGTCAATTTTTTATTTATGTTTCTATTCCTGTATCTGGGCTACGACGTATGCTTTCATGACTGGGAGTGTGATTTACAGGAACATGGGGAACTTTTTATGTCACCAAAGTGATGTCCATGTTAATTATCAGTTGTGAGAAAAAGCTAATCCCACAGGATTTTCATAAAACATTGATATGTTAATATACTGATTTTTGATCAGTTATATTTTCACTCCAGTGTCTCCCTAGCCTAAACCATAGGGCTTACCCTGTCTCCCTCATTTCACAGCCTCCCACAACCTCCCTCTCTCTAACCTCCTCCCTACCTCCCTTCACCTCTCTGCCCTTTCTGAGAGTCGAGGACTATTTCCATCCAATAGGCCAGGTGTGGGAGAACTAGCAGGAGGAAGAGTAAAGCAAAGAAACATGTTCAGCAGCTTCAAGACCAGAATAGACAGTCATTTCCCCCCGTGCCCCTCAAAGGAACCCCTCACACCAGCAAACATTGTCAGAGACATCATGCCACGGGTCAGGCAGCAACAAGGCTCCCTGACCTCAGCCCAGCACCAAACCTGCATCCCTCCCAAGCCTCCTGGTCCCATCCTCCTGACAGGACACTGATGTGATCCTCTCTTCCAGAAGTGTCACCGTTAACAAATACCCAGGTGCCTGGTGGCAGGTCGCCCTGAGATGTTTTCTTTAGTTCCACCACCATCAGCTCTCTTCAGATCTCTGGTTACTCTCTGATGTCTTGGTGTTCAGCTGAAATCAGCTCTCCCTACTCTTGCATAGCTTGAATATTCTACTTTGTACTCCAAGGAGGACAAACGCTCCTGGGATCCTCCAGGGAATTTTGCAACTGGGACTAAATGCGTTACAACTGGGACAATTGATTTGTTACGGGTCGTGTTCACTGGCACACGGTAAATTGCAGCGTGCCGCTTAGGCTGCCCAGAGTGGCTCGCTTGTGGGCGTGCTGGCAGCATATGGTAGCATATAGCTGCAGGTTCGATTGTGCGTCAAGAATTCAGCATAGCACGTTTGTATGAAGGCCTGGTTATTAAATGGGTAAAGAGTAATTGCCATGGTTCCACCTGTCACCAGAGGGCGGCAGAGACCGTCCTAAAGACATTAACGACACTCAGGTGTGTCCTATGGTGCGGCAGCAAGAACAACTCTCCCAAATATCAGAGACCCTCCGGGCACTTACCGACTCCCTCCAACCACAGTCCAACCTCAATCCAGGAGGAGTAAATGCCCAAGTCTCCGCCTAGGGGCCAGACCAGTGGCTGATTTCGCAATTGAGTTCCGCACTATCTAACTCCATAAAGGATGAACTGGGAGAGGACCGCAAGTCCCTTATAACCCTGGCAATCAGGATCAACAACTGCCTCCAAGAACACGTGAGACAGCGCTTTCCTGAACACCCCAAACCCCCCGAATCCAGCATTGAGGAGCCCATGCAGCTGGGACGCACACGTCTGAGCCCACAGGAGCGTGAAAGGTGCATGCGCGAAGGCTGCTGCCTCTACTGCGGAGGTCTCAGCCATCTCCGTGCTACATGCCCAGAGCTGACGGGAATTGCCAGGGGCTGCCAGGACAAGGGGAGACCATGACTGGCTGTGCAGTTAACCCCCGGCTACCCAGTCACCGTCTGTCAACATCCGCAACCCTCCACTGGGACAACCATCAACACGAGATTCAAGCCTTTGTGGACTCCCGGGCCATAGATAATTTAATTGATCAAGAGAGAATTACAAATCCCCTGCGTGAAATGTCCTATCCCTCTGCAGATTCAAGCCCTCGATGGACGCCCCATTGGCTCCAGCCAGGTGGAATATCAGACCAAGCCCATTTTACTGCAGGTTGGGGTGCGCCACAGAACTCCTAACCAGCTACACCCCTCCCCGGCACCGTCTTTACTCACTCTTGATCTCTGAACCTGCAGTCATGGACAATTACACTACCGTTCAAAAGTTTGGGGTCACTTAGAAATGTCCTTGTTTTTGAAAGAAAAGCTATTTTTTTCTCCATTAAAATGACATAACATTTATCAGAAATACAGTGTAGACATTGTTAATGTTGTAAATGACTATTTTAGCTGGACTATGTAAATGACTATTGTAGCTAACATTGTGTTAGCTAATCCAAGTTGATCATTTTAAAAGGCTAATTGATCATTAGAAAACCCTTTTGCAATTATGTTAGCACAGCTGAAAACTGTTGTTCTGATTAAAGAAGCAATAAAACTGGCCTTATTTAGACTAGTTGAGTATCTGGAGCATCAGCATTTGTGGGTTCGATTACAGGCTCAAAATGGACAGAAACAAAGAACTTTCTTCTGAAACTCGTCAGTCTATTCTTCTGAGAAATTAAGGCTATCTCATGCGAGAAATTCCCAAGAAACTGAAGATCTCGTACAACGCTGTGTACTACTCCCTTCACAGAACAGCGCAAACTGGCTCTAACCAGAATAGAAAGAGTGGGAAGCCCCGGTGCACAACTGAGCAAGAGGACAAGTACATTAGAGTGTCTAGTTTGAGAAAGACGCCTCACAAGTCCAGCTTCTTAAATAGTACCCGCAAAACACCAGTCTCAACGTCAAGAGTGAAGAGGCGACTTCGGGATGCTGGCCTTCTAGGCAGAGTTGCAAAGAAAAAGCCATATCTCAGACTGGCCAATAAAAATTAAATATTAAGATGGGCAAAAGAACACAGACACTGGACAGAGGAACTCTGAAGGCCAGCATCCCGGAGTCACCTCTACCCAAGTTGCCCTCAGCAATGGAGGCCGCTGATCTCATGATTACCCATGTCTCTCAACTACACAGACTTCCCCAGGACATTGTCTCGGATCGTGGGCCCAAGTTCGTTGCACAATATTGGAAAGCTTTCTGCTCCCTGTTGGGGGCGTCGGTGAGTCTCTCCTCTGGGTTCCACCCACAGTTGAATTGGCAAATGGAGCGGGCCAACCCGGAGCTGGAGAAGTTCCTCCGCTGTTTCGTCTCCACACAGGCCAGCAACTGGAGCAAGTTCCTCGTCTGGGCGGAGTATGCTCACAACACACTGCCGAACTCGTCCACCGGACTGTCGCCATTCGAGTGTCACTTCAGGTCCCCCCCCCTGTTTCCTGAACAAGAGGACGAAGCAGGGGTGCCATCAGCTGAGGCGCCACACCTGGATCAGAGCGCAATCCTCCTTGCACCGCTACTCTGCCCGACACCAACACCAGGAAAACCGGCACGAAAGCCTTTCCGGCTCCTCCGACCGGGTCAACGAGTGTAGCTGTCCACCCGTGATCTTCCCTTAAAAGGTGAACTTGCAGAAGCTCCATGGTACATGGACCAATCAAGATCCTGAGTCGCATCAACCCGGTCACCTATCATCTCCAGCTTCCCAGGTCTATGTGGGTCTGTCCATTCTTCCATGTCTCCCGTCTCAAGCTCAGTCCATTCTCTCCCACCATACCTGCCCCTCCGCCCACTCGACTTGTTGATGGTAGCCCGGGCTACCATCAGCGCCCCAATCCCAACACTACCAGGTGAAATGCAAGGCGCCAAATTCAAAATCCAAAAGTTGAATTATTAAACATCCACCAATATACAAGTGTTCCATACTCATCAAAAGCTCTGTTTCTTGGCAATATCACAGCGTTGTCAGATTTCAAAAAGGCTTTACGGCGAAAGCAGCACATTTGATTGTTTGAGGGTAGCACCTCACATATTTTTCCCATAGCCATGAATCCATTAGCCATCATGGCACACACATAACACATTTCACAGCGAAAACAAATCAATTACCTGTTGAAGAACTTCTGCTGAGGTCATCCTAGGTGTCCAACGAAGACAATCCATGGTTCTTTTGTTAGAAAAAGTACTGTATTTTATCCATAAATCTCCATTTGGTTCGCGCGTTATAATCAGAAACGACAGCTTCCACTCCTCCATTGAAACGTGACGAGAACTCGTTCAACTTATACCTATAAACTTGTCCAAGAACAATCAAACATAGTTTTAAATGTATCCTTAGGAACACTTTTACGTATATATTTACTATTATAAATCAACCGGAATATAAACTGATCGATAAAGACGGTAAAAAACACACAGCGTGCCTTGTCGGGAGCGCGCGCTGGGTACTGTTGACATAAAAAGGGCACTTCCTGGTTTCCTCTTATTCTCTGGTCTAAAGCATCCAAAATGAAAATTTACACTGTCTCGAGACTGTTGACATCTAAAGGAAGCGATGGGTACTGCATTCATATGCCCTTATATGGTCATTTTCATGAGGGAGGGGTTCCAAATGAGCAATGTGTCAAAATCACTTTTTCCAGGACAGAAATTCCTCGGGGTTTCGCCTGCCATATGCGTTCTGTTTTACTCACAGACAAATGGTTAACACTTTTGGAAAATTCAGAGTGTTTCCTATCCAATGGTACTAAATATGTGCATATCCTATTTTCTGGGCCTGAATGGGAGGCATTTTACTTTGGGCACGCCAGGCTCTCCAAAACGGTCACCTCAGGCGCCAATCCCTAAGAAGTTAATGATGCCAAAGACACGACACTACTTACAGTGCAGGCTATCTAGCCAATTTTACATACTGTATAGATGGCTAGCTAAGTGAATTAAATATCACCAGCTACCTAACTTCATTTTTGCTAGCTATCTTGATGCATTTATCACTGTAAAATTGCATTTGTAGCTAGCTAACAGCCATGGAGGAGGGTGAAAGGACAGCAGCCCCAACTGTCAAAGTCAGAGAGTAGGCTATTCTGGATAGGGCAGGTACTTTTGTATAGTTCCAGTCCCTAGAAGTGAGGACAGAGATAATGGTGCGGTATAATGAAGTCTGTTTTTTTGGGGTCCTCAGATACAGAGCTGTGAAAGCATGTCTGCAGATGAAGAGGTCCCAATGAAGAGCAGTGGTTCTCAGTCCTGGTCCTGGGGACTCAAAGGGGTGCACATTTTTGCCAAATTATCTACTCATCAAGCTTCAAGTGGTATTTATGTATTCATTTGTGATGATATCCTTGATATGATCCTGCTATTGTCACAAGCTACACATGCATCTATCAATCCAATGTTATCATGATTTGTTATAAGGGATATTATACTTTAGTAATCCACAATGACCTGGTGATATAAAAAGCCTAATGACATTATCTTCCATATTCCTACAGATGACTTGTAACTGGAGATTCCTTCAAAACGATTGCCTACAGTTACCGTGTAGGGCACTGCAAGTTTGGGTGACCAGGGCCATCCGAGACTGCCTCCTGGAGGAATTCAGGCGTGTGAAGGCTACCTGTGTCCTGCATAACTTAATGAGGATGGACACGAGGACCAGGAGGGGATCTGCAGCTCGCCGCTGTGTGCCAGAGGAGAAGTCTGCTGCTCTGCAGGATGTTTCAAGGATGGGGTCCAACAACGCAGCAAGAGGCAATCCGTGTGCTGGAGATCTTCACCTCCTATGTCTTCGAAGTGGGAGTTGTTCCCTGGCAACACCATAGACTACACTATGCACAACCAAAGGCTCTTAAGAGCCATCCACATTGCAATAAGAGTTTTCTCCCATTTCCATAGATACAGTATGTCAACTGCCAGTTTCTCTCCCTTCTCCCTTTCTACTTCTCAGGTGAGGGTGCTGTTTAATGTTGGTAAGGGTGTGATGTCTGTACAAAAACAAAACAGTTTTTTTTAAGTCACTGTTATGGAAATGTTGTCCTCAATGTTCACAAACTGAACTTCAATTAAACAACTCTGTCTGTTACCCAGTATTTGTAAGATACTGGTTGAAATGAGACAAACAGAGGCCCAATCTACAATGGTCAAATGTAAAAGTGTTTATTCACGTGAGAGCTCTGATTTTCAAAGGTGTACACAGTATTTTTATATTGTACAAGTTGAAATACAAAAGATACAAATGCCCCACCCTCTCTAGGAAATAGTGTTTTCCCACAGTACCCATTCATTCCTTATCACAATCTTTGCAACATAAGTCAACCTTGGACAGCTCCTAACAGTCCCTCCCGTCCCAAGGACCAGAAGGCTTCCCACATATGTCTGATAGAACTAAGAATGCTTTGTTCTCACAGACTCCTTCTTGCAAGTCATACCTTCCTGTTCCACTCTCCACACAATATTAATTTCTAGACACACACACATCAATTGAATTACCATTTGTCTTATAACCCTATCTCTATTGCATACATTTTCAGAATGGAATATTCTTAGTATTTTCTTACTAGTACAAACATTTAGTCATTAAAACATATAATCCATAACAGTCACCCATATTGAAAAAATGTAGAACAATTAGACATCCTATAACCCACACACTCATATATCAATTTGATTGATGGATTGTGTTGTGCAGTAAGCAGGCTCAGGTGTATAACTGTGGCTCGTTCAAAGAATATGCAAGAGGGCCACCCATGGAGAATAGTAAGACACTTATTTCTATAACTACGCTATATTTCTTGTCCTTGTGTGTCTGCATCTTTTTCAGCGTAAAGTACTCTGCAGCCACTTAGTGTGGACACCAGGTGAGGCTACACACAGATTCCTGTTGAGCACTGTCTCTTTAACTACCTTATTTTCTCAATAAGTCTCTCCTTTACTTCATCCCTCTCTCCCCTTCTCCCTAAATCCTCTAGGTTATATCAGCTGTGTCGGTGAACCCCTCCCGCATCTGAACTGGCTACATAGAGGGCTCAGCATGATCAGAGGTGAAAGGTCAATTGGTCGGGTCAACAGGAAGTCTTATTAAAGATTTACGCTGAAATACAGCTAGAGATGTAGTAGTCCCAGAGTTAATGATCCAAGGTCATTTTTTATATTTCACCTCCTGATGATTATGATGACTGACAGTGTTAGAATAAAAAAAACACAAGGCTTAAACATGCTATTTCTGTCTCTCGTCTGCAGGTATGTTTTGATGTGAGAGGATGCCAACCCCCAGTCCCGTCATCGCCACCTCACCCGCTCTTAAGATGGGAGCCCAAGGCTGGTTAGGAGACACCACTAGAGACACTATGTAATTGTGATGAACTGAGAGAATATTAGGGTAGCACAGTGATTCATTAATCATATGCTGCCTTCCCTGCTCCTCTGTTCTTACCACTTTCCGTTTCTGTCTTTTACACCTCTCGCCACCTCTTTCTTTCTGTTTTTATAATGCACCCCAGATGTGCATTGAAGTACAGATTGAACTTATATTTATAACACTTGGATAATGAACTTCTTTCAATAAAGTGTTTCGCATTCTCTACTGGTTGAAATGAAGCCTCATTTGATGAAATACTACACCTATCCTGTGTTTATCAGATCAGTGCAGAGGAAGGAAATTAAATATTGAGATGAACCAGTTTAACACAATGTATATGAAGTGGTGATTTTAAAAATTCTATATATGAATTACAAACATTTTTTAACCTTTGTTTAACTAGGCAAGTCAGTTAAGAACAAATTCTTATTTACAATAACAGCCTACCAGGGAACAGTGGGTTAAGCTACCTTGTTCAGGGGTAGAACAACATATTTTTCCCTTGACAGCTCAGGGATTTGATCCAGCAACCTTTCGGTTACAGGCCCAACGCTCTAACCACTAGGCTACTTGCTGTCTATTGCATAGTTACAACGTGTAACCATTGATGTCCTAGGACCAAGATTGGCAAACACGGTTGAAGTGTATAATTGTAACACATGCACGCAGACACAGTATCATTCACAGACTGGAATTTGATACTCCTGGTATTGGATATGACTTAAAAATAATTTCAAAGACATTCATACCTGAACTGCACATTATATTTGCCAAGGTAGAGTACAGCCACGTCTCGGTGAAACATAAGATGTTACAGTTTTAATGTCCCGTTGGTAAGATAATCTTAATAGTAGGTCATCAATTTTATTTTCTAACGATTTTTGCACGTTAGCAAGGAGAATGGAAGGCATTGGGAGTTTACCCACTCGCCTCCAGATTCTCAGAAGGATCTGCGTCCCCTTTTCCGGCATCTTTTCTTCACGGAAAAAGGTGTGGATCTGGGCCTGTTCCAGTGAAAGCAGGATATCCTTCTCGTTGGACTCGTTATAGGAAAAAGCTTTTTCCAGTCCACGCTTTTCTGATGTCCAGAAGTTATTTTCGGTCATAAGAGATGGATCATTTTCCTGCTGTAGCAAACTGGCTCAAATTAAGATCCTACATCTGTTCGCAAGACAACATTATTACTAAATTATATTATACCCAGTGCTAGGGGATTGACATAACTTGGCAAAGTATCACTGACATACAGTAGACAATGAACAGGCCTATTGTAAATTAGGGAATACGTCCAACATCCAAACCTCTATATGTCCTTTTGTGGTAGAAACTTCTTGTCACAGTAACAAGCAAGCACCTCTGCTTTACCGCACAGCACAAGGGAAGCCCACTTACCCAGCCTGAAATAAATCTCCCCGCACAAGGGCCCCTGGGACATGGGATGCCATTTGACATTTGCCTGATGGAGTATAGTGTTCAAGGGCACTGTTTTGCCAAGATGGATGTTGGTGCCTTGACCGGGGAAACTCCCCTTCCTGTGCTACATATACTTAGTTAGACGAGCTCTTCGGTTATCAACACCATAACTGATCTGTGTCTCAAAGTATGGAGCTTACTATGATGAACCATTACTATAACTAATCTCATGAGACCCATTTTTCTCTTTTTTGGACAGCAGGCAAACATTTATATTTTTTCACCTTTGCTAAACATTGCTGGATTTGTTTTAAATTCACCAAGCTTTGCAGCAAGAGGCTTGTCTTCTTTCTGTTAGCACTATGGATTGATTAATGGCATGCAAAAGATAAAACTAAACACTGACTCTCGCAGACTTACGACACTCAATTCCAGCACGTAATGCTAGCAGTATCTGTTTACAACATCAGATTCATCCCAATTTCTAAGGGGTGCTCAGGGGTGAAGTTTCCTCTAGGTACATATCTAGGATCAGCTTCCCCTCCCCCATTTCTAACCTTAAAGGCCCAGTGCAGTCAAAAACGTGATTTCCTTGTGTTATATATATATATATATATATATTTCCACACTATGAGGTTGGAATAATAATGTGAAATTGTGAAAATGCTGATAATACCTTTTAGTGTAAGAGCTGTTTGAAAAGACCGCCTGAAATTTCTGCCTGTTTTGGTGGGATGGTTTCCCACCAAAAGTTTCACCAGGCGGTAAATTAGTTAATAGATCAATAAGAAAGAGTTCCAAACCTCTCTGAGGAAGACGTCAGCTTGACGTCGAAACTTTAGTCACCTGTTTGGATCATGTATAACGGATTAAAGTGAGCTAAAAGAAATCCATCGCTCCTTTTTTTGTTGAGTGCTCCAACTCCTTTCTACCTCATATTGATCCTTTTGGAAGTGTTTCTTTTTTTATTGGGCACAGGGGAGGGTCATCAATTTTTTGATTTGCCCTTTTTCAGCTTT
Source organism: Brachymystax lenok tsinlingensis (assembly GCA_030435695.1). Lineage (NCBI taxonomy): Eukaryota > Metazoa > Chordata > Actinopteri > Salmoniformes > Salmonidae > Brachymystax > Brachymystax lenok. Next base: position 24,358,198 of record CM059788.1, on the reverse strand, counting down.
TATTGTATAATTTCTTCCTTTGTAGACAAATTTCCTCATCTGCTTGCATGCACCTCCCCTATATCAAGGTGTTTTTCTAGTTCCATTATGCACTACACTTTTCCATGCACTAACTATACCACAGGCCAATTCTACCAGTCTAACTGTCTATCCTGCCCTCTATCCACCTTTCATAGTGACAATAGTGGTAGGTGGATCGATTGTCCACATCTGCAATATGCTAACTAGCAATCATACCACATATAAAATCATTCAAAGCTGCACCCATTTTAAATGTAAGCGGAGAGGCCTTGTGCGTCATTGCGCATGAAAGAACAGTAAAGACATGAGACATGCAGCTCAAAAAGCTCCTTTATTGATCTTGTTTAGAGACAATACAATTATCCTACCTAGACTAGCCTACAACACCACAATGCAATGAAAAATTGCATTATTGTTTTCAAGCGAGTACAACATTTTACTCTAGGCTGTAAACTGTAGTGAAATTGTCATTTGAATAATGGAGCAGAAGCCCTGTGATTTGAATATTAAATTCCATTTGGATCAGTTGTGGGTCTACTCCCGACAGTTTATAATGTCTAGAAAGCCAGAGTACCAGGTCAGTCTGGCTGTATTTTAAGTACTGAGATGTGCTGTCTGTTGCAGATCATCATTTTCCCAAGTTGTCCTATAACAATGTTGCCACATATGCTAAAAGCAGGCCAAGTTATTCTCCTGTAGGCTACCTGCGCACGTTAGTCCAAAATATAATTCAGGCATTCAAACTGTGCAGATTGTGGTATTGAAAACGCAAACCATGATGTTGAAGCACCTAAAGTTGGTATGATTTGCATTGGAACAGAAACCTGTTGGTGGAAAATGTTGCATATATTTTCACTGATCATATTTTCATCTGATCATTGTCTGCAGCCGGCTCTAATCATAGTGTAGGTCTAATGAAATAAGCAGGGAGAGATACCTTGTCCGTGGTGGTCGGCAAACCCTCAGCATTCTGGTCCATAGCCCTGTGTGGCATCGACTGTGCCACAAAAGCATGCTGAAGTGGCAAAGTTGATATCCACGTTTATAAACACAGGGTCCCTACAGTTCTTATTAATTGTGGTTATTTTGAATTAAATCTATGAGGGGGGAGGGTGTGCACCTTTTTTTACAGTACAAGGGGAGGGTTGTGTGAAAATATTTTTTATGCAGGTTTGGGTAGGTTACTTTCTAAATGTAATCTGTTACAGTTACAAGTTACCTGTCCAAAATTGTAATCAGTAACGTAACTTTTGGATTACCCAAACTCAGTAATGTAATCCGATTACATTCCATTACTTTTAGATTATTTTCCCCTTAAGAGGCATTAGAAGAATACAAAAATGTATGTTAGAAATTGAAAGTCATCTATTGCAGGATAAATCAATGTTAAAAGTTTAAATAGCTGGCCATATATGGATGTTACATTTTACTTTATGGGTTGGTTATGTAGGCTTCTTCTAACCCATCGCTTTCTACTACATATCATAATACGATAAAATTTTATCTTTACATTAAAAACCAAAGTCTATCAGAATTCCAGAATAGGACTTGGAAATATGGAAGTACAGATTAGCCAAATTGTTTTACCTGAGCATGACCCCAAAACTAAGGACTTATTAGCCAGCCCTACTCTGTTGTTTATGGAGGACTGATTGGGCTCATTGATTCGAGTTGAAAAATAAATGCTGCGCTCATGGAATGGCATGCTTTGCCAAAAGTGTGCAAAGCTTTCATCAAGGCAAAGGGTGGCTACTTTGAAGAATCTAAAATATATTTAGAATCTCAAAATATTTGTTAAACACTTTTTTGGTTACTACATGATTCCATATATGTTATTTCATAGTTTTGATGTCTTCACTATTATTCTACAATGTATAAAATAGTACAGATAAAGAAAAACCCTTGAATGAGTAGGTGTGTCCAAACTTTTGACTGGTACTGTATATACAAAATAGATGTAGCAACTACAGATTGCCCCTTTAAGTCTATCAAAAGTGTGCAAGTTTGAGCATGTGTCCATTAGGCCTATGGATTTTTTTTTATCAGCATGAATTAGATTGAGCAATAAAAGCCCCATTTTTATTCCATAGGCTGGGATCCGCACTATGCAGATGCTGAAGACTGCATTTTTCACTGGCTGTCCACTGGTTTCAAAAACAATGATTGACAGGCAGCTTAAATTCAACCATTATTGGGTCCAAATACACATTTAGATTTGTGAACAGCCATCCAAAACAACCACAATCCGTAAGACGCAAATAGCTAAATTAGAGAGCAGCAGTGTGATTCACATCAATGCGCTAACGTTATGTAGATGTCAATAATAAGTGATATCCGTATCGCCGTAGACTACACCACTACTGTCATCCTCACCTCCAAGCGTGTATTCAAGTTGGATAATTTTTCTTTCTTTTTTTGCTGGTAATGGATAACAGTTACTGTTTTTGTTTTTTTTACATGTAAGGGATTACAAGGGGGTCAATTTTTTTATGACACCTCGAATTGGAGCAACACTGACTGGTTAGTCTAACAGAAACTTTCATGGATCAAATAAACACAAAATGGCCTTAACTACAGTAAAACACACCAAGGAACCACAACCTGTCTGGTTTTAAACTAACCTCTAAAGACTGAAGCAAACTGAATAGGCTTTATACTGATGTAAGTACACTGTCTGGTACCATATGAATCTTCTTTGAATAAGTCTCAGGTATGACACAAACTGTTCAAGCACCCTAAGCAGGTGAGTTAGAGAACCAATGACCCAAACAACCATAAAAAAATAAGGTAATAGGCTCTATACGCTATTAAGGTAATACACAGATAATGTAGGCAAATAGCAAAATAACAGTTGTGATACTCCTTCAACAGCAATGAATTTTCCTCTGTTTAACTGAACAATAATCCTTGACAGACCAAATGTTAAAATAAAATAATTCCTGAAAGTAAGGATTTATTTGGATCCCCTTCGTCTCTCCCAACAGTGCCCGTGGGTCCCATAAAGTCTAACAGATAAGGTCTCAGTCCCACTACTCACCTCCTGAGCCACAACGCTGGAGATGTGGACAGCCCTCTTCACCCGCATGTTCCTGTGCTCGTTACTGACCACTGGTACCCCGTACTGGGATATACTGCCCCTTCCCCTGAGGGACATGATGGCTGTGCCCTCCTCTTCCCTCTATCTCTTTCTCCTCCACACGACTGCCTCCTATCCTCCCAGACTCATCTCACCAACCTCACACCCCCCTCCCCTCCCCTGGGAGAGCTCACAGGCTCTCTCTGTGATTCTCTGTGCTGTGAATCCACACAGGACTGTTTAGGATTCTGTCCAACCCCAAAGAGAGATGGACCATTAGTTTTGTCTATCTATGTTATTCTTTTGTGGGTGAGTCCTGTCACTCATTTCAGTAACCTCTAATATCACTCAGTCTTTAAAAAAGTACTCAACTTTTGCTCATAAGTACTGGATATTTGAACTATTGGTCAACTATTGTGCTGAGTAACCAAAATAATTACTAGTACTGTCAGGAAATTGAAATGAAATGTCCATGAACAAACCGACTACTGTGAATCACAATAAAAGCCACCAAAAATACACACACATTAAATAGCTGACATGCGGCAGGTAGCCTAGCAGTTAAAAGTGTTGGGGAAAGATCACTGGTTCGAATCCCAGAGTTGACTAGGGGAAAATAATGGCACTTAACCCTAATTGCTCCTGTAAGTCGCTCTGGATAAGAGCGTCTGCTAAATGACTAAAAGGTTGTTAGTCAGAGCTGTACTTTCACAGACAAAACATAAGCTATATCCTATATGCCAAATGTGTTACAGTAAAATATCAGTGTTAAGCACTGAGTCTGCAGTACACACTGTGCTCCCAATTTTGCTTCTTCTTACTAAAACTGGAACTATTATGTGAGTGATTCACTCAAGTAGAAACATGATCAAATTGACCTTGGTTTAAAATGTAGCACATTTATTGAAAAAGAAATACAGAAATATCAAATTTACATAAGTATACACACCCCTGAGTCAATACTTTGTAGAAGCACCTTTGGCAGCAATTACAGCTTTGAGTCGTCTTGGGTATGTCTATCAGCTTTCCACATCTGAATTTGGGGATTTTCTTCCATTCTTCCTTGCAGATTTTCTCAAGCTCTGTTAAGTTAGGGAGCGGCGGTGAACAGCAATCTTCAAGTCTTTGCACAGATTTTCAATGGGATTCAAGTCTGGGCTTTGGCTGGGCCACACAACATTCACATTATTGTTCTGAAGCAATTCCAGTATTGCTTTGGCTGTAGGTTTGGGGTCATTGTCCTGCTGGAACATAAATCTTCGCCCCAGTCTAAGGTCGTTTGCACTCTGAAGCAGGTTCTCATCAAGGATTTGCCTGTATTTGGCTCCATTTATTGTTCCCTCTATTCTTACTAGTCTCCTAGTCCCTGCCGCTGAAAAGCATCCCAATAGCATGATGCTGCCACCACCATGCTTCACTGTAGAGATGGTGTTAGACAGGTGATGAGTTGTGCCTGGTTTTCTACAGACATTGTGCTTCGTATTCAGGCCAAAGAGTTACATTTTTGTTTCATCAGACAACATAATCTTTTGCCTTATGCTCTCAGAGTCTTTCATGTGCCTTTTTGCAAACTCCAGGCATGTTGTCATGTGCTTTTTTTCTCAGGAGTGGCTTCACCCTCCCACAAAGCCCAGATTGATGTGCTGTAGAGACTGTTGTCCTTCTGGCAGGTTCTCCCATCTTAGCCAAGGAACTCTGTAGTTCTGCCAGAATGGCCATTGGGTTCTTGGTCATCTCCATGACCAAGGTCCTTTTTGCCCAGTTGCAATGTTTAGTCAGATGACCAGCTCTATGCAGAGTCTGGGTAGTTCCAAATTTTTTATATTTCCCAACAAATGGAGACGTGTGCTCTTGGAAACTTTCAACACTCTAGAAATGGTTTTATACCCTTCCCCAGCTATATGCCTCATCACAATTGTATCTCGGAGATCTACGGACAGTTCCTTGGACTTCATGGTATAGTTTCTGCTCAGACATGCACTGTCAACTGTTGGGACATTATATTGACAGGTGAGTTTCTTTCTAAATCATTTCCAAACTATTGACTTGGACACAGCTGGACTCCAATCAAGTTTAAGTTACCTCTCAAGGCTGAACAAAGGACATTTGGAGTGTCATAACAAAAGGGGTGTGAATACTTAAGTAAATTAAATATTTATGTATTTAATTTAATACATTTGCAAGCATTTTTAAAAACATGTTTTCACTTTGTAATTATGGGGTATTGTGGATTCAGGCTGTAAGACAACAGAATTTGGAATAAGTCAAAGGGTATGAATACTTTCTGAAGGCACTGCAGTTTCCCATAAGTATGTGAGAGTCTTCATGTTTGACACAGTCCATTAAAAGAACCAAAGAATGTCCTTCCAATTTCTTTTTTCAACAGAAATATGCATCCAGCTGCTATGCAATGGCTCAATGCACAGAATGAACATTCCCAATTCAACTCCAGATGCAGTTCACCTGTGTCACGTTTATCTTCCGAAGGGACAGACCAAGACGCAGCGATGTAGCCAGAATACATGTTTTAATGAACAAAACGGGACGAGACGGAACAAAACAACAAACGAAGAAACAAGACGTGAGCCCTAACGCTAAATACTAAACTATATACAAATTGATCTAAACCTAACCACGACGGAAGAAACCTAACTAAACACGAAAGACAAGAACCTGAATTAACACGATAACCATGACAAAACATAATCAATAACCCACGAAACAAAAGTGCAACTCCCAAATATATATATGGTTCCCAATTAGCGACAACGAGACTCAGCTGCCTCTAATTGGGAAACATAATCCCAACATAGAACTAGACACCCTAGAACAAACAAACCCTACACCAAAACGAAACCAAAACGCTCCAGCCTGTAATCTCGGGCCTGGGCGTTACAACCTGCATCTCAGCAGGGTCTATTCTTCACCTTGACATAGGGCTTGTTTGCATCATTTAACTACACCTCCCTCCATATGTATTTGGACAGTGAAGCTAGCATTTTTTATGTGGCTCTATACTCTAGTATTTTGAATTTGTATTTGTGTGTCCTCCATCCATTACCTGTTTCCAAATGTGTCTGACCATTAGCGTTAAGAAAAATATTCCAACTTTGGGGGACACTGGAAGAGACGGCAAGGTTGTCCTTTACTGTACATGATATAGTATCCAAAAACATCTCCCACACACAAAAAATATATATACTGTATATATTGATAATTTGATCATTGCCTTGAGTTTTCATCAAGTAAAACAAATATTTGCAGAGTTATGGTGTCTCTTAGCCAATACTGAATTACTATCACCTCACATTTCTGTGCCATGTACAGTAAATCTATCCATCCACAGCAACACACCAGAGCATTACGGTGCACTGTACAGGGTGTAAATAAATTATTTGCATGCATATGTCTCAGCTGTCCCTAGACCTAATTAACGTTTGCTGTAGTAAACAAGCTCCCAGCACACAGATTGATTTGACTGCCCGGGCCCTCCTGCAAGTACAGTATTACTAATCTGTATGACCATGAACTGTCTCACTGACTTATAACTCCAGCCAGGCTGTTCTGTTCTGCCTCACTGTGATAATAAGCCCCACTCTGAATATGGATGGGAGAGGAGAACTGGGTAAGCGTTTGATGCTAACGATTAATTGAGGATGGGTGAGGTCTGGGTTAGTGAATGATGCTAACAATTAATTGAGGATGGCCTACATAGGTATGCTAGATCTATCTCACTGTTGATGCAATGGGAGAACTGTTATAGTAAATGAGACTCTGGGGCTATAGGGAGGGATTCCCTGTGTTTCTGTGTCACCAGCTTAGTTTTACTGGCAGTGTTTCACCGCCTTTAATAGATTTACTATATGTTGAGATTAAGGGTATTCTACTCCAGTCGACACTGTTATTGTGTCTTATTTAGTACAGTTAAAAAATATTATGATTCATAAGCTTGAGGTAAACGTGAACTACTGTCCTGCTGAAGCCCTGCTAAACATCCCTGAAAACCTGGAGGTTTTCCTAGTCCTTTTAGTCCTTTCCATTTGAGTCCTTTTTTCAACCATTGCGAAGCTGTAGTTCAGACTGAAGTCGGCAGAACAATCAGTGAACTCCAAACAGATAGGTTACTCACAGTGACTTTGATTGGAGCGCTGTGTGATTGGAGGTTGTATTTGTGAGTCCCGGGTGTCCTAACACCTCAGTTACTCATACATCCCATAACACTGCTCCCAGGGCTGAGGACACCGTGTGAAAAATAACAAGCTCCAGCCAAAACAATATGGTTTTATAACATTTCCTACAGACTCATATTAGCACCCAGAACCAAATCAGCTGCTCGGCTGTCACAAGAGACAACCTTAAGACCAAAGGAACAAGCTAAGATACTTACAGTATTTGCCCCCTTTCTGGTTTTCTAAATTTTAGAATATTTTTGACACTGAAGGTTAACAGATCATAAGGTAAAGGGAAACTCAGTTTGCAAAGAACAAAAAAAATTGATACTTGTTTTATTTATTTAATTAACACAGTTATGCAACAACAATTCCCCTGTGTGAAAAACAAATTGCCCCCTTACACTCAATAACTGGTTGTGCCACCTTTAGCTGCAATGACTGCAACCAAATGCTTCTTGTTGTTGTTGATCAGTCTCTCACATCATCACTGTGGAGGAATGTTGGCCTACTCTTGGATGCAGGACTGTTTTAACTCAGCGACATTTGTGGGTTTTCAAGCATGAACTGCTCATTTCAAATCCTGACACATCTCAATTGGGATTATGTCTGGAATTTGACTAGGCCAGGTATTCACAAACTGGGGTACGCGCAATGTCGTTGGGGGTACGCCAAATAAAAATGTGATTGACATTTTATATAAAAAAATATATATATATATATTCTTCACATTTTCAAACAGTACATTTATATTTTCCAATGGGGCTATACGTTTGGGTGAGGTTTTTTTCTTGTCTGAGTAGCCTCGTTTCACTGCCAAAAATAAAATTAAACCATCTAGTGTTCAGTGAAATAACAACACAATGTCAAATACAGTTAGCCTAGTCAAATAATTAACATCCAATCACATTAACCGTTACTCTCTCGCGGGAATTCCACTAACGGCCGTATGTAGCCAAACGTAGCTGCTGCTCATTCCGTTTGCTTGAAAATTGATAAATGGTTAAAAAAAAGTAAGGCCCGCGTCCATAGAGACACATACCAGCCTCTACTGGTAGTACTGCTACTACCAGCAGTACTACACCTGCACCAGTCGACGACACAAGTTGTTCTGCTTCCACGAGCACATCCAATGCTAGCATCAGTAATTCAAAATTTGTTGTTTATCCTCAAGTAGTACTTTAAAGTATTTTTACTTAAGTACTTTATACCACTGCAAGTGTATGCTACCTGAGTCCTTCGCGGAAAAGTTTGGAAATCTGCCACACCTTCTTTGAATCAGCTACTGTTGTCTCAAAGGAGAAAAGCACGCAAACATATAAAAACGAAATTCTACTTATCCTTTTATCTAAAAAAATGTCCTGCACAACTAGCTAAGTGATGTTTTTATCACTTTAGACATTTATTTTAGGATTCCACCCTGTAAACATCAAGAAGAGTCTCATTTCATAAAAGTGCATTTTTGTCCACTTTCCCTCTCCTCGCCACCTCTCCTCGATTACCTTTGACCTTTTCAAAAAGGAGGCCAGAGAATGGAAGAGAGAGAGGACGCAAGAGTTAAGCAAACCAATTGAGAAAAGGCCATGAACACTCTTGAGTTTGCCTACTAACGAATTGACATCTCCTCGACTACTCAACCACTTTAGACTTTAGCCCAAATGAGAAAAGGCCCCACGACTAGTGAACCTTATCATGTCTCCCTCTCCACAGCTGTCCGCTCCATTAGGCAGGATTAATCAAACTCCTCCCAGGTGGCGTGGTGGGCAGCAAGCCTGCTACAGTGTGTTACTGGTCTGCTACACTGTGTATAATATCGCTTCAGCTCTGTCCAACCACCTGAAGTGTTTGAACAAGAAACATTAGTGTTGAAAGAAACGGAAATGCTTACATTTCAAATTGAAGATGCTCTGAGCTGCATCTTCACTCCTAGTCTGAGAGTGATGCTGGTGTATAGTGTCTGTGAGAGTTTTCAAGCCTTTTGATTTAGACCTGAGCACTTTGTGAGGTGACTTTGTTCAACAAAATCACTTAAATCACTTAAAACTGTTAAGTTAGTGCTAAACACGGCTGCTAGAATCTTGACTAGAACCAAAAAATTTGATAATTTTACTCCAGTGCTCTCTACACTGGCTTCCTGTTAAGGCAAGGGCTGATTTCAAGGGTTGGGTTGTGCCGTGGCGGAGATCTTGTGGGCTATACTCGGCCTTGTCTCAGAATGGTAAGTTGGTGGTTGAAGATATCCCTCTAGTGGTGTGGGGGCTGTGCTTCGGCAGAGTGGGTGGGGTTATATCCTGCCTGTTTGGCCCTGTCCGGGGGCATCGTCGGACGGGGCCACAGTGTCTCCCGACCCCTCCTGTCTCAGCCCCCAGTATTTATGCTGCAGTAGTTTATGTGTCGGGGGCCTAGGGTCCGTCTGTTATATCTGGAGTATTTCTCCTCTCTTATCCGGTGTCCTGTGTGAATTTAAGTATGCTCTCTCTAATTATCTCTCTCTCTCTCTTTCTTTTTTTTCTCTCTCTCTCGGAGGACCTGAGCATTAGGACCATTCCTCAAGGCCTACCTGGCCTGATGACTCCTTGATGTCCCCAGTCCATCTGGCCGTGCTGGTTCTTCAGTTTCAACTGTTCTGCCTGTTTTATTAATATTTTTAAATCTTGTCCATGTTCTGTTATAATCTGCACCCGGCACAGCCAGAAGAGGACTGGCCACCCCTCACAGCCTGGTTCCTCTCTAGGTTTCTTCCTAGGTTCTGGCCTTTCTAGGGAGTTTTTCCTAACCACTGTGCTTTTACACCTGCATTGCTTGCTGTTTGGGGTTTTAGGCTGGGTTTCTGTACAGCACTCTATCAACTGATGTAAGAAGGGCTTTATAAATACATTTGATTTGAAATTAGTTGATAAGCTGATTGAGGCACAATACAAAAGCAACCGACTCTATGTTTGCAATATAACCATGCAGTCATTTCTGTCAACATCTGTACTCTACAGTGACAAGTTCACCAGCAGCGACTGAATTTAGAGCAAAACTATCTGGATAGTGCTGCCACACTCAGGACAGATACTGCAATGACAGGCTACATAAGGAGCAAGGTGTCTGTGAAAGCCTCTCGATACTGCAGTTGGTCATGAAATAGTGTCATCCCATCTATACACATCCACTAGTAAGAGAAGAGCAGCGACTAACCTGAGTGACTTTCTCAGTGACCCCGTGTGTGCGGTCCATTAGTTTACAGGGGGCGATGATGTCAATCTCTGCAGACGGGAGGGCCACCAGGGGGTCTGGCCTGTTGTCCAGTGGGTTGAGCTGGGTCACGTGACTTAAGGTCCGGAAGCGGATGAGGTTGGGGTCAGACGTGGAGTCAGATGTAACATTACGCAGACTGGACTTCCTTCCGCCTGAGAAGGAATAAATATAGATGGATATTTCATTGCCTGTGACTTAAGAGTTGAATGTGCCGAGTGCAAGATACAGTATAAGGAGATATTAAACAGATGGAACATAAATGTAAGACAAGCATTAATCAATTACATATTCTTTGATCCTCAAATTTCGGTATGCCACCCCCGCCCTAAACCTCCTTCGTGTGTCCCATGCATGTCTTCTACCTGCCCCTGTCCTTGCCACCATCCACATCCGTATCTCTGTCTGCTGCCCATGACCCCTATCCCCTGTCCCCATCTTGCCCTCTACCTGTGCTGCTGGGTCGCGTCTGGAGCTTCCCGTGCCAGCTGGACCGTCCCTTGCGAGTCTTGATGCCGTCCACAGAGGAGGCGTGCAGTGGGCTGCAGAGGCTCTCATAGGAGCGGCTGGGCATCACGCTGCAGTTGGAGCCACACTCCTCGTCCACCCAGAGGCAGTGCAGCCTGGGGGAGGACTGGGAGAAGCCCATGGCCAGGGACAGGGCTTGAGTGGAATCTGAGTGGTCCCCGGTGGGAGGGACGGGGTCACCTATAAACATGCCATTTAGCAGACACATTTATCCAAAGCAACTTACAATGACTGCATATATTTTTGTATTTGACCGCAGTGAGAATCAAGCCCACAAGCATGTTGTTGCTAGCATGATGCTCTTACCAACTGAGCCACAAAGGACTACTCACCTCCCAGCAAGGCCCTCTGGTCCTCGTCCCAGAGTAGTACCCCGGTGCCCCCCAGCCGCCGGCGCTCTGGCAGTGACAGCAGCTTGTCCAGGGCTACAGACTCATGCCCCAAGGCAGAGAGGTCCCGCTGGCGGCCCAGCTCAGTGTCATCCTCCAGGGAATGTTTACTGCTGCTGAGGGAGCGGAGCAGGGCGGAGGGCAGGCGGAACCTATGCCGACGTGCTGCAGGTCAGATGGGAAAGTTCAGAGGGAAAAGGAGATAGGTTTCTGACTACATTACACACCGCACCAACATCATTAGTAAAACAATGACTTAATTACTACACTCTTAGAAAAAAAGGTACTGAATTTTACTTAAAGGGGTACAAAAGCATGTGACTGTAGTGGTACCCTGTGTCCATTGTGCAATTAGTTATAGGTACATAATTGTACCCAGCTTGTATCTTAAAAGTTTGTTCTTTTTATTTTTTTAAATAAGAACTAAATATATATTTTTGGTGGATTTTTTCAGGACATATTCCCAGGACATAGACATATCTGATATGGGCAGAAAGCTTATGTTCTTGTTAATCTAACTGCACTGTCCAATTTACAGGAGCTATTACAGTGAAATAATACCATAGTATTGTTTGAGGAGAGTGCACAATTATGAACTTGAAAATGTATTAATAAACCAATTAGGTACATTTTGGCAGTCTTGATACAACATTTTGAACAGATATGCAATGGTTCATTGGATCAGTCTAAAACTTTGCACATACGTTGCTGCCATCTAGTGGCCAAAATCTAAATTGTGTATGTTTGGGTATGTCATTTTAGGCGAAAATTGAAAAAAAAAAGGTTAGATCCTTCAGAGTTTTTAAGGTCACTACAAAATGTATTAGAGCTCTTTATTGTCACATGCTCTTATGTACGCCTTTATAAAGACTTCAGAACTGAAAGCTCAAGTTTTAATTAACATAAACAGAGACCAGTTATTAAACACTTCCACTCACAGGTGGCCAAAAAGAACAAACTGAAATCCACGCCACACTAAGCCACGCCTCCAATGATTGTACAAAAATGTACCATTATAATACAGTACATTATCCACACGTACCGGAAATGGTACTGAACAGTACAATGTTAATTCATATGTGTACCTCTGAAGGTGCATGATATGTATTTCTATCTTCTTGTACCCAAGGAAAAAATACTGTACCCTAAAAACTCAGGACCCCACTCATTACCTCAATCTCTTCCTGACTTACTAGAGCTCGATTTTTTAAGGTTTTCCACACAGAGGATCTTCTTTGCTTACCTAGGGGAAGCCAGGGGATGGGCAGCTTGTTGAGCTCTCTGGTCGGGGAGCTGGGAATAGGTGGATCAGTGGGCAGCTCAAAGTTGAGGATGAACATGATCACCAAGCCATCCTCATTCTTCACTGGCACCACGTCAATTTTACAGGAGAAACACATACCTGGACACAGAGACACACACATCACCACCAAAGTGAGACAATACCTGTATTTTAAAGCACATGAATGCATACCAAAGTTCTCCTCTAGAGAGAGACACACAACAGCAGATGAAAGCTGTAGAGATCTGCCAGGGAGTGGCCAACTGGGCAAAAACAGCTTGAATCAATGTTGTTTCCACATCTTAAAAAAGAAAGATCAATGTGATGGTGCTGAATCAATGTGGAAAACTGATTGGATTTGCAAAAAGTCGTCAACTTAAGGGCATTTCATACTTTTTCCCTACAACTTTTAACCTAAATTCAATAAGATTATTATATATTTGTTGATTTCACATTGAATTCAACAAAAATGAATGATCTGCTGTTATCATTCAATACTCAGGATAGTACTGTAATAGGCTGCTTAATAACGTAAACATGTATTTTGATGTAATTTGCTGAGAGAGAGAGGCACCTGGCAGAGAGCTACAGCTATGCCAGGAGCCAAACCAATCTGGCTTCCCCGGGGAGAATGGGAGAGAGAGGTCACTGACTGACTATGGAGGGATGGGGAGGAGGGAGTCAGATAACGGGTTAGGAGGAAGGACACATAGGACAGGCCTGACAGGGACAGTAGGAATATACTGTATCATCATCCCCTCCCGGATTAGAGCTCTAACATGGTCCCTTATTCTGCCTAATTCATCTCATTGAAATCACACAGTCATCTACTGTACTGCAAAACCATCTGCTACTGAACTCTTTGTTCCGGGACACACCACATCCTAAATCTATACAGATTTATATGCACATTGGTTTAGTCACCTTTTACATGAGGAGCACACCTGCGAACACTTCAATTGCTAGATATAATAACAATGGTGACCCTATCAAAAACTGAGTGAAGGTGTACAAAGGACTTTACTTAAATCATTGGCTGGAATTATAAGTGTCCAAGTAGACACATTTTTAAGACTACTGGTAGAACATTTTTAAATAAACATTAGCATAATGTATATCATATTTTCTGTACCTGCAGGGGATCAGTAGACTATATTACAAAGAGCCAAGGACAATTATCAGGGGGCAATATGGAAACTGGATCATACTTCTCATGAAGACCACAAGCACCATATAAACCCAAATAAATGATATGATTATATCCCCCCTCCCCCATCTCTCTGTTTCTCTCTCTCCATCTGACTTTTTTTCTCCCTGTCAGTCTCCCCCCCCTTCTCTTTCTTCTTTCCACCCTACCTCTCCCTCATCATCACAAACTCTGAATTGCTCATTGGAGATTTCTCTCTCTCTTTCTCTTTATGAAATATTTACATATTAGCCTGAGGAAAGAGCTGAACTATTGATCTGTCTGTTCCTCCACTATTTCATCTCTGTCTGCAATAACACAGGCAGGCAGGGGACAGCTGAGTTGTTCAAAACCATTTAAAACGTCGCCAAGACCAGAGATGAGAGATGCCTGACACAATGATGGATATACATGTTAGACTCAGCCAATAATACTGCTCATCTAGCCTGCATGAATACATCTCATTAAGTGATGGAGGAACAATGACAAATCAATGACAGACAGCTCTCGCATTCCAGCAGTGCCCAACTCAGATAAGCAGCTGAGAATGAGACCGTCTGATATACACTACCGTTCAAAAGTTTGGGGTCACTTAGAAATTCCCCTGTTTTTGAAAGAAAAGCACCTTTTTGTCCATTAAAATAACATCAAATTGATCAGAAATACAGTGTAGGCATTGTTAATGTTGTAAGTGACTATTGTAGCTGGAAACGGCAGATTTTTAATGGAATATCTACATAGGCGTACAGAGGCCCAACTATCAGCAACCATCACTCCTGTGTTCCAATTTCACGTTGTGTTAGCTAATCCAAGTTTATAATTTTAAAACGCTAATTGATCATTTGAAACTGCCTAGAAGGCCAGCATCCCGGAGTCGCTTCTTCACTGTTGACGTTGAGACTGGTGTTTTGCGGGTACTATTTAATGAAGCTGCCAGTTGAGGACTTGTGAGTTGTCTGTTTCTCAAACTAGACACTCTAATGTACTTGTCCTCTTGCTCAGTTGTGCACTGGGGCCTCCCACTCCTCTTTCTGGTTAGAGCCAGTTTGCGCTGTTCTATGAAGGGAGTAGTACACAGCGTTGTACGAGATCTTCAGTTTCTTGGCAATTTCTCACATGGAATAGCCTTCATTTCTCAGAACAAAAATAGACTGACGAGTTTCATAAGAAAGTCTTTGTTTCTGTCCATTTTGAGCCTGTAATCGAACCCACAAGTGCTGATGCTCCAGATACTCAACTAGTCTAAATAAGGCCAGTTTTATTGCTTCTTTAATCAGAACAACAGTTTTCAGCTGTGCTAACATAATTGCAAAAGGGTTTTCTAATGATCAATTAGCCTTTTAAAATGATAAACTTGGATTAGCTAGCACAATGTTAGCTACAATAGTAATTTACATAGTCCAGCTACAATAGTCATTTACAACATTAACAATGTCTACACTGTATTTCTGATCAATTTGATGTTATTTGAATGAACCAAAAAATTTGCTTTTCTTTCAAAAACAAGGACATTTCTTAGTGACCCCAAACTTTTGAACGGTAGTGTAAATCGAATATTCACAAAACCAAATTCATTACAAGTGTGGACACTGGATTGGATCATTGACTGGGTACTAATGATTGATACTAGGTGTGGATACTGTTCATGAAGATGACACTTAAAGACCTCCTCCAGTGATATTTGAACTTTTCCTGTGGAAAAGCGATAAACCAAGTATAAATACAGTGAAGCACACACACACTAAAGGGTATAAAAAAAATTGTTTTGAGAAAAATAATGTTTTTTAGACAACTGCAAACTTCAAGGAGTTGGTCTGATGGTGCCCGCTGATGTCATCGGCCTCTGGCCTTGCTTGAGGAACACTAGAGGAGCAATAGAGAGCAAAAGAGGGACCCCTCCCCCCATGCCATGTCATGAGGAACCTGGACCACCAATTGAAATGCCACTTGTGCCTTTTGTTAAGTAAACAAGTGTTAAATGAGGTGAACATGAGACTGGAGTAGGACTTGAAGGGTTTGGCAGAATAAGGCTGGCTGTGGGCCCTGGTCAAAAATAATGCACTATCTAGGGAATAGGGTGCCATTTGGAATGTAGCCTATCTATTAGAGAGGAAATGAGCCTTGGGGATAATTGGACAATTAATGCTAATAAAACACTGATTCTGCTCTCAGGGGAGAATCACCTTATTATCTGTGGAAGGAAGTCATCATTGTTCTCACTGAGGAGAATTTGAGATATAGATTAGGACCTGGGCCCTATTGGAAATAAGAAGTCCTCATCAATGTGAAGCCCATAAAACAATAATTACTTGTGTGAGGTTCTCTATTGAATACTTAAGAGAAAAGGAAAACGAATCTCTGTATAAAGAATTCCTCTAAGACAGATTTTAAGACAAATCCACCTTTGGCCCAGCCACAAAATCCCACTGAAACACTGTTTCACTTCAACAATAGTCAAACAGTTTGATTTAGTTTGGATTCCGGGGATACCTTTGACCTGCTAAAAATAAAGCACCAATGACCACTGAGCCAATCCTTAATTCAAAAATATACAGTTATTTAAGAGCCAAAAAGGAATCCCACCATCGGAAGTTGGCTTTATGTGTGAACACACATCTATGAAAAGTTAGACATGACTAATGTACACTCATAATAGCCATTCACAACGCCCTGTAAGTCATCATCACTCTACCTAATAATAACCTTAGGAGTCAGCCAATAATAGATCAGTGAGATTTACAGTGTGTGGGGTCATTCCTCATCCATAGAATATTAATCTGGTTGGTGTGAGTGTCTTACATTGAGCCTCCCACAGTATCTTTCTAACATCACACTTTTCAGATCTCTCATGTTATTGATCAACATTATATTTTACTACACACAACATCAATACAGGGCTGGGGATGGCAGAATTACCGGATAACCATGTAACCGACAGTTATGGATGAAGACCGTCATGAAAATAAAATAACTGTCATAACCGTTTAAATCAGTGGAGGCTCCTCAGAGGAGGAAGGGGAGGACCATACTCCTCAGTGAATTTCAGAAAAATGTCAATAGTAAAACCTTAAAAAAAGTTAACATTTTTAGATAAAACTATGCTAAATATATTCACGTCACCAAATAGTTTATTAAAGCACACTGTTTAGCAATGAAGGTCTACAGTAGCCTCAGAATCACTCTGTAAGGTAGCACCATAGTGTAACCGGAGGACAGCTAGTTTCTGTCCTCCTCTGGGTACATTGACTTCAATACAAAACCTAGGAGGCTCATGGTCCTCACCCCCTTTCCATAGACTTACACAGTAATTATGACAACTTCCGTAGGACCTCCTCCAACTTATCAGAGCTCTTGCAGCATCAATTGACATGTTGTCCACCTAATCAAACGATCAGAGAATTAATCTAGTCCTGAAAGCATAAACTACAGCAAGCTAACACTGCAGTGTATAAAATGTGGTGAGTAGTTGACTCAAAGTGAGCGAAAGACAATAGTTGAATAATTTTGAACAAATTAATTTCTTTCAAAATGAAAGAGAAGCAAGAGAGATATTTCATAGTATATATTCTTTTACTTTCACTTACTTAGCTAGTGTCAAATGCAGCTAGCTAGTTTAGCCTATTC
The DNA here is from genome assembly GCA_030435695.1 of Brachymystax lenok tsinlingensis. Taxonomy (NCBI): domain Eukaryota; kingdom Metazoa; phylum Chordata; class Actinopteri; order Salmoniformes; family Salmonidae; genus Brachymystax; species Brachymystax lenok. The sequence continues at coordinate 24,340,683 of CM059788.1, read as the reverse complement.
AAACACCTGGTTCAAACAAAGAATGATTCTATGTTAGCTAGTTGGCTATGGCTATCCAACACTGGAACTCTTCCAAGTCAAGGTAAGCTTTTGGTTTTATTAATTTACTGCCACCGGAGCCCGCCAGTGTAACTGCCAAATTGCTTGCTGCTGACTGTACACTGTACTGCATGACTGTAGCGATTTACTAAAACGTTAGTTCTAGTAGCTACAGTGCATTCGGGAAAGTATTCAGACCCCTTGACTTTTTACACATTTTGTTATGTTACAGCCACCATGACTCTTCCTAGAGCTGGTCTCCTGGCCAAACTGCGCAATCGGGCGAGAAGAGCCTTGGTCAGGAAGGTGACCAAGAACACGATGGTCACTCTGAGTTCCACTGTGGAGATGGGAGAACCTTCCAGAAGGACAACCATCTCTGCAGCACTCCACCAATCAGGCCTTTATGGTAGAGCGGCCAGACGGAAGCCACTCCTCAGTAAATGGCACATGACAGCCCGCTTGGAGTTTGCCAAAAGGCACCTAAAGGACTCTCAGCCCATGAGAAACAAGATTATCTGATGAAACCAAGATTGAACTCTTTGGACAGAATGCCAAGGGTCATATCTGGAGGAAACCAGGCACCGCTCATCACCTGGCCAATACCATCCCTACGGTGAAGCATGGTGGTGGCAGCATCATGCTGTGGGGATGTTTTTCAGCTGCAGGGACTGGGAGACTAGTTAGGATCAAGGGAAAGATGAACGGAGCAAAGTACAGAGAGATCCTTGATCCCTGCTCCAGAGCACTCAGGACCTCAGACTGGAGCGAAGGTTCACCTTCCAACAGGACAAAGACCCTAAGCACACAGCCAAGACAGGAGCGGAGCGGCTTTGGGACAAGTCTCTGAATGTCCTTGAGTGGCCCAGCCAGAGCCTGGACTTGAACCCGATTGAACATCTCTGGAGAGACCTGAAAATAGCTGTGCAGCGACGCTCCTCATCTAACCTGACAGAGCTTGAGAGGATCTGCAGAGAAGAATGGGAGAAACCCATATACAGGTGTGCCAAGCTTGTAGCGTCATACCCAAGAAGACTCTAGGCTGTAATCGCTGCCAAAGGTGCTTCAACAAAGTACTGAGTAAAGGGTCTGAAAACTTTGTAAATATGATATTTCAGTTTTAGATTTTTTTATACATTTGCAAAAAATTCAAAAAACGTGTTTTTGCTTCGTCATTATGGGTTTTATTGTGTGTAGGTTGATGATGGGAAAGAACTATTTAATACATTTTAGAATAAGGCTGTAACATAACAAAATGTGTAAAAAGTTAAGGGGTCTGAATTCTTTCCAAATGTATAAAATTGAGCACCAAGCAATGCAATCTCCATAGACAAACATTGGCCGTAGAATGGCATTACTGAAGATCTCAGTGACTTTCAACATGGCACCGTCATAGGATGCCACTTTCCTTAGAATGTCTGCCCTGCTAGAACTGCCCCAGCCAACTGTAAGTGCTGTTATTGTGAAGGGGAAATGTCTAGGAGGAAACAACTGCTCAACCGCAAAGATGTAGGCAACACAAGCTCACAGTACAGGACAGCCGAGTGATACACATATTTTCCCCAATTTCGCACTAATGCAATTCCACAAAATATACAAAGTGCATAGCAGCAGATTAGCAAAAAAAATAATAGCACATTATCCAAACAGGTTGTCGCATAGAAGACTTTAGCCTAGCGTATTTACTTCACACAAAGTCGCAATAAATTCAAAGCACACACGTAATTGACACTGCCGGACTGCACACACAACCCGAAGGCAGTTAATAAACTACAGGAAACCTCTACAGTATAGTCTATTGAGCTGTTACTGTGACTCTTCAGACAGTCACACATTTTATAGGACAATGCACAATTCACTTCATAGGCATCTAATTCACAGACATGAAGTCTGTTAACAATTCAGAGAGGCATGAGTTAAAATGTTATCATCTCCTGTCCTAGAGCCAAGGCTATTTTCCTATCCAGTTCCAATCCCACTGAAACCCAAAATGCTAATTCCTGTCTCACATGAAAATTCCTAATTTTATTCTGTAATCCATAGGTTGCTATGCATTATCAAAGCACATCTCTCGCCTATGCATGTCAAAACACAGCTATAACATTTCCCCCGCTTCTCTGCACTGTCTCATACTTGCTGCCCATGAGAGCTTCACTAGAGAATGTGTGAATAACAAACGGTTTGAGAGTAGATATGGATATGTTTAAAACAGAGTTGGTCCTCGTTAAGAATAAGATACCTTCCCACTGGGCACAGACGTCAGTTCAACGTTTATTCCACGTTAGTTCAATGTAATTTCGTTGAAATGATGTGTTAACAATGTTGATTCAACCAGTGTGTGCCCAGTGGGGTGATATTTAAACTATTTGCACTCTTCATCTCTCTCGTTATTCATGTGCTGATCTACAGTATCTGTATAATCATCAACTAGATTTTGCCAAATATAGGAGATATTCTGTCTCGGGGGGCACTTTGTGCATCCTGAGCCTGCTCTGTGTCGAGGTAACCTACTGCTGGAATGCGCTGAATTAATAGAGGAATATGATATCGCTCTGAATTTATGAACGGCCTGTCTCGCAATTCACAACAATGTCATTGGTGAGCAAAGATAGTTACTCTATCATTACTAAATATCAGTTGAATTTGCTCTGAAATCTTTACATAGTGGCGCGGCCAATTATTTCCAGTACTGAAACTTAGTGGATATTCGGGAAAATCCACATCCCTACTCCCTATACAACTTTACTTTGTTTTACACAAAATGCGTTAATTCCGAGAAATATCTCCATTCTTAGCAATTAAACCACCCTCCACGGCATTGACCGTTCAGCGTGTTTATTATGAATTTGAATGTCAAAACAGTCAAGTGAACCAAAGAGAGTAATTAAGGGGAGAGACTGGGGAGCTCAGCTAATCATCAGACCTAAATCTAAAGAGGTCTCCCAGGTCTCTCTCTCTCTCTCCCCCTCTCCCTCCCTCCCGTGGGTCTTGGAATGGGAGTGAGGTTCTAGAGTCAAGTTCGGGACAGGACGGGACAAAATCGACAGTCCACAGGAATGGGCAGCATAGGAATAGTTATAAACTGAAGGGGGCAGAGGGATTAGAAATATGTCATGTGTGGAGCATTGCAACCAAAAAAAAAGAACTGTGTGTAGGCCTAATATAATTTACTTAATAAAAATCTGTGAGATTTCTGCATATTGCACCTTTAATAAAACACAATTTTCCACCACCATGGTAGAGTGGCTAATGCTACTTGAGCCAATCAGGTTGCAGCAGTCTTTGTACTGCAGTTTGTACCCAGAAAGACAATTTCTATACATTGCCACATAGAGAAGTCAGATTTGAAAATTCCTAATAAGACATCACCTTTGTGCACAAAACGTCCAATCAACTATTCAAATAATTGTTTGCAGAGGCAGATTTTTTTATTTTTTATTATTCATCCAATGTCTTCCATGTTTTTGGATGATGTGATGACGTCGTCGCTGCTCCCGGTGCACACTGTGTGCATGTGATGTTGGTCCATATAAACCGGATGCAACCCGAATATAGACAATCCATGAATCGGCGTATGCGAATGTGAATAGATTACCTTGAAAACAATAGGTAGACATCTTGGACGCAGTCTCCAGTTCTTATTATACCTCAGTAGTGTATAGCCAGCTGCATACTTGTCTTAGGTCTCTCTTTATGTAGTGTTGTCTCTCTTGTTGTGATGTGTGTTGTGTCCTATATTTAAATATTTTATTTATTTTTATTTTTAATCCCCCGTCCCTGCAGGGGGCCTTTTGGTAGACCGTCATTGTAAATAAGAATTTGTTCTTAACTGACTTGCCTAGTTAAATTAAAGAAAATCTAAATACAGTCCAGTTGGACACAGATGACGTGGTAGGAATAATAGTGCCACCTGCCAGCCGGTTGGGCTAGTGGAACCCCCCAGAGCAGGGGACAAACAGACGAGCAGTTAACAGAGGAAGTATTTCAGATGACTACAAGTACACATGGGCATGGGACAGGACTGATTTTAAATCGGGACGGGACAGGAAAGTTCTGGGGTTGTAGACAGCACGGGAACAGGATCAAGACAGCACGGGAACATTTTGACAGGACAAGACAGGAATTAATTTTCACTCCTGTGTCAATCTCTAACTCGGTATCCCGGTCACCGGTATTCAACCATAGTGAGAACCCCTCTGATCGTTACAAAATAACGGGATTTCTAATAGCTAACCTCAAAGTTAAGAAGAGACAGTCATTCAAACTACACTCTTTTCAAGAAGAAAATAACTGTTCACTTAACACTAAAAGTAGTTTTGGTATTACAGTATGTTGAACTGTGACATTATCCATAGTAGTAAAAAAAAGTTGTTTCCCAAATCGGACTTCCGAGATTGGATATATTTCAGTGACAAGCCAGTATAACAGAACCACAGTTTAGAGTAGATACTGTTTTTCCCATTACAGCGGGACAATTTCATTACCCCATGCCCAGACGTAGTAATAAACGACTCACACTGCCTGTGGCAGAAATTGCACTGCAGATTTATAATATATCCTGTTCTGCTCCTACTGTATGCATCTGTCAACGTATGACATGAGAGAAATATCACTGAATCGTGACTTGTTTTGAATGAGAACTTCAGGAAGGCTGTAGGCTACAGTATGTCTGGACACTTCTAAATATTTTCAACTAATAAAATGAATAGTGACATACACCAATTCACAGGATAGCGTGAAGAAATCACTCCATGAGATATGTTTATACAACAACATCATTCTTATGACAATAACATTAGTGTAAATATATTTTTGGACTTGTAATATGTCCATAGCATCCTGATTTAGACCCCGAAACAGGATCTCATTAAGTTCTGTTTAGTTGTGGTCATATGTCTATATGACACACGTTATTGTCCTCATGGGGGCTTCCATCTCATACAGTAGCTAAAGCAATAGTAAGTAAGTAGTCTTAGCTTGTGTGAGCCAGAACGGCTACTAGGGCAGGAGCCTATCTCCTGTTTCTGTAGCATGAGGCAGCTTGACGTACAAGTACACCCCCAGGACAGGACCCTAGTCTATCGCAGGGCCTTACCCCAAATCTATCTCCTTCATGCTAAGTGCCATCAGGTTCCATTTTTACAGTCTTTCATATGACTCGTTGAGGGATTTAACTCACAACCTTCAAAAAAAACGTATTATATGTTTTGTCATTCATTAGACACTCTTATCCAGAGCGACTTACAGGAGCAAGCAGGGTTAAGTACCTTGCTTAAGAGCACATGGACATATCTTTCACCTAGTCAGCTTTGGGGTTCAAACCAGCAACCTTCCGGTTACTGGCCCAATTGTCACAACTTCAGCTGAAGTTGGTCCCTCTCCTTGTTCGGGCAGCTTTCGGCGGGTCGACGTCACCAGTTTTCTAGCTACCGCCGATCTACTTTTAATTTTCTACGTTTTTTTTTGTCTTCATTATACACACCTGGTTTTTATCCCATAATTACATGTTCCTTATTTAAACCCTCTGTTTCCCTCATGGTTTTGTGCGTGTTTGTTCTATGTTAGATGTTCTTGTTATTGTGCGCTTGGACTTTTCTACCAATTTTGGTAGTTTGTACTTTGAGTAAAGTTACGTGATTACTCATCTCCGTTGTCCTGCGCCTGACTCTGTCTACCTGCTACACAGAGACTTCTGACAAAAACACGCACCAAATATGGAGTCAGCAGGAGAACACAGCCTTCCTCTGCCTATTGAGGAGCGCATCCAGCAGCACGCGACCATGTTGCAACATCTCGGCACAGCCATGGATCGCGTGCTGCATAATCTGGAGCGATGGGAGAGAGGTTTCCAGCGCCTCCACCAGCATATCAACCTCCCACTCCATCACCCACACAGCTGTCCACACCTCCTTCACCTGGACCCAGTGGGATTCGGCTCGCGCTCCCGAGGGCATATGATGGAACGGCTGCCGGGTGCCAGGGGTTCCTACTCCAACTAGAGCTCTACCTGGCGACCGTTCATCCGGCTCCCTCAGGACGCGAGAGAGCGTGTCCGCCTTCGTCTCCTGCTTATCCGGGAAAGCCCTGAAGTGGGCCAACGCCGTATGGGGGGAGGACGAAGCGGCGTTGGACAATTACGAGGAGTTCACCCGCTTCAGGACAGTGTTCGACCATCCACCTGAGGGTAGAGCGGCGGGTGAACGCCTGTTCCACCTCAGGCAGGGGACGAGGAGTGCACAGGACTTTTCTCTGGAGTTCCACACCCTGGCCGCCGGAGCGGGATGGAATGACAGAGCCCTGATCGACCATTACAGATGCAGTCTGCGCGAGGACGTCCGACGGGAGCTGGCCTGCAGGGACACCACCCTATCCTTCGCCCAGCTGGTGGATATGTCCATCGGTCTTGATACCCTGCTTGCAACCCGTGGACGTCCGGATCAGGGCCTGTTAGATCCATCCCCAACACCTCTGATCCAACACCTATGGAGCTAGGAGGGACTGTGCTTAGGGGGGCCGGAGGGGCCACTCCCTGCACCTTATGTGGCTGCAGAGGGCACACTGCTGGTCGGTGCTGGGGGGGGGTACCTCAGGGAGTCGAGGCAGCAGGCAGGGCACTATCGTGTCATCCCAGGTGAGTAGGCACCAGACTCGCCCAGAGCCCCCTGCTGCTCACATGTTTTTGTTTATAGATTTTCCTGAGTTTTCCCAGCATAAGGCACTCGTCGATTCAGGCGCAGCTGGGAACTTTATTGACCGTTCATTTGCCCGTAGTATAGAGATCCCCATTGTGTCTGTTGATATGCCCTTCCCTGTGCATGCCTTAGATAGTCGACCATTAGGGTCACGGCTGATTAGGGAGGTTACCACAGGGGGGTCATGAGGAGAAGATTAGTCTCTACCTCAATGATTCTCGTGCGTTTCCCGTGGGGCTGGGTCTACCCTGGTTGGCCTATCATGACCCCACTATTTCGTGGCAACAGAGGGCTCTAAAGGGATGGTCACGAGAGTGCTCGGGGAGGTGTGTAGGTGTTTCCATCGGTGCAACTACGGTGGAGAGTCCAGACCAGGTCTCCAACGTGCACATCCCCACAGAATATGCCGATTTGGCTCTCGCCTTCTGTAAAAAGAAGGCGACTCAATTACCACCCCGTCGACGGGGGGATTGTGCGAAACATCTCCTGGTAGACAAAGCACTTCCCAGGAGTCACGTGTATCCTCTGTCACAGGAGGAGACGGCAGCTATGGAGACATATGTTTCCGAATCTCTGAAACAGGGATACATTCGGCCCTCCACTTCACCTGCCTCCTCGAGTTTATTTTTTGCGAAGAAGAAGGATGGAGGTCTGCACCCGTGTATTGACTATCGAGGTATCAATCAGATCACTGTGAGGTACAGCTACCCGCTGTCTCTCATAGCCAGAGTGATCGAGTCAATGCATGGGGCGCGCTTCTTCACAAAATTGGATCTCAGGAGTGCGTACAATCTGGTGCGTATCCGGGAGGGGAACGAGTGGAAGACAGCATTTAGTACCACCTCAGGGCACTACGAGTACCTCGTCATGCCGTACGGGTTGATGAATGCGCCATCAGTCTTCCAGGCATTTGTAGACAAGATTTTCCGGGACCTGCACGGGCAGGGTGTAGTGGTGTATATCGACGACATCCTGATATACTCCGCTACACGCGCCAAGCATGTGTCCCTGGTGCGCAAGGTGCTGGGTAGACTGTTGGAGCATGACCTTTACGTCAAGGCTGAGAAATGTCTGTTCTTCCAGCAGTCCATCTCCTTCCTAGGGTACCGCATTTCCACGTCAGATGTGGAGATGTAGAATGACCACATTTCAGCCGTGCGTAATTGGCCGACTCCAACTACGGCAAAGGAAGTGCAGCAGTTCTTAGGGTTTGCCAACTACTACCGGAGGTTTATCCGGGGCTTTGGTCAGGTAGCGGCTCCTATTACCTCACTGCTGAAGGGGGGGCCGGTGTGACTGCAGTGGTCAGCTGAGGCGGACATGTCTTTTAGTCATCTGAAGTCTCTGTTTACCTCGGCTCCCGTGCTGGCTCATCCGGATCCCTCTTTGGCATTCATAGTTGAGGTGGACGCGTCCGAGGCTGGGATAGGAGTTGTGCTGTCTCAGCGCTCGGGTACGCCACCAAAACTCTGCCCCTGTGTCTTCTTTTCGAAGAAGCTCAGCTCGGCAGAGCGAAACTATGATGTGGGGGACCGGGAGGTGTTGGCTGTCGTAAAGGCTCTGAAGGTGTGGAGACACTGGCTTGAGGGGGCTGAACACCCTTTTCTCATCCGGACTGACCACCGTAATCTGGAGTACATCCGGGCGGCGAGGAGACTGAACCCTCGCCAGGCAAGGTGGGCCATGTTTTTCACCGGTTTTGTTTTCACCCTTTCCTACAGACCAGGTTCCCAGAACGCTAAGGCAGATGCACTGTCCCGGATGTATGACACAGAGGAGCGGGCCATAGATCCCACTCCCATACTTCTGGCCTCTTGCCTGGTGGCACCGGTCATGTGGGAGCTGGACGCGGACATAGAGCAGGCGTTGCGTACAGAGCCCACTCCCATTCAGTGTCCAGCTGGATGTCTGTACGTTCCGTCTGCTGTCCGCGACCGTCTGATCTATTGGGCCCACACGTCACCCTCCTCTGGTCATCCTGGCATCGGTCGGACAGTGCGCTGCCTTAGTGGGAAGTACTGGTGGCCCACCTTAGCTAAGTACGTGAGGGTTTATGTTTCCTCCTGCTCGGTGTGCGCCCAGTGCAAGGCGCCTAGGCACCTGCCCAGAGGGAAATTACAACCCCTACCCATTCCACAATGGCCATGGTCACAGCTGTCTGTGGATTTCCTGACAGATCTTCCAACATCACAGGGAAACACCACGATCCTGGTCGTTGTGGATCGGTTTTCTAAGTCCTGCCGCCTACTTCCTTTGCCCGGTCTCCCTACGACCTGCGGAGGCCCTGTTCACCCACATCTTCCCGGCACTACGGGGTGCCTGAGGACATAGTTTCTGATCGGGGTCCCCAGTTCACGTCCAGGGTTTGGAGGGCGTTTATGGAATGTCTGGGGGTCTCGGTCAGCCTTACCTCAGGTTTTCACCCCGAGAGTAACGGGCAGGTGGAGTCAACCAGGATGTGGGTAGGTTTCTGCGGTCCTATTGCCAGGACCGGCCGGGGGAGTGGGCGAGTTTCATCCCCTGGGCAGAGATGGCCCAGAATTCACTCCGCCACTCCTCCACTAACCTCTCCCCCCTTCCAGTGCGTACTAGGGTACCAGCCGGTTCTGGCACCGTGGCATCAGAGTCAGATCGAGGCTCCTGCGGTGGATGAATGGTTTAGGCACTCGGAGGAGACCTGGGAGGCCGCCCATGTGCACCTACAACGAGCCGTGAGGCGGCAGAAGGAGAGTGCCGACCACCACCGCAGTGAGGCCCTGGTGTTCGCACCGGGGGACAGGTTCTGGATCTCGACCCGAAACCTGCCCCTCCACCTGCCCTGCCGGAAGTAGGGCCCGCGGTTTGTGGGGCCCTTTAAAGTCCTGAGGAGATTGAACCCCCCCCGGACATCGAGGGGGCCCCAGCGTATGCTGTCCGAGCCATCATGGACTCAAGGTGCCGGGCGAGGGGCCTACAGTACCTCGTGGAGTGGGAGGGGTATGGCCCGGAGGAGAGATGTTGGGTACCGGTGGAGGACATCCTGGACCCATCGTTGCTGCTGGAGTTTCACCGTCTCCACCCGGAACGCCCTGCGCTTTGTCCTCCGGGTCATCCCCGAGGCCGGTGTCGGGGGGGGTTACTGTCACGACTTCAGCTGAAGTTGGGTTCGGGCAGCTTTCGTCGGTCGACGTCACCAGTTTTCTAGCTACCGCCGATCTGCTATTCATTTGCTATGTTTTTTTGTCTTCATTATACACACCTGGTTTTTACCCCATAATTATATGTTCCTTATTTAAACCCTCTGTTTCCCTTATGGTTTTGTGCGTGTTTGTTCTATGTTAGATGATCTTGTTATTGTGAGCTTGGATTTTTCTACCAATTTTGGTAGTTTGTACTTTGAGTAAAGTTACGTGATTACTCATCTCCGTTGTCCTGCGCCTGACTCTGCCTACCTGCTACACAGAGACTTCTGACACCAATGCTCTTAACCGCTAGACTACCTGCCACTGCCACTCCAGCCACAAGGCCAATGAGTTGGTCAGCTGAAACAATATATGTAGGAAAAAACTATAACAAAAGTGATAGGAGGGCAAAAAAATGTAATAAGATTTTAATGCGGAACAGTTTTGATATTACTGTATATGACAGAGAAAGTTACAGTCTGATGTGAAGGAGCGTGATAGGACTGTTTCTAAAGAAAATTCTCATGAAGAAAATACAGTATATCATATATCTCAACACACATATCAATTCAGGCAAATGCTCTCTCTGTACTGTATATCCAATGGACTTTTCCAAGACAAGTGTGCTACTCTTAGCATAACTATAGTTTTAATTTTAAGATTAAGATTATATGTCTCTAATGTCTATGCTAATGTTTTAGACATATGTAAATTGTAATGTATTTTTGTCTGTGGTGTCTTTTTATTTTTGTCTCGGACCCCAGGAAGATGCCATTGGCGTCGGCTAATTGGGATCCTTATAAAAATCATAAATTACTTCATGGGTTGAAAGCTCTGGTTATAGCACAGGACATCATGATAACCAACACTTTAAATATGGATTATTGACTAGGGTGATTCTACAGGAAAAGAGTGAAAGAGCCACAGTAACTAATTTCCTGTAATAATTACCAGCTTGGCTTGGCCCTATCCCCCTTTAACAGGATTTAGCATTTATCCTCCACTTCTAAATCCTCCACTTCTAAATCCTCCACTTCTAAGGTGCCATAATAATGACCCAAATAGAAATCATTACTCTCTTCCAAGTCTTTTGCTCTAATTCTAATAATGAGAGGATGGAATCTTTCAGGAGTTCCAGTTCCAAATCTCAAAATGTCTCGTGGATGGAAGGCAGCCAAAGACATGGCGCGAAAACACGCTGCTCCCAAATTGAAAAGCCAATTACACACAAACCACACGAGAGATAGACGACAAGTGTAATGTGCCAGTGTGTCCTTGTGCTTCATGTGGTGCCTCACACAGAGAAGCAACTAGGGAGGGAATAGTACCATATCAATGTGCTTTAGCTGGGGGTTTAGTGTAGGCACTGAAACCCAACTACAGTTACACAGTACAGCTAACTGGACACTAAATATTGACTCAACATAGGATATCAACGGAAATGATTTATCCTCTCTCTATGTACATAATATACTATACACAGCTGTTTTGACTTTGAGCCCAACTTGAAAGGACAATACATCTGATCATTTACTAGAAGCACAACAATGAGCATGCATTTAATTGATTGCTACTATTTCAAACTGGTAGTAGTAATCTAAATGCAGATTGCTTGCTTTACATACTCATTCCAGTACAGCGAGATGAGATGTCATCATATCCAACGTTACCTTGAACCTCAATCACCCTGGAAGAAAGCTTTACCATGCTGTAACTTTACACTATCATATTTCAAAGCAGATTAAATTGGGCTTGTTCTACAATCCAAAGAGATTTAGGCAGCAGGGAGATGCTAACCTGAGCTTTGTTGTGCTTGAACTGGGCCCAGAAGACAGCATTCACAAAATACGGATACATTTTGGCATAATTCCCGTTACTCCTCCGCAATGTAATTAACAAAAAAATCAACATTAAGCTGCTGCGACATTCTTTACAGAAAAAAACTATCCAAAACTATCCCCCCCAAAAAAACGGTACATCTATAATTTACGGAGCATACTCTCAGGGGGTTAACTAGGATTAAACTGAGGATGTAGAGAACACCACGATTATCTCCATAGCCATTAGGGTATTCCAGCTATATTCTACAGTATTATCTACTCCTTTAGCGAGGTCATTACTACAATCCCCTCATGGAGATCTCAGTCACTCAGGAATTCACTAAATGGGCACTGTATTCTGATACTCAACATTATATGGCTCAAAGGTGTAAAATACATCAGTTGCCTGCAACTTTTAAATGCAAACACATTGCAGCGTTACCAAGTTTGACACTGATTTCCGGGGATTGCTGCTCATTTCTGAGAATATGTTTACTGATTTGCGGCAGGTAGCCTAGTGGTTAGAGAATTGGGCCAGTAACTGAAAGGTTGCTAAATTGAATCCCTGAGCTGACAAGGTAAAAATCTGTCTTTCTGCCTGTGAACAAGGCAGTTAACCCACTGGTCCCAAGCCATCATTGTAAATAAGAATTTGTTAGTTAAATAAAAATGTTGTCGTCAGTATATTTGAGTTCCTGGAATGAATGAATACTCTGGTGGGCAATTCACCTGTGCTTTAATGACCTCTCATGAGAGATGAACTGTGAGGACTGAGACACTGTGCCAAATCAAGGAGGAATTGTTTCTTGTTTACAAAGACCATTTCAATCTAGTGGGAGTTTAGGTATATTAGTAGGGTCTCTCACTGTGAATATAATGAGATCATCGATTCACCTGCCTGCATGAGAGCTTGGCTGGCTTTGAACTCCCTGATCTTAACTAACGAATGACTGAATCCAATGCCTATGCATGCTGTGCCACTGTTATTCAATTTACCTCAGTCTACTTTGATACAGACTGTTATGCAAAAGGAATTTATAATTATGAATGTATTAATCTCTCGTAAAAATTAACACCTACGTACGGTATAAGTCTCCAGCACACAAAAAGATAAATCTGCCCTTTACATGATACAATACTGTCTCCCGCCCCCTGCTCTGCTCCCCCTAGCCTTGAAACAGACAGAGGGCATTGTGTGTTTCAGACTCTTATGCAACCATTAGAAAATCCAGGGGTTACCTTTGGGATTTGAGCGTCCTTCAAGCCATCCCCAGCTAGCACATTTGGTTCCTTGGAAGTTTTTGGTGTAACATTGGTCTGGGAACAAAGCCATATGTTTCTTGACCAGTAAAAGTGAACGTATTTTAAACGTTCTGACAACAGAAGTGAAAAAATTGCCTGTTCTGGGAACATACATTTTTAGGTTGCAGGGAGGTTCTGAGAATGTTTTCCTGAGAGGTTTCATTAACGTTCTGAGAACAGAAATTAAATCATTTTCTGAGAACATTCTAAATGTTGTGAATGTTGTTTATGAAATGTAAAGGTTATTTGGAGGTTGAATAACTTCCTTAAAACTTTCACTGAATGTTTCAATAAGACTTTTAATAACACTGCTAGCTTAGTTTGGGTAAACTTTTTTGAACTCCAAGCACAGATAGGACACATGGAAATTAATTTTCTTAAGCCGGGTGTACACGAGTTTGGCCCCGATTTAGCTGTGCCAGACAGGTTTTTGAGATCGGAAACAAAATCCCCATGTTGTTGCCTACTCGGGATGAGCGGCCATCCCCAACTCTTGTTTAATGTGAGCGGGTCAGAGACGCAATCTGAGGGCTACCGATCCGGTCTTTGAGCAGTCCCAGACACCCCGATATTTTTAAAAGCTTGATTTTATGGGCACTAAATCTGCAATGCTCTTGTTGTGTGAGATATGCAACAACAAGATTTGAGAACGGTGATCAGCAACAGCCAATGAGAGCTCTCCAGAGGAGGAGCTAGTGAGATGACGTTGTATCGCATCACCCAGAATGTGTACTCTCGAGCAGGAGCATGACCAGTACTAGTATGCGTTTGTAATTGCCATAGTGTCAAATCGTTACAGCTCTGACAAGCTCTTTACACACAATGTTATTCAACTCAAAATATATTGGCTAGATATTTCAACTCGGTATGGCAAGCGTGAATGTCTGACTGAAAATGTTTATGAGGCTGCTTTGGGCCAAAGCTCGTTCTAGCTATCTAATCACATCACATCCTTGTAGTGAGACAGCGTCATATCGAGAATCATCACGACCAAGTGAAGAATCTTCTAGTGTGTGACGCCCCATCTGTGCTGCTACGATGGCAAGACAAAAGAACGACAGGAAAGATGGTCGTTTAATGTGAGAGGCTCAGCAATGTTAGGATTTTAAAAGTTGTGTAGTGTCCACCCGGCATTAGGCATGCAAACACATTTATTTTATTGTGTAACAGCATCATTGAAATTTAAACCTATGATCTTCTGTTCTCTATTCATGGAATTAGTCAACTGCGCCACCAGGACGGAGCTAGCATGCCATGTTTTTTTAAACTCATACAAAGCTGTTAATTTTTGTCTATTCAAACTGACCACATTTCAAAGAGAACAAGCACTCATTAAGATCAGGTGTGGCAAATTAGTGGGCGTGGCCAACACACCTGAACACACTTAACAAGATAGAGGATAGAGAGTTTTGTTGACGCCAAGAACTGAATGTATGTTTTTAAATAACATTCTTTGAAAGTTATTTAAATGTTACTAATTGTGTTGTTATGTGTTAATAACATTTAGACTACGTTACCCAGCAGGCTAGGCGGGGGGGGTCACGTGGTGGGGGTTGAAGAATGCCTTGCATGGCTTAAGAACGGTGTTTGCTAGCTGAAGTATATGTTCATTAAAAAGTAGTTAAACCTACGCCCCGGTTTGTCATTATATAAAGGAACAAACATAACATGGTGTCAGAAGTGGTAGTCGCTATGGCGAGACAGAGAAATTAAATGAGTAACTCTGAAAGTTTCCACGAAGAACATTGAACATTCTACCACAAGTGACGTGAGTAGTCGAAGACGCTAGCTTGCAATTGCGCGGGTAACGAGCCGCAGCGGCGAGAGTGACAGCAGCGGGAGCGAGGCTGCATTTGAATCTGTTGACGAGCAACATACTGAAGTAGGAGAAATTCTGGTTTTCCGTCATGGATAGGCTTAGTCCTCCTACTCCTATGCAGTTAACAGGCAATTTAGCTGACAATTGGAAACGTTTCAAGCAGAGATTCAATATCTACCTAGCAGCCAGTGGAGCAGGGGAGATGATGACAAATTGAAAGCTTCCATTTTTCTGCACGTTCTTGGAGAGGATGCATTGGACGTTTACAATAGCTTTCAACTAGACGAGGTAAACTTGACATTGCCTGTGCTAATGGCTAAATTTGAGGAGTACTTTGTACCAAGCCAGAACGTCACGTTTGAGAGATACAAGTTTTTCTCTCATGATCAGAAACAGGAGTCAGTTTTGACCAGTATTTGGCTGAGCTGAACACACTGAGCAAAACATGTGAATTTGAAAATCTGAAAGACTCACTAGTGAAAGACAGGATAGTCTGTGGCATACTTGATAATGGACTCAAGGAGAGATTGCTGCGTGAGCAAGATTTAACTTTGGAGAAAGCAGTGAATATGTGTAGAGCAGCTGAAACCACCAGAGCACAAGCTAAAGAGCTGCGCAGGGATGAGACGTCAGTGCATGCCATAAAAAGAGAGGAGCAACACACACAACGCCTTACAAAACAGAAACAAGCAAAAGAGAGAAATCAAAACACTACATGTGGAAAATGTGGATTTATCCACAAGCCAAAATTGCCCTGCATATGGCAAATCATGTAACAACTGTGGGAAAAATAATCATTTCTCAAAATGCTGCAAAGCCGAGGCTACAAAGAAAAAGGTTCACACAGTCAAGGAGGAGATTGAAGAATTCTTTGTTGATTCTGTGGAAATATGCAATGCAGTGAAAGCTGAATGGATTGTGCCATTGACTGTGAATGAAACTATAATACCATTCAAGCTTGATACTGGAGCACAGGTAAACCTGTTGTCGCTGGATGACTACAAAACACTGAAGGTGAAGAGCAAAATACACCCGGTGAAAATTAAGGTTACTGGTTATACTGGGGAGAATGTACCAGTCAAAGGAAGCTGCATAGTAACTTTACAGCACAAAGGAAAACAGTTCAGAGCACAGCTGCTGATTGTGGAAAAGAGTGTACAGCCTATTCTAGGAATCAATGCATGTGAAAAGCTCAATTTGCTGAAAAGAGTGTATGTAGTGACATCACAGACTGAAAATGACCAGGAATCGCTACTGGCTGAGTATGAGGATGTGTTTGAGGGTCTTGGATGTTTACCAGGAGAACACAAAATATGTACCAATGACAAAATTACTCCAGTTGTGCATGCATGTAGAAAAGTTCCATTTGCATTGAGGAAAAAGCTCAAGGAGGAACTCGGACGCATGGAAAAGATGGACGTCATCACAAAAATGGATGAACCTACAGACTGGGTAAGCTCACTGGTTATTGTGGTGAAAAAGAATGGCGATCTCAGGATATGTCTAGACCCAAGAGATCTCAACAAAGCAATCAAGAGAGAGCACTTCAAGTTGCCAACCAGAGAAGAGATAATGTCGCAGTTTGCTGGAGCAAAGTGGTTCAGTAAGCTTGATGCCTCATCAGGATTCTGGCAAATGAAGCTAGGCGATGCAAGCTCAAGGCTATGCACATTCAACACACCTGAGGGCAGGTACAGATTTCTTCGTCTACCATATGGGATTCTCTCAGCGCCAGAGGTCTACCACAAGACAATCCACATGATCTTCGAGCATATTCCTGGAGTGGAGACCATGATGGATGACATCATCGTCTGGGGGGCCACAAAAGAAGAACACGACGCAAGAGTGAGACAAGTGCTGGACCTGACACGGAAGGTCAACCTAAAACTAAACAAGGACAAATGCGAGTTTGGTGTGAAAACACTTACCTTCGTGGGAGATGTACTTTCAGAGGATGGAGTCAAACCAGACCCGAGGAAAACATCAGCCATCAACAACATGGAGCGCCCGAAGAACAAGGGCGGCGTGAGGCGCTTCATGGGCATGATCACCTACCTTGCAAAGTTCATACCTCAACTGTCAGCACAGTCCGCTCCACTCAGATGTCTACTGGAACAGAAAAACGAATGGGAATGGTCCCATGAACAGGAAAACTGCTTCAAAAACCTAAAGAAGACAATCACAGAAGAGCCAGTGCTCAGGTTCTATGATCCAGAGAAAAGCACAAGGATTTCTGCAGGCCAGCGTCACAGTTTGGCCTGGGAGCAGTTCTTCTGCAACAGCATGATGAAACATGGCAACCTGTCGCATATGCATCCAGAGCCTTGACAGGCGCAGAGACAAGGTATGCACAAATAGAGAAAGAACTACTGGCGAGCACATACGCTTGCGAAAGGTTTCACCAATACGTCTATGGACGAGACTTCGAAGTAGAAACCGACCACAAACCATTGGTGTCAATCATGTCTAAACCACTGAATGATTGTCCAATGAGAATCCAGAGAATGTTGATCAGACTGCAAAAGTATGATGTGAAGATGATCTATACCCGGGAAAGTTCATGTTCACCGCCCGACACTCTTTCTCGAGCAGTCGACAAGAAAGAGAGCTTCGACACACAGAAAAACACTGAGATTCAGGCCTACGTCGACATGATCGTAGCATCACTTCCTGTGTCTTCTGAGAGAATGGAGCAGATCAAAAGAGAGACCGCAGCTGACCAAACAATGACAGAGTTGAAAGAAACAACACTGATTGGATGGCCGCACAGAAAAACAACTGTCCAAGGAGAATACAGGATTACTGGATGTGCAGAGCAGAGCTCACCGTTGTAGATGACATAGTGTTCAAAGGCAACAAGATTGTCATTCCCATGACACTACGCAAAGAAATGCTACAGAAAATACATGAGGGCCACTTGGGTGAGGAAAAATGCAAGCAGCGAGCACGAGAAGTAATGTACTGGCCTAGAATGAACCAGGAAATCAGCCAGACCACTGCTTCATGTGAGCTGTGTTTGGCATGCAGGCCAAAGCAGCAAGCAGAGCCGCTAATGCCTCATCCAGTACCCAACAGACCCTACTACAAAGTTGGAGTTGACCTTTTTGACTGCAATGGCAAAAGTCACATTGTTGTTACTGACTACTACTCAAACTACCCTGAAGTAGCAACACTGCCAACTACCTCCAGCAAAGCTGTAATCACATACCTGAAATCAGTCTTTGCAAGACATGGGGTTGCGTCTGAACTGTACTCAGACAATGGTCCGCAGTTCTCAAGTTCCGAATTCCGATCGTTCGCTAAGGGACTGGGGATTCCAACACATCACCTCCAGCCCCAACTACCCAAGGTCCAACGGCTTAGCAGAAAGTTCAGTCAAAATTGTTAAAGGTCTGATGAAAAAGGCACACGACGGAAAGGAGGATTTCCTAAAAAGTCTGATGATCTACCGCAGCGCGCACCGCTGCAGAATGGACTTTCACCTGCACAAATGTTGATGGGGCGTCGCATCAGAACCAACCTACCCATCCACGAGGACTTGCTGACACCCAGAGGTGCTCACAAAGTCAAACTCGCGAAGGAAAAACAGAAAGACAAACAAAAACAGCGACACGACAAAAGTGCAAGACACTTACCTGAACTGAAACCTGGAGATCAGGTACGACTCCGAGACATCACTACAGGAACCTGGATGCAGCAAGGGTGTGTGCAGAGAGAAGTTGCACCGCGATCCTATGTGATCCAAACGGAGCATGGATCACAACTGAGACGAAACAGAGTGGATCTAAGGCTTCAGCCATTCACTCAAGGGACTGAGGATCATCAGGAGGATACTGCTGAAGCGTCAAATTATTTCAGAAATGGACAATTCAGTCAGAACACCCTGACTGACAATGAACTGACTGACAACTAACGCTGTCCAGCTGTTACAGGAAGCACTTCAGCAGAACGACCAAAAGGACTGTCAGAGCCCCTGAAAGGCTTATTGAGAATTGCTAAAAAGAAAACAAATAGAGACACTATAGAGTATTGTTGACTATATTTAGTTGAAAATAATAATACATCAGAATATGTTTAATGCCTCTTAAGTGATGAGAGTAATGTAAAAAAAATTTAAAAAAAAAAAAAAAAATGTGGATAAGAAATGTGTGTTGAAAATGTTATGCAGGTTGAGTAAAGAAATGTGATGTGACAGGTGTTGGTACATAGAAAAGTAGTTATATTTTAAAGGAAGGAAGATGTGTTGTTATGTGTTAATAACATTTAGACTACGTTACCCAGCAGGCTAGGCGGGGGGGTCACGTGGTGGGGGTTGAAGAATGCCTTGCATGGCTTAAGAACGGTGTTTGCTAGCTGAAGTATATGTTCATTAAAAAGTAGTTAAACCTACGCCCCGGTTTGTCATTATATAAAGGAACAAACATAACACTAATGTTTTGTGTTTTTTTATGGTACCCTAGCGGTTAAGAGCGCTGGTTTGAATCCTCGAGCCGACTAGGTGAAAAATTTGTCAATGTGCCCTTGAGCAAGGCACTTAACCCTAATTGCTCCTGTAAGTCGCTCTGGATAAGAGCGGCTGCTAAATGACTAAAAAGTACTGTAAATATAAACATTGCTTTAAATAGAAGAACCATAAGGAAAACTGTAGGAAGCATTATGCTGAAGTACTGATATTCTCACAGAAGAACGTTTTTTCATAACATTGTCAGAACAATTTGAGAACATTACTTTAAATAGAACCATGAATAAACCTGTAGGAAACGTTATGCTGAAGTATTGAAATTCCCACAGAAGAACATTGTTTCATAACGTTCTCTGAACTATTGGAGAACATTCCCAATGTCAAACCATTTGGAGAACGCTCCTAGAACATTACAAAAAATGTAACCATGTTTGAACTTTTAGGAAACATTCTGTTTAAAGTAAAAAAAAACATTATTTTGTTAAGTTCCTTAAATGTGCTGAGAATGTCCCAAAGACAAGCAACTATCCTGCACCATAGGACAACCACGCTCCCACAAAGCTCTAAGAAACATATGGTTCACTGAATGTTATGTGTGAGCTGGGTCACGATTGTCTTTTGTGCCTATTGTTTTGATTCCGCTATTCCCACCTGCCCTGTGCAGGGTGTGTGTGTGTGTGTGTGTGTGTGTGTGTGTTTGTTTGTTTTAAACTATCCTTGTGGGTACCAAAAGTCCTCACAAGGATAGTAAAACAAGGAAAACTCAAACAAGTGGGGACATTTTGCCAGTCCCCACGAGGAAAAATGCTATTTTAGGTTTAGGGTTACAATTGGGGTTAGGGTTAGAATTAAGGTTAAGGTTTACGGTTAGGTTTAGAAATTAGGCTTAGGTATAGTTTTAACGTTAGGGTTAGGATTTAGGGGTTAAGGTTAGGCTTATGGTTAGGTTAATGGTTAAGGTTAGATTTAGGGTTAGGGGTTAGGAAAAATTGAATATTTGATGGGAATCAACTATTTGGTCCACACAAGGATAGTAAAACAATTGTTTGTGTGTGTGTGTGTGTGTGTGTGAAGGGGTCTGTGTGTGCTGTGTTTCTGAGTGTAGGAAGCATCAGTTCCATTTAGAGTACAGTGGAGAGGCATGAGGCAGGCACTGAAGAGAGCAATCAAGATGTCATAAAAACCCTATCTATAGTTCATTGCTTTCCTATCTCTTCTTGTAATTGGCACAGCTGTGTGCTGGAACCTATGAGAGAAATAATAGAGTCATATAAACACATGGACCCTTTGGACATTGAGAGGAGAAATGGAATGTTCAATATGCACATCTCATTCTCCAGCTATATGGTCCAAAAAACATCATCCATTTCTGTACCATTGTCAAGACAGTGTTATGTGGTCCTTATTACAGAACATTCATGTAAAGTGTTACTAAACTAGGATTACCCAATACCCAAAGCTTTTATAAGGATCTCATTATCTCAATAAAAGCCTCTGGCATTACCTAAAATGAAAGATTAAACACTGATGAATGAAATACTTTATAACCACTATTCCAAAGTGTGTTTTATGTTTAAAAATAAAATGAGAGCCATGCTGAAGCCCTGGCGGGCTGTGCCGGGTCGGGTCGTACCATCTTTGGTGTAGAGGGAGATCTCCACCTTCCTCTCCTCGGAGCCCAGCAGAGCCTTGGCCATTTGGGCCACGGCAGGCCTCTTGGTGTGCGGCCCATACAGGAAGCTGCAGGTGCACGGCTTCTGCATGACCTCAGCGCGCGTGTACCCGCACATGCCACAGAAGGCATCGTTACAGAAGATGATGGCGCAGTTCTCCACGCGAGCATTTGCGATGATGAACTTGCGATCTGAGGAGGGAGGGAGTAATACAGTGGGGAAAAAAAGTATTTAGTCAGCCACCAATTGTGCAAGTTCTCTCACTTAAAAAGATGAGAGAGGCCTGTAATTTTCATCATAGGTACACTTCAACTATGACAGACAAAATGAGGAAAAAAAATCCAGAAAATCACATTGTAGGATTTTTAATGAATTTATTTGCAAATTACCCCATATTGGATGAGGATTGGGAGAATGTCAGATGAAACCAAAATAGAACTTTTTGGTAAAAACTCAACTCGTCGTGTTTGGAGGACAAAGAATGCTGAGTTGCATCCAAAGAACACCATACCTACTGTGAAGCATGGGGGTGGAAACATCATGCTTTGGGGCTGTTTTTCTGCAAAGGGACCAGGACGACTGTTCCGTGTAAAGGAAAGAATGAATGGGGCCATGTATCGTGAGATTTTGAGTGAAAACTTCCTTCCATCAGCAAGGGCATTGAAGATGAAACGTGGCTGGGTCTTTCAGCATGACAATGATCCCAAACACACCGCCCGGGCAACGAAAGAGTGGCTTCGTAAGAAGCATTTCAAGGTCCTGGAGTGGCCTAGCCAGTCTCCAGATCTCAACCCCATAGAAAATCTTTGAAAGTCCGTGTTGCCCAGCGACAGCCCCAAAACATCACTGCTCTAGAGGAGATATGCATGGAGGAATGGGCCAAAATACCAGCAACAGTGTGTGAAAACCTTGTGAAGACTTACAGACGTTTGACCTCTGTCATTGCCAACAAAGGGTATATAACAAAGTATTGAGATAAACTTTTGTTATTGACCAAATACTTATTTTCCACCATAATTTGCAAATAAATTCATTAAAAATCCTACAATGTGATTTTCTGGATTTTTTTTCCTCATTTTGTCTGTCATAGTTGAAGTGTACCTATGATGAAAATTACAGGCCTCTCTCATCTTTTTAAGTGAGAGAACTTGCACAATTGGTGGCTGACTAAATACTTTTTTCCCCCACTGTAGATCAATATTGTTTTAATCTTAATCTTAAGCAATTTGTCATCACATATAATATAGTTCAATCTAGTACAGGCTTCCGTGAATGAGTCAGAATACAATCAGAGATTTTATTAAATAGTTTGAGGAATAGTGAGATGTGCAATGCCATTTTGTTTAAATATTTGATATATTTAATTAAAAAAAGACAAATACTTTAGCCTTTAAGAGTTAATTACAACAACATTTATGAAATTGATTTTAACACACTAATCTTCAGGGAGGCAGTTACCCCCTGGTACTTGGGAAAAACTGCCCTTTCTAAAATAAAGATTTCATTAAATAACTGAAAAGGGTAAACTGTAGCCACTTACAGTGCATTCGGAAAGTATTCAGACCCCTTGACTTCCCACATTTTGTTATGTTACATCCTTATTCTAAAATGGATAAATAGTTTTTTCCCCCTCATCAATCTACACACAATACCCCATAATGACAAAGCTAAAACAGGTTTTTAGAAATGTTCGCAAATGTATTAAAAATTCTAAACTGAAAACTCACATTCACATAAGTATTCAGACCCTTTACTCAGTACTTTGTTGAAGCACCTTTGGCAGTGATTACAGCCTTGAGTCTTCTTTAGTATGACACTACAAGCTTAGCACACCTGTATTTGGGGAGCTTCTCCCATTATTCTCTGCAGATCCTCTCAAGCTCTGTCAGGTTGGACGGGGACTGTCACTGCACAGCTATTTTCAGGTCTCTCCAGATATGTTCGATCGGGTTCAAGGGCTCTGGCTGGGCCACTCAAGGACATTCAGAGACTTGTCCCGAAGACACTCCTGCGTGGGCTTGGCTGTGTGCTTAGGGTTGATGTCCTGATGGAAGGTGAACCTTCGCTGCAGTCGGAAGTCCTGAGCGCTCTGGAGGAGGTTTTCATCAAGGATCTCTCTGTACTTTGCTCTGTTCATCTTTCCCTCAATCCTGACTAGTCTCCCAGTCCCTGCTGCTGAAAAACATCCCCACATCATGATGCTGCTACCACCATGATTGTGCCAGGTTTCCTCCAGACGTGACGCATGGCATTCAGGCCAAAGAGTTCAATCTTGGGTTCATCAGGTCAGAAAATCTTGTTTCTCATGGTTTGAGAGTCCTTTAGGTGCCTTTTGGCAAACTCCAAGTGGCTGTCATGTACCTTTTACTGAGGTGGCTTGGTGGAGGCTTGATTGGTGGAGTGCTGCAGAGATGGTTGTCCTTCTGGAAGGTTCTCCCATCTCCACAGAGGAACTCTGGAGCTTTGTGAGTGACCATCAGGTTCTTGGTCACCTCCCTGACCAAGGCCCTTCTCCCCGATTGCTCAGTTTGGCCAGGAGGCCAGTTCTAGGAAGAGTCTTGGTGGTTCGAAACATCTTCCATTTAAGAATGATGGAGGCCACTGTGTTCTTTGGGACCTTCAAATGTTCAGAAACATTTTGGTACCCTTCCCCAGATTTGTGCCTCAACACAATCCTGTTTTGAAGCTCTATGGACAATTCCTTCGACCTCATGGCTTGGTTTTTGCTCTGACATCCACTGTCAACTGTGAGACTTTATATAGAAAATAATTGTTGTGCCTTTCCAAATCATGTCCAATCAATTGAATTTACCACAGGTGGACTCCAATCAAGTTGTAGAAACATCTCAACGATGATCAATGGAAACAGAATGCACCTGAGCTCAATTTCGAGTCTCATAGCAAAGGGTCTGAATACTTATGTTTACATTTTTTTATACATTTGCAAACATTTCTAAAAACATGTTTTCACTTTGTCATTATGGGTATTGTGTGTAGATTGTTGAGGAAAATGTTTTATTTAATCTATTTTAGAATAAGTCTCTAACGTAACAAAATTTTGAAAAAGTCAAGGGGTCTGAATACTTTCTGATTGTACTGTATTTCCTTTCATAGTTTGCTTGCCTAAGCATGACCATCCATCATCCACATACAACATTTTTACCAAACTTTGCTATTTTGTGTCAGCAGTCGGACATTGTTCTTAGCCCCCCTAAGAACAATGTCCGACTGCTGACACAAAATAGCAAAGTTTTAGTTACCCCACATTACCCTATGCTTACTGAATACATTTAAAGCAAGCATTCATTCCAGCCTTACTGATTTAACCTTTTGTAAACTAAACTAAAATACAATTTAAATTGGTTATTCTACTTGACCACACATGCCATATCAGTGACACCAAGGCATGTAACCCTGCATGAGAACTATAATGGGAGAATATGTAAGGTGCAAGTCTGTTTTCACATTCACCTACTAAACTTGCTGTTTATATCAAAACTATAAACTGTTTAGAGCCTTAGAAAAACAAGAAACATTCAGTGATGGATTTTAGTTATTGAAATGTAGCTGCTTTACCCTCTCCCATCCTGCTGAGAAATGCAGCTCAGGTTCTTCTGGTCCTGTGTGATATAAGCCATATTTATGCTTTGACAGACACTGCTGCCCTATTTATATCCACTTGAAATATCTCCCAGTAAATGTCAGGTAGAAATGTAGCCTTGCCTTTATCATTAGGCTATGTGTGTAAAATTCTAATACCAAGAGGGTAGACATAGAATTACCCCTGAGATTACATAATCAAATGTGTGGCATACTGTACATCTTTAATCTTCATCTATATTATTTGGTTCAATATTTGCAAAGTCATATCAAGGCTAATAATTTTGCAGAGACAATATGCTACTTTTTACAGGACAATCATAACACTATATAATAGAAAGTGGTCACATCTCATGAAACCTATGAACTTTAATGAACACAGGCAGATTACCTACAATAATAGCCTAGTATTTTCATTTTAATTGGGACAAATTGCATTTAAGAAGCATTTTGAAAATCGATAGAGACGGTTTGCATTACATTCATGGTTCCCCAAAATGACTCAATATTGAAGAAAAAAAGTTCTTACTCTGTCCTTCGAATTTTCGGATGATTGTATCCAGAAAAGTGTTCTGAGGAGCCACGTGTCCTCGCCGAACAGGCATGTTTTGGGCCGTATTCCCTCGGTTTGGAAAGTTGGACCGCAGGTTCTTGTCTAGATCTCACACTCTGCGCCGCTGTAGCCTATGTGGCCCCTATAAAAATCCCAAAGTAGCTGAAAACATGTCACAGCCACCACCAAGTCCTGCGACGTGACGTGTCAACTACTTTTTTCATCACTTTCTAAAGCAGACACTCCGACGATTGTATTTATACATTACCCAAACAAATAGTATATTTGGCCGTGTATCAACCGACCTGCTTTGGTGTTTACGGATGATGTATCTATCCTTTACTTCCCCTCCTTGGAAGTAGCACCGCCTCTTCAGTGAAATCTGCCATTCCAAATCACAGGTGCCTACAGGACTGTTGCTGCCGATTATTAGAACATCTTTGGCATTACTGCTCTATTATCCTGTCTGTTGTCAGACGGTGGCTGCAACCTCTGCTTTTGAAATGACGATGGTGTATCAAGTCATGGATGGAGTTTTCAGGTATATAATAATAATAATTTGGGGATGGGGAGTTGGGATATGCAAGAAACTAATTTCCATTTCACACTTGTGTGTAACAGGACAAATATAAGTACCCCAGCATCTCTGGCAGATGCGTCATGTCCATAAAAATGTTTATTTGTGTTATTTCTCTGTAATACTACTAGCCACCTAGCAAGTGTATGAAGTAGGCTTCAGCTATCCCAGATAGGTTCCCAATCTCTCAACCTCATAACTAGCTACAAAGAAGCCATTTCAGCTAGCTTGTCTAATTATCTTAGCTGGCATGCCTGCTCGCAGGGTTGGTAGATTTTAGAAAAGAAAGCAATACCTAAATGTCCTGAATAATACTCAAATTCTTTTCAAACATTTACATGTTTTTGCAGAGATGCAGAGAAGTATATTTTCTTTTTAAAAAAGTCAGGAGGATACAGACAGCTCAAGTGGTACGCTTAGATATGTATAAAAATAAAAATACATGTTTTGCATAGAATTAAGCATAATGATTATGGCTCTAGGTTGCAGGAAAAAGCTGTTTCAGGTGTTTGTAAAAGGCAAAATTCTCCAACTTTCGCCACGCTCCCCTCCTGACCACCACCCTGGCCAATTTCATGTACATTGTTCTCCCCCTAATTTAATGTACTTTGTGCCCCCTAGGATTTTTGTCTCTGTCCATTGTCCAATGAATGTTTTTGTATTGTTGTTATACAGTCAAACAGGTTGACAATTTCAAAAATTACTTTCTTGAACAGGAGATTTATTTTCTGTGTTGAAAATGGATTGTGATATTGCAAAGGGTAAAACTTCTACATATAGACCTAGATCAGAGATTAATGCTTTGTTAATTATTTAAAATGTATGCTATTAAATAGCTTACCATCTTATAGCATAATTTACTCACCACCTGGACTATGCTCATTCACATCGGACCATGTGTCATCATTCCAGACTGAATAATGAAGGGTGTGATTGCCATCTAGAGACACAGAAAGCGCATTACTAGAGAGTTTGTGGTATGTTACAGTATGACCTTATGACCAGCAGGTGGCAACAGCAGGTTATAAATCAAATTTGATTTGTCA
This sequence comes from Brachymystax lenok tsinlingensis, assembly GCA_030435695.1. Taxonomy (NCBI): domain Eukaryota; kingdom Metazoa; phylum Chordata; class Actinopteri; order Salmoniformes; family Salmonidae; genus Brachymystax; species Brachymystax lenok. The sequence goes on along the minus strand of CM059788.1, from coordinate 24,313,939 downwards.
CATACACATAGTTAGCAGATGTTAATGCGAGTGTAGCGAAATGCTTGTGCTTCTAGTTCCGACCATGCAGTAGTATCTAACAAGTAATCTAACAATTTCACAACAACTACCTTATACACACAAGTGTAAAGGAATGAATACGAGTATGTACATATAAATATATGGATGAGCGATGGCTGACCGGCATAGGCAAGATGCAGTAGATGGTATAGAGTACAGTATATACATGTGAGATGAGTAATGTAGGATATGTAAACATTATATAAATGGCATCGTTTAAAGTGGATAGTGATACATTTATTACATCCACTTTTTAATTATTAAAGTGGCTATAGATTTGAGTCGATGGCCGAACGGCATAGGCAAGATTCAGTAGATGGTATAGAATACAGTGTATACATTTGATATGAGTAATGTCGGATATGTAAACATTATATACAAAATTGTTTAAAGTGGCTAGTGATACATTTGTTACATCCAATTTTCTATTATTTAAAGTGGCTAGATATTTAAGTCAGTATGTTGGCAGCAGCCACTCAATGTTAGTGGTGGCTGTTTAACAGTCTGATGGCCTTGAGATAGAAGCTGTTTTTCAGTCTCTCGGTCCCAGCTTTGATGCACCTGTACTGACCTCGCCTTCTGGATGATAGCGGGGTGAACAGGCAGTGGCTCGGGTGGTTGTTGTCCTTGATGATCTTTTTGTCCTTCCTGTGACATCGGGTGGTGTAGGTGTCCTGGAGGGAAGGTAGTTTACCCCCGGTGATGCGTTGTGCAGTCCTCACTACCCTCTGGAGAGTCTTACGGTTGTGGGCGGAGCAGTTGCCGTACCAGGTGGTGATACAGCCCGACAGGATGCTCTCGGTTGTGCATCTGTAGAAGTTTGTGAGAGTTTTTGGTGACAAGCCGAATTTCTTCAGCCTCCTGAGGTTGAAGGCAAAATCATAAGTTGTTTACCATTCTAACCTGGCCAGACGACACTACAGCTGTCTGTGTGGGTGGAGCATTTCAGTTTGTCCGTGATGTGTACGCCGAGGAACTTAAAACTTTCACCTTCTCCACTACTGTCCCGTCGATGTGGATAGGGGGGTGCTCCCTCTGCTGTTTCCTGAAGTCCGCGATCATCTCCTTAGTTTTCTTGATGTTGAGTGAGAGGTTATTTTCCTGAAAACCACACTCCGAGGGCCCTCACCTCCTCCCTGTAGGCCGTCACGTGGTTGTTGGTAATCAAGCCTACCACTGTAGTGTCGTCTGGCCAGGTTAGAATGGTAAACATCTTATGATTTTGCTCTCATACGCAATTGACCTCATCTGTTTATGCTCCACTGTCTACAGGTTCTACTTTGGAATTTGATTCAGCCATTATGTTTATTACACTTAACAATGGCTATAAACGGAAATATGAAACTCTACCTGTGTACAAGCTTGTCTCTCGAACCCGGGCCCGAGAGACAAGCTTAAGCTAGCACTCAGGTTGAAGTTCATATTTCCTTTATAGCCCTTGTTATGTCCGCAAGGATGGGTTTTCCGGACGTCTTGGAACATTCTGTATAATGTGCTCGTAGCAAAGATTTCCGTATGCTTTTCCTGGTCCTTTCTGACTGTAGGCCTAGTCCATAACTAAATTGTGAAGGATATGTTTCTATGTCAAAACATTGCCCATTGACAAGCCAGTCAAATTTCACCAAAGGTTTTTTTTGTATTCCAATGCTACTTTGTTCTATCCAAAATATCAAATTATCCAACTGTTAGGACTATAGATGATTGACAACATGACCAATTGGACTATACTACAGCATTTTCCAAATGGTTTGTCTGTCCTGTTGACATTTGCTTTTCAATTGAAGTACAGTTGTTTTTGTCAATACTGTATCAGCTTTGACACTAAACTACCTGTATGAACTGCCAAAGGAGTATTTAATGACCCTCACAGTCTTACAAGGCATTTAACCTCTTATCTTATCTTCCCATTACAAAGTTTATGGCCATACTTCTAGCACATACCCAGAACACAGTGTGATTTACAGACTTGGGGTACGTTGAGCCAATGGCAAGTTGAGCAAATGGCGAATGTGCATAAAGTTGGCAGAATTCATATATGACATCATTAGCACTATCCACTGAGTTTTTAAACTACAGCACGCAATATGGTTTAATGTGCCATTAAATCAGCACAATCTACTTTTTTTTTTTGTTCAGTCTTGAAGCTAAAATTGGGATAATGTATATTCTGTTCATGACCATACAAGAAAAAGTAACGGAGAGCAATGTACAATACGGCGAACTTCGCGAAAAATGTGGAATTTGTGGTAAGTGCATGGGGGACACCGTCTTAATGCACCTCCGCTATTGAAGTGTTTTCTTAACAGGCATAATGCAAGGAATTATCGCTGAGGTATGAGGTAACAACAGGGCCTGGCCTGTGTAAAAAAAAAGTACAAAGTGTTTCTTAGGTGTTAAGACTGTGTTAAAAGAAGCTTAAAATTATTAAATGACAAAAAGTGATTGTGATTGTGTATGGGAAATAAAGATAGACATGGTTTTAAATTGATAGTGGTCATTTTTTCTTTCAGTAGCATACAACCCTGCATCCAACTGCTGGCTTGTTTTTGAAGCTGAGCAGGGTTGGTCCTGGTCAGTCCCTGGATGGGAGACCAGATGCTGCTGGAAGTGGTGTTTGTCGACCAGTAGGAGGCACTCTTTCCTCAGGTCTAAAAAAATAAATACAAAATGTATCCCAATTCCCCAGGGTAGTGATTGGACACTGCCCTGTGTAGGGTGCTGTCTTTCTTTTTGGATGTTAAATGGGTGTCATGACTCTCTGTGGTCACTAAAGATCCCATAGCACTTATTGTAAGAGTAGGGGTGGTAACCCTGGCTAAATTCCCAAGATGTCCATCTTGGTCACCTAATCTTGCCCAGCTTGCAATTGGCTCATTCATCCTGTAACTATTCCCCATGTTGTAGCTGAAAATGAGAATGTCTTCTCAGTAAACTTACCTGGTATAAAATAAAAATTCAGTACCAGAATTTGTAGATGCTTAATTTATCCCTGGGGTAGTTTGTGCCAAGAGGAATTTTTTGGGGGACAAGCTATGTTTTCAAAACTGTAATGTTGAAATAAATTCTGATTATTTCCAGGGATGCACAACATCCTGAAATATATGTACATATCTTTCTTAGAAAGAATACTATATTTGATGGAGTAATGCTGAATGTAAAAATTGTCTTAACCAAAAAAATGGCTCAGCAATGATTACTGGAAAATCGCCCAGGAGTAGATTTCAGATGATTACTATTTTGTTGTGTTTAACATTATTTGTGTGGTTTTTCCAGACTCTTTATTGTCATTAATAGCCTTTGGTATTTTAAATCTTTATCTTTTCCAATTGTTCAAAATGTTTGCTCTGGGGCACACAGCCTGATGTGATTCCCATGTGTTGCCCATAGGGCCTTTTGTGTGGATTGCCGATTACCCCAGGGGGCCACTCTCCCTCTCTCTCGACTGGCAGGGTCAGTTTTGCATTCAACACCTCTGAATTACCCAGCAGACCTTGCTCTGTGGGAAAGGAAACACCACTTTGTTTACCAGTGCTAATATGTAGTAGTCTTCTGGCCTACAAAGGGGGGTAAATATAGGAAGGAAGACGAAATCCTGTATCACTGTACCATAGTTCTACAATGTAAGTTACAAATAAAGGGCTCTTTTCAGTAAAGGGAGAGTTGTTCAGGAAGAGGTGCCCGCTGTGACATTAGGAGTCTTGTCTATTGTATGTGCTATAGCCTAGATGGGGATGAGATTGAGTGTAGTAAGGAAGGAGGACTTTCTCTGTGGGAGGAGTTGTAGAACACTCCTTATTTGGAGAGAGCCTGGTCACATGGGGACAGAATCTAAGCAATAGAGGTGAGAGAGACAGAAATAGAGAGCACTTCGAACTGTGCCTTGAAAAGGTGACAGGGACTAGAGAAGTTTACTTTCTCAGAATAGAGCCAATGCAGTGAGGGGATAAAATGCCCACCAACTTCACTGTGGTTCCTGTAGAGGATGGCGGGGCCGGGAATTCAACTCTCGAAGGTGTGTTTAGTGAGGAAGATGAAGAAGACATTTCTCCACAACGGCCCTACTCAGGTGAGGGCACACTATGTTGGCGTTTTCAGGACAGGCTCAGACAAGCAGAGTAGAATCTGTAGAACAGCTGAACATGTGGACTTTAACTTAGCTTTGGAACACAACATTCCTCAGGGAGTCCAACCAATACACAAACTCCCAATGTTGTGTCCCAAAACTAAATGGCCCTTGACTTACAGAATTCTGATATGATATATGGCTTTGTTTGTTTGTTTATTTTTCTCTGGCCTAAGGAGACGAACATACTTTTTATGAGAAGAGTAAACTTTTGAACTTTTTGTCATTTTGACAAGAAATCAATTCCTGAGACAAATGAGGGCTTTCTGAGATCTTCCTTGCCTTTCGCTCTCTCTCTTTCTCTTTCCACCTCTCACTCTTTCACTCACTCAACTCATTCACACATATCTTTCTTCCTCTTAATGTGAAATCAATATGGATAGTAGTCTGTTATCTTTAGAGGTTTCTCAGCCTTACATTCCACGGTGGCAGTCACTGCCAAAATGCCTCTCGTCTGTCAAGTATTAACTTGCTGTAAACCAGTAGAGCTCCATTGTTCTCTTCCTGTTGGAAGGGAGAGTGGGTTAGGGTTAGTTTATTGAAATGTCACAGGCTGACTGTCTGCTCTGTCTACTACTTTAACTATACTATTTTAGTATTTGCACATGGCATTCTTGTAAAACCGTAGTAATCGTTTTTTCACTTGTGTAGCTTTAAAAAACATATTTATTGAGGAAAGAGGCCTTTTTGATTTTCTGGTGTCAGCCCTCACTGACTTTGTATGGAAAGGATATCTATTCACAGGGGGGATTACATAGCCCAGATGTTTGTTTGTTGGAGTGTGTGGATGTGTTTGTGCTTGCGTGGGTGTCTGCCTGTGTTTTTCAGACCAAACTCTTCCCACATAAAAAAATACTCTAGTATTTTCTGTAGTGTTTAGTATTTACTGTAGTATAATAAATAATCTAGTATTACTATAGATAATTACTATAGTATATGCTATAGTTTTTTAAAATGTTTTTGTGGACATAACTGTAGTACTATTAACTATAGTGTTTTATTTTATAATCTTTGACATAGAAGTGGGGGCTTTCTCCTTGAGGAAACCTACTGGACAATAGTAAAAGAGCACATTTTCCATAACCTATAGGACGATAAGACTGGAGTCTGAACAGATAGTTCGGAGCTTCTGCACTTCTCCCGAGTGACGCAGAGGTCTAAGGCACTGCATCTCAGTGCAGTCCCTGGTTCGAATCCAGGGTGTATCACATCCCGCTGTGATTGGGAGTCCCATAGGGCGGTGCACAATTGGCCCAGCGTCGTCTGGGTTTGGCCGGGGTAGGCCGTCATTGTAAATAAGAATTTGTTCTTAACTGACTTGCCTAGTTAAATAAAGGTTAAAAAAAACCTGTAGGGAACACAGTATATGGTCTATACTTGGCATGTAGGTTTCCCACTCATGGGTGGCACAAATTAGGATATGGGGGATGGGAATGGGTGGGGTGTATTCAAAGTAAATACTGTGGTATTACTATAGTTGAAAAGCTGTAGTGTTTTTGCAGAAACTGTAGTGTTTTTGCAGACAATACTGTTTTTTGTGTGGATAACGTAGTATTTAATATAGTATTTTACAGTATGTTATACAATTATATAATTATATATATAAATGATATAATGCAAAAATACAAAACACACTTAAGAAAAACAATCACATTCATCAACAAAGAGGTCCTCAATCAACACTGAACTGCCCGAAAGGCACCAGAACATCCAGTTGTAGGGAACTCTGATGGGATTTCCAGAGTTAGCCATCCCTGTGATCGGGTATGGTAACTCGTACTTCTATGGGCTTTATAAATGAATTAAAGGCAGTGTTTCGTTTTACGCAACGTCAAAGAGGGCCATCCTACTTCATTATTGAGCAAGCAGTGATTTGTTACTTTCCCTCTGGCCAGTTGAGTTAAGTGAGTTTAGCTTCCAGGTGCCACCACTGCTGCCTGAGTGGGGACATGAGACAATCTTGGCCTCACAAAGTGGTAAGGAGGGGTCAGAAAGGTCAGGAGCAGTACAAAATGTCATTGAGGAAGGTAGAACTAGCGCTTGTGTATGATACAATTCTATGGGGTTTACAGTACTTGGTTTTTGGCAATTATAGTGCCCAATTGAGTAAAGTCAAACACAAACCTTTCTTTTAATACTAAGAACTGGTGCCTTCATTTAAAACTAGCTGCAGATAAACATTCCCAGTGTCTCTGAGAGTGGAGCTGTTAACCTTTCTGGCTGCTGTTTGTAAAGGCAGTACAGTATGAGTCACACAGGATACATGTAAGGAAAGGCTATGGGCTGTGGTCACTTTTGGGCTGTAGTCAGCAGTAGGAATGCTCCACTCAGTCCCAGATAACCAGCTCTATCTGTTACTTAATGTGCTCTCCTCTCTGTTCACACACCTACAGTACCTGTACACAGTGCTGTCTCCACAAAATACATCCAGTATAAAAAAAAAAAATCCAAATGGGCTGCCTCAGGGTAAGGCTTCACATAATTGTTTTTTTTTATCTGACATTATGGGTCTCTCCCTGCAATGCACTAAATACTGTATACTGTCCATAAATGCTTTTTTGTTTTGTCATAAAACTTTACTTCACCAAAGTCATAAAACCTGTGGGCCAATTGCAACCATTGAAAGACACCAGATTATCGCCAGCTGATCTCTAGTTAAACCATCAATACGCTCTAAAATCACCCGCAAAGCTGATCTCAATTTCAACCAACATTAGCCAGGAATTTACCACTCCTAACGCGGATGTCGAGGATGTCTTTTAGTCTTGATTGCAGCCCCAAAAAATGGTCTGATATGGTAATTTCTTATCAAGATCGGGGGTCAGTCCATACTTGAAATGTGTAGCTAAATCAACTAAATCATGATTGAGTTATATAATCAATCTTTTTTTATCAAATTAAAACGTAGTCTATAAAGTTATTTTGAATGGCATAAATTATATTAGTTTGCCTTTTAAAGTGAAACTTTTAAAGAAATATAGGCCTACTACTATATTCTTATACTTAAATAAGTATTTTTACATTCATCAACCTTATGGTTTCCGATGCTCCTAATGGGTTGATAGTTCATTGGGAGCGGGAGTAGAGAATCTAGACAAGCTGTCTGGTATCATAATCACTTGACACGTTAACAACAACGAGAGATCACCTGATCTGCTGGTTTATCCTTGTGTGTTTTTAGTTGCAATCATGCTTAGTTTACCCTGCAGGTGCATGTAATCTTCCATTTTAAGAAATCCAGCAGTAACCTTGCAGGAGCGTGTTAAGTGGATTGCCAAACATATTTGATTCTCTGTTGATTTAATTCAGTGAGCCTGAGTCTGAGGCAGTGTGAGTGGCTTGTCTGGACAAGACATGACAGTTATCCCTGTCATTCATAATTGTGTTTATCAATGAGGAAGAGTTGGGCCTACTTGCTTTTTGGAAATGTAGGATGCCAATTGAGCTACAGAACCATGGTAGGCTACATGCTAATAACCTTGACATAACTTTGCTTCCTGTTCTGAAAACGACCTCCATTGAAATGCCAAATAAACTTCAGACAATTTCAGACTTGGGATGAGGATGAGATTACCATCTGTTGGGCATATCTGTTTTTCTGTGTCTGTGTTCCGAGAGAGAGAGAGAGAGAGAGAGAGAGAGAGAGAGAGAGAGAGAGAGAGAGAAGACAGAGGGGCCCTGTGGTTACAGTCAGGCCAACCACACTGTTTGTTTACAATGTGATCCTCCAATCAATTTCTGTGAGAAATGTTGTCTCTGCACTGACTTACTGTAGGTACTTATCCTACATAGAGACAAAAATAAGGGCAAGGCATTCAACAAAAACCAGAGAACTGTTTTGGGATCCTTGCTGGAAGATGGAGGGTCCTGGGATGAGCTCTTGAGGTTGCCTCAGAGAAAGCTGGGACCATTGTGAAAGCCTGCATGGCCCTCCACAACTACCTTTGCACCACAGACATTACAGACACTGACAACACGGTACATCCACATCCACTACACAATGACTGGGGACCTGCATTCAGGAGAGTGGAGACAGGTGGTAGAAGGGGACACCAGCTTCCTGGATCCAAGAAACATGTCGGCAGACAGGGCAACTAGTGTTGCTAGCGACGTGCGCAACAACCTTAAAGACTACTTCCTCACACCAGCTGGTCCAGTGTCTTTCCAGGATGCTGCGATCACGCGTCACGACTTCCACCGAAGTCGGTCCCTCTCCTTGTTCGGGCGGCGTTTGGCGGTCGACGTCACCGGCCTTCTAGCCATCGCCGATCCATTTTTCATTTTCCATTTGTTTTGTCTTTGGTTTCTACACACCTGGTTTCTATTCCCCAATTACATGTTCATTATTTAACCCTCTGTTTCCCCCATGTTTTTGTGCGTTATTGTTCTATATTATGTCAGTCCATTTGGTGGGCTTGGTATTTGTTACTATGTTGAATATTTTGAGTAAACTACGTTGTGTTGCTCATCTCTGGTGTCCTGCGCCTGACTTTTTGCACCAACTACACCAAGCCATCTGACAGCGTGGCACCCTACAGTAAATGTTGGAGTGTGGTTTTCAAAACGTGCACATATGTTCTCTTCCTCTGGTTGATTACTGTTTTATATGGCATGTTGTGAGCTACACACTTGGTTTTGCTGTTTGGATTTGGATGTTTTACTTATTCACACTTTATAAATCACAAAGTCTACCATAATGACAGTCACTTTATCCTTGTGTTTTAGTTTGTCATATCTTTTTTGGAGGATAGACATTCAAGAAATGTACCTAATCTTGTGGTATGTGTAGTGGCCTTTCAATGAATGGCTGTTCAGCTGTTGACAATAAGGCTAGACCCTTGAGCCATTTACCTAATTAACATAATACAAGGTTGTACATAGCCATGTGTAGTGACCTTTTAATGGAGACCTTCCTGCTATGGTACATGGGTGAGAATGGCTGTCCAGCTGTAGACTATAAGGACAGACCCCCAAGACATGAACCTCATCTACAGTTGAAGTCGGAAGTTTACATACACCTTAGCCAAATACATGTAAACTCAGTTTTTAGCAATTCCTGGCATTTAATCCTAGTAATTTAATCCTGTTTTAGGTCAGTTAGGATCACCACTTCATTTTAAGAATGTGAAATGTTAGAATAATAGTAGAGAGAATGATTTATTTCAGCTTTTATTTATTTTATTTCTTTCAAGTTAGTATTTCAATTAGTATTTGGTAGCATTGCCTTTAAATTGTTTAACTTGGGTCAAACGTTTCAGGTAGCCTTCCGCAACCTTCCCACAATAAGTTGGGTGAATTTTAGCCCATTCCACCTGACAGAGCTGGTGTAAGCTGAGTCAGATTTGTAGGCCTCCTTGCTCGCACGCACTTCTTCAGTTCTGCCTACACATTTTCTATAGGATTCAGGTCAGGGCTTTGTGATGGCCACTCCAATACCTTGACTTTGTTGTCCTTAAGCCATTTGGCAACAACTTTGGAAGTATGCTTGGGATCATTGTCCATTTGGAAGACCCATTTGCGACCAAGATTTAACTTCCTGACTGATGTCTTGAGATGTTGCTTCAATATATCCACATAATTTTCCTGCCTCATGATGCCATCTATTTTGTGAAGTGCACCAGTCCCTCCTGCAGCAAAGCACCCCCACAACATGATGTTGCCACCCCGTGCTTCACGGTTGGGATGGTGTTCTTCGGCTTGCAAGCCTAACCCTTTTTCCTCCAAACATAACGATGGTCATTATGGCCAAACAGTTCCTTGCTGAGCGGCCTTTCAGGTTATGTCGATATAGGACTCGTTTTACTATGGATATAAATACTTTTGTACCTGTTTCCTCCAGCATCTTTACGGGGTACTTTGCTGTTGGTTCTGGGATTGATTTGCACTTTTCGCACCAAAGTACATTCATCTCTAGGAGACAGAACGCGTCTCCTTCCTGAGCGGTATAACGGCTGCGTGGTCCATGGTGTTTATACTTGCGTACTATTGTTTGTACAGATGGACGTGGTACCTTCAGGTGTTTGGAAATTGCTCCCAAGGATGAACCAGACTTGTGGAGGTCTACAATTGTTTTTATGAGGTCTTGGCTGATTTATTTTGATTTTCCCATGATGTCAAGCAAAGAGGCACTGCGTTTGATGGTAGGCCTTGAAATACATCCACAGGTACACCTCCGCCTCAAATGATGTCAATTAGCCTATCAGAAGCTTCTAAAGCCTTGACATCCTTTTCTGGAATTTTCCAAGCTGTTTAAAGGCACAGTCAACTTAGTGAATGTAAACTTCTGACCCATTGGAATCTTTCCCCTACGGGAACCACACCTGTTGGCATTCTCACAAATAATCGCAACATTGTTTCAATAATATATAGAACTTTTCTCGCAGCTCTGGGCGGCAGGTAGCCTAGTGGTTAGAGCGTTGGACTTGTAACCGGAGGGCTGCAAGTTCAAATCCCCGAGCTGACAAGGTAAAAATCTGTCGTTCTGCCCCTGAACAAGGCAGTTAACCCACTGTTCCCCGGGCGCCGAAGACGTGGATGTCGATTAAAGGCAGCCCCCCGCACCTCTCTGATTCAGAGGGGTTGGGTTAAATGCGGAAGACACATTTCGGTTGAAGGCATTCGGTTGTACAACTGACTAATAATGGTGACTTTGACTTTTAAAGCTTTTTTGAGGCCTTGCTCACAATTCATTCTGTGGCAGCACAATGACCAAACAATATTCTGTATGTGAGGCTCTTGATCATATATTTGATCATGACACTGGTGAGGAGGAGAGAGTCCTTGTTAAACTTTGACACAAAGTAGTCTGATAAATAGCACAATATGTTTCATCTGAGTATTTGTTATAGTCAAAATAATCCATACATTATGCTTTTTTTACTCAAAAACAAGTTGTATGAGCTCAGGTCAATGAGGCCTACAGGCCATAAATTGCAAATAGAAGTTCAAAACTTGTAATGTTCACAAGAACTTAAGTTGATAAAAAGATCTACCACAACATTAGGTGATAATATATGTATTACTATGGATTTATAATCAGCTATAATGGGGCGGTCATTTTGGACCGGGAACACAGAATGAATTAACATGAAACGAACAGAACAGGAGGGTTAAGAAAAATACAAGAAATTTAATTAAATAAATAAAAGTAACTATTAATTAAAGAGCAGCAGTAAAATAACAATAGCGAGGCTATATACAGGGGGTACCAGTACAAAGTCAATGTGTGGGGGCACTGGTTAGTCGAGGTAATTGAGGTAATATGTACATGTAGGTATTAAAGAGTTATTAAAGTGACTATGCATAGATAATAACAGAGAGTAGCAGGGGGGGGCAATGCAAATAGTCTGGGTAGCCATTTGATTAGATGTTCGGGAGTCTTATGGCTTGGGGATAGAAGCTGTTTAGAAGCCTCTTGGAGCTAGACTTGGTGCTCCGGTATCGCTTTCCATGCGGTAGCAGAGAGAACAGTCTATTACTAGGGTGGCTGGAGTCTTGACCAATTTTTAGGGCCTTCCTCTATCACCGCCTGGTATAGAGGTCCTGGATGGCAGGAAGCTTGGCCCCAGTGATGTACTGGGCCGCACGCACTACCCTCTGTAGTGCCTTGTGGTCGGAGGCCGAGCAGTTGCCATACCAGGCGGTGATGCAACCCATCAGGATTCTCTTTATGGTGCAGCTGTAGAAACTTTTGAGGATCTGAGGACCCATGCCAAATATTTTCAGTCTCCTGAGCGGGAATAGGTTTTGTCGTGCCCTCTTCACGACTGTCTTTGGTGTGGTGTATTCATGCATCTCAATAAACTATAACCTTAAAATGCATTTTTTTTTTTAGAGGTAGATTCATCACTGATCCTACTACCTTCATCCATCTCAGACTTACTCCCATCTGAGCTACCTGCCATGGCTACCTCATTCTCAGTACAGTGCGTTTACTTTCGAAACCGAATGTTATGATCAAACACAGAATACAAAAAATGTCAGTGTCCAAAATCAAATTCGCCGCCCGAAGCGACCTCAAAGGAGCGTATTACAAGGAGCCGCCCCTTTTGTGATGAAAAACGACATTGCAATGCTGTGCTATGCTCCGTACCCTCCGTCTCTGTAGTGTGTGAATTGAGCTTAACACTCAATAATTAGCCTATACCCTCGGGGGCGTTCAACTGTTGTGTCACTGCTTGTCACAATAAGAGCCCAATACAGAGCTCACAAACACAAAGTCCTCTGCCATGTTGTCTGTATGCATGTGTGATGGCATTCACCTTTGACCTTTTACTTGTAGCTACTGTCATTTGCATCACCATTCATAACAATGGTGCTCTCACTCTGTTTTGTCTCTGTCGTTCTGAGTTGAGGATATACAGTATTTTGTTCTCAGTGACCCTAGATTATGTTGGATATCTTGTTTACAGTAATTGAACATACTGGTAGTTGTTATCATATAGTCTTATGCTGTTCTGCATGGTGTTACATGATACTGTTGTCATATGTCAAATACGAGAATATCTGTCTTTACTGTAGACATGGTCTACTCAGCTGTACCTTATAGCTGTATCTCTAGTGACTGGAGCAGTTAACAACATAGTTATTATTCATTTATCTAGGTTACTCTGAGAGAAGAACCAGAGAGAATGAGAGTAAATTGAGACAATGTTTGTTGCCTGCCTACTGTTTAGTTTCCTAGGCCCTAGTGTTCCATTTCCCACAATCCCCTTATAATCCCCTTCCCCTCCAGGTTCATATCCCAGATATTTAGTGACATACAGGATGTCAAAAGGTTATGACACAAGTGGACTGTTGGGAGCCCTTTTTATGTGGAAACAGTCCTCCTTTCAGGAAAAGGAAGTTTGTTTGTGATGCTTGAAAGCTCTCTATTAAACGTACAGTACGTTTGCCTCATTGTTCTTTCATTCAGGAAAACAGACTCAGTGTCAAGAGACAGATCACTTTTTTCCATTTTTCAATTGGAATTTGTCAAAGACTTTGGTCATGAGGCCTTAACATGTATTCCAAAGAACAGAAATTATAACGACACAAGGCAAGACCCAGATGCAGACACAGCGTAACGATGTACGCTGAGAGTCGGGAAGCCAGTTCAGGGAGTGAATACATTTAATAAATAAATGAACAAAACAAGAAACATGAACAGCGCACCGAAATGAAACAGGAACAATGACGACTGGGGAAGAAACCAAAGGGAGTGACATATAAAGGGCAGGTAATCAAGGAGGTGATGGAGTCCAGGTGTCATTATGCGCAAATGCGCGTAATGCTGGTGACAGGTGTGCACCATAAACAAGCAGCCTGGTGACCTAGAGGCCGGAGAGGGAGCACACATGACAGTACCACCTCCCCGACGCGCGGCTTCTGCCACAGGACTCCGACCAAGATGATGATCCCGGGGATCAGGAGCGGACCGGTCACCTCTGCTAAAGCGGAAGATCCTGTCGATCCGGTTAAGGACGGGAGCATGACGACCTAGAGCGCCGGAGAGAGAGCATACGTGACACACAGGAGACAGATGGTTTGAGTCTCTGATATTTATTAAAATACAAGGGGCAGGCAATAGGTAGGTCGAGGACAGGCAGAAGTTCATTAACCAGGTCAGAGTCCGAAAGGTACAGGGCGGCAGGCAGGCTGGATGGTCAGGCAGGCAGGCTCAGTGTCAGGACAGGCAGAAAAGGTCGGAACCAGGAAGGCTAAAAAAAAGAGACTAGGAATAACAGGAGCACTGCAAAACTACGCTAGTATGCTTGACGAGACGAACTGGCAACAGAGAACACAGGTATAAATGGGCAACACCTGGAGGGGGTGGAGACAAGCACAAATACAGGTGAAACAGATCAGGGTGTGACCGAAATAGGACAGCACTCCAGTAAATAAACTTAAATTGACATGTTTTTATTGCCGCCAAAACAGCCCTTCTTCAGCATGCAAGGCAATGGCAGTCAATGCCACAACAACAAGACCACACAGGTGGGCATAACATGTATTCCCAATGTAAGGTCCATTGATTAACATGCGTCAATGAAACGGAATCAGAAATGACATTGTAGGCTAATATGAGTGGTTTCAATATGTATTTATGACCTTTATTTAACAATCTTACTGGTGGATATAGGCCTAGAGGAGAATTACATGTTTGAGAACTAGAAGCCAAAGTGATGGTGCTAGCAGTCCACATCGTCACACGTTCTCTCTGTGACTTTTTCACCCACTGTTCCTTTTTTTTTACTTTAACCATAATTCTGTTACCGAATTTAGCATATGCACTGTTCTTTCAGTAAGTGTTTATTTTTTTGGTGTGTGGAAATTGTTAAAAGTAGTCCTTATGCATATTGTTCTATGGTTGGTTTAACTTTGCAATCATTGGTTTTGTTGTGGCGTACATTTTAAAGTGAAATATCTGAGTCTCCGCGTAATTCCGTTACTATGGAATTTCCCTTTAGTACAAGTTTTGTTGCTAATGAAAGTGTGTCTGATCAAGCTATTGTAGCTGCAAAGAGTTTCAATAAGCTTTAATTCTGAATGCTTGAATCAGAGCTCTTGTGAAACAGGGTCCTCTTTTGGCAAGGCTTTACATAACGTGGCGTGTGGGATAGAGCTTTACATTAAAACATAAGTAGTACCTCAATAGTGTGCTGTGTAATTTGAAATATGGCATCAGATGTGCTAGTCATCACCACAGCAGACCTTTCAATGTCACTGTCAGAGGCCATGTTATTTATATGCCAGACAACAACTCAGCAGTCTATTGACTTTGGTGTGGATTGCACTTTTCACTTCCCAGAGGATTGGGTATACATGGATGGATTATTACTTCACGTCCTCTGTCTCACCTACTCCATAATTATTTCCCTTTGAGCTGTTAAATGTAAAAAGTACACAAGACGTTTGAGGATTTTTGCAGCCTGTATACTGTGTACACACTTTTTGTGCTAAGCTAATAGCTGAGGGGAATAAATGTGTCAAATCAGTATATTTTAGTAATATCTAACAATTTCACAACAATACACACATCTAAAGTAAAGGAATGTAATTAAGAATATATAAATGTTGGGCGAGCAATGTCAGAGAGGCATAGACTTAGATACAGTAGAATGTGATAGAATACAGTATATACATATGAGATGAGTAATGCAAAATATGTAAACATTATTAAAGTGACTAGTGTTCCATTATTAAAGTGACCAGTGATTCCAAGTCTATGTGTATAGGGCAGCAGCCTCTAATGTGCTAGTGATGGCTATTTAACAGAATTTAACAGTCTGATGACCTTGAGATATAAGCTGTTTTTCAGTCTCTCAGTCCCAGTTTTGATGCACCTGTACTGACCTCGTCTTGTGGATGATACCGGGGTGAACAGGCAGTGGCTCGGGTGGTTGTTGTCCTTGATGATCATTTTGACCTTCCTGTGACATTGGGGGCTGTAGGTGTCCTGGAGGGCAGGTAGTTTGCCCCCGGTGATGCATTGGGCAGACCACACCACCCTCTGGAGAGCCCTGCGGTTGCGGGTGGTGCAGTTGCCGTACCAAGCTGTGATACAACACGACAGGATTCACTCAATTGTGTGTGTAGGGTCATGCTCTGTAAGCTCATTGAGCTGTGTTTCAGGGCACAGAATTACAGTAGCTAAAGCTGCACCCTACCCCTCCCTTCCCCTCTCTACCCCTCTCCCTCCTCTACCCCTCCCTCCCTCCCTCCAGTGAGTGGATGAGCGGTCAGGAGCGCAAGGGCTGATGCTGCTCCACTGCCTCCGGACAGGACTGAGAAAGGATGTCCACAACTCTTGAGCAGCTGATTCCCAGGGCACAAAAGACACCTTAACCAAATCTGCTACAGAAAGCTACCTAGCGAGAACAGACAGACATTCATAGAGAACTGTGTTACACAGATTCAAGTCAACTCAGTTGAAGTGGTGCTAGGCATAGCAGACTGAGGTCTGTAACTACTGAGGTTTACAGTAGCATACTGGAAGAGTGTTGTGGACCCCAGCTGCACCTCCCCCCTGGTATGGAGCGTGGGGAGGGTTCACGACGATCAGGTGAGCTCATCTGTGTGATAAACCCTATGAAATAATCAGGCTAGACATATTTGAATATTCATAATCTAGTCTGTAGTAAGAATTTTGCTCATGACCACAGCTGTTTGTCTTGTTGTGGAAGCTTTGGTTAAGCCATCATCATGTATGTGTTTGTTACGTCTGTCCTTGTGTATTGTACTGTAGTTGTTCATCTGTGGTACGTATATCTGTGTTTACATTAGTGCTGGGGGGGACCGAGGGTTAAATATAGGGATTTGAGATCTGTCTCTGTCTGTGCGTCTTACCTTCAGGCTCAGGTGTGCTAGTCTAGGCAGCTTATGAATCTGCCACTGTGGAGGCTTAACGAGTTATAAACAGCTCTCATTGTCATTTATTATCATAGAGGCTGCAACACTTCACTTAGTTCCTTGTTAGCACACTGTCTGATGAGATTGTGTTGTTGTGTGGACAGATTTCTCAACTTTAAATAGTGAAAATGTCTGTTAAATCAGCCAAATGGTTCATATTTGAGAGAGACAGATTTTGTCTACATTGGAGTTAAATTAAGATATTCATAGTGTCTGAGATTCTTATCTTGAAGTTATTAACTTAAGCCAATGGTAAAATGTCTTATGATCATACAATTTGGCAAGTACTTCTACTGTATGTTCAGCGCTGTTCATCTCTGTCAACAGAACACACATACTGTAAATCAATAGGATTATCTCCCAGAATTAATGCATAAACCTGAACCTGTCCACCTCCCTAGATTGACACAGTGTCAGCTCCCCTTTGTCTAATTTATCGATGTAGCCTGATATAACTGGTGCTTATGCATTCCCTGTGTGTGGAATGAACAGAGCAGATGGTGATGGATGGTTCTACCACTGCCCTCGTCTTCTTTTCGGAAGACTGGCTTGCTTTCCTCAGCCTATTGTAAAAAGTCCTGGCTGTCTGTCAATTGTATTTAGTGTGCTGTTTCTAACTCATGTCGTTAGAAACAGCGACTGTGGAAAGAGACTACCCACTGGAAACAAACTGTTTGAATCAACATTGTTTCAAAGTAATTTGACAACGTATTGTGATGTGGAATCTCTACCTGGAAAAAATATATTGGAATCGAACCACAGGATTATGTCATCATTGTAACCAATCTTTAGCATTTAGCATAACCTTGTAAAATATGTTGAATTTTAACCTTTGAAACAACGTCAGATCTTTTGCAATACAGTAAATAGCCAATTAACTTGTCGTCACGTTAACAAATTATGTTGGATTCACGTCTCCAACTAAACTCCAAATAAAAGTAAAAGAATAGGATTAAGCCATTGGCTCAGATTAAATTATCCAAGCATTATACACACGATATGACCAAAAGTATATGGACAACATCTCATTCCAACATCATGGGCATTAATATTGAATTGGTTTCCCCTTTGCTGCTATAACTCTTCTCGGAAGGCTTTCCACTCGATGATGGAACATTGCTGCGGCGACTTGCTTTCATTCAGGCACAAAAGCAATAGTCAGGTCAGGCAATGATGTTGGGTGGATAGGCCTGGCTTGCAGTCGGCGTTACAATTCATCCCAAAGGTGTTCAATGGTGTTGAGGTCAGAAATCTGTGCAGGCCAATCAAGTTCTTGCACACTGATCTCGACAAACAATTTCTGTATGGAGCTCGCTTTGTCCATGTGTGCATAACGATGGTGAGCAGGTGTGCGTAATGATGGTTGCCAGGTGTGCGTGATGATAGTTGCCAGGACTGGTGGTTAGTACAGGAGGGGACTGAGCACGCACCCCTGGGGAGCTCCAGTGTTGAGGATCAGCGTGGCAAATGTGTTACTACCTACCCTCACCACATGGGGGCGGCCCGTCAGGAAGTCCAGGATCCAGTTGCAGAGGGAGGTGTTTAGTCCCAGGATCCTTAGCTTAGTGATGAGCTTTGAGGGTACTATGGTGTTGAACGCTGAGCTGTAGTCAATGAATAGCATTCTCACATAAGTGTTCCTTTTGTCCAGGTGGGAAAGGGCAGTGTGGAGTGCAATAGAGATTGCATCATCTGTTAATCTGTTTGGGCGGTATGCAAATTGGAGTGGGTCTAGGGTTTCTGGGATAATGTTGTTGATGTGAGCCATTACCAACCTTTCAAAGCACTTCAGTGCTACGTGTCTGTAGTCGTTTAGGCAGGTTGCCTTTGTGTTCTTGGGCACAAGGGACTATGGTGGTCTGCTTGAAGTATGTTGGTATTACAGACTCAATCAGGGACATGTTGAAAATGTCAGTGAAGACACCTGCCAGTTGGTCAGCACATGCCCGGAGCACACGTCCTGGTAATCCATCTGGCCCAGCAGCCTTGTGTATGTTGACTTGTTTAACCAGTCAGGGATTGCTGGGTCGCTAGCGGGCTCGTCCCGACACTACCAGCGAAAATCTAAAGCAACAAATTCAAAATCCCAAAATGGAATTATTAAACATCCACCAATATGCAAGTGTTCCATACTCATCAAAAGCTATGTTTCTTGGCAATATCACAGCGTTGTCAGATTTCAAAAAGGCTTTACGGCGAAAGCAGCACATTTCATTGTTTGAGGCTAGCACCTCACATATTTTTCCAATAGCCATGTATCAATTAGCCATCATGGCACACACATAACACATTTCACAGCGAAAACAAATCAATTACCTGTTGAAGAACTTCTGCTGAGGTCATCCTAAGTGTCCAACGAAGACAATCCATGGTTCTTTTGTTAGAAAAAGTAACGTCTTTTATCCATAAATCCTCCATTTGGTTCGCGTTATAATCAGAAAGCGACAGCCTCCACTAGTCCATGAAACGCAGCGCGAACTCGTTCAAATTATACCTATAAACTTGTCCAAGAACAATCAAACATAGTTTTAAATGTATCCTTAGGAACACTTTTACGTATATTTACTATTATAAATCAGCCGGAATATCAATAACGAGGCTACAAAAGACACTCTGTGACTTCTCGTGCGCGCGCCACGGGAACTTTTCTCAGAACGAGGGGTCTTCATTGTTTGCTGTTTTTCTCTGCTCTAAATTCATCCAAAATGGAGGGAAACACCGTCTCGAGGCTGTTGACATCATAAGGAAGCGACGTGTACTGCATTCATATGCCTATATATGGTCATTTTCAATAGGGAGGGGTTCCCAAATGAGCAATGTGTCAAAATCACTTTTTCCAGGACAGAGATTCCTCAGGGTTTTGCCTGTTATATGCGTTCTGATTCACTCACAGACAAATGGTTAACAGTTTTGGAAAATTCAGAGTGTTTCCTATCCAATGGTACTAAATATATGCTATTTTCTGGGCCTAAATGGGAGGCATTTTACTTTGGGCACGCCAGGCTCTCCAAAACGGTCACCTCATGCACTGCTCCCAGAGAAGTTAAAGGTCTTACTCACGTCGGCTACGGAGAGCGTGATCACACAGTTGTCTGGAACAGCTGATGCTCTCATGCATGCCTCAGTGTTGCTTGCCTCGAAGCGAGCATAGAAGTGATTTAGCTCGTATGGTAGGCTTGTGTCACTGGGCAGCTCTCGGCTGTGCTTCCCTTTGTAGTCTGTGATAGCACAGTGATAGCACATTAAGTCAGGGTTTACCAAACTCGGTCCGCGGGACCCCAAGGGGTGGACGTTTTGGTTTTTGCCCTACCACTACACAGCTGATTCAAATAATCAACTAATCATCAAGCTTGGAATCAGCTGTGTAGTGTTAGGGCAAAAATAAAGATGTGCACCCCTTGGGGTTTGGGAAACACTGCATTTAAGTTGTTGTATAAATACAAAATATCTGACATTGTATTCCCATTTGAACTTTGCTGTGTTTTTAAATGGTTGATAGCGCAGTGATAACACATTTGAGAAATCAACAAAATTCTGGCTGTCTTTTTGAGCAGATAAATAAAGGTTGAAATCTCGTTGATCAACGTCTCAATCGAATATTACCCAATTTCCTCGTTGGAATTAAATGGTGTGTCCGGTGTGTACTGTAGGGCAAAGAAATTCAATGCTTGATAAATTGTGCACTTTTCATTGAAACACTCTTGGGACGTAAAGTCGCATCTCATATACAAGGATGTCTCTGTAATGGAAATGGTTAATATGTTGTGATGATTAATAGCAGATTGACAAAACTCCTTTTATGGAACTCTGTCTGTTGTTATAGGCCTGAATACTACACTTCATAATGAGATAATAACATTGAAATGTTTCTTATCACTGCATCTCACCTTATTTTACGCCAGGTGGAGAGCAATCATGGGAAAATAACATTGTATTACAGTATCACAAAAAGAGAAAGTTTTGTCCAGGGTAGTTTGTCCTTATTCATCATACTGTACAGGAGATCTACAGTGTCAATCTCATTGACCAGTGTCATTAGAAGCCTCATCAGCTGCACACGATAGCATTGATTTCTCTCGTCACAGCATAACCCCATAGGACATTACTACGGAAATGACAATCAACATGACTTTGTCTGGACAGTAGAGGTTTTCTTTATCGGTTGCAGAGGAAAGTGGTGTTTAAAATGTATTACAAAAAATGTGCAATATGTTGGCCAAGTGATTAAGATACCATGAAATCGATAGTGATTGGACAGACAAGTACAGTAGTGATGTTTTCTTTCTCCCTTTCTGTTGGCTCCCAGGAGATGTCACTCCCAGAGAGAGCAGCCCTTTCATCAACAACACTGACCACGACCAAGAAAACTACTACGATGGCAAGAACATGGCTCTCTTTGAGGTATACCACAAGTCAAGGCTTTTGATATCATAATGTAATTCATTACCACATAGGTTTTATGCCACTTTAATGTAAAGTGAGAGCTACGTGCTTACGTGGATTATATTGTAGAGTACATATCAAACAAACGTGTGTTGCTTTTGTTTGTGCTGTACTTGGATGTCTTCAATGCCATGACGTCCCAATTCAATGTCATTGTATTCTTATTGACAGGAAGAGATTGAGAGCAACCCCATGGTGTCCTCCCTTCTCAACAAGCTGGCTAACTACACCAACCTCACCCAGGGGGTCACTGAGCATGAGGAGTATGAAAATGAGGAGGGAGTTACAAAGATTAGAGTCAAGGTATGGACCACATGACCATTGTGCATTATTGAGAAGTTCTCCTGGTGGGTACTTTGTGGGAGACCTCGCTAAAGAGGTACAGTAGTAGACAGACATTGTATTAACTGTCAATCCACTTGACAAGGACATTGTTGTTGGATCACAATAATGTCTAGTATTATTGTGCATACCAACATGAGTTGACAAGGTTAGTGTGGTAGCTATGCAACAGCACCTCTGAGAGCAGTGCGCGTGTGAGAATATAAAGCAGCATTCTTCTGATCAACCAACCAAAGAAATACTCCTACTGTTGCTATTCGGCGTCACAGCACCAACACGAGGCCACAGAAACCAACCATGCCTCTGTCCCCTGACAGTTACCCCAGTACCTCTCCCTGCTGGAGATCTGATTGGCTCAGGGGGTGGGAGGTTGTGGAGACAGAGTGGATAGTGAGGATGCCACTCCAGGTTGTGAACGGTCTATGAACAAGGGCCACATTGACCCTGGTAAAAAGGCGTATAGGAGAACCAACAGCAGTATTGAGAGAGGGCTGTGTTGTGTTATGGGATATATGGTATGTACGGTATTCATGCAGTGTCTTTGTGTGTGAGTGGGGGCTGTCGATGTGATGTGTGTGTGTGTGTGTGGGGTTCTCTGATCTTGAAAGAGTGGGGGGCCGTTGCACCTTTGGAGTATAACAGGGGGTGCTTGTGTCATCTGGCGGTGGATGACACACTGGAGTTGTTCATTTATCCTGTGGTGATCGCGGAATGGATTGTATGGCTGTTATGAAGTCCAACAGATCATTGTAAAGGTAGCCTGTTACTGTACACTGTGTAGCATTGTGTTTGACTGTTAGATTTGGGTATTCATGCTTTCCAAACTGTACAAGCACACAGAGCAAATATAGTATCATTTCACTGAATAGTTCTGTTGTTAATTTCTCTGTAGAACTGCAAAGGACTTCAAATACTTTACTGTTATGACATATGAGCATGAGTTGGGCATGCGGAAAATAGGCTGGGCACTGTGGAAGGATTCTCTACTGATGTTTTGTTACTGATGTCTTGTTACTGATGTTTTGTTCGAAGGACATTGCAATGTCTTTGAGCAGTACATCTGACTACTCATTGTCTGAAAAGCCAATGCAAACTGTATCCTAATGCCATCCTCTCTCTAGACCTCCATAAATATAATTATTTACGTTCTAAATTCTAAACTATGACGCACGTTTATACTGCAAACAATTTATCAGTTGTGTTTACATAACTTTATCAGACAATATTTGTAAAACTTCATTTGCAAACACAGGAGGGTGAATGTGATGAAAATTGTTTCAGGAGGATGAGGGGTGGTATGGTTGGCATGTGACAGTGTTTAGCATGTGTAGTTTCATGAGAGTAACCCAGCTAAATGATGGGGTTGCCTGAGACTATGTTTGTAGTCGTGAGAAAATATTTGTAATTGTGTCGCTACAGGGCACAGTTAAGCAGCTGACTTCAGACCATTGACTTCACCGTTGTTGTGTTTCTTTATGCTGCCAGTGACCGGATTCTGGCTGAAATGGTTTTGATGGTTGCTAATGAACCAATTGTAAAATAAAAAAATTCTAAATAGTGTACGGCTCTGATAATAGTCTGTCAGCGCAAGTCTTTTTGCGCACATTACAATTGTAGACAAAAAATGTGTATTTATTGTGACTGATTTTATTTGATTTATTAGGATCCCTACTAGCTAGTCTTACTGGGGTCCAACACATTACATAAGAGACATTACAGGCAAAATACTTTAGAAATGACATACATTTAAAAACGCTAACATGTATTGTGCGTGTGTGTGCATCAGTTACACATACATGTCAGTACACACAGTATACTGTATATACAAAAATATGTGAACACCCCTTCAAATTTGCGGATTCGGCTATTTCAGCCACATCCGTTGCTGACACATGTATAAAATTGAGCACACAGCCATGCAATCTTCATAGTGAAACATTGGCAGTAGAACGTCCTTACCGAAGAGCTCAGTGACTTTCAACGTGGCACCGTCATAGGATGCCACCTTTCCAACAAGTCAGTTCCTCAAATTTCGGCCCTGCTAGAGCTTCCGCGGTCAACTGTAAGTGCTGCTATTGTGAAGTGGAAACGTCTAGGAACAATAACGTCTCATCCGCGAAGTGGTAGGCCACACAAGCTCACAGAACGAGACCGCCGATTACTGAACTGTTCATCGGGAGCTTCATGGAATGGGTTTCCATGGCAGAGTAGCCTAAGATCGCAATGCCAAAATTCGGTTGGAGTGGTGTAAAGCTCGCCGCCATTCGACTCTGGAGCAGTGAAAACACATTCTCTCGAGTCATGAATCACGCTTCACCATCTGGCAGACTGACGAATCGGTTTGGAGGATGCCAGGAGAACGCTACTTGCCCCAATGAATAGTGCCAACTTTGTGGCAACAGTTTGGGGAAGGCCCTTTCCTGTTTCAGTATGACAATGCCCCCTTGCACAAAGCGAGGTCCATACAGAAATGGTTTGTCGAGATCGGAGTGGAAGAACTTGACTGGCCTGCACAGAACCCTGACCTCAACCCCATCGAACACCTTTGGGATGAATTGGAACGCCGATTGCGAGCCATGCCTAATCGCCCAACATCAGTGTCCGACCTCACTAATGCTCTTGTGGCTGAATGGAGGCAAGTCCCCGCAGCAATGTTCCAGCATCTAGTGGAAAGCCTTCCCAGAAGAGTAGAGGCTCTATTGGCAGAAAAGAGGGGACCAACTCCACATTAATGCCCATGATATTGGAATGAGATGTTTGATGAGCAGGTGTCCACATACGTTTGGTCATGTAGTGTACACACAACAAGTAGGTCACATGGGGGAGTGGTGTTGTGCCGTGAGGTATTGCTTTATTTGTTTTTTTAAACCAGGCTTGCTGTTCACTTGCACTATATAAGATGGAAGGGAGTTCCATGGACTAAGTGTGTGTGTCAGTGCTGTGTGTAAGTTGACTATGCAAACAATATGTAATTTCCAACACATTAATGTTTCTTTTATAAAAACAAGAAGTGATTTAGTCAGTCTTTCCTCAACTTTTAGCCAAGCCAAGAGAGACAGGCATGCATAGTACTAATATTAGCCCTCTGATTACAATGAAGAGTAAGACGTGCCGCTCTGTTCTGGGCCAGCTGCAGCTTAACTAGGTCTTTCTTCACAGCACTTGACCATATGACTGGACAATAATCAAGATAAGAGAAAACTAGAGCATGGAGAACTTGCTTTGTGGAGTGTGGTGTCAAAAAAGCAGAGCCTCTTTATTACAGACAACTGACCTTGTATTCTCAGCTGTATTTTACAGGATTGTACAATATTGTATGCTGTATTGTGGCATTACAGTATACCTTACAAGGCCCTGCTGTACCATAAACTGACTCATGGTAATCCTACTGTACCTCTCTTCTTCCCTGGCCCTCTACGTTGGCACCTCCAGAGTCCTCAGATGGGCACATTCATCGGCGTGTACCTGCCCTGCATGCAGAACATCCTGGGAGTCATCCTCTTCCTGCGTCTCACCTGGATCGTTGGCACCGCCGGCATCTTGGAGTCTTTCGCCATCGTCGTCATGTGTTGCACCTGTGTGAGTACTATGTAATAATACAAATGTAGTACTAAGGTGTGAGTACTAAGGTGTGCGTACTATTGGGCTTAACTACTTATATAGAAACACTCCTCCCTTTTGGGGTGTTCAGGTACTAAACTATGGTATTCTCTGCCAATCTTACTTCTCTCTGCCATGAATGAAGCGGTCTCATTTTGCACCCTGAGGACATTGTAACCATACACCCACCAATGCTAGTCTTTTGTATTTTTTTTCCCTCTCTTACAGACCATGCTGACAGCGATATCCATGAGTGCTATTGCAACAAATGGGGTAGTGCCAGGTAATGTCAGTTCAACTTCAACTTATTTTCCACCTCGAATAAGAAACCTCAACCTCTGTTTTTATGGTTATTTAGCACTATAGAACTGTCATTGTTTAACCATGGTTGATTATCATCACTATTGCATTAGAGCTATAGTCTGTGGCTGACTTATTTTCCTTTCCAGTCCTTTTACCCGTATCTGTTATCTTGCCCCATGCAGCCGGAGGCTCCTACTACATGATCTCCAGGTCTTTGGGACCAGAGTTTGGTGGGGCTGTGGGTTTGTGTTTTTACCTGGGAACCACATTTGCTGGCTCCATGTACATCCTGGGTACCATTGAAATCCTTCTGGTAAGGATAAAACAATGCCTGGTCATGATATAGGAAATACACAATGTTTAGAGGCAGGAGTTTTTCATTACCACATGACTCTTCCAGGATTTGGTACCTTGTAACAGCCTTTAACAATGGCTTAGACTTTTTCCTGGACATGTCACATGGGCCGGGAAAACTCTTGGCACAAACAATGTTTTATGAAGCTAGTGTCCAAGCTTACTCCTATTCTTATCCCAGACGTACATCGTGCCGAACGCTGCAGTGTTTGTGGCGGAGAAGAAGGAGGGCGAGGCGGAGGCCATGCTGAATAACATGCGTGTGTACGGGACTTGCTGCCTGGCTCTCATGGCTCTGGTGGTGTTTGTGGGAGTCAAATATGTCAACAAGCTGGCCCTGGTCTTCCTGGCCTGTGTGGTGCTCTCTATCATGGCCATCTATGCCGGAGTCATCAAGACCGTCATAGAACCACCAGACTTCCCGTAAGTTATATAGTTAATCTATAGGCACAGGAGATGCTTGTGTCTGTGTTTGTCTTGTCAGATTCATATTCACACTGTAAAGGACCATCATCAGTCATCTGATCTTATAGGGCTGAATACTAACGTGATCACACATTGATATCAGTGAGACAGATATTTATAGACTCTTTACAGTGGTTACAGTGGCCAAAAGGAAAATATTCTTAGTTCTTTACACAAGAAAATATCCTGATGAATATATGTATATATTTCACACAGAATCTGTCTCCTGGGGAACCGTTCCTTGCAGAACCACAACTTTGAGAAGTGTGTGAAGACAGAGGTGATCAAGAACGTGACGTACACCACTAAGCTGTGGGAGCTGTTCTGTGACAGCCGCCACCTCAATGCCACCTGTGATGAGTACTTCACCCTGAACAACGTCACTGAGATCCAGGGCATCCCAGGCCTGCTCAGTGGGGTCATCAAAGGTCAGTGGATTTCTAGAAAACAATTGTTGCATGGTAATAAAGTTATCTGATTCTGTGTCAGAGGACACTTATTGGCACTAATACTACTTGCTTACTACTTACTCACTTACCAAATTATTATTGGCATATTTTATCAAAGCCATATCATCTGGTTTGATCAACCTGGGGCTCAATAGGGAAGTCAAACTAGTCAGGCATGGACTCTACAAGGTGTCAAAAGTGTTCCTCAGGGATGCTAGCCCATTTTGAGTGCAATGCTTCCCACAGTTGTGTCAAGTTGGCTGGATGTCCTTTGGTTGGTGGACCATTATTGATACAAACTGGTGCGCCTGGCACCAACTACCATACCCCATTCAGAGGGACTGAAATATTTTCTCTTGCCCAGTCACCCTCTGAATGGCACATATACACAATTCATGTCTCAATTGTTTCAAGGCTTAAAAATCCTTCTTTAACATGTCTCCTCCCCTTAATCTACACTGGTTGAAGTGACATCAATAAGGGATCATATCTTTCACCTGGATTCACCTGTCATGGAAAGAGCAGGTGTCCTTAATGTTTTGTACACTCAGTTTATAGTCTACTATAATGTGACTCCTCTGTGTCCCCTGTTAGACAACATGTGGGGTGACTACGGGCCAAGTGGGATGTTAGTAGAGAAGAAGAGGCAGTCGTCTGTTCCAGCCCAGGATAACTCCAGAGATATCTACATGCCATACGTCTTCAACGACATCTCCACCTTCTTCACTCTGCTGGTGGGAATCTATTTCCCCTCCGTCACAGGTTGGTGTAGTAGTCATATTGTCACCATAGATATCATTGTGTAGTTACCGCCATATGACATCATTTATTGTTTGTCATCCTCACACTGATTTTAAGGGTGTTACTGTAACTTATGCTTTGGAAGAGTTACTGTAACTTACGCTTTTGTGTTTTTAGTTTTGGTGTTGTTTTCTGCTGCATTTAAGTATGTTGGTGATTTCCTGAATTTCAGCTTCTGAAGAATCTACAGTTGAAGTCGGAAGTTTACATACACCTTAGACAAATACATTTAAATTCAGTTTTACACAATTCCTGACATTTAATCCTAGCAAAAATTCCCTGTCTTTGGTCAGTTAGGATCACCACTTTATTTTAAGAATGTAAAATGTCAGAATAATAGTAGAGAGAATTATTTCTTTCAGCTTTCATTTCTTTCATCACATTCCCAGTGGGTCAGAAGTTTACATACACTCAATTCGTTTTTGGTAGCATTGCCTTTAAATTGTTTAACTTGGGTCAAACGTTTCGAGTAGCCTTCCACAACCTTCCCACAACAAGTTGGGTGAATTTTGGCCCATTAATCCTGACAGAGCTGGTGTAGCTGAGTCAGGTTTGTAGGCCTCCTTGCTCACACACGCTTTTTCAGTTCTGCCCACAGTTTTTCTATGGGATTGAGGTCAGGACTTTGTCAGTCAACTTATTGTATGTAAACTTCTGACCCACTGGAATTGTGACACAGTGAATTTTAAGTGAAATTGTCTGTCTGTAAACAATTGTTGAAAAATTTGTCATGCACAAAGTAGATGTCCTAACCGACTTGCCAAAACTATAGTTTGTTACAGTTTTTCTCATTTGCTAAGACACACTAAATGAAACTGAGATCCGCTTGATCTTCATCATCACATTTTTAGCACAGCAGAAGTCTTCTCTTGCAAATGTTTGAACACTTTTTCATTTGTTTCACACATTTTTCACACCCTTTGTCAAAACAGTTACATCCGATCTCATTGAAAGACCCCGAACTCTATTGGATTCACTGTGTTGAACAAAAGGAAAACATCTATTCACAGCTGATAGAAAGTACCTGCATAATTATAAATCTCTATGCACCTGTGTGAAACTCATTTGCACAACTCTTCAATCAGCAATCAGTCCTCATCCATCTATAAAAGATGCCACCTCTGTGTTGCTATTTGCAAGCATGGATCAAAGAGGCCATAGGCACGGAAGGAGACCAAGAGGCCATGGCAGAGGGCCCGAGGAAGAGGAGTTTGTATGCGTGGTGGAGGAGCTGCAGCAGCAAGAGGACGAAATCGAGCTCAAGTTTCAAATGAAATTCGGGCAACAATTATTGACCATGTCATCAATCATGGCTTGTCCTTCAGAGAGGCTGGACAAAGGGTCCAGCCCATTCTGAGTCGGAGCACTGTGGCATCTATTGTCAGGCTTTTTCGGAATGAGAACAGGTAATTCACAGTGTTACTGTAATGTATACCACTGTGTATTTCAGCTTTACTGTATTGCCCTGTTAGCAGAACAAACTGTGTCTACAGTAATGCAGATGTTTTATCAATCCCATTTATGTGACTGTCATACAGTAATGTCAATTTTGACATGCTTTTTGCTTTACTTTATAGAATCCACACATTACCACACACTGGTGGCAGAGGAAAGATATTTAGTATTGAACAGGAGTCTGCCATTGTAGATATGGTAGTGGCAAACAATGCAATCAGACTGCGTGACATCCAGGCAGCAGTAATTGCAGATCAGGGAGCATTTAGAAATATAAACAGTGTGAGTTTGGCAACTATAGATCGAGTCCTTAAGCGAAACCATGTCAGAATGAAGCAGCTGTACAGAGTTCCATTTCAAAGAAACTCTGACATCGTAAAGGAGGCACGATTCCAGTATGTGCAGGTACAGATTTTTATTGTAATACCTTGTTTACCATAGTTACATGCGACTGGAATAATTTGCTGAAGGGGCACATCACAAATTCATTTTTGTGGATGAAGCCGGCTTCAACCTCTGTAAAGTGAGGAGACGCGGGAGGAACATCATTGGGCAGAGGGCCACTGTCACAGTGCCAGGTCAGAGGGGCCCAATATCACCATGTGTGCTGCCATCTCCAATGATGGGGTCCTTTGCCACATACCAACTATTGGCCCATACAATACAGAACGCCTCATCACATTTCTTGATGCATTGAAAGAAATACTGATTCCACCCGAAGAGAGACGGCTGTTGAGGCCTGGCATGACTCTGTATGTCATAATTTGGGACAATGTGGCTTTCCACCACTCTCGCCTTGTGAATGAATGGTTTGCAGCACAGCCTCGTATTATGATGCAATTCCTCCCTGCATACTCGCCTTTTCTGAACCCAATCGAGGAGTTCTTCTCTGCTTGGAGGTGGAAGGTGTATGATCACCAGCCATATGAGCAGATGCCCCTCCTGGAGGCAATGAATGCTGGTTGCCTGGCAATAGGTGCAGAGGACTGCCAGGGATGGATACGCCATGCAAGGAGATATTTCCTCGGTGCATTGCAAGGGAAAACATTCAATGCGATGTTGATGAGAACCTGTGGCATAATCGTCAAGAACGAATGGACTAAATGTGAAAGATAAAATATATATATATTTTTTTTTGAAAGGTATTTCCACCCATAAGTTTCCTTTGGTAGCTTTTTTTTTTCCGGTATCCATTTGAGTTTGTAAAGTATCATATTTCATATTGATGGCTGTATTTTGTTGTCCATTGTGTAATGATTGATTGAAAGAATAAATTAATTTGACCACAAGTTGTGGTGTTTGATGGAAATATTTGCTTATGTTGCATGTTTTTAATGTTTTGTGAGTGTTAGAGCATTTTGCTAACAAAATGAGTCCTTTTTTGGCCATTGAGCTTCAGTTTTATCCTGTGTGTTAACTGTTTTGAAAATGTGATGTCAGAGTGGGCAAATGTGTTTAAGCAATCGAGAAAAACTGTAACAAGAAATTTGGGGATTGGTTGAAAAACTAGTTTTAATGACTCCAACCTAAGTGTATGTAAACTTCCGACTTCAACTGTATGTGTGTTCCATCACAGGTATCATGGCGGGCTCCAACAGATCTGGAGACCTCCGAGATGCCCAGAGGTCTATTCCTTTCGGCACCATCCTGGCCATAGCAACCACTTCTTTCATTTGTATCCTTGGAGAAACCATAGAGATGATGACGTGCGTGTGTGGAGTGGTGTGCATGCATGCATGGAGTGCTGCATGTGTGTTTTAGTGTGTGAGAGGGTATGTGTTGTGCATTTGTTAACTTTGACAACACCATTTCTTTCTTAACCCCAACTCCCAGACATGACCTGTGTTGTGCTATTTGGGGCCTGTATTGAGGGTGTTGTTTTGAGAGACAAGTAACTACTATTCCACAGTTATTATTTACGACATGGCAATAGCTGTTATGACATTATGTACTGTAGCGTTGATGCAGAAATCATCCCTGCTGTGTATAACTTGTTGAAGACCTTTGTGTCATACAGTGCCTTCAGAAAGTACTTACACCTCTTGACATGTTCCACATTTGGTTGTGATACAGCTACATTTTTGTCACTGATCTACATACGATACCCCATACTCTCAAAGTGGAATTTTGTTTGTAGAACGTTTTTTGAAAGCAGAAATGTTTTTAGTCAATAAGTATTCAACCCCTTTGTTATGGCAAGCCTAAATAAGTTCAGGAGTAAAAATGTGCTTAATAAATTGCATAATAAGTTGAATGGACCATGTCTGTACCACATACATAGAATTATCTGTAATGTCTCTCAATCGAATAGTGGATTTCAAGCCCAGTTTCAACCACAAAGACCAGGGATATTTAGCAATGCCAAGAAGGGCATCGATTAGTAGATGTGTAAAAAGAAAAAAAAGCAGACACTGAATATGCCTTTGAGCATGGTGAAGTTGTTAATTAGTATCAATATACCCAGTCACTACAAAGATACAGGCGTCTTTCCTAACTGACTTAAAAATCGTCTTGAAAATCTATGTCAAGACATAAAAATTGCTGTCTAGCAATGATCAACAATCAACTTGACAGAGCTTGAGGAATGTTTTAAAGAATAATGGGCAAATATTGTACAACCCAGGTGTGAAAAGCTCTTAGAGACTTACCCAAAAGGACTGAGCTGTAATCGCCACCAAAGGTGCTTCTATAAAGGATTGACTCAGGGTTGTGAATACTTCATGTTATTAGATTTCATTTTCAATCAATTTGCTAAACTTTCTAAAAACATGTTTTCACTTTGTCATTATAGGTAATTTTGTGTAGATGGTGAGAACAATCCATTTTGAATTCAGGCTGTAATACGACAAAATGTGGAATAAATCAATGGGTATGAATACTTTCTGAAGGCGCTGTACAGATAGACCCTTGTTGCGCATTTAGAAGGACAGACCACATGTAAACGGACAGCATTAGAAAGAGAACGTTGTGTGCCAATAGAGTACAATGTCATGACATAAAGGGTGTTAAGCTGATTGGACAGAACAGCTAAAGATTATTACGCTTGCATGGGTTTTTCATTAAGTGTATGTGCTCATATTTATGGCTCTCAATTTGCCTGTCTTTCTTTTGGACTCGTTCTAAACAATACAGTACCTGTGTTTGTATAACATTCAACTGTGTCTGTTTCCGCTACAGATTTGGGGACTCCGTCAAGAAGAACTTGGTGATTGGAACTCTGGCATGGCCTTCTCCATGGGTGATCGTGATTGGCTCCTTCTTCTCTTGCTGTGGGGCAGGGCTGCAGAGTCTTACTGGTGCCCCTCGTCTGCTGCAGGCCATAGCACGTGACGGGATTGTCCCCTTTCTGCAGGTAAGAAGGTCCTAGAGACTGTGCTATGCCCCTTGCTATTGCATCTCAATAACAGAAACACTTCAGCTAGTTTCTCTTTATTATTCTCTCTCCTTCTCCATCTCTCTCTCTCTCCCCTCCTCCAGGTGTTTGGTCATGGTAAAGCCAATGGGGAACCTACCTGGGCCCTCTTGATGACCGCTGGGATCTGTGAGATTGGAATCCTCATTGCATCACTGGATGCTGTTGCCCCCATTCTCTCAATGTGAGTGTGTTCAGTATGTGTGTAGAAGGTGATACTGCAAATGTGAGCTTGTGTCTTTCTCTCTATAGTAATGGGATGTGAGTGTTTTATCCTGTCAGTTGTGTGCAGTATTAGCTCATTGTCCTTTTGGAAGCCTATAAGTCACTTCTATTCATCTTCTCTGTGGGGCTGGGTTGCAGGTTTTTCCTGATGTGCTACCTGTTTGTCAACCTGGCCTGTGCTGTCCAGACACTGCTCCGCACTCCCAACTGGAGGCCCAGGTTTAAGTTCTACCATTGGTGAGTTATTAATTCAGGGATCTTAGACTCTGGACCAATACTAAGTTACAGCCAAGCACTAACACACCTAACTCATCCAATCAACTAATCATGAAGCACTTTGTGAAATAGGTCATGTAGAGATGCAGTCTTAAGAGCAGATATTCAGGATAGCCTGCGATTAATATTTACAAGACAAACGGGTAGACAATAAACTTACATCTCACACAAAATAACGAACTGCACTAAGCCTAAAACAGGCTCACCCTGTAGCTTCCATAGCTCTTACAGGTGTACCTGGCTCAAGCAGCCTCCCCTCTATCACCAAACCAAATCTACCTAGAAACTCAAAACAGGTCCTTATACCCTCTAAGCCCCTCTCTGGTACATACCCATGTCCAATGACAAGTAACCACATAATTGGTATACAAATGTAACTGGCTTCCTCATAATTACCCAAATACATCCATTCCGTCTAAAACAGATGTGACCACTTCCATGTATACTTTAAATTGGGCAAACGTTAAACAATAATCATGAATTCTTACGTGAATAGAACCGTCGAATGACCGCAACCCAGTAACATACAGTATAGTGGTGCGCAAAGGCGCACATCTCAAATGACACAAACAAGACATGACTCACCGTGCTCCGACACAACGTGGGAAGTATGAACAAAGGAAAGCATTAACAGAATGAAACGAAATCTCTAACTCGTGAGTGTTGCAATGATTCTGTGCACTGAAACAACGTTTCACTCTCGTAGGCTAGAGACAAGTAAATCACCGCATTTATGTTTGGAACCGATTATCCGAAAATACCTTTCCATACAAAAAGACAGTGTGCGTGTTCAAGACAAGTGGGCATAAATCCACATCATCACACACTTGATTAGTTGAATCAGGTGTGTCAGTGCTGGGCTAGAACAAAAGCCTGCACTGCTCAAACGTGCCCAAGATCAGGATGTAGTAACACGTACCTAATGCCTATCCAAACAATACGCCCATTCAATAAGCTGTTGTCCTGTTCTCTGGTCCCTGCAGGACGCTGTCGTTCCTAGGGATGAGTCTGTGTGTCTCCCTCATGTTCATCTCCTCCTGGTACTACGCTCTGGTAGCCATGTCCATCGCTGGATGCATCTATAAGTACATTGAGTACAGAGGGTAAGAGTTTGGTTTTCCAATAACAGCTCAATAACATTAAACTACTGTAATTACATTGGTAATGTCCCCACTCAAATCAAATCCAATTTTATTGGTCATGTACACATGGTTAGCAGATGTTAATGCGAGTGTAGCGAAATGCTTGTGCTTCTAGTTCCGACAGTGCAGTAATATTTAACAAGTAATGTAAGGGGATGGAATAAGAATATGTACATATGAATATATGGATGCGCAATGGACGTGCGGCATAGGCAAGATGCAATAGATGGTATAAAATACAGTATATACATATGAGATGAGTAATGTAGGATATGTAAACATTATTAAAGTGGCATTATTTAAAGTGACTAGTAATACCTTAATTAAATCATTTTATTAAAGTGTCCAGTGATTTGAGTCTGTATGTCGGCAGCAGGCTCTCTATGTTAGTGATGGCTGTTTAACAGTCTGATGGCCTTGAGATAGAAGCTGTTTTTCAGTCTTTCGGTCCCAGCTTTGATGCACCTGTACTAATCTCATCTTCTGGATGATAGTGGGGTGAACAGGCAGTGGCTCGGGTGGTTGATGTCCATGATTATCTTTTTTTTTGGCCTTCCTGTGACATCGGGTGCTGTAGGTGTCCTGGAGGGCAGGTAGTTTGCCCCCGGTGATGCGTTGTGCAGTCCTCACTACCCTCTGGAGAGCCTTGTGGTTGAGGGTGGTGCAGTTGCCGTACCAGGCGGTGATACAGCCCGACAGGATTCTCTCGATTGTGCATCTGTAAAAGTTTGTGAGGGTTTTAGGTGGCAAGCCAAGTTCCTTCAGCCTCTTGAGGTTTAAGAGGCGCTATTGCGCCTTCTTCACCACACTGTCAGTGTGGGTGGACCATTTCAGTTTGTCCGTGATGTGTACACAGAGGAACTTAAAACTTTCCACCTTCTCCACTACTGTCCCGTCGATGTGGATAGGGGGGTGCTCCCTCTGCTGTTTCCTGAAGTCCACGATCATCTCCTTCATTTTGTTGATGTTGAGTGAGAGGTTATTTTCCTGACACCACCCTCCGAGGGCCCTCACTTCCTCCCTGTAGGCTGTCTCGTCGTTGTTGGTAATCAAGCCTACCACTGTAGTGTCGTCAGCAAACTTGATGATTGAGTTGGAGGCGTGCATGGCCACGCAGTCATGGGTGAACAGAACACAGTATTATATCTCTATGTAGAGTCCATGTCTTTCTTTAATCCATGTTTTGTAATTAAACAGCTTGGTTACAGTTTGGTGTATTGGCATTGGTATCTAAATGTGAGATTTCTGTAATCCTAACAGCTTTTGTGTAGTGTTCCTGCCTTTTTTAACCCTCTCTCTGATCTCTTTCTTCTCAGGGCAGAGAAGGAGTGGGGAGACGGGATCAGAGGTCTGTCCCTGAACGCTGCCCGCTACGCTCTGATCCGCCTGGAGGAAGTCCAACCACACACTAAGAACTGGAGGTGAGTGGCTGAGAGAAGTGTAGAGCATAGGGTGAGGATGACTCCTGGACTGAGGGCCAGAGTCATACTCATATATGTAATTTTCCACTTAGACACATTGTACATGAACTTGTTAACATTTATTTGACGTTTGAGACCAATATTGTGTGCACATGAATGATATCAAATCAAATCAAATCAAATCAAATTTTATTTGTCACATACACATGGTTAGCAGATGTTAATGCGAGTGTAGCGAAATGCTTGTGCTTCTAGTTCCGACCATGCAGTAGTATCTAACAAGTAATCTAACAAATTCACAACAACTACCTTATACACACAAGAGTAAAGGAATGAATACGAGTATGTACATATAAATACATGGATGAGCGATGGCTGACCGGCATAGGCAAGATGCAGTAGATGGTATGGAGTACAGTATATACACATATATATGAGATGAGTAATGTAGGATATGTAAACATTATATAAATGGCATTGTTTAAAGTGGCTAGTGATACATTATTTCATCCAATTATAATTATTAAAGTGGCTAGAGATTTGGGTCGATGACCGACAGCATAGGCAAGATACAGTAGATGGTTTAGAGTACAGTGTATACATTTGATATGAGTATGTCGGATACGTAAACATTATATACAAAATTGTTTAAAGTGGCTAGTGATACATTTGTTACATCCAATTCCTATGTATAAAGTGGCTAGAGATTTAAGTCAGTATGTTGGCAGCAGCCACTCAATGTTAGTGATGGCTGTTTAACAGTCTGATGGCCTTGAGGTAGAAGCTGTTTTTCAGTCTCTCGGTCCCAGCTTTGATGCACCTGTACTGACCTCGCCTTCTGGATGATAGCGGGGTGAACAGGCAGTGGCTCGGGTGGTTGTTGTCCTTGATGATCTTTTTGGCCTTTCTGTGACATCGGGTGGTGTAGGTGTCCTGGAGTGCAGGTAGTTTAACCCGGTGATGCGTTGTGCAGTCCTCACTACCCTCTGGAGAGCCTTACGGTTGTGGGCGGAGCAGTTGCCGTACCAGGCGGTGATACAGCCCGACAGGATGCTCTCGATTGTGCATCTGTAAAAGTTTGTGAGTGATTTTGGTGACAAGCCAAATTTCTTCAGCCTCCTGAGGTTGAAGAGGCGCTGTTGCGCCTTCTTTACCACGCTGTCTGTGTGGGTGGACCAATTCAGTTTGTCCGTGATGTATGCGCCGAGGAACTTAAAACTTTCCACCTTCTCCACTACTGTCCCCTCGATGTGGATGAGGGTGCTCCCTCTCCTGTTTCCTGAAGTCCACGATCATCTCCTTTGTTTTGTTGACATTGAGTGAGAGGTTATTTTCCTGACACCACACTCCGAGGGCCCTCACCTCCTCTCTGTAGGCCGTCTCGTCGTTGTTGGTAATCAAGCCTACCACTGTAGTGTCGTCAGCAAACTTGATGATTGAGTTGGATGCGTGCTTGGCTACGCAGTCATGGGTAAACAGGGAGTACAGGAGAGGGCTGAGAACGCACCCTTGTGGGGCCCCAGTGTTGAGGATCAGCGGGGTGGAGATGTTGTTTCCTACCCTCACCACCTGGGACCGGCCCGTCAGGAAGTCCAGGACCCAGTTGCACAGGGCTGGAGTCGAGACCCAGGGTCTCGAGCTTAATGACGAGCTTGGAGGGAACTATGGTGTTAAATGCTGAGCTGTAGTCGATGAACAGCATTCTTACATAAGTAT
Organism: Brachymystax lenok tsinlingensis; assembly: GCA_030435695.1. Classification (NCBI taxonomy): domain Eukaryota; kingdom Metazoa; phylum Chordata; class Actinopteri; order Salmoniformes; family Salmonidae; genus Brachymystax; species Brachymystax lenok. Next base: position 24,276,962 of record CM059788.1, on the reverse strand, counting down.
TCCTCTTGTCCAGATGGGTTAGGGCAGTATGCAGTGTGATTGCGATTGCGTCGTCTGTGGACCTATTGGGACGGTAAGCAAATTGGAGTGGGTCCAGGGTGTCTGGCAGGATGGAGGTGATATGATCCTTGACTAATCTCTCAAAGCACTTCATGATGACGGAAGTGAGTGCTACGGGCGATAGTCATTTAGCTCAGTCACCTTAGCTTTCTTGGGAACAGGAACAATGGTGGCCCTCTTGAAGCATGTGGGAACAGCAGACTGGGATAGGGACTGATTGAATATGTCCGTAAACACACCAGCCAGCTGGTCTGCGCATGCTCTGAGGACACGGCCAGGGATGCCATCTGGGCCGGCAGCCTTGCGAGGGTTAACACATTTAAATGTTTTTCTCACATTGGCTGCGGTGAAGGTGAGCCCGCAGGTTTTGGTAGCGGGCCGTGTCGGTGGCACTGTATTGTCCTCAAAGCGAGCAAAGAAGTTGTTTAGTTTGTCTGGGAGCAGGGCGTCATGGTCCGCGACGGGGCTGGTTTTCTTTTTGTAGTCCGTGATTGACTGTAGACCCTGCCACATTCCTCTTGTGTCTGAGCCATTGAATTGTGACTCTACTTTGTCTCTATATTGACGCTTAGCTTGTTTGATTGCCTTGCGGAGGGAGTAGCTGCACTGTTTGTATTCAGTCATGTTTCCGGTAGCCTTTACCTGGTTAAAGCAGTGGTTCGCTTTCAGTTTTGCGCGAATGCTGCCATCAATCCATGGTTTCTGGTTGGGGAAGGTTTTGATATTTGCTATGGGTACAACATCACCAATGCATTTGCTAATAAACTCGCTCACCGAATCAGCGTATACATCAATGTTGTTGTCAGATGCTATCCGGAACATATCCCAGTCCACGTGCTCGAAGCAATCTTGCAGCGTGGAATCAGATTGGTCGGACCAGCGTTGAACAGACCTGAGAACGGGCGTTTCCTGTTTTAGTTTCTGTTTGTAGGCTGGGAGCAACAAAATGGAGTCATGGTCAGACTTGCCGAAAGGAGGCGGAGAATAGCCTTGTATGCATCACGGAAGTTGGAATAACAGTGGTCCAGGATTTTACCAGCCCGGGTGGCACATTCGATATGCTGGTAAAATTTCGGGAGCCTTGTTCTTAAATTAGCCTTATTAAAATCCCCAGCCACAATAAATGCAGCCTCAGGATATGTGGTTTCCAGTTTACATAGAGTCCGATGAGTTTCTTTCAGTGCCGTCGATGTATTAGCTTGAGGGGGGATGTACACGGCTGTGATTATAATCGAGGAGAATTCTCTTGGTAGATAATGCGGTCTGCATTTGATTGTAAGGAATTCTATGTCAGGTGAACAAAAGGACTTGAGTTCCTGTATGTTGTTATGATCACACCACGTCTCGTTAATCATAAGACACACACCCCCGCCCTTCTTCTTACCAGAGAGATGTTTGTTTCTGTCGGCGCGATGCGTGGAGAAACCAGGTGGCTGTACCGACTCTGATAACGATAACGTGTCCTGAGTGAGCCATGTTTCCGTGAAGCAAAGAACGTTGCAGTCTCGAATGTCTCTCTGAAAGGCAACCCTTGATCTGATTTCGTCTACTTTGTTGTCAAGAGACTGTACATTGGCGATTAAAATACTCGGGAGAGGTGCACGATGCGCCCGTCGACGTAGCTTGACCAAAAGACCGGCGCGTTTCCCTCTTCTCCGGCGCCGCCGTTGTTTTGAGTAGCCACGTGCTATCCAGTCTGTTGTTGTGTTTGGGTTAATGAAAGGAGAATCCTCTTTGGGAAAGTCGTATTCCTGGTCGTAATGTTGGTAAGTTGACGTTGCTCTTATATCCAATAGTTCCTCCCGGTTGTATGTAATAAAACTTAATATTTTCCGGGGTAACAATGTAAGAAGTAATACATAAAAAAACAAAATACTGCATGGTTTCCTGAGAACGTGAAGCGAGGCTGCCATCTCTGTCGGCGCCGGAAGTCGTAATCCCCCAGGGATCCCCCAGGGATTGGTCTAATGTTTCTGTACTTTAGGTTTGCAATGTAGAGCTGTCACTCTAAAAACTGATGGATGATGACTGACATTTGGTTGTCTTGTTGTCCTGCCTGATGACCTAGTTTAGTGGCTTGCCTTGATGTCTATTTATCTGAACATACACTGACTGTACTGATTCTCTCCCCCCAGGCCTCAGTTACTGGTGCTACTGAAGCTGGATTCAGACTTGGGGGTGAAACACCCTCGTCTGCTGTCCTTTACCACCCAGCTGAAGGCAGGGAAAGGTCTGACCATCGTCAGCTCTGTGTTGGAGGGCACCTACATGACCCTGGGGGCTGAGGCCAAGAGTGCAGAGCAGGTGAGAGACACTAATATCACATGACTAGGGTGGCAGAGAATCAGGCTTCAGACAAGGTGAGATGTCCAGAACAGCCGCAGTTGGAACAGATTCACCCTTGGCTACTGATTCTCAGACCCGTCCAATAGGATAAATAGAACTGCATCCCTAGTGTTTTGTGCTCGCTGGAAGCCGGTGTAATTTAGCCACCCACTCAAATAGTAAAGAGACTCCATCTGCAGTTTTTAAAGCCAGGTGCTAGTGTAAGTAATATTATCCCTGACTCTGACATTCTTACTCCTGTACGGTCACCACATTCGGTAGTATAGAGTTCTCAATTCATTATCCCATAAACGAGGATTCTGCCACCTGCTGGGAGGTCAGATGGGTGTGCTAAAATATCATAGAGGAAAACCGTTAGAGATGAACAATATACTCAGTAAGTTACAATATTAATTTACAATCAAACTGGTAAAGAGAAATACATTATTATCTCTGTTTACCTCACTCTCTGTCCTCTTCCTCATCCCAGAATACAGTCTGATGAAAGCTGCCTTTCCGTTTTTGCTCTGTCATGCTACCCTCCAGCCATGGTCAATGATACATTCTGACTGGTCTAATTCAAGCACAAAGAGATCAATAAAACGCTATGCAAGGCCAAACGCCAATGGCTCTGTAGAGATTCCTGCAGTCAGCTATATAGATGTTTCCATTTATTAGCCACACATGTTAAAATGTGATTTTGGTCACTCATTCTTGACTTCATGTCCAAGTTTAGAAAGCATTCATAAAGCTTACAACTCCAAAAAAGCCTCCTTCATACTTTCTGCATACTTTCTGCGTACTTTCCGCAGTATACTTGCATCAAAATGTTTCATCTACTATGAGTGTCTTGCAAGTGTAAAAAATAGTATTTCTGGAAACTATTTATATTTACTCTGTCATCCATTAATCCATTTTCCTCTTTCATTCTCTTTCCTCCTGGTTGTTTCTCTTCACTTGGTGCAGAACGTCAAGTCGGCCATGCAGGCAGAACGTACCAAAGGTTTCTGCCATGTGGTCGTGTCCTCTAACCTGAGGGATGGTTTCTCCCATCTGATCCAGTCGGCAGGGCTGGGGGGCATGAAACACAACGCTGTCCTCATGGCCTGGCCAAGGGGCTGGAAACAGGCTGAGGACTCCTACCCCTGGAAGAACTTCATTGGTCAGCATTACATTTCATACTCTACTATAGTCTACCATACTTTACTATAATAGTCTACAGTACCTTTTAGTAGCATCATCAAGTATGTCTGACTAAGGTAGTTTCTCCAGAAGACATTCACATACATTTGAAAAATGTACACAACAGGGCCATAAGTATGTGGACACCCCTTCAAATTTGTGGATTCTGCTATTTCAGCCACAACCGTGGCAGGTGTATAAAATTGAGCACACAGCAATGCAATCTCCATAGACAAACATTAGCATTAGAATGGCCCGTATTGAAGAGCTCAGTGACTCAACGTGGCATCATCATAGGATGCCACCTTTCCAACAAGTCAGTTCGTCAAATATCTGCCCTGCTAAAGCTTCAACTGTAAGTGCTGTTTTTGTGAAGTGGAAACGTCTAGGAGCAACAACAGCTCAGCCACAAAGTGGTAGGCCACACAAGCTCACAGAACGAGACCTCCGATTGCTGAAGCGCGTAGCAATAATGGTCTAGGGATGTTTTTCTGGTTCAGGCCACTTTGTTCCACTGAAGGAATATCTTAACGCTACAGCATACAATGACATTCTAGACGATTCTGTGCTTCCAACTTTGTGGCAACAGTTTGGGGAAGGCCCTTTCCTGTTTCAGCATGACAAGCGAGATCCATACAGAAATGGTTTGTCGAGATTGGTGTGGAAGAACTTAACTGGCCTGCACAGAGTCCTGACCTCAACCCCATCAAACACCTTTGGGATGAATTGTAACGCCGACTGCGAGCCAGGCCTAATCGCCCAACCTCACTAATGCTATTGTGGCTGAATGGAAGTAAATCCCCGCAGCAATTTTCCAAACTCTAGTGGAAAGCCTTTCCAGAAGAGTGGAGGCTGTTATAGAAGCAAAGTGGGGACCAACTCAATATTAATGCCTATGATTCTGGAATGAGATGTTCGACGAGCAGGTGTCCACAAAACTCCACGTACTTTTGGCCATATATTGTACCTTGAGTGAGATTTGGTTTTGGGTTCCGAGACTATCAAGCAAGTGAATGTCTTATGGTCGAGTCAAGTGTTTTTCCTGACCAAATGACCTGACCAGAGTTTGTCAAAACTGTCAGTCCTAATTATATGGGTTTCTTGTTATGTGGGTTCCTTATCCCACAGAGACGGTGAGAGAGACAACGTCAGCCCATCAGGCCCTGCTGGTTGCTAAGAACATTGACAAGTTCCCCAGCAATCAGGAACGTCTGGGGGAGGGCACTATAGATGTGTGGTGGATCGTCCATGATGGAGGACTTCTCATGCTGCTGCCTTTCTTACTGCGCCAACACAAGGTACTGTGGCAGTGGCACTTTGTAAACAATTAAATATACAAAAATGAACTGCTTTCTAATGGAGGCCAGATTTTCACAAAGTGAATTGCAGGGGGCCATTAAACAATTTCCTTCTCCGTCCCAGGTGTGGAGGAAGTGTAAGATGCGTATCTTCACCGTGGCTCAGATGGATGACAACAGTATTCAGATGAAGAAGGACCTGCAGATGTTCCTTTACCACCTCCGTCTCAGTGCTGTAGTGGAGGTGGTGGAGATGGTAAGCAGCTGCAGTCACACTCACTCAATCATCCGTGTTATATAGGATCAATAAGAAACCATTTGTCAGGGTTTTGCCCAAATTATTGTGCCAAGTTCTTCATATTGCTTTGTATTTCTGTCCTCAGCACGATAGTGACATTGCAGCCTTCACCTATGAGAAGACCCTGGTGATGGAGCAGCGCTCTCAGATGCTGAAACAGATGCAGCTGTCCAGGAACGAGAGGGAGAGAGAGGTAACGTGGTGCTCTACTCTGTCAGGCTCTGTTTATCTCTGTCACTATAACCAGGTGGTTCTATAGTGAATAAAGCATAATTTATATTGGCACGCAAACACATGATCACTGCTTTGAATGTTAACTGTAGGCCTATGCAAAGTGTTTAAAACAAAGACAGCAATTGCACTTCACACACGGGGCAGATTATATCTGTGGTCCTTCCTTCGTATTGGCCAACTGTTGTGACATTTTGGCCTGTCCTGTTTTCCTGCTGCTGTGTTGGATGTTCTGGGCTCGCATTGGGTTGGGCTTCAGATTCAGAGCATCACAGACGAGTCGCGTAACTCCATCAAGAGGAAGAAGTCATCAGTGGTGGAGACACTGAAGGCCCCAAACACACTACAGGTCCCAAGCCTGTCCATATCCAGGGACATGCGAGATGATGAGGAGGTAGCCAAGCAGCCATGTGATGTCCCGTAAACATCCCATAAGCATCTCCTTCCCCTCTCCCTCGCCACCCTCTAGCCCATCCTCATACCTGTATCTGACATGGACAGAGCCACAGCTATTAAATACCCCAAAAATTGCGGTGACTTGTGAATTCTTGAGGAACTCTTAAGGAATGACAGAGATGTTCCAGAAGCAGCGTACTCCAATGCTGTATGTGTTTCTGGAGGCAGTGCTGGGAAGCATTGCTCTGAGTGAGTGTCAAAATAATTAAATGGAACTGAATTATAGGATCTCTATTGCTGTGGCCCTCTCCGCGTCATTGTCACTGCACTCCTCAATTGTAGCAGCTATTAGACTTAGATCTTTTTAGAACTAAGAACTTAGAGCGTTTTAAACAAATATTTTTAGAACTAAGAACTTAGAGCGTTTTAGATAACTGCCAACCCCAACCCTTCAACTAGAAATGTAGTCCCAGTTTTCATATTTTCCATTATTAAAAATGTTAAACTTCACTGCAATTTATTTGCAAAATGTTTTTATTATTGTTTGCTGTAGTACACTTAATTTTGTTCCTACGTAATGCATTGTTTTTATGTCACTGTTATTTTCATGTTGAAGCATTGAAATGTATTTCATTACTTTTCCATGGAGGAGACAAATGAAGTAATACAACAATGAGAATATCATCCCTAATACATTGTGGATCTATTGGTATTAGTAACATTATCATTGTTGTCGGTAATGCAAAACAAGGAAAATCTCCATCCTGTCTGATGGGAGGCACCACTTTGTTTAGTGTGCTGCCTGGGTCTGTAGTGACACCAGTGTTGTTATTCCCCAGGCTCAGCTGATCACTAAGCTGGGCACTAAGTCGCACGCCAACCTCAACGACAACGCTACCGCCACGCCCGACCACCGCGTCCACATGACCTGGACCAAAGACAAGCTGATCACAGAGAGGAACCGTAACTGCGGTGAACCCAACGTGGGCGTGAAGGACCTGTTTAATATGAAACCGTAGGTATCTCCCCCTAGAGGCTCCAGGCTCACACTGCAGCATGCTGTTGGACCAGAAGTAGCCCTTTCACACTACTCAGTCTAGCCAAGCCGTGCTGTGCTGTTCTGTACTGGCCTTGTTATGGTACTGGGAATTCCATAGATGCACCTGTCTACTGCACAGATACTGAATCATAGCTACAATAGCTACTGTTATTTGAAATAGAGTGTGTGTCATGTACCATTACTTGAACCAGTCTTTGTTCTTAGGATGTTATATAGTGAATAACCTGGCATCGGTCTGTAATCCATCATTGATGCCCAGTTGTCCCTATTTGTATATGAAAGAATGTGATGAACCTTTCTATATGTTTTGTTTCCTCCCTTCTAGCGAGTGGGAGAGTCTGTAAGTCAAGTTTCCCTTTGTCTCAACTGTGTGATGGTGTGTGTGTGCCTGCATGTGTGTGTGATCCTTCCCTTTCCATGTCATGACCGTATTTTATTTTATTGAAGAAGCGAGGGTTGTGTGAAGTCTTTCTTCACTTCTCTCCTCCTCCTCCTCCTCCTCCTCCTCCTCGCAGTTGATCTGCATGGAAAGGATAGCGTTCTCTCTGCTTGCATGACCTTGCCTAACTTGCCTAGACTGTTTGCTATAATCATAAGCATATTATATATAACATATATGCCTTGATGTATCGGTTAGTGAGGCGTGATGTTATTACTGAAGACAAATCATCAAAGTTCTTCTATCATGCAATTGATCGACCTACAATATTAATTAACTAGATGTTTCTTAAGCCAACTGATACAATGCTACTGTAACCATGACATGAACCTGGTCTCTATGCTTCTGTAGTATCAACATGACATAACTCCTGACAAAGTTAATCATGAACCCTGTCAGAACAATATAATATATGGTATGTCTATACTGTAGCATGTCTATTGAGGCATTCAATGTACAATGACTTAGGTTAGCTAATTGGCTTACTGTCAATTCTTGGTAAGCGTGTGATTAAATTTGAGTCATCAAGTCACTTATCATGAATGCTTATGACAGGTGTGATATCATGTTTATAATAGCATCCTGTAGTAGGATATAAGGCATAGTCTAAGGTTGTGTCTCAAATGGCAACCAATTCCCTATATAGTACACTACTTTTAACAGGGCCCATTGGGCTCATACGGCTCTGGCCAACAGTAATGCATTATAAAAGGACTAGGGTGCCATTTGGGACACTGCCCAAGTAGAAGACATGTAAGAATTGTTCTTGCTGAGTTCAACCTGTACTCTCATAGGAACCAGTCTAACGTGCGGAGGATGCACACCGCAGTCAAGTTGAACGAGGTTGTGGTCAACAAGTCCCAAGGAGCTCAGCTGGTGCTGCTGAACATGCCTGGGCCGCCAAAAAACAAGGGAGGAGATGAGAATTGTATCCTTTTTTTAAACCACTAGTATACTCTGAACTGGACAACTGAGTGTCCACTTAGTCAGTATCATCTTACAGCAATATAGACTGAGATGAATGGAAGCTATATGCTGTTTTGGACACCATAAAGTAGTTTGGGGCATCTCCGGCTGAATGAAATTTCAGACAATTTTAGGTTGTTGCCCTCAATATTTTTACTTTTGACTTTTCAAATGACTGTACCATAGATGCCATTAGTACTCTTCCACATCAATGTCTATATCCAGACTGCAGTTGTTTCTCCTTTACCCCATGGCCTATAGACATGGAGTTCCTGGAGGTTCTTATGGATGGGCTGGACCGGGTGCTGCTGGTGCGTGGTGGAGGCAGGGAGGTGATCACCATCTATTCTTAGCGCCAGCAGACACAGGGCGGGCATGGTGCAGCCTCAGAGCCTCCGGTGTGGCTGGCCAGCCAAGTGGCTGGGCCTCAGCCTCTGCCACAGTGCCAGGAGAGGAGATGGGCGCCCCCTACAGTATGGGAGGACAGTAGGGGGCTACCTCCACTCTCAGAGCAGGCTGAGCACACACCACTGCTGACTGGTGGAGGACATCAGAGGGCACTCTGGATCATCCTCCCTTTTTATTTCTTGTCATATTCCATTCAGGTTTTACATGTCAGTTGCTATGAATAGGAGTTGTTTCAGTAGAATAAAGTGCATGAGTAATGACATTAGATTAGATAGAGACGTCTAATGCAGTATGGTCTAGTCCAGTGATTCCCAAACTGTGGGGCAAGCGAGGAGTCGCCCTGAGCTATGTCATCAGAGGATGTCTCTGTTGACATAGCCCCCAAAAAAAAGAAACTGTCCAGCTTTCAACTTACTCTTGAAAGTTACTCTTAATAGTAGAATGCTCAAGTTGCAATTTCATTGGGTATTAATGCCTTGGGTAGTTTTCCTCTTGTCATACCTTAGAGAGCTATTTATAACTTGTCATAAATGTCCAGATCAACTAGCCCATGGCAGCTAATGGTTTTTAGCTTTTGCCCATAGAAATAGACTTGCAGTGCGTGCAGGATGTTCCCCAATGCCGGAATGAAAAACTTTAGGAACCCCTGGTCTAGCCTTTAGCTGATATGGGATGTAGCTTGTAAGTTCAGATGGTTGACAGGTGTTTAAATCCCAGGTTGGGCAGCCTACTGGAGTTGTGCCCTTGAGCGGGCCATTTGCTGTGAATCGCCTCAGTATCCAGTTGTGTATATGAGCCATTTGTGCAAAACATAATGAATTATGAAATTATTAAATGTCCTCACAAATTTCACTTATTGAGATTTGTTTGAGCACAATTTTCTATTATAGGAATAGTATTTTCATCTCAATTTGATGAAATACACAATGGCATAGGGAGGCCACAATATAAATATGTAGTTTTGTTACACTAAATTAGATTGGTTATTTTTTATTTTACAGTGCTATTTAAGGTAATTATTAAGTAACTGTTATGTAATTACATTTTTTCCCATAAAATGTCTGTGTAAATACCTGATAAAACAGCTTTAAAATAAAGCCATAGCCAGGAGATATGGATATGCTTTGCACAATAGTTTTGTATTTGAAACAGTTCTTACCAAAGCAAAGCTCTGGAGATTTTTGTGGTCCATTGTGGTGACCAAACTTAATATACTGTACATTAAGATAATTACCAGGCTTTATTTGATCTAATCAAATGACAGGCCTTTATGGTTTGGATTCTGTGTCAGAGATGAGGCAGAACAGAAGTCAAACTGTACGTTCTGATCCTCGAATGTCTATTTGTGCGTCCCAAATGGCACCCTATTCCCTATTTAGTGCACTACTTCTGACCAGAGCCCTACAGATGTAGGATCGTAATTTGAGCCAGTTTGCTACAGCAGGAAAATAGTCCTGCAGCAACAGGAAATGTGAATTATTATGTGGCTTATAATTAATGGACATTTTTGTAGGGGTTGATACATTTTTCATAAGGAAAAATCAAGTCTGAAATTTCAAAGTGTAAATTACAAACTTTAGAAGCCTTTTTAAACCTTAAATACACTACACATTTTACATTTCCTACATTGCAGGAAAGTTCTCCTGCAACAGAGTCATCAAATTAAGATCCTACATCTGTATCAGCCCTGGTCAAAAGTAAGGCACTATATATGAAATAGAGTGCAATTTGGGAGGCAGCCTATCATTTAGGTGTTATATAGGGAATGAACTGTACAGTACATTGGGTTATACTGAATAGTGTATAACCGAGTGACATAGTATCCATGTCATGTCACATTTTGCTGCACAGCATGACGTGTGTGTTGTCTAGTGCAACATTAGACCTACTGCACTGTATGCCATTATTGTTTCCTTTTTCAATTCACTAAATCAGGTGACTGACTACTTCTGCTGTTTACATATCACAGTGTACTGGGAAACAGTACCTTATTTAATTGTCTGTGTTGCTGTGTACTGTGCTCACCAACTGTGTGGCAGCACAACGTCAGATTCCAACAGTACATGTACACTTCTATAGGAAAGCAGCCATTGTGTGTCGATATTGAGATCATTCATGTTTCTTGTATTGATTTATTTAATGTACTGTGACTGTCGGCACTCTGTCAACAGATTTTGGATGTGAATTCATGTGTTTCCCGTGGGATACTGTAAACGTTTATTTGTGTCCCCATTGAGTATTGCAGGTAAGCATAGGACTATGGGGTCAACATTGTTGTACTCTCCACCAATGCTTATGCTGTCTACAGTACCTACCTATATGTTTGTTTGAATCCAATCTCGTGAGGTTATAGTGTGTTTTGAGGGAGCCTGTATGTGTCTGCGGTCTGCACCGTATGAAATGATGCAAGACTGTCTGTTATTTGTCACTAAGATTTAGCTGATGTTGTTTTTAACAATAAGTGTTAGCTGAATATGCAAGAACTATACGACTATGACCTGTTCTATGACATGGTGTTTTTACATCCATCATTTAAAACAGATGGTAGATGAATGCAAAGATTGTTTTGCACTATTTTGTATTAAACTATAGATTTATTTGACGGTATTGCATATTGCTGTCCTATTATATACTGTAATCCACCTTATAGAAATACAGTGGGAGATAAAGTACATGTCAGCTGATTCTCCTCATATGATATGTACTGATACGAGCCCTGTAGGTTCAGATGTGCCAAAGATATTTTGAATTAATGAATGACTGAGTTAAAGTATTTCAATTTAAGTTAACAGCATATCATAATAGTATAGAGTATGTAATATCTGATATCTCTAAGTAAACTCTTAAGACTAATTTACTCGTCCATAGTAAGTGTTTATTGAAAACTAAAATGAGAAATGTGAGTATGGTTTTCCCTCTACATCAACAATTGGTAATTAGCATAATATTTACTGTTTCCTTTCATCTTCTGTAACTCTTTAGATTTTTTTCTCCCATTCTTGTAAATTGTATTGAGAAAATAGACTGTTTGAGAATACATGACTGTTGGAGTTTAAGAAAATGTATGAATTTGCTGAAACTTGACTGTTGGAGTTTGAGAAAATGAATGAATTTGCTGGAAGTTGTCCTTACCATTTCATAACCTGTGATTCCACAGCTGTCATTGTATCTATAAGTGACCGTAACTGTTTATGAATAAACAAGCTATAGCCTACATATTTAAGAGACTGTGTCAATAATGTGAATATAATGTGAATAACGACTGGGGCCATATAGAAGTTGTACCAAGTTCTTAGTTTTATGTTTCCGGGTTTGTCCAGCAGAGGACATTGGTTACAATAGAAAAATGTCTCAAACATTTTACTGGAGAGGTCTTGTTGGCAATTAGACTAATGTGAAAACTTCCCACTGTCAATAACTTGCAAAGGTTTAGCACACGTGACAGTGAGAACTAAACTGGACCAGTCAGTTATCAGTAGCAATTGAAAGGCTTTCATTAAATTGGGACTGGAAAACTGTACTGCACTCAAAGTTTTTACTTTTATCCAACATCCACTATCATAGCCTACCATAAAAACATCATGATATACATTTGAAAACACTTTCCAACATGTAGCTGTTGAAGCACATCCTATGACATTTCCCATGATGCTGTCTTATTTGCTGCTTGGGCGCTTTCCACTGGCAAGGATTATTATCATGTGGCTGGGAATCAACGCCTAACAACCTCTGAAACTGTCCCAACAGCCCAGCACAAACAGCTACTGTGTTAAACCAACTTATGTAAGTCCTTCCAGACTAAAGGGTCACAGACACAATGCTAACTAATGTTCTAGAAATAAGTATAATGCCTCTAACAACATGCATTTGTATCCCAAAGCACATGAGCATTTAATTCAAGTGAGCCATGTTAATTGATGTTAATGTTGTTTTTTATTTATTTTTATTTCACCTTTATTTAACCAGGTAGGCTAGTTGAGAACAAGTTCTTATTTACAACTGCGACCTGGCCAAGATAAAGCAAAGCAGTGCGACACAAACAACAACACAGAGTTACACATGGAATAAACAAACATACAGTCAATAATACAGTAGAAAAGTCTATATACAGTGTGTGCAAATGAGGTTAGATAAGGGATGTAAGGCAATAAATAGGCCATAGTGGCGAAGTAATTACAATATAGCAATTAAACACTGGAGTGATAGATGTGCAGAAGATGAACGTGCAAGTAGAGATACTGGGGTGCAAAGGAGCAAAATAAGTAAATAAATAACAGTATGGGGATGAGGTAGTTGGATGGGCTGTTTACAGATGGGCTATGTACAGGTGCAGTGATCTGTGAGCTGTTCTGACAGCTGGTGCTTAAAGTTAGTGAGGGAGATATGAGTCTCCAGCTTCAGTGATTTTTGCAGTTCATTCCAGTCATTGGCAGCAGAGAACTGGAAGGAAAGGCAGCCAAAGGAGGAATAGGCTTTGGGGGTGACCAGTGAGATATACCTGCTGGAGCTCGTGCTACGGGTGGGTGCTGCTATGGTGACCAGTGAGCTGAGATAAGGCGGGGCTTTACCTAGCAAAGACTTGTAGATGACCTGAGGCCAGTGGGTTTGGCGACGACTATTAAGCGAGGGCCAACCAACGAGAGTGTACAGGTCACAGTGGTGGGTAGTATATGGGGCTTTGGTGACAAAACGAATGGCACTGTGATAGAGTGCATCCAATTTGTTGAGTAGAGTGTTGGAGGCTATTTTGTAAATGACATCGCCGAAGTCAAAGATCGGTAGGATAGTCAGTTTTACGAGGGTATTTTACGAAGGATGCTTTGTTGCGAAATAGGAAGCCGAATCTAGATTTCATTTTGGATTGGAGATGCTTATTGTGAGTCTGGAAGGAGAGTTTACAGTCTAACCAGACACCTAGGTATTTGTAGTTGTCCACATATTCTAAGTCAGAACCGTCCAGAGTAGTGATGCTGGACGGGCGGGCAGGTGCGGGCAGCGATCGGTTGAAGCATGCATTTAGTTTTACTTGCATTTAAGAGCAGTTGGAGGCCACAGAAGGAGAGTTGTATGGCATTGAATCTCGTCTGGAGGTTAGTTAACACAGTGTCCAAAGGGCCGGAAGTATACAGAATGGTGTCGTCTGCGTAGAGGTGGATCAGAGAATTAGAGATGAGTGTTTTCCCAATTAGGACAGTACAGCCACCCATCACTTGTCAGAGAAGCCCTCACTAAAACTTTCCTCCCTCACAGACAGTTTTCAAATACAGGTGTGTCATGATGCGTGAGCAAACCAGACAAATTAGGAAATGAGGATTGGCAGGAACTTCCAGAAAAACTAAGATTTCCATGATGTTTTGTTTCCCTTTATGGGTTAACTATTATCACAGGATGTTATTCAATTATTTTCCACTTACTTGGCCCACTTATAAATGACATGATGGGGGTGTTGTACCATGCTGTACCATATTGGCCAGATTTCCCTGGGACCACTAGAGCCTTGCACTGGATGTCTTGTTCTCTTTTTAGAGTCTGACTGGGAAAGGGGAAACCTCTGTTTTTGTTCACTGGCTGCTTTTTAGCATCCTTAGAGAAATAATGCTATGAGAACTGAACAGAAAAAACTGATTTAGTATTGGGGGTACAGAAGGATGACATTATGAGGATGAGATGGATGAGATTATACAGTTACATTGGGGAGCTTTATGTCACACTCAAAACAGTTACCCAGTTATCAAACTTCTCAGATTTTGTACTTGGCCAAGACTTAGTTTCACTTGAAACATTTAATGTAGGAAGCCCCCATCCCAAATCCATGCCCCACCTCTCCTCCTGGATGTCTGATGGTCTGTGACTAAAGAGAGCAGATTGTGGCCCTTTCAGCTCAGTGTCACCCTGGGTACCCCACAGATATCAACCTGTTCAAAGCCTGACAGAAATCTAAAATATTTTTTACCATTGTACACACCCCAATCCCAGAGCCCAGTCTATAAGAGGGTGCTTCAGAGACATGGGGGTGAGGGAGGCGACCCTCTATGGAAATTGTTTTTCTCACACACATTATAGACATTTCCCTACAGGCATTATGGTAAGGCATTATTGTATGCAGGATGACACTTAAGACAGTGTGGAGTAGTGTCACGATCGTCTTCTAAATGATAGAACCAAGGCGAAGCATGCGTAGAGTTCCACATATTTATTTGAAGTGAAACATACAAAAACAACAAAGAAACAACTAATCGAACAGTTACGTAGCACACAAAGGCACTAACAAAAACAATATCCCTGTCACGTTCAGGCCTGATATTTATAGGCTGGCGTGTTTAGTTTCGTTTTGGTGTAGGGTTTTTTGGTTCTAGGTGTTGTGTTTCTATGTTGGGGTAATGGTTCCCAGTTAGAGGCAGCTGAGTGTCGTTACCTCTAATTGGAAACCTTATATATGTTTGTAGTTTTCAGAGGGGTTTTGTGGGTTATTGTTTGTGCATAGCTTTGTTGTCGTTAAGTTATGTTTCAACGTTACGATCTTCGTTCATTTTGTTTATTGTTTTGCCAGTTACGTTAGTTAATAAAGAATGTATACTGGATACCTCGCTGCGCCTTGGTCTGTCCCTTCACGGAGATCGGGACAGAATAACCCACCATAAAAAGACCAAGCAGCGAGAGACCCGGGAGTTCTGGACTTGGGAGGAGATATTGGCTGGGAAGGGGCCTTGGAGGAAAACGACGGAGCATCGTCACCCCAAGAAGGAGATGGAAGCGGCGAAGACTGAGCGAGGGAGTTTTGAGGATTTATATAGAGCGTGGAACCCGGAGAGGGAGAGATATGTTGGGACTCGCCTGGCGCGGAAACCGGAGAGGCACCCCCAAAACATTTTTTGGGGGGGCACACGGGGAATTTGGCCGGTTCAGGATGGACTCCTGAGCCAACTCCTCGTGCTCTTTGGAGGGAGCGTTGCAGGGAGCGTCGCACTGGAAAGACGCCGTGCTATGCAGTTTTGTGCACGGTGTCTCCAGTGCGCATTCATAGGCCGGTGCGCAAGATTCCAGCTCCACTTATCTGTCAGGGGAGGGTGAGTGTGCAGCCTGGAGGAGTGGTGCCGGCTCTGCACGCTAGGTCTCCAGTACACCTTCTGGGACCGAGATATCCTGCACCGGTTCTGCGTGTGTGGTCTCCGGTTCACATCCACAGCCCAGTGCGTGACATTCCAGCTCCCATCATCCGTGAGGCAAGGATGAGTGAACAGCCGGGGATAGAAGTACCGGCTCCACGCACCAGGTCCCCTGTGCGCTTAGAGAGTCCAGCACGTCCTGTTCCGGCTCCGCGCACCAGGCCCCCTGTGCGCTTAGAGAGTCCAGCACGTCCTGTCCCTGTTCCACGCTCCAGGATCCCTGTGCCTGTCGTGGACCCAGCACGTCCTGTCCCTGCTCCACGCTCCAGGATCCCTGTGCCCGTCGTGGACCCAGCACGTCCTGTCCCTGTTCCACGCTTCCAGGATCCCTGTGCCCGTCGTGGACTCAGCACGCCCTGTCCCTGTTCCACGCTCCAGGATCCCTGTGCGCCCCGTGAACCCAGCACGGCCCGTTCCTGCTCCCTGCACCAGAGTCCCAGTGCGCGTCATGAGCCCAGTACGGCCCGTTCCTGCTCCCCACACCAGAGTCCCAGTGCGCGTCATGAGCCCAGTACGGCCCATTCCTGCTCCCCGCACCAGAGTCCCAGTGCGCGTCATGAGTCCAGTAAGGCCCGTTCCTGCTCCCCGCACCAGAGTCCCAGTGCGCGTTGACAGTCCGGAACCTCCAGAGAAGGTCCCCAGTCCGGAACCTCCAGAGAAGGTCCCCAGTCCCGAACCTCCAGAGAAGGTCCCCAGTCTGGAACCTCCAGAGAAGGTCCCCAGTCCGGAACGCCCAGAGAAGGTCCCTAGTCCGGAACGCCCAGTGAAGGTCCCCAGTCCAAAACAAACTGTTCCGGCAAATAGCCCAGGGCCTCCGGTGTGGGATCCCGAGCCAGCATGGCCAGCACCGGAGCCGCCACCTGGGACAAGGAGGCCCATCAAGACCCCCAATGGACTTTTGGCGGTCGGAGTCTTTTGGGGGGGTACTGTCACGTTCAGGCCTGATATTTATAGGCTGGTGTGTTTAGTTTCGTTAAGGCATTATTGTATGCAGGATGACACTTAAGACAGTGTGGAGTAGTGTCACGATCGTCTTCTAAATGATAGAACCAAGGCGAAGCATGCGTAGAGTTCCACATATTTATTTGAAGTGAAACATACAAAAACAACAAAGAAACAACTAATCGAACAGTTACGTAGCACACAAAGGCACTAACAAAAACAATATCCCTGTCACGTTCAGGCCTGATATTTATAGGCTGGCGTGTTTAGTTTCGTTTTGGTGTAGGGTTTTTTGGTTCTAGGTGTTGTGTTTTTATGTTGGGGTAATGGTTCCCAATTAGAGGCAGCTGAGTGTCGTTACCTCTAATTGGGAACCATATATATGTTTGTAGTTTTCAGAGGGGTTTTGTGGGTTATTGTTTGTGCATAGCTTTGTTGTCGTTAAGTTATGTTTCAACGTTACGATCTTCGTTCGTTTTGTTTATTGTTTTGCCAGTTACGTTAGTTAATAAAGAATGTATACTGGATACCTCGCTGCGCCTTGGTCTGTCCCTTCACGGAGTTCGTGACAATCCCACAAAAGCAGGTGGGAAAAGAACACAGTAAGTATGATCCCCAATTAGAGGTAACGAAAAACAGCTGCCTCTAATTGGGTACCATACACAACACCAACATAGAAGTATAACTAGAAAACCCCCCTAGTCACATCCTGACCTAAAACAGGGTGTGACAGTACCCCCTAAAGGTGCGTACTCTGTCCGCAAAACCTGAAACTAGATGGGGAGGGTTCGGGTGGGCAACTAGCGTCGGTGGCGGCTCCGGTGCGGGACGTAGCACCCGCTCAGACCGCGGATCCGGCCATGGAGCCGGGCTAAACGCCGTGCCTGGACTGGGCCCCGGCGCAGAGGAAGGCTCCGGCCTAGGAGCAGTACTGGAAGCCGTGCCTGGACTGAGCACCGGCGCAGAGGAAGGAGCCGGCCTACGAGCGGGACTGGACGCCGTGCCTGGACTGGGCACCGGTGCAGAGGAAAGCTCCGGCCTTGGAGCGGGACTGGACGCCGTGCCTGGACTGGTCACCGGCGCAGAGCTAGGCTCCGGCCCTGGCACCGGGCTTGGACGCCGTGCCTGGACTGGTCACCGGCGCAGAGGAAGGCGCCGGCCTTGAAGCGGGACTGGATGCCGTGCCTGGACTAGTCGTCGGCGCAGAGGAAGGCTCCGGCCCTGGCACCGGGCTGGGAAGGCGCACTGGAGGCCTGGTGCGTGGTGCCGGCATAGGTTGCACCGGACTTGTGACACGCTCTTCAGGGCGAGTGCGTGGAGCAGGCACAGGTTGCACCGGACTGGTGACACGCTCTTCAAAATGCCTGCGCTGCAGCATATTCCTTGCCAACACCTCTCTCCGATATCCTTCCTCAAACTCTTCGATCGACTCCCAGACGGGCTCTGGCTCTCTCCTCGGCTCGGCTGACCGCCCCTTGTGCCCCCCAAAGAAATATTATTGGGATTGCCCTTGGGCTGTGTGTGGCTGCGGACCCCGGCGTCGTCGCTGTCCTCCTATATTCCTCGGCGACTCCCGCCAAGAAAGGGTCTCGCATCCCTCTAGTATCTCCTCCCAAGACCAACTCTCCTTCACCTCCTGGGCACGCTGCTTGGTCCTGTATTGGTGGGATATTCTGTCACGATCGTCTTCTAAATGGTAGAACCAAGGTGCAGCGTGCGTAGAGTTCCACATATTTATTTGAAGTGAAACATACAAAAACAACAAAGAAACAACTAATCGAACAGTTACGTAGCGCACAAAGGCACTAACAAAAACAATATCCCACAATAGCAGTTGGGAAAAGAACACAGTAAGTATGATCCCCAATTAGAAAAACAGCTGCCTCTAATTGGGAACCATACACAACACCAACATAGAAATATAACAACTAGAAAAACCCCCGAGTCACATCCCGACCTAAAACACCATACAGAACCCCGAGGGCTCTATATAGCCAGGGCGTGACAAGTAGCCTAGTGGTTAAGAGCGTTAGGCCAGAAACTGTAAGGTTGCTAGTTCGAATCCCCAGGCTGACGAAATCTGTAAGAGGCCCTTGAGCAAGGCACTTAACCCTAATTGCTCCTGTATGTCACTCTGGATAAGAGTGTCTGTTATATTAAAGAAATTAAAATGGAGTTTAGCTGTTCACCATACAGTAGATCACACCTCATAAATTGATTACAACTGAAATGTGTTTATCACAAACTGTGATACTACCAGAGATTGTATACATTACTGGGGGTTAAAGTGTGTATTTGTGGGAGGCTGTATGTGTGCAGAATGTACATTTTCTGGCTTCATTTTCTCCACATTGGAAAGCTTCTTTGAAATCATCTTGTGCTCAATCAGAATTGAACAAATTGAATTGATTAAGATTGGTAATGGCAATTGCTGACCCATGGTTTGAAAGATCAGAATTACATGCACTGTCCTGACTTGGCCCTCCTCTGCAAGCTGCTAGCTAACCCAGTCACATCCCACAAATGGCATTCCACACAAGTCACATTTCATTTTTTTTCAAGCACTGTGAATACTAAGGCTGTTCTTGGGGAAAATCCACTTTTCAGTACGTAAGCCATTACCGCGGTTACCAAAGCAATCAGTCAACAACCTATAACAACCGTAGGGACACAGCAGGGGATCTGGCCTCCCATCATGTAAAAGAAAGCAAGTCTCACTTCTCATTTCTCAGATCTAAACTCACCATGTAGGCCGACTCAGAAACAAAGCAGGCATTGGGAAAATATTAATCCACTCTTTTAAGCCTAAAATGACCAATTCAAACTCACTCTACTGTAATGAGTATGATAAAACTGTGAGTTGAATAGGCTTACAACATAAAATGGAAAAGCCTTTTTTTTTTATCTACCTCTGAGAAGGTTGATAGTGGTCTCATATACAAATACTGATGCTTTTGATGGCCACGGTTTGATCCTTCCTTAGCTACAGTTTAATTTAACCACAACATACAGGTTTGTCATCATGGGCAGATTGGCGATTAAGAGTACACTGTGAATGGAATCCTTGACCCTGGAGATCAAATGAACAGTGAATGAATGGACAGTGTCCTGCTTGAACCATTGAAACTCCCATTCCTTTCCACTGCCTCAAACAGTTAGATTTGGAACCATGTGAATTTTCCAAGAGGATGCAGACTTGCGGCCTGACATCGCACAATATGACATCACACAAGAATGTCACCTGCCCTTCCACAGAGCCTCTTTCACCACCAGCCACATGAGCCATGCGCGCCCTAGCCAAATCACTTTAAGTCATTTGCGGGACATTAACATTAAAGTTGATTTGACCCTCGTTCTAAATTTAGCCAATCTAACTAAACTTGTTGAGTGCCTCTTCGTAACATATCTATTGGTGTCTAGGACAGAATACTGAATCTCAGATCAAGAATGTGAACATTTTTGTTGTATGAATAAAGAGAGATTTTTGTTCACCAGGTTTTGATGGAGAACAGAAATTACTTAGGCTTTAATAACGTATCACCTGCATCTTGCTGAGAGTGGAATTCAACTAAGCCCTGGGATGTAAAGTAATGTTCTCAGTGCTTAGTTATCATCAGAATGCTTGTCGAAGGTGCAAGTGATGTGAAGAATGTACACGCAGTGCAGACTGAGGAATGGGTGTTACTTTAGATTCAGTTGGGGTTACTAGATTCAAACTGGGATAGTTTGGAGCAAAAAGATAAAGAAGCATGCTGTGACTGCAATCTTTCTATCAGATTACTCTACTGGCGATAACATTAATTGCCAACAATTCATTCACAATCTGCCAACGGAGTAATGGGTTAACTCTACAGGTCAGGGATTGTAACTTGTGAGAGACAGCCAATAGCTGACCAAGGGCAATAACACTGCTGTGTCATTAGCTAGCTGTGTCTTGTCTCAACTTAAGGCCCTGGCCGTTACACTTAACCCCAGAGGTCGGAGGTCGGCTGACACCAGACCTTGTTGATAACAAATTATTTCTGTTGAGTGGCTTCGTTTAGAAAAGACTCTGTGACCTGGCTTGTTAAAGCAGAGTTTGAGGAGACAGGTGCTCCTGCTAAAAAAATAATACCTCATGCAGGTGTCACAACTCACAAGCCTTAAAGCCTAATGAGAGGAACCCACCCACCTCAAAAAAAATGTAGAGGGGTGGTATTTGTGGTTCCAAAAATAAGTAGGCTAAACTCTGAGTGATATCTGTTAATGAATCTAGCCCTTGAATTAAATACTATAAATCAGATGAGTTATACATTTTAAAACATATTGTAAGAATTACATGGCACAGACTTATATGACGGTACAATGCCGTCTCTATAGAGGAATAAATGCTCTTTGCAAGTTTCAGCAGAACATCTTCATTGACATGACAACAACAAATCAGTTATCTAAGATAGATAAGATCTGACCCTGTACCGTATTGTCCTTGGGAGATTAGAAGAGCATGTAAACTCCAATCATCAGGGAGAAGCAATCATGTCTGCATTCTCCACAGTTTAAATGTAGAGTAGAGAACCTTTACCACAAAACCATTATCATTCTGACACCTACTAACTGTAGGTGTTAACATCCCAACCCAACTATTTTCACTGAAAGCAGCCTCTTCTGTGTTCTTGGTGAGGGAAAGGTTGTTTGTTACATGCAGATAGCTGTGAATGCAGCTTTGGGGCAGTATGATTATTACAATGTTTGCTTGTCACTTTTGGTTTAGGTATGTAATAATTTTGGTTTGGGTATGTATTTGTTTTGGTTTGGGTATGTAATGGCTTTGGTTTGGGTATGTAATGGTTTTGGTTTGGGTATGTAATGGTTTTGTCAGGATGTGTTTTGTGAGACAGAGGAAAGTGTGGCTGATTGATTAGTGGACTTAGAGGGCTAAAATAACAAATTGGCAAATTGTCTGAGTAAATTGTTTTCAAGTCGGTGCAAGTAAATTAACAACATAAATCTTCATCAGGAATGCTTTCATAAGAGCTTTCTTTCTCTCTCCCAGTTGTCTTGGAAACATCAAGTCATAAACTTTAATGTAATAAATCAGTTGATAAACAATTACTAAATCATGTTAGATTGACCAATGACCATCCAAGATTGATGTTAACTTCTCCATGATCCTTTTTAGAGACCACATCCAATTTCAAACTCTGTTCTGGAGGAATCTGGTGCAGTTGCATATCAACTGATATCAGCTCATAATAGCATATTGTGTCAGGTATTTGTGGGGATGCCTGGCATGGTCAACATGCCAACAGGGTACACCTAGCTAACGCTACCCTTGTCTCCAGCAGGTCCAGTTCATGGAGTCTGCCGCAGATTAGCATCTAGACAGGGTGCTGAGAGTAATGTGATACAGGGTCTATGGAAAGGCCTTAACAGACCCCAGTGGTTGATGACAGCTAAACATCAAACAGACTTGCAAGGTCTTCACCTATGACCTTATTGCTAAACTTCACTGTCATGGTGCCACTACCTGTTGTTAGGTATCGGCCATGAAAGGATGTTTACCATTCGTTTTGCAATATTTGACAAATATTTGTGATTAAATTATTTCCATTGTTGAGCAACTTCAAGTCTCATGAATCCGAACAATTTCCTTGACACATTATTTGAATTCTTTAAAATTTTCCTCCAACTTGTCTCATTGAGTCAGAACAAAGTTTTGGCCAACTCAAAAATGTGAATTTATTGCAAAACTTCAAATGAAACACTTGTGGAATTGGTTATAATTAGGCCACCTCTATTTATTTATTTTACAGTATGTAGAGGAGCTATCCCCAGCCAGCTTGATAAAAGGATTGCAAAATAGATGTCTTGCCATCATATTCAGTAGCTCTAATAAAAATTTAAAAAATAGTGCTGCTGGAAAAGTCTATGGCAGTTCAGTTGGTCGCCATAAAAATGGCGAGGATAAGAAGTTTAACGCAGCGGTTCAGTAAGGGATTTTAAGGAGTCAGATTTCCATGTCCATGGGCCAGTGACTCACTGAAGAACTGAGAATGTCTTTGTTCGATTGGTGGGTTTACTCCAGGCTGTCGGAGAGAGAGAGAGAGAGAGAGAGAGAGCGGGAGAGTGCACTCAGTGGCAGGAGAGGAAAAGGTCCGCAGGAGACAGAGCGCGTGAGAGAGAAGATTCGAACTCTAAGCTCGTTAAGGACCATTTTGAATTCTTGGATTTTGCAAATCGAGCCCAAAATGATTATTCGGTAAGGGTGTTTATTTGAACGTTTTGTGCTTAATTGTGAAGACCAAAAAAGATTCGGGCTAACTCACCTAACATACTTTGCTTATCTCCAGCCTGTCCAGGTGGTCTCTGATAATTCATCTCGTCCTGCTGTATCACTTTTCTACTGCGGTTCATGTCATTGAAGGTAAGACGTTTTGAAATGTAAGCATTCATAATTAATATAGGTCTATTTGATGTATTTTTTTCGGGGAGATATGCTACTTGGAAGTGCTGTATGTGATTTTCAAAGCCTAGGCTATTGACCTGCTGCGTGTGTATTTTAAATATCTTGACTCTGACTACTCTTGGAATGAACATTGGCTAATTGAAAGACAAAGTAGCTTCTTTTCAAATAGCCTTCTTTATGTGAAATTGGTTACATACAGTATGTCAAATTGATAAAGGCTACATGATCACTTGCGAGGAAGTTGATTTAAAGCTTGAATCCTTAGTTGCTAAATCGACTTTTGGACCTATAAATTAATGTTATACTCTATACCCATTGATTCTTGAAGAATATAACGTATAAATGCCTCATGAGCTTAGTTCAACTGTTGTACCCCACCAGAACCCATAATATAAGCTTGTTTTACTCCAATGTTTGTAAACTATGTAAATGTAAACACACACTGTATAGCCTCAAAACATGATTACAACTCTAATTTGGATGGTCAGTCCTTGCATCCATAGCTCTGTCTATGAAGTTGAGAGTGGTTACATTTCTCCAGGCCATTCCTCAGCTTTTTACCAAAACGGAGGCTGGGCAACTGCTTTTTTATTGTTTCAATTAAAGGCACAGTGCAGTCAGAATTCTGTTATTCCTGTGTTTTATATCATATTGTACAACAGGTGATGAAACTAACACTGCAAAAGTGTGAAAAAATTTAATAAGTGTTATTTCCTGACACAGTGCGTTCAGAAAGTATTCACACCCCTTGATTTTTCCACATGTTGTTGTGTTTACAGCCTGAATTAAAAGTGGATACAATTTAGATATTTTTTTCACTGGCCTACACACAATACCCCATAATTTCAAAGTGGAATATGTTTTTCCAAATTAATTAAAAATGAAAAGCTGAAATGTCTTGAGTCAATACGTATTCAACCCCTTTGTTGTGGCAAGCCTAAATAAATTCAGGATTAAATATGTGCTTAACAAGTCTATGTGAGTCTGTAACAAATCTATAAGTTGCATGGACTCTGTGTGCAATAATAGTGTTTAACATGATTTTTTGATGACTACCTCATATCTGTACATCCAATTATCTGTAAGGTCCCTCAGTCAAGCAGTGAATTTCGAACACAGATTAAACCACAAAGACCAGGGAGGTTTTCCCATGCCTCGCCATGAAGGGCACTTATTGGTATTTGAGTAAAAAAAATCTGACATTGAATATCCCTTTGAGCATGGTGAAGTTATTATTACACTTTGTACACCCAGACACTACAAAGCTACAGACGTCCTTCCTAATTCAGTTGCCGGAGGGAAGGAAACCATTCAGGGACTTCACCATAAAGCCAATGGTGACTTTAAAACAGTTACAGAGTTAAATGGCTGTGATAGGAGAACTAAGGATGGATCAAAACATTGTAGTTACTCTACAACACTAACCTAATTGACAGAGTGAAAATAAGGAAGCCTGTTCAGATTACAAATATTCCAAAACATGCATCATGTTTGCAACAAGGCACTAAAGTAGTACTGCTACAAATGTGGCAAAGCAATTTACTTTTTGCCCTGAATACAAAGTGTTGTGTTTGGGGAAAACCCATTATAACACATTATTGAGTACCACTCTCCATATTTTCAAGCATAGTGGCTGCCTCATGTTATGGGTATGCTTGTAATCGCTAAGGACTAGGGAGTTTTTCAAGATATAAAATAAATGGAATGGAGCTTAGCACAGGCAAAATCCTAGAGAAAAACCTGGTTCAGTCTGCTTTCCACCAGACACTGGGAGATTAATTCACCTTTCCGCAGGACAATAACCTAAAACACAAGGCCAAATCCACACTGGAGTTTCTTACCAAGAAGACAGTGAATGTTCCTGAGTGGCAGAGTTACAGTTTTGACATAAATCTACTTGAAAATCAATGGCAAGACCTGAAAATGGTTGTCTAACAATGATCAACAACCAATTTGAAATAATTCTGAAAAGAATAGTGAGCAAATGTTGCACAATCCAGGTGTGGAAAGCTCTTTAGCGACTTACCCAGAAAGACTCACAGCTGTAATCACTGATAAAGGTGCTTCTAAAAAGTATTGACTCATTGGTGTGAATACTTATGTAAATTCTATATTTCTGTATTTCATTTTCAATTAATGTGCAAACATTTCTACAAACATGTTTTCACTTTGTCATTATGGGTAATTGAGTGCAGACTAGTGAGAAAATAAATCAGTTTAATACATTTTGAATTCAGGCTGTAACACAACAAAATGTGGAATAATCAAGGGATATGAATACTTTCTGAAGGCACTGGACTTGCTGGTTAAAAATTCAATCTACACAGGACCTTCTAGTCAGCAGGTTTACATGGGCGGGAGTTTTAGCTTTGCATGGTGACATCCCCATGCTGTAAATTGGTTAATAGACCAATAATAAAGAGAGTACCATATCTCGATACCAATAACAGCGATTTATTTGTTTTTCCCTCCCCACTCAGACCACTCCCAGACAGTTTCTAAAAACCTACTTTTGTCCATTTTAATGGAATTATATTACAGTACGGTACTTAATTGTTACCCAGAAATGAAATGATTTGATGTTGATATAAAAATGGCTGCATTGGGCCTTTAAGGACTCTGGCTTTAAGGTGCGAGATGTAAGCCTATGTTGTTTTATTGTAGTGTACATTACATTGGACCACCAAGGCTGCAGATGCTTTTCAAATGACCTGTCAGCTGAATATTTTACCTCCACACTGAAAGTTGAATGCAACTGTTTTATTGGATGAATAGCTGAAGGCATGTTTTATTCCATCATGTGCAATACAGTAGCATTTGATAAACAATACAGTAGCATTTGATAAACAATACAGTAGCATTTGATGAACAATACAGTAGCATTTGATAAACAATACAGTAGCATTTGATAAACAGATTCAGAGCTGGTCTGAGTTATATGATCATGTGATGTCCTTATGTGGACCTGCATTTTTTGCATATGCATTCAAAATAATATGTGAGTCACACAGTACAATACGTGTAAATGAACACTTTTTAGAGTGTATAGATACCCCCTGTTTAGCATGTCTAATTTTCTGAATTTGTCTGAATAGGTCCTCATATACCGTGCTATAGGATGTGTTTCTATTGTTTGTTTGATGGGACATGGTTTCCTCTCCATCCTCATGTGTACACAGTGGACCTGGAAGCAGTGGTCTGGTTAAACACAGCACCTGGGTGTGAACTGGTGTGGTCACTTCTTATGTAAATTAGGACTTCCCTCTTGTCCACATGCTTGTAATGCTGACCAAGCCCGTGTGGAAAAGTGACTTTGAAGTGGGAGAGGAGGAAACACTCCCATCCCATTCTCTCTATGGGTTTTAGACTGTGAGAGAGCGATGATATTGGGGTGTTTCTCCCACCCTGTGTGACAGGGTTTATACGGTCTCTGTTTACAGAGCTGCACCTTCACTGGGTTTAAGTCCAACCAAGAAAGTCAAAAACATCCCCTCTGGCTACAGACTAATGTTGATTGAGTTGGTGAGCAGATATTATCCATTTATGCTTCAGCTTGTCGTCTCAGACAAGTGCACTATTGTGGCACCTTATGAAGTAAGGTTCACTAGGACATTGTTATTACCATAGAGATAGAACTGTGCTGTTATCTAAGGTTGTTACTTTATCATTAACCTGACTCTGGACAAGACCATCCGTTGAACACAGGCTTATGTTCATCTCTGAAGGGCTATTCAGAAATACATATTTCCTTTTCAATCTGCTGTCTAATGGAGTGGCTCTGGAGAATATCATGTTAACTATGCCTTGAATCAAATTAGAATAAAAAATACCTAAAGCTAGTATAATAACATCATTCTGATTCGCAATGTGCAGTTTTGA
The DNA here is from genome assembly GCA_030435695.1 of Brachymystax lenok tsinlingensis. NCBI lineage: Eukaryota > Metazoa > Chordata > Actinopteri > Salmoniformes > Salmonidae > Brachymystax > Brachymystax lenok. The sequence continues at coordinate 24,249,867 of CM059788.1, read as the reverse complement.
GATGTCTGCGTTAAAACATGGGAATGTGTGTATGTGTAGGAATGTCATAATTCTAAATATAATCAACACTCGGTTGCCAAAACGTCTGGTAATTAAGATGTGAAAGGCAACAGGGATTGTGTCGTCTTCCCACAAAATCCACTGCTAACTGAGGTTTCATTATTTTATGACTGAGGACTTCATCATTTTACAGTCCAGTCTATTTCACAGATTTATATTTATTTATTGGGGCCGGATATTACTGCCTTTCACATTTGATTTTAGTTTGGTTCAGTTCCTCACGAAGAAACTCATGTTTGGTCAATAAAGTACAGTGAGGTGACCCCCTGTGGGAGTTTTCTTTCAAAGCCCAGTTAATATGTTGAACAATTCACAATATTAAACTTATTCACAGTAAAACTGTTAAACTTATTCACAACTTATTCACAAATTCCCTCCACTTCTTGGAAAGGGTCCCATTAAGCTCCATTTACAGTATATTGCCATGAAGAACAGAACTGTGTTTAAAGACCAACTGTAAAGGTTGTCACTGAGCTATAATGTAACGGTTAGCTTTAGTTTTGAAGAGAAAAGCCATTCAATGGAAAGCTGTTTTACTTTTTGGTACGTTGACGTGAATACAATATTTTCCATGTGCTCAAAATGTGTGCTGATGTTCTTTTGTAGACGTGAGGTTTCCCCCTTGGTTACATCTGTTGAAAAGTCTAGTAAGTACAACCCTCATCTAAAGATTATCCACATTTGGATGTGAAGACAATCTTGTGTCTGCTTTAGAAAACTGTAAGTGACATGAGTTCATAAGAGGTCTTATAGGAGAATCTTATCTGATTACAATCATAGAGCAATCTTAGAGGGAAATGGGTTTTTAGACAAACAATACATGAAGCTTTGAATTCACTAGAATTCATTAAAATCATGTCCAATGAGGTGGTCAAATGAAGGGGAATATACAGTACAGTGTTCCTGGAGGCTCCATGGGGGGCACTCAGCACTCTCTCTCTCTGTCTGCCGCTGCTCCGTCCTGTAAAGTTGTGGAAACACGCCCAGTGAAAGGGAAGCTCTGGCCATTATGCAGCTGTGATGGGGACGACCTGACACAGATTCAAAGAGAGATTACACAGGCATGGAGAATGAATGACTACATGTACCTCTTGTTAACACCTCCCATTTAGTCTGCATCCCAAATGGCACCCTATTCCCTTTATCGTGCACTACTTTTGACTAGGAGAGTGTCATGCCTGCTGTGTGGTGTCTTCTCTCTCATCTGTGAACTCTTGCTCTGATTGATCTGCTTGTGTTTGTGCGGCACAGATCACCTATTGTTAGATTATAGCAGCATCTCACCACTTCATCTAAGGGTCAGAGTGCTGTCTCATGGGAACCATTGCATGAACTAGACCAGGTGACACATTTAACATCCCAGGTGTGTTCACACTGTTTTCATTGTTAGGTAGAGATTAACCTAATGTAGCAGGTGTAAAATAAAATAAAAACTGTCAGGGGAGGTTCTCTTCTGCACTGTTCAACCAATTCAGGATCAGGAGTTAAGATGTCGCCTGGTTAATGTTCAAAAGCAGAAGTCGAGTCAGAGGCTCTCTTTCCATTTCCCCTGAGAACTAGAACATCCGGTTGTTGGGGACTCTACAGAGGCTAGTTAGAGGTTAACATGAGCTCAAAATGAACTTGTGAGATCATTAATTTACACAAAATGACTCCAGTCTTCTCCTGTGAGACCATAATTAGAGAAGAGTGTGACAGTGGGGCTACAAATCATTGAGATACCAGTAGACACTAGACAGTGATCACAGTGACAGTTCATAGTTTGAGGGCACATTACTAAGTTATCTCACCTGTACATTTGACCTCTTTCACTCATGTACATTTGACCTCTTTCACTCCCTACAAAGGGAGATTTATGAATGAACTCTGCTGTTGCTGAATGACTGCTCAGTCACTGTAACAAATCTGTCTCAGTCTGAACAATAATCAATAGAGGTTTGTTTTACTGGACTGTTTTCCTGTGTGGACATAATGTTGCCACATTCTGTTATGACGTGATGCCACCAGTGCTGTATGATTTCTGATTGGTTGAGTGAGCCAGGGAAATGGCTAGATAGTCTTTAGAGAGCGGACTGAAAGACAAAATCAGACCCAGAGGCATTGTGTTCTCCTTACTTGCCAGAGTACGTGTGTGTGTGTCTGTGTCTGTGTGTGTGCGCATGCATGCATGTGTGTACTTCTTGTTTTTTGGAATGGGCTTGCTTGTTTGAACCCTGATACCCTGCTAACTCTTCTGTCCTGTTGTGTTGTGAAGGGACCCTTGGCAGACCCAGAGAGACAGCCCAGACCCTCCTCTGTCTGACCCAAATAAGCATGAGTGGCAGACCACACAATGCATCTCAACAGGTCTCTCTGCCCAGCCATTACTACTAATTGTGGGAACAGCGTTGCAGCAGAAACGTCCCTACTGAACTGTACAGTACTCCCAGATGTTATTAGGAATCTAGTGACTCTATCAGACACTTTATCATCAACCTTTCCTTTTTTAGTGGATTTGGACATTAGGCCACTTTAAGCACTTCATGATCAAGGACAGTGTTATTTTGGTATGGCGTCATACAATATAAGAAATGAATGTTCTTAAACAATTTATTGCATTAATGGTACTGTAGTACTTTAGCACTTTAGCTGCCCTGACCTCCCACTCACCTTTACTCCAGGTTAGAAGGCATTCATTTAGAATTAGGTAAATAAACTAATCTGATGCTCATTACCCAGCAAGACAGGGGATGTTTCAGAAAGATCAGTGTAATTCCTGTTAATTACACTGATCTTTAAAGGTCTGCCCTTAAGGCTGACCCTGAGCTCTGTTTGTTATTGCTTCCAAAGAGGACACTAAATTAAATATGGCCGTGTTAGCCCTTGTAGTGCTACTGTACTGTAGACCTGTGTTCAGGTCAGCTCAGCCTCTCTATACAGCCTGTGATAGCCAAAATGTAAATAGTTACACCCGAGCACAGGAAGACATGGCCATGAATGAACTATTCTCAACTGAAACATGATATAGAGGTCTTTAATAGGTGAGTAGGACTGGGGGGCATTTAAATGCAATCACTTAGATTGTAAACAGGAAAGGATAGATTATATGTTATGTCATGCTCGGAAGACCAAAAAGTGACACTATTTACAGTTGAAAGTGGCATGAAACATTTTATAATTTCAGTACTAACAGTGAATGTCCTGAAACCAAGAAAATGTCAGCTACTAGCACCTGACCCCCCCATTGTGAGAATGAGATCTGAGGATTTACACTTGTGCTCAAGAGATTAAAAGTTTCAAGATTTCTCAGGCTAAGAAGTTGTGTTTAGATAGTGGCTTACAGCTGGGCAAACAGGAGGACTGGCCACAGAAGTGTCTCCTAGCCAACCTCCACAAATGTCCATAGACAAGAAACCTCTTGATGTTCATATAATACAATGTGTTGATTGGAGATTCAATAGAATTCTCCCATTCAAACTCTTGTAAAATCCCACATTTTGGGGGGCTTTTTGAGCTAGGTCAAACAATTACACAATTGACAATGGGAGTGAACCTACAAGGCCACCACGGACCAAATGAGCTCATAAAGGGTAGCTCAACCATGAGAGACCACTTGTCTATAGGACTTACCACATTGACTCGCCTAGTCAGCTCTCCCAATTATTTGGGGCACGCATTACCCAATGGAAAAACCACATCAATGAGCACATGGCCCTCTGTCCCCTTCTACGCTTGTCTTCAGGCGATGGTGGGCTTGGGGTGAGGGTAGGGGTGAGGATAAGGGTGGGGGTTAGGGTAAGGTCGGGGGACACTTGAAACAATAAAAACTGAGTCTACTGTATTTCAATGGGCCAGATGTCAAGATTGACCAAGGCTTAGCCCCGCATGCCAGGCTTAGTATTGTCAGAGGACACACAGCTGTTGGAAGAGACTTTGACATTCAAGAGTTAAATTAAGTTAATACTAAAAGGTTGCTCAAATGTTTTATGCCTTGTATTATTCAATCTGTGGGCATTAGTGTACAAATCGCACAATTGAATGATTCCTGAGTTTGCTGTACATCAAATCAAATCCAATTTTATTGGTCACATACACATGGTTAGCTGATGTTAATGCGAGTGTAGCGAAATGCTTGTGCTTCTAGTTCCGACCGTGCAGTAATATCTAACAAGTAATCTAACAATTTCACAACAAATACCTTATACACACAAGTGTAAAGGAATGAATAAGAATATGTACATAAATATATGGATGCGCGATGGCTGTGCGGCATAGGCAAGATGCAGTAGATGGTATAGAGTACAGTATATACATATGAGATGAGTAATGTAGGGTATGTAAATATTATATAAAGTGGCATTGTTTAAAGTGACTTGTGATACATTTATTACATCCAATTTGTAATTATTAAAGTGGCTAGAGATTTGAGTCAGTATGTTGGCAGCAGCCACTCAATGTTAGTGGTGGCTGTTTAACAGTATGATGGCCTTGAGATAAAAGCTGTTTTTCAGTCTCTCGGTCCAAGCTTTGATGCACCATTACTGACCTCGCCTTCTGGATGAACAGAACAGGCAGTGGCTCGAATGGTTGTTGTCCTTGATGATCTTTTTGGCCTTCCTGTGACTTCGGGGTGGTTTAGGTGTCCTGGAGGGCAGGTAGTTTGCCCCCGGTGATGCGTTGTGCAGACCTCACTACTAGAGGTCTACCGATTAATCGGCATGGCCGATTAATTAGGGCCGATTTCAAGTTTTCATAACAATCGGTAATTGGCATTTTTGGACGCCGATTATGGCCGATTACATTGGACTCCACGAGGAGACTGCGTGGCAGGCTGACCACCTGTTACGCGAGTGCAAGGAGCCAAGGTAATTTGCTAGCTAGCATTAAACTTATCGTATAAAAAAACGATCAATCTTCACATAATCACTAGTTAACTACACATGGTTGTTGATATTACTAGTTCATCTAGCTTGTTCTGCGTTGCATATAATCAATGCGGTGCCTGTTAATTTATCATCGAATCACAGCCTACTTCGCCAAACAGGTGATGATTTAACAAGCGCATTCGCGAAAAAAGCACTGTCGTTGCACCAATGTGTACCTAACCATAAACATCAATGCCTTTCTTAAAATCAACACACAAGTGCATTTTTTTAAACCTGCATATTTAGTTAATATTGCCTGCTAACATGAATTTATTTTAGCTAGGGAAATTGTGTCACTTCTCTTGCGTTCTGTGCAAGCAGAGTCAGGGTATATTGCGAACTGTGTGAAGACCATTTCTTCCTAACAAAGACCGGAATTAATTTGCCAGAATTGTACATAATTATGACATAACATTGAAGGCTGTGCAGTGTAACAGCAATATTTAGACTTAGGGTTGCCGCCCGTTCGATAAAATACGGAACGGTTCCGTATTTCACTGAACGTTTTGTTTTCGAAATGATAGTTTCTGGATTTTACCATATTAATGACCTAAGGCTTGTATTTCTGTGTGTTTATTATATTATAATTAAGTCTATGATTTGATATTTGATAGAGCAGTCTGACTGAGCGGTGGTAGGCAGCAGCAGGCTCGTAAGCATTCATTCAAACAGCACTTTCCTGCGTTTGCCAGCAGCTCTTCGCTGTGCTTCAAGCATTGCGCAAGCCTATCAACTCCCAAGATTAGGCTGGCATAGTGCCTATAATATCATCCAATAGTCAAAGGTATATGAAATACAAATGGTATAGAGAGAAATAGTCCTATAATAACTACAACCTAAAACATCTTAACTGGGAATATTGAAGACTCATGTTAAAAGGAACCACCAGCTTTCATATGTTCTCATGTTCTGAGCAAGTAACTTAAATGTTAGCTTTTTTACATGGCACATATTGCACTTTGACTTTCTTCTCCAACACTGGGTTTTGCATTATTTAAACCAAATTGAACATGTTTCATTATTTATTTGAGACTAATTTTATTTTATTTATGTATTATATTAAGTTAAAATAAGTGTTCATTCAGTATTGTTGTAATTGTCATCATTACAAATATATATATAAAAAAAGAATATATATATATATATATATATAAAAAATATCGTATTTTTTTGGTCCTCTAATAATTGGTATCGGTATCGGCCTTGAAAAATCATAATTTGCCGACCTCTACTCACTACCCTCTGGAGAGCCTTACGGTTGTGGGCGGAGCAGTTGCCGTACCAGGCGGTGATACAGCCCGACAGGATGCTCTCGATTGTGCATCTGTAAAAGTTTGTGAGTGTTTTCGGTGACAAGCCAAATTTCTTCAGCCTCTGGAGGTTGAAGAGGCGCTGTTGCGCCTTCTTCACCACGCTGTCTGTGTGGGTGGACAATTTCAGTTTGTCCGTGATGTGTGTGCCGAGGAACTTAAAACTTTCTACCTTCTCCACTACTGTCCCGTCGATGTGGATAGGGGGGTGCTCCCTCTGCTGTTTCCTGAAGTCCACGATCATCTCCTTAGTTTTGTTTACGTTGAGTGAGGTTATTTTCCTGACACCACACTCCGAGGGCCCTCACCTCCTCCCTGTAGGCCGTTGTTGGTAATCAAGTCTACCTCTGTAGTGTCGTCTGCAAACTTGATGATTGAGTTGGAGGCGTGCATGTGTTATGTGCTCTGATAACTTCCAAAATAACTTGCATTTAACATAGGTTTATATTATTGACCTTACTGTAATGTATTTAATACAAGTTTAGTTTAGTTTAGTTTAGTTTATTAGTTTATAATGACGTGGACTGTCCCTTTTGATAAAAAGAGCAGCTTTAGCCTCTACGGCTAATTTCCAGCTGTAGTCCCCGGCCAGTTGTCAATAGGCATACATCAAATAAAATACATTACAATTATATTTACAGCAGGACTAAACAAGAGGGAGTAGACATACTAAACGTGTGGCACACAATTGAGGCAAGCAAGAAACAAGCAAGCACAGATTGCAGAGACATAAAAACAGTTCATGCAATAAAACAGTACAAATCAACAAAGAATAATCACATAGAGACCACATTGAAGCACATACAGGACATAACATTGAGGCAGGCAGAAAGGATCAAGTGGCAGCAGCATGACCATGTCACATCAAATACACATCACATCTGTGAAATTAATGTGTGCAGTTATAATTGTCGGACAGCCAGTTTTTAAGGTGTATAGTAAAGGTGGAATATGTATGTATGTCTTTAATTGTAGTGGGCAGTGAGTTCCAATTTTGTATTGCTGTAACAGAAAATGATAATTGACCAAATGTGCTTTTTCTAAATGGAATTAGAAGGTCACCTCGTGTGGTGCTTCTGGTGATCTGCCTGCTATTATTACGTTGGATTATAAATGAATTAAAAGGAGCAGGAGCGGTATCATGCAGAATTTTGTAGACCAAACAGATGTTTTTATATTTGATTACATCTTCCCAGCTTAGCAGTTTATGATTATTATAGATAATACAATGATGTAAACTGTTAGGCTTCTGGTCCAAAGCTTTGAGGGTTTTTTTTATAAAGAGTTGCTAATGGCTTTAGTGATAAGCTGTTAGTTTGTCCCCAGCTTGTCAGACAATATGTTAGATGTGACATAATCATGGCATCCATAAATAATTTAGCAGCATTAAAAGTAAGCGCATTTCTAATATATCTAAAATTAGCTAAGCTAAACTTGACCCTATTACACACTTTCTTAATATGTGCTTTAAAAGAAAGATTAGAATCAATAATAACACCCAAATACTTAACTTGTGGCACAATACTAATGTTTTGACCTGAAATCGTTATATATGACACAATGTTACATTGTTTCTTTGTGAAAAACATTCCCACAGTTTTATCTACATTTAGTTGAAGGCACGAACGATTTAGCCAATTGGTGATCTGATCCATAGCTGTGGTCAGTTTGGCAGCAGCCAGATGTTTTGTCTTGGCATGGACATAAATTACAGTATCGTCCGCATACATTAGTGTATTGATATCAGGGCAAACTGATGGCAGATCATTGATATATAGACTAAACAAAAGCGGGCCAAGTATCGATCCTTGTGGTACCCCTGTGCGTAAATTAAGAACTAATGAACGATGATTGTTCACAGAAACGTATTGAGTTCTACCAGTTAAATATGACTCAATCCATTTGATTGCAGAAGGGGAGAAATTAAAAGTAGAAAGTTTGGCAATAAGGACCTGATGGTTGACTGTGTCAAAAGCTTTACGAAGGTCTAAAAACACAGCGCCAACAACACCACCCTTGTCAACCATTGCTCGAACAGTCTCTAAAAAGAGACAGTTAGCTGTTTCTGCAGTGTGATGGGCCCTGAAGCCAAACTGCATCGGATGAAGAGTGAATGGACTATTATTGAAGAAAGAGACAAGCTGCTCTGATACACATTTTTCAGCAACCTTGGACACCACAGGTAGAATACTTATTGGGCAGTAGTTAGATATGTTCAGAGGGTCTTTTGACTTAAATATGGGAGTTACAATTGCAGTCTTCCAAATAGTTGGAAATATCCCCTCTAGTACTGACTGGTTAACAATTTGTGTGATAGGGTAGGCTAGGTGTTCTTTCAGGGATTTAAGCATTTTAGAATCCATTCCATAAATATCTTTAGCTGTTGAGATTTTAAGAGAATTAATAATTGCCTGGGTTTTAATTTCAGAGATAGGTTGAATGCTAAAAGAAGGCTTACTTTCATCTATTTTGACAATATCTCCAGTTGTTAGGGGAAAGTTCTGTGCGATTTCGTCCACAGAATTGATAAAGTATTCATTAAAAGCTACAGCTATTTGTGCTGGATCTTGTATTACTTTACCATTCAGGTTCAACTCTAACTGGTTTCTAAACCTGTGGCTAATTCCCATCACATTCTTAATCTGTTCCCAGATCAACTTTGTGTTACCCTTTCCCTCATTAATAATTGTTATAAAAAAATTGGCTTTGGACTTTCTAATCACTTTGATTACTTGATTACGTAATGAGGTAAACCTATGCCTATCACTATTTAACTTGGTTTTTAATGATCTTTTTAAAGCAGAGTCTCTTTCTTTCATCAGATTAAATATTTCAGTATTAAGCCAAGGGAGTGCATTTGTTTTTTTCTTTCCTTTTACCTTTCTAGTGAACTCCTTAACTAGACTTTCTAGCTTGGTAAAAAACATCTTGCTAACTTCTTCTATGTTAATCCCAGTAAGTATATTTGTCCATTTAGTCTGCTGTACTGCCCTTTGAAAATTATCCATTTCATTCTTTGGAATCCTGAGTTGCTCCACAGGTTTATTAGAATGATGAAAGCGCTTTTTTGTAAGTTTTCTTGACAGTAATGTCAGATTATGGTCAGACAGCCCAGTAATAAAATTAAATGTTTTTACAATTCGTTCAGGCTTGTTACTGAATATTAAATCTATCTGTGTCTGAGATGATGTGGTTATTCTAGTAGGACCTTCCAACAATTGGGTAAAATCCAGACCGTCTGTGATCTGCTTAAGGAATTTCCTATTAGTCTTATTTAACCAGTTACAGTTTAGATCACCAAGTAGTATTACCTCAGTTTTAAAATCACATGCTTGAAGTAGCTTTTTAAAAGTTATATAAAAATCATTATTAGAGGAGGGTGGACGGTATACAAGAATGAGCACAAAACACATTTCAGATGAGAGCACTATATTCAACTCAATACATTCCAAATCATGGTCAAGAGGCCAACATATCTGATGACAGTTGATGTGATCTTTTATATAAATCATGACCCCTCCCCCCTCTTCCCTCAGATCTGTCCCGTCTAAAGATATTATACCCTGGTACATGTAATGCAGCAGATGGAGAGTTGTTATGTAACCACGATTCTGACAGGCCTAAAAAGTCTAAGTTAGAGTTAGTAAGAAGATGATGTACTTGTTCAGACTTTGGGGTGAGGCTACGGATGTTCATATGTCCTCCAAAGAGACCCCTAGGTTTGAGTTGTTGATCCCAGATCAGTCGAGAGTGATTGACAGTTTTAAAAAAGTTCAGTTTGCGGTGTTTTTTCAGAGCAGGGTTTATGATGCTTTTGAATGCACTGTGGGTTGTACCATACAGATTTTCACGCGTACCTTGAGAGCAATGACCAGTTACCGTGTCCTCCGGACGATATGATCCAATAGGGACAGAAACGTAGGGCAAGGAAATGGGTGTTTGCTCCTTAACGGTGAAAGCCCTGTTGTTGTCGGTCCACGCGCCGACAGATGGCCAACCCAGGCCTTCGGTGCTCACCAAGCCCGGCGTCACTGCCCCCTTTGTCCGAGATCTTTGTCCGAGTCTGTCCGAGTCATTCCACTCAATCTGCCAATGTCACACAATGTATATATTCTTTACTCAATTACCAATGGCTGCAGGCAACTGCTGTCCCCCCATCCCTACCTGGCTGTCACAGCACACAGCCATATGCATTAGGCCACTGTCTGTATCTGAGGAGAGGAGAATGTCTGAGGTTGGGTAATTATCCTCTCATGACTTGCTTTAAAGCTAATAGAATTGGCTGGACGACCTGCCCTGAACATCACAACCACTTTAGTCAAAAGAGACCCTTTCTGTACTCGATCTGTGGAGAGCTGTGTCACTTTATTCACAAAGTTCCCTCAAGGTTATCTGGAGCCCAAGCCAAACTCTGGATTTATGGCATAGAGGCATATCCTCAAATACAAGGCGCCTTTGGGATATTTTAATTTGCTGCTAAGCCACATTACTGCTCTTCACAGTTGTGACAGTCGGTAAGCCGAAATGCAAAGTAGCTTTCTGTATAAGTTACCCACTGTCAACTCAAGACCTGTAAGTAAGCAGTTCGATTAGCGAACATACTCACTCAAGGACATTGATTGTCTATCAGTAACAAACAAGTACTTGGAAGACACCCTCAACATCAGGTTTAGGCTATTGCTACACTCAATCTGCACTCTGTGGTTTACACAAAATAGGAGGGTCACCACCCAGGCTTAGGTGATGAAGAGTATTTTGGAGAAATTTTATTTTTTTAAATTTTATTTTACCTTTATTTATACAGGTTTTTCTCATTGAGATAACATCTCTTTTCCAAGAGAGACCTGGTCCAATAGCAGCAGGGGGAACAACGTTTCCGACAAAACATCTTACATACACTAACACATTAACATTAAACAAAACTATAAACACACATACAGTACAACAAAAACATTTTACGTCTTAACTAAAAACAGCTGGCCTAAAAACAATTACACTTTTCTATGATATATATACATCAATCAAGTGTTTAAACTCCACCAACGAAAATAGATCATCAAATGTTAAAATGTTCAGGAGAGAATTCCAGGACCACAGAGCTGGGTAAATAAAACTATTTCTACCATGACCTGTTCTAATTTTTGGTACTGTTAGAAGCAAATGAGAATTATTAGTCAGTTGTACAACTGAATGCATCTTCTGCATTTAACCCAACCCCCCAAGGGGCTGCCTTAATTGACATCCACAGCACCCAGGGAACAGTGGGTTAACTGCCTTGTTCAGGGGCTGAACGACAGATTATTTCCTTGTCAGCTTAGGGATTCGAACTTGCAACCCTCCGGTTACAAGTCCAACACTCTAACCACTAGGCTACCTGCCACCCCTGAATCAAGAGTTCTCAGGGTAGTGGCTGAGGCCTGCATATATATAACATCACTAAAATCAGCAATGTACATCGTACCAGCTCCTTCCTGGCCTCAAAAGAAAAACAAGCCTTATGCCGGTAATAAAAACCTATTTTCAGCTTGAGCTTCCTTATCAAGTTCTCTACATGCACGGTGAAGCTCAGCTTATCATCAACCCACACACCCAAATATGTGTACACTTTAACTTGCTCTATAGTATGTCCAGACAATGTAGCAATGACATGATTAGTAACATGCCTGGCATTTGAAAATACCATGCATTTTGTTTGACCTGAATTTAGAACCAGCTTTAAATAATACAGATTCTGTTGTATGATGTTAAATGCTCTATGGGCATTTTCAAAAGCTAAAGATAAACTACTACCACTTGAATAAAGAACAGTATCATCTGCATAAAAATGAATATCCTCTGTTTCAATAATATCCCCAATGGTGTTGATATACAAAATGAACAACAGTGGGCCCAAAATAGAACCTTGCGGAACACCTGAGCACACCTCTATGGACTCAGATTTACAACCATCCGCCATTACACATTGTGTATGATTTAATAGGTAATTTATAAACCAATCTAGAGCATGACAAGTAATTCCACAACACTTTAACCTTTGCACTAACACAACATGGTCCACGGTGTCAAAAGCCTTCGACAAATCAATAAAGACAGACACACAATGTAACTTCTTATCAAGACCCCAGTGAATGTCATTTAAAACCTTCAATGTTGCTGAAACAGTGCTGTGGCCGGACCTAAAACCTGATTGCATTCCATTCCATTTTCTTGGAAGTAGGCCTTTAGCTGCCTACTAACTAAGGACTCCAATACCTTTGACAGTACAGACAATTTTGATATCGGTCGATAGTTGTCAAGTAGCGAAGGATCTCCACCTTTCAGAAGAGGCAGTACAAAAGCAGATTTCCATAACTTGGGGATTTCCTTAACATCAAGCGTGAGGTTAAAAATACATGTTAAGGGGGGAGCAATGATGTCTGCAGCTAGGTGTAGGAGGCGGGGGTCTAGTTCATCAGGGCCATGGGATTTTTTTCCATCAATTTCTTTCAGGGCTTTACGCACTTCTGAAACAGAGAAGGATAAAAAAGGAGAACCTGGCAAAGGAGTGCACAGGGGTGTCAGGGAAATTCATAGGGGGCTCAATTATACCTTTGACCTTTTCAAATAAACTGCCTGCTTCTAAAAAATGCTGATTCAAGGCTTTCAGAATGGAGGTTTTCTCAGTTACAATCTGTGTGTCTACCAACAATTGTTTGGGAAGCTGTGTATTTTTTTTTGCACTCTAAACCCTTCACTACTTGCAAAAATTCGGATAGATTATAACAATTTTGTGAAGTAGATTTCAGGTAGTGGTCTGCTTTCAATTTACGTTTAAAAGCCATCCAATCATCTGCCAAACCAGTCAACGGCATAGGTTTAGGTCTCACAAGGGTCAGATATTGCTGTGCCTTAATAATCCTTTGTTGACTTTTTTGCTTTTCATTCTTTCTCTGAGGACATTCTAGAACAGGCATTCTTATTGTGAGGTCAGCTTTCTGGCCACCCCCAGGTTAGGTAACAACACACCCACTCATAGGCTCTATCTTCTCTCTGTTTTGGGGTTTTTCCCACCATACTTAGTCTGTCTCCTGGGACCCCTCTCTTCCCAGCCCAGGTTAACTGTGATTGATCCCTGACTGACAATAGAGGAGCTCCGTAGTTCTAAAATAATTGATGGGAGAAAATGCATTCACTCCCCCCCCCCTTTCAGCTCTGACCTGCAGGTGGTCACTGTGTCTTTAGCTGGGTGTTGGGGAGACAGGAGGTGACTTCAGCTCTAGCATTCTTTACATTCTTTGGATTTCACCTTCCTTGAGGGAGGCAGTCTGCATCACAATAAGGATGGGCAGGACTGGCCTTAGCCCTACCTAATCACCAACAAGCCTATGTCAAAACCCCTAAGGGCTGGTTTACACACATGGGGTGGCAGGTAGCCTAGTGCTTAAGAGCATTGGGCCAGTAACCGAAAGGTCGCTTGTTCGAATCCCTGAGCCGACTAGGAAAAATTCTGTTGATGTACTCTTGAGCAAGGCAGTTAACCCTGTAAGTTGCTCTACTTCCACTTTTAACCCAACCCCACATACATAGGTTTTGGCGAGGTGAACTGCCAAACTGGGTTAAGCGCCTTGCTCAAGGGCGCCTTGCTTTGGCATCTAGGATTTGGGGATTTTTTCCTATTGCTGTTTTCCTAGCAATAGGAAAACAGACCTGCAATAGAGGCTGCATTGAGTTGGATCACTAGGAGGGAGAGTGAACTAATGTTTCTATGTGTGGAGGGAGAGTTTAAAAGTGAAATGTTCTATTATTATCTGTCCCAGAGTGGAGAACAGTCACACACTGTCTACCTCTCCACTGGTCTCCACCCTTAGCTCTTATATCTACACAGGGATTGGGATGTTCCTCTGACACAATAAATACATTGGCTACCGTATGGTCATCCTACATACTCTGTCCTCAAAGTGGATTGGTCCAACTGTAAATTCTGAGGGATGTTTTATGTTTTTTATGTCAAGTTGGCATTTTGTCCCTAGTAACGCCCTCTTATTTGAATGTCATGTGTCAGTTTTATGCCGTTGAGATTTTATGTTGTTTTATTAAAGACATTGGCCAGGACTCAGATAAAATTTAGGCTGAACTGAATGTATACAGTGCATTCGGAAAGTATTCAGACCCTTTGACTTTTTCCACATTTTGTTACGTTATTCAGTGCATGCTCGGAGTACACGTCCTGGTAATCCGTCTGGCCCTGCGGCCTTGTGAATGTTGACCTGTTTAAAGGTCTTACTCACATCGGCTACGGAGAGTGTGCGGAACAGCTGATGCTTTCATGCATGCTTCAGTGTTGTAATTTAGCTTGTCTGGTAGGCTCGTGTCAATGGGCAGCTTGCAGCTGTGCTTCCATTTGTAGTCTGTAATAGTTTGCAAGCCCTGCCACATCCGACGAGCAACGGAGCCGGTGTAGTACGATTCAATTTTGTCCCGATGCCACTCATGCGTTGTCTTGGCTGTGTGCTTAGGGTCGTTGTCCTGATGGAAGGTGAACCTTCGCCCCAGTCTGAGGTCCTGAGCGCTCTGGAGCAGGTTTTCATCAAGGATATCTCTGTACTTTCATCTTTCCCTCAATCCTGACTAGTCTCCCAGTCCCTTCCGCTAGAGAACATTCCCAACAGCATGATGCTGCCACCACCATGCTTCACTGTAGGGATGGTGCCAGGTTTCCTCCGGATTTTACGCTTGGCATTCAGGCCAAAGAGTTCAATCTTGGTTTCATCAGACCAGATAATCTTGTTTCTCATGGTCTGAGAGTCTTTTAGGTGCCTTTTGGCAAACTTCTAGCGGGCTGTCGTGCTTTACAGAGGAGTGGCTACCTTAGTATTTCAAATAAGGTATTTCTGTTTTTTATTTGAAATACATTTGCAAAAAATTCTAAAAACCGGTTTTCGCTTTCTCATTATGGGTTATTGTGTGTAGATTAATGAGGAAATGTTTTTATTAAATCCATTTTAGAATAAGGCTGTAACGTAAACAACTGGTGAGGATAGTTACTGGAGAAGGGATCTCCTGAATATCCTAACGTCTGGTGGCATACAAAACATTTATTATTTAGCAAGGAAAATAATATTCAAAGAAGAATAGAACATCAGAATGTTTGTCTTGCTACATGATGGGACAAATCTTTTTTTGAGAAAGAGACTTAGACCAGACTGAACTAGAGGCCGGTGGGCCCATGTGTCTAACTAAATCACCCCAATAAAACCAGACTGAACTAGAAGCCGGTGGGCCCATGTGTCTGACTAAATCACCCCAATAAAACCAGACTGAACTAGAAGCCGGTGGGCCCATGTGTCTGACTAAATCACATCAATAAAACCAGACTGAACTAGAAGCCGGTGGGCCCATGTGTCTGACTAAATCACCCCAATAAAACCAGACAGAACTAGAGGCCGGTGGGCCCACGTGTCGGACTAAATCACCCCAATAAAACCAGACTGCTTTTGATCTACTGCCCATAATAATGATACAATATTTGAGGGGCACTCATGACGAGAGAGCTTCCCATTGATGGTGATTTAATGTGGCGAAGCTCTGTTTGTGTTCACCCGTGAAGCCTCCTTTGCTTTGCTAAATGATTAGTGAGAACTGACCTCTGTCAAGGTTGGCTGTCAAGGGTGGCTGTCAGGTTGGCTGTCAGGTTTGCTTTTCTCTTTAGTGAGACTTTGGTCAATCTAAGGTGACAGGGACTGCTGTGGTTGGCTGTGGGTTGTATCTCTCTATCCCAAATTACACCCTATTCCTTGTGCATACTGTTGACCAGGGCTTTGGTTGAAAGGAGTGTACTATAGCGGGAATAGGGTGCCATGTGGGACGCAATGGACGCAGACTGTATACAAGGCTGTTTTCAGAAGGGAATGAAGTTCTGTCTGTGATTCTAGATATGACCACACGGTGGAGCTAGAGGACCACTGTGTGTGTAGTTGTTTTAGACTTCTCAGCATAAACACTGAATTTACCACTGTGCTGTAAACTATAGACGTATAGTCCCAGTCGGTGTTCGTGTAAAATTAAGGAATTCCCCTTGTCCACGCCCACAAATTGGGGAAAACCAACATTCTTTCCTATTGACACCCACTGTAAAAGAGGCAACATCGTCGTTGATTTTTTGTTATACAGAAATAACAAAACATGTAGAAAACACAGCTACGGTGTTGTTCAATTTACATGTAGACAGGTAAAAAATCCCGACCTACGGTTCGAAATGCTCCCACGTAGAGAAATAGAGCCTGCAAGAAGAGCCCTGTGGCTTCAGGCTATTCGGTGTTGGACAGGAAAAGTGGCATAAGGGAAGCCCAACAATATGACTTTTCTCTAAAGTAGTGAGAGCGTCAGGGAGCAGGCAATGTTGAAAAGTCATCTTTAGACATGTTGTACTCTTCTTAAATGTAGTTTTGTAATTTACTAAAACAAGCAGACAACAGGAAAATTGTGTTTGAAAAAGGTGTTTTTGCTATGAGCCAATGGGGTAACCTAGGAATCCACAGGTTGTTTTCCCCACAGGCAGGCAGGGTCGGACGTTCTATCTAATACCGACTGGGTCTATGGTGATTGCATTTACACCTGTTACAAATTACACAGTTACCAAAAATCTGAATTCTTATTTTAAACACATAGAGACATTTTCTGCTTCAAAGAGGTTACATCACCACAGTGAAATTCACAGGAATTTATCACAGATTTGAATGGGTATTCAAACACATGTTTTATAGTTATGCTTTATATGTGCTCAAAATGTATAGCATCAGTCCTCATTGTTCATTGCAAAGGGCATTTAAATCACTTTGGGCCAAAGCTCTTCTATACATGTGATAAAGTTGCAGGTGTTACTGGATACAGTGTACTACATTGTCAAAGGTCTTGTGTGCTGTTTCCCTTCGGAAAATTACAGTCTCATCTCTGTGTGAATAGATTCACAACATGCTTCAGCTGATGGCTTGTGACAATAAACGAATTCATGGATGTCATGGGGGCATTGAAGTGAGACTGAGGTTAGTGGTTACCTTCCCTGGCCTCCTAGCCCCCTGCCCCCCTGGCCTCTAGTCCCCCTTGGCAAGACTGGGATTAGAGAGGGGTGCAACATGGATCCCTGGAACACCCTTACATAAAACACTACTACCAGGGGGAAGGCTAACCAGAGCTTCCTTTCTTCCTCCCTGCTTTTCTCCTGATTACAGTAAATCCATCATCTGGTCCATTTAGCAAACATCCAGTCCCTCATTAGGACCACTGTAACACCAGTGTCCAGTCTCTTTAGTATGGAGTCCATCCATAGCACCACTGTGGTTTGCTGTGAAATGTTAATGCACTGTCAATTCCAAGTCCTGGTCGTAATATCCAAACATGCACATCACAGTAACAGTTCAATGGATGATTGTGTATAGGTAATCTTACTGTGCATTCTAATGGGTACTGTTACTGTTAATGACACAATATCTGAACAGTGTGTTCCTCTGTTACTTATAAATGATTGGTTTGGAGTGGGCTCATCCTCCTCTCTGTGTGTATGTGTGCGTGTGTGTGTGTGCTGCTGGCAGGGCTGTCAGGACCTGTCCCTAGGCCCCATCCTCATCCCCTCAACACCAGTGCCATGAGTACTGAGTAGCAGAAGAGGCTTCTCTTTGTCACTACACCTGCCTGCCTGTGTCTCTGCCCGGCCCCTCTGATCACTGAACTGTGCAGGCTTGGCAGAAACACATCTCCTCTCCTCCTCTCCTCCGTGCCTTGTTTATCCTTCCCTCTTTTGTCACAGTCCAGCTTTTCACTCTCCCATGTTAAATCAGTGCCCATTGCCCCACAAAGTCAGACAGCCACTGATTGACAGATTCCTGATCCTGTACTATTTGCCCGAGTTGAGCATTTGGACATGAATGCAACTGACTGAGGATAGGTAATATGTTAAATGCCAAATGTTGTAGAAACCGTTAATGTTATATTTTATTATTTGTTCCTTTGTGGTGCCTTTTTTACAGAATTCTTTTGAGATCTTGTAGTCCTGATTTCTGTCCCTGGGGGATTGAAAAATGTGTGCAGTGCTCACCATGTCCTTATAAGCAGGAAGTATCTAATCCAGGAGCCTAGCCAATGTCGCAGTGCCCATTATTGAACATTCTTCCAACTGACCATTTGTTTTGTAAGCAAAGACCAGTGATAGACAGTTCCTGCATGTTCAGTAAGCTGTAGTAGAGTTGGTGATAGTGGTATACGGAGGGGGATAGCATTACTCAAGAGGGCTGTGGCTTACATGCTCTTAACACACCCACTGTGATGCGAGCCGGACGTAGTGTAGAGCTGCTGCTGCTGTGCCGGACGTACAGTAGAGCTGCTGCTGCGCCGGACGTATAGTAGAGCTGCTGCTGCTGCGCCGGACGTATAGTAGAGCTGCTGCTGCTGCTGCTGTGCCGGACGTACAGTAGAGCTGCTGCGCCGGACGTATAGTAGAGCTGCTGCTGCTGCTGTGCCGGACGTACAGTAGAGCTGCTGCTGCTGTGCCGGACGTATAGTAGAGCTGCTGCTGCTGCTGCTGCTGCTGCTGCTGCTGTGCCGCCTGTGAAATACCTAAGTCTGCGTGGTGCTGAGGGGGTCTGGAGCAGGGGTCACTGCTAGACACTGAGCAGAGCAGAGGAGGACCAGGAAGGGAGAGAGAGAGGAGAGAGATAGGAGAGAGAGAGAGCGCGAGAGGACAGAGGGGCTCACAAACACACAGAGAGAGAGAGAGAGAGAGAGAGAGAGAGAGAGAGAGAGAGAGAGAGAGAGAGCGGGAGCATAAAGTGAGAGAGCGAGAGCATAAAGTGAGAAAGTTAACATAGAAGCAGGGAAGAGAGGGGAGCATGAGAGCATGAGAGCTGAGAGCTGAACTGTTCTCCTGAAAACATACATCTTGTTGAAGTTTTGAGTCAGTAGTTGGAGCATCAGGACAGGATGGCAGTATTGCATCTTTATAGTCTGCTGCTGCTCTTGGCTCCTGTTCATGGCCAGTGGTGGAGTGTGTTCTTGGGGAAAGCACAGGAGACGACCACACAGCCCCCCACCACCGTCCCCACAACCACCCAGGTATTGTGGACCACAGAAGGGACAGAGGTGGGCCAGGTGGGGACTCAGACGGAGGTCTTCACCACTGCACCTGTTCAGAGTACCCCGCTACAGAGCACACAGGAGCCTGCTGGTGCTGGAACCACAGAGATCAAGCCCAAGGCTAAAAAAAAATCTCATCTGAAAATGTGGAAGAGTCGTGGTGAGTTAGTCTGGAGTGTGCTGGGTGATGTAGTTGTTTCAGTTTTATTTTCGTGGGGGGATTCTGTCCAAAAAGTTGTCTTTATGTTGTGGTTAAATAACAATCAGTTCTGTTACTGGTTCTGCACATTAGTTTGCACTTTCAATGAAAGAGAACCAATGCAGTAACGATTTAGCATAATGCTCTGAAAACTCTTTGCTGAAGGAATCTGAAGACACTGACATGTGGCAGCAGTGGAGCTGTGGACTCATGGTTTTTCATTATTTTTGTTAAAGTAGTCTCAAGCTGATACTTGTAGTGGGATCATGACAGGGATTAGTTAGTGTGTTCCCCCACAGCTTGAGTGCAGCTACGCTTTTTTAACTTGTCTAATTGAGGCTGTGTGTTGTCGAGGGTAGCAGGCTTGTGGTTTCCTGCTGGCCCCTTGGTTTCCAATGTTAATCCCTATCACATGATATTATAATAATAGGATTAGGGCCAGGAGCCTTCCTGGAACCTGGGGAAATTGGGGTCTGAGCGTGAGCATTGTTTCAGAGCCTCCCGCTGGGCTGGGTTGTGGGGTGAGAGAAAGGGGGAAGTGGGGGACAGATGGGTGAGGGATGGGAGGGATGGGATACGGAGTCCAGAGATATTATGTGTACCACGGTATGATGGTCCCGCTGGGTTGTGGGGTGAGAGAGATGGGGAATCAGGGACGAATGGTTGAGGGATGGGAGGGAGGACTGAGATCAAGAGGCTGGAGTTGAGAGGAAAGGAGAGATACAGCATGTTTATCATTGAGATGGATGGTGCACCAGTTATAGGGAAATCAGTTACCAACATACTAAACTCAGCAAAAAAATAAACGTCCTCTCACTGTCAACTGTGTTTATTTTCAGCAAACTTAACATGTGTAAATATTTGAACATAACAAGATTCAACAACTGACACATAAACTGAACAAGTTCCACAGACATGTGACTAACAGACATGGAATAATGTGTCTCTGAACAAAGGGGGGTCGAAATCAAAAGTAACAGTCAGTATCTGGTGTGGCCACCAGCTGCATTAAGTACTGCAGTGCATCTCCTACTCATGGACTGCACCAGATTTGCCAGTTCTTGCTGTGAGATGTTACCCCACTCTTCCACCAAGGCACCTGCAAGTTTCAGGACATTTCTGGGGGGAATGGCCCTAGCCCTCACCCTCCGATCCAACAGGTCCCAGACGTGCTCAATGGGATTGAGATCCGGACTCTTCGCTGGCCATGGCAGAACACTGACATTCCAGTCTTGCAGGAAATCACGCACAGAACGATCAGTATGGCTGGTGGCTGAAGGGTCATGTCAGGATGAGCCTGCAGGAAGGATACCACATGAGGGAGGAGGATGTCTTCACTGTAATGCACAGCGTTGAGATTGCCTGCAATGACAACAAGCTCAGTCCGATGATGCTGTGACACACCGCCCCAGACCATGACGGACCCTCCACCTCCAAATCAATCCCGCTCTAGAGTACAGGCCTCGGTGTAACTCTCATTCTTTCGACGATAAACGCAAATCCGACCATCATCCCTGGTGAGACAAAACCGCAATTCTTCAGTGAAGAGCACTTTTTGCCAGTCTTGTCTGGCCCAGCAACAGTGGGTTTGTGCCCATAGGCGACGTTGTTTCCGGTCATGTCTGGTGAGGACCTGCCTTACAACAGGCCTACAAGCCCTCAGGCAAGCCTCTCTCAGCTTATTGCGGAAAGTCTGAGCAATGATGGAGAGATTGTGCGTTCCTGGTGTAACTCGGGCAGTTGTTGTTGCCGTCCTGTACCAGTCCCGCAGGTGTGATGTTCTGATGTACCGATCCTGTGCAGGTATTGTTACACGTGGTCTGCCACTGCGAGGACGATCAGCTGTCCGTCCTGTCTCCCTGTAGCGCTGTCTTAGGCGTCTCAGAGTATGGACATTGCAATTTATTGCCTTGGCCACATCTGCAGTCCTCATGCCTCCTTGCAGCATGCCTAAGGCACGTTCACGCAGATGAGCAGGGACCCTGGGCATCTTTCTTTTGGTGTGAGTCAGTAGAAAGGCCTCTTTAGTGTCCTAAGTTTTCATAACTGTGACCTTAATTGCCTACCGTCTGTAAGCTGTTAGTGTCTTAACGACTTTGCTTATGGTTCATTATTCCTCTGTCTGAGCTGTACTGTAGGTGTGATGCCCTGACAGCTTTTCTCCACAATGTTAATGTACAACATCTGTCCAAAGAGGATATCTGTCTGTCGCTCCAGCCTCCACAAACAGTAGCTCAGCTCCCAGATGTCCGCTCACTCAGTATGACAAGCTACTTAAAGAACTTTACACAGGTTCACACCATTCACCTGCATGTTATTAGCATTACTGTGTTGATATACTAAGGCAGGGTCCTCATTCAGGACATTGGATGCGCATGTTTAGATATATTTCCACCAAACTGTTATACATTAAATTCTAATGGGTCTCTCTCTCTCTCTCTGATCCCACTTATAGATTGGCTTGTCTGTGGCAGTCTGGGTTGTGTGACACAGTCAGTTTTTGTGTGAGGCTGCATGTTGTGGGAGGCGTTCGTTCCGAGGGGAGGATGTTCAAACACTACCACCCTGCTCCCTAATTGGCATGTCTTTTTCCACTTCGCTAATTTGATGAATTACAGACCCAATCAGAAACCCTGTCTAGCCTAGTGGCAGAGATCAGAGGCTCACTGATGTGTAGATGAGGGTTAATACTTGACAAGACTGAGGTGAAACGAACGGTTACCTCAGTGGAATGTTGGGGTGAGAGTGGTCGCCACGGGAGATGAGCTCCATGTGGGAGAGAATGCAGAGAATGTGATCGATCTTTCTCCACTAAGCACTCTCCCTACACCACAATGATAAGCCCCCCAATGCCAATGAAAGGCTTTTCACCTAGTGTCTGGAGTTATTTTGGGGGATTAGTGTCTGAAGAGGGTAAGGGGAAGAAGAGGGAGAGAAATGATCCATAGGTGAACGATGAGATATCCTCTACATCTGTGCTTATGCCGTGTGTGTTCTCATGCAAACAATGATGTAATAGTGATTGTGATGATAGTCAGGGTCAGGTGATAGCACATAAGTATATCTGCTAATTGATGGCATATCTTCATGACGTATGGCGACGAATCTTGACGAGAGCATTGGATGTTATCTTTGTACAGTTATGCAATGCTGAAAATAGAAATGTTGCTGATATCTATAGTAGTACCATACCCTTTATATCCACAGAGTTTTCTATACAGCTTTTCTATACAGGCTCATACATGTGATTCTGTTCATTTTGTTTAGATCTCATGAATCTGTTGTTTCCTCCTTACAGAGCGTGGCTCTACAGGACACCTAGACCTGACTGAGTTGATCGGAGTGCCACTCCCTCCCTCTGTCTCCTTCATCACTGGCTATGAGGGCTTCCCGGCCTACGGCTTCGGGCCTGACGCCAACATCGGACGTCTCACCAAGACCTTCATGCCCGATCCTTTCTTCAGGGACTTTGCCATCATCGTCACCATCAGGCCCAGCAGCAAACAGGGAGGGGTGCTGTTTGCCATCACTGATGCCCAGCAGAAGGTGGTGCAGCTGGGGTTGGCACTGACACCCGTGGAGGATGAGACCCAGAGGATTCAGCTGTACTACACCGAGGGGGGAGAGGAGTCCTCACACAACCAACAGGTGGCGTCCTTCAAGTTGCCTGATATGACGAATAAGTGGACGCGCTTCACTCTGTCGGTGCAGGACCAGGAGGTGCGCCTCTATATGGACTGTGATGACTTCCACGCAGAGACCTTCCACAGGAGCAGCCGCCAGCTCAGCTTTGAACCCAGCTCGGGCATCTTTGTGGGCAACGCTGGAGGAACTGGCCTGGAGAAGTTTGTGGTAAGTAATGTCTACCACTTAGTGATCTTCTGTTTCATTTGACCATGTTGCAGTGTGTGTCAGTGTGTGTGTGTATGTGTGTGTGTGTGTGATCACATTCCTTGCACTGTGTAGTGTGAATCCTACTGTTTGCCCAGTCTGTGTTAGCATGAAAACTCCAATAACATGATAAAAGACTCAAAGGTCATCTGTATTGAATTATTCTTAACAACTGTACTAAAAGCTCCACAGCTGGGACTTCTTCCACCTGTCTGTGCACCACTTGTCTAGCATACAATATCCTATTCTAACAAGAATGTTTAGCTATATCATGTATAGTGATTAGTGTATGAATGTGCTCAGTCATGGATTATTGTCAGTTGATCACAGTTTTTCAGAATCAGCTCATATAAGGTTGTATAGCTCAGCTCCAAACAT
This sequence comes from Brachymystax lenok tsinlingensis, assembly GCA_030435695.1. NCBI lineage: Eukaryota > Metazoa > Chordata > Actinopteri > Salmoniformes > Salmonidae > Brachymystax > Brachymystax lenok. The sequence goes on along the minus strand of CM059788.1, from coordinate 24,226,021 downwards.
CCTGGTATTTGACAGCCATCGATAGGACACAGACCTGATTCAAGGCTAACGGGAGGTCTTGGCGGTCTCTCAGAGAGGAAGGGAGAGATATCAGTAAGCCTTGTTTAATAAACAGAACCACCTCTGCATGGTCAACTCAGCTCAACTCAAGGCCTCGCGTTTATGTATCCTGTGATCTCTGTTCCAGTCTTCTCTGAGAGGAGAGACTCTGAGGTTCACTCAAATCAAATTGTATTGGTCACATACACATGGTTAGCAGATGTTATTGCGAGTGTAGCGAAATGCTTTTGCTTCTAGTTCCGACAGTGCAATTCCACAACAACTCCCTAATACACACAAATATAAGTATCAATCAATCAAATGTATTTATAAAGCCCTTCTTACATCAGCTGATGTCACAAAGTGCTGTACAGAACCCAGCCTAAAACCCCAAACAGCAAGCAATGCAGGTGTAGAAGCACAGTGGCTAGGAAAAACTCCCTAGAAAGGCCAGAACCTAGGAAGAAACCTAGAAAGGAACCAGGCTATAAGGGGTGGCCAGTCCTCTTCTGGCTGTGCCGGGTGGAGATTATAACAGAACATGGCCAAGATGTTAAAATGTTCATAGATGACCAGCAGGGTCAAATAATAATAATCACAGTGGTTGTAAGTAAAGGGATGGAATAAGAATATGTACATATAAATATATGGATGAGCGATGGCAGAGCGGCATAGGCAAGATGCAATAGGTGGTATGAAATGCAGTATATACATATGAGATGAATAATTTAAGATATGTAAACATTATTAAAGTGGCATTATTAAAGTGACTAGTGATCCATTTATTAAACAGTGTCTTCCCCTTCTACCCCACATTGACTGTCTTCCAGTGAAGTTACAGAGTGAGACCATTGAGATATTTCATATAGATTATCTTTGTACAACTGTACAGCTGTTTCAATATAGTCAATGAAAACATGAATATCATAAGTCAAGCCCAATAAGAGCAAAACGTCCCTTAAAGACCACTTCAATATGGTCCAACAAACACTGATGATGATGGGGTGAATGTGAATGGGACTTTACTCTCCAAGTGAACCGTCCTGCAATGTTCTTTATTAGCGTGCTGATGCGCTTTAACAGTGGTGCTGACGGTGGTGGTAGTGGTGTGTGCTTGGGAAAGTGGTTCCCATGGCGACGGCAGTAAAGTGGGCAGCTTTTCCTTTTGTTGTTGTGAGGCACTTTGGTGCCACCCAGGGGCCTGAGAGGGCCAGGAGGGATAAAGAACGTGTCAGTCAGAGCAGAGGAGCCAGAGAGGGAGGGAGGAGAGGGGGAAATAAGGGGGGAGAGAGACGGAAGAGGAGAGGAAGCAGAGAGGTGGAGAGAGAGAGGGAGGGAGGGAGGAGGGGGGTGAGAGGAGGTGGGAGAAGGGGGAGGGAGGGAGGTGGAAGAGGAGAGAGGCAGGGGGGTGGTGAGAGGAGGAGGGAGATGGGTAGAGGGGTGAGGGAAAGGGGGAGAATAAGGGGGGAAGAGATCCCACAGCCAACAGAACACAGTGGACTGTCATGCTGGGAGATACAATACTGCTGGGCCAAATGCCGTGCCAAGAGATGGCTCTCACCCTTCAAAACCAGCCTGGACAAAGCTCTGGGTTTTGTTATGATGCAGCCTTCATTAGTTTCACTCTCTCCCTCTGTCTGTCTTTGTATCTTTGGGCTTGTGTTCTGCCTCTGTGTTTCTCTCTCCTATAGTATGATTTCATGATTTCACAGTAAATGTGTTTCAGTCATTAGTTTGCTGTGTTCTGTACTCTGTATTTTACTGATCATAATCTGCTATTGAATCTGCTACTGTACTTGATGTTATCTACTCATCCGGTTTGCTTCTAGTCCATTGGCCTTAGCAAATGTTTTTGTTGCCACACTCTTTCATGATCAGTGGCATTCTCTATAATGTCCTCCAATGACATCATCGTATTGCACATTACACGCTTTAGGTTACTAACTCGGAAGGTGGAAGGAATGCTTGTGACAATGAAAGTTAATGAATGTTTGCCGGGCCCATCCCTATCAAATACTGCTCACAGACTAAAATGTGTGAAACCATGTGTTGCGCCTCTCTCTCTCTCTCTCTCTCTCTCTCTCTCTCTCTCTCTCTCTCTCTCTCTCTCTCAATTTAGCCAATTAAATTAGCTAAATCAGCACAATAACTCCCTATTATACACCACCAAAGCATTATCACATATCTCTCTTTCTCTCCCTCTGTACAGGGCTCTATCCAGCAGCTGGTGATCAAGCCGGACCCCAGGGCTGCAGAGGAGCAGTGTGAAGAGGATGATCCCTATGTGAGTGTCTACACCACAGCCTGTTCCATAGATATGTATTCATCCATAGCCTTGAGCTCCTGATATTCTAAAGGCCTTGCCAGCACAGATTCTTTAATACGTGTTTAGCGTCTGGCTCTCAAGACTCATTTATACATGGCTTGACTCTGCATAGAGTATACTGGTGGCTCCCTCTTGTGTTTAAAATATGAAAACTGTTTACTGGTTGATTGCTTCACTGGCTCTCACTCATATCACTCACCATGTAACAACATTTGAATGTAAAAAGCTGCCACTACTCTGGTCTTCTGTGCCTACATTTGGGAATGGAGAGTTTAGTTCCCTCTAGTGGTTAATGAGAGAAATGCTACTTCTAGGTCACTGGTGTCAATCTCTTCTTTGAATAGAGATGTGTGGTAATGTCTCCTTTATTCCAGGCTTCTGGGGATGGGAGTGGGGATGACACATTGGATGACCGTGAAATAGAGGACAAGTTGATGAAGAACATGGAACAAAAAAAGGAAACAGCACGGGTGAGTAAAAGTGGAAGGTGTGAGAGAGGAATGTGTTCGGTGAAACAGAATGTCAGCGGACGCTGGGTGAGCGTTGGTGAAACAAGAAACGTCCGCATAGCTAAGATTGACTTGGGCACAAGGCACATTGTTGTCTGAGCAACACTCCCTGGCAGACTTCATTGGACGTCTCTTACATGTAGCAGAACATATTTTCTGTTGCATCAGTTGAAATTTGTCCTGGTACAAAACACAAGTATGTAAAAGTGAACACTGGGGGATATATTCCAGTAGGTAGATTCAGTACCTCTATCTCTCTATCTATCTCTCTATTTCTCTATCTCGCTATCTCTACCCAGAGATAAGTCTCTACACTGGCCTTTCATGTGTCTGTTATGGCTATGGGTAGCAGTGGCTGTTGATCAGGAAAGTGTGGCCAACCTCCACATCCTTGTCAAATGAAGACAAAACACAGATACAATGCTGCACTCATGTACCTTTGTTGTTGTCCGTTTCTCTTCCTTTGCTGGATTGCTCCAGATTCTGGCTGTGTGTATGCTACATCCACTTTCATCCTCCTATCACTAGCCGTGTAACACACTGTACTTGTCATCTCACTCTGCCCCTAAATAAGCGCACAATCTGCCCTGACTCCAATTACTACAAATATATATATTACATAAGCTGTCTGTTCTTATTTGAATCTTGTCCAGATGTTTTAATTAGCTAGACATTTCCTGTTATATTTCAAATAAACTGGACATTGCTTTACCAGTTTACTTACTGTTCATTCCTGCTTCCCCCCCTCTCTCTTTCTCTCTGTCTCTCTTTTAAATTTTTTTTGCATTCACTATCTCTCTTCCTCCCTAATTTTCTTTCCCCCCAGCCAGAGGACATGCTAGGCGTGCCAGTGCGAGCCCCGCCCACAGAGTCTCCGGAGTTGGAGCTAGATGAGTACTCAGGTCACCTGACCCCCACAAACGAGGCATATCAGGAGATTCTGCTTAAAGGTGGGGAAGGCAGGTTCTACCGTACTCTGATCTTAACCAGTCCTATCATGGCATTACAGGGCACTTTCAAATAACTTGATAGGCGAGCTTGATTTAACTCGCCTGGTGACTATGTAATTATTATTAGATTTTCCCTTTGCATTGAGCAATCTTATCTGTCTCTCGTTGGCTAAACTTGTTTTGTTTTTTACCTTTATTTAACTAGGCAAGTCAGATAATGACAAATTCTTATTTTCAATGACGGCCTAGGAACAGTGGGTTAACTGCGTTGTTCAGGGCCAGAACAACAGATTTTTTACCTTGTCAGCTCGGGGATTCAATCTTGCAACCTTTCAGTTACTTGTCCAACGCTCTAACCACTTGGCTACCTGGTTGTTGTGGTTGTTGTTTGAATACATCAAATATCCCTCAATGGTTAGCATTATTGAAGCCTCATTGGTGAATCCTATTGGTGTCGCTTTTTCCTCTCTCAGGATCCCACCAGACAGAGGAGCCAGGGGAGAGGTCAGGGGATGTAAGTAATAGCTAAGATTACTTACACGTAACGTGCCTCAAAACCTGATGTGCTTTAAATGCTTAAGTTATTGAGATTAAGTTATTCAGTATTAAGTTATTCAGTATTTAATACATTTTACACAATGTTCTCGTGCTGATCTTCAGGGCAGGCCTCTTAGCCACGGACAGAAAGGAGAGCAAGGAGAGCCTGGGCCTATGGGTCCTGCAGGCCCCCGTGGCCCCCCTGGCCCTTCCACTCCCTCTGAGGATAGGTCTGGACACGGCCATCCAGGACCAAGGGGCCCTCACGGGCCTTCAGGGGCCCCTGGGGTGCCAGGGAGGGACGGACAGCCGGTGAGCTTTACCTCATTATAATCTCCCATTACTCTGTGATACTAGTACATGTCTGATTATGTTTTCTATTATCTTCACTTCACTTGACAATATTGAACAGATACATCTAAGAAGTGTTCTCATTTTTCAGGGAAGCAAGGGTGAAGATGGAGACCCAGTGAGTACATCTGGTCTTGTGTCAAATGTTTATGTTTTGTTATGTTATTATAGAACTATACTGTATGTCTTTAAATATGACCTATGTTAATCCCCACAGGGACAAAGAGGACCCCGTGGATTCCCAGGTTTGGCAGGAGAGGTTGGAGTCAAAGGAGATAAGGTACAATAATTACAAGTTAAAATAAATATATATTCAATGTGTATGAGATAGGCAGTTAGTCTTACCATGTTTTCTCTTCTGTACAGGGGGACACAGGAGCAGGCTTACCGGGGCCTCCAGGCCCTCCCGGACCTCCCGGACCTCTCAAATCTCACAGTGTACTGGTGGGTGTCAGTTTAACATCCTGGAAACATCGGATTGAACTGGGGATCAAATGAGGATTTGTGTTTAATTGCCTGTTTTCCTTTAAATTGCAGTATGGAGAGGATGCACTCGGCTCTGGCTTTGGGGACCTTGACGATACAGAATTTATCAGAGTAAAAACATTCTTCTAATCTGTCATTCTTCTGTCAGTCTATCTGTTATGTTTTTTCTCTCTAATAAAACCTCTCTAGGATGAGTATTTTAGTCTCGTATTACCAGCCTTATCTCGCGAGCTCTCATAAATATGTTTCACTACATGGAATCACATATTTACGTAAGCTTGCGAGATCAGGCTGGTAGTAAGAGGCTAAGAGTTTTCTTCTCTCTGTGTTAAAAGTGTGCTATGGCATCCCATATCCAGCAGGTAGTGGTGTTTCATCTGACCACATAGAGTTGAGACCACTCCACTATAGTGATGATTTTACAGTGAGGTGTCCTCTCTCTCCTAGGGTTCCCCTGGTCCTCCCGGCCCTCCAGGTCAACCTGGCCCGCCTGGTCCCACCCGTTTCTTCGAAGCCTCCGAGGGCTTATTCCCTGGACAGCCAGGTCCTCCAGGCCCACCTGGCAGAGACGGCCTTGTTGGGAAACCTGGACCACCGGTGAGATCTCTCTCTGTCCCACGTTATCCTTATTAAGATCCATTATGGATGTTTACCCCTGTTTCCACTGGTTACCAACTGTTATTGATGTTCCCACTTTTGTTTTGTATTGTAAATGTTATTTTATACTCTAAATGTGTATGCATGCATTGTAGCTGACAGTGGTTTCCTCTACTCTGTTGTTATTGACCTGGCTGTCCCTGGCCTTTATTGTTTCAGGAGATTGAGGATTGGTTTAGTGGTTCTGGCTCGGGCTCTGCATTTGGCTCTGAGTTTGGCTCAGGGTTGTTCGGCTCTGGGCTTGGTTCTGGCGAGGTATTGCCCTGGTTCCGTCACTGAACCAGTAGGCTTGAAAAGGCAGACTGTACTCTCCAACCATGTTTTCTAACAGCCTGGCCCATTTAACTTACTGTATGTGAGGTGTGTGTGTGTGTGTGTGCTTATTGCCTATTAGCTTCTGCTTTGAGTTGTTTACCCATCTATGAAACCACCAGGGGTCATTAAATGGGAAACAACCCAGGTTTGACTTTAACTGTCTTGATGGACAAGCTTGAGCTACAGTATGTGTTTCATACATCAAACATGGTCCAGCTACATTGGAGAGAACCTTCCTTTTTATATATGTCTGTTGCGTGCGTGCTTTCACTAACTGCATTGATGGAGCATGCACTTTATTTTTTACAGTCGATGAGCCATGGTGTTCCTTCAGGAATGGCAAAAGGGAAAATGGTGGCACCGGCTGGCTAAGATTTATTAAAATGTTTGTTAAACATATTTAGAAAGTAGAATATCATATTTTATGATGAAAAGTAACAAATTCTGTTGGATTAAAGTAATAAAAAAATATCATCATGAATAATTATGAGAAACCTTTTAAATGACTTGGAAGTTATCTTTGCAATGGTGTATATGGTAGCTACTATGACACTAAGAAAAGCAAGACAGTCTTGGTTGTGGTTGACTAGTCACTTGTGTGACCTTTATGTGTAGGAGATTCAGAGAGCGACGGTTGTGACATCACATCTCTCTGCTGTTGATTTCAGGGTCCTACTGGTCTGGATGGGGATGGGGGGCTGACAGGGCTTAAAGGTCTGAAGGTAAGATGACAGTAACTCAGGAGGCTATTGTTTGTATTTTACAAGGGAAATTAGATGGCTAGATCCACTATTACCATGTCCATTGCAAATGCTTACTCTAACCTATCTATTTTCCTCACATAGGGTGAACAAGGACTAGCTGGACCAAACGGACCAACGGTATTTTAACCATCTGACAACTCAGTTATCAATTATAAAATGCATTAATCAAACAATGAGAGCTATGTTCCTAATCATGCTGTTGACATGCAGAAGAATCTACTTTAGGCTTTGTCATTTTAAGTCAAAACTATACTTTGTTCTTCATAGTAAGTTAAAAGGGTCTATTCTTCCTCGCAGGGTGAATCAGGTGACCCAGGGCTGACAGGAGCTACAGGACCGAGGGGACCAGAGGGGATGAAGGGCGACCCTGGACCGAGGGGGCTGCCTGGTCCCCCCGGACCCCCAGGAGGAGGATTCTTTGTCGAGGTGCTGTTTTGTTGATTTTACTGTCGAGTCAGTTTCCCATCATACTGTTGTCTTGTTTTGTCTCTATTGATTCTGAATGCAATAATGTTGTGTGTTGGTGCTTGCAGGACATGGAGGGGTCTGGGAAGAATGACATGGTCCTTGGCACAGAACTCAAAGGCCCTCAGGTGATTGAGAGTGGTATATGTGTGTGTCTCCTGTCGTTGTCACGCTTCTCTTCTTTTCGGGACAGACCAAGACGCAGCGATGTAGCCAGAATACATATTTATTGATAACACGGGACAGAACGAAAACAACAAACGAAGAAACAAGACATGAGCCCTAACGCTAAATACTAAACTCAACACAAAGATCTAAACCTAACCACGACTGGCGAAACCTAACCTAACCGCGAACGGAGAAACCTAACTAGACATGAATGAAGAAACCTAACTAGACACGAAAGACAAGAACCCGACTGAACATGAAGAACGTAACATAAACAATAACCCACGAAACGAAAGTGCAACTCCCAAATATATATATGGTTCCCAATTAGAGACAACGAGACTCAGCTGCCTCTAATTGGGAACCATTATCCCAACATAGAAATATACACCCTAGAACACACAAACCCTATACCAAAACGAAACCAAAACGCTCCAGCCTGTAATCTCGGCCTGGGCGTTACAGTACCCAAAGGCGCGGACTCTGGACGCGCCCAAAAGTCTGTGGGGGGTCTTCGGTGGGTCCCTTTGTCCCAGGTGGGGCTCCGTGCGGGCCGTGCTGGTCTGATGTCACGCACCGGAGGCCCTGGACCCCTTCTTGGAACTCTGGTGCGTGGAGCAGAAGCTGGGCGTACTGGACTCATGATGCTCACGGTAACTCTGGTGCGTGGGGCTGGAGCTGGCCAGACTGGACTCGTGATGCTCACTGGAACTCTGGTGCGTGGAGCAGGAACTGGTCGTACTGGACTCGTGATGCTCACTGGAACTCTGGTGCGGGAGCAGGAACTGGTCGTACTGGACTCGTGATGCTCACTGGAACTCTGGTGCGTGGAGCAGGAACTGGTCGTACTGGACTCGTGATGCTCACTGGAACTCTGGTGCGTGGAGCAGGAACTGGCAGTACCGGACTCGTGATGCTCACTGGAACTCTGCGCGTGGAGCAGGAACTGGTCGTACTGGACTTGTGATGCTCACTGGAACACTGGTGCGTGGAGCAGGAACTGGCAGTACCGACTCGTGATGCTCACTGGAACTCTGGTGCGTGGAGCAGGAACTGGTCGTACTGGACTCGTGATGCTCACTGGAACTCTGGTGCGTGGAGCAGGAACTGGCAGTACCGGACTCGTGATGCTCACTGGAACTCTGGTGCGTGGAGCAGGAACTGGCAGTACCGGACTCGTGATGCTCACTGGAACACTGGTGCGTGGAGCAGGAACTGGTCGTACTGGACTCGTGATGCTCACTGGAACTCTGGTGCGTGGAGCAGGAACTGGTCGTACCGGACTCGTGATGCTCACTGGAACTCTGGTGCGTGGAGCAGGAACTGGCAGTACTGGACTCGTGATGCTCACTGGAACTCTGGTGCGTGGAGCGGGAACAGGCCGAACTGGGCTCGGACGCGCACTCTGCGCGGAGCGGGAACAGGCCGAACTGGGCTCGTGACGCGCACTCTGGTGCGGGAGCGGGAACAGGCCGAACTGGGCTCGGACGCCGCACTCTGGCGCGGGAGCGGGAACAGGCCGAACTGGGCTCGGGACGCGCACTCTGGCGCGGGGAGCGGGAACAGGCCGAACTGGGCTCGTGACGCGCACTCTGGTGCGGAGAGCGGGAACAGGCCGAACTGGGCTCGTGACGCGCACTCTGGTGCGGGGAGCGGGAACAGGCCGAACTGGGCTCTCTGAGCCCACGGGGAGCTTGGTGCGCGGAGCCGGAACAGGACGTGCTGGACTCTCTGAGCGCACGGGAGCTGAGCGCGGAGCCGGAACAGGACGTGCTGGACTCTCTGAGCGCACGGGGAGCTGGGTGCGCGGAGCCGGAACAGGACGTGCTGGACTCTCTGAGCGCACGGGGAGCTGGGTGCGCGGAGCCGGAACAGGACGTGCTGGACTCTCTGAGCGCACGGGGAGCTGGGTGCGCGGAGCCGAACAGGACGTGCTGGACTCTCTGAGCGCACGGGAGCTGGGTGCGCAGAGCCGAACAGGACGTGCTGGACTCTCTGAGCGCACGGGAGCTGGAGTGCGCGGAGCCGGAACAGGACGTGCTGGACTCTCTGAGCGCACGGGGAGCTGGGCGCGGGGCCGAACAGGACGTGCTGGACTCTCTGAGCGCACGGGGAGCTGGGTGCGCGGAGCCGGAACAGGACGTACTGGACTCTCTAAGCGCACGGGGAGCTTGGTGCGCGGAGCCGGAACAGGACGTACTGGACTCTGAAGACGCACTGGGGACCTGGCACGTGGAACAGGGACTGGACGTGTAGAAGCCACTACACGGACTGGGGTCTTGGAACGCGGAACAGGGATCTTGGAGCGTGGAACAGGGATCTCGGAGCGTGGAACAGGGATCTCGGAGCGTGGAACAGGGATCTCGGAGCGTGGAACAGGAGTCTGGGAGCGTGGAACAGGAGTCTGGGAGCGTGGAACAGGGACTGGACGTGTAGAAACCTCCACCCGGACCGGGGACCTGATATGGAGAGCCGACACCATACCTCCAGCTAGCTCACTAACCCTGGCCTCACGGGTGAGTGGAGCTGGAATCTCTCGGACTGGGCTGTGGATTCGCACCGGAGATTCTGCCCGTAGGACCACAGGATATCTAGGACCCAAAAGGCGCACTGGAGACCTTGCGCGCAGAGCTGGCACCACTCTACCAGGTAGCACACTGACCTCGGCCCGACCAATGAGCGGCGCTGGGATCTCTCGCACTGGGCTGTGGACACGTACCGGAGACACCGCACGCAGAACCGGGGCAGGATATCCGGGTCCCAGGAGGCGCACTGGAGACTTAGCGCGCAGAGATGGCACCACTCTTACTGGCTGAACCCTCAGTTTCGCCCGACTGATGAGTGGAGCGGGAATCTCTCGCACCGGCCTCTGAATCCCTATAGGTGAAACCGTGCGCAACACTGCATAGCACGGTGTCCCCTCGGTGCGACGCTCTCCCCAACGCTCTCTCCACAAAGCACGAGGAGTTGGCTCAGGAGTCCCTCCTGAGCCGGCCAACCTCCTCGTGTGCCCTCCCCCAAAAGTTTCTTGGGGCTGCCTTACGGACCTCCGTGCCAGGCGAGATCCGATGAGGTCCTCCCTGGTCCAGTACTCCCGGGTCTCTCGCTGCTTGGTCTTTAGGTGGTGGGTTATTCTGTCACGCTTCTCTTCTTTCGGGACAGACCAAGACGCAGCGATGTAGCCAGAATACATATTTATTGATAACACGGGACAGAACGAAAACAACAAACGAAGAAACAAGACATGAGCCCTAACGCTAAATACTAAACTCAACACAAAGATCTAAACCTAACCACGACTGGCGAAACCTAACCTAACCGCGAACGGAGAAACCTAACTAGACATGAATGGAGAAACCTAACTAGACACAAAAGACAAGAACCCGACTGAACATGAAGAACGTAACATAAACAATAACCCACGAAACAAAAGTGCAACTCCCAAATATATATATGGTTCCCAATTAGAGACAACGAGACTCAGCTGCCTCTAATTGGGAACCATTATCCCAACATAGAAATATACACCCTAGAACACACAAACCCTACACCAAAACGAAACCAAAACGCTCCAGCCTGTAATCTCGGGCCTGGGCGTTACAGTCGTGTTGAAGTCCTTTTACATTGTATTTCACCTTGAGATCCATGGGAATAACTGTTGTTATCTACTCTCTTCTGTAGGGACCTCCTGGTCTCCCTGGCACTGCAGGACCAAAGGTAGGATTACAAACGAGGAAAATAACTAGGCTGTGGAAAAAACTAGGTTCACATGGAAATATGATCAGTTGTATCCTGTCTGTTTTCTACAGGGTGAAGATGGGAAGGATGGGGCTCCTGGGTTGTCAGTGAAGGTTGGTTGCATTTCTCTTACACCACCTTCTACAATATTATTAGTGGACATTGGTGGATGTGTCTTCACCTTTGTTCTGTCTCTTTTCAGGGTGAGCCTGGTGCTTCTGGACCTGAGGGACTCCAAGGGCTAGCTGGGTTACCAGGTGCAAGGGTCAGTATTGAACCAGAAAGTATTGCATCATCTGCAATAACCATGAATTTAAAGTTTGTAGCTAGCTAAACCTCAGCTACTACCTGGCTACTGTTTTTAACTGTGTTGTGTGTGCTTGTCTCTGCAGGGATTGAAAGGAGACAAAGGTGATCCAGGACCAAAGGTATGTTAGTGTAAGAGAGCAGAACGACTCCAAACTATCAAAGCCTGTTACATTATAGACCATCTTTGGTTGTGTCATTCAAATGGCTTGTTGAGTTCATGTGGGTTCTTTGTCCTAACTCTCCTGTGTGCTGTGTCTTCCAGGGGGAGTGTGGTCCTGATGGACACAATGTACCTGGTCCTCCTGGTCCTCCCGGCCCTCCAGGACCAATCATCAATCTGCAGGATGTACGTCCACCCCACACACCTCTCATCCCCTGTCTGAGTGCTGTTTCACAAATAACACACACACATTGAACAGGAATAGAGCTGTTGTGGTTTATTACGGGTTATTATCTTCATGAGCATTCATAACACGAAGCAACTTGAGTTGTCTGTCACCATCCACATGGTTTTCATATATTCATAGTTTGTACAGTATGTAAAGTTTATAGCTAGTATAGCTACAGTAGATTTGCTACTGTAATCAATATGTCATGTGTTTATCCTCAGCTCCTCCTGAACAATACAGAGGGTATGTTTAACATCACTGAGATCCGTGGTTCCCCTGGCCCAATGGTGAGTAGCACAATGTTAATTTGATATATATCTGAAACTAGCCCATTATATTTAAATGGTAATATCCATTATGCTTTACATTAAATCGTCTGGATGCTGGAGCATGGCACATATCAATATGCCTCAGGGCAGTTTGCATTTATTGCTATTTCATGCATGAGCAATGATGCTAATTATTCATTCACATTGGTCATGTGTCAAGCCAGAATGGCCTGTTTTCAATTGCAATGCCTATTTACTAGAGATACTCGTAGGCTCAGCTAAGGGTCAACCTAACCACCCAACCAACCATTAACGCAACCATAATGCATACTTGATCCATAATACAGGTTACTTATACAATGCATACGCTTCGCCTACTTACATAATGCATATACACTTACACTTAACTATGATGTTATCAGGTTTAAAAGCTTGTTCTTACATTACAGCCATGGAAAGGTTTGTGCTGTATTTTGTGAGATGGATGCTATCATGCTTGAATATTCTGCAAAGACACTGCATGCTACTCTATTATTGCATGTGATTGACAGCTATGCTGACCCAGTCCTGCTACCTGCCTGTGTGTGTTTTGTTGCATGTCACAGGGCCCTGAAGGCGAGCCTGGCAGAGCAGGATTCCCTGTAAGAGCAACTCCATACTTAATATGTGATTACTGAGTTGTTCCATGAAAAGAGTGCCCTTTCTTGGATATTTTAAGTAGAAATTGTGCACTAATATTGAATTTTAAAAGTCTGTGCCGTTTAATATAGACCACATGGAGAATTCAATGAATCAGATTTTGCTACAGTGACAATATTCAGCATTTTCACATGTTCCTCCATCAACCCTGTATCACTTCTAGGAAGATTATAACCCACTTAATCCCAAAATGTCTCCAAGTTTCACCCTCATTGTAAAACTCTAGTTATTTTGTTGCTTTGACAAAGTAATTTCTGAAGATTATTATTTATTTGATGTGATTAGTGATTCATTTACAGTATGTTTGTCCATCACCAAGGTCAAAGCTGTTACGTGAACTGAACTCGTAATATGTTGAACTTTGAACATCTAATATTTAAATCATAGAGTGAAAGCAGGTGAGCTGGTTCTACTATTTTCTGGTGTTTTGTGGTGGAAATTGAGCGGGGTCGAGCATAACAAGTCAACCCTGTTACCCATAGATAGACAGGCCAGAAATGATTTAACAATATCATTTTTCGGGTGAAGCTTGCGTTCAATTGCCACTCCCTGTTGCACACAACAAGCTTCCATTGCCCCTGTCACAATGTGATTTATGGCTGATTTATGAAGAAATCATCAACGGTCAACCCTGTTACTTTAATTGGCACTTAATAGGCACTTACTATAGTATTTTCTTATTATTAACCTCTTAAGATGGGAAAACATGTTTTTTTATGAAGTTAGACATGTGCTCTTTAAGACAGAATGTTAAAAATAGGTGAAATCAAACATTATTTCTGACCAAGGTACACTTCTCTAAAGGCACCGAATTGGTGGAACGACCCAACCCCATATATAACATTCAGGATGCATTGTATATTGATGTACTACTGTAAATACCATGCTGATTTAATTTTGTCTTTGCTGCCATGGGAAGGAATTGGGTAGGTTCCTTGTCATAATGAGAAGAGTCTGTAGTTCTGAATAAAACATGTATTTTGGCTCACTTACTATAAGTAAATATGCTTATCTTCTCTGTCCATAATTATTTTTGTGGTCTTTGCCCAGGGCCCAAGAGGACCAAAGGGTGACAGTGGGCTTCCTGGTTTTCAAGGTCCACCAGGAATGAAGGTAAGGATCAGAGGCTCTGTTAATGTTTACTGCCCCTCCATGACAGATAATTACTACTTCATGAATCTTACATCAGATAGGACTTTAACAACCTAACCAAGACCTGATGATCATGTCTATGTGTCTACTATGTCTTTCCTCCTCATAGGGTGTGAAAGGGGAAGCTGGTGTCACTATCGCTGCCGATGGAACTGTGTTGACAAGTGTCAGGGGCCCTCAGGGGCCAAAAGGAATCAAGGTGACTCCTCTCTCTACCTCTAGGGTTAAAGGTCACTGTATGGTAGTGGTTTTCTGATGATTTAGTGCTCTGACCATGTCTGTGTGCTTTTCACAGGGTGAGCGTGGCTTCCCTGGAGCTTATGGTGTCATGGTAAGTCAATGATGCCTTGTAAAAGCATAAAATAATGCTCTATAAAAATGTACACTTGTATTTGCTATACATATCGGTATCTGTAACAACTGGAAACATCTACTGTCTAGTAGTGGGTGAAAGTGAAATGATAGAAAACCATGTTTTTTTTCAGGGACCAATTGGACCATCTGGACAAAAGGGAGAATACGGGTTCCCTGGTCGACCAGTCAGTGCTTTTTGTCAACCCTCTGCTGTTTTAATTGGTTGAGTAAAAGATGAGTCACTGTAATTTTCCCTGTGTAAGTGTTGGCCTTCTAACCTCCGCAGGGGCGACCTGGAATGGCAGGGAAGAAGGGAGACCAGGGAGATGCCATTGGTCAACCAGTAAGAATCACCATCTTGAAACATGATTTTATGCGATTACAATACAATCAACTAACTAAGTGACAGAAAAGTGAGGTGTCATTGACTGTGATTTATTGATCTGTGTGATTGTGTTTGTAGGGACTTCCTGGTCCTCCTGGCCCTCCTGGACCCCCAGGACCAGTAACAGGACTCAACGGAGTAAGTACAGTATGCCTGTACAAGTACACATTGATGTCATTGCTGCAAACGTACACATTGATGTCATTGCTGCAAAAGTACACATTGATGTCATTGCTGTATAAGTACACATTGATGTCATTGCTGTATAAGTACACATTGATGTCATTGCTGCAAAAGTACACATTGATGTCATTGCTGTATAAGTACACATTGATGTCATTGCTGTTTCTCTAATATAATTAGTATGCACTGTGGAAGGGATTGGTCCTTTGATTTAGTAGCAATGTTCATATAGAAGCAACAAGACACACTGGAGACAAACAAAACAGAACAAGAAAATGAACGGTAGTTTGTCTCCAGTAATGATCTAATGTCAACACATGAAGAACTCGCTTTCATTGGATATCCAGATGTCGTCAATGATGTCAATATCAATGCTGATGTCATAATTTTCCTCTGAATCTTAAAGACAGTTTTTCCGGTCCGTCCCAGACCGTTCTGCAAAACACCAGTAAGTTTGTATTTGAGCCCCTTTAAGGCTCTTTGGGTGTGGCGGCGCATGTAAGTCTGTGGGCTCCTACCCCTAACAGGCAGCCCCTCCCTTCCCTCCCCTCCTGTCTGCAGCCGTGCTGTCTCCCTCCGTATTTCCTGGGTTTGTGGTGGTCCCCACGACAGCATAAAGCTGGCTCCTGCTTCTCCGCAGGTCATTCAGTCAATTTACATATATTTATCTATCTCATCCAAACTGACTAGTCATATTGACTTCAATACATAAATTCAAACTTTTTGGATTTTTCTGCCTGCTTTATGCTGACGGTGTAAAGATTTCCCTTGAGTGTTCCTGTTCCTTTAACTTTGAGCCCTGGTTTGGTGTGGTGGAAGGTCTCGACCCCCGGCATGTTGCTGTTGCATGTGGTTTTATCTGTTGTTGTTTTTTATCTTTACAGCGCTAAAATGTTAAGGCTAACTCCTGTGATTCAAGGTGACCAACCAAAATAAGAACATTAAACCGAGTTCCTTAATACCTCTTGCCATCCTTGTCCTCATTCTATGTTTAACTTTTGTGTGCAGGGCTGGCAGGGATGTTTTAAAATCCAAATTAATTACAAATCTCTCTCCTATAACATGTCTCTTTTGATTTTCAGACGTTTTTTAATGGCCATCTTGACTGAAACAAAACAACTATACCTGTTGTGTGTATAGGATGTAAAGCTGTTTTATTGTTGATTATTTGGTGGTTTTGGTGGTGGATCTGGTTGTGGGTATAATTTCATATTTTAACCATGTAGTTTGTGACATCCTTCCACAGTAACAGCACAATAACCATACCATTTTGACTTGTAGGTTAATGGCAGCAAAGGGTCGTCACAAGGTAAGTCATCAGATATTCCATTGTACGCAAGACATGCAGTGGAAGTTGAAAGTTTACATACACTTAGGTTGGAGTCATTAAAACTCGTTTTTCAACCACTCCACAAATGTCTTGTTAACAAACTATAGTTTTGGCAAGTCGGTTAGGACATCTACTTTGTGCATGACACAAGTAATCATTCCAACAATTGTTTACAGACATATTATTTCACTTATAATTCACTGTATCACAATTCCACAATTTACATACACTAAGTTGACTGTGTCTTTAAACAGTTGGGAAATTCCAGAAAATGATGTCATGGCTTTAGAAGCTTCTGATAGGCTAATTGACATCATTTGAGTCAATTGGGAGGTGTACCTGTGGATGTATTTCAAGGCCTACCTTCAAACTCAGTGTCTCTTTGCTTGACATCATGGGAAAATCAAAAGAAATCCGCCAATACCTCAGATAAACAATTGTAGACCTCCACAAGTCGGGTTCATCCTTGGGAGCAATTTCCAAACGCCTGAAGGTACCATGTTCAACTGTACATACAATAGTACGCAAGTATAAACACCATGGGACCACGCAGCCGTCATACCGCTCAGGAAGGAGACACGTTCTGTCTCCTAGAGATGAACATACTTTGGTGCGAAAAGTGCAAATCAATCCCAGAACAACAGCAAAGGACCTTGTGAAGATGCTGGAGGAAACAGGTACAAAAGTATCTATATTCACAGTAAAACAAGTCCTATATCGAAATAACCTGAAAGGCCGCTCAGCAAGGAAGAAGCCACTGCTCCAAAAACGCCATAGAAAACCCAGACTACGGTTTGCAACTGCACATGGGGACAAAGATCGTACTTTTGGAGAAATGTCCTCTGGTCAGATGAAACAAAAATAGAACTGTTTGGCCATAATGACCATCGTTATGTTTGTAGGAAAAAGGGGGAGGCTTGCAAGCCGAAAAACACCATCCCAACCGTGAAGCACGGGGATGGCAGCATCATGTTGTGGGGGTGCTTTGCTGCAGGAGGGACTGGTGCACTTCACAAAATAGATGGCATCAGGAGGAAGGGAAATTATTTGGATATATTAAAGCAACATCTCAAGACATCAGTCAGGAAGTTAAAGCTTGGTCGCAAATGGGTCTTCCAAATGGACAATGATCCCAAGCATACTTCCAAAGTTGTGGCAAAATGGCTTAAGGACAAAAAAGTCAAGGTATTGGAGTGGCCATCACAAAGCCCTGACCTTAATCCTATAGAAAATATGTGGGTGTAACCGATGTGAAATGGCTAACTAGTTAGCAGGGTGCGCGTTAATAGCGGTTCAATTGGTGACGTCACTCGCTCTGAGACCTTGAAGTAGTTTTTTCCCCTTGCTCTGCAAGGGCCGCGCCTTTTGTGGCGCAATTGGTAACGATGCTTCGAGGGTGGCTGTTGTCTATGTGTGCAGAGGGTCCCTGGGACGAGGAGAGGGACGGAAGCTATACTTGTTACATGGGCAGAACTGAAAAAGCGTGTGTAAGCAAAGAGGCCTACAAACCTGACTCAGTTACCCAGGCTCTGTCAGGAGGAATGGGTCAAAATTCATCCAACTTATTGTGGGAAGCTTGTGGATGGCTACCCGAAACATTTGACCCAAGTTAAACAATTTAAAGGCAATGCAACCAAATAATATTTGAGTGTATGTAAACTTCTGATCCACTGGGAATGTGATGAAAGCTAAAATAAATAAATAAAATAAAAGCTGAAATAAATCATTCTCTCTACTATTATTCTGACATTTCACATTCTTAAAATAAAGTGGTGATCCTAACTGACCCAAGACATGGAATTCTTACTAGGATTAAATGTCAGGAATTGTGAAAAACTGATTTTAAATGTATTTGGCTGTGTATGTAAATTTCCAACTTCAACTGTACATCATACTCTTCTGATAATGAATCTGATCATACATGGTGATCATCATAACAGTATCATCACTAGTCTATGGACAAATATTTTCAACATATACATACAGATGAGCTCAGTTGTCTCATACACCTGTACTGTATTTCATGAAGGTGGCAGGAGAGGAAACGGAGGTGCTAAAGGGGAAAAGGGAGAGGTTGGACTTCCTGGAATGCCTGGAAAACCAGGTATGCATGTGCAGCCAGGGGTGCAGTTTCTCCTCCATTTAACTTGTTTATTGGCAATAATCACACTTGATTAGAACAGAAACTGTATGCATGAGCGTCCTCAGACATGTGTTTGCAACCGACATACAAGATGACAGTTCAATAAGATGTGTGTTCTCCCTCATCAGATGATATTCTACCAGAAGACTTTGTAGTGAGTATTTTACCTTTACTTCTTTAAGGAACATTTACCAGTTCAAAACTAAAATACTGTATAAGTAGTGGAAATGTATGTTATGTAAAACTGTTATGCATGTGATAATATATTAATAGTCTGATTCAACCAAACTGTTTGTTCCTCAGGGAGAAAAAGGAGACGTGGGCTATGAAGGAATGAAAGGAGACCAGGGTGAACCGGGGTTGCCTGGCCCTCCAGGTCTTCCTGGGAGATCAGGTCTTGTGGTGAGTAATTCCAGCTCAAAATACTCAACAAAGTACAGTATACATTTTACAAACTATAGTCAATGTAAATAGCAAAGACACTAATTTGCATACATGATAAACCTATTACTTAGACATTTGTGTAATGGTCAGAGACAGTGTCAAATGTACATTTTGTATATGCTTATGTAGGGGCCAAAAGGTGAGTCCGTCGTTGGCAACGTTGGTCATCCTGGAGCTCCTGGTGAACCAGGGATTCCTGGCATTGGACGACCAGGCTCTCGGGGGCCCCCTGGCCCTGCCGGACCCCCTGGACCACCCCCTGTCTATGGCTCAGGTAACTGTGCGCTCGCTAAAATACAACATCTTAAACTTAGCGTTGCTGTCGAGTTCCATATGTATGCATTTGAAAGGCACAAATGTATGTTTAGTAGACCTACAGTACACTGCTATACCTTTTGTATGACTGTTCTATTTTTCAGCTGTGAGTATTCCTGGCCCACCTGGGCCTCCCGGTCCTCCTGGGATTACTGGCTATGAAAACCCGGTAAGACAACCAGTAGGGTACTTCCTTATATACTCACCAAGTTAACATAGGTAAACACACAGAGAAATGTGTGTATGTGTTTACTGACTTGTGTGTGGGTTTGTGTGTGCACTAGTTCTCACATTGTCACCATGGATTGGCTTGAGCAGCGTTGTCTATGTCCAGAGGATTCAGTGTGAACTTCCTCTCTTCTCGCACCAGGTGTCCACATACAGGAACACCAACACTCTGATGAGGGAGAGCCATCGGGCTGCAGAGGGATCCATGGCCTACGTCTCAGACAAGGGAGAACTATACGTTAGAACTAGAGATGGCTGGCGCAAGGTTCAGGTACTGCATGCCTTCACAGTCCCACAATCCCACAGTGATATCTCCAGTTAAAGCCTTTGATATGGCTAAATCTGGCAAAAAAAAATAATAGAACATGTGATGTTGCCTGTGCTTATTCAGTGAGGTGTGTCCTGTCTCCTCAGCTTGGTGAGCTCATCCTCGTCCCAGCAGAGAGCCCATCCTCTGCAGTGTCCCAGTCCCTGAGCAGACCAGGAGATCGCACCAGACCCCACAGGCCACACAGCCAGGTACTGTGGTTACACTGCACACTATATCTGCTCTCTCTTCACAGTTTGTTATGAATGTTTCATTTATGATTTCATTATTCAGTGTCAATCTGCACTTGTGTCTGTTTTTTTAGGAACTAGTTGGAACTAGCTACGTGCCCAACTATAATGTCCTACCTCATACAGTACACTCAGTACCAGCGGTAAGGTGGAATTTATACCTCTCAGTTGCACATAGTCACCTTGGACTAGCTTGAGCTGTGTTGTCTATGTTTACGTCTATTGATTTTTGCCCCCCTCAGCTGCACCTGGTGGCCCTGAATGCTCCGTTTTCTGGGGACATGCGTGGCATCCGGGGGGCAGACTTCCAGTGCTACCAGCAGGCCCGAGCCATGGGTCTCACTGCCACCTACAGAGCCTTCTTGTCCTCACACCTCCAGGACCTGGCCACCATCGTCAAGAAGGGAGACCGCTACAACATGCCCGTCATCAACCTCAAGGTACAGTTGTTGTCTCTTATGACAACTAAAACATAAACAATGGACTGATAGGTCCTTAGTTTTTTGGTTATGATGCAGTTGAAAATCAAGCGAAGCCAGTTCAGAAAGGCTTTTTTCTCTTTTGCTTCCACCACCTCAGCCTCCACATGTTAGGTTCTGTTTTCCTGCTAGGGGATTGGTATAGCCATCCGCACTCCCTGCTTGTAGGTCATTTTATATATTGATGCTTTGCTTGGACAGTGAGCTACCCTGAAGGTGCAGAGCCTATATTAGATTTGCATTATTCAGTCTTTAATAAATAGTTAAATATATTTCTACGTGGTGTTTCCTTTCTGAACTACAGGAAGTCTGTGACTGTAAATGTGGCTTTAACCCTATCTTTTCCACAGGGAGAGGTGATCTATAGCAGCTGGATGAACATATTTTCTGGGAACGGAGGCGTGTTTGACCCATCCATCCCCATCTACTCCTTTGAAGGACGGAACGTCATGACGGACCCTACTTGGTGAGTGACCATCTTTGGCTGACCCTTTTAGGTGAACATTGATGAAAGTCACTCTGGATAGGAGTGTCTATAAATGTAAAATGGCATAGGTCTGTGTTTAACTCTCGGTGTGTGTTTTCTGTGAATGCAGGCCTCAGAAGCTGGTGTGGCATGGCTCCAGTACGGTGGGCATCCGTATGACCACTAACTACTGTGAGGCGTGGCGGGCGGGTGACATGGCGGTGACGGGCCAGGCCTCGCTCCTCCAGACAGGCAGACTTCTGGGCCAACACACCCGCAGCTGCTCCAACCATTTCATAGTGCTGTGTATCGAGAACAGCTACATTGACCACAGGAGGTCTAATTAACCTCAACACACACACACACACACGTCTCCTATTAACATAGAGCAACTATGCGCTGGACTACATGAGGCGCTATCACACACCACAGCACTCACCTATCTACCACAAAAAGACAGAGCAGCTTCATACTGACCACAGATGAAACTCCCCGTTCATTCACCTCTCATTATTAACCTCCCATCAACACAGCATCACTGCATTGCACTGGTCACTAATGTATGTTTACTTTTTCTTTAAGAAAGGTGTAAATATAATGTAAATTGCTTCCTGTCAAAAGCACTGCATCACTCCAATTGACTGTGTTTCAATTGACTGAAGAAGGAATGCCAAAGAACTGGTGATCAGCAACCAACTGACTAACCCACATTGTTTCTGCTGGAGTAGCCTTTAACACAGTTTATTTTTGTTGGTTTGCTCATTTGAGTCTTATTCTTAAGTGCCTAGTAGAGTAGTGCATAGAGACAGCAACCATTCTAACCTTTTGTGGTTTACTGTATCAGACCCCAAAACAATATGTTGAAATTAGGACAACTGGTCTTTTCTGTTTTCCGTGATAAAAAAGAATAATGAAATACCAGGATCTATTCAGACAAGGGAACCATGTGTTGCTCCCTCAAGCCTTGAAGTCATTTAGATGCACTTTGAGTTTATTTGAAAAGTTTGGGGTTTCCATATCCATGAAGGCTTTTTGTCTGTGAAAATGAAGGGTTTTTCTGTTGCGAGCGACTTTGTCTTAGTATTTAAGTTGAATTCTATGTTTCGTATTTTATTTATACTGTAACAGCACATAATCTTAATGTGGCAGCACATAGGTTCACTTTGAAAATGAAATTGAACAGCGTGTGTGTGTGTGTATGTGTATATATATATATATGCTGTTGTTCAATCTGCCAGCGCTATCACCATGAAATAGTTGTTTTTCTACAGTATTCCACTAATTGACTTACTGTAGATGTACTTTCAACAAATCTATGATTGAGAACTAGATATTTGAATGGCTGTTACAGTGATTCAGAGAAATACTATGTTTGTACTCATTGACTGGTGCTCAGTGAATAAATGTTTTTTTTTTTTTTTAAGACTTGACTATTAATTTAATGTGGAGCTCTGAAAATGTGGGTCAATAAATGCATTTACACCAAATGTGCACTAGGTGGTAGCACACCATTCACTTTACCGATAGTTTTGTTGAAAGTGGGCCTGGGACCTCAAAAAATTAAACACCTCAGCATAATTTTATATGAGCGCTGATACAGCTTCATAAATCTGGGTGGTGACATTTGAGAAATATTTCTGGTTTGTGGCTCAAAGGGTTATCAAATCGGTCTTACTCGATGACTGGCTAGGTGTTTCTTACATGTGCAATGATACAGTACCACCTCAGTGCAAGTTGAAGACTTCTATTTTTCTATTTTGAATTATTCATTGACCACAGTCATTTTATTATATAGATGTTCTTCTTACTTCCCTGAATCTAAAACTGCCACGCCCTGATCTGTTTCACCTGTCTTTGTGATTGTCTCCACCTACCTCCAGGTGTCATCCGTCAACCAGCGTGTTTTTCTGTGCACCTGCTTTTTCTTCTCTCTTTTTTGCTAGTCCTCCCAGTTTTGACCCTTGCCTGCCTTGACCTCGAGCCTGCCTGCCACTCTGTACCTCCTGGACTCTGACCTTGTTTATGATATTTTGCCTGTCCATGACCATTCTCTTGCCAGCCCCTTGGATTCTAATAAATATCATAGACTCGAGCCATCTTTCTCCTGTGTCTGCATCGCCCTGTGCCCTTATAGTATGAACTGGCCATGACAGACCCAGCAGACTTGGACCAGCTCCGCCACGCTGTCTCCCTGCAGGGAGCCACCATTGGGAGGCATGAGGAGCTACTGCTGGACCTTTTGGAAGGGCTTTGTTCCTTGACGGAACGCCATGACAAAGGGTTCAAAGCTATTATGGAGCAAATCAGGGAGTTAGCTCATAGACAGTCCGCCACCTCTGAGAATCATTGATGACAGATGAGTTGGATACACCGGAACCTATGCAACTGGGAAGAGCTAGATTATCGCCTAGGGAACATTCACGCAGGCTAAACTCCAATAGTTGTACGTATTGTGGTGCTGAAGGGCATTACATAGCCATGTGCCCAGTGAAGAGACTGGGAACCCTCTAATTCCCATTACCCTAACTCCTTTTTATGTGATCTTGCTGTGGGAAGACCAGCCTAAGTCTCTCCGGGTGCTCATTGACTCTGAGGCAGAAGAGTTTCATGGACACTACCCTGGTATCGGAACTAAGTATCTCTTCTCAACTCCTCTCCGTTCCCATGGATGCCAGGGCACTGGACGGCCACTCCATTGGAAGAGTCACGCACAGTTTCCATTAATATGCGGGTATCTGGAAACCACAGTGAGTCAATACAGCTTCTCATTGAGTCTCCCCACATTACTATTGTTTTGGGATTTTCTTGGCTCCAGAACCACAACCCCGATATTGACTGGACCACGGGTTCAATCCTGGGTTGGAGCCCATTCTGCCATTCACATTGCCTAAAGGCGGCACAGCTTTCCCCGGAACGTCTGCCTCCAGGGTTGAGTACGGTCTCGGATCGCTCTACCGTTCCCGCAGAGTACCATGACCTCCTGGAGGCTTTCAGCAAGGCTCGTGGTACCTCCCTTCCTCCACATTGTCCTTCCGATTATGATATTGAGCTCCGCCCGGGCACCACACCTCCTCGAGGCCGGCTATATTCCCTGTCTAGTCCTGAGACCAAGGCCATGTAGGAGTACATCGAATACTCTCTGGCTGTTGGGAGTGTTCGTCCTTCTGCCCCTTTGCTGGTGCAGGATTCTTCTTTGTGGGGAATAAGTTCAAGACCCTGCGTCCATGCATTGATTACCGGGGTCTCAATGACATTACGATAAAAAAATATGTACCCTCTACCACTCCTCTCCTTGGCTTTCAAACCTCTCCAGGGGGCTACCATATTTTCCAAACTGGACCTTTGGAATGCCTACCACCTTGTGAAGATACTCGAAGCAGATGATTGGAAGACGGCTTTCAACACTGCCAGAGGACACTGAGTACCTGGTCATGCCGTTTGGACTCACCAACGCGCCCGGTGTCTTCCAGGACCTGGTCAATGATGTGCTCCAGGACATGTTGAATCATTTTGTTTTTGTCTACCTCAATGACATCCTGGTTTTCTCTCGTTCTGCCCAGGAACACATTCTCCATGTTTGACAGGTCCTTCAGTGCCTCCTGGAAAATCAGTTGTTTGTAAAAGCTGAGAAGTGCGAGTTCCACCACTAAGCTATCTCCTTTCTGGGATACATCATCGCTGAAGGGAATGTTCAGATGGATCTAGAAAAGGCGAGAGCGGTAGTGGATTGGCCCCAGCCTACGTCCAGGGTGCACCTACAGTACAACGGTTTCTGGGGTTTGCTCATTTCTACCGCCGTTTCATTCAGGGCTACAGAGACTAACTATCTGCCTCACCGTGTCTGCATCTGGGTCTCGCCCTGTGCCCTTATAAAAACCACAGCGCTGCTTTGTACATTATTGTCCTCTAGACCAGTGGTCCCCAACCTTTTTTGAGTCGAACACTTTGAGTCAAAATGCAAGCCGAGATCTACCTTTAACTTTTTTTTTTTACATGAATTAAAAGTAAGCGTATGCAACATTAACCAATTAACCAATGACACAAAAACAGTACTGTAGTAATGAGGTTTGTGCAGTAAGCTATAGACCCAAAACATTATCACCGCATATCGGCTTTGCTTGAATTGCCCTGCCAATGCATTGTTCTTCTCACACAATGTTTTTTAAAATGTATTTTTATTGTTCTATGTCAACATTTGAGGTAGGCTATATGATCACACCGGTAATAGATCAGTTGTTGTATTACTTGTGAAGTACAGCTGAGTGATTAGCTTTTTTATTTTATTGGGCTGTTTATTGGAGCCTGCATCTGATGGTTAGTCTCAGCCTCCCTCCGCTCCCCCTTTCCTCCACTGACCAAAAAGGGTCTTCCAGCTGATGGTGTTAACTCAAGTGGCACCACATTATTTCTGCCTCATGCACAAATTAATGTTACTTCTATGACCAGAGCTAGTGAAATATTCTTCAATATTAAAAGACCCAAGCCGCTAATAATAACGCATGCCTATCGATATACTTTCCTATTTATTCATTGCAGCTGCAATGCTGGTTGTAGTGTAAGTGCATATAGAAGTACGGAGGTTGCCCATTTTATGGTATATAAAAGTGTTGAATAGAAAGTTGACAGTGCTGAGTAAACTTAAACCTCACTTATAAAAACTGCAGCTCTTTAATCCGTTGACAGTCTCTTTCTAGTTATGGTTTTAAAAGTTTTCAAATCTCACAGTAGCAACTTTGCTGTAGCGTTCTGTTATGACTGCAACATTACTGCAGACACGATAATCTGAGCCAATAGTCCTGGAAGGCCTGCAAACATATGAAATGACTCAAAATGAGAGCACACCGCCGTGCGAGACAGCTGAATCGGGTGCACCTACTGCCAACCGTGCAAGACAAATAAATAAAAAAATAGGAACGCAAGGTTTGACTTTCTTTACAGATTTCGATTGTGATCGACCGGTTGTTGTCCACTGCTCTAGACAAAGCTGGAGTTCTGTGAGAGCCTTTCTCTCTTTATGAAGAACAGGATGCACTTTTGAATTGACCTAAAATTGACCTATGTCTTTAGTAGTTGAACATGTTATTACTCTAACCTCTAAAGTGGCAAACTGACACTTTTTCATTTGTCAAAAACAACTTTATATCAAAGGAGTGCCTTTATTTTGACGGCAAGCACATGCGCAGTTCGGCGCGAGACAACCGTTAGACCCGATGCCGTGTTTCTCAAATTGGATCTTTCATCCCTCATAAAATCAATAGTATCTATAGTAATCATCTCAGGTTCAAGAAGTGCATTGACTTGGGAGTCAGGGGGAGCTTACCTTATTTCACCTGTGACAGAGGTGGCCAGTTTCTCATGCGGCAGTGTGTGTGTTTTCTCCATCATTTAATGAAATTAAGTTAAACCAATGTAGAATAGATGTTGAATTGACGTCTGTGCCCAGTAGGTAGTGTCTGCTGTTTTGGGGGTTTTTCCTTTCAATTAAGACCTAGACAACCAGGTGAGGGGAGTTCCAATCAGTGACCTTAAGTAATAAATCAAGTACAATGGAGGAGCGAAAACCTGCAGACACTTGGCCCTCCGTGGAATGAGTTTGACACAAGCTCTAAAGGCTCAGTCTACTCAGCAGTCGAATAAACAGGAAGCTGTGTTGCTCAACTCAAAAGGGCAGCATTCCAAATTGATCCCCCTGCTTCTGGTGCGGGAGGGCCTGGTGGGAATTTGGTGTAGCGCGTCCAATCCACTACAACACACAAACTGTATGCTAGACAGCAAGAACAAGGCCTGTAGACAAATAGACCAAAGGAATGTCCTGTCATCAAGCTATTCTACCACTGGCCCAGGGAAGGGTTCAGAGGGGGACTAATAGTCAGATAGCTAGCTCTCTCTCTTTGTATGTGGACCCATACACCCAGTGGTAGGAGAAGGTGGGACAAATCATAATTCAATGTTGAAGTCTTGATATTAATATTGTAGCTATCCTCACAATATCCACATTACAATTCCCAACAAGTGGGTTAACCTTATTGGCGCCATGCATACAGTGTTTGCATTTCACGCCACCAACCTGGGTTCGCTTCCCTGCCCTCAGAAATGGAATGGCCATCAGAAAGCATTACCCGTCGTGTGAGGGAGCTGAGTAGTCAAAGCACGGAGTTCGGAGGGGGCAGTGTAGCGATCCTGCTATTTGAGCCACATTACAATTCCCACCAAGTGGGTTAACCCTATCGGTGCGATGAATAGGGTTTTTGCACTTCACACCAGCGACTCGGGTTCGCTTCCCTGCCACTCACTACAATATATATGCCACATAGGAGTAGCACATGGGGATGTGGGACACTTACTACCCAGCTTGAAGTGGCGCCTACTGGGAAGACGCTTAAGGAGGGCGGTCCCGTGTGCTAGCAAGGCAGAGGTCCTGGGTTTGAGCCTCTGGGTGAGATGAATCAGGAAGAAGTGGTACTTGCTAAGCAAGCAGTGTGATGTCCTTTAAATAGGCTACATTAGCCCAAGAATGTAGCCTACTGTTACAGTCTAACAGCCAACAGTATTTTTCAATTATAACACTTTCCTGGTTGTCACTAGTTACCACAGCCACAAGGTCAAAATTGGCTATATTGTAAAAATTCATGAAAACAAGAATGTTTTTGGACTTAATTTGAGGTTAGGGTTAGGCATAAGCAGTGTGGTTAATGTTACAAGCAACGCCTCATTTTCACCTAATTCTTTCATTCAAAATTTGTTTTACATTTTTTTATTTTACCTTTATTTAACCAGGTAGGCTAGTTGACCTGGCCAAGATAAAGCACAGCAGTTTGATACATAAAACAACAAATAGTTACACATGGAATACACAGACATACAGCCAATAATCGAAAAATAAGTCTATATACAGTGAGTGCAAATGAGGTAAGATAAGGGAGGTAGGGCAATAATAGGCCATGGTGGCGAGGTAATTACAATATAGCAATTAAACACTGGGAAGGTAGATGTGCAGAAGATAAATGTGAAAGTTACTGGGGTGCAAAGGAGCAAGATAAATAAATAAATACAGAATGGGGATGAGGTAATAGGATGGGCTGTTTACTGTTGGGCTATGCGCAGGTGCAGAGATCTGTGAGCTGCACTGACAGCTGGTGCTTAAAGCTAGTGAGGGAGATATGAGTCTCCAGCTTCAGTGATTTTTGTAGTTCGTTCCAGTCATTGGCAGCAGAGAACTGGAAGGAAAGGAGGAATTGGCTTTGGGGGTGACCAGTGAGATATACCGGCTGGAGCGCATGCTACGGGTGGGTGCAGCTATGGTGACCAGTGAGCTGAGATAAGGCGGGGCTTTACCTAGCAAAGACTTGTAGATGACCTGGAGCCAGTGGGATTGGCGACGAGTATGAAGCGAGGGCCAGCCAATGAAAGCGTACAGGTCGCAGTGGTGGGTAGTATATGGGGATTTGGTGACAAAACGGATGGCACTGTGATAGACTGCATCCAATTTGTTGAGTACACAACAGGCCCTCCGATTTGACACACTGAACTCTATCAGAGAAGTAGTTGGTGAACCAGGCGAGGCAATCATTTGAGAAACAAAGGCTGTTGAGTCTGCCAATAAGAATGTGGTGATTGACAGAGTCGAAAGCCTTGGCCAGGTCAATGAATACGGCTGCACAGTAATGTCTCTTATCGATAGAGGTTATGATATCATTTAGGACCTTGAGTGTGGCTGAGGTGCACCCATGACCAGCTCTGAAACCAGATTGCATAGCGGAGAAGGTACGGTGGGATTCAAAATGGTTGGTAATCTGTTTGTTAACTTGGCTTTCGAAGACCTTTGAAAGGCAGGGTAGGATACATATAGGTCTGTAGCAGTTTGAGTCTAGAGTGTCACCCCCTTTGAAGAGGTTGAACAGACTAGTAATAGAGGTTGCAACAATTTCGCTAGATAATTTTAGAAAGAGAGGGTCCAGATTGTCTAGCCCGGCTGATTTGTAGGGGTCCAGATCTTGCAGCTCTTTCAGAACATCAGCTATCTGGATTTGGGTGAATGAGAAATGGGGGAGGCTTGGGCGAGATGCTGTGGGGGGTGCAGGGCTGTTGACCAGGGTAGGGGTAGCCAGGTGGAAAGCATGGCCACCCGTAGAAAAATGCTTATTGAAGTTCTCAATTATAGTGTATTTGTCGGTGGTGACAGTATTTCCTAGCCTCAGTGCAGTGGGCAGCTGGGAGGAGGTGCTACAGGATGTGTCCCAGAACTTTTGGAGTTTGTGTTACAGGATGCAAATTTCTGCTTGAAAAAGCTAGCCGTAGCTTTCCTAACTGCCTGTGTATATTGGTTCCTAACTTCCCTGAAAAGTTGCATATCACGTGGGATATTTGATGCTAATGCAGAATGTTTTTGTGCTGGTCAAGGGCAGTCAAGTCTGGAGTGAACCAAGAACTATATCTGTTCCTGGTTCTACATTTTTTGAAAAGGGGCATGCTTATTTAAGATGGTGAAGAAGGCACTATTAAAGTATGACCAGGCATCCTCTACTGACGGGATGAGGTCAATATCCTTCCAGGATACCCGGGCCAGGTCGATTAGAAAGGCCTGCTCGCTGAAGTGTTTTAGGGAGCGTTTGACAGTGATGAGGGGTGGTCGTTTGACCGCAGACCCATTACGGATGCAAGCAATGAGGCAGTGATTGCTGTTTTCAACCAAGATCTCAGCAGAGGTGTATTTAGAGGGCAAGTTGGTTAAGATGATATCTATGAGGTTGCCTGTGTTTACTGATTTGGGGTTGTACCTGGTGGGCTCATTGATAATGTGTGTGAGATTGAGGGCATCAAGCTTAGATTGTAGGATGGCCGGGGTGTTAAGCATGTCCCAGTTTACGTCAGCTAGCAGCACAAGCTCTGAAGATAGAAGGGGGGCGATCAGTTCACATATGGTGTCAAGGGCACAGCTGGGGGCAGAGGGTGGTCTATAGCAAGCGGCAACGTTGAGAGACTTGTTTCTGGAAAGGTGGATTTTTAAGAGTAGAAGCTCGAATTGTTTGGGTACAGACCTGGATAGTAAGACAGAACTCTGCAGGCTATCTCTGCAGTAGATTGCAACACCGACCCCTTTGGCAGTTCTATCTTGTCGGAAAACGTTATAGTTAGGATGGAAATTTCAGGATTCTTGGTGGTCTTCCTAGCTGGACTAGGTAAATTAGCTAGCTAACGTTACAGTCCTGTATTGAACTCTGAAACCCATCAGCTAAATCATATAGCTAGCTAGCTATCTTTTGGTTATACACTGTCAATCAATTTTGCCTATGCCATGGGAGTCACTGCTAGACTGGTAGCTACCTTCAGCAGAGTAAATATGTTTGTTTGTTTTATCATTGACTAACACTAGCTAACATTAGCAAATAAGAGTAACTCAATCTGCTAGCCATCTATTCCACCCTTGTCTGGAAACACTGTTACTAAAAATAGACTTGTCGATATACAGTGCATTTTTTCACATTTTGTTTCGTTACAGCCTTATTCTAAAATGGATTTAAAAGAATCCTCATCAATCTACACACTACCTCAATGACAAAACAAAAACAGGTTTTTAGAAATGTTGCAAGTATTTTTTACTGAAATATCACATTTACATAGGTATTCATACCCTTTACTCAGTACTTTGTTGAAGCACCTCTTCTTGGGTATGACGCTACAAGCTGGCACACCTGTATTTGGGGAGTTTCTCCCATTCTTCTCTGCAGATCCTCTCAAGCTCTGTCAGGTTGGATGGAGAGTGTCACTGCACAGCTATTTTCAGGTCTCTCCAGAGATGTTCGATCGGGTTCTGGCTGGGCCACTCGAGGATATTCAGAGACTTGTCCCGAAGCCACTCCTGCGTTGTCTTGGCTGTGTGCTTAGGGTCGTTGTCCTGTTGGAAGGTGAACCTTTGCCACAGTTTGAGGTCCTGAGCACTCTGGAGTAGGTTAGGGTCAAGGATCTCTCCTGTACTTTGCTCCATTCATCTTTCCCTCAATCCTGACTAGTCTCCCAGTCCCTACCACTGAAAAACATCCCTACTGCATGATGCTGCCACCACCAAAAATATATATAATAAATTACACTCAAGTGTACAGTTTGAACAACTGTTGAACTGTACCAGCATAACCCTCAACATTAGGGTAGACAAGTTGAACAGGCACAGAGCTTACATTTAGAACAAAATCTAGCCTAATAAAAACAAATATGGCCTAACCCTCAACCATTGCACAATGACCAGACTACAAATCTACCAAGGTAAGTAGGCAGACAGTTTTTAGCTACAGCCATTCAGGCATGCTTAGGCACATATTTTTATAGTAAAACCAGCTTATCAGTTTTAGAGATTTACAACAGTAAAGTATATATTGTTTATTATCACTATTAGCTAGTAAACTTAGCTAGCTAGTTTACTGGATATCCAATAAGTGTTATTTACATCTGTTTGGAATCTTATCTTGTGCCATGCCTATAATTGTGTGAGATTGAAATGCACCCACGGTCATAATCATAACCAATGTCAACCCTCGTTGACTATTTTACATAACTAGCTAGTAAATTTACAGTTGCTGATGTTAAAGGTTTGCTAACAAGTTACAACCGCATGGCACTGGGGCGGCAGGTAGCCTAGTGGTTAGCGAGTTGGACTAGTAACCGAAAGGTTGCAAGATCGAATCCCCGAGCAGACAAGGAAAAAAATGTGTAGTTCTGCCCCTGAGCAGTCCACCCACTGTTCTAGGCCGTCATTGAAAATAAGAATTTGTTCTTAACTGACATGCGTGGTAAAATAAATATACAAAAATAAATCCAAATCTTTCTTTCTAATCTTTCTAATCTTTCCTATATTCCGGTTGAATGTCACCATGTAGCTAATAGAACATCGTCAAATTCGAGCGGAATCATTTGACGCCATTGCGGTCTTGTCAGTTCTTTCAGTTTTGCCCAAAGGATTGTGTTGTTAATGTCCACCTCCCTTTTAAAAAAGCCTGCCTTGGGGGAGGATGTGGCCAAAGCACCAAGCACCGCCCCACACGAGTTGTAGTCTTTCAGAGACTGGAAATAATGTGTCAGCTTGTATATTTAGCGATGAATTCACGGATAGGAACATCGCTGAAAGACGTCAGATGGCTCTACTGAACTAGGACAACCTATCTACACACAAAAACGTATAGTGTTATCAATATCACATAGAGCACAGGTGTCAAACTCGTTTCACTGAGGGCAGTGTCTGCAGGTTTTCACTCCTCCATTGTCCTTAATTGATGAATTAATGTCACTAATTAGTAATTAATTGTCCTACACCCACAATAGCATCTGCTAAATATGTGTATGTGACCAATACAATTATATTTGAACTCCCCACACCTGGTTGTCTCGGGCTTTGCGCAATGCCACAAAGCAGGACTACATTTATTTTCAGATCACCCCCCATTTCAATAGACTAGAAACCTTAATATACGGTGTATCATTCAGCGCGCGAAGCCCAGAACGTCCTTCCTTCTGGGCAATTAAGTGTGAAACACATCTCACTGACATTGAGGCGTATCTGACATTATGAAAACAAGCCCAGATTCCCACAGATTTAAATTCCCGTGTAACCAAATTAGACACTCATTGACCTTCATAAAAAAATATGAAAAATCGCCACCTGCTGGAGAAGACAGATTTTGGGCCCAGTTATCCCTCTCGCTTCGCCTCTTCCTCTCTATTCTCACCAACTGCACCATGAATGCAGCCCTCACTTGCATTGTGGGAGGCAATATTTGTCAACCAATCATTAGGGTGTTTTTGTTTGACCCACTCAAACGTGAAAATAGACAGGACTGAAACAGGAACCAATATGATCGGGACAGAATTGAAAATTATATTTGAGACCTCTCTTTAACCAATTAATTGTGCACATATTATGTTTTCAGTTTGTTAGTGTGTGATATGTGGTATAGAAAAGTTTATTTAGACATTTATACAGGAAAACTTTTACAAACAATAGCAGCTACACTATATATACAAAAGTATGTGGACACCCCTTAGAACTAGTGGATTCAGCTATTTCAGCCACACCTGTTGCTGGTGTATAAAATCGAGCACACGCCATTCAATCTCCATAGACAAACATTGGCAGTAGAATGGCCTTACTGAAGAGCTCAGTGACTTTCAATGTGGCACCGTCATAGGATGCAATCTTTCCAGCAAGTCAGGTCGTCAGATTTCTTTAGAGCTGAGCGCAATGCCAAGTGTCGGCTGGAGGGGTGTAAAGCTTGCCGCCATTGGACTCTGGAAACGCGTTCTCTGTAGTGATGAATCACACTTCAACATCTGGCAGTCCGACGGACAAATCTGGGTTTGGCGGATGCCAGGATAACATTACCTGTCCCAAGGCATAGTGCCAGCTGTAAAGTTTGGTGGAGGAGGAATAATGATCTGGGGCTGTTTTTCATGGTTTGGGCTAAAACCCTTAGTTCCATTTCAGGGAAATCTTAACACTACAGCATACAATGACATTCTAGACGATTCTGTGCTTCCAAATTTGTGGCAACAGTTTGGGGAAGGCCCTTTCCTGTTTCAGTATGACAATGCCCCCGTGCACAACGCGAGGTCCATACAGAAATGGTTTGTCGAGATCGGTGAGGAAGAACTTGACTGGCCTGCAAAGAGCCCTGACCTGAACTCCATTGAACATGACACTGACTTTTGGTCATGTAGTGTATCTGGCCATCTCCCCCTCCACTCCCCTCTTCACTTTAATGGTTGGCTGAGAATAACTTTCCCTGTCTTTAAATATTAAAATAGAGTGGAGGACAGAATAGTTTGAATGCTCCTTGCCTGGTGTTACTTTTCATCAGGCTCTGTACTCTAGTTTATCTCTGTTCAATATCTTTTGTCTCTTGAGGAAGAAGACAAGCTGTCAGGACATTCCATATTCAGGTTTTATTCTCTGTATGTAGAACTACATTGAGCTCAGTAATAGTGTTTTGATTTACAAAGACCTGTTCTTGTTCTCAGCTGAATTTCTAACCTGAGTGTGCAGGCAGATGTACTGCCTGAGCCCTATGGGCCCTGGTCAAAGGACTTGCACACTATAGGAAATAGGGTTTCATTTAGGAGTGGGATGCAGCCATAGTTTGTCAGCTGCATAAATATTTAATCATGTTATTCCAGATGATTTATTTAGAAGTGGTGCCTGTGCACAAAGCGAGATCCATACAGAAATTGTTTGTCGAGATCAGTGTGGAAGAACTTGACTGGCCTGCATAGAGCCCTGACCTCAACCCCATCGAACACCTTTGGGATGAATTGGAACACCGACTGCGAGCCAGGCCTAATCGGCCAACATTAGTGCCCGACCTCACTAATGCTCTTGTGGCTGAATGGAGGCAAATCCCCACAACAATGTTCCAACATCTAGTGGAAAGCCTTCCCAGAAGAGTGTAGGATATTATAGCAGCAAAGGGGGGATCAACTCCATATTAATGCCCATGATTTTGGAATGATATGTTAGATGAGCAGGTGTCCACATACTTTTGGTCATGTAGTGTATGTTGACACTGCCATTTCGATCTGAGCCTTGCTGTTGGGAAACCACTACAGTGTCCGACTTTCGGCTGTCGCAGATGCACCTCCCCTGACTTCATTCACCGATTTTCGACTACCGTCTGCCCGCTTGAACACGCCCAGTGTGAGAAGGGGTTGGGCATGAGAGAGAGGTTAAGGGCTGTTAGCGGTGTTCCATGTGGGCGGGATAGTTTTCGCGTTGTTGGCAATCAGACCATTTTTTTGTTTCCTCCAAGCAAAGAATACGGAAGTTGAGTGTGAGAAATTGCCCAGAGTAATTTGGTTTGACAATGGATACAATACGCTGTTATTTCATATTTTTGGTCGTGTTTCTTGGAGCAGGAATTCACATATCCATCGGTAAGTGATGCAGTCACTGCCGTATATGGCTTTAGACACAGACTTATGATTCTCAAGTTAGATTTTCATACTTGGTTTTTGTTTTCAGTAATTGTGTTTTCAAACATGGCGCAGGTCATGGGGAACCGAGCTGCCAGGAATGTTTATTGTTAAACAAATGTCCAGGCGAGAAAGCGGGGGAGAGAACGAATAAAAAGTCACTTGCACGAAAATGGCCTCAGTTGCCTATAGTTTAGGACTAGGAGATGCCATGACCAGACATGTATATCCCGTTGTGTTGAAGTGGCTGAAGTTGTCTAGCAAAAGAGAGAGACTCGACAATTGCTCTCTTTCTGTACTTGGTCCATTTGTGACATCGTGCGCGGTGAAGTCGATTTGTCCAGTATGTTCTTTTGTCAACAGTTGTTTGTCATTGGACAGGCAAAGCGAAACAAATAAATAGGTGCGGGCCATATGAGCTGTTGAAAACGTGACAGTTTTATACTTGATACAATTTCCAGATAATTATTATCATGGAAGAGTGATAGAGAGGCGACATTGTAGTCTATTGGATGATACAATGCATCCGCTTTTGGCTGAAGATATGTAGTGTCTCTAGAGATGTAAAAAGCTCGCCATAGCACTTGTCGAATACAACGAAAGAAGTTATCTGAAGACATTAGTCCAAAGAGCGCATTATCATCTAAAATGTCTAAATTGTCGATTATTGATAAGGACTCACGTAGGTAGATACATATGTAGCCTAGGCTAAGCCCCTTTAGGCTATTTAACGTTAAATACACTGTTGCAAATAACTGACTACCGAATGACCCGTTTACCAGATAGAAATCGAATGCTTTGATACAGAATATTGGAGACGTATCGATTCAAGACGTGGTGTTTCTGATAATTGATAACAAGGAATGATTACTTAAGATACCAAACATACTATACGTGCGTGCTGATGCATCCACGGATGCTGGATGCGCATGTAGCCTACGTTGACATTGTAACCCACGAGTTGTTGCCCGAGGCAACAATTTATATATTTGTCAGCTTCTCCATTGAAGCTTTGCTATAGGAAAATTACCGTGTCACAGTATAGTCATCTCGATTTCCAATTCTAAAATTGTTCAGGTATGTTTTTTTTTTAATAAAGGATGGATAGGATATGAATTCTAGAGATGAGAAGGTCATAGTTAATGAAGCCCTAACGTTTTTATCTAATCGCGATCCAATTCACGGAGTTGGCTCGTTGAAACATAGCATCCCATCTGTAAGAGGAATGGTGATGGGCTCCATTTGTCCACTGATGGGCAGAGCTGAGAACGGCTCATCCACACATACCTTCAATGTACAGAGAGCACAAAGTCTCCAGCACAAGCATCCCTGTGTAGGGTCTCTTGTAAGGGATGACTAGAGGAGAGGAAAGCAGGGACATGATCAGAAACATTATCTAGTTTTCTGCTGTAATATGTCATAGGTTCATAAATGAGTAATGTTATTTGGCATGGTTAGATCTCATCTGGTCCATGCCTATCAGTGTACTGTGCTGAGATGTGAATAGGTCTATATGTAATTTCCATAATGTCACTTACAAACCTATAGTCTACCATAGGGAATAAACCCTCATCAGAGCCATTCCACAATGTGCCCAGAGGGATGGAGTTCTGTGAACCAATTGAAGATGGGTCTTTCCATGTCATTTCATCCATCCACGACGCCCACCATCTCCGATTGTATCTGTAGTTAGAAACAGGTACGATTAGCATTCCTGCTAAATTTTGTTGAAATATAATTTGATCTCTGATAAATTAAGGTAATTGATTCCACACAAATTGGCCATTTTAAAATTATAGGATTCATATGCTAATTCAGAGACTTTCCTCAATTGGCCCAGACCAGACCTAATATTTAATCCACTTTAGAATAAATCAATCGCCAAAAACAGCAGGTGTGGACCTTACAGTGAAATGCTTACTTACAAGCTCTTAACCAACAATGCAAGTAAGAAAAATAGAAATATAACAAATAATTATGGAGCAACAATAAAATAACAGTAGCGAGGCTATATACAGGGGTTCCGGTAGAGTCAATGTGCGGGGGCACCGGTTAGTTGAGGTAATTGAGGTAATATGTACATGTAGGTAGAGGTAAAGTGACTATGCATGAATAATAAAGAGTAGCAGCAGCGTAAAAATGGGGTGTGGGGACAATGCAAATAGTCCGGGTAGCCATTTGATTAACTGTTCATGAGTCTTATGGCTTGGGGGTAGAAGCTGTTAAGAAGCCTTTTTGACCTAAACTAGGCGCTCCGGTACCGCTTGAGGTGCGTTAGCAGAGAGAACAATCTATGACTAGGGTGGCTGGAGTCCTTGGCAATGTTTTGTGCCTTCCTATGACACCGACTGGTATAGAGATCCTGGATGGCAGGAAGCTTGGTGTACTGGGCCATGATGTACTGAGCTGTACACACTACCCTCTGTAGTGCCTTGCGGTCAGAGGCCGAGCATTTGCCATACCAGGCGGTGATGCAACCAGTCAGGATGCTCTCGATGGTGCAGCTGTAGAACTTTTTGAGCATGTGAGGACCCGTGCCAAATCCTTTCAGTCTTCAGGGGGTGAATAGGCGTTGTCGTGCTCTCTTCACAACTGTCTTGGTGTGTTTGGACCATTATGGTTTGTTGGTGATGTGGACACCAAGGAACTTGAAGCTCTCAACCTGCTCCTCTACAGTCCCAACTGTGAGAATGGGGGCGTGCTCAGTCCTCTTTCTTTAGTCCACAATCATCTCCTTTGTCTTGATCATGTTGAGGGAGAGGTTGTTAGTTATCCTTGCACCACACTGCCAGGTCTCAGCCTATAGGGAGGTCAGTCTCATCGTTGTCAGTGAGCAGGCCTACCACAGTTGTGTCGTCGGCAAACTTCGTACTTGGCCATGCAGTCATTGGTGAACAGGGAGTACATGAGGGCACTGAGCACGCACCCCTGAGGGGTTCCTGTGTTGAGGATCAGCATGGCAGATGTGCTGTTACCTACCCTTACCACCTGGGGGTGGCCTGTCAGGAAGTCCAGGATCCAGTTGCAGAGGAAAGTGTTTAGTCCCAGGATCCTTAGCTTAGTGATAAGCTTTAAGGGCACTATGGTGTTGAACGCTGAGCTGTAGTCAATGAAAAGCATTCTCATGTAGGTGTTCCTTTTGTCCAGGTGGGAAAGGGCAGTGTGGAGTGCAATCGAGATTGCATCATCTGTGGATCTGTCGGGCGGTATGCAAATTAGGTGGGTCTAGGGTTTCTGGGATAATGGTTTTGCTGTGAGCCATGACCAGCCTTTCAAAGCACAATGGCTACAGATGTGAGTGCTACAGGTTGGTAGTCATTTAGGCAGGTTACCTTGGTGTTCTTGGGCACAGGGACTATGGTGATCCGTAATAGTTTGCAAGCCCTGCCACATCTGACGAGCGTCGGAGCCGGTGTAGTATGATTCAATCTTAGTCCTGTATTGATGCTTTGACTGTTTGATGGTTCGTTGGCGGGCATAGCGGGATTTCTTATATGCGTCCGGGTTAGAGTCCCGCTCCTTGAAAGCGGCAGCTCTACCCTTTAGCTCAGTGCGGATGTTGCCTGTAATCCATGGCTCCTGGTTGGGGTATGTACGTACGGTCACTGTGGGAACAACATCATCGATGCACTTTGATGAAGGCAGTGACTGATGTACTCCTCAATGCCATTGGAAGAATCCCAGAACATATTCCAGTCTGTGCTAGCAAAACAGTCCTTTAGCGTAGCATCTGTGTCCTCTGACCACTTCCTTATTGAGTGAGTCACTGGTACTTTCTGCTTTAGTTTTTGCTTACTTCCGACAGAGATGGCAGCCTCGCTTCACATTCTCAGGAAACCATGCAGTATTTTGTTTTTTTATGTATTCTTACATTATTACCCTGGGAAATATTAAGTTTTATTACATACAACCGGGAGGAACTATTGGATATAAGAGCAACGTCAACTTACCAACATTACGACCAGGAATACGACTTTCCCAAAGAGGATTCTCGGTTTGCTAACCCAAACACAACAATAGACTGGATAGCACCCGGCTACTCAAAGCAACGGCGGCGCCGAGAGAAGAGAAGCAGCGCCGGTCTTTTGGTCAAGCTACATCGACGGGCGCATCGTGCACCTCTCCCGAGTATTTTAATCGCCAATGTACAGTCTCTTGACAACAAAGTAGACGAAATCCGATCGAGGGTTGCCTTTCAGAGAGACATCCGAGACTGCAACGCGTTCTTTGCTTCACGGAAACATGGCTCACTCAGGACACGTTATCGGAGTCGGTACAGCCACCTGGTTTCTCCACGCATCGCGCCGACAGAAACAAACTTCTATCTGGTAAGAAGAAGGGTGGGGTGTGTGTCTTATGATTAACGAGGCGTGGTGTGATCATAACAACATACAGGAACTCAAGTCCTTTTGTTCACCTGACTTAGAATTCATTACAATCAAATGCAGACCGCATTATCTACCAAGAGAATTCTCCTCGATTATAATCACAGCCGTGTACATCCCCCCCTCAAGCTGATACATCGACGGCACTGAAAGAAATTCATCGGACTCTATGTAAACTGGAAACCACATATCCTGAGGCTGCATTTATTGTGGCTGGGGATTTTAATAAGGCTAATTTAAGAACAAGGCTCCCGAAATTTTACCAGCATATCGAATGTGCCACCGGGCTGGTAAAATCCTGGACCACTGTTATTCCAACTTCCGTGGCATACAAGGCTATTCTCCGCCCTCCTTTCGGCAAGTCTGACCATGACTCCATTTTGTTGCTCCCAGCCTACAAACAGAAACTAAAACAGGAAACGCCCGTTCTCAGGTCTGTTCAATGCTGGTCCGACCAATCTGATTCCATGCTGCAAGATTGCTTCGAGCACGTGGACTGGGATATGTTCCGGATAGCATCTAACAACATTGATGTATACGCTGATTCGGTGAGCGAGTTTATTAGCAAGTGCATTGGTGATGTTGTACCCATAGCAAATATTAAAACCTTCCCCAACCAGAAACCGTGGATTGATGGCAGCATTCGCGCAAAACTGAAAGCGCGAACCACTGCTTTTAACCAGGGTAAGGCTACCGGAAACATGACTGAATACAAACAGTGTAGCTATTCCCTCCGCAAGGCAATCAAACAAGGCAAGGCTGCCGGCCCAGATGGCATCCCTGGCCGTGTCCTCAGAGCATGCGCAGACCAGCTGGCTGGTGTGTTCACGGACATATTCAATCAGTCCCTATCCCAGTCTGCTGTTCCCACATGCTTCAAGAGGGCCACCATTGTTCCTGTTCCCAAGAAAGCTAAGGTGACTGAGCTAAATGACTATCGCCCCGTAGCACTCACTTCTGTCATCATGAAGTGCTTTGAGAGATTAGTCAAGGATCATATCACCTCCATCCTGCCAGACACCCTGGACCCACTCCAATTTGCTTACCGTCCCAATAGGTCCACAGACGACGCAATCGCAATCACACTGCATACTGCCCTAACCCATCTGGACAAGAGGAATACTTATGTAAGAATGCTGTTCATCGACTACAGCTCAGCATTTAACACCATAGTTCCCTCCAAGCTCGTCATTAAGCTCGAGACCCTGGGTCTCGACCCAGCCCTGTGCAACTGGGTCCTGGACTTCCTGACGGGCCGGTCCCAGGTGGTGA
Organism: Brachymystax lenok tsinlingensis; assembly: GCA_030435695.1. Taxonomy (NCBI): domain Eukaryota; kingdom Metazoa; phylum Chordata; class Actinopteri; order Salmoniformes; family Salmonidae; genus Brachymystax; species Brachymystax lenok. The sequence continues at coordinate 24,185,403 of CM059788.1, read as the reverse complement.
GGGTAGGAAACAACATCTCCACTCCGCTGATCCTCAACACTGGGGCCCCACAAGGGTGCGTTCTCAGCCCTCTCCTGTACTCTCTGTTTACCCATGACTGCGTGGCCAAGCACGCATCCAGCAAACTTGATGATTGAGTTGACGACACTACAGTGGTAGGCTTGATTACCAACAACGACGAGACGGCCTACAGAGAGGAGGTGAGGGCCCTCGGAGTGTGGTGTCAGGAAAATAACCTCTCACTCAATGTCAGCAAAACAAAGGAGATGATCGTGGACTTCAGGAAACAGGAGAGGGAGCACCCCCCTATCCACATCGAGGGGACAGTAGTGGAGAGGGTGGAAAGTTTTAAGTTCCTCGGTGTACACATCACGGACAAACTGAATTGGTCCACCCACACAGACAGCGTGGTGAAGAAGGCGCAACAGCGCCTCTTCAACCTCAGGAGGCTGAAGAAATTCGGCTTGTCACCAAATCACTCACAACCTTTTACAGATGCACTATCGAGAGCATCCTGTCGGGCTGTATCACCGCCTGGTACGGCAACTGCTCCGCCCACAACCGTAAGGCTCTCCAGAGGGTAGTGAGGACTGCACAGCGCATCACCGGGGGAAACCTACCTGCCCTCCAGGACACCTACACCACCCGATGTCACAGGAAGGACAAAAAGATCATCAAGAACAACAACCACCCGAGCCACTGCCTGTTCACCCCGCTATCATCCAGAAGGCGAGGTCAGTACAGGTGCATCAAAGCTGGGACCGAGAGACTGAAAAACAGCTTCTACCTCAAGGCCATCAGACTGTTAAACAGCCATCACTAACATTGAGTGGCTGCTGCCAACATACTGACTTAAATCTCTAGCCACTTTAAACATAGGAATTGGATGTAACAAATGTATCACTAGCCACTTTAAACAATTTTGTATATAATGTTTACGTATCCTACATACTCATATCAAATGTATACACTGTACTCTAAACCATCTACTGTATCTTGCCTATGCCTTTCGGCCATCGACCCAAATCTCTAGCCACTTTAATAATTATAACTGGATGAAATAATGTATCACTAGCCACTTTAAACAATGCCATTTATATAATGTTTACATATCCTACATTACTCATCTCATATATATGTGTATATACTGTACTCCATACCATCTACTGCATCTTGCCTATGCCGGTCAGCCATCGCTCATCCATATATTTATATGTACATACTCGTATTCATTCCTTTACTCTTGTGTGTATAAGGTAGTTGTTGTGAATTTGTTAGATTACTTGTTAGATACTACTGCATGGTCGGAACTAGAAGCACAAGCATTTCGCTACACTCGCATTAACATCTGCTAACCATGTGTATGTGACAAATAAAATTTGATTTGATTTTTGTAAGCAGGAATCAGATTTGTTATGGTCAGATTTGCCAAATGTGGGGCGAGGGAGAACTTTGTACCTCTCTGTGTGTGGAGTAAAGGTGGTCCAGAGTTCGTTTTTTTTCCCTCTCTGGTTGCACATTTAACATGCTGGCAGAAATTAGGTAAAACAGATTTAAGTTTCCCTGCACTGCATTAAAGTCCTCGGCCACTAGGAGCGTCGCCTCTGGATGAGCATTTTCCTGTATTCTTATGGCACTATACAGCTCGTTGAGTGCCGTCTTAGTGCCAGCATCGGTTTGTGGTGGTATATAGACAGCTACAAAAAATATAGATATAAACTCTATTGGTATATAGTGTGCTTCACAGCTTATCATGATATACTCTACCTCAGGCGAGCAAAACCTTGAGACTTCCTTAGTATTAGATTTTGTGCACCAGCTGTTATTTACAAATAGACACAGACCACCACCCCTTGTCTTACCGTAGGCAGCTGTCCTATCTTGCCGATGGACCGAAAACCCTGCCAGCTGTATGTTATCCATGTCGTTAATCAGCCACGACTCTGTAAAAGTTTTTAAGGTCCCGTTGGTAGGATATCCTTGATCGGAGATCATCCATTTTGTTATCCAATGATTGCACGTTGGCTAATAGGACTGATTGTAGAGGGGGTTCACTCACTAGCCCACGAATTCTCAGACGACAGCCCGAACTCCGCCCCCTTTTTCTCTGTCTTGTCTTCATGCAAATTACGGGGATTTGGGCCAGTTCCCAAGAAATAAGTATATAATTTGCGTCGGACTCGTTAAAGAAAAAATCTTCTTTGTCCAGTTCGAGGTGGGTAATCGCTGTTCTGATGTCCAGAAGTTATTTTCGGTCATAAGTGACAGTAGCAGCAACATTATGTACAAAAAATGCAAAAACTAAAATAGCAGTCGGTTAGGAGCACGTAAAACGTTAGCCATCCCCTCTGGCGCCATTCTTCAAATAAGGCTGTAACATAACAAAATGTGGAAAAAGGGAAGGGGTCTGAATACTTTCTGAATGCACTGTGTGATGTGTGTTTGTCCTGGTTCAGAAAACTTAGGAGGCCAAATAAAACTATAATTTGACCCACAGGCCACCAGTTGGAACCCTGCTTTAGACATACGAGTTACCACACCTCTACGGAGTTAGGTAAATCAGCTTTTAGTTCCACAAACAATGTTTTGGTGTTTCTAGGGCAATTCAGAAAGCTGATTGAGGACCTTATTACTGTGGAATGTGTTTTGTGAATATATATATTTTGATGTGGGTATTTTCTGTAATTTATGTAATTCAGGGCTCATCTGTTAGACCTTGGTCTCAGTATGATTCCCAGATAAAATAAAGGTTCAATAAGAAAAATATTATATTCAATAAATATAGTACACATCTGATTTGGACCAGAATTTATTTCTAACAATGAGTAAGACATGAGGATGAGAAAAGCCACCCACAGACCCCCCCACACCAATCCTAACCCATCAACGAGTATACAGTATCAGCTCTCTGTCTGACAAGTAGTATGGAGCTGTGGCTCGTAGTATTGTTTTATTCATCCTATGTAATGCATTCTTAGTGAATTTGGTGATGTTTTTTACTCCCCTGTTTAGGTTTATGTCCCATCCTAGATCCTGATATTACCAGGTTCTGACCACTATATTGTGGTGGATATTACCAGGTTCTGACCACTATATTATCAGTAATTTGTCATTTTTAATTGCTGCGCTTACAGCATCAGACAAAGTAGCCTAAGTATAGTAGCCTACATTTTATTCAAACAGTGGTATGACGGCTGCGTGGTTCCATGGTGTTTATACTTGCATACTATTGTTTGTACAGATGAATGTGGTACCTTCAGGCATTTTGGGAATTGCTCCCAAGGATGAACCAGACTTGTGGAGGTCTACAATTTGTTTTCTGAGGTCTTGGCTGATTTCTTTTGACATTTTCCCGTGATGTCAAGCAGAGAGGCACTGAGTTTGAAGGTAGGCCTTGAAATGCATCCACAGGTACACCTCCAATTGACTCAAATGATGTCAGAAGCTTCTAAAGCCATGACATCATTTTCTAGAATTTTCCAAGCTGTTTAAAGGCACAGTCAACTTTGATACAGGGAAATAATCTGTCTGTAAACAATTGTTGGAAGTATTACTTGTCCTGCTCAAAGCAGATGTCCTAACCGACTTGCCAAAACTATAGTTTGTTAACAATACATTTTGTGGAGTGGTTGAAAAACAAGTTTTAATGACTCCAACCTAAGTGTATGTAAACTTCTGACTTCAACTGTAGCTAGCTGATAAATATGAAGTAGAACTTTTGTTTTGTGTATCTTGTTTTATCTCTATTGTTGCCATTGTATTGGCTATAAGAAGGTTCAGTAAATGGGGAGGTGCTGAGGGGAGGACGGCTCATAGTAATGGCTGGAATTGCGTCAATGGAATGGAATCAAAGATGTGGTTTCCATGTGGTTGATACCATTTCATTGACTCCATTTCAGCCATTACTATGAGTCGTGCTCCCCTCAGCAGCCTCCACTGTTCTCAAATGTGATGTTTTATGCGTTCTCCACACTCTCGTCCTCACAAGAACGTACTCAAGACAACATCCTCGAAGAATGCACTTGGAGCATGGTAGTATGCATATTGACAAACACCCAATAATACTTATAAAACCATTGTTTTCTCCAGAAACCACATGTTTTTGAAAGCTTGTTTTGGAGTGGCTTCTCCATAAGTGTGGCTGTCTTCCAGTTCAGTGTGACTCACAGGGTGGATTTGGAGCAGACCAGTGCCTTTTTTAAATTTTCTCCAGACTTGGCAGTCTGTCACTTCCTCTACAGGCAGAGCAGGCATATTGAATAATGCTTCAGCGGAAAACACATTCAGCAGAAGCCCAACAGATTCCATTGAAGGACATCATGTCAAAAGCTATACACTTGGCTTTGTGTTCCAGCTCTAAAATCTATCTAGGTTTGTGTTAAGTTGGGTAAGCTCAGTGTACTAGCATCAGCTAGTCCAAATAGGCTCACACCTACTGAATTACTTACCCTAAGGTCCCTAAAGTCATGAATGGGCAAAAAACAGGCCACGACCAGACATTTGCTGAAATCAGGCCTTGACCCACACACACACACACACATCTGGTGAGGACAAAAGAGCTGCAATCAGGAGGATGGAGCAGAGCAGCAGGGCTGTAACCTGACTATGGAAATGAATGTAGAGCTGTCAGCTCAGCGGAGTCAGACACACAGGGAGGGAGCAGCAGCTGATCAGTGTGACCAACACAACAACAGCGTCAGATTAAGATTAAACCTCTCTCTCTCTCTCTCATGTGTGTCACAATTACCTCAATGTCCATTGTCCATGAGATGCCAGAATCATCAGTGGGGATGGGTATTAGGTAGGTCTATAGGCTACCTGGCATGCGTGCAAATGTTGCCATATAAGTGTGCCCATTTGGGGATCTGATAGTATTTCTGATTGGCTTAACACACCACCACTAATGAGCTGTGGAGCTTCTCAAAGTAATGTTTTCTTCACCTCAAACGGCAAGCAAACTAAGTCTGTTTTTACATCCATTGAGATTGACAATAGTTCCTCACTGTATTTGTAAAATCTTTCCAGCTCTTTCCCTTTCGATAACCACTCTGCATGAAAGGGAAAAATGTAATGCTCTGATCCAGTGGAAATTTCATAAAATAAGCCTACCTGATTATTTCTTATTAGTGCTTAACTTGGAGCGAAATAGGTTCCAGTAATAATTTTGGGTGCCGGTACTGTTTGTATTTAGGTGCAGGAGCTCCACAATACTTTTAAGCTAATATTCTATAAGAGGAACTGGAGCTCAAACAGTAGAACATTTTAGGTGTTGGTACTCTGCTCCTGTCCAAGTCAAGCACTGCTTCTTATCCCTTGCACAATAGCCTACAGCTGTGTCTGTCCCGAGCTCACTGGTGTGGGAAACTGAGGGCCCAGAATATTTTATACAATGTTGCAAGTTCGGCAATATTTTATACTATGTTACAAATTCTCGCCTGTTTCAGAGGACCCAAGTTAATAGTTAGGCCTGACTCACGTAGTCTCCTCTGAACAGTTGATGTTGAGATGTGTTTGTTACTTTAAGTCTGCATCATTTATTTGGTGTGCAATATCTGAGGCTGTAAACTTTAATTAACTCATCTTCTGCAGAAGAGGTAACTCTGGATCTTCCTTTCCTGTGGCGGTCCTCATGTCAGCCTGTTTCATCGTAGCGCTTTTCGCAACTGCACTTGAAGAAATTTTACGGATTGACTGACCTTCATGTTTTAAAGTAGTGATGGGATGTTGTTTCTCTTTGCTTATTTGGGCTGTTCTTGCCATAATATGGACTTGGTCTTTTACCAAATAGGGCTATCTTCTGTATACCACCCCTACCTTGTCACAACACAACTGATTGGCTCAAATGCATGAAGAAAAATAAATTAAAATGAACTTTTATCAAGGCACACCTGTTCATTGAAATGCATTCCAGGTGACTACATCATGAAGCTGGTTGAGAGAATGCCAAGAGTGTGCAAAGCTGTAATCAAGGCAAAGGGTGGCTACTTTGGAGAATCTCAAATATGAAATATATTTTGATTAAACACTTTTTTGGTTACTACATGATTCCATAGATGTTATTTCATAGTTTTGATGCCTTCACTATTATTCTATAATTTTGTGTGTGTCCACACGTTTGACTGGTACTGTGTCTATATAGCTAGCTTGCTGAAATAATAACAAAAACAAAGTTTAGCTATTTGATCATGCCCAAATATTAATGATGTCTGGAATCCGACACTGTTTCACTGGATTTATCTTACGGCAAGAGTCAGACAAACGTCAAACCTCAACATGCTAACAGATCGTATAGGCACAGTTTAGCTGAGACTCATCTCTTGACAGGTAGGCTGATATTTTTTTTCAGAAAAATACTATTTTTCACCTGACTTGGAGTATATAGTATGTCTGTTTTAACTGAAATGGTGCTCCCATAACGTTCATTAGCTGGCTAAGGTTAGCATGCTAGCTAGTTACACTGACAGCTGTCAGTCAGTGCCCTACTTGTTATTTCTCTGCTACACATGGAAATCACCACAACATTCCCACCCCCAATTCCTGAATATGTATTAGCAGCCTGCATCAGTCTTCGAGGTGGAACCTAAATGAGAATTTCCGCTCTGACAGGAATTATTTGAAATTGGTGCGGCAACTTCCTCTGAGGTGGGCCTTTTTTTAACTTCAAATTAGCCTATGCTTACCTGGCAGAATGATATCATGATTATTTTTCAAGAATCCAGTGGGTATTTGTTTTTGCAGACTCTACCATCACGTGCACTACAAAAACACAGCCTCTTCCTAGTTGTGCAATTTAAGGGTAACTACATCCAAAAATTCAAATGTCTTAGATTTTTCCAGACCTCAGTGGTCATTTGATTTGTGTAAACATTGTTGGGAACTTAGAACATCCAATTTGTTGTTTTTCTATTATGAAATTATATCTTTTTTTGTTACTTAATTGGGAAAAAAATTAACATAAAAAAAAAAGTAAATGTGGGCTATTTACTTCATTTATCTGTTTTAATAAAATACATAATTTGAATAACAAACCATGGTGGCAATTTATATCTTGCTGTAAATAAGACTTTAATCTCAAAGACAGGTTAAAGGTTTAACACAGGATGCCTGGCTGTCTACTTTTGTTTTGGGGGCTGGCTACTCTATGTACTTGTGGAAAACACTAAGCTATATAGGATGAGCCATGACTAGAATATAGTATATACATATGAAGTGGTAAAACAGTTTATTAAAGTGACGAGTGTTCAATGACTGTGTACAGTGCCGTGACCCATGTCATCCAAAAGGTTATACTTTTGAATAATCTGTCCACAGAACATTCTTTCAAGAGTCTTGATGTTCTTCCAGGTGCTTTTTGGCAAACTTGAGTCTACTTTTTGGATGACATGGGTCCCCTCATGCCAATGGTTAAGCATGGTGGTGGTAGTGTGATGGTGTGGGGATGCTTTGCTGCCTCAGGACCTGGATGACTTGCCTTAATAAAAGAAACCATGAATTCTGCTCTGTATCAGAGAATTCTACAGAACAATGTCAGGCCGTCCGTCTGTGAGCTGAACCTGAAGTGCAGCTGGGTCATGCAGCACCTGGATGACAATGATCCAGAACACACAATCAAGTCTACATGAAAATCACTAAAAAGCAACAAATTAGAATTTTTGGAATGGCCTAGTCAAAGTCCAGACCTTATTCCAATTGAGATGTTGTGGCATTTCATGCTTGAAAAGTTAAAGCAGTTCTGCATGCAAGAGTGGGCCAAAATTCCTCCATAGTCATTGCAGCTCCCTAGTGGCGCAGCGGTCTAAGTCACTGCATCTGAGTGCTAGAGGCGTCACTACAGACCCTGGTTTGATTCCAGGCTGTATCACAACCGGCCGTGATTGGGAGTCCCATAGGGCGGCGTGTAATTAGCCCAGCGTCGTTAGAGTTTGGCCGGGGTAGGCCGTCATTGTAAGTAATAAGAATTTGTTCTCTGGCTTGCCTAATTCAGTTAAATAAACAAATGTGGCACAATCAGTTATTGAGTGTAAGGGGGCAATTGCTTTTTCACACAGGGGAATTGGGTGTTGCTTAACTTTTGTTAATTTAATAAAAAGATTGGGTTATTTGTAAACTCAAGTTCCCTTTATCTAATATCTAAGATCTGATTCCGTATAAAAATTTTTTTTAGCAAAAATAGAGAGAATCAGAAAGGGGGCAAATACTTTTTCACGGCACAACATAGGACTGCAGTCTCTAAAGTGCAAGGTAGAGTATTGGGTGGTAGCTGGCCAGTGTCCTTTAGTGTGACCATTGGCCACTGTTTAGGGCCCCTGAAGTGTTCTCTTGGACCTGAGAGAAGCCTTTTCCAGCGAGGCCATTGACTATTAAGAGCTGCTGCCGCAACAGGGCCCTTGGCTCAACAGGCCCTACCTCACCCCTCAGCTGGTGGAGACGTCTCACATACCTTTCCTTTCTCTACCGCTCCCCACTCCATAATTTCCTCTGGCTGTGTGCATAGACCCATGCATTTCCATCTGTCGGTCTGTGCTCCAACCTGCTGCTGCTTGCAATCAATAAAATAATACCATGATTTTGAGTATTTTCACAAAATGTATCCAAAGGATGGAAATAGTTATCAAAGTTGGCATATTTATATTTTTGGCCTTACCCAGGCTTCCTTTTTAAAGTTGCAATATATAACCTTTAGGGTGACCTGACCAAATTCACATAGAAATGTGAGTTATAGATCTGTCATTCTCATTGAAAGCAAGTCTAAGAAGTTGTAGATCTGTTCTATGTGCGATATTTCTACACTTCACATGTTGAATTTTAGTTTTTGCATCTTTTGCTTTCTGTTTTGTACACCAGCTTAAAACAGCTGAAAGTACAATATTTTTGCTTATGGAAAATATATTTCACAGCGTTTTAGATGTTACAATTATTCTTTACACTGTACTGGCTTGTTAGGTCACAAACTGAAATTAAGCGAACTGTTAGAATTTTAGCAAACAGGAAATGGCAGAGTGATTTCTGCACACGTACACAAATCTTTTCTGTATAAAATGGGCCGTAACTAAAGAATGTGCAGATATCTGGAACTTGACTGTGGAGGTATATTATGTTAACCAATATATAAACAAAATATGACATCACATTTTTTTGTTTCTATTTTTCTATATTCATAAATTTTATGTAAAATATTTTGTTTTATTGATATCAAATGGAGCAAGCAAAGCTTCATATGACACATTTGAGCTTTTTTAGCACCTACAGATGAAGCATTATGGAGTCTAACAGAAGGCCTGGGTAAGGCCAAAGTGTCATAAATATGCAAACTTTGATGAATTATTTCTCTATTATGATTTTAATATGTCATCAGTCCTTCCTCCAAATGACCATTCTATGGAGCCAATTTTGTGGAAAAAAATGTGTCCTGGTTTTGTATGGAATTACTCTTTAGCGAGTGCCAGGCTTTTGACCCTGGTATAAAAGCAGGCAGTGGCTGAATTGGGTTGTCATTTTTTGAGGAATCCTGCTGGTACTAGGTTTTGTTCATTGTGTTTGAGTTAAAGTATTTTTAGTGCTACTGTAGCTTGGCTGTAGTGATTTATCCTGTTCCAGTGGGACTGTCAATCATCCTTCTCTATAGATTTTGGAAGATTCTGTTCCCGCCTCCTGGCAGGTCTTGCTCTCTCTGGCTTGGGGGCACGGTAGTGGGTGCCGGGCGTTGCCTGTGGTTCTGACAGTCTGATACTGTTAGGCCTTCGGTCGTCTGTCTGTCATCCTGCTCCCAAGCCATGTCACACCACCCTCAGCCTCCGAAATGCCTCCAGAATATGAGAGGAGCAGGAGAGCGATGTAAGACCATCAAGGCTGCTGGTGCCTGAGGGGAAAGGAACAGGCAATCATCCACTCCTCTCATTCCCTTTAGCTCTGATCTCTCTACGGTTTCTTCTGCTGATCACAGTATTACAGCAACCATACTGATGAGCTTTTCCAATGCTATGAGTCCTATGAGAACACCTCCTAGAGAACCGTTGTTTCTTTGTCTTCCTGTTCTTTATTTGTTGTCCTGGCTCTATTCTGCTGTAGCCTCCCCTGTAACCTGTACACAGCCCCATGTACAGTGTGTCCAGTAGACGTTTTCTCTCCGTCTGCTGGTCTTTAGATTGTAAAAGTCTAGTTCTGCCTTGGGTTTCCTTTCATTCCACCATTGAGATATAAATAGTGTGTTCTTATTCTATGGTTTCTATGATGATTGAATGGCACAGTGGGGGCTTCAGTTCTATGCTATTCGGTTATATGGAGCAACACACTCTGTCTGCCAAGCCCACTGTCTGACTGTTACATATGATGTGAATCTCCTTTACCAGCTACCTTTTGGGAAACAGTAGGAAAGATGGGCTACTTTGAAGCTAGAAAGAAGCTACGTAAAGATATTTTGATGCTAGTCACCTTTTTCAGATCTTTTGGTGCCTGCTTTGATGTGTAACTCGTTTTGATCAGTGCTGACATCAGTGGTGTCAAAACATCAGCGGTGCCTTTTCATCTATTGATTGGCCAGCCAGGTTTAAGCTCCTGTCACTGCTGATAGACTTGATTAGCCAGAAATACAGATAGAGGACAAACCATGGGAGAGAATAAGGAGTTTTTGATTGATTTGTCTAATAACCCCGAGATTGGGTAAATAAGGTGGTTGTGGGGGAGTGAAAGAACCAAGGCAAGGAAGGAAGAGTGCAGAGTGGAAGGAAGGAGTCTGAGGAAGGGAGGAGAAGCTGGCTGGTGAGTACAGTAAATTATGGTATGTGGAGAGGCCAGGCCATCCATGAATGAATTAGGCAAGCACTCTAGGCAGCTATACTTTGAGCAACTCTGAGTACCTGCCACCTTGTATCTGTCTCCTGTGTGCCTGCCTGTTCCAGTGGACTGGCTGCGTCCCAAATGGTACCATATTTCTCCGTAGTCCACTACTTTTGACCAGGGCCCGTATGAGGGAATATTGTGCCATTTTAGGATGAAGTGGAACTCAGCGAGCCATGCAGGGTTCATCCTCAGTCCTCACACCGCCCTGGATGTGTGATGATCACACCAATTTAGAGGCTACATGGCATGTGTAGGACATGCATGCAGGCCAAATCAAGCGGAGTTGGCTGTGCTGGATCAATTCTGTTGCATGGTCTAGGCCTGTGTTTAATCTTTTTGTTAACCTTGGTGCCTTGTGGCGTGTCACGCTGAAGGCTATGCATGATCCTCAGAAAGCTCCTTTGTTAAAGAGTTGAAGGTCTAATACAGAACCCTATATTTGCTGAAACCCAACTCCCCTGTGAATCTCTTTCATTTAATGGCACAATGTTAAGTGTTTGATAAATGGATCGAAAAAAGCAATTTTGAAGAAAAAAACGACTTATCCTAACTTTTCTCGTTTGAGCTTGGAGATTTAGGTTGATACTTCTGTTTTCATGTTTTCAGCAGTCTCTGCCAAGCAGATGGAGAGAGTGGTAGATAGATGGATGCTTCAGTCAGTGCTACAGGATAAATGATCAGACTGCCACTCTGCCCCTGCCAATTTTCTCTCACAAAACAACTCTCCTCTCCTGACACTCTCTAAAGTACTGTTGCCATTACAACTCCCTCTCAAGTCCCTACCCCAGATTCTCTCTAGGAATGCAGCAGGGGTCATTTACGGATAGTGTTCCTTTAATGGCCGCCCTCTCTCTCCCTCCCTGGTCTCGTTTCAAGCCAGAGGTCTAGAGGTCTGTCTAGACGGCCTGCTGTCCCACACTGCTTTAATTGTAGCCTGTGGTTTGGTGAGAGGCCGTTTTAGGTTGGGCCTCCTGTGTGTGTGTGTGTGTGTGTGTGTGTGTGTGTGTGTGTGTGTATTTTGTGTGTTTCTTTGCAGTGTGTGTAGTGTGTCTAGCCTACACACTAAATTTGCAAGTGTCAAAATCTTGGTTTTGAGATACAGTAAGTGTTCTGAGTGATTCTAGTGGGGTTAACACCAGTGAGATTGAAATTGACACGTTATTTGAATCCCAGTGGAATCTCCCCTGCGTGGTCTTACTCAACTGTGTTGAGTTCATTTCCGTTAACTCTTTGACTATATATATTATACATTTGATAAGACCTTTAATTATAGCCAGCGTATTGTGACTTGCAGGTCTGATGTGGACCATTCAAACACATTCACTTGGGCAGTCACTTGTTGAAGGCCTCAGGACTACAATTTATTGAATGCAACCACCACCATGTCTCTGTCACTAACAAACAGTCATGGGTGGGTATTGCTCACATTCATTCAAAAGGCATGTTGGGAAATATGCAAATAAGGCTTTACCCCTCAAAAAAACAACTGTAACACTAAATGTGTAATTGTTAGTATAACACTATTTTGTGCTTCGTGGTTTACATATAATTTCTAAGAAAGTATTACATTTTAACACTGTGGGTGTTAAGATTCTGATCTCAAATTTGCTTTGTATGTAAGATCACAGGAGCTGAGTCATTTGCTGCAGGCTGGGTGTAGTGCTAGGCCCACTACATCTGGCTTGTGATGGCTGAATCTCTGCATGATGGCACGTTTGTGCACACGCACACATACACACCCCTCTCCCCAACCATCCCTGTGTAACCTGAGCTATGGGGCCAAAGGCTAACCAATAACAACTCTAGTCTGGATTCTCCTGTTGCTGTGAAAGCATTAGCAACTCTTTCCTTCTACTTAAGGGTCACACACATCACACAGAATTAGGATCTAGCCTTCATCTGCCGATCGTTCAGTGTTTTAGTGACCACCCGCTGTAGACGTCTGACTGATCCCATTTTTCACCTGATTCTACATGTAAAATTGTTGCGCACTCGGCTCACAAATTATGTTCAGAAGACTGAGGTGATAATTCCTCTCGGCCAGAAAACGCTATTGGTGTGTCTGAGCCCTTACGGTGTGTTCTATAGTGTCTTCAGTTGCAACCCAGTATCAACCACATTGTGTACTTGCAAACCACACCTGTTCTTATCACATTTATCCTGCAATTACTGCTCTGAAAGAACATCCCTACCTGTTGTGCACTAAGAGTGACCATTTTCATATTACAGAACTGGTGTATATTCCAGACATATTGAAACATGTTAAGCTGTTGACTTGGCTATGCTTTTCTTTTTTACCAGATGTACTTCTTACTTTTATCAGAACAAGCGCTTCTTTATTTTTACCAGCTTCTGTATATTCACTAAAACCCATTCCCTTTCTCCTCTCTCAGCATTGCAGTGCGACTGCCAGTGGTGTAGTAACAGTACCTGCTACACGGATGGCCTGTGTTTTGTGTCCTTCGTCAAGTCGGGCAGTAAGATGGTGGCACAGGGGAGCAGGTGTTTACTGGAGGCAGACCTCATCCCTAAAGACAGGCCGTTCTTCTGCGCCCCTTCCAAGAAGGAGAACACCGGTGTTGTCCCTGTCTGCTGCAACAGAGACATGTGTAACAAAGACCTCAACCCAGAAGACTACTCAGAGACATGTAAGTGTCTGATATGTCTCGGGTCTCTCTCATCTTTCACACACTCGCATGCCAAGTCCTAAATTGGCTACTAGCTCATAGGCAACTACCTAATGTGAAGTGCATCTGTGTAGATCTGAAAGGAGGAAGTCATAATATGAAAATGTTGCCCATCATATTACCTTATACTTTCCTAATCATTTCAGATGTACAAAAAATGTTTTGGGGGTAGGTGCTAGGAATATATGTGGTATTGGGTGACGCAATCTAAACAGTAAAGCAGAGAACTGATTGCGAGACAATATATTTGTAAAGCATGTTTGATCCTCCATTCACTATTCTACAATAGAATAAGGGTATGTCCCCTGCACAAAGCATTCCCTGTACTTTTTTGGACTATGGATCTTGAAAATATGTTGCAGAATTGTCTGTGTTACTGTGTGTGCACGCTCTGCATAAGTACAATTTGAATCTTTCTGACATTCTGCTGCTCTTTCAGTTTGTCGCCTGCTTTGTGAAATATGAACCCATATGTACAGGCCCAAGTCATTTTTCAGCTCTGATTATTGGATGTTAGGTCATTTTTATAAGAGCAGGAGGTGATTGTTAGTGATACTATTCTCCCAGCAACAACCCATGTTTCTTCATGAGTTATTTGCTTTCTCCCTGCAAGGCTCTACCTGTTTATTTTTATAGCACTCTCACTCATGCGGGAGAGTTACAATTTAATGCCCAGTATCCTGGACACGGATGCACATTCCATTGAACAAGCTTTTTAGTTTAAGACAGTCTTAATCTGTTCAGGAAACTGGCACTATATGTCACTGAATATTGGTGAATATATCTGAAGCAATGTCTCTGCTTGGACACGCTGTCGGGTTCTGCTCTTGTGGTCAGAAAGAAGCACCTCACTGCTCCCGTTCTTGATCATGGGTCTGAAACTGCCTCCATGCTGTGCTTCTCAGTATGATAGTCAGCAGATATCCTCTCTCACCATACTGTCATTCAGTAATAGCAGGGCCATTCGTAAGCCTTCCTCTGTGACTATTGGAAAGATTTGACAGGCTGCAGTCGCCAGGCAGTTGGATGATTGAAAAGCTCCAGAAGCAAGCTCTTATTCTGAGAGCTGAAAGTGTCTGACTTAAAGTTCCATTAATATTGGATCACCCTCACGTCTCAGATCACACTCCTCTGATTCTCAGCAAGTCAATTAGAGAAAGTCTAGCCAGTATCAGGAAATGCTTTTGAATTTAAACCGGGCCGTTGCAATGTTTTTCAAAGGAACTCTATCAGTTCTTGCTTTTTATAATCACTGTCCAATGCATGTGTGTTAGTATGGCACAACATTAACCCCAGTCTCGTCCCCCTCCAGTCCCCACAAGCCGTACCCCTCCACTGAGCCCAGTGACCCTGGCGGCCGTCATCGCGGGACCGGTGTGTGTGCTGTGTTTCGTGCTGCTGCTGGTGTTCTATGTGTGCCACAGCCGCTCGATCATCCATCACCGCGTGCCCAACGAGGAAGACCCTGCCATGGACCATCCCTTCCTGGCCGACGGCCACACCCTCAAAAACCTCATCTACGACATGACCACCTCAGGCTCCGGATCAGGTGAGTTTTGTGGTTCGATGTACTACTGTACATTCATCACACCCTTTGGGAGATTTGTTTTAAACACATTGAGTTTAATGGAGGAGATGTAGCATGCTCTACTATGGTACCGCTAAAGCTCTGTACAAGATGTCCGGTTTTATCTTCGTAAATATGTTCCTAGAGTTAACATAATGGTGTCCCATCTCCCTACCAATACAGTTTTTGCACCTTGGGGTGCTAGAATCTCCCTTAGGATAGATTTACGTATTCCTTCTATTTAAAGGTGGGATGCTATATCAGCCCAATGCACAAAGTCTGACTGTAGGCACTTTCAAATGTCATTTACTGACAGGGTTATGTAAGTTGTTCTGAAAATGCCTAGAAGTTGTTTCTATAGAGCTGCAATACTGACCTTGGGAACGCTTACAGTTTCTCATACTAAATGGGTTGTATTAAAGAAGTTCTTCAATACTGTAGTTTTCTATGGAGTGGTCCGCAAGATGTAAGTGAGAGCCAATAAGCTGCTGAAAATGTTCTTAGCTATGAATGTTTCAGCGAATGATAAGAGACGTGAGTGTTTCATCAGTAATACATCAGTTTAGCAGCCGGTTAGGCTGTGACGTACAGCTACCAGTCAAGGACCATCATTCAATCATGGAAACAGAATCGTATTAATCTAATTCAATCAGAAAAATAGAATTGTGGCCATCATTCCATAATGGCTTTAACATGAACTGTCCATAGAACTGGAGATGAAAAGTTATTCAGCAACTTGATATCAGCCTTCAATTGATAGCGAGGTCGTGACAGTATTTGCTTTTCTCTGCCCTGGCACCAATTTACTGGTTATTCTCTCTGCTCATTGAGTTTAATGTCCAGGTTCAAGAGAATGTAAAATAATTCAGACCACCCATGCAGCTGGAACGTGGGCAGAAGCACGCTCTAGAACAGGGTTTCCCAAACACCTCTGCCTCTTCCCCAGGTGCACATTTTTTTTTTTGCCTTAGCAATACACTGCTGATTTTAAAATAATCAAAGCTTGATGATGAGTTGGTTATTTAAATCAGCTGTCTAGTACTAGGGCAAAAACCCTAGTACTAGACTAGGGTTGTTTTGAGGCCAACTCTGGCTTCAAAGCAGAGTTGTTTGAAGGCTCTAGACTGTTTTATGTACAGTATACCAGGTGAAACCAGACAGACAGGACCTCCAAGGTACAGAATGAGAGGATACTGTCAAACAGACAGTGTTTAGATTGTTACATTTTCTTTGACATCTTTGAAACAGAGAGTAGCTGCAGGTCTGACTGTTGATGTCTTCCTACTGTACCTCTGTCTCCCTCAGTGTTCTTCTGGCCTTGTGCACACATTGGATTTGTGGACAGAAAGACCTATTCCATTTTTGGATCCAATTGCCTGCTTTTAATCCGCGTCTTCAGTGTCTCTTCCACACAACCACTATCACAGTTACAAGTTCCTCTCACCTTGCTGTATAGAACTGCTTTCAAACTTCTCCTAAAACCCTGGCCTCATAATAACTGGGCTCCCTCTCCATACCCCCGCCCCCTCGCAGGTCTGCCCCTATTGGTGCAGAGGACCATAGCCAGGACCATCATCCTGCAGGAGAGCATCGGAAAGGGGAGGTTTGGTGAGGTGTGGCGGGGCCGCTGGCGAGGAGAGGAGGTGGCTGTTAAGATCTTCTCATCCCGGGAGGAGCGCTCGTGGTTCCGTGAGGCCGAGATCTACCAGACAGTCATGCTTCGCCACGAAAACATCCTGGGCTTCATTGCCGCTGACAACAAAGGTCAGAGGGAATATTGGAACAGGGTAGTGTTCAGTAGGGAGAAACATTTTTGAAACAGGGAGGTACGTGTCCAATAAGAGCCCAGATTTTCATTTTCTGTAGGAAATGTTTTGATAGTGTGCCCTACTGAACATGACTCTGTATTGATCCTATTTTCTATGACCTATGATGCTCTTAATTTGACAAGCAGATGGAACTGGGTATTTGGGACCAAGATAGTATAGTCAGGATACTAGCAGGCAGGCGTTGTGTAAAGTGTAGCTCACCAAACTGCTCTTTCTCTCTCTCTCACTGTTCTCTCTCTCCTTTCCTCTCAGATAACGGCAC
Source organism: Brachymystax lenok tsinlingensis (assembly GCA_030435695.1). Lineage (NCBI taxonomy): Eukaryota > Metazoa > Chordata > Actinopteri > Salmoniformes > Salmonidae > Brachymystax > Brachymystax lenok. The sequence continues at coordinate 24,168,219 of CM059788.1, read as the reverse complement.
GTGGACCCAACTGTGGCTGGTATCAGATTACCATGAGCACGGCTCCCTTTTTGACTACCTGAACAGGTACACGGTGACAGTGGAGGGCATGATCAAGCTGTCCCTGTCCACCTCCAGCGGCCTGGCTCACCTGCACATGGAGATTGTTGGCACGCAAGGTGAGGAGGACCAATCAAAATGTGTCTCTTAATGTACTTCGTATAGCATATGTATCCACATAACATGCACATAGTTATGAAATGTAGTGGTTTTACTCTGCACTCAGATATTCCTTTCTCTGCATCTGTATTCCTTTTCCTCTTCTCTCTCACTTTTCCTCCCCCGCTCGCACTCTCTCCCCCACTCACTGTCTCTCTCTCCATTTACCATCTTCCCCCTGTTCTCCTCCCCACAGGTAAACCTGCCATCGCCCACCGCGACCTGAAGTCTAAGAACATCCTGGTGAAGAAGAATGGTACTTGCTGCATCGCTGACCTGGGATTGGCTGTCCGCCATGACTCTGCCACTGACACCATCGACATCGCCCCCAATCACAGAGTTGGAACCAAGAGGTGACTGCCTGCACGGCCAGAGAAACAAGTGTCTGCGATACACACAGAAGGAGAAACACACATACACTGAACACACACAGAAACGGATACAGACACACATACACACACACAGAGAGAGAAACCTCACAAAATGCAACAACTACTTTAGATTAGGTAGAACTCAATTATGTTACATTATTTTGCTTGGGTCCCTTAATCCACACGGCTGTGTATGCCCTCATTGGTGTGCAGTCAGTATTGAGTCTGTCTTGGGCTGAGGCTCGGGGAAAATGACATCTGAGTCATTGGGCCTGTTGACATTGGATGCCTGTGAGTGATAGAGTGAGCGGAGGAGTGATGACGAGAGAGACTGCTGAGTGGATACAGCGTTATCTCTATTAAATATTAAACCGCTCAGTGGAAGGAGCGTGTTGGCAAAGCATAGCTATCTGATCCGATTGGTCCATTACACTTCTCGCGTAACAGTGTAAAACATGGTTAAAATGATCATTTTGATATCATGAAGGGTGAGTTCTTGCATCCATAGCTCGGTCTATGAATTTGAGAGTGATTAAATTTCTCCAGCCCCATCCCTCAGCTGTTTACTGAGCCAGGGGGGAGGCGGCCCCTTTGTTATTGTTTCTACTGCTGATTACCGCTTTAAGGTATTGCCTGCATTATCACTAATGTTCATTGTTTTGGGTATCATAATTAAGAGGACAGTGTCCAGTGTCGTTCCCGCAATGATATAAGGAATGGACAAGGATGTTTAAAAGAGTAGATGAGGATGTGAAAATGGTTCCGTGTAAAACAATGTAATCATGTGTCAGGCTAAGGCTATACAGAGGGATGGAAGGGGGTGTGAGGGGAAGTGTGAAAGGAAGACTGTTGTGTGAAGGAGGAGGGAGGAAGGTTGGAGCTGAAGTGTTGCAGCGTGGGGCATGTAGAGCAGTGCTGGGGGGCTTGGCTGGTCACAGCGGTCACCGGGGAGGCACTGGGCAGGAGCATGTCACAGCTAATCTGCTTAACTGATGTGGTCTTTCTGTGTGTGCTGTCAACCCCACTTAAACGCACACGCACACTGACGTGCGTACGAACACGTTATGTTCTTCTGTCCTCGTGGAGACTTAAAATTAAATTTCGTTCAAAATCCAATTTTCCCTAACCCCAAACCTAACCCTTGCATAACCCTAACAACCCATAACCTAACCTCTAAGCTTAAAATAGCCTTTGTCCTCATGGGGACGTGGAAATGTTCTTTGTTTTACTATCCTTGTGGGGACGTTTGAGGATTTTAGGTCCCCACAAGGACAGAAGAACCCCCCACACACACACACACACACACACACCTCCCCTTCCCCCCACCAGGCTACGCTGCAGTGTGTGACAGTGTGCTAATGTGTCGCCTGGCTTTGTCTTCTTGCCACACTCTGCCCTTCCTGTCCTTTCATGTACACTGTGATGGACCGTGAACTCTAACCTACTACAGCCCCTCACTCGCTTGGTCTTGCTCGCGCTCTCCCTCTCTCTTTTTCTCTCTCTCTTTCTCGCTCTCTCTCTCCCGCTTTCCCTCTCACTGCATGGCTCGACTCAATCAGATCATCACGTAGTGAAGGATTGGACAATAGCCTGAGAGTGTACAGGGTCACTCAAGATACTCTGAGAATAAAGAGATAATGTTGTCACTCTGTCTGAGAGGCTAAAGGGAACTGTCTGGTGAATGTCTCCTCAGGTACATGGCCCCTGAAGTCCTGGATGACTCCATAAACATGAAGCATTTTGAGTCATTCAAGCGGGCAGATATCTACGCCATGGGCCTGGTGTTTTGGGAGATCGCCCGGAGATGCTCAATAGGAGGTGAGCTAACACTATGCTCCTTTTAGCACCGAGTTGTTTTGGCCCAAAGGACCTTGGCTAATTCTGAAGCATCAAGTTTCTTACACAGTGCTGCCAGCCACCGACACAAGGCTTTGGATCTGTGGGATTCTGACTCTTCTCTCATCTGTCCCTTTTAAGGCTTGGTGTCATATTTGTCATTCTCTGATATTTTCAACACTTTCTGTCAGAATTGTATCGTAGATTGCCATTGGCCTGTGTTCTTAGATTGGAATTGGCCTTTATTCTGTGTAAGCATTTGTCTAATCCAATCCTGTGTCTGTTGCCCCCCAGGTATCCACGAGGACTACCAGCTGCCCTACTATGACCTGGTCCAGCCAGACCCCTCGGTGGAGGAGATGAGGAGGGTGGTGTGTGACCAGAAACTACGGGCCAACATCCCCAACAGGTGGCAGAGCTGTGAGGTATTACACCATGCACTTCTTGCCTTGCTGTACTTCACTGCCCTTAGGAATATCATCCATTTTGTTTCTCGCTCCCTCTCTCTGTTTCTTGGTTGGTCTGTCTGCCTCTGCTCTGTCTCCGTCTCTTGCTTTCTATCTTTCTCTATTGTTTGCTCTCTACTCTACCTTCGATCTCCTGCAAACAGTCTTCCCACTTCATCATCACTAGATCCACTCTCCCTCTCCTCCATCTTTATTGATGTGCTTTTTATTGCTGGAGAACAGACAATTAGATGACATCCAATTTGCAGTAATAAAGATTCCTAATCAAATCATCATCCCCTGCAAGGTTACAATGGCTGCTGCCAGAGCATCCGCATCCCAGGTCAGCTGTAAAGCAAACCACTGGAATGATGGCCAAGCTTGTGAATATTAAATGGCCCATCAGTCTAACTGGCCCATCAGTCTGTTCACTCTTGTCTGTCTGCGGTTGGAGAAACGAGGCAGAAATGAGTGGTTTTAAATCACTCAAAGCTGACATGCTAAATTGACCTGAAGAGCACATCAGGGACACATGTCTATGCTGCTCCACACTTTAAACCTGGAGATGGACTGGTGTTCTTTCAGCAGTGCTGAGCTTTCTCTCTCTGTCTCTATAATGTTGCCAATGCTAAGGCATTAACATTTCCACAGCTCGGCTGCGTGGGTGCGAGCCGCCGGCATACATACACACACGTAGCAGCAGCCTTTAGTTAAGAGAATGAGTTTATCTGGATGTCTAGACAGGTCTGTTTCAATCAGGGTCATGTTGTGTAGATGTCTCCTCTCTAATAAGCAAAGCATTCACACAGACCGCTGGTTCTGAAGCGGGGCACATGTCCGTGACTTCTCGACAATGACAATGAAACGCAGTGTTGGTTCAGGAACTCTGTTTTATTATAAGATGCGGTAAAGATGTCAATGGAACGCAGACCATGGGGGATAGAAAGACGCCGGATTGGTGCACATTCAACAAATCTGATCTAACAAATGGGACATTGGCAGTGGTGGAAAAAGTATCAAATTTTCATACTTGAGTAAAAGTAAAGATACCTTAATAGAAAATGACTCAAGTGAAAGTCACCCAGTAAAATACTACTTGAGTATAATATACTTAAATATCAGAAGTAAATGTAATTGCTAAAATATATTTAAGTATCAAAAGTAAAAGTATAAATCATTTAAAATTCCTTATATTAAGCAAACTAGACGGCACCATTTTCTTGGTTTTTGTAATGTACGGATAGCCAGGGCACACTCGAACACTCAGCCATCATTTACAAACGAAGCATGTGTGTTTAGTGAGTCCGCCAGATCAGAGGCAGTAGGGACCACGTATTCACTTGATAAGTGTGTGAATGGACCATTTTCCTGTCCTGCTAAGCATTTTAAAATGTAACAAGTACCTTTTGGGTGTCAAGGAAAATGTATGGAGTAAAAAGTACATAATTTTCTTTAAGAATGTAGTGAAGTAAAAGTTGTCTAATTTATAAATAGTAAAGTACAGATACCCCCAAAAAACGACTTAAGTAGTACTTTAAAGTATTTTTACTTAAGGTCATCCATCATCATTGATTGTAACTGGCCCACAATGTGGTTACTAATGTTAGATTTTGATATGTGGCTGTTTTTGCTACATAACACTTAGAGGTAGTCCCTTTTCAAGTTTAGAAGAATTTGAATGCTCCCGTTCATAAACAGTGGCTTCGGAAAGTATTCAGACCTTTTGACTTTTTCCGCATTTTGTTACGTTAAAGCCTTATCCTTAAGATGTTTCTACATCTTGATTGGAGTCCATCTGTTGTAAATTAAATTGATTGGACATGATTTGGAAAGGCACACACCTGTCTATATAAGGTCCCACAGTTGACTGTGCATGTCAGAGCAAAAACCAAGTCATGAGATCGTAGGAATTGTCTGTAGAGCTCCGAGACAGGATTGTGTCGAGACACAGATCTAGGAAAAGGAACCCAAAAAAGTCTGCAGCCTTGAAGGTCCCCAAGAACCCTTCCATCATTCTTAAATGGAAGAAGTTTGGAACCACCAAGACTCCCTAGAGCTGGCCTCCCGGCTAAACTGAGCAAGCGGGGGAGAAGGGCCTTGGTCAGGGAGGTGACCAAGAACCCGACGGTCACACTCTGACAGAGCTCTACAGTTCTTCTGTGCAGATAGGAGAACCTTGAAGAAGGATAACCATCCACCAATCAGGCTTTTATGATAGTGGCCAGATGGAAGCCACTCCTCAGTAAAAGACACACAACAGTCCACTTGGAGTGTGCCAAAAGGCACTGAAAGACTCTCAGACCATGAGAAACAAGATTCTCTGGTCTGTTGAAACCAAGATTGAACTCTGGCCTGAATGCCAAGCCTCATGTCTGGAAGAAACCTGGCACAATCCTTACAGTGAAGCATGGTGGTGGCAGCATCATGCTCTGGGGATGTTTTTCAGCGGCAGGGAGACTAGTCAGGATCGAGGACTAGATGTACAGAGATCCTTGATGAAAACCTGCTCCAGTGTGCTCAGGACCTCAGACTGGGGTGATGGTTCACCTTCCAACAGGACAACGACCCTAAGCATAGAGCCAAGACAACGGCAGTGGCTTCGGGACAAGTCTCTGAATGTCCTTGAGTGGCCCAGCCAGAGCCCGTACTTGAACCCTATCAAACATATCTGGAGAGACCTGAAAATAGCTGTGCAGCAATGATCCCCATCCAACCTCACAGAGCTTGAGAGGATCTGCAGAGAAGAATGGGAGAAACTCTCCAAATTCAGGTCGCCAAGCTTGTAGTGTCATACCCAAGAAGACTCAATGCTGTAATCGCTGCCAAAGTTGCTTCAACAAAGTACTGAGTAAAGGGTATGAATACTTATGTAAATGTGATATTTCAGTTTTGTGTTTTTAATACATTTGCAAACATTTCTAAAAACCTGTTTTTGCTTTGTCATTATGGGGTATTTTGTGTAGATTTATGAGGGGGAAAAAACGATTTAATACATTTTTGAATAAGGCTGTAACAAAGCAAAATGTGGATGAAGTCAAGGGGTCTGAATACTTTCCGAAGGCACTGTAAGCTGGTAACATAGCTAGCATAGAGATTTTAACAAGGCTAATCTGAAAACAAGGCTCCCTAAATTTTATCAGCATATCGAATGTGCGACCCGGGCTGGCAAAATCCTGGATTATTGTTATTCTAACTTCCGGGATGCATACAAGGCCATTCTTCGCCCTCCTTTCGGCAAGTCTGACCATGACTCCATTTTGTTGCTCCCAGCCTATAGACAGAAACTAAAACAGGAAACGCCCATGCTCAGGTTTGTTCAACGCTGGTCCGACCAATCTGATTCCACGCTTCAAGATTGCGAACCACTGCTTTTAACCAGGGTAAGGCGACTGGAAATATGACTGAATACAAACAGTGTAGCTATTCCCTCCGCAAGGCAATCAAACAAGCTAAGCATCAGTATAGAGACAAAGTAGAGTCACACAATTCAACGGCTCAGACACGAGAGGAATGTGGCAGGGTCTACAGTCAATCACGGACTACAAAAAGAAAACCAGCCCCGTCGCGGACCATGATGTCCTGCTCCCAGACAAACTAAACAACTTATTTGCTCGCTTTGAGGACAACACAGTGCCATCGACACGGCCCGCTACCAAAACCTGTGGGCTCACCTTCACCGCAGCCAACGTGAGTAAAACATTTTAAGGTGTTAACCCTCGTAAGGCTGCCGGCCCAGATGGCATCCCTGGCCGTGTCCTCAGCATTTACGGACATATTTAATCAATCCTTATCCCAGTCTGCTGTTCCCACATGCTTCAAGAGGGCCACCATTGTTCCTGTTCCCAAGAAAGCTAAGGTAACTGAGCTAAATGACTATCGCCCCGTAGCACTCACTTCCGTCATCATGAAGTGCTTTGAGAGACTAGTCAAGGATCATATCACCTCCATCCTACCAGACACCCTAGACCCACTCCAATTTGCTTACCGCCCCAATAGGTCCACAGACAATGCAATCGCAATCACACTGCACACTGCCCTAACCCATCTGGACAAGAGGAATACCTATGTAAGAATGCTGTTCATCGACTACAGCTCAGCATTTAACACCATAGTACCCTCCAAACTCGTCATTAAGCTCGAGACCCTAGGTCTCGACCCATCCCTGTGCAACTGGGTCCTGGACTTCCTGACGGGCCGGCCCTAGGTGGTGAGGGTAGGAAACAACATCTCCACCCCGCTGATCCTCAACACTGGGGCCCCACAAGGGTGCGTTCTCAGCCCTCTCCTGTACTCCCTGTTCACCCATGACTGTGTGGCCAAGCACGCCTCCAACTCAATCATCAAGTTTGCTGACGACATTACAGTGGTAGGCTTGATTACCAACAACGACGAGACTGCCTACAGGGAGGAGGTGAGGAGATGATCGTGGACTTCAGGAAACAGCAGAGGGAGCAGCCCCCTATCCACATCGACGGGACAGTAGTGGAGAAGGTGGAAAGTTTTAAGTTCCTCGGCACACACATCACGGACAAACTGAAATGGTCCACCCACACAGACAGCGTGGTGAAGAAGGCGCAACAGCGCCTCTTCAACCTCAGGAGGCTGATGAAATTCGGCTTGTCACCAAAACACTCACAAACTTCTACAGATGCACAATCGAGAGCATCCTGTTGGGCTGTATCACTGCCTGGTACGGCAACTGCTCCGCCCACAACCGTAAGGCTCTCCAGAGGGTAGTGAGGACTGCACAACGAATCACCGGAGGTAAACTACCTGCCCTCCAGGACACCTACACCACCCGATGTCACAGGAAGGACAAAAAGATCATCAAGGACAACAACCACCCGAGCCACTGCCTGTTCACCCCGCTATCATCCAGGAGGCGAGGTCAGTATAGGTGCATCAAAGCTGGGACCGAGAGACTGAAAAACAACTTCTATCTCAAGGCCATCAGACTGTTAAATAGCCACCACTAACATTGAGTGGCTGCTGCCAACATACTGACTTAAATCTCTATCCACTTTAAATAATAGAAAATTGGATGTAACAAATGTATCACTAGCCACTTTAAACAATTTTGTATATAATGTTTACATATCTGACATTACTCATATCAAATGTATACACTGTACTCTATACCATCTACTGCATCTTGCCTATGCCGGTCAGCCATCGCTCATCCATATATTTATATGTACATACTCGTATTCATTCCTTTACACGTGTGTGTGTGTGTGTGTGTGTGTGTGTGTGTGTGTGTGTGTGTGTGTGTGTGTGTGTGTGTGTATATAAGGTAGTTGTTGTGAAATTGTTAGATTACTTGTTAGATACTACTGCATGGTCGGAACTAGAAGCACAAGCATTTCGCTACACTCACATTAACATCTGCTGATCATGTGTATGTGACAAATAAAATTTGATTTGATCAAATGTGATACCAAATATTTTACATAGCTAATTTTTCACACTCTTGATGTAAACATGTATTTTGGTGATTTTTGATCCACTGTTGCATGATTGAACAGAGATGGGCTATAGTATCCGTTACGTTTTTGAAATGTGTTTTTCAGTTACTTCTGAATATTTTGTCATTTTGTATTTTACTGGCCTGAACTACAATATAATGTATTTTGAAAAATGTTGCACACTTTCAAAATACAATATTTGTATACAATTTTTTATATAGCGGCTCACAATTTTGTGGCCCCTTGTCACACCAAATTTACTGCGTTGGTGTCAGAAGTGTGATGGCACCTAGCTTCTGCTAAATTAACAAAATGTTAGGTGAAAATGAACACTTGCAAACCACACAGGGTATTATTCTAATTATCTCTGTCCCCAAACAAGGCCACATTTTATTACAATACAAATGATTTGGACATAAGCATTTGTGCCAATTTTGATTTGATTTTAAATTATTTCAGTGGGAACAAACCCCGGTGGTAGTCATTCGTTTTAACTGCAATGCAGTTGATTGGTGACGATGACATGAACATGTATTGGGGTTGACATCCATACAAGCGTTGTACTGTGATTTTTACCACAACAGTGTGAAATAAACAGCCTAAATGTAGGCACCTTTTTCTGAGGGGCAATGAGGAGATTCGTGATCTTTCCCCCGCATTTCCATGGAATTTTTTGGGATGAGTTTCATTGACCCCTTTACCGCATCTATGCTGCCACGTATCTTCAAGAATCCTGAAACAAAAGAGAACATTCTGGTTAGAGTTGTGCATTCTGTGTGCCGACAATGCTTTGACATAAAGTCGCCAAAGTTGTTTGTTGCACAGGGCAGTAATTAAACCATGTTTCTACTGTGTTTAAAGCTGCCAATGTAATAGTACATGCTCTAGCGATGTGAAATATGTTATTAGAAGAACAAAGTGTTGGTTGAAGAATAATTATAGCATTTATTTAACCTAACGATGTGTTTTTCTCCATGTTGACGTGCCGTTGCAGAATAATTTGCGTCATGTGCGAGTCTTTAAGGAATATGTATTGGTTGATGGGAATAACATTGTTTATGATGCGTTGATATTTCCATGGAAAATTATGCGTTTATGGTTTCAATGTATTTTGGGCTATTGATTGGAAAGCGCAAGGGGGCTCCTGGAAACAGTAGGCCTACTTAGGTGCTTATTTGGCCTTTTCCTGAAAGCGAGCAGGTTTGGCAGGTAACAGGTTGGCAACAGTAGAGCCAACTCTGTCTATTTGCTGCTGAGAATATCTTTGATTTATCCAAGTCGTTATGTCAACGTTCTGTCTGTTACTTTTTGTACAAAAGTCTATTGGCCAATTCGTCCTTACTGTCCGATCCGCTGCCTCGGCTCATGCTTCACAGTAGGCTTTCAGTGTCCAGGCATACTACTGATTACAGCCCTGCATTCAACACCGTAGAATCACTGACACATCAACTCACTGACACATCAACAGGACCGCCAGGACCTTTGGCGGTGATCGGGAGATTGATAAATAGGGATGCTGTAGATTGGAATTCGGGCTTGTGGCTGTGGCCTGTATGTTGTAAGTCTGACCAGCCTCTTCACGTCAGACCTCTATTGCTTACTGGGTGACGTTGTCTTTGCTGAGATGTGCAGACTATGGGTTGAAGTCTTAGTTCAGACTTCTGCAAGTTCAACACCATGCTACTGAGTAGAGTCTCTGTCACTGTTTATCTCTCTCACGCTCATGAGCTCTTCACAACAGCAGTGATTCTACTTCAAAGGATGACATTGTGACTTGGGTTGCAAAGGAGGGGTATATTACTGGCTATATATTCAGAAGTTTACCAGTAAACTACCAGCATTTTGGTATCTTCCAAGGATTTTATGTAATCTATCACAAGACATCTAGTGGTCGTTTGTTGTACTTTAGATTATCACAGGTAATTATCTCTGGCCCTCTGTGGCATTATCACATGTAAAATATGAAATAATTAAGTAAGATATACATTTAAAAAACTTGAATGAAAAAGCTGTAAAACTATAAATTTAGTGAATACCATTGATGTTTAATATGATAAATTCCGCATGAAATATGCTTAATATTTTTACTTTATTTTACTTTGTGTTTTGGTTTCAAACTGGTGGCAGTTGTGAAAAAAGAAAATAGTTGGACAAGTTTCAGGGGTAATTGAAAAGAATCCCATTTTAAAATGTTTTTTTTTCATTAATTAAGCTATTTTCTCTTGAACCATATGGTCTCTCTACTAGAAATTCATGGTCGATGTGGACACAGATATGAATACTTAAAAAAAACAATTTTTTATTCAAGTACAAATTACCAAAGTTATGATGGATTGCCATAGAACTTCTGTTAATTACCAAAAATACTGAATATTCCGGTAAATTACCAGTAGCTTTGCATCTCTAATTGTGACATTGCTACAGATGTGGTGTATACTCTACGATTGGTGGGGGCAGCTACTATCTCAGTGCTCAACAACTTGTAAAACAAAATATGGGTGTGTTATTGCTGTTTGTGATGTTGACCCACTGTCTCCCCTGCCTCTGTCCCCTCCCCAGGTGCTGCGGGTGATGGCTAAGATCATGAGGGAGTGCTGGTACTCCAACGGAGCGGCCCGCCTCACTGCGCTGCGCATCAAGAAGTCCCTGTCCCAGCTCAGCCAGCAAGAGGGCATCAAGATGTAGACTAGAGGGCCAACACTACCTGTCTGGACTTTCTGTCTGTCCTCATTGCTATGTGCTGTTCTCTTCGACACCTCTTTCACTGAAGAGGGAGGGAGGGGATAGTACAATACAGGTGGGTGGGTGTACCTTTCAATATCTCATTCCTTCAAGGCTGATTGGAGAGATTGCTTCTCTGCTCTTCTCTGTTCTCCTCTGAGATTGCATCAGGACATGGGGGGATTCTGGATAACATTCTAGATGCTGGATGCAGAGACACAATCCCCTGTCCCTCCCGTTGTTTTGTCTGACTGTATCCATCCCTTCTTTCTTACCCCATGCAAGAAACGCTGGACTTTATTGGGACCTCCTGTAGGAATTCCATTGCAAATATTCTGTATCAAAGAAAATATGCATTGAAAGAAATTCTCAATTTTGATATACCTCTCTGGTCATTTCTCAAAGTACCAAGGTCAGTGTCTATTTAAGTGTTTTGTTTAAACATGATTAACTGTTACTTATATGAATTTCTTTATTTCACTTAATTTCTTTTACCTTAAAACATTTATTTTACAGAAGCCAGATCCATATTTTTGTATACTTTTTGTCAAGCAAAACAGGACATGACCTCATTAAGCTTCGTCAAATATGCAGTGAAATATGCAATATCTTGTTCATTGCTCTGTATATATGTTCCTTAAAGTGTATACCGTGCATTCAGAAAGTATTCAATCCCCTTGACTTATTCCACATTTGTTACGTTACAGTTGTATTCTAAAATTGATTAAATTGTTTTTAAATTGTTCTACACACAGTACCCATAATGACAAAGCAATTTTTTAAAATAAATGTTTGCAAATGTATTTAAAAAAAACACTACCTCTGTCAGGTTGGATGGGGAGTGTTGCTGGACAGCTTTTTTCAGGTCTCTCCAGAATTGTTTGATCTGGTTCAAGTCCGGGCTCTGGCTGGGCCACTCAAGGACATTCAGACTTTTCCCGAAGCCACTCCTGCATTGTCTTGGCTGTGTGCTTAGGGTCGTTGTCCTATTGGAAGGTGAACCTTCGCCCCAGTCTGAGGTCCTGAGCACTCTGGAGCAAGTTTTCAAGGATCTGTCTGTACTTTGCTCTGTTCATCTTTACCTCGATCCTGACAAGTCTCCCAGTCCTTAACACTGAAAAACATCCCCAGAGCATGATACTGCCACCATCATGCTTCACCGTAGGGATTGTGCCAGGTTTCTGCCAGATGTGACGCAATCTTAGTTTCATCTGGCCACTCTACCATAAAGGCCTGATTTGGTGGAGTCCTGCAAAGATATATATATATATTGTTAATTTAATAGTTTACAACCTTTTTCTCCCCAATTTCATGGTATGCAATTGGTAGTTAGTCTTGTCTCATCGCTGCAATTCTCGTACGAGGCGAAGGTTGAGAGCCGTGCGTCCTCCGAAACACAACCCAGCCATGTCGCACTGCTTCTTGACACAATGCCCACTTAACCCGGAAGCCAGCCACACCAATGTGACTGGAGGAAACACCATACACCTGGCGACTGTGTCAGCGTGCATTGCGCTCGGCGCGCCACAGGAGTCGCTAGAGCGCGATGGTACAAGAACATCCCTGCCGGTCAAACCCTTCCCTAACCCGGACGACGCTGGGCCAATTGTGAGCCGCCCCATGGGTCTCCCAGTCGTGGCCGTCTGCGACAGAGCCTGGACTTGAACCAGGATCTCTAGTGGCCTTAGACCACTGCGCCACTTGGGAGCTATGTTGGAGTGACCATCGGGTTCTTGGCCACATCTATGACCAAGGTCCTTCTCTCCCGATTGCTCAGTTTAGCCGGGTGGCCAGCTCTAGGAAGATGATTAGTGGTTCCAAACTTCTTCCATTATAAGAATGATGGCGACCTTCAATGCTGCAGACATTTTTTGTTACCCTTCCCCAGATCTGTGCCTCTACACAATCCTGTCTCGTAGCTCTACGGACAATTCCTTCAACCTCATTTTTACTCTGACTTGCACTGTCAACTGTGGGACCTTATAGAGACAGGTGTGTGCCTTTCCAAATCATTTTCAATCAATTGAATTTACCGCAGGTGGACTCAAATCAAGTTGTAGAAGTATCTCAAGGATGATCAATGTAAACAGGATGCAACTGAGCTCAATTTCGACTCTCATAGCAAAGGGTCTGACTACTTATGTAAGCAAGTTATTATTTTTAATAAAAGTGCAAAACTTTTTGAAAAAGCTGTGTTCGCTTTGTTGTTATGGGGTATTGTGTGTAGATTGATTAGTGGAAAATGTATTTAATTCATTTTAGAATAAGGCTCTAACGTAACAAGATGTGGAAAAAGTCAAGGGGTCTGAATACTTTCTGAATGCACTGTATATGAGTGGTTGTGTATGGGTGTACTCTATTCCAATGCATTTGGAGTGTGTGTGTGTGTGTGTGTGTGTGTGTGTGTGTGTGTGTACATTCTGTATGTATGTGTACATGCAGTACATCTTCGCTGATAGATATACATGTACCTCTATTTTATACAAACTGCTCTTTGGTATTTTAACCATAACATGGAAGTTCTCTGAATCAGTCATCCAATCATATGTTAATGTAGTAGTAGGAGGTTCTCTGAACAAATGGCTCCTCCCACTGCCATAGGAAATGATGCAGTGGAGATCAGGGTCGTATTCATTAGGCACCAAACATAAGAAAATGGACTGAAACAGGGTGTGTCTAATAAGATCAATGTTTTTAAACATTTTGCTAAGGTGTGCACTAATGAATAAAATCCAGGGTTGCCATTAGGCCTAAGCAACACCATGATACCAGTTTACCTGTCACTCTTCTCAGCATTAATACATCCTGTACAGTTTTAAGGGAAAGCATTGATGGAGCTACATTATAGGCTTTTTTTATTTCCTGTATATTTGTATTGCTTTCATGGCAATGAGTTGTCACATATCTACGGGCATAACATTTCAAACAAGAATGTACATTTCTATGTCTTAGAGATGTGTGAAGCTCTACCTTTACAGTGAGAGAACCCCTTGAGACCTATAAAAGTCCTGTAGTTGATCTTTCATTGTTGGCATGAAAGAGAACGAAAATGTTACTTTATTAGTTGGTAATTTTCTCATGCTTTTAAACTTATAGATTTGATCATGTGACCTCACTTCTTTATTTTCTGATAGGACAAAACACAGTAAACATGAATTTAAGCAAGTAAAGGAAATTCTGTAGACATTGTTTTGTATCGCTTCAGCAGTAGGAATGCGCTTTTGGGCATTGTTGCCTTACATGACAAAAACAATCCTAATCCCAAATAATGGGAGTAGACTACAGTACGATGAAGAGAGTTCAGATGAATGCTCTTCTATAAGTGCCATGGCATTTTGTTTGACCAGTAGTTATTTTTTGACAAAGGTGCTACTGTGTTATGTTGGTTTTTGTCTTTCAGCACGTTTACAGCATAACCTGCTTTAACCAACCAAAACACCCGTTAAATGTTGTGCCATACATAGAATGCAGAATTGGTCAACTGGTCATCGTGTGGATGAAAAACAATAGATTGGGTTTTTTGGTCACATTCATCAGACTTGAGGTGAAGAATATTGCTGCTATGATATACTGTATGTTAAACCAAAAACGTATTATTATTTTACAGTGGAACACAAGATGCAACAGTTGTCATTTACTTATCCGAAAATGTTACTTTCTACCGCATTCTTCTGTCTCAAATCACCAGCAGCCTTTCACTTTCTGAAGCAGCCTTTCAATTTTCTGAAGCTAGAAACATCCAGGTATTCCTCTCAGCAACATCATCAGCCTCGGAGTCCCTATCAGCAGGACTCTACTATCTATGCTCACTATCTGCTAGTCTAGCATTCACCAGGAACCTTGTATTTACCCCCTCCAATGTCAATGTTTTACATTTTGATATTTCCTTCCCCAATTGATCTATAATCTACAAATGTGGTGTGTACTGTATGTCATGTATGGTGCTTTATACCTGTATACTGTACCATTCCTCATTAGTTTAACGTGTGTGTGTGTAACTGAATTCCCCATTCTGCCAGTGATACAGTATGTAGCCATCATTATACAGACATGATTACTGCTGTCACTGATCTGAACTCAAGCACTAAACGAGGAAGTGCCCTGCAGTTGTGTACTGAATCAGATGCTCTGATTTGCAGAAGGGGAAAAAGACCAGTGAGGCAGGCAGCGAGACATACATATTTAGTAGTGGGCTTCTGATGCAACCGCAAAATTTGAAATTGATATTAGATCTGCTGTGTAGTACAGATTGTGAAACAGAAATTAATATATTTTTTTCTGGATTAGCAACCATTGTGAAACGTACAGTATTTGATAATTAGGATCCAACCTGAAAGTTCTGTTGTGGAAAATTACAAAATGAGTCATGCTATCCTGTGTTTTACTTAGAGAATTGTCAATTTTGAGAATTGACAATATTCTAGTGTTTTTCTTGCAGATGCAGCCTTGTCTTGTGGGACTTAGTCATAAGTCTGGGCATACAGATAAGAGCTGGGTGCGACCGCTCAGTACAAACAGGATGTTACAATCTGCAGGAACTCCTCTGTGTAAACTTGCAGGAAGGAACAGACAATAGTGGCAACGTCAGCTATCTTAATCTGCACAGACAAGCTAAACGCCTCTTATACACTATGTTCCCCACCCCTATTTGCACACATCTGCTAACTGCCACATAGACAAAGAGGATGGACTTTTCTCTAAAAACTGAGAGCCAACTCTGTTCGTTGGGCTTTTAACTGCACTGTTGAGTGGATTGTTGACCGCTCCATTTTTGCAAATCTTATAATAAAATTGTTGTTTGAAGAATTTAGTCTCTCTTCCCTTATGGTTAGAATTTCCACTACAGTTCCCTTGACATCTTTATCACGTCCTACAGTAGCTTTTAAGTCTCAAGTTGCTGCAGTATGTGCACTACATGCTGGCTCCAGTACAAAAGAGCCTTCTTATTTCTCCTAATGCCTACTTTTGACTTCTCTAGAATATTATATGGAAACATATTCAAAGTCCACCATATGTGCTCCCATGATTCTGCTGAAAAGGGAGGAAATGAAACAATGTGAAGTTTGACTAAAAAGTAAAAACACAATCTAAAAATTTGAACTATACTTCAACAGACCAATGTTTTTTTTATTATAATTTACCTCAATGTACATAATACTTTATCTACCACGTTTTACATTTTATTTCTATGAAATGTCTAATAAAAACAGTATATTTCTTTATTTGACAGTGGTAGTCGGTGTACTGTTTGTGTCCCATATGTGTAAAAAGTAATCTATTGACTGAACCAGAATCGGAGAATGTTTTCTCTTTAGAATCCTGCAGAGTTGTATAGAAAGGCAGTATCTATGATTTGTGCCAGTTGTATGAAGGAGGGTTATGTTGCACCACTTCTGAGAGGTTGGCATTCTCTCCTCAAGATACAGTATGTTGTATTTACCTTTCACAAGTGTTTAAAAGAATGAGCGCCTGACATAGGAATTCAGAGGACATTGACTATTATTTCAAGTTCATGTATAGTGATGTTTTGTGAATAAATATATACACATTTTATTACCTAGTGACTTTTTTCCCCCCTCTCTTTCAAAGGTGCTCTATTGTGAGTGAATTCATAAGGCACTGCGGCCAAGTCATTCAATTGGTAATGCAATATTTAAGAATCCAATAGTTTGAATATAAATGCTTTAATATAGGTGGTGTATGTGTTATGAAATTATTGTAATGTCGACCACATTTGCCCCTTCCGTGCTCCTCCCACCAACAGATGGTGGTGTTGCCTAAAAGTACATGGCCACAGGGATTCTTGCATCTAGTGTGAGGAGTTGCCAGCTTTACACTACTTCCAAACCTGATTTCACATTCAAAGATTCTAGTACTGTAAATGCATCCATTTTTGACTTTGATTTCCTAACATTTGGTATGCCGTTAGGGGTTTGGTTTCCATGCCATTGGGGTTTGGGTTTCCATGCCGTTGGGGGTTGGGTTTCCATGCCATTAGGGGTTGGGTTTCCTTATTTCTCAATGTTACCCATCGGGTGTTCAAACTTTGACGACGTCTGGAATGTAAATAAGTAATGTGTTCAGGGGGAAACAAGGAAGCGTCTGACTGTCTATAGAGTCTAGACATTCCCTGGAGACCCTGTCTGGCTGTAGGAGATCCCTCTGTTCTGACTCATTGTAGCCAGGCTGAGAACATCAAGCCACCTCCTTGACAATTCATCCAGACATCAATGCAGTGTTCCTTCATTTGTCAAGTCCAATTTGAGGGTTCCAAGGTGGTAAGTTCTGGAATTCTATTTATTACGTTTGAAATCGCAACAAATAATCTGCTCAGACCCCAACCAAGGATCATCAAAAGTCGTGCTATAAATTCTCAGACAACCCAAAGATTCCTAGATGCCCTTCCAGAATCCTTCCACCTACCCAAGGACGTCAGAGTACAAAAATCAGTTAACCACCTAACTGAGGAACTCGATGTAACCTTGCGCAATACCCTAGATGCAGTCGCACCCCTAAAAACAAAAAACATTTGCCATAAAAAAACTAGCTCCCTGGTATACAGAAAATACCCGAGCTCTGAAGCAAGCTTCCAGAAAATTGGAACGGAAATGGCGCCACACCAAACTGGAAGTCTTCCGACTAGCTTGGAAAGACTGTACCGTGCAGTATCGAAGAGCCCTCACGGCTGCTCGATCATCCTATTTTTCCAAGTTAATTGAGGAAAATAAGAATAATCCCACATTTATTTTTGATAGTGTCGCAAAGCTAACTAAAAAGCAGCATTCCCCAAGAGAGGATGGCTTTCACTTTAGCAGTGATATATTCATGAACTTCTTTGAGGAAAAGATCATGATCATTAGAAAGCAAATTACAGACTCCTCTTTAAATCTGCGTATTCCTCCAAAGCTCAGTTGTCCTGAGTCCACACAACTTTGCCAAGACATAAAATCAAGAGAGACACAAGTTTTTTAGTACCATATCTCTTGACACATTGATGAAAATAATCATGGCCTCTAAACCTTCAAGCTGCATACTGGACCCTATTCCAACTAAACTACTGAAAGAGCTGCTTCCTGTGCTTGGCCCTCCTATGTTGAACATAATAAACAGCTCTCTATCCACCGGATGTGTACCAAACTCACTAAAAGTGGCAGTAATAAAGCCTCTCTTGAAAAAGCCAAACCTTGATCCATAAAATATAAAAAAACTATCGGCCTATATCGAATCTTCCATTCCTCTCAAAAAAAAAATTAAAAGCTGTTGCGCAGCAACTCACTGCCTTCCTGAAGACAAACAATGTATACGAAACGCTTCAGTCTGGTTTTAGACTCCATCATAGCACTGAGACTGCACTTGTGAAGGTGGTAAATGACCTTTTAATGGCGTCAGACCGAGGCTCTGCAACTGTCCTCGTGCTCCTAGACCTTAGTGCTGCTTTTGATACCATCGATCACCACATTCTTTTGGAGAGATTGGAAACCCAAATTGGTCTACATGGACAAGTTCTGGCCTGGTTTAGATCTTATCTGTCGGAAAGATATCAGTTTGTCTCTGTGGATGGTTTGTCCTCTGACAAATCAACTGTACATTTTGGGTGTTCCTCAAGGCTCTGTTTTCACTATATATTTTACCACTTGGTGATGTCATTCGGAAACATAATGTTAACTTTCACTGCTATGCGGATGACACAGCTGTACATTTCGATGAAACATGGTGAAGCCCCAAAATTGCCCTCCCTGGAAGCCTGTGTTTCAGACATAAGGAAGTGGATGGCGGAAAATGTTCTACTTTTAAACTGACAAAACAGAGATGCTAGCTCTAGGTCCCAAGAAACAAAGAGATCTTCTGTTGAATCTGACAATTAATCTTGATGGTTGTACAGTCGTCTCAAATAAAACTGTGAAGGCGTTACTCTGGACCCTGATCTCTCTTTTGACGAACATATCAAGACTGTTTCAAGGACAGCTTTTTTCCATCTACGTAACATTGTAAAAATCTGAAACTTTCTGTCCAAAAATGATGCAGAAAAGTTAATCCATGCGTTTGTAACTTCTAGGTTAGACTACTGCAATGCTTTACTTTCCGGCTACCCGGATAAAGCACTAAATAAACTTCAGTTAATGCTAAACACGGCTGCTAGAATCTTGACTAGAACCCAAAAATCTGATCATATTACTCCAGTACTAGCCTCTCTACACTGGCTTCCTGTTAAGGCAAGGGCTGATTTCAAGGTTTTACTGCTAACCTACAAAGCATTACATGGGCTTGCTCCTACCTATCTTTCCGATTTGGTCCTGCCGTACATACCTACACGTACGCTACGGTCACAAGGCGCAGGCCTCCTTACTGTCCCTAGAATTTCTAAGCAAACAGCTGGAGGCAGGGCTTTTTCCTATAGAGCTCCATTTTTATGGAATAGTCTGCCTATCCATGTGAGAGACGCAGACTCGGTCTCAACCTTTAAGTCTTTATTGAAGACTCATCTCTTCAGTAGGTCCTATGATTGAGTGTAGTCTGGCCCAGGAGTGTGAAGGTGAACGGAAATGCACTGGAGCAACGAACCACCCTTGCTGTCTTTGCCTGGCCGGTTCCCCTCCACTGGGATTCTCTGCCTCTAACCCTATTACAGGGGCTGAGTCACTGGCTTACTGGTGCCGTGGCGGAGATCTTGTGGGCTATACTCGGCCTTGTCTCAGGATGGTAAGTTGGTGGTTGAAGATATCCCTCTAGTGGTGTGGGGCTGTGCTTCGGCAGAGTGGGTGGGGTTATATCCTGCCTGTTTGGCCCTGTCCGGGGGTATCGTCGGACGGGGCCACAGTGTCTCCTGACCCCTCCTGTCTCAGCCCCCAGTATTTATGCTGCAGTAGTTTGTGTCGGGGGGCTAGGGTCCGTCTGTTATATCTGGAGTATTTCTTCTCTTATCTGGTGTCCTGTGTGAATTTAAGTATGCTCTCTCTAATTATCTCTCTTTTTTTTTTCTTCTCTCTCTCTTGGAGGACCTGAGCATTAGGACCATTCCTCAAGGCCTACCTGGCCTGATGACTCCTTGATGTCCCGAGTCCACCTGGCCGTGCTGCTTCTCCAGTTTCAACTGTTCTGCCTGTTTTATGAAAATTTGTAAATCTTGTCCATGTTCTGTTATAATCTGCACCCGGCACAGCCAGAAGAGGACTGGCCACCCCTCACAGCTTGGTTCCTCTCTAGGTTTCTTCCTAGGTTTTGGCCTTTCTAGGGAGTTTTTCCTAGCCACGGTGCTTTTACACCTGCATTGCTTGCTGTTTGGGGTTTTAGGCTGGGTTTCTGTACAGCACTCTGTGACATCAGCTGATGTAAGAAGGGCTTTATAAATAAATAAATATAGTGTGAACCTTTGATCGTCAGTAATTGGATTCTTGAAGGGGGAAGACATGAGCATGATGGGTTTCCATAGGTGCTGAACATTTTAATTGTAACAGTTAGATTTAACAATGACGGCATGCTATTTGAAAGGGAAGAACGTTTTCTAAACGGGGAGAGAATAAATCAAGTCTGGAATGAAATAAACCCCCCCTTCTGGATTTGGACAAGTTCATCTCTTTATCCCTCTTCCATCCTCACTTCAACCATTCATAATTTCTGCTATATTTCTAGAAAGCGTGATAATGGTGGTCAGTGGGAATACAGTAAGAGCAGAGAGACATTTACCATCTGAAAAATGTGTGCTGAGACACGCTCTGGCGATATGATTGTTCTCAGAGGTAATTCACTTCTGTGATCCAATTTTCTGCTTTATTTCCATTCTGGGGTAAGTTCTGTTCTGACAGTTGGTCTCATTTCCCCTCCAGTTTGTTCTAGTTCTCCATGCCTTGGCTTGGCCTACTTTCACTGATTTTATAACAACATACAGTGCATTCGGAAAGTATTTAGACCCCTTGACTTTTTCCAAATGTTATGTTACAGCCATATTCTGAAATTGATGAGGGGGGAAAAAGGAACAAAAATCAACGTACACACAATACCCCTTTATGACAAAGAGGAAAAAAAATCATTTTAGGAAATGTTAGCAAATTTATGAAAAAACTAACTGAAATATCACATTTACATAAATATTCAGACCCTTTCACTCAGTACTTTGTTGAAGCACCTTTGGCAGCGATTACAGGTCCTTGTATTATTGGGTATGATGCTATAAGTTTGGCACACCTGTATTTGAGGAGTTTCTCCCATTCTTCTCTGCAGATCCTCTCAAGCTCTGTCAGGTTGGATGGGGAGCGTCGCTTTACAGATATTTTCAGGTCTCTCCAGAGATGTTTGATTGGGTTCAAGTCCGGGCTCTGGCTGACTGGTGTAAAGTACTTAAAGGAAAAAAATACTTAAAAGTACTACTTAAGCAGTTTTTGGGGGTATCTGTACTTTAATTTACAATTTATATTTTTGACAACTTTTACTTTACTACATTCCTAAAGAAAATATTGTACTTTTACTCCATACATTTCCCCTGATATATATATATATATATATATATATATATATATATATATATATATATACACAGTTGAAGTCGGAAGTTTACATACACTTAGGTTGGAGTCATTAAAACGTGTTTTTCAACCACTCCACAAATGTCTTAACATACTATAGTTTTGATTAGGACATCTACTTTGTGCGACACAAGTAATTCTTCCAACAATTGTTTACAGACAGATTATTTCACTTATAATTCACTGTATCACAATTCCAGTGGGTCAGAAGTTTACATACACTAAATTGACTGTGCCTTTAAACAGCTTGGAAAATTCTAGAAAATGAAGTCATGGCTTTAGAAGCTTCTGATAGGCTAATTGACATAATTTGAGTCAATTGGAGGTGTACCTGTGGATGTATTTCAAGGCCTACCTTCAAACTCAGTGCCTCTTTGCTTGACATCATGGGAAAATCAAAAGAAATCAGCCAAAAAATTGTAGACCTCCACAAGTCTGGTTCATCCTTGGGAGCAATTTACAAACGCCTGAAGGTACCACGTTCATCTGTACAAACAATAGTACGCCAGTATAAACACCATGGGACCACGCAGCCGTCATAACGCTCAGGAAGGAGATGTGTTCTGTCTCCTAGAGATGAATGCACTTTTGTGTGAAAAGTGCAAATCAATCCCAGAACAACAGCAAAGGACCTTGTGAAGATGCTGGAGGAAGCAGGTACAAAAGTATCTATATCCACAGTAAAACGAGTCCTAAATCGACATAACCTGAAAGGCCGCTCATAAAAAGCGCCATAAAAAGCCATACTACGGTTTTCAACTGCACATGGGGACAAAGATCGTACTTTCTGGAGAAATGTTCTCTGGTCTGATGAAACAGCAATAGAACTGTTTGGCCATAATGACCATCGTTATGTTCGGAGGAAAAAGGGGAAGTCTTGCAAGCCGAAGAACAATCCCAACCGTGAAGCAAGGGGGTGGCAGCATCATGTTGTGGGGGTGCTTTGCTGCAGGAGGGACTGGTGCACTTCACAAAATAGATGGCATCATGAGGCAGGAAAATTATGTGGATATATTGAAGCAACATCTCAAGACATCAGTCAGGAAGTTAAAGCTTGGTCGCAAATGGGTCTTCCAAATGGACAATGATCCTAAGCATACGCAGAAAAACATCCCCACAGCATGATGCTGCCACCACCATGCTTCTTCCAGACGTGACGCTTGGCATTCAGGCCAAAGAGTTCAATCTTGGTTTCATCAGACCAGAGAATCTTGTTTCTCATGGTCTGAGAGTCTTTAGGTGCCTTTTGGCAAACTCTAAGCGGGCTGTCGTGTGCCTTTTAATGAGGAGTGGCATCCATCTGGCCACTCTACCATAAATGCCTGATTGGTGGAGTGCTGCAGAGATGGTTGTCCTTCTGGAAGTTTCTCCCATCACAGAGGAACTCTGGAGCTCTACGGACAATTCCTTCGAACTCATGGCTTGGTTTTTGCTCTGACATGCACTGCCAACTGTGGGACCTTTCATATAGACAGGTGTGTGCCTTTACAAATCATGTCCAATCAATTGAATTTACCATAGGTGGACTCCAAGTTGTAGAAACATCTCAAGGATGATCAATGGAAACGGGTTGCACCTGAGCTCAAGGGTCTGAATACTTAAGTAAATAAGGTATCTGTTTTTTATTTGTAATACATTTGCTAAAATTTCTCAACCTGTTTTCACTTTGTCATTATGGGGTATTGTGTATAGATTGCTGAGGATTTTTATTTATTTAATCCATTTTAGAATAAGGCTGTAACGTAACAAAATGTGGAAAAAGTCAAGGGGTATGAATACTTTCTGAAGGCACTGTATTTTATTTTACTAGGCAAGTCAGTTAAGAACAAATTCTTATTTTCAATGACGGCCTAGGAACAGTGAGGGGGCAGGCAGAACGACAGATTTGTACCTTGTCAGCTCGGGGATTTGAATTTGCAACCTTTTGGTTCCTAGTCCAACGCTCTAACCACTAGGCTAATTAATGATCTCCTTGACAAATTGATCGACTGCAAGTCAATTCTGTCACATCATGTGCTCTTCCCCAGCGGGCTCCACTGTATGTTCCCTGAACCAATTTCAATCAAAATTGGCACAAATGCTTACTATCCCAAAAATACTGAACAAAGATATCAACGCAACATGTAAAATGTTGCTCCCATGTTTCATGACCTGAAATAAAAGATCACCTGAAATTTTACACATGCACAAAAAAGCTTATTTCTCAAATTTTGTACACATTTGTTTACATCCCTGTTAGTTTGTATTTCTTCTTTGCCAAGATAATCTATCCACCTGACAGGCGTGGCATATCAAGAAGCTGAATAAACCGCATTATCATTACACAGGTGCACCTTGTGCCTGGGACAATAAAAGGCTACTCTAAAATGTGCATATTTGTCACAAGACAGATGAGTATTTCTGTCTGTAATAAAGCCCTTCTGATTGGCTGGGCCTAGCTCCCCAGTGGGTGGGCCTATGCCCTCCCAGGCCCACCCATTGCTGTGCCCCTGCCCAGTCATGTGAAATCCATAGATTAGGGCCTAATTTATTTATTTCAATTGACTGATTTCCTTATATGAATTGTAAAACTCCAGTAAAATCGTTAATTGTTGCATGTTGTGTTAATATTTTTGTTCATTATCATTTGTATTGTTTTGGGAATGGAGATCATTAGAATAACACCCAGTATGCTTTTCAAATGTTCATTTTCACATAACATTTGTCATTTAGCAGACACTTTTATCACACCATAGTGGCATCACACTTCTGATACCAATTTGGGGTGATAGGCAGCCACAAAATTGTGAGACGGTATAAAAAATGTTATAGAAAAGTACTGTATTTATTTTTTTTTATAACTAATTACAAAATACATTGCATTGTAGTTCAGGCCAGTGAAATACACATTTCAATTGTATTTCAAAAACATGTATGGTAACAGAAATACTGCCCATCTCTGTTCAAGCCGGATCTTTAGTTCCGGCGCCGACAGAGATGGCAGCCTTGCTTCGCGTTCTGAGGAAACTATGCAGTATTTTGTTTTTTTTATGTCAAGCATTTCGCTACACTCGCATTAACATCTGCTAACCATATGTATGTGACCCAATAAAATGTGATTTGTTTAATCATGCAACAGTGGATCAACTCACCAAAAGGCATGAGTACATCAAGAGTGAAAAATATAAGCTATTTAAAATGTTATCACTCCCTTTTTAACCTGGGAAATATTATGTGTACTGGAGGATGCAGGATGACACATGAATAAACACATCCATCCCACAACTGCACTGCCAGCTGTCCTGAGGCATGAGTAAATACACTTTTTATACAGTAGCTGAATGGGCAGTACTTTATACAGTGCCTTGCAAATTATTCACCCCCCTTGGCATTTTTCCTATTTTGTTGCATTACAACCTGTAATTTAAATAGATTTTTGTTTGGATTTCATGTAATGGACATGCACAAAATAGTCAAAATTGGTGAAGTGAAATGAAAAAAAGTACTTGTTTAAACAAATTAAAAGAAAAAAAAATGAAAAGTGGTGCGTGCATATGTATTCATCCCCTTTGCTATGAAGCCCCCAAATAAGATCTGGTGTAACCAATTATCTTCAGAAGTCACATAATTAGATTGCACACAGGTGGACTTTATTTAACTAAGTGTCACATGATCTGTCACATGATCTCAGTATATATATACCTGTTCTGAAAGGCCCCAGAGTCTGCAACACCACTAAGCAAGGGGGCACCGCCAAGCAAGCAGCACCATGAAGACGAAGGAGCTCTCCAAACAGGTCAGGGATAAAGTTGTGGATAAGTACAGATCAGGGTTGGGTTATAAAAAAATATCCCACGGAGCACCATTAAATCCGTTCTTAAAAAATTGAAAGAATATGGCAACACAACAAACTTGCCAAGAGAGGGCCGCCCACCAAAACTCACGGACCAGGCAAGGAGGGCATTCATCAGAGGCAACAAAGAGACCAAAGATAACCCTGAAGGAGCTCCACAGCGGAGATTGGAGTATCTGTCCGTAGGACCACTTTAAGCTGTATACTCCACAGAGCTGGGCTTTACGGAAGAGTGGCCAGAAAAAAGCCATTGCTTAAAGAAAAAAATAAGCAAACACGTTTGGTATTTGCCAAAAGGCATGTGGGAGACTCCCCAAACATATGGAAGAAGGTACTCTGGTAAAATGTTGCTTTTTGTCCATCAAGGAAAACGCTATGTCTGGCGCAAACCCAACACCTCTCATTACCCCGAGAACACCATCCTCTCAGTGAAGCATTGTGGTGGCAGCATCATGCTGTGGCTGTGTTTTTCATTGGCAGGGACTGGGAAACTGGTCAGAATTGAAGGAATGATGGATGGCACTAAATACAGGGAAATTCTTGAGGGAAACCTGTTTCAGTCTTCCAGAGATTTAAGACTGGGACGGTGGTTCACCTTCCAGCAGGACAGTGACCCTAAGCATACTGCTAAAGCAACTATCGAGTGGTTTAAAAGGAAACAATTAAATGTCTTGGAATGGCCTAGTCAAAGGTCAGACCTCAATCCAATTGAGAATCTGTGGTAGGACTTAAAGATTTCTGTACACCAGCGTAACCCATCCAACTTGAAGGAGCTGGAGCAGTTTTGCCTTGAAGAATGGGCAAAAATTCCAGTGGCTAAATGTGCCAAGCTTCTAGAGACACACCCCAAGAGACTTGCAGCTGTAATTGCTGCAAAAGGTGCCTCTACAAAGTATTGACTTTGGTGGGGGTGAATAGTTATGCACGCTCAAGTTCTGTTTGTTTGTCTTATTTCTTGTTTGTTTCAAAATTCACACTATTTTGCATCTTCAGTGGTAGGCATGTTGTGTAAATCAAATGATACAAACACCCCCAATTATTTTAATTCCAGGTTGAAAGGCAACAAAATAGGAAAAATGCCAAGGGGGGTGAATTCTTTCGCAAGCCACTGTATAGAGAAGCGATAGCTTTCTCAGAAAACTGAGAATTGACCCGGAGCAAAGAGCACTCGCAACAAACCAGTATATCTAGATTGAAGATGCCTCAGTCAGCACATTTTTCAGTTAAGGTTTGAAAGTGGATGAGGTGAATCATGTAGTGCGGGTACGCACGCACGCGCACACACACAAGTTGTATGGACTACTGAGCATCATTGTTTAACAGTGTCTTGTGATACAGAGAGCTCTTACTGTGAACAAATATTTTGAGTCGGTGGATTACATTCAGGATGTTGGATAAATAGCATGTAATCGCGTCATTAAGCAATTGGTGGCATTATGCTAATATCCGCAGGGTTTTGTATTCAGGGGAAGAGAGTAATCCTGTGAGCCACTGACTGCTGCTGCTGCACACTAAGAAAATACATCTCTAGAAAATCAGCCTGCCAGTGCTTGCAATGTCTATAGTGTACGCTCACTGTAGTTCTCCTTTCAGAGAACTGTTTTCGGTAATGAGTGTGGCGTACAGTAATTACATTTTGTTCTTTATTACCAGTTGTTGGAAATAAACAAAGGGTTAATTTAACATGTTTTAAGCTTTTTAAATAATTGATTAAAAAAAGTTCTGCAGGATGCGTACAAAACACCCATTTATTGGATTTGATGTGTGGCATCCACTTAAAATGAAAATCCATTGGAAATGAGTGAACTAATGTGATACTGAAATCAATGGTTTGTGTTGTACATCAGTACAGCCCAACAGTTTGCCCCTTAGAGTACAGAATAAAAGAGCTGGATCATGGTTGAAAATCAGACATGTTACAGAGATGTTGACTGACACCTGGTGGTTTAAAGTAATCCATGATGTATCAATATTATTGTTGATTGAGAAAAGTGAACACTAGAAACTTGTGATGAGAAATATTATATTTGGAATCTGTGTACAGAGCATTGTAGTGACATTATCTTGAACCATTTGGAAGGAACACAATACATTTCCAGATGAATCACTTCCCCCAGAGCCAAACTTTATTAGGCAAGCTGGTGATACATGTTAACTGTGTACTATGCTAATTCAGGATACCGTGAAAACATTGTGAGAAACAACAACCACAATCTACATCTGAATTCATTAGCAAATTGCATAGATTATTGGCTATACTACTTTAATAAAATATAGAAGACATCACAGGAGGTTGGTGGCACCTCAATTGAGGAGAATGGGCTCGTGGTAATGACTTGAGCAGAATCAGTGGAATGGTATCAAATACATCAAACACATGGTTGCCATGTGTTTAATGCCATTCCATTTGCTCTGTTCTCCCCTCCGCAGCCTCCACTGGAAGACATACACAAAATGCATTTTGTGGGACACAAAGGGAAACAGAGTTGGTATTTCTACAGTATGTCCACAGTATTATAGGCTACTGATCTGATCTAATCTACTGATCTGTACTAGGCTGCTGATCTGTACTAGAGATACTAAATGCTCAGACAGCAGTGATATTAAAAACATAACAAATAGTGGGCAATAATACAGTATCCTGAGTGGGTGATCTGAGTTATGCTCAGATAGATGCTGCTCTTCCAGCTGACACAGTGTTGTTGACAGAGCACCGTGCAGGCAGGCAGGCTAGTTGTTAATAGACAAACTGTCTGGATCCATGTCTGTTTTATACCATTGGGTCTCACCTCTGGTCGACTCTTCATCTTCGAGAGGTGACATGAAAACAAACACTGAGACCGATCCATTGTGATTCAGACTGAGGCTGCTCTCAGGGCGGGTTTCCCAGACACAGATTAAGCCAAGTCCCGGACTAAAAAGCTATTATAATACATGCTTCAATGCATGCTTTTTAGTCCAGGATCAGGGTTAATCTGTGTCCAGGAAACCAGCCCTTAATGAGCATGGATGTTTTTACCATAGAGATAGCTATTCCATTACCATACCAGACTCGCTTTCTACTCGAACGTGGGCTAGTGACCCATCTCTGCTGTCAGTTGTGGCAGGGTTGAGAACTCTAAAAAAGGGTTTGAAATCATTTAATTCATTCCAGTCTTTTCCCTCCTGGTTACCTCTTTTCTGAGGCCTGCAGCACCTGTTCGTAGGGTGGAGGAGGGAGGTTGCAGTAGGCGGGAGGGGGAGGGTGTGGGTAGGGTGTTGCCATGTGGGAGGGGTGGACCGGGTGGGGATGGGCCTGTATGGGGTATGTAGGGGTGAGGATCATCCCTCCTGAGGCTCCATAGTTTTGCATGCCGGGCTGCTGCAGTCCTAGAGGACAAAGATAGTAGAGAAATGAATGGAATTTACCATGGTCACCATCTATGCACTGTGTATTGTGTCATATTTTGTTTCGTTAAGGTTGACGTAAATAACGGGGCCAGCAATACAGGGCAGATCACAACACACACAATACCACTATCCTCTAGACTTCTGCCTTGTGACTGCTACATTTCCTGACTGCTATAGTGAAAGCTGAACTGGGTGATGTTTGGGGTTAGAGAGTATGTGTTACAGGCATGAATATGAATAAGCAGCATTTCTCTCCAACAGCTCAGTTTCCATTGGTCCACTCAGGGACAAGGATGGACCATGGTGCAGCACTGAACTAGAACATGGGAAATAAAGTGAAGGAGATCTGGAGAGAGGATGTGGGAGTGGGGAGTTGAACAAGAAAATTAAGGAGGTGTACTTGGAAAGAAATAGGATATATAGTGAGGGTAGGGAGAATGGGAGAGGGAGTGGATGTATAAGTATGATATGAAGAGGAGGAAGAGGACATGACACAAGGCTGTGTGACTGTGACTCACCTGAAGCAGTCATTGGGTGTCTGGTGAATGACACATTGAAGGTGTCCTCAGGAAGGGGGGAGGGGTTCATGCGTCTGCGGATGAAAAACCCTGCCCCACAGCAGAACAACACGCCCATCATCAGCAGTAGCCTGCAAACACAGACAGCAAAACTTGAACGTTAGTCAAAACTTTATACGATCCCGTCAACTCCAATCCAATATGTACATAGCCTTTCAGCCAGAATGAGATACATGAAAGAAAGAGAGAGCTGGAAGATTTTCTGACCTTATGAGGAAAAGAGACCTCCATGCATTCCTCTGAGTCCTCTGACATCAATGGTAGTCTTTGAAATACCTTATATGCTCAATTTAATGGAGTTAGAGAGTTCATCCTTGACAGTCTGGACTCTTATTACACAAGTAAAATAATATCCCAATAGCCCAGTATCGATAGAAATTGGACAATCATGTACAGTACCAGTCAAAAGCTTGGACACACCTACTCATTCAAAGGTTTTTCTTTATTTTTACTATTTTCTACATTGTAGAATAACAGTGAAGACATCAAACATGACATCAAAACCAAAAAAGTATTCAACAAATCAAAATATATTTAATATTTTAGTTTCTTCAAAGTAGCCACCCTTTGCTTTGATGACAGCTTTGCACACTCTGGGCATTCTCTCAACCAGCTTCATGAGGTAGTCACCTGGAATGATTTTCCAACAGTCTTGAAGAAGTTCCCACATATACTGACCACTTGTTGGTTGCTTTTCCTTTACTCTGCGGTCCAACTCATCCCAACTCATCCCAAATCTCCAGTGGGTTGAGGTTAGGTGATTGTGGATGCATCACTCCATCAATCTCCTTCTTGGTCAAATAGCCCGAAGGTGTGTTTTGGGTCATTGTCCTGTTGAAAAACAAAGGATAGTCCCACCAAGCCCAAACCAGATGGGATGGTGTATCGCTGCAGAATCACTGACAGTGTCACCAGCAAAGCTCCTCCTCCATGCTTCACGATGGGAACCACACAGGCGGAGATAATCCGTTCACCTCTGCGTCTCACAAAGACACGGCGGTTGGAACCAAAAAACTCAAATTTGGACTCATCAGACCAAAGGACAGATTTCCACTGGTCTAATGTCCATTGCTCGTGTTTCTTGGCCCAAGCAATCTCTTCTTCTTATTGGTATCCTTTAGTAGTGGTTTCTTTGCAGCAATTCGACCATGAAGGCCTGATTCACGCAGTCTCCTCTGAACAGTTGACGTTGAGATGTATCTGTTACTTTGGGCTGCAATCTTAGGTGCAGTTAACTCTAATGAACTTATCCTCTGCAGCATAGGTAACCTTTCCTGTGGCGGTCCTCATGAGAGCCAGTTTCATCATAGCGCTTTATGTTTTTTGCGACTGCACTTCAAAGTTCTTGACATTTTACAGATTGACTGAGTTTCATGTCTTAAAGTAATGATGGACTGTCGTTTCGCTTTGCTTCATTGAGCTGTTCTTGCCATAATATGGACTTGGTCTTTTGCCCCTACCTTGTCAAAACATAACTGATTGGCTCAAACGCATTAAGAAGGAAAGAAATTCCACAAATTACCTTTTAATAAGGTACATTTGTTAATTGAAACTCATTCCAGGTGTACCTCGAAGCTAGTTGAGAGAATGCCAACAGTGTGCAAAGCTGTCATCAAGGCAAAGGGTGGCTACTTTGAAGAATCTCAAATATAAAATATATTTTGATTTGTTTAACACTTCTTTTGTTACTACATGATTCAATATGTGTTATGCCATAGTTTTTATGTATTCACTAATGTAGAAAATAGTAAAAATAAAGAAATACCCTTGAATGAGTAGGTGTGTCCAAACTTTTGACTGGTACTGTATATTTCAAAGAAGCTATGTGTCTCCAAAACGTCCTCATAATGGTGTTATTAAATCTACTTCAAAGACGGGACATGGATAATATACATCTCGCTGGCTTTTCTACGCATCGTCTAGACCGGACGGCAGCTTTGGGTAAGGCGAAGTGAGGAAGTGTGTGTCTCTTTGTTAACAACAGCTGATGCATGATCTCTAATGTTAAGGAAGTCTCAAGTTTTTGCTCACCTGAGAATACCTCCTGATAAACTGCAGACCATAGTATTTACCAAGAGAGTTTTAATCTATATTTTCGTAGCTGTCTATTTACCACCACAAACTGATGCTGGCAGTAAGACCACACTCAACGGGCCATAAGCAAACTTGAAAATGCATATGCAGCTTCTCGTGACCGGTGATTTTAATTCAGGGAAACTGAAATCCGTTTTACCTCATTTTTACCAGCATGACACCTGTGCAACTAGAGGCGACAAAGCTCTTGATCACCATTACACCACACAAACAAAATGCATACAAAGCTCTCCCTCGCCCTCCCTTGAGCAAATCTGACCATAACTCTATCCTCCTGATTCCTGCTGACAAGCAAAAACTCAAACAGGAATTACCAGCTCAATACGGAAGTGGTCTGATGAAGCGGATGCTAATCTATAGGACTGATTCGCAAGCAGACTGGAAAATGTTCCGGGATTCATCCGATAACATTGAGGAGTTTACTACATCAGTCACCGGTTTCATTAATAAGTGCATCAACGACATTGTCCCCACAGTGATCGTACATGTCCCAACCCAAAGCCATGGATTACAGGCAACATCCGCACTGAGCTAAAGGCTAGAGCTGCCGCTTTCAAGGAATGGGACACTAATCTGGACCCAGTCAGTAATACCTACATGTTTCAAGCAGAAGAACGCCAAGGTAACTTGTCTAAATGATTATCGCCACATTGTACTAACATCTGTAGCCATGAAATGCTTTGAAAGGCTGGTCATGGCTCACATCAACACCATCATCCCAGACACCCTGAACACACTCCAACTCGCATACTGCCCCAACAGATCCACAGATGACGCAATATCTATTGCACTCCAGACCGCCCTCTCCCACCTGGATTAGAGGAACACCTATGTGAGAATTCTGTTGATTGACTACAGCTCAGCATTCAACACCATAGTGCCCTCCAAGCTCATCAATAAGTTCAGGACCCTGGGACTGAACACCTCCCTCTGCAACTGGATCTTGGACTTCCTGACGGGCCTCCCCCAGGTGGTGAAGGTAGGCAACAACACATCTGCTACGCTGATCCTCAACACGGGGGCCCCTCGGGTGTGTGCTTATTCCCTTCCTGTACTCCCTGTTCACCCACAACTGCGTGGCCGTGCACAACTCCAACACCATCATTAAGTTTGCTGACGACAAGACGTGGTAGGCCTAATCACCGACGATGATGAGACAGCCTATAGGGAGGAGGTTAGTGACCTGGCAGTGTGGTGCTAGGACAACAACCTTTCCCTCAACGTCAGCAAGACAAAGGAGCTGATCGTTGACTACAGGAAACGGGCCGAGCACACTACAATCCCCATCGACAGGGCTGTAGTGAGGAGGGTCAAGATCTTCAAGTTCCTCTGTGTCCACATCACTAAGGAATTGACATGGTTCACATACCCCAACACAGTCGTGAACAAGGCAGGACAATGCCTCTTCCCCCTCAGGAGGCTGAACAGAATTGGCATGGGCCCTCAGATCCTCAAAAAGTTCCACAGCTGCACCAGTGAGGGCATCTTGACTGGCTGCATCAGCGCTTGGTATGGCAACTGCTTGATATCTGAGAGCAAGGCGTTACCGTGGGTAATGCGTGCGGCCCAGTACATCACTGGGGCGGAGCTCCCTGCCATCCAGGACCTCTTTATCAGGCGGTGTCTGAGGAAGGCCCTAGAAATTGTCAAAGACTCCAGCCACCCAAGACATAGACTATTCTCTCTGTTACCGCACGGCAAGCGGTACCGATGCACCAAGTCTGGAACCAACAGGACCCTGAACAGCTTCTACCCCAAAGCCATGTTGTTGCTAAATATTAACCAAATAGCTACCCGGACTATCTGCATTGACCCCCTTTTGAACCAACTTTAAGTCATCACTTACGCTGCTGCTATTGCTTATTATCTATTCTATTGCCTAGTCACTTTACCCCTACCTACAGTGGGTATAGAAAGTCACCACCCCCTGTTCACCTTTTGTTGCCTTACAGCCTGAAATGAAAACACAAACATTTTCCAGCTTTATTTACACACAGTAACCCACAATATCCAAGTGAAAAAAAATGAATTCATTCTGAAAATGAACAGTAAAAAAAAACAGTAAAATACCCTATTTGGATAAGTGAATAAATCAAGCCAATTGGCTTCCATCTATTATCAATTGTAGTGACTGATTAGTTCAGAATAAAAGCAGTTGTTCATAGAGGAGTCCACTGCTTAGTAGTGCAATTCAAAGCAAAGAATCCACTATGGGTGGAAAGGTACTTTCAAAAGATCTACGAGATAAATTTGTGGAAAGGCACAAGTCAGAGGATGGATATAAAAATATTTCAAAGGCTTTGTCCCTCAGAGCACAGTTAAGACCATTATTAATGGTCTGAACTGTGCATAGATAACTGTGCATAGATCAGACCCTGCATAGATCAGGACGTCCCTCCAAACTGGATGACCAGGCAAGGAGGAGACTGATCAGAGAGGCTGCCAAGAAGCCAATGGCGACTTTGAAGGAGCTTCAGGCCTTTATGGCAAAGACTGGTCAATGTGTGCATATGACCACAATATCGCAAGCGCTCCACAAATCTGGCCTCTATGGGAGGGTGGCAAGAAAAAAAACTTCTCAAAAAAAGCCACATCAAGTATCGTTTGAGCTTTGCCAAAAAGCACATTGTAGATTCAGAGGCCAAGTGGCAAAAGGTGCTGTGCTCAGATGAGACCAAAATGTAACTTTTTGGCCTGAACGCAAAACGATATGTCTGGTGAAAATCCAATACATCTTTCCACCCAAAGAACACCATGCCTACAGTAAAGCACGGCGGTGGCAGCATCCTGTTGTGGGGGTGTTTCTCTTCAGCAGGGACTGGAGCACTTGTCAGGATAAAAGGGAAAATGGACAGTGCAAAATACCGACAGATTCTTGAGGAGAACCTGCAGCCCTCTGCCAGGAAGTTGAAAATGGGAAGATGGTTCATGTTTCAACATGACAATGACCCAAGCACACCTCCAAAGCAACCGTACAGTGGCTGAAGGACAAGAAGGTGAATGTCCTTGAGTGGCATAGTCAGAGCCCCGACATAAATGACTTGAAGAGTGCAGTCCATGATATTGCACAGTCTAGGTGTGCAAAGTTAGTAGAGACGTATACAAAGAGACTCATGGCTGTAATTCAAGCAAAAGCTGGTTCCACCAAGTATTAACTCAGGGGAGTGTTCACTTATCCAAATAGGGTATTTTATTGTTTTAATTTTAATAAATTTTCAGATAAAAAAAAGTATAGATTATTCACGTGGATATTGTGGGTTACTGTGTGTATATAAAGCCGGAAAAAGTCAGATTTTATATGTGATTTTGTGTCACTTATCTACACACAATACCCCATAATGTCAAAGTGGAATTTTGTTTGTAGAATCTTTGGGAAATTCATAAAAAATGTAAATATGAAATGTATTGAGTCAATAAGTATTCAAACCCTTTGTTATGGCAAGCGTAAATAAGTTCAGGAGAATAAATGTGCTAAAATAAAATTACATAAGTTGCATGGACTCATTCTGTGTTCAATAATATTGGTTAACATGATTTTTTAATGACTACCCCATCTCTGTACCACACACAACTATCTGTAAGGTTGCTCAATCAAGTAGTGAATTTGGTAAATGTGTTAAAAAATATTGAGCATGGTGAAGTTATTAATTAGGCTTTAGATGGTGTATCAATACACCCAGTCACTACAAAGATACAGGCGTCCTTCCTAACTCAGTTGACGGAGAGAAAGGAAACTGCTCAGGGATTTCACCATGAGGCCAATGGTGATTTTAAAACAGTTACAGAGTTTAATGGTTGTGAAATGAGAAAGCTGAGGATGGATCACCAACACTGCGGTTACTCCACAATACTAACCTAAATGTCAGAGTTAAAAGAAGGAAGCTTGTACAGAATAAAATATATTTCAAAACATGCATCTTGTTTACAACAAGGCACTTACTGTAAGTAATACAGCAAATTAAGTTTTTGTCCTGAATACAAAGCATTATGTTTGGGGCAAATCCCACACAACCCATCACTGAGTACCACTCTTCATACCTTCAAGCATGGTGGTGGCTGCATCATGTTATGGGTATGCTTGTCATCGGCAAAGAATAGGGAGTTTTTTGTTGTTGAAAATAATAAACAGAATACAGAGAAGCACAGGAAAAATCCTACAGGAAAATCTGGTTCAGTCTTCTTTCCAACCGACACTGGGAGACGAATTGACCTTTCAGCAGGACAATAACCTAAAACACAAGGCCAAATCTACACTGGGGTTGCTTACCAAGATGACGTTGAATGTTCCTGAGTGGCCTAATTACAGGTCTGTCTGAAATCAGTTTGAAAATCTATGGCAAGACTTGAAAATGGCTTTCTAGCAATGATCAACAACCAATTTGACAGAGCTTGAAGAATTTTTTAAAGAGTAATGGGCAAATATTGTAGATGTGCAAAGCTATTAGAGACTTACCCAAAAAGACACACAGCTGTAATCGCTGCCAAAGGTGTTTAACATATATTGTCTGAAGGGAGTGAATACTTATATCCTCAAGATATATTAGTGTTTAATTTTTCATACATTTTTTAAAATAAATGTTAGAAGTCTCTTCAACTTTGACGTTAGAGTATTTTGTGTAGATGGTTGACCAAAAATGACAAAATGTGTGAATACTTTCTGAAGGTACTGTATCTACCTCAATTACCTCATACCCCTGCACATCGACTCGGTACTTGTCCCCAGTGTATAAAGCCAAGTTGTCGTTAGCCCACTCATTGTGTATTTAGTCCTCATACTATAATTGTTCTAATATTTCTCTCTGCATTGTTGGGAAGGTATCGTAAGTAAGCATTTCATTGTTAGTTTACACCTGTTGTTTTACGAAGCATGTGACAATAACATTTGAATTGAGGTGAAGGATTCGTTGTAAAATATAGTATAAGGACCTTTCTCTCAAACACGTGTACTGAACTAAAGAACAAACCAAGGTCAAGATGAACCTCTACGCTGAAGCATAAACAGTCATGCATGCACTAGTTTGTTCACCCGCACCCGCTTGTAATTGCTAATAACTCATCCATGAATGGGCAAGACCATAGATTTAAGTGGCTTTGAACGGGGTATGGTAGTACGTGCCAGGCGCACCAGTTCGAGTATGTCAAGAACTACAATTCTGCTGGGTTTTTCATGCTCCACAGTTTCCCGTGTGTATCAAGAATGGTCCACCACCCAAAGGACATCCAGCGAACTTGACACAACTGTGCATTGGAGTCAACATGAGCCAGCACGCTTTCAACACCTTGTAGTCCATAGCCCGAATAATTGAGGCTGTTCTGAGGGCAAAGGGAGGTGCAACTAAATATTAGGAAGGTGTTCCTAATGTTTTGTACAATCAGTGTAAGTTTCTGCTTATAAAAACAGACATTTTGGTAGGCTATTTCTTAGTCAACTTGTCTATAATTAAATACATGTAGCTTCTCGTCATTATATGTTTCCATAGAAGACTAAATAAACCCTAGCTCACCAGAATATTGTAACGTCTGCTTCCAACTCACACTCTCAAACACGTAGATCCCCTGAACGCAGCTCACTCTCCAGATCCCAATCACCTAAATTCTGATCACCTGTTCACACACCTGTATGTCATTATTACACACTATTTAGTTCAGTTCTTTGCACCCCATCATTGTGAGCTATTGTTTGTTTTGCCACACTTCTAGTCAGAGGTCTGGTTTTCCCATTATTTAATCCGCCCATGTATGATCATTTTTACATGCCTCACTAATGACGCCTATTCCCTGCCTGTACCTTTGCCTATCAAATTTCCTGTTATCAACCTATTGCCTGATCTCTTGCCTTATTGGACCTCCTGTGTATGACCTTCTGCCTGCCCCTGGACCGAGCTACCTGCCTCCTCCTGTGGTCCTTTACAAATAAACACCTGCTGCACCCTGCGCTTGAAACCAGCTCTCTGTTGTGTTCATTACAAATATCATAAATCAATAAAATGAATGCTTCAATCTAGGATGAAGAAAAATATAAACGCAACATGCAAACATTTCAAGATTTTACTGAGTTACAGATCATATAAGGAAATCAGTCAATTGCAATAAATTCATTAGGCCCTAATCTACGGATTTCACATGACTGGGCAGGGGGGCAGCCATGGGTGGGCCTAGGAGGGGAGCCAGGCCCAGCCAACTAGAATGCGTTTTCCCCACTAATGGGCTTTATTACAGACAGAAATACTCCTCTGTTTCATCAGCTGTCAGGGTGGCTGGTCTCAGACGATCCCACAGGTGAAGAAGCCGGTTTGGAGGTCCTGGGCTGGCCTGGTTACACATGGTCTGTGAATTTTTGTCTGGTTGGACGTACTGACAAATTCTCTAAGATGACATTGGAGGCGGTTTATGGTAGAGAAAAGAACATAAATTCTCCGGCAATAGCTCTGGTGGACATTCCTGCAGTCAGTATTCCAATTGCCTGCTCCCTCAAAACTTGAGACATCTTTGGCATTGTGTTACGTGACAAAACTGTACATTTTAGAGTGGCCTTTTATTGTCCCCAGCACAAGTGCACTTGTATACTGATCATGCTGTTTAATCAGCTTCTTCATATGCTACACCTGTCAGGTGGATGGATTATGTTTGCAAAGTAGAAATGCTCACATTTCTTGGATCTTTAATTTCAGCTCATGAAACATGGGATCAACACTACATTATGCATTTATATTTTTGTTCAGTATTTATAGTTGACATCAGTAAAGTTTTTCTCTGTCATCTCTACTTTCGCTCGGAGCAAAGACGTTTAGGGACCGGGGAGAGAATGCAATAACTCAACAACAAAAAACCTGGAAAGACTTTCTGTGCAAAATGTCCAAATGACATCACTTTGACAGGTTGTATTGTTTCTGAGAAGATTTAAGTTCAGTTTGGCTTGAATGTATACTTGATGTGATTGAAATACTATCAGCTTTTATGATGCTGATAAAGATAGCACCTTTACTGAAGGTATCTAACTGCGCATTCGCATTCTCTCAAGATGCTGAAAGAAATAAATCATATTTCTCCACTCCTGTTCCAGAGTCAAAATGTAACCTACATTTGGTGTATCATTTTACTGCAAGAAATGTTTAATTCTGCAGGAGTTAATATAAAGGTTATTGTAAATAAGAATGTGTTCTTAACTGACTTGCCTAGTTAAATAAGGGTTAAACAATAAAAATATAGGTTATAGCCCTCAGTGTCCAGATTTTGCAGTTTTCCGATCTCAAGAGTAGGCTACATACAATTTCCTTGACGTGTCATATGCCTACTTGAAGTCACCTTCTTGTGACTGTCGAATTTGTATAGCACCTCATAATCATCACACATAATCTTTCCCAAATATTACTTTTCTGGCCCTCCCTTCTCTACATTTCCAACTGTCTATTTCGCAGCTTTTCTCTTACTGAATTAAACGCCGACATTGTCCTTTTACAAAATATATATTTGCCTGTTCCTAAAAGCATTTGGCAATGGCATGTAGACGAGCGTACAGTTAGATCGTAAAGCTTAGGCCTACGCACTAATGCCAGATAGCCCAGAATAATGAAAGAAAAACCTCAATGTAGCCTATAGATATATTATTTGCACAATAATTATACATTTATGGCTTTTTTAAGGTAGGCTATTGTTTTCTCTTTATTCAACCCACACTTCATACACACAATATTTAATGACCCTAAACACACCTGACCTGTGGATATAACTGTGGGGACTGCGGTTTATGAGTCAACCCGCGCATCACTAAGATGCATGCATGCTAGGGCTGACCCCATTTAGTCGACTAGTAGATTGTTTGGTCGATAGGCTGTTGGTCGACAAAGATTTCTTTAGTTGAGCAGTAGCAAAAAAACGGATCCATTGTAGAGGCCGTGTGGATGGCACAGTCAATCAGTCTAAGACGTGCTGCTGACATTGTATATGGTCATATAACATAAGAACAATGGTGCAACACTAATAACAATTATATTATTTTATAACAAATGCGCTTTCTCCCTCATTGGATAGTGGTCGGTCGCTGTCCACGGTTCTGAAACACATCAGAGCGCTGCTGAATTGGCGCCTTTTCCTAGACCATGTTGCTATGTGCATAATAGAAAAGTTAACCAGCATATTGGTGTTGAGAACAATGCCGGAGGAAGCAGCAGAATGAGGAGATGAGAAAACATTCCTTGCCTTATTGTCTAAGAAAAGTGAGAAGAGAGGAAACCCTAACTTAATTAGGTCTATAATCAATAGCCTAACTGTTAAATGTCCCTGGATTTATAAATCATCAATATATATATATACAGAAATAAGACCGATCCTGCTTCTGTTGCCTGTTTGAGTGTTTGTTTAATAACCTACTGATTCAGTGAGCACCAAGCCTCACTCAATGACATGTCAAGTAAACAATTACACAAATTTGGCTGTTTTTAATCTTTGTTTTACTGTGATAAAGGATTAACAGTTTTTTTCCTTTGTTAGAACAGCCTCTCTGGTATTATTTATTATTTATTTAGTCTTGTTTACACTGTTCCAAATTGTCCGAAAAATCATATTTATAATAATAACCCTCCTTTTTCTTGATCTCCTTCTTATTGTTATTATTATTATAATACGTAATGTCATTATCATTAGTAGTCTTAGTATTGCAGCCTTGTATAACCACCATTGATTGAGCTGTAGGCCTAAGAGCACATTCTGTTTAGTCTTAATACTGAGGCCTACATTTCAATACTTCTATAGGCTACTGTATCAATCAATCACTAATTCGTTCATGTCATCACACAGCATAGGAGTCATTCATGATTTGAAATGCAATCAAGCATTTTAGTTTTAACCTCTCAGGGATTGCTGGGGCGCTAGCGCCCCAATCCCGACATTACCAGGTGAAATGTAAGGCGCCAAATTCAAAATCCAAAAGTTGAATTATTAAACATCCACCAATATACAAGTGTTCCATACTCATCAAAAGCTCTGTTTCTTGGCAATATCACAGCGTTGTCAGATTTCAAAAAGGCTTTACGGCGAAAGCAGCACATTTGATTTTTTGAGGGTAGCACCTCACATATTTTTCCCATAGCCATGAATCCATTAGCCATCATGGCACACACATAACACATTTCACAGCGAAAACAAATCAATTACCTGTTGAAGAACTTCTGCTGAGGTCATCCTAAGTGTCCAACGAAGACAATCCATGGTTCTTTTGTTAGAAAAAGTAATGTATTTTATCCATAAATCTCCATTTGGTTTGCGCGTTATAATCAGAAACGACAGCTTCCACTCCTCCATTGAAACGTGACGCAAACTCGTTCATCTTATACCTATAAACTTGTCCAAGAACAATCAAACATAGTTTTAAATGTATCCTTAGGAACACTTTTACGTATATTTACTATTATAAATCAACCGGAATATAAACTGATCGATAAAGACAGTAAAAAAGACACTGTGCGCCTTGTCGGGAACGCGCACTGGGTACTGTTTACATAAAAAGTACACTTCCTGGTTTGCTCTTCTTCTCTGCTCTAATTCATCCAAATTGAAAATGTACACTGTCTCGAGACTGTTGACATCTAAAGGAAGCGATGGGTACTGCATTCATATGCCATTATATGGTCATTTTCATGAGGGAGGGGTTCCAAATGAGCAATGTGTCAAAATCACTTTTTCCAGGACAGACATTCCTCGGGGTTTTGCCTGCCATATGCGTTCTGTTTCACTCACAGACAAATGGTTAACACTTTTGGGAAATTCAGAGTGTTTCCTATCCAAAGGTACTAAATATGTGCATATCCTATTTTCTGGGCCTGAATGGGAGGCATTTTACTTTGGGCACGCCAGGCTCTCCAAAACCGACACCTCAGCTGCCACTCCCTAACAAGTTAAAATAAATTAAACCGAGCCTTGAATAATTAGCTTAAACAATTAAACCGTTCAATTTCGGAATTGGCATTCACAAATAAATGCGACTGTTTTTAGTCTGCTGTAATAAAGGCTGGACAAAAAAACTTTACAACAGCACCTCTGGTACGCTTATATTTTATTTAGTATTGTTCAAAGTTTGTATTGACCAATTTATTGACGTGGTTATGATACGCTGTAGGCACGGCCTGCCCGCTCATTAGGCAGGATTAGGCTCTCACCTATGGCGGCAGATTGGAGAGGGCTAAACTGACCAAGATGCACCTCCAACAACAACACATAAAACCTCACATAATTCTGGCCAAAAACAATGACATTTTATCTCAACCAGTGGCATATGGGCTTTTTAGGTGAGCACTGATGCCACTCTTTGATAAACAGTGCCCACTATTTTGCTTGTACATTCCCAGCGTGCCTCTCAACGGTATCCAAGATGGCGTAGCAGTAAGACGTGTGTTGTTTTGTCCTGTGTAAATATTCATTTTTTTCTAGTTTTTTAAAAATATATTTCAATATATTCAATATCTATTTTTTCCATTTTCGAATTAAATATACCTTTCTGCAACCCGCCTCACCCAATGAGGTACGGATCTGCAATTTTTTTTAACCTTATAACTGGAACCTCCATCAGAAGCTAGAAATCAGAAGCTAGCCAGCTAATTAGCTACCAGCTATTTAGTCATTGTTAGCCATTGCTAGTGGTCTTTACCTTTAGCTCAGACTCCAACCGCTTTAGCCAGGATAATACCTGCCAGTCTGCAAAGTGCGATATCAGCCCTGAGCATATCGGACTGCTTTGCTCCACTACATCACCGGATTCCTGACGCAAGCTCTGGACCATTACACCTGATCATTGTAGCTAGCTAGCTGCTACCGAGTGGCTATTGTGGCTAACGCCCCTATCCAGAAGCAAGCACCAGTTAGCCTCGAGCTAGTCTTGAGCAAGGCCCATCTCCCGGCTAGCCAATGGGAGATGGGCCAATTGGCCTGGACCCTTTGTCGACATGGAGCCCCGCCGATCCATCACAACTGGTCTGCTGACGTAATTCGGCCGATGTGCTCTCAACCGGCCTCTGCGTCGTGGATGTCGGTGAAGACCCATCTACTAGCCCCGGCTCGCTAGCTTTCTGAACGCCGTGTCTCCCGCTGGGCCTAGCGTAGTAACGACTACCGAACGGCTCCCTGTTTCGTCCATTGCTGCTCATTGGACCCTATCATCACTCGGCTACACAGCTGATGCCTGCTGGACTGTTCATTAACACGGTACTTCATTTTCTTTATCTGTTGGCCCCAGCCTCAAAGCCTTGGGTTCATGCATGTTAACATCAGAAGCCTCCTCCCTAAGTTTGCTTTATTCACTGCTTTAGCACACTCTGCTAACCCTGATGTCCTAGCCGTGTCTGAATCCTGGCTTAGGAAGGCCACCAAAACTTCGGAAAATGTCCATCCCCAACTACAACATTTTCCGTCAAGACAGAACTGCTAAAGGGGGTGGAGTTGCAATCTACTGCAGAGATAGCCTGCAGAGTTCTGTCATACTATTAAGGTCTATGCCCAAACAGTTCGAGCTTCTACTTTTAAAAATCCTTCTCTCCAGAAATAAGTCTCTCACTGTTGCCGCTTG
Organism: Brachymystax lenok tsinlingensis; assembly: GCA_030435695.1. Classification (NCBI taxonomy): domain Eukaryota; kingdom Metazoa; phylum Chordata; class Actinopteri; order Salmoniformes; family Salmonidae; genus Brachymystax; species Brachymystax lenok. Next base: position 24,125,211 of record CM059788.1, on the reverse strand, counting down.
TTATAGACCCCCTCAGCTCCCAGCTGTGCCCTGGACACCATATGTGAATTGATTGCCCCCCATCTATCTTCAGAGTTCGTACTGTTAGGTGACCTAAACTGGGATATGCTTAACACCCCGGCCGTCCTACAATCTAAGCTAGATGCCCTCAATCTCACACAAATTATCAAGGCACCTACCAGGTACAACCCTAAATCCGTAAACATGGGCACCCTCATAGATATCATCCTGACCAGCTTGCCCTCTAAATACACCTCTGCTGTTTTCAACCAGGATCTCAGCTCTCGTCCGTTATGCCCTTAACCAGCACAAAAACATCCTGTGGCGTACTGCACTAGCATCGAATAGTCCCCGCAAAAGCAACTTTTCAGGGAAGTCAGGAACCAATATACACAGTCAGTTAGAAAAGCAAAGGCTAGCTTTTTCAAACAGATATTTGCATCCTGCAGCACTAATTCCAAAACGTTTTGGGACACTGTAAAGTCCATGGAGAATAAGAGCACCTCCTCTGAGCTGCCCACTGCACTGAGGCTAGGAAACACTGTCACAACTGATAAATCCACGACAATCGAGAATTTCAAGAAGCATTTCTCTACGGCTGGCCATGCTTTCCACCTGGCTACCCCAACATCGGCCTACAGCTCTGCACCCCCCGCAGCAACTGGCCCAACTGGACCAATAAATCCACGATAATCGAGAATTTCAATAAGCATTTCTCTACGGCTGGCCATGCTTTCCACCTGGCTACCCCAACATCGGCCTACAGCTCTGCACGTCCCACATCTACAACATCCGGTGAAATTGCAGAGCGCCAAATTCAAATTACAGACATACTCATTTCGTTCATGAAAATACAAGTGTTGCACACTCTTCAAAAGCTTAGAATCTTGTTAATCTAACAGCGTTGTCAAATTTCAAAAAGGCTTTACGGCAAAAGCAGAACATTTGATTGTCTGAGGACAGTGCCCCGCTAAAATATTCAATTAGCATAATAACATAACCAGCAGAGGTGTCACAAAACTCAAAAATAGCATAAATAAATCGCTTGCCATTTAAGATCTTCATATGATGGCATACCCAAGCGTCCCGGTTACACAATAAAAGGTCCTTTTGTTCGATAAAGTCCCTCTTTATATCCATAAAGCTCAGTTTGGTTGGCGCATTTTGTTCAGTAATCCACCTGCCCAAAGGCGTTCATCCAGGCAGACAAACACTATCCCAAAAGTACCGGTAAAGTTTGTCAAAAAAAGTCAAACAGCGTTTCTAATCAAAACTCAGATACCCTAAAATTAATATAAACTATAACATTTCAAAAGGAATATAGCCTGATGAATAGAAGAGAAAAAGTGCTAAGAGCTCGCTGACTGTTACGCTCGAAATCCATAATCGTACACCTGATGTGACCTCAGGAAGAACTTCTCTAACTCCATGGTTATTGAAGATAAAAGCTTGAAACCTTTTTCTAAAGACTGTTTACATCTAGTGGAAGCCATATGAACTGCAATCTGGGAGCTATTCCCATATATAAACAATAGGCCTTCAACTGAAAAGTGGTCACCTCAAAAAATCCCACTTCCTGAATGGATTTTGCTCGGGTTTTCGCCTGCCATATCAGTTCAGTTCTTTTAACAGTTTTAGAAACTTCAGAATGTTCTATCCAAAGCTACTAATTATATGCATATCCTAGATTCTGGGCCTGAGTAACAGGCAGTTTACTTTGGGCACGTTTTTCATCCGAACTTCAATATACTGCCCCCTAGCTCAAACAGGTTAACAAACAGATCACCGACCATTTCAAATCCCACCTTACCTTCTCCGCTATGCAATCCGGTTTCCGAGCTGGTCACGGGTGCATCTCAGCCACGCTCAAGTTCCTAAACGATATCATAACCACCATCGATAAAAGACAGTACTGTGCAGCCATCTTCATCGACCTGGCCAAGGCTTTTGACTGTCAATCCCAGTATTCTTATCGGCAGACTCAACAGCCTTTGTTTCTCTAATGACTGTCTTGCCTGGTTCACTAACTACTTCTCAGATAGAGTTCAGTGTGTAAAATCGGAGGGCCTGTTGTCCGGACCTCTGGCAGTCTCTATGGGGGTGCCAGAGGGTTCAAATCTATGATCCACCTCTACGCAGGCGACACCATTCTGTATACATCTGGCCCTTCTTTGGACACTGTGTTAACAAACCTCCAAATTAGCTTCAATGCCATACAACACTCCTTCCGTGGCCTCCAACTGCTCTTAAATGCTAGTAAAACTAAATGCATGCTCATCAACCGATCGCTTCCCGCACCTGCCCGCCTGACTAGCATCACTACTCTGGACGGTTCTGACTTAGAATATGTGGAGAACTATAAACACCTAGGTGTCTGGCTAGACTGTAAACTCTCCTTCCAGACTCATATTAGGCATCTCCAATCCAAAATGAAATCTAGAATCGGCTTCCTATTTCGCAACAAAGCCTCCTTCACTCATGCTGCCAAACATACCTCGTAAAACGGACTATCCTACCGATCCTTGACTTCGGCGATGTAATTTACAAAATTTCCAACACTACTCAGCAAATTGGATGCAGTCTATCACAGTGCCATCCGTTTTGTCACCAAAGCCCCATATACTACCCACCACTGCGACCTGTATGCTCTCGTTGGCTGGTCCTCGCTACATATTCGTTGCTAAACCCACTGGCTCCAGGTCATCTAGAAGTCTTTGCTAGGTAAAGCTCCGCCTTATCTCAGCTCACTGGTCACCATAGCAACACCCACCTGTAGCACGCGCTCCAGCAGGTATATTTCACTGGTCATCCCCAAAGCCAACACCTCATTTGGCCGCCTTTCCTTACAGTTCTCTGATGCCAATGACTGGAACGAATTGCAAAAATCACTGAAGTTGGAGACTTATATCTTCCTCACTAACTTTAAGCGTCAGCTGTCAGAGCAGATTTCCGATCGCTGCAGCTGTACACAGCCCATCTGTAAATAGCCCATCCAACTACCTACCTCATCCCCATATGTTTTGTTTTTCAGCTTTTTTGCACAAGAGTATTTCTACTTGCACATCCTCATCTGCACATCTATCACTCCAAGGTTAATTGCTAAATTGTAATTACTTTGCCACTATGGCCTATTTATTGCCTTACCTCCTTACTTCACGTGCACACACTGTATACAGATTTTTCAATTGTGTTATTGACTGTACGTTTTTTTATCCCATGTGTAATTCTGTGTTGTTGTTTTTGTCGCACTGCTTTGCTTTATCTTGGCCAGGTCGCAGTTGTAAATGAGAACTTGTTCTCAACTGGCCTACCTGGTTAAATAAAGGTGAAATAAACAAATGTTAAAAAATGTAGCAGATATTGGATATGGTAGAAAGAGTGTGGCTTTTTCTGAAGCCTACAGGCTGGAGATAAAATGTATGACAATGTAATGAGAAGGACACTTTTTATATCATGCAGGTTTCTCAGATCAAATAGCCTAACCTAAATGGCGCTCAATCAAATAAAATGTCATGTTAACAAACCAACATATCCTAAAAACAGGACAGGACTGGACAGGACAAGTAAAATGGACATTATGGAATGGACAATCACGACTGTTGTCCAGGTGTTTCATCCCATTGTGATGATTAGTGGTTTCAAGTTTGTTTCCGTAAAAGTTTTTGACAAGCTGATCACAGCGAGAAAAAATTGCTTCTGCATTACCCGCTGTGTAAACACATTGCGAATAGGCTCACAATAAATCCTGGTAAAGTTGGGTAGCTGATATTCAGTGCATAAATAGCCAAATTGATAAGTCACAGGAATCCGGACGAATAAAGCCAACGCAATGGCCTGTTTTACAAACGGTGGGCCTACCACATGGATGGGCATCCATAAAATGCCACATTGTGGGCCGACATGGTAGGCTACAACCTAGTAAGCACAAGCAGACATCTTTTGGACATCTTTTTTTCGTCTGTCCGGATTTTGTTTTTTGGTGTTTTACAAATGGTAGGCTTACCACATAGATGGGCATTTATAAAATTCTATTTCAGGCAACACGCTACGCCTCAGTAAGCATGGACCAATACCGACGCCTTTTGGACATATTTTCTTGGTGCAGTTCCAGACCAGCCTTGATTTCCACATCCACTGACATTGGTTTTTGGTCTAAACATAGACATCTATAAATTACTTAATTTCAACTTTCATTCAGAACCAAATATGAGCCTGATTTCAACATACCCCCCCTCAAAAAAATATTTTCAATGTCTGTAAAGTACGTATTTTCAACATCAGGAAAATAAGTATTTTCGACCTTCATTCAAAACCGAAAATGAACCTAACTTTGACGTCTGGAAAGTACATATTTTTCAACGTCTGGAAAATATGCCTTTTCAGCGTCCTAGAAAAGATACATTTGAACATACAGAAAATACCTTTCACCTTTCATTCAGAACCCAAATTGAACCTAACTTCAACATCTGGAAAATACGTATTTTAGACATCTTTTCAACGTAATTTTGCTTACTGGGACTATTCTAGTTTTGCAGGGGGATGCATTTTTTGGTCTTGCCTATGGCGGCAGAATGGCAAAGACCGGCCCTGGCTATAGGTCAAGCCTTATGGTGCCCTATTCATACGGAATTCGTTTTAGGACGTACTGTGGATCGCTAAAATATCCTAATGATTATGATCACACTTCCTCAATTCAAATATTATGGCAACACTATAGGATAGATGGTTTGGTATAGTTTAGAAACTTGGGAACCAAGCTCGAGTTATCAGTGTGACCTATCACCTGGACATGTTGAAATACTGTACAGTTGAAGTCGGAAGTTTACATATACTTAGGTTGGAGTCATTAAAACTCGTTTTTCAACCACTCCACAAATTTCTTGTTAACAAACTATAGTTTTGGCAAGACTGTTAGGACATCTACTATGTGCATGGCACAAATAATTTCTCCAACAAATGTTTAGACAGATTATTTCATTTCTTCTATGCCAAAAGAGTCCATCATAGAAACCAGACCCTAATCACTAGGGTCGGGTCCTCGAGATTATTTCACATAATTCACTGTTTCACAATTCCAGTGGGTCAGAAGTTTACATACACTAAGTTGACTGTGCCTTTAAACAGCTTGGAAAATTCTAGAAAATTATGTCATGGCTTTAGAAGCTTCTTATAGGCTAATTGACATCATTTGAGTCAATTGTATTTCAAGGCCTACCTCCTATATCGACATAACCTGAAAGGCCGCTCAGCAAGGAAGAAGCCACTGCTCCAAAACCGCAATAAAAAAGCCAGACTACGGTTTGCAACTGCACATGGGGACAAATATCGTACTTTTTGGAGAAATGTCCTCTGGTCTGATGAAACAAAAATTTAACTGTTTGGCCATAATGACCATTATTATGTTTGGAGGAAAAAGGGGGAGGCTTGCAAGCCGAAGAACACCATCCCAACCGTGAAGCACGAGGGTGGCAGCATAATGTTGTGAGGGTGCTTTGCTGCAGGAGGGACTGGTGCACTTCACAAAATAGATGGCATCATGAGGCAGGAAAATTATGTGGATATATTGAAGCAACATCTCAAGACATCAGTCAGGAAGTTAAAGCTTGGTTGCAAATGGGTCTTCCAAATGGACAATGAACCCAAACATACTTCCAAAGTGGTGGCAAAATGGCTTAAGGACAACAAAGTCAAGGTATTGGAGTGGCCATCACAAAGCCCTGATCTCAATCCAATAGAACATTTGTGGGCAGAACTGAAAAAGCACATTGCGAGCAAGGAGGCCTACAAACCTGACTCACTTACACCAGCTCTGTCAGGAGGAATGGGCCAAAATTCACCCAACTTATTGTGGGAAGCTTGTGGAAGGTTATCTAAAGCGTTTGACCCAAGTTAAACAATTTAAAGGCAATGCTACCAAATACTAATTGAGTGTATGTAACTTCTGACCCACTGGGAATGTGATGAAAGAAATAACAGCTGAAATAAATAATTCTCTCTACTAATTATTCTGACATTTCACATTCTTAAAATAAAGTGGTGATCCTAACTGACCTAAGACAGTTAGGATTTTCACTAGGATTAAATGTCAGGAATTGTGAAAAACTGAGTTTAATGTATTTGGCTAAAGTGCATGTAAACTTCCGACTTCAACTGTATATTCGCGCCTAAAATAAAAACCTCCAGGCTTGCGTCCTAACTGTCAATTTATTGGGAAAAAATAAAGAATTACAGGGAGCATTTTGGAAAAAACAAATCCTGTCCGAATCCTCCTCTGGAATAACTGACATTCTGGAGTAATAATTACATAACCAACGTTCTCTAGTAATACTAGTCCCGGGCAAATAGGTATTTCGTCTAAAGAGAGCAAGGGTTTAGGGAATAGGGAATGTTTTTCCTAAACAAATGAGGGATTTCGGTAAGATAACTTTTCAGTCAGAAATAGCTTTAATTATGTTGCACCTTCAGCAACATGGACAGCTCAATAACCACTGTTCTGTGGTGTTCACTGCAGGAGGGAGGATAAAGAGACAACTGGATGCACTCCATGTGTTTTATTTTAACGCAAGTCTGAGCCTGGCCCGGCACAATCAAATCAATTGCTAGTCATTTGTGTGTCTTCATTATTTAATCAAACTGTGTGCTTATAGCATCAGACAAGCTCAGTGAATATTGTTGATTTGATTAAAACACATAGGATGTGTCAATATATAGAAAATACAATTTTAAAAATGTCGACCAATCAATTGGTGAAAGAACAGACGATTCTTGGTCGACCAAGATTTGTTTTATTCGGGACAGCCCTAATCAACCTACTTGGCACACGCTGGTCAATCAATGTTGTTTCCACAATGATATTACATTGAACCAACGTGGCATCGATGTTGAATTGATGTCTGTGCCCAGTGGGAAGCATTTCACTGTGAGCCAGTGTAGCTATTCAAAACTGCAGCAAGAAACCCTCACGTGAGGGGCATGGTCTAAGCAAAAACAAAGGTGCTCCCATAGGACCATAAACTCCATGAACAAACCAGTGTCTTATGCATAAATGCACACAAGTACATATAGGGGCTAAGTTGGGTAGAGAGAGAAGGAGAGGGTGCGAGCAAGAGAGTAAGAGAGAGAAAGCGAGAGAGACAAAGAGAAAGAGAGAGAGATAGAGCAGGGAGGAGAATAGGAGGAAGGAGGGAGTATATTAAATAGGATGAGAAGCTAGACTGGCAGCCTAGTCTTGGAGGAACTCACCAGAAGTACCATAGTCTCTGGATGGAGAGAGCTCGGACACAGCACCGCGTCCCACAACAGTCCTCATACGACCGGCATCTACAACACACACACACACACACACACACAGTTATTACAATCCCCCCGCATCTAGAATACTGAGAGAGAAGGCTTTTGTACAAACAGTACAGTCCTCCAACAACCATCTAAAAACACATTCAGACAAATGGCAATTCTCATATGCACAGTACTGAGATAAAACTCTGAGACAAATACCAAGAGGCCCAGTAGAATAGACATGTCAAGAAGATGACAAACGCTCTGCAGTCTAAGGTGAATATTAAGTAAACTATTGAGGGAGCACTAGGTTTAGTTCCATTTTAATTTAAGCTTGTCTTGAGTCCCTGAGCTGAAGTTGGATAGCTATCTGAACTCCCTGCTGATCAATTGTCAGCATCTGTATACAGGAGAGCTGATGATGAATGGCTCTCATTGTGATGCCTTTATTTGTATGGTAGGTTCAACGGAACCAAACGTTTTCAAGTCTAGGTTCCATTGAACATGCCATACAAATAAAGGCATTTAAATTAATGATATGAAGAGTGCCTTGGTCCTTCTTTCTTTTTGATGACCAAATTACCCCTTTTACCAAAGAACACCTATCTACAAAGACCTACTATTGTTTACCCTAGCTGCACTTCCCTTCCTTTTTTCTGCATGCTCTCATTGTGACTTGACTACTCTGTGCGCGCGCACACACACACACACACACACACACACACACACACACACACACACACACACACACACACACACACACACACACACACACACACACACACACACACACACACACACACACACACACACACACACACACACAGTTTTATATGTCAAATATAGGAACTTTTAGGTAAGAATGAATCATACTTAATCATTAAAGTAAGTAGAAATTCATTCATTTTAACAAATTACTTTTATAGTTCTTTCTATGTTGATGGGGAAGTGCTTATTGTGTGAGGCAGAGATGTGATTTGGCAGTTCCAGGCTTCAGATCTGCAATGCGCAGAGAGCTGCGGTATCTGACGTTTTTCAAGGGCAGATAGCAGCTTCAGTTTTAAACATAGAGGAAAGATGATTTATGGCATCATTACAGATTTCAGAGAAATGTTCATCATCCACTGATCTGCACTGAACATCCAAATCCTCTGGCTACATAGACGGAAATCCACTTCCATGACAAATCCTCCTCAACATTTGAAATACGCCCTCTCCTTCTGTCAGTATTTTGTACTGTGTTTTAAAACCAGCAGCACTATAAGTGTGAGAGCTGCATTTCCAGAATTCAGCATTAAGGCCATCCATTACACAAGTCATTAGCAGCACAGCGCTAGGAGAGGGCATAGAGCTGAGCCAGCATTCTCTTAATAGTGCACTATTTCAATTCCACAGTCGCCCTGCAATATACTGTATTTCTTTAGATCTGTGTGTGCACTATTTTACAGAGGCAATTCAATCCAAATCCCCCAGTCACTGCAGCATGCTAACTCCCAGTAATGCTCTCCTCTCTCTCCTACCATAACTCCAACTCCATCCTTAGGCTTTACATTTTTTATAACTCCTACTGATGCACCACCACTGCAGTGCATCTCTAAATGCTCCTCATACATTGAAAATGAGGCCTTTCTAAAAGCAAGTGGTAGAATTCTGCAGCCAGCCTAGTGGCTAACATGTTTTTATAATTGCAAAGACTTGTTCTGAAGACTAATTATTAGCCCATTAGTTCAATGATTTAGATAGAAGTCAAAGAGCTTCTCCAATGTGATTTCTCAACCCAGTGGATGCTGTGTAGTCTCAAAAAAACAACCCTCGGCAACACAGTGACTATGGTCTGGTTTCAATGATGGAGTCTTTAGGCATAGAGGATCTACGTCACTACCTTTTCGCTTAAATAAAATACAAAATAGTAGCTAGCAAGATGGAGATCACAGAGGTTATTTTTAATGAGTGATTTCGCAAGTGGCTAGTTTGCATCAACTACCTTAACTGAAACCACTGCAAATGTTTTGCCTGCTAACTTTGGTTTTGAATCCCGACATTCTGGCATGTCTGCCTTGTGACTTGTTGGGAGTCCCCAGATTTTTTTCCCCCTTATCAATGTAGGCAGTGATGTAGTTCTTCTATGCCAAAAGAGTCCATCATAGAAACCAGACCCTAATCACTAGGATCGGGTCCTCGAGACTAGCTGTGTTGGATTTGATGATTGGATTTGGAAAAGCTACAGCTTATTCATTATTTCCCCTCGTCGCTTTGAATGACTGCCAAAATGAGTTTGCTATGATAGTGGAGTGAGTCAAAGGCTGGTATTGACTCATAATAACGTTACCAACCTGGGTGATTTCTCTGTATTCATCCACATCCAGGGACCATTTTCTTTAACCAAACACCACTCTGCCTTTAAACAAGCCAGAGGGAATCAATAGACTGCACTCTTTAAATTCACAAACAGTTTAATCTGAATGGCAGAAGGTTGAAAACGAATACATATGTCTTGTAAAATATGAATGTCTTACTATTAACAAATAATATACAGTATTCTGAAATGTAATTTTGTCTGTGTCCAGATTAATTATGTTACCCATGTGTATGTACAGTATACTTACATGAAATAGATGGGGTAGCCTCCTTCAAAATACCAGCAGTACTTCTTGGAAGCTGTGCACTGTATATGAGAAGAGGAAAACTGGTCATTGATTTATAGTTGCTGGTATGAAATCAAAGCGCAATCTCAGAGGGAAAATGAAGCATCATGATAAAATCATCTTGAAAGGCAGATAAGAAATTAGAGAACATGTTGAATGGCCATTGTGTTGGGCTTACTGTAAGCAAAGTTAATATTCCATGAACCAAACTTCTATTTCATGCTCTATGTTCAGAGGCCAACTCAAGATGATTGTGAACCGCTGACTGCAAAGTCCAGACGAGACTAGAACCCACTCTGCACACATACAATGCAGCCTCTGTCAGACCAGGCCCAGGGCTTTGTGTATAACAAGCCTCTAAATGAGGTACTGGAGAAAAACAGGCTGTGGACTCACTATTACTGCCCTCACTGGGCATAATCACAAACTATTCCACTGTGTTCTTTTCTGAGGCTCTGGCTTGTATGATGATGAGACATCCACTTTGTTTGATGTCCTTCCATCACCATTTAAGGCATGTGTGACCTGTGAGGCGAGCCAGCTAGCATTGGCCCATGTTTGATGGGAGTACTTGTGGGAAACACTCCAGACTTTTTTCCACACCAGCCTGCCAGGTGGATGTTCGTGTCCACGGTCAATTGCAGCTAGCAGGGTGTCCCTTCCAAATACAGTCATGGCAGGGGGACACAAAGGCAGCCCCTGAGCAGGACTGGAGCCTGCCTTTGTGGTCACGGAAAGGACCACAAAGAGCTGTTTGTCACTGCTTCAGCTCAGTGACAATTAACAATGGTTAGCAGAGGAAGAGCTGCCTCGTGTGTGTGTTAGTGTGTGTGTCAGTGGAGGCTCCTCAGTGGAGGAAAGGGAGGACCATCCTACTCAGCGAATTTCATAAAAATAAAAATTGTGAAACATTAAAAAAGGTGATCCTTTTTAGATAAAACTATACTAAATATATTCACGTCACCAAATAATTGATTAAAACACACTGTTTTGCAATAAAGGTCTACAGTAGTCTCAGCAGCACTCTGTAGGCTAGCACAATGGTGTAACCAGGGGACAGCTAGCTTCTGTCCTCCTCTGGGTACATTGACTTCAATACAAAACCTAGGAGGCTCATGGTTCTCAACCTCTTCCATAGACTTACACAGTAATTATGACAACTTCCAGAGGGCGTCCTCCAACCTATCAGAGCTCTTGCAGCATGAGCTGATATGTTGTCCAAGGTTTTTTCAGCTAGATAGATGGAATTATATATACAAGAAGCTGTTTGTATGTGGCTGCTATGAAAATTAATTATGCTTGTGCATGATCAGGGGTGTATTCATTGTGCCTATTCTGTTGAAAAACTTTTCTTAAACGGAAGCAAACGAAACGAAACATGGATAACCATACCTGAATTTTTCCACTCAAAACTCTTGTTTGCAGATGTTGGACTATTGATTACACCCTAGATCAGCTAGATGCACTCAAGAGTGTGCAAGGCGGTATTGAATGAGGCACTGTCTGTCACCTTGATTACTCAAAATTCTTTCAACCCGAATCACCTATGTTGTAAACTTTCCTTCATAGGCTAGGTTATAGCAACCTCATGAAAATATCAAGTATCATGTAGTAGCCTTAACCTGTCAATGTTACATTGAGCTGGGTGAATGGAATATGAATGACAGTCATCCAATATGCTGTAATAGGACATGTTCATAAAACAAAAATCCTCCTTCCTCATCTTAAACTTCACCACCCGCCACTGGTGTGTGTTGTCTCTTATTTGATGGAACCAAATGGTCAAACTAATTCATATTGTGATATGATACGATCCAGGCTGATGTAAATATGAGCCCAGTAAGATTGTTATGAATGTTGAATTTTTCAAAAGAATGTTTCATTTCAAGAACATAAAATACATCTTAATACATTACTACAGAATAGCCTTCAATATACCACTGACTTATGTAACCTTACATAACTGCCTAACTTTCATAGGCCTTAATAGTTTTCAATAGTCTACAATTTCTGCAGCTGCAAGGCACATTGTTATGTTGACATTCAATAAACCCCAGGGCTTTAATTAATATTTGGGAGACCAACGAGACAGAAGCAAAAAGAGGGCTATAATTCACTTTCACATTGATTGAATTTATGACTATAAATATTAGATACTCACCTCATCCACTAACCAAAACAGAAATATGATTCCACACAGAACTGCCATAATTCGAGATGTCAACACCGGACAGTATCCTTGTTCACCTAAACACCGTGATAATCCAAAATTCATCAAACATATAAATCATTCTTTGTCCATCTCGTCGCATAGTGCGTTTGCAGTTTGGCGAGCCACGGCCCACGACTGTTCTGTTTATTTCGCACTGTCAATCGGTGCCATTGGTTGGTGCGGCTTCAGACAGTCAAGCAATCGGAGCTGATCTGTTCTTCACAGTTGAGTTTGTCACTGGCAATTAGCTTTAGCATCAAATCGTATTGCACATATTATTTTTACAAACGTACGTGTTTTCACTCTGTACACATACGGGTAAAGATGATCATGATCCACACGACACGCCCCTACAGTATCCCTAGGAACACTGCACTCAAGGACGCAGAAACACTGCTTGAAAGCGCTCGCAGACCATTCATTCAGAACAATTTTTTTACCCATCACAGGCTATGACTCCACACTGTCACAACTTCTGTGTCACGAGATTTAGATCACACAAATCATATGCAGTATGCAACGCAGTGCTATAGAGCCCTCAAACTCAACTCTGGACCTCAAAGCCAGTTTCACTGGGCTTTTTCTTTGATCCCTTCTTGTCAGGGACTAATTTAGACCTGGGACAGAAAACAAGCAGGCTCGGGGTAAGAGTTGAATACCCCTGCTATAGAGGTTTTGTCATTTGTAAGAGTAATGAGTAATGAATGAAGGATTTAATACATTAATATATTTTCTGATCTTATCAGTGTGGGTGTGTATCTACCTTGTCTAAATGTTTAATGAGTAACCCATAGTGTTCTCTCTGATCACTATCAGTTACTCTCTGTGAGTCTCACAACAGAAGATGATGGCACAGGCAGGAGCAACACTCATGTCCATCGCCTGGCAACCATATATCCTTCAGATCAGACCAGTATCATGGCCCTGGGTCCAGGGTTGCAACAGCTACCTACGTGTGCTTGTGAAACATCAATACAGAATAGTTCTCATGCAGGCCTCTACAATGCTAAATTATTGGTGGTTGCCTGCTTAAAGTTATGCGCTGTCAATCGGTGCGGCTTCAGACAGTCAAGCAATTGGAGCTGATCTTGTTCTTCACAGTTGAGATTGTCACTGGCAATTAGCGCAATGTCATTTCCGGGCAAGAGTGTCTGCTGGCATCATGCTTGACTGACACTTCTCCCTAGTACCTGTTAAGTAACAGTGTTTACTCATTAGGTGTGCTAGCTGAACACAAAGCACAAAACTCTAGATTTCTTACATAGTCATATTATTATTACATTTCTTTAGCCCGCTCTAGAGCTTAAATCTCTAGAGTTTAAGATTTTTTTTTAATAGAATTTATACTTTTTGAACAATAACAATATTTAAATTATCTCCCAATGCATTGGGTGTATGTGTAGGTGGTGTATGTCTATATGAATGGGAGAGTGAAGGAGGCTGAATATGAATATGTGTAGGAGGACAGGTGGGAGAGAATGGGTGTATGTTGTGTGTGATTGAAGGAGAATGGATCAGTAAGTAAATGTGTAGAGGGGTGTACATGTGTCTGAGAAGAAGGGAGGGGGGGAAGACAGAGGTTGGGATAAACTAGGCCTGGGTGGGAAATTTTTATTTTACTAGGCAAGTCAGTTAAGAACAAATTCTTATTTTCAATGACGGCCTAGGAACAGCCTGTTCAGGGGCAGAACGACAGATTTGTACCTTGTCAGCTCGGGGAATTATACTTGCAACCTTTCGGTTACTAGTCCAACACTCTAACCACTAGGCTACCCTGCTGCCCCGAGAGGGCAAGGATGGGAGGTGGTGATAATCTTGGTTTGGGGGAGCAAGGGTTTGTAAGGATGGGAGGGTGGTACTACATAGCTATATGGAATTGTTTTAAGAAACATATATATATACTGTATAAAAAATGTGTTTAATAAAAAAAAAAATCTTTGGCCTTACTGCTATTAGCCCATGCAAATGCATTGAATAACAGATTCACTACATGGAACGACAGATAGTCCCCCCAAAAAATCCAAAGGAAGTTTGTTCTGAAGTGTCTGTTCTATATCTGAGAGATATAAGAAAGATCAGGAAACACATTTTTTTTAAATGTATTTAACCCCTTATTTTTGGCACCAAACAGTCTCTATATACAGTTAGGGGAAAAAGTATTTGATCCCCTGCTGATTTTGTACGTTTGCCCACTGACAAAGAAATGATCAGTCTATAATTTTAATGATAGGTTTATTTGAGCAGTGAGAGACAGAATAACAACAAATAAATCCAGAAAAACACGTGAAAAATGTTATAAATGGATTTGCATTTTAATGAGGGAAATAAGTATTTGACCCCTCTGCAAAACATGACTTAGTACTTGGTGGCAAAACTACGTTTCTTGTAGTTGGCCACCAGGTTTGCACACATCTCAGGAGGGATTTTGTCCCACTCCTCTTTGCAGATCTTCTCCAAGTCATTAAGGTTTCGAGGCTGACGTTTGGCAACTCGAACCTTCACCTCCCTCCACAGATGTTCTATGGGATTAAGGTCTGGAGACTGGCTAGGCCACTCCAGGACCTTAATGTGCTTCTTCTTGAGCCACTCCTTTGTTCCCTTTGCCGTGTGTTTTGGGTCATTGTCATGCTGGAATACCCATCCACGACCCATTTTCAATGCCCTGGCTGAGGGAAGGAGGTTCTCACCCAAGATTTGACAGTACATGGCCCCGTCCATCGTCCCTTTGATGTGATGAAGTTGTCCTGTCCCCTTAGCAGAAAAACACCCCCAAAGCATAATGTTTCCACCTCCATGTTTGACGATGGGGATGGTGTTCTTGGGGTCATAGTCAGCATTCCTCCTCCTCCAAACACTTTCACCCAGTTGTCCTCTGAATCATTCAGATGTTCATTGGCAAACTTCAGATGGGCATGTATATGTGCTTTCTTGAGCAGGCGGACCTTGTGGTCGCTGCAGGATTTCAGTCCTTCACGGCGTAGTGTGTTACCAGTTTTCTTGGTGACTATGGTCCCAGCTGCCTTGAGATCATTGACAAGATCCTCCCGTGTAGTTCTGGGCTGATTCCTCACCATTCTCGTGATCATTGCAACTCCATGAGGTGAGATCTTGCATGGAGCCCCAGGCCGAGGGAGATTGACAGTTCTTTTGTGGTTCTTCCATTTGCGAATAATCGCACCAACTGTTGTCACCTTCTCACCAAGCTGCTTGGCGATGGTCTTGTAGCCCATTCCAGCCTTGTGTAGGTCTACAATCTTGTCCCTGACATCCTTGGAGAGCTCTTTGGTCTTGGCCATGGTGGAGAGTTTGGAATCTGATTGATTGATTGCTTCTGTGGACAGGTGTCTTTTATACAGGTAACAAACTGAGATTAGGAGCACTCTCTTTAAGAGTGTGCTCCTAATCTCAGCTCGTTACCTGTATAAAAGACACCTGGGAGCCAGAAATCTTTCTGATTGAGAGGGGGTCAAATACTTATTTCCCTCATTAAAATGCAAATCAATTTATAACATTTTTCACATGTGTTTTTCTGGATTTTTTTGTTGTTATTCTGTCTCTCACTGTTCAAATAAACCTACCATTAAAATTATAGACGGATCATTTGTTTGTCAGTGGGCAAACGTACAAAATCAGCAGGGGATCAAATACTTTTTCCCTCACTGTATACTTACATTCACTTTTTCAACCCCCCAGTACCGGTTGTGAGGCCTGTGAGGATCCTACAGCAAAACAACCGACACGTACGTGTTCGTGAGTCTCACCTGATCAACAGTCTAATCAACTCTACGTGAAGGAGATGGGTCGCGCTGCATGAGGCAAATTATATTTGTGCGTCTGTCACTTTCTCATTCATCATTATTCACGATTCATTCAGGACTATCCGTAATCGTGGTGGCATTCACATTAAGTGTTTGGAAACATTTTATTCTTATTTACAATAAAAATGACTCTAAAATGACACGACACATTATTTACCATTCATTTCTATTGGGCACAAAATAATCTGAAACACAACCAAGACAAACAGCAAATGAATGCAACAAATTTGTATAGTCATTGCGTGCTATGAATATGGGACCAAATACTTAACTTTTTACTACTTTAATACACAAGTGAATTTGTCCCAATACTTTTTCTGCCTTAAAATGGGGGGACTATGTACAAAAAGTGCTTTAATTGCTAAACGATACCCTGACAGTCTCCCCAATTTTGCGATATCCAATTACGATCTTGTTAAGTCTCGACCTTCGCCTCTTCCGAGCCCGTTGAGGAGTTGCAGCGATGAGACAAGATCGTAATCACAAAATGGGCAGCAAAAAAAAGATACAGTAGGGTTGTGGATCAGAAAATAGGTCAGTATCTGGTGTGACCACCATTTCCCTCATGCAGCGCGACACATCTCCTTCACTTAGAGTTGATCAGACTGTTGATTGTGGCCTGTGGAATGTTGTCCTACTCCTCTTCAATGGCTGTGAGAAGTTGCTGAATATTGGTGGGAACTGGAACACGCTGTCGTAATCCACACCAAGTGAAATCACTGCAACACTTAAGCTGCAGTCAGTTTCAGAATGGGTGGAAATAAATAAATTAGAAATAAGTTCGTTTCAAAAAGTTAAAGATTTATATTTGGGACAAATAATTTACTAAACCCTAAACCTCAACAAAATCTTGTAATGAATAATGTGGAAATTGAGCAAGTTGAGGAGACTAAACCATGAATTGTAAACTGTCATGGTCAAAACATATTGATGCAACAGTAGCTAAGATGGGACAGGTCTGTCCATGATAAAGCACAGCTCTGCCTTCTAATCAACGCTATCAACAAGGCAGGGCCTACAGGACCTAGTTTTGTTGCAACTGAACTACTGTCCAGTCGTGTGGTCAGGTGCCACAAAGAGGGACTTAGGAAAATTACAATTGGCCTAGAAAAGGGCAGCACGGCTGGCCCTTAAATGTACATGGAGAGCTAACATGAATAATATGTATGTCAATCTCCCCTGACTCAAAATAGAGGAGTGATTGACTTCATCACTACTTTTTGTTGTGGGAAGTATTGACATGTTGAATGCACCGAGCTGTCTGTTTAAACTACTAACACACAGCTCAGACACCCATACCCCACAAGACATGCCACCAGAGGTCTCTTCACAAGTCCAGAACAGACTATGAGAGGTGCACAGTACTACATAGAGCCATGACTACTTGGAACTCTATTCCACATCAAGTAACTCATGCAAGCAGCAAAATCAGACTTAAAAAACATAAAAATACACCTTATATGAACAGCGGGGACTGTGAAGAGACACATACGAGAACATACGCACTATACACACACATGTATTTTGTGTTGAATATATGTGGTAGTAGAGTAGTGTATAACTGCCTTAATTTTGCTAGACCCCAGGAAGAGTAGCTGGTTAATGGGGATCCATAATAAATAAAAAAACCTTCTCAGACCTTCTCTCCTACCAACCTACATGCGCACTCCGTTCCATCACAGCAGGCCACCTCTATAAGTCCCATGTACTATTATGACACATTATGACTATTTCATCAAGGATGTAAAGCCAGAACCATACATGAAGATGATCAATCAGGCACACTTTATTAATAGCCTATTAATATGGATAACAGCAAATTATGAATCTTATAGCAAACTATACAGTTACAATACACTCAAAACATGTAAACATTCAGGCATTATAATCCAATTCTCCCTTTTCAACTGATAAATGTAATTCTCTCTCCCTATAAATTGCTAATAACACTACAGTGACACCCAGTTAAAAGTGTCCAAACCGCACTTGGTAGTGTGTACTTGTGTGACATGGGATGGAACCATAGACATCATTAGATGGGACTGACATGGATGTTAACGATGGAGGGAACTGAGCAGGCCAATAAGGCACAAATTCAGTCTGTCAGCATCCCGGAACTAAATACTAATTTGGAGACCTTTGAAATACTGGTTTCTGTTGTGGCCCCATTCAGAGGGATAGTCACTGGAGAGACAAAAAACAGGACTTGTTCGACCATCAAATTGCAACCTTAAGACTTTTTGGAGTGTACAGTACATTTTTCACATACACAAAGAAAGATTTGTCTTTTGTCATCACCATCAGCCATGCAGTAGTTTTGAAACAGAGAGAAAGGGGAAGGGAAGCGCGTTGCAAGAACAAGCGAGTGATTTATTTAGTGCCAACACCAGGGAAGTGTTTTCAGCCGTGGCGTCACGTCTTTGTAAATGAAAACGGCGCTTTATGGTTGAATAAATAGAATAAAGCAACACTGTCAATTTGTCAACACATGATAATACACTCCCTCTCAAAGGAATGAACATTAATCAAATAATACTTTAAAACAGATGTGCCAATTGCAGTCTAACAACATTTTGACAACTTTGAAGTTGCGGTGTAAATAACACACCTTCACCTGCCAGAGCTATCTAAATATTCATCAGTGCAATATTTACCTGAGGTATCAGGCAAACACCTATTGTAGAGTGAATTATTTGAACATGCAAGGATCAGTATGACACTGTTTTGCTTTCCATTTCTGAGTGCACGGTAGCTAAACAACATAAGTCAATAAATGTCATATGAGATAAATAAGTAATGAACATATAAAAGCACCACCAGCTAATGCATCATGAGCTGTGTTCAAACACCACAATGTTATAGTACATGTAATGTAGATTAACTTGAATAAGTAACACAATGCAAACATCAAACTATTAACGGACCTTTCATCAATGTGAAGATGTAGAACATATATGAGGTCTGTTGTGAGTAACAGCCTAACCCTAATATAATAAGCAGACATGCCTTAGAGACCTATTTGTTTCTGAAAGGCATTGCACATCTCCTTTCCCTCATTTCTGAATAAAATCCCCTTAACACATCAAAGACGTTGCGAGTGCGTCTGTCAGTAGTACAGCATGTTACAGTAGCTGTACTGTAGAAGGCTTATTTATGGCTGGATCTTGTGTGCTTGGACATCTACCAGTAGGCTTAGGGTTGCAAAAAAAAAAAAGAATTTCTGGAAAACCGGGGGAATTTTGGAAAAGTTATTGTAATTTTGCTGGGGCCCCTCGGTAGGCTGGGACCCCACTGTGCTGCTGGTCTCTAGGCCTCCTGGGCTGATCCCTGGCCTTGCTGGCTCAGCTGCTGGATGCGGTCGGCCAGCTCCAGACAGTGGAGGACCCTGCGGCGCTCTGCATGGAGCTGGTCACGGGGCACCTGGCCCAGCAGCTTCTGACTGAAGAGCACCAGGTCCTGCATGAAGAGACCCACCGGCTCTCTGGCGGCCGGGGGAAGCTGGGTCATGGTGCATGAGTCAAAGCGGAAGTTGATATTCTTCACTCTGGGCAGGTCAGGACCCCGCTCCTCAATCCACGTGAGAGGCCTGTATTAAAACCATAAGATGTTACAAAGAGGTTATAGTTAATCCAAAGTTTTAGGGCTGGACTACCAGCATTTTTTTAAATGTAATTAAGGCAATTATCTTTTGGTGCTGGCCAAATAGCTAGGTTTCAGGTGTTGTGAAGGACACATTATCTGATATTATTACTTGATTCTAATGTACAGTACATACTTCTGCTCTTTAGTCATGAGCTGAGTGGTCATCTTCATGTACTTGTTCTCCTGGTCTTCCTCCATGCTGGCAGCGGTGACAGACAGCTCTCCAAAAAGATCCACCAGCCAGGTAAGCCGGGCGATGCCACTGAAAGCTGGAAACCCAAAGCCCGGCTTCAGAGGACCTCCTATCAGACGACACAGGAAAAACTACAGTCAGAAGTAGTTGTAAAGGGACATGTAATCCAATGGCTCATTGTCAATCATCATCTGGTCACGTTTAAGGCTGGTTAGCAAACATTTTGCCTTTTGTATTGATTTTGTACTCATCACATTACAGTACAAACACTGTTGTGGTGCTGTTATATATCACACCATAAAGCATAAAATGAACATGAACCATTGAAGTGAATTTCCCAACAGATAGTTCGATTTCATTTGGCGCTTGCTGCTTCCTACAGTCCAACTCCTAAAACTGCCCTGACTCAAATTTCAGAGAAACTACTCCCTCTTGCTCCTCCACTCGCTCTCCGCTACGATTCTTAGTCAAAAGTCAGCCGCTATAAAATACTGTCTGTCATCGGAGGTTGTGTGGAGCGTTTCAAGTTGATAACTATGATTTATTATTCAATCACAACTGCTTTAGGAGAAGCCCATTCATATGCATTAACTAGCTTGTTCCCCAGCGGGGCTCTGATGAAATAGAACAGAGCTAGGCTGCATCCCAAATGGCACCCCATTCACTATGTAGTACACTACCAATGACAATAGTGCACTATGTAGGGAATAGGGTGCCGTTTGACATGCACCTCTAGACTTCATCAATAACACCCTGCTGTATTTCACACCAGAGACCAGTCTGCCTGCCTCACTCCACAGGCAGGCTCTCTTTCACATCAACCCCAATGGGTGTACTGTGGAGACTGAGAAAACAACATTTTACAAGTCGCTCTGATGGGAGCTATACTATATCAAAAGCTCTGGAATGAAATATTCATTCCGAACCCTGTGACCTGGACAACGTACATCAAATTGATACATGTTATGCAGTTGTTTTCTGTAGCAAGTATTGTATTTGAGGTGATGAATCAGTGGTGCTGGGGTTTTTGTGTATAACAGTTTTGTGAATTTGTGCTTTCCTCCCTGTTCCAGTCTCTGTCTCTCACCTGTGAAGTGAAGGGATCCTTCCTCCAGCTTTTTCCCTGCTATGTCCTTCTTCAGCTGCTTAAAGTCAGCTGTCAGAAGTTCTATGTGCTCCTCATGCAGGACCACTCCTAGGTACATAGTAGACACAGAACAGTAAATACATAGGTGATCAGTACTAGTTAAGATACACATCTACTACATCATCCCCATCATGTCATCAATACTTCACCATGTCTTCTCTATACACATTTCAAATTAACCAAAATAAATCTCTCCCAATGATTATGTCCAGCTCACCTTTTTCCTGAGCCAGGTCCCAGAGGTCCACGGCAGTCTTGTGTGTCATGGCCATAGGATATTCCACACAGACATGCTTCCCAGCTTCCAGAAATGCCCTGTGCTCCGTTAGAACATGCGACATAGTATAGGAGAATTTAGTTTGTTTGAGTAGCCAAGAAGGGTATCAAAGAGACCTTGCTTCAACAGAACATTAGTAAAAATTATGAAGAAGATTTAAAAGACTTCTGTACTAGGGAGATGCACAACTCAAATGCAACTTAATATCCCGAACTGCCCAGTAAGTGCCGTTGGTCAATGTTTCAATAACCCAGGGTGTTCAGAGTTGGGAAAACTTCAGATTGAACACTCTTAAACTCCTTGTAACTTTCTCAAAAACATTGCTTCCAATTAAATTGACAACAAAAGATGATAATGAAGTATCCTATATGAAAAAGTCGTTCAAGAACATTTCATGGCTTTTTTTCCCCCTTTACTTTTTGTTTCCTTTACAGTATGAAGGGCAGTACTTGCTGTTCCATTTAGACAGTTAGCCATGTTTCACTGCTAGACAGTTCCAGGCTATGTTCTCAACACCCCTCATTAACCAGCCTAAAATAACTCTCCATTCTTTAACAGCCTGTCTATGCCTCTCTGTACACTCCTAACATTTAGCAGTGAGAGGGAGAGTAGAAAGCATCATTTAAGAGTGTGTTTTCGCTACAGTTTGCAGTCATAATGAGAGCCATTAGAGAGCAGTAGCCTCGGTCATGCTCTCCAGGGTTTGAGAGGAGGACATCAAACAGCTACACATTTTAATCAGCTGTGGGAGAGGGAGGAGACTGCTCAGGATAATGTGAATGCCAGAAGAGCCCCCCGGTCGACATTTGTTGATACAGCTTCCCGACCTCCTCAGATGTTACCTGACCGATTTACAGTGAAGCACTTATGAGGGTCAAGGACGATATCTTGAACAACATGCTAAACTGTCGTGTTACTGTGCGTCTCAGTGTGTCCCAACGTTGTATAATACATGGCTTATGAACTACAACTGTTAGACAGTTTGTCTGAGGGCACGGTAAATGGGACAGGCTCAATGAATGGTTAATTAACCTACAGACTGAGCCTCAGTGGACTGAGAAAGAAAAGCAACAGTGTACTGAAGCTTGACACGTGTTCCAGTGCTGACTCCTAGTGGTGATTTGTAACATGGTGAAACTATAGCTCTGTTGTGTAAGAGCATTTCAGACGGAAACAAAACTGATGAAGGGATAACTAAACAACTACCACAGAGGACAGTCAGAGACATGGGGTCAGTGAGAAAGAGAGTTTTACCTGATGTTTTCCTCATGCGCAGCGTTTTCAGTGCAGATGAAGGCCACCTTTATGTCATCTCTCCTCAGGGCATCCTCGATAGTGATCTGTTTCACTCCCTGCTGCTCCTCTAGGGTCCTCCTTTGGGAAGACAGCACCAGAGTTTTATTCACTAGGGGAAAATTTATTTGAAATGGAGTGAAACACAGACTACATGAACTTGTCAAGAGCACAATTGAATTGTTCTGTTGCGCAAAGGCTTGCTACAGTGTGCACGACCCAGGCAACAAAGTCATCCACACACCCCAGCTGCTGCCTCTGTGACCGAGTACAGGACAGGTCAGTGATTATATATCACTATTAAACAAGATCACGTAATATGGTTTTATCACCTGGAGCTTCTCTACACAATATTGAAGTATTACAAAAGTTGAAAAGCGCACACTGAAAAATGACAGGCGACTGACCTGGACTTTAGTGCTTATCTATTTCATATTTTCAGTGCAACAAAGGTCATTGCACTGCAAATATACACTGAGTGTACAAAACATTAAGAACCCCTGCTCTTTCCATGACAGACTTACCAGGTGAAAGCTAGCTTTGATCCCTTATTCATGTCACTTGTTAAATCCACTTCAATCAGTGTACATGAAAGGGGGGATAAGGATGTTTAAGCCTTCAGACATGGATTGTGTATGTGTGACAATCAGAGGGTGAATGGGCAAGACAAAATATTTAAGTGCCTTTGAACGGGGTATGGTAGTAGGTGCCAGGCGCACTGGTTTGTTTCAAGAACTGCAACACTGCTGGGTTTTTCACGCTCAACAGTTTCCTGTGTGTATCAAGAGTGTTCCAGCATCCCTGTGGAACACTTGACACCTTGTAGAGTCCATGCGCCGATGAATTGAGGCTGTTCTGAGGGCAAAAGGAGGGGGTGCAACTCAATATTAGGAAGATGTTGGTAATATTTTGTACACTCAGTGTATAAAATAAATAAGCACAATTCAAGGTCGGACATCTCTTTTTTTCAGTGTGCGCTTTTTACTGTTGTTTTTTAATACTAATGTTTTTACTGTCAGCAAACAATGAGATGTCTTGGTGCCTCACCTGGATATGAAGCCTTTGACACTGAGCTTCTCAGCCGCACTGGAAGGCAGAGGGGCTAGCATGTCCCTGATCCTCACAAAGCCTGCCGTCCCGATGCCCACCACTACTGAACCAAACATGTCTGACAGCAGAGAGGAACAGGGAGTTGGGAAGGAAATGGTTAGAAAGAAACCAGTGTCTTGCTCCTTTCACTTCTGTCAAATCTGACAGATCCAACATACAGTGCATTCAGAAAGTATTCAGACCCCTTGACATTTTGTTACATTACAGGTTTAGAAATGTATTAAAAATAAAAAAACAAGCCATGAGGTCAAAGGAATTGTCCGTAGAGCCCCGAGACAGGATTGTATCGAGGCACAGACCCTGGGGAAGTGTACCAAAACTGCAGCATTGAAGGTCCCCAAGAACACAGTGGCCCCATAATGACAAAGTGAAAACAGGTTTAGACATTTTAGAAAATGTATTAAATACAAAACTGAAATATCAGTATTCAGACCCTTTACGCAGTACTTTGTTAAAGCACCTTTGGCAGTGATTACAGCCGAGTCTTCTTGGATATGACGCTACAAACTTTGCACACCTGTATTTGGGGAGTTTCTCCCATTCTTCTCTGCAGATCCTCTCAAGCTCTGTCAGGTTGGATGGGGAGCGTCGCTGCACAGCTATTTTCAGGTTCTCCAGAGATGTTCAAATCAGGTTCAAGTCCGGGCTCTGGTTGGGCCACTCAAGGACCTTCAAATCCACTCCTGCGTTGTCTTGGCTGTGTGCTTAGGGTCGTTGTCCTGTTGGAAGATGAACCTTCGCCCCAGTCTGAGGTCCTAAGCAAGTTTTCATCAAGGATCTCTCTGTACTTTGCGCCGTTCATCTTTCCCTTCGATCCAGACTAGTCTCCCAGTCCCTGCCGCTGAAAAACATCCCCACAGCATGATGCTGCCACCACCATGCTTCACCGTAGGGATGGTGCCCGGTTTCCTCCAGACATGACACTTTGCATTCAGGCCAAATAGTTTGGTTTCATCAGCTCTGTCAGAGTGACTATCGGGTTCTTGGTCACCTCCCTGACCAAGGCCCTTCTTCACCGATTTCTCAGTTTGGCTGGGCGGCCAGCTCTATGAAGAGTCTTGGTGGTTCCATACTTCTTCCATTTAAGAATGATGGAGGCCACTGTGTTCTTGGGTACCTTCAATGCTGCAGAAATGTTTTGGTACCCTTCCCAGATCTGTATCTCGACACAATCCCGTCTCAGAGCTATACGGACAATTCCTTCGACCTCATGGTTTGGTTTTTGCTCTGACATGCCGGGTCAAATGTGGGACCTTATATAGACAGGTGTGTGCCTTTCCAAATCATGTCCAATCAAAGGAATTTTCCACAGGTGGACTCCAATCAAGTTGTAGAAACATCTCAAGGATTATCAATGTAAAAAGGATGCACCTGAGCTCAATTTCGAGTCTCATAGCAAATGTAAATAAGGTATATATTTTTTTGTTAATACATTTTCAAACATTTCTAAAACCTGTTTTCACTTTGTCATTAAGGGATATTGTGTGTAGATTGATGAGGGGAAATGTATTTAATAAATTTTAGAATAAAGGATGTAACTTAACAAAATGTGGAAAAAGTCAAGGGGTGTGAAAACTTTCCGAATGGACTGTATGTCCAGGACTTATCTTGGGTCTTTGTGCAATGTGCACAGTTGATAAAGGCTTCCTTTCTATCAGACCTAAAATGGTGCAGTGTCATAATGAGTACACTAACGTTAACTATCATGGTGGTAGCTATCAACACCACGATAGCTATATACATCAAGGTATCCATACTACAGATATCAACTAGAGCTAGGGTGGGGTGCTGATCATTACAAATGCAAATAATAGGAACATTCGGTCTCCATTTATTTACACAAGTAACTTAAAAACTAGACAAGGAATTTCATAATTGACATGAAAATGGTAAGTCTATGTTCTGCATGACATTAATAACAAATACAGTAACACACGTACAACAACTTCACGAATTTCCTGGCAACAATGTTGCAATGCTGTCCTTGTTTAATGTGTTCCGCAATCAGCACCTATTAAAACTGGTTTACATACAAGCTTGATGTCCTTACCTACTCTTTTCTTTATTGCCCTCGACGACCGTTGACGCAGATGACTCGGTTATGTGAATAAAATGCTTCTGTCGAGCTCTTATCGCGGTGATATAACTGTGTAACAACTTTCATAACACCGTTTTTTTTCTAGACAGCTTGCGTGTGACGTGGGCATAGAACGTGAAGTCTCATCACGTGATATGGACGTCTCTTCTCTTATGTGGTTGCATTTTTTGTTATAAAAACAAATGACGACATTAGGTAATTATTATATTTTCGTTTATTTACATAACGTTTACATGTATTTTAAAATGGATGGATGTGTTTCAGCCAATGACTGTTTTCAGCCCAAGCCAGCTTTAGGTTAGATTTAGGTTTAGGCAGCAATATGGCGACTTCCATAAATACAGCATGAATGTCCTCAGTTCAGTCTTTTCTTGAACTGTTGTTGTAGATGACAGTCTGAATTGTATTTTTAGAGTAGTGCATTTTCCTCTACATTTAATTTGGTTGTAAAAGTCTTCGAACGAATTTCCTACACCAGACTACAAAAACGTTTTGCTTGAATGAATTTCCAAGGCTGCGCTACAGTGCTGTCCTTGGTTGCGCTAACCCCCAAAGACTCTAATTGCACTTTGAATACCCTAGATGGCGAAGTTGCCACAAGAAGCCTGACCTATGCTGAACAAAAATATTAACGCAACAATTTCAAAGATTTTACCGAGTTACAGTTCATCTAAGGAAATCACACAATTGAAATGCATTAGGCCCTAATCCATGGATTTTCACATGACTGGGTAGGGGCGCAGTCATGGGTGGGCCTGGGAGGGCATAGGCCCACCCACTTGGGAACCAGGCCCATCCAATCAGAATATTTTTTTCCCCACAAAAGGGCTTTATTACAGACATAAATACGCCACAGTTTCATCAGCTGTCTGTGTGGCTGTTCTCAGACAATCCCATAGGTGTTAGGTGATCGCTGGATGTGGATGTGGATGTGGATGTGGATGTGGATGTGGATGTGGATGTGGATGTGGATGTGGAGGTCCTGGGCTGGCCTGCTTACACGTGGTCTGTGGTTATGAGGCCCGGTTGGGCGTACTGCCATATTCTCTAAAACGACGTTTGGTAAAGAAATTAACATTAAATTGTCTGGCAACAGCTCTGGTGGACATTCATGCAGTCAGCATGCCAATTGCACTCCCTCAAAACTTGAGACATCTGTGGCATTGTGTTGTGTGACAAAACTGCACATTTTAGAGTGGCCTTTTATGGTCCCCAGCAAAAGCTTAAGCTTCTTGATATGCCACACCTGTCAGGTGGGTGGATTATCTTGGCAAAGGAGAAATGCTTACTAACTCATGAAACATGGGACCAACACTTTATAAGTTGCATTTATATTTTTGATCAGTATAGTTTGACACTAATATGAATATACTGTAGGTGATCATTAAGAAATACAGTGCCTATAGAAAGTCTACACCCCCTTTAACTCTTTACGTTTTGCTGTCTTAAATTAAATCTAAAAAGGGATTACATTACATTGGTTTTCATACAGATCTACACAACCTACTCTACTCCACATTTTCAAAGTCATAGAACATTTTCCAAATTGTATATATCTACCCCGAGTTAGTACTTGGTGGAAGCACCTTTGGCAGCTGTCGTAGCTGTGAATAATTTTAATAAAAATTCCACCAACTTTGCACAACTCTTATGGCGACATATATTCATTTTTTTTTGTCAAAATTGCTCACGCTCATTCAATGTGGTTGGGAATCATTGATGGACGGCAATATTCAAACCTCAGTACTGAGACTAGACCACTCAGGAACACTCAACACCTATTGGAAAGCTATTCTGGTGTGTCTTTGGCATGAATATCTTTGTAATGTAAGATGCACAAGCCTCTTTCTTTTCACTTTGTCATACAGACCAGTAATATGGAGTTAATGTAAAGTTGTTGATCCCTATGTATTTTGAAGTATTGTTGTGGGTATGCTTGTCACCGGCAGGGTGACAAGCATTTCTTTCACTTTAAAAATGTGGAGCAGGTTGTGTAGACCTGTAGGAAAAAAATCTAATGTAATCCCTTTTTAGGTTAAATTTAAGGTAGCAAAATGTGAAAAAAGTTCAAGGGGGTGTAGACTTTCTAAGGCACTGTAATTTGTGCAGATCTGTACCTGTGTGAGGTCTTAAGTGGGTTTTCAGTGTAGTCTTGTGTTTTAAGTAGTCTTGTCTTTGCTTTCTCTGCTCCAAGCCACTGGACTTTTACTCTCTCCCCGTCTACTTTTTTAATATATATATATATTATAAATATAAATAACGCCCTACCCAAACCTCATTCTTTCATTGTGCAATTATAGGCCTACTGCACCCAGCCACACAGAATGTGGTCAGTAAAAGAGGAAATTGTCATGTTAATGTCTGACCTACCCTTAAAGTTAGAATCCTTAGTTGCTCCATCAATTTTTGGACTTATCAGTTAAAGATAAGGCTATTGATTATTGAGGAATATGACTTATAAATGCCTCATGAGCTAAGTTTAACGGTCGTACCCCATCAGAACTCAAAATACAAGCTTGTTTTAGGCCTAATGGTTGTAAACAATGTAAATGTCAACAATGAATAGCCTCAAAACATTGTTAAATCTATAATTATGTTTATCATGGATGGTCAGTCCTTGCATCGATAGCTATGTCTATAAATTTGAGAGTGGTTACATTTCTCCAGGCCCGTCACTCAGCTTTTTACTAAAACACAGGCGGGGCGACCCTTTGTTATTGTTTCAACTAAAGATCTTAGCTTTAAAGGGATAGTTCACACTAATTAGAATTATATATTTCGTTTTCCTTGCCCTGTAAGCAGTCTATGGACAAGGTAGGACACAAATCCATGCTTTGATTTAATCTGTGCTTCATGTCAAAATCATCCTGAAGTATCAACAAAAATGTATTGTGTAACTCAATGAAGTTACTTACAGATGATGTGGACATGAAGCACGGAAATGTTAATATAGGTACCATTGATTTGCATTGGATTTGTGCCAAAAATGCTAAAAAGCTAGCATTTTTAAAACAGTGGCCAAGTAAACAAAACCAAAGCATGGACTGCTGTCCATAGACTGCTTACAGGGTAAGGAAACCAATGTAATTTCCCTTTAACAAAATAGACTGATTTGATAAAGACGACAATAAAGAGTAAGAGATCCAATAGAAATATGATTATTTCATGAGTTGGATGATCAATTGTGCAAATTATCTGAATGTATACTCCTTTTGATGCAAAGATTCTGATGAAATGTGGGATGTTTTTTGGTTAAGAAAAGTGTTTTGTGGAATTTGTACATTTGAGATTTCAAATAGATCAGAACGTCTTTATAACATTGTATATCTGTCATTAAGCAGTCCACTCCCCAGGGTATTCTGGTACTGTGAGTTTGCTACTCTAAGCAAGAATCATGAGGGTCTCCACAAGCAAACTCCAGCAGATGGCCATCTACACAACCTTGTTGACTGGTGCTGGCTGCGGCACAATGTATTACCTTCTGCAAAGTAAGTATCACTCAGTGTAGGTGTTGCCAAGGATCATTCATTGTTCTTTAATGTTAGAGAGTGAATGTAAGCAAAATGTGCTCATGTAAGTATTTCTGCCTGTCACTGTTTTCTTTGCTAGAGAACTTCTCGCGGTCGGACTACCACCGTCTAGCCCTGGAGCAGCTGAAAGCCAACCAGACAGCCATGGACAGTCTGGGAGCACCACCCTTGAAGGTCCACAACATCCACCTGTCTGACCGACACAACCGGGTGGAACCTTACACCGCTGAGGTAGCTCTCTGGGGGTCATTCCTCCTGTATGGGAACCAGCATTACCGTTATCCATCACTGTTTGCAAGATATTAATATCACTTTTTATGTTTCAGATCAAAATCCCAGTGACAGGATCTAAAGATGGCGGCTACCTCTACACATCTTCAGTAAGAGACCCCCAAACACTTGGGTAGGTACTCTTCATCAATATTATTCTATATAAATACACTCTTAGGGGAAATTGATTGATCCATATAATGAAATTGAATGCTGTTGTTCATCATACAGTACCCTTCTCTCTTTCCCTGGTGGCACTAGGTGGAATTTAACACAGGCAGTGCTGCAGCTTAGAGAGGGTCAGCGTATTGACCTTCTCACCTTCACACCACCGTCAAATAAGACAGAGGGACTTGAGACAGGCAACTGGTCCTCCTGATCTGCTCACCAGTCACCAAAATTAAAGTGTGATGAAGGTTGAACTGCTGCAATTGTTCCCATGTCATTAGGCATGGCGTCGCCATAGCTTTATGAATTGTGTAGATAGTCATATTTGAAAAAGCACCAGAGTGCAGTGCACACCATTGACACTTATTTAGACAAAGGACATACACAAGCTGCCTCTTGGTTTGGAATCACCACATTAATGTCGATGATTTGACCTATGTTTATTGATGCTACTGTGTACATGACATTTACATATAGGGAAAATGAAAAAAGTGCTATGTCCATAAAATGTCATGCATATTTATTAGAAACAGTGCTGTCCTGAGCAAAATGTTCATCCTACTTGGCAGAATGAAAGGACAATGACAGCGCAGCAATTGTGTCATATGCAGTGGTAAAAAAGCAACAACATATTCCTAGTATAATACAATGCATTTTATGAACATTTCTCCAGATTAACAAATGTAAATTGCCAGTGTTGGGGAAGCTACTCTGAAAATAGTTTACCGAACACCAATTACTTCACACTGGAAGATGTTAAGTAAACTATATTACTCAATCTGCAATGTCATATAATACAAATAGCAAAAATAGCAAGAACTCTGTACTAAGATGGTAACAGAATGTGTAATTTATCCTATTAAACACAAAAAAATGTTGTTTCAAGTGAGAATTAGCCAGGTCTGATGACCAAAGAAAATGAAGGAAATTCTTGCCTACTTCACCCATATATTATTTTTGCAAAAAAAGTAGTGTTTCGTTCCATTAGTTACCTACACCACTAGATGGCAATAAAGTAATTAACTACTGAAAACACTACACATATTTGAATTTAGTTGAGCCATAATGTGCAAAATGTAGTTTAATTACTAACTGAACCACATTTAGTTCAGTACCCCAACACTGGTTATTTCTTAGTCCAAAGCCATATCTTAATATCCAGCACTTGAGAAACATTTAGGCAATGGTTCCAGTTGTACTGTATAGTATCTGAACAACCAGAAATGTTGTCTCCCAAACGTTGTTTGTTTGGTGACATTCTTTCACTTTTTGTTTAATGTGGTTCATGTTTAGCTAGTTTGCCATTCTTTTCCTAATGTTCATACAGTATGTTCAGAATTCACAAGTACAATTAATTTTGCTATCATAACTTGTATAAAGCCATATGACTGTTTATTTCCACGTTTTACAGATCTCTTTCACTTTAAAATGTCACATACTAATAAATCAATCTGAAAACCTTTGCAATGCAGGCAAACAGAGATATAGTTTGGCTTGTGGAGTAGAAACAGTGTGGTGTGTGGTAAACAATATACAATCAATAAAGAGTCCATCTACAGTAGGAGTGCTCATACCTATCTACCAGAAGATGATCTTCTGTAGGGAGCTGAATGGCTCCTTGAACCTGAACCGAATCATTCTGCATTATCCTATGCTGTAGGCAGACACTACTATCAACTCATAAACAAACAAGAAAATGCACATCACGTGGTTGTGCTCCTAGTGGCCAGTGATTTTAATGAAGGGGAACTGAAATCAGTTTTACCCCCATTTTTACCAGCATGTCTGTGGTTGGACAGGTGACAAAAAAAAAAACTCTAGACCACTTTTACTCCAGCCACAGAAATGCATACAAAGCTCTCCCCTGCCCTCCCTTCAGCAAATCTGACCATAACTCTATCCTGCTGCTTACAAGCAAAAACTCAAACAGGAAGTACCAGTGTGGTACAGAAGTGGTCCGATAAAGCAGATACTAAGCTACAGGACTGTTTTGTTAGCAAAGACTGGAATATGTTCCGAATTCATCCGATAACATTGAGGACTTTACCACATCAGTCACCGGCTTCATTAATAACTGCATCGACAACATCGTCCCCACAGTGACCGTACATATGCAGTGCATTCGGGAAAATATTCAGACCAGTTGACTTTTTGTTTAGTTACAGCCTTATTCTAAAATGGCTTAATGTTTTTTCCCCCTCATGAATCTACACACAATACCCCATAATGAAAACAGTTTAGAAATATTTGCAAGTGTATAAAAAAAAATGAATATCACATTTACATAAGTATTCAGACCATTTACTCAATACTTTGTTGAAGCACCTTTGGCAGCGATTACAGCCTTGAGTCTTCTTGGGTATGATGCTACAAGCGTGGCACACTTGTAGGAGTTTCTCCCATTCTTCACTGCAGATCCTCTCAAGCTCTGCCAGGTTGGATGGGGAGTGTCTCTTCACAGCTATTTTCAGGTCTCTCCAGAGATGTTCAAGTCCGGGCTATGGCTGGGCCACTCAAGGACATTCAGAGACTTGTCCTGAAGCCACTCCTGCGTTGTCTTGGCTGTGTGCTTAGGGTCATTGTCCTATTGGAAGGTGAACCTTCGCCCCAGTCTGAGGTCCTGAGCGCTCTGGAGCAGGTTTTCATCAAAGATCTCTCTGTACTTTGCTCTGTTCATTTTTCTCTCAATCCTGACTCGCAGTCCCTGCCGCTGAAAAACATCCCCATAGCATGATGGTGAAGCATGGTGGTGGCAGCATCTCCCATCTCCCCAGAGTAATTCTGGAGTAAGCTCTGTCAGAGTGGCCATTGGGCTCTTGGTCACCTCCCTGACCAAGGCTCTTCTCCCCCGATTGCTCAGTTTGGCCAGGCAGCCAGCTCTAGGAAGAGTCTTGGTGGTTCCAAACTTCTTCCATTTAAAAATGAGGGCCACTGTGTTCTTGTGGACCTTAAATTCTGCAGACATTTTTTGGTACCCTTCCCCAGATCTGTGCCTCAACACAATCCTGTCTCAGAGCTCTGGACAATTCCTTCAACCTCGTGGCTTGGTTTTTGCTCTGACATGCACAGTCAACTGTAGGACCTTATATAGACAAGTGTGTGCCTTTCCAAATAATGTCTAATCAATTGAATTTACCACAGGTGGACTCCAAGTTGTAGAAACAACTCAAGGATGATCAATGGAAACAAGATGTACCGAAGCTCAATTTCGAGTCCCATAGCAAAGGGTCTGAATACCTATGTGAATAAGGCGTTTACATTTTTAAAAAATTACTACATTTGCAAACATTTCTAAAAACCTGTTTTCGCTTTGTGATTATTGGGTATTGTGTGTAGATTGATGAAGGGAAGGTCTGAATACTTTCCGAATGCACTGTATCCCAACCAGAACCCATGGATTACAGGCAATATCCACACTGATCTAAAAGCTAGATCTGCCGCTTTCAAGGAACGGGACACTAATTTGGATGCTTATAAGAAATCCCGCTACGATCTCCGACGAGCCAACGAATGGGCAAAGCGTCAATAAAAGACTAAGATTGAATCCTACTACACCGGCTCTGACACTCGTCGGATGTGGCAGCGCTGCAAACTATCACGGATTACAAAGGGAAACCCAGCCACGAGCTGCCCAGACGAGATAAATACCTTCTATTCCCGCTTCGAGGCATGCAACTATGAACCATGCATGACAGCACCAGCTGTCCCGGACGACTGTGATCTCGCTCTCAGTAGCCGATGTGAGTAAGACCTTCAAACAGGTTAACATTCACAAGGCCGCGGGCCAGACAGATTATCAGGACACGTACTCGGAGCATGCGCTGACCAACTGGCAAGTGTCTTCACTGACATTTTCAACCTCTCCCTGACCAAGTCTGTAATACTTACATGTTTCAAGCAGACCACCATAGTCCCTGTGCCCAAGAAGTCCAAGGGAACCTGTCTAAATGATTATTGCTACCCACATACTCACAGATACTTACACTGACTCTCCAACACTCACACACACATGCATATTTACGCCACTCACACACAGTTTACCTGACTAAATTGGCCCAGGCAAAAAGTTCCATGGAGGGACTACAGTTGAAGTCAGAGGTTTACATACACTTAGGTTGGAGTCATTAAAACTTGTTTTTCAACCATGCCACAAATTTCTTGTTAACGAACTATAGCTTTGGGAAGTCGGTTAGGACATCTACTCCAACAATTGTTTACAGACGGATTATTTCACTTATAATACACTTATCACAATTCCAGTGGGTCAGAAGTTCACATACACTAAGTTGACTGTGCATTTAAACACCTTAGAAAATTCCTGAAAATTATTATGTCATGGCTTTAGAAGCTTCTGATAGGCTAATTCATCTTGAGTCAATTGGACATGTACCTGTGGATGTATTTCAAGGCCTACCTTCAAACGCAGTGCCTCTTTGCTTGACATCATGGGAAAATCTAAAGAAATCAGCCAAGACCTCAGAAAAGAAATTGTAGACCACCACAAGTCTGGTTCATCCTTGGGAGCAATTTCCAAACGCCTGAAGGTACCACGTTCATCTGTACAAACAATAGTACGCAAGTATAAACACCATGGGACCATGCAGCCGTCATACCGCTCAGGAAGGAGACGCGTTCTGTCTCCTAGAGATGAACATACTTTGGTTTGAAAAGTGCAAATCAAACCCAGAACAACAGCAAAGGACCTTGTGAAGATGCTGGAGGAAACAGGCACAAAAGTATCTATATCCAGAGTAAAACAAGTCCTATATCGACATAACCTGAAAGGCCGCTCAGCAAGGAAGAAGCCACTGCTCCAAAACCGCCATAAAAAAGCCAGACTACGGTTTGCAACTGCACATGGGGAC
The DNA here is from genome assembly GCA_030435695.1 of Brachymystax lenok tsinlingensis. Taxonomy (NCBI): domain Eukaryota; kingdom Metazoa; phylum Chordata; class Actinopteri; order Salmoniformes; family Salmonidae; genus Brachymystax; species Brachymystax lenok. The sequence continues at coordinate 24,090,665 of CM059788.1, read as the reverse complement.
AAAGATCGTACTTTTTGGAGAAATGTCCTCTGGTCTGATGAAACAAAAATAGAACTGTTTGGCCATAATGACCCTCGTTATGTTTGTAGGAAAAAGGGGGAGGCTTGCAAGCCGAAGAACACCATCCCAACCGTAAAACACGGGGGTGGCAGCATCATGTTGTGGGGGTGTTTTTCTGCAGGAGGGACTGGTGCACTTCACAAAATAGATGGCATCATGAGGAATGAAAATGATGTTGATATATTGAAGCAACATCTCAAGACATTAGTCAGGAAGTTAAAGCTTGGTCGAAATGGGTCTTCCAAATGGACAATGACCCCAAGTATACTTCCAAATTTGTGGCAAAATGGCTTAAGGACAACAAAGTCAAGGTATTGGAGTGGCCATCACAAAGCCCTGACCTCAATCCTATAGAAAACTTGTGGGCAGAACTGAAAAAGCGTGTGCGAGCAAGGAGGCCCACAAACCTGACTCAGTTACACCAGCTGTGTTATTGTGGGAAGGTTGTGGAAGGCTACCCGAAACGTTTGCCCCAAGTTAAACAATTTAAAAGGCAATGCTACCAAATACTAATTGAGTGTATGTAAACTTGGGAATGTGATGAAAGAAATAAAAGCTGAAATAAATAATTCTCTCTACTATTATTCTGACATGTCACATTCTTAAAATAAAGTGGTGATCTTAACTGACCTAAGACAATTCCTGACATTTAATACTTTTTACTAGGATTAAATGTCAGGAATTGTGAAAAATTGAGTTTAAATATATTTGGCTAAGGTGTATATAAAACTTCCGACTTCAACTGTAAATTCAGCTCATTCCCAAAAGACTAGATTTCAGCACTCAAACTCATGTTATAAAGCCTGTGTGACTTGTTACTTATAAAAATGAAACTCCCACAAGCTATTTTACGCATGGTCACATCTAACAAGTAATCTAACAATTCCACAACAACTACCTAATATACACAAATCTAAAGGGATCGAATAAGAATATGTACATAGAAATATATGGATGAGCGATGACCGAGCGGCATAGGCAAGATGCAATAGATGGTATAAGATACAGTATATACATATGAGATGTAAGATATGTAAACATTATTAAAGTGGCATTATTTAAAGTGATTAGTGATCCATTTATTAAAGTGGCCAATGATTTGAGTCTGTATGTAGGCAGCAGCCTCTCTGTGTTAGTGATGGCTCTCTGTTAGTGATACCATGATGACTAATTACATTATTTAAGGGAATTAACTCACACTAGTATTGAACTCACACTAGTATTGAAACTCAACAAGTGCACTGGAAAAGATTGTAATACTGTAACTTGTCTCAGCTGTCCAGATAAACCATGAAAAAATATAAATAGATAAGAGTGCTAATTAAAGTATCCATGGTTTTGGAATAGATTAGATGCTTTTGTCCATGCTTTTGCATGACAAATCTCCTGTGACTTCAGTTCTCTTTATGTTCGGTATGTCAATGGCTAGATTCTTTTTGCCAGTCTTGCACTCACAGCTGGGGAAAGTGACTGGTCAATGGGGATCTATAATTGTATTTCTTTGTCATCCTGAAAGCTTTAAATTGAAACCAGGGACTACAGATGATAATTTGGTTTGCCATCTGGTGCAATGTCAAATACCTGAATCTATGTTAAAAACAAAATGGTCCTTGATATATAGGAAATTATTAGATGGACATACATCCAATGGATGGTGCCTGAAGTTGTTACCACATTGAACATTGATTGAAAAGGATTGAAAGCATCCCAAGTTAGGAACATGATTATAATATTATACACCAGGCAGAAAATAGCCTGCAGCTTTTTTAATTACCCCCAAACGGTTAACCTACTACCTACAACGTTAAACTCACCTGCCTAGCTCTTTGCCAGGTATAATGTTGTACACGTCCTGAAATGGCTCGGTCCTGATTGGGGTTTTGATGCTGTCCAGAAGAAGCGCAGTGGCTCCCCGGTTCGTCTCGACCTGACGGCGGCTTCTCGTGTTGATGATCCGTGGACTGGCTGGTGGAATCATTATTGGTTGACTTGATGAATACTCTGTCAACAGAAATGCGCGCTGTTGGGAGCGTAACAAAGTGTCCTTTCTTTTACTGCGTTTTGGAGAAGTTTTCAAGTTAGTGCATTTCTGACCACAATGTAATTCTAGCTGATCACCCTGTGTATAAGAACATACCCAAATGTTATCCGCAGTTCTAAAGCAGTCAGGCAGAGAAACAGATGTTTGATAGGCTGCTCTGATAACCCTCTTGACAAAAGTCACTATAGCTGAGGCAGTGGCTAATAATAGCTCACCAGAACGCACAATGGGCGAATCATTTTTGCATCGCCCGGTGCCCCGGTTGGACGGGGCGTGCTCATTTTAGACCATCCCATTGGTCGTAAAAATAAAATCTCCACCCACCTTTGACAACCTTGGAAAACGAAACATGTCTGAGTTAAAACAGCAGGGCGGGGTCTTGTTGTATTGAAGGAATTCGATGTCCCACGCATGCCCCTTGTGAACAGGGTTAGCATTGATTGTATTCATTTTGAAACCGGGCTGCCTCCCGCAGGTGAGTCGGGTGCCCCTGTCAAAGACGGCGAAGTCGGCTGAAAACAAAAGTGATGTATGTCAAGCACGTGGAGTAATGAGTTAAGATTCAGTGTTTTCACATACATAAGGGTTTGCTCTTTATGAAACGTATGTCGCTTTACGAGCCTTCCCAATTAAAACTACAAAAATGGTAGCCTAATGTATAGGCTATTTGATAGAAAATGCATGTTTTATGTTTCTGAACGATGCATCATGCTGTTTTGACCCGGTGCTCCACCCTCACCGTTTTTTTGCCCAATGAGGTGACGAGCCATATCCCGGTTTACCCCGGTTCAGTCTAATAGAACTCCAACCTTGAGCTCATTATGTAGGTCGCCCAGTTTGAGTAGCCTCAAGGGATGCCACTGAAACACTCCACCCTACTGAAAGATGATATAGGATTGGTCATAGGAACAAGCATAAACAATTTCTTTATTCAAGTAATGCTCTTGGGCTGATGTTTAGCAATAGCCGATTGCTGTTTATGCTGTTTAAAATATGAGAAAAAAATATTTGATTTGTCTATAAATAAGCCTATTATTGTATTCAATGACAAAATAAAATATCTCAATCGAAATAGCTTACAACTCACTTTAGTTAAAGGGGCAATGCAGTCAAAAACGTGATTTCCTGTGTTTTGTATTTCCACACTATGAGGTTGGAATTATACTATTAAATTGTGAAAATTATGATAATAGCATTTAGTGTAAGAGCTGTTTGAAAAGACTGCCTGAAATTTCAGCTCGTTTTGCATGGGTGGAGTGATATCACCAGGCAGCAGAGGTGGCACCACAGGTCTGATGGTAACCAGGTAAAACTCAGGAACCTAGTTGTAAGGCTTGCCCTATTGCCTGGGGCAAGTGAACTGAGAAGTTGGGCAAGTCGATCCTTCTCTAAAGTTGCCCCAGGTGATTTATTTTGACTAAAGACAACACAACTGTAAGGAATTCCAGTAGGCAAAGCCTAAAACGGATCTTTCTGGCTCATCCACATTGTTTAAGTGAAAGAATGACAATTTATGGCATTTGTGGCAGTCGGGCAAGTTGAGCCTGCTCTGTGGTTGTACTATTAGGCAGGGGATAAAAAAAATGAAAACAACCAAAATGCAAAGCATACCAGTAAGGGCATTGCAAAAGACGTATATTTTTTTAAATTTTAAATACATTTCATATATGCGTATGCAAAAACTCATAATTTGGTTGTGTTTGAGGGTTTTAGGTAGGCCTACCTTTAGAATACGAAGAAGAAGAAACATGCTATATGTAAAAACTAAAAAACACAAAACACCACAATTCAAGTGTTATGCACCATCACAAATAAATTAATTATTATTTTGTTAGGCAGGTCTTTAGATAGATTTTTCAAGGGGTGTTGCACCACCCTAAGCACCCCTACTTCCCGCAGCTATGGTTAGACCTACAGTTAATCAGACTGATACAGCATGTCAGATCGCTAATGTTTAGGTGAAGGGTTGCTACAACATTTCTGTAAAGAGTTATTGCTTGTGTCTGGAGTGAGTTATTTTCCCATTTGCTAAAATAGTACTGGAAGAAAGTGGAAAGCGTGCTCTTCTTTCTGTAGAGGTGCTCCATGCCCAACCCACACTACCTGTGATTTCCGTGAATCTGATTGGTCAACACACACACACACACAACCTGCAGTACTCTCATGAGAAGGACTAATGCCATGTTCACATGCTAGTCGGAATTAGGAAACTCAGACATTTCTGACTTGCTAACTGTTTAAACGCAGCATGTGTATTACTACAACCAGTTAGCAAGTCGGAAATTTCGGAGTTTCCTACTTCCGACTAGCACGTGAACGCGGCAATAATGCACAAGTTAACTATTTTGAATGCTTTTGCATCCACATTTTTTATTAAACCAAATCAAAAGTGGTGGTGCGCTGCCTAGCTTTCAGGTTACACATCCCTCCCATTAGGCTCCTTCAATTAAATCCATCACAAAGACCACTCCCAGACAGTCCTCCCAAAATTATTTCTAAGCTATTTATGTTTCTTTTTGACTATTTTAATTGAAAACAAGGCAACCGTAAACATGTCATCCTCAAGAAGGATGCAGCGCCCCCCCAATTGAGATATTGCATTCAGTTAACTACTATAGCTCCCACCTTGGGCCAATCAGTGTAAATGTGTAATTGCCAGATCTCTATGGCAAGACACATCATTCACTCAAGTTTTGACAAAATTGGCCCAGTGCTGTCTGAGATATTGCGTGTGACTTATAAACATACAACCGAACGTACGGAAGGAGACAGATCCACTGTCCTGTCCCTGACTTCACAGTGGGGGACAACAATCACAGCTTTTTTATTGACATTCGTTAACTGTATATTTGCTTGAATTGAAAGCGCAGCCTGAGAATTACTGCATGTGAGCCCAACAGATAACCAAAGAATACTGTCGGGCCAAGAAAATCTAGATGGACAGTGGGGTCAGACAGTGAAACATGTGGACCTCTGAGAGGGTTTCTGAGAACAAAATAATGGTTGTAAAACGTTCACTAGCTGCAATCTCTTAAAGAGGAAATATCATGTGAGATATTTTCAAAATAGGCAACAGATAGATGTTTGAAAATTGCATTGCTTGTTCTTCGCCACACAAAATGTGCATAGCACGAGACACATTTTCAACAGTAACTTAAAACATACTGCACAAAAACATAGTGTAGAAAATAAATAAATCAAAATACATTAATAACGCCCTTCATTTCAAATTGATTTCAGGAACATCTTACTGAGTATATTATACATTGTTATACATTTCCTGTATATCTTACAGCCTTCCAATTGTATAATAGCAACTATAAATGCACTCACTATATATTCCAAAATCTTAATTGTCCAAGGAAAGGAACATGAGATAAAATGAACAGATTGGATCAGAAACATAGGTCATGTAAGTACAGTAGTGTTTATTGTAAGTTTCTGGTGTCTCTCTTCTAATATCAAACTACTATAACAATCCACATGAAAAGATAGGACATATACAATTATTGAATTGGTCTGCAATCAACTCAGTTATAGGCTTATGTCTGTGTGACAGTGGCATGTTGTCATATACAGTGTTTTCATGTTAAGGCATGGCATTTGCAGACTATAACAGCTGTCATATCCTATTATGATAAAGTCGCTATAGCATATGTGCATTAAATGTCAACATGAGGGTAAATGAATAAAGCAACCCTGTGGGGTCTGATCTAAAGGGTGTGGCATGGCAACCTGGAACTGACAAAAGACACTCCAACATGATGTCCATTTTGAGTCGATTACATTTTCATCATGTCATAGTACATATGGCTGTGGGCAAGGGTAGATATACATGCATAAACTGAAACAAAATGAAACATGTTACCTCTGATAAAACACAAGCGGTAATAGGTCAACAGCATTGTATGCTACTGTATTTCTTTCAGCAAAAACTATATTTGCAAGTGGTGTTACATTTATAACATTTATAATAGTGGTATACATATTTCAGGTGAACTTACTAAGTGTTAACTCCTTACAAGTGCAACACATATTCAGGAAGAATAAGATCCAGTACAATCTAAACACAATACCCGCAAATTTACTTCAAATCATCTCTCTCTTGGTGTTTGAAAATGATAACAAAAAACTTAAATATGTCCTGTTGTGTTTTCCATGCTTGAAAAAAATCAAGTAAAAACACATTCAAATATATTTTTTTAACTTCCAAAATAATGTGTGGTGTTATTCACAGTCTACCATATACAGATGAAACAAATACATTTTGTGATGATGAAACATTCATAATATCCTGAATACAGTGTGTTGAAACAAGAGAAAACGCACCTCATGTCATCAAATGGTTCTCAAAATCAAGAGGGGAAAAATACGTTTTCACATGGAGCACATCGAAACAGTTATTCTTCTAATCAGACATAGGTGATAAAGTGGGTTTCTTCACCTCCCTTCACTCTAATCACTTACAGTGAAACGGTGGTTTGTGTTAATTTCCCAATCAACATCAAGGTTTACATCAATTCCACATATTTAGAGATAACACATCGTTTTGACTTCAGTTACAGTGCAGTATAACAACTAATATCCTTAGAATCCTCAAACAGTCATTTTGCAATTGTTGGAGGATCTTGCTATACTTTTGAATCTCTCTTGATATATCACAATGTTCACAAAATCTTGGTAAAAATTATATTTCTTTAAAGTTCTTTATGGACAATATGCTTTGGTTATTATTTTAGTAGTAATACCCTTCAGCAGCCATTTTGTCCTTGAGAGATGATGATGAGCCAGTCCTTTGCTGATGTCCTATCCTGCGATAATCCCAGTCGCAGCAGTATTTGAAGTGGAATTGCTGAAGTTGGAACACAACGTTTTGATATAATGTTGGTTGTAGTGGTTCTTCACGTGACAGATTTTGAGGCATTTCTCTCCCTCTTATAATGCGAATTGAGGCATTTCTTTAGTGATAATTGTGGTTGTGATTGGTGATAGATTGTGACGATGCTAGCTGAGAATGTCGGTGCAGAGATGGACTAGCCGATTCGTTGGTATGATTTGTTGAGTCAAGGCCCTGAGTACTGTTATAGGCTGAGGCCAAATAAGAGCTATTGCATACAGCTTGGTTACTTTATGCAATATCCCCTTAACAAAGGTACAATGTAACAGGTGAGTAATGCATGCGGTGGGGGTTGGCTTTTCCTTTTGCTTGTACACTGTACATAGATTGTTAAAAAAGAGAAACGCACAGTCCTCTGGCTGTTGTATTGAAATGTACAGTAAAAAGGGAGTGTTGCATACAGTAGAGTCCCCGGTACTGAGGCACAGGATCCGACAGTAGGATCTTGACTGCTTTCCAAATGGAACCCTATTCCCAAGTGCAGGATTCCGCACGTGATTTTATTTACATGGACATAAAAGACTGTAAAAACACCAGCAAATCAGCTCCAAGTAATTTTTACTTTGGAAATCTGTTCCAAAGTATTCCCACACATAATAGAGAGATATTGTGATCATATACAAATGTAAGCAAGGTTTGAAGTGATTGTTTTAGTAAAATATTATATATTCTTGCGGTCAATTTGCAGTCTACAAATTATTTGTAATTACAGTATGTTCCGACCCCCTGACCATCCGCCCAAGAAAAAAATTGTCCCGTGGATGAATCTAGTTGATGATCACCGCCCTAGTGCAATACTAAGGGCACTATATAGGTAATGGGGTCCCATTTGGGATGCACACGTCTTTCTCCTTCACTCAAGGCCAAAGGTGCTGGTCTCCTCCACAGCGATAAGCAGTTTATCATAGAGCATGGTGTAGGAAAGGTACGGAGGGAGATCCAGCCGGTTGAAGCATGTGTGTGCCCTGGAAGATAGATATACTGTAGATCATCAGCATTAGACAACCACATCAACTAAATAGTTTTTCGCCAAATGCGTTGTATGTGAAAGTTATGCAGGGGTTTGAAGGATAACATAATTAGGAAAGTTTGAATCCAAAGCATGTACAGACCTATAATAGCAGAATTTAATCATACAATTATAGTCTTGGGTAAAGTGTTTACTGTATATTACCTGGGTAGAGCGGTGATCTTGCCCCACTTCTCGATACAGAAGCGTCGTAGGCCGTTGCTGCCCCGTAGCGCGGTGAAGCCCTCGTAGGGAACACTAGAGGTGCCCGTCACAAACTGCAGCAGACGCAGCCTCTGCTCATTGTTGAAGCGCTCCACTGCCCCCCAGAACCACCGGATCACTATGTGGCTGTCATGGTAGCCTGCAATGGAGAAGGCCAACGGAGGTGGTAGCTGGTCCCATACCAGATGTGCAGTAGCTAACTCCTTTATTGTTGCCATGCCATAGAAGAGTTGGCTACAGCATATACAGTTTAGGACCAGGGGCCACAGGGGGGCTGGTTCAACAAGGGAATGTGGCCTGTGTGTTCAGTCCATCTAACAAGATTGACAATTAAATGTGCACCTTATATCACATGGCTTTCACGAACACATATTACCCTTAAAAACATGTTGGGCTAGTTTCCCGTACCCACTACTTTCACCATAGTTTTATTTTTTTTATTTAACCTTTATTTAACTAGGCATGTTCATTGAAGATTCTCCATTAGCTAATGTCCAGTGATGTGCTTCACTGTAGTCTGCTCACCTCCTCTATACTCTGTGTTGTTCCTCCAGTCGTGGAGGTCTATCTCAGCTGTCCCAGCAATGACCAGCTCCAACTCTCTGGCATCGAACACTGACACCAGCCGTGAGTCCACCACCTGGAGAAATATTGCAGGAACATAGAACATTAAAAATGATGTAGGAGTGTACTGTACATCACTACTTCACAGGAGAGGCATTTGAACGTGAGAGAGAGAGAGACAGAGAGAAAGATTGCCACCCGGGCCCGCCGGTGTAACTGCTAAACTGCTTTCTGACTGTACACTGTACCGCATGATTGAAGCGGGTTTCCTAACGCGTTAGTTCTAGTAGCTATGTTGACTATGACGTGACAACGATTTAGGCTGTGTGTCATGATATGAAGGTTCGGTTTTTCGCCTGGTCACAGACAGCTGATGTGTTGTGCACTGAAGTCCACAAGCGAAGGGAAAAGGTGAGAGGAGGAGAGCGCGTAGATAGTTGCGAGAATGAATTATATATATACAACAAGTAAAGTGGTCATGCTGTTTTTATGTGGCTCCTCTGAAAGTGAACTGCATTTGGGTGTGATCAGGGGTGTATTTATTCCGCCGATACTGTTGAAAAATGTTTCTTAAATGGAAGCAAACAGAATAAAATAGGAATAAAAAATACAAAAATGTGTCCAATAGAAACTCACATTTGCAACTGTTGGACTAATGATTACACCCTAGATCAGCTAGATGCAGGCAAGAGTGTGCAAGGCGGTATTGAATGTGTCAATGTCTTTCACCTTGATTACTAAAGATTCTCTCGACCTGTGCACCTACGTTGTAAACTTTAATTCATAGGCTATTATTGTAGGTTGTGGAAACCTCATGATGGGTACAAGGAAAATGTGAGTATCATGTAGTAGCCTAAACCTATCAATGTTGCATTGAGCTGGGTGAATGGAATATGAATGATATGCTGTAATAGAAATAAGTCCATGCTAATAAAATGAATAATCATACTCCCTCGGCACTGACCACCACTCGTGTAGATAATTCTTTCTACCGCGGCTTTTTTGAAAGATATCATGAAGAAGTACAAAAGCATTGCTACTGCTCTCCACTTTCTGGAAGAAGATCGTGCCACGCTGACTCTTTCTGACTCTGAAAATGAATCAGATGATGAGGAAATCCCTGATGTAGGTAAAAACATTTTCATTGAATCCAATAACGTAGAGTCTTCTGATGACAGTGATGGGGAAGGAAATCAGTGGAATGCCCGATGAAAAAAGAGTATGATGGCTAAGGAGATGTTAAAAGTTCTGCTGTTCGATTGCAAATATGCGGAGGGAGTCGAAAAGAGAACACAGAAGGTCGTGGTATGAAACAACTGTCTCCGAATTTCATCTTCAAACCAAGGGCAACCATGGCATCTGTGAGAGAGAGGGAGAAGCGTTCATCCATGTAAACAAGTAAGAGTCTACCTAGCTAAACTTTCAGATATTATATGTTTCTAATTTTGTCAGCAAATCGTTTTCACTGCAAGTTAAAGCTTACAGTTAGCTACGTAGCTAACGTTAGCTGTGGATTACTGAACAAAACGCGCGCCAACCAAACTGAACTTTTGGGATATAAAGAGGGACTTTATCGAACAAAAGGACCATTTATTGTGTAGCTGGGACCCTTTGGATTGCCATCAGAGGAAGATCTTCAAAGGTAAGCAATTTATTTTATCGCTATTTTTGAGTTTTGTGACACCTGTGCTGGTTATGTTATTATGCTAATGGGGGAAGTATGCAGGGGCGCTGTCCTCAGACAATCAAATGCTATGCTTTCGCCGTAAAGCCTTTTTTGAAATCTGACAACGTGAGATTACCAAGATTCTAAGCGTTTGAATGGTGTGCAACACTTGTATTTTCATGAATGTTTAATATGACTATTTTTATAATTTGAATTTGGCGCTCTGCATTTTACCGTATGTTGTCGTAGGTTGGGCGCTAGCGAACCACGGATCCCTAAGAGGTTTTAAGCAGACCTCCATAGTCCCTTTTCCCAAGGAAGCAAAGGTAACTTGCCTAAATGACTACCGACACGTAGCACTCACGTCTGTAGCCATGAAGTGATTTGAAAGGCTGGTCATGGCTCACATCAACACCATCATCCCAGAAACCCTAGACCCACTCCAATTTGCATACCGCCCCAACAGATACACAGATTATGCAACCTCTATTGCACTCCACACTGCCCTTTCCCACCTGGATAAAAGGATCACCTATGAGAGAATGCTATTCATTGACTACAGCTCAGCATTCAACACCATAGTGCCCTCAAAGCTCATCAATAACCTAAGGACCCTGGGACTAAATACCTCCCTCTGCAACTGGATCCTGGACTTCCTGACGGGCCCTCCCCCCAGGTGGGGGAGGGCCCTGTGTTGAGGATCTGCCACGCTGATCCTCAACACAGGAGCCCCTCAGGGGGTGCGTGCTCAGTGCCCTCCTGTACTCCAACACCATCATTACATTTACAGATGACACAACAGTGGTAGGCCTGATCAACGACGAGATAGCCTATAGGGAGGAGGTCAGAGACCTGTCCATGTGGTGCCAGGACAACAATCTCTCTCTCAACGTGATCAAGACAAAGAAAAAGAGGACCGAGCACGCCCCCATTCTCATCGACGGGGCTGCAGTGGAACAAGTTGAGAGCTTCAAGTTCCTTGGTGTCCACATCACCAACAAACTAACATGGTCCAAGCACACGAAGACAGTCGTGAAGAGGGCAAGACAAGACTTATTTCCCCTTAGGAGACTGACATTGTTTTGCTGTGGGTCCTCAGATCCTCAAAAGGTTATACAGCTGCACCATCGAGAGCATCCTGACTGGTTGCATCACTGCCTGGTATGGCAACTGCTTGGCCTCCGACCGCAAGGCACTACAGAGGGTATTGCGAACGGCCCAGTACATCACTGGGGCCAAGCTTCCTGCCATCCAGGACCTCTATACCAGGCGGTGTCAAAGGAAGGCCCTAAAAATTGTCAAAGACTCCAGCCACCCTAGTAATAGACTGTTCTCTCTGCTACCCCACGCCAAGCGGTACCGGAGAACCAAGTCTAGGTCCAAGATGCTTCTAAACAGCTTCTACCCCCAAGCTATAAGACTCCTGAACATCTAGTCAAGCTACATGTCTAAACAAAAGACTCCCCTTTGCCAGATGATTAGATGACCCATCAAGTTAGCCAGTTGTGTCTAGGGGTGATTACAGTCATCTATTGTATTTCATGAACATGTGTACATGTCTAGACCAGGCATTCCCCCAGGGGTATGTGCAAAAATGTGATTTTGACATTTTTTTCACATTTTCAAACAGTCCAACGGGGCTATACATTTAGGTGAGTTTTTTCCCCCGCCTGAGTAGCCTCATTTCACTGCCAAAAATAAAATTAAACCATCTAATGTTCAGCGAAATAACAACACAATGTCAAACACAGGTAGCCTAGTCAAATAATTAACATCCAATCACATTAACCGTTACTCTCTTGCAGGAATTCCACTAACGATCCGTATGTAACCAAACGTAGCTGCTGCTCATGTTGGTATCTGTACTAATGGCGCAAAAGCCATGACAGGGAGACATAGTGGAGTGATAGTAACTGCAAGCAAGCAGTTGCTCCCGACGCCTCTTGGGTACACTGCAGCATCCACCGAGAGGCACTTGCTGCCAAAGGAATGTCTGACAGTTTGAAAGACCTTTTGGACACTACAGTGAAAATGGTTAACTTTGTTAAAGCAAGGCCCCTGAACTCTCATGTATTTTCTGCACTATGCAATGATATGGGCAGTGACCATGTAACACTTTTACAACATACAGAAGTGTGCTGGTTATCAAGGGGCAAAGTATTGACATGTTTTTTTAAATTGAGAGACGAGCTTAAAGTTTTCTTACTGACCATAATTTTCACTTGTCTGACCGCTTGCGTGATGACGAGTTTCTCACACGACTGGCCTATCTGGGTGATGTTTTTTCTCGCCTGAATGATCTGAATCTAAGATTACAGGGACTCTCCGCAACTATATTCAATGTGATGGACAAAACTGAGGCTATGATTAAGAAGTTGGAGCTCTTCTCTGTCTGCATTAACAAGGTCAACATACAGGTCTTTCCATCATTGTATGATTGTTTTGTGTGCAAATGAACTCAAGCTAACGGACAATGTCAAATGTGATATAGCGAAGCACCTGAGTGAGTTGGATGCGCAATTACGCAGGTACTTTCCTGAAACGGATAACACAAACAACTGGATTCGTTATCCCTTTCATACCCAGCCTCCAGTCCACTTGCCGATATCTGAACAAGAGAGCCTCATCGAAATTGCAACAAGCGGTTCTGTGAAAATTTAATTTAATCAGAAGCCACTACCAGATTTTTGGATTGGGCTGCGCTCAGAGTATCCTGCCGTGGCAAATTGCGCTGTTAAGACACTGATGCCCTTTGCAACAACGTACCTATGTGAGAGTGGATTCTCGGCCCTCACTAGCATGAAAATTAAATACAGGCACAGACTGTGTGTGGAAAATAATTTAAGACTGAGACTCTCTCCAATACAACCCAACATTGCAGTTATGTGCATCCTTTCAAGCACACACTTCTCATTAACCTGTGGTGAGTTATTTAGAATTTTCAATTAACAAATAAGGTTTTATATGTAAGATGGTTAAATAAAGAGCAAAATTATTGATTATTATTATTTGTGTCTTGGTCCTATAAGAGCTCTTTGTCACTTCCCACGAGCCAGGTTGTGACAAAAACTCACACTCATTCCTATGTTTAATAAATGTATCGTATAGTGTGTGTGTGGCAGGCTTACAATGATGGCAAAAAACAACATTTGAGAGTGCGCTGACCCTGGTGCTAGAGGGGGTACGCAGCTGGAGGTTGAATGTTTGAAGGGGTACGGGACTATAAAAAGTTTGGGAACCACTGGTCTAGACAATAGTGACCCATCCACGTAGCTAGATGTGGCTGGGGGGTGGTTATAGCATTTCCTTCACACGACCCATCAATTTGGACAAGTGTGTCTGGGTAAGAATCATTTAATATTCATAAAATATTTATCTGGGAACTTTCTATTTTTTATATTGCTACTATGCAAATATGCAAGTAACCATTTCACTGTACTGTTTACACCTTCTGTATCCTGTGCATGTGACAAATAAACTGATATTTTATTTGATATAGTGTGTGTTTGCCAGAGACGGTAATGTGAAGAACAACATCACCTGCACCAAAGTCAGTAGTGTATTTCTGCTACTTCTTTCACCACTTCTATTCTTGAAATCTTTGGTAGTTTACTACACTACCTTACTCACTCTGTTTAGCACATGGTCTCAAATGTGAATCCTTAAAGATATGGGTGGGGCTAAGGCTTAAAAGGGTGTGAAGAAGAGCTCTCCAGGTGGTGTACCAAAATCATTCAAGGGCCATTTTCTCAAAAGAGGGGTTACAAGTTTGTTAACTTTCAAAGCAGAATTACTTTCCCATTGTTCCTCAACTGCAGTGTATGATATACCATTTTGTAGCTCTGAGTTTCTACTTTTATCCAATATAAAAAACACAATTTCAAATAATTGTTTCAAATATGTGACCCAAGCCGGTTGCACATTTCTCCCATCATTGATTTGTTGATTTCATTTGATAGTCATGTTCTATTGCATTCAGTGAAACTTTAAGAAATCATATTTGAAGTGCAAAGTGAAAACCCTCTTAAATCATAGCAAGGCAGGAAAAACAATAAACCAAATTGGAAATATTGGGGGGAAATCATGCCATGGCCAATGGTTGTCGCCCTGAGAGTGTTTGCTGTACCTCATAGAAGCCTCTAACCAGTGCATCTGTCTGCTGGACCACTCCTCTCTCCACCCTCCACTTCACCATGCGGTCAATGTACTCCTTCTTATTCTTTTCTGTCACATTAATGTGGGCCCCTCCAGACTTCAGCTCTCTCTCTGTTACCTGCCCACAAAGAGAGTAATATCCATGTAACAATACAGACAAACCTTACAATGGAAAAGTCCCCATGAAAGTGTACAGTATACTGAAAGATATACACTGTAAAAAAATAACATGTTATACAGTACTTCAGCTTGCTATGGGTTTATGTGTTTAGACACTGTACGTATTAGTACTTCACACATACCTGTCCGAAGACTTCCTCATTCACAGTGAAGGTAAGGTCCAGCACGTCAGTGATGTCATTGTCTTTCATCCACTGTAGACTCTGATGGAACTCCTCATCTAGGTACTCCAGATCACTCAGGTCAGTTGCTCTGCACAGGTAAACATATTTATCTCACACATGAACTGCTGTGGGGTTCACTAGCTATTACTGCACAAAGCAATCCATTGTCTTAAAGTCAATCAAGGGGAGTGATTAACTCACTCACAAGCCTGAGGTACATTTACTTTGTGTGTAAATGTAAAGAATGCTGATTCTGTCAGTTGTTGTAGCCTATCATCATCATCATCATCCAATCTGGAGAGGCATGTCTTTAGTTATCACGCTAGAAAGTCAATCTTGGTTGACTGTGTTAAGTCTCAAACTACTGGCAACATTTATGCCTAAATAGTGCGCAATCAATTCTGGATAATTTTTCTTTCTCGTGTATGTGGCAGAGACATTTTTCCATACAGAAGAATTGTAAAGGCCAATTCAAACAGACAGAGACACAGACAGGTGGGCGTGCGGGCAGACAGACATAAACGTACAGTCTGAGGAGAGCCTTGTAAAAGGGCCGCGTGAAGAAGGCATCCAGGAGATACTGGTGGATCAACGCCAGTCCCAAAATACGCCCACTAAACCGGAACCTGCACAAAAACACAGAGAGGTCTCACACACAATTACAAATCCAATGCAATGAAAGTGTTTAGGTCTCATCACATGAGACTTCCATGAAAACCATTAATTTTCTGGCTCCAATAAGTAAACAAATAAGAATAAGCCCATGTTCATGTTCATTAGGACAATGGAAAACACTTGAAAACGCTTTGCAACGGAACACAAAAAAATAGTGCTTCTTATTAGACAAGTCAAGGTCGTCCCTCCCAGTTAGTCAGTTTTCTTCCCTTTGGTGCCTAATGAACAGGTAGCCTAGTGGTTAGAGTGTTGGACTTGTAACCGGAGGGTTTCAAGTTCAAATCCCCGAGCTGACAAGGAAAAAAAAATCTGTCGTTCTGCCCCTGAACAAGGCAGTTAACCCACTGTTCCCCGGGCACCGAAGACGTGGATGTCGATTAAGGCAGCCCCCCGCACCTCTCTGATTCAGAAGAGTTGGGTTAAATGCGGAAGACGCATTCGGTTGTACAACTGACTAATAATAGTTGCTTTGACTTTTTTTTTGACATTGAACACAACCCAGGTTTCATGAGTTTGAAGGAAGTTTAAACACAGGACGAATGATTAAACACAGGACGAACAGATGCCCTCCTCACCATTCCAGATGGTTCTCTACGAAGGCGGACATGGGGCTGATCTGGACGGTGTACGTGTCGTTGGCTGAGTACTCAAACAGGCCGTAGTATGGGTTGAACAGCTCCTGAGACAGCAGGAAGAAGAACTCTCTGGATGGCCCACTGTAGTCCAGCCTGACGGCGTGGGAAGAGAAGAGACCAGAGTTAACTGTCAGTAGCAGTCAGCGATGCCAGAAGAATGAAACAGACATGCACTATCCTCTATATCGCTCAAAAACTAGCAGTTTATTCTTTCTTAGGGAGCAGCGCACAAGGTGACCGTTTTGGAGACCCTGGCGTGCCCAAAGTAAAATGCCTCCTTTTCAGGCCCAGAAAATAGGATAGGAAACACTCAGAATTTTCTAAAAGTGTTAATATTTTGTCTGTGAGTAAAACATAACGGATATGGCAGGCGAAACCCCGAGGAATTTCTGTCCTGGAAAAAGTGGTTTTGACACATTGCCTCATTTGGATCCCCTCGCTTATGAAAATGCCCTTATAAGGACATATGAATGCAGTACCTATCGCTTCCTCTGGATGTCAACAGTCTCGAGAAAGTGTTCTGATTCTTTTAGATGCTTTTAGAGCAGAGAAGA
Organism: Brachymystax lenok tsinlingensis; assembly: GCA_030435695.1. Taxonomy (NCBI): domain Eukaryota; kingdom Metazoa; phylum Chordata; class Actinopteri; order Salmoniformes; family Salmonidae; genus Brachymystax; species Brachymystax lenok. Next base: position 24,073,840 of record CM059788.1, on the reverse strand, counting down.
AGAGGAATAAGGAAGTGCCCCCAGAGATGTCCTTTACAAGTGAATGCGCGCTCCCGGCAGGCACGTTCTTTTGTTTTTTCCATTCTTATCGCCCAGTTTATATTCCGGTTGAAATATTATGCTATTTATACAGAAAAGTGTTCCTAAGGATACATTTACAAAGATGTTTGATTGTTCTTGGACAAGTTTATAGGTATAAGTTGAACGAGTTCTCTTCACGTTTCAATGGAGGAGTCGACGCTGTTTTTTCTGATTATAACGCGCCAACCAAACGGAGATTTATGGATATAATACATTACTTTTTCTAACAAAAGACCCATGGATTGTCTTCGTTGGACACTTTGGAAGCCCTCAACAGAAGTTCTTCAAAAGGTAATTGATTTGTTTTCGCTGTGAAATGTGTTATCTGTGAACCGTGGAGGCTTATGAAATTATGGTAATGGAAAAATATGTTAGGTGCTACACCCAAACAATCAAATGTGGTGCTTTCGCCGTAAAGCCTTTTTGAAATCTGACAATGCTGTGATATTGTCAAGAAGCAGAGCTTTTGATGAGTATGGAACACTTGTATATTGGTGGATGTTTAATAATTCAACTTTTGGATTTTGAATTTGGCGCCTTGCATTTCACCTGGTAGTGTCGGGAGTGGGGCGCTAGTGCACCTTGCTGCTCCTTAAGAAGTTAAAAGACAAGAGGGGGTTCTTTCTTGACACATGCATTACTTTCTCAAGTAACTGAATATAATTCCATAATTGTAAAGACAAGCAATTTCATGCAATGTTTGAACTCCAAGGATCAAAGTCCCTCTTTGTTGTAATGTCTGTGTTCAGGTCAATAGAAGAAGCTTTGGCTTACCCCTCCTCTCCAATAAAGGTGATGTAGAGCTTATTCCTCTGTAGTTCCTTGCGTGAGTAGGCCATGACCTGGTTAAAGGTACCCTCCAACAGGTGGTCTCTCCGGACAATAAGCCTGGAACACAACAACATCATTGGATTCTAAGCAACACGGACATGGATATACAATATGGTGCTAATTTGCATACACAACCCCAAAGTTTCTTAGAAACAGTAGGGGTGTATAGAGCTGTAACTATATTTGAAAAAGGTGTGAGTGATCATGTTGCCGGACAGTTTTCCTTACTTGATCTTTCCTGGACCCTGGCCATAGCCTTTAGCCTCCAGTTTCCTGTAGAAGTTGCGTAGTTTGGCCTCAAAGTCTCTCCGGTACGGGGCAGGTGCTCTCGCTCTCGACATTCCTGTTGGCAAGTGCATTCAACTCCATGACATGAGACACAGACAACACCAGGATAACCATCTGTGACGTTTTTTTTTTACCAATTCTTGTGAATTAACCAAATGTTCTTGTGTGTACATTTTCAACCCACTGCCTCTCAATTTGTGATTAGCGCAAACCCACCTGGAGAACTCTGTGGTGAAGACCCAGGTGAACAACGAGGAGAGAAGCTGAAGCCAGGATGGAAGGAGGGTGGAACATATGACATGATTTCCTCTTCAAACAAGCTGCATAGAGATCCAAAAAGTCACATAAATGAAAATAATTACAATACTACAACACCAAAAAATGTAATCAGGGGTAATATGAACAGTTACATCTTACCTCAATAGTATCACCAGGTCTGCATCACATGCTAGTTTCTCCAGTCTTTGGGTGCCCTCTGTTCTGATGTAGTGGATCTTTTCCCTGCAAGCACACATGACATTATAATCTGGACTAGACTGGGTAGATGTATTTTGTCAAACCTGACATAGAATAGAATAACTTTATAATCCTTATTACTGTGTAACTATTCCTATAATTACAGTGTAACAAGTACTCATTATTACACCGTACTTAGGGTTACTTCAGGGTTAGGGTTGTGGTTGAGGCTGGGGTTAGGGTTGAACCGGGATGTGGACATGAAGCTAGGGTTAGGGGGTAGGGTAGAAATATTCACATTCTTTGAATCTACAAGGTCCTTATTTGAAAAATACATCCAATTCATCCCCCAGTGTTTATCTACCTCAGGGAATGGTTCCTGGACAGGGCTGGCTGGCGCTCCGTTAGAATTTCTAATATTCCAGGCTGACGCAGGAAGATCACTATCTTCTCATTATAAGCTGTGAGTGGAAGGAAGACATTGAATTCAGAAGACAGTTAGACTTACAAAATAGAAACTATATGGTAAATGTGAATTATGACTGTGTTCTTTGTGTATGTACAGTACACACCTTGTGGCACTGGGTCTGGGGGATGCTGACTTCGTATTGCTGCCACCACACTATTCCCTGGCCGTGACAACAAGGCCACACCTCGACTACGGGAGACCTCAGAGGCCTGAAAAAATACATATGAAAATAGGATCAGTTATAAACAAGCAAATACATCAATTCAAGTCCATATTTCCATCATTCTAATACATGATTGGCCCCAACTAAACAGTTACTACACTTAAAAACAAGAAAATGGCTTATGTGTGCTGTTTGACTCTCCTGACCTCTCCTGCACTGTAGCTGCGTAGTCTCTGCAGGTGCTGCCTGTGAGTCAGGTGGTTGGGCAGGCAACCGTTCTGCAGGGGGATTCTGGGATCGATGAACGTGGTCGCCCGGCTGTTGTGGTCCACAAAGAAGTTCTGGACCAAAGAGAAGATGTTACAGGTAAAAACGTGCCAACGTTAGAAACACAAATCTAAACTAGATTTAGATCTGAAGGCAAATCTGCTAGATCTGAAGGCAAATACCAAATCAATAGAATCATTAGTATACTTATTCAGCCCACCCCACACCCAAATTTTTTCCACATATTTTCCATCTTTCAACCAAGGTACAATCAGCCCTTATGTGAATAGGTGGGTGAGTTATCTGTGGATGAACTGAGGATCTTTGTCTCTGCACCTTGCCCTGAGGGTCAGTCTTGATCTCCCAGCCCCGGGGCAGTTCCAGTTGGGCGTCAGCGAAGCGGTTGAGGAAGGTGACTAGGTCTCTGTTGTGCTGGTACCTCTCAAGGTTACGAGCGTCTCTACGAATCTTCAGGATCATGTGCTTCAGGCACGTACTGCTGGTGAACATTCGATAGGCCCCCTGAGAAGAGAAGAAGAGCTCTGCATGACCATGGAAACTAGAAACACCATACGCAACCAATCTGAACCAAAATGGAAGAATATTCAGCATCTGTTACTGAAGACTGCAATATGTTACTAAGCATTGGTATTGTATGCTGTTCAAAGGGAAATTATGCGTATTTGTCAGATGAGCCATGCTGACTGTGTATAGTTATAAATGTCCACTGGGGAGACAGGTACTCACATAGTTGGCGTGGAGGACAGTGAAGAACTCTGGGTGTGTGATGAACTTCACCGCTGGGCTCTGTAGCAGAGCTGTGATTTTCTGACTGTTGACTGGAGATGATGATGAGGAGGAGGAGCTGTCTCTTCTCAGCTCTACACACAGACAACAGGAGAAAACAAAGGAAAGAATCACTGAATGGTGACTGTCATGTACAATGTTGTATGTATGTAGTACTTTGATGTCTCTCACTAAACAGGAGCTGTGTAGACCCATTAGTTTTACAAAGCAAGACTACACTTAAATAGCACATCAGCTTATTGCATTCTGTAATTGTGACATTGTGGTGTGGTCCTACTCACCATTAGCCACTGGAGGAGAGTCAGTCTCACTGCTGTTGTTATTGAGGCTTGTTCTCTCACTCCTGCTTCTGCTTCCTTCATTCTCACTCCTGTCTGTGGCCATGGTCCTCTGGATGCTTTGGTACCTGACAAACACACCAGCACACATTTACCAAACATCCATAAATCAGAGCAGCGCTGCCTGCATATAGACCAATCCTTTAAGTGTGCAAGAAACTAGTGAACATGACTTAGGTCTTCCTACAGAGATCGTATACTATCTCTTATCTGAGTACATTTACATGCACAGTAATAATTCAACATTAAACTGACTATGGCAGTAGTCATGTAAACACCTTACTCTGCTTATCTTAATCGGCGTAAGGTCAACATCGAAGTAAATATATGCAGATTGTTTTCTTAGCAATCTTTCAAATTATTAGGACATGTAAACACCTTAATCGGTGTTCCAGCTGTGTATTAGATCTGTGTATGTGCTAGCCCCAGCCGAGCGAGCATCCCTCTTTAGACCGAATGAAGTTCGGAAACAACTGAATGTACGCGTCTTAGAAGTCGTTTTCACATACAAACGTTATATGTCTAAACTCTGAATCAAATATGCTTCTCAAAACTAACATGTACTCTGTGGTAGAACGTTTATTTTGATTGGTGATTTTCTGCATTTATCAGAGTGCATTCAGTAGTCTGATTTCAGATGTGTCCATGTAAACAGGATTATGAGGGAAATCATTCTTCCTACAAAGTATGTCAACGTTTTAATCAAACTATTATGTTAATCTGACTATCAACAATAATCACATTATTGTGTGCATGTAACCGTACTCATTGAGTTTATGCAGTCAAATCCAGCTTGAAAGATCATAATTTGTCTGCCAGTAATATTTAGTGCAGATTCTTAATTGACCGTAAAGGGATAAAATACAGTTGTATTCCATTGAATATTGACTTTTGTTATTGAATTCAATGTTAATTCATCCAGAGAAGAGAGGGGCAGAACTCAAGCTTATACTCACAAAGCCCCAGAGAGAGAGGAATTGAATTTGAGACCATTGATCAAAGGATTATACCACTATAATAGTCTTCTACACATGTGAAGTCTGACAAAGAAAAAGATCTCTGACACAGCCCCGACACTGTCCACTGCTAATGCTTCCAATTGGACACGCTTCTCATTCCAGACACACACAGCGAATTCCACCAGCGCAGCAATAAGCATTTAAATGAATTTCTCCTCCCTCGCTTTCTGTGTCTCCAATCCCGTTAAGAGATGTCATGCACTGCAGTTGTATAATAACACTTATGCAATAACACTTATTCACAGTCTGTTCTGCACATTTCTCATTAGATTTTTACTGTCAAGTAATTATTTCTCTACCCAAAATATCCCAGGCATTTGATGGAGAGTTCTTCTAGTAATGGCTCTAATATAAGCCCCCCAAAATAATCACACCTTACATAGCAAGCAGCCACAGCACATACCAAATGTTCAGCACACAAAATATTTTGGTATCAAATAGATTCAATAATTTGATCTTAATACAAAACTCCCCAATACTCATGAAGAACTGGACCATGTCTATATAAATCATCCAAAAAACAAAGAGGCTTTACAATCTTCCTACAACCACCAAATGGCCCTACACAACGTATGTTTTCAGTTGTGCTTTTTGAACATAAAATGAAGAAACAATCCCAAAAGTATCGTAGTGACTACAAAAAAAGGTGTAGTGACTACAACATGACTACAGAACTGTGTTTTGGACACTGTCTCCCTAGCTCTCTTTTCTTTCTTACCCTCTACCCCTTCACTCACCTTCTATTGAGCTGTTCCATCTGCTGAACGGATCCGGACCTCCTCATGCCGTCGGGCGTGGCTGCTGAAGTGGGTCTCTGCCACGTGGTGGTCCTGTTGATGTGGTCCACATAGAACACACGACCATGGCTGTCCACACGTGCCTCCCAGTCTACACACACACACACATACACACACACACATACACACACACATAAGCAAACAAGAAAATGCACATCTGGAGGCGGCACTCCTAGTGGCCAGTGATTTTAATACAAGGAAACTGAAATCTGTCACCTAGAGGGGAAAAAACTCTAGATCACATTTACTCCACACAGAAACGGATACAAAGCTCTCCCTCGCCCTCCATTTGGCAAATCTGAAATCTGACCATAACTCTATCCTACAGTTTTTTCTAGTGCAGTCGCAAAACCATCAAGTGCTATGACGAAACTGGCTCTCATGAGGACCACCACAGGAAAGGAAGACCCAGAGTTACCTCTGCTGCAGAGGATAAGTTCATTAGAGTTAATAGCCTCTGAAATTGCAGCCCAAATAAACGCTTCACAGAGTTCAAGTAACAGACACATCTCAACATAAACTGTTCAGAGGAGACTGTGTGAATCAAGCCTTCATGGTCGAATTGCTGCAAAGAAACCACTACTAAAGGACACCAATTAGAAGAAGAGACTTGCTTGGGCCAAGAAACATGAGCAATGGACATTAGACCGGTGGAAATCGGTCCCTTGCTCTGTTGAGTCCAAATTGGAGATTTTTTTTTCCAACCGCCGTGTCTTTGTGAGACGCAGGGTAGGTGAACGGATGATCTCCACATGTGTAGTTCCCACCGTGAAGCATGGAGGAGGAGGTGTGATGGTGTTTTGGTGCTTTGCTGGTGACACTCTCTGTGATTTATTTAGAATTCAAGGCACACTTAACCAGCATGGCTACCACAGCATTCTGCAGTGATATGCCGTTCCACCTGGTTTGCGCTTAGTGGGACTATCATTTATTTTTCAACAGGACAATGACCCAACACACCTACAGGCTGTGTAAGGGCTATTTGACCAAGAAGGAGAGTGATGCATCAGATGACCTGGCCTCCACAATGCGGCTTCGTTGGGTCGTGTTTTGAAGGACTCACGACCCAATGGGGAGAAAAGTGGGTAAAAAAATACCCAAAAAATAAATAAATAAAGGGTGGTTACTTTGAAGAATCTAAAATATATTTTTATTTGTCTAACTTTTTTGGTTAATACATGATTATTATTTAATACATGATTGATATTTAATAGTTTTGATGTCTTCACTATTATTCTGCAATTTAGAAAGTAGTAGAAAATAAAGTAAAACCCTGGAATGAGTAGGTGTGTCCAAACTTTTGACTGGTACTGTACATATCCCAACCAAAAGCCATGGATTACAGGCAACATCCCCACTGAGCTAAAGTCTAGAGCTGCCGCTTTCAAGGAGCAGGACAGTTATAAGAAATCCCACTACAATCTTTGACAAGCTATTAAACCCTCAAATATCAGTACAGGACTAAGATCAAATCCTGCTACAATGGCTATGACGCTCGTTAGATGTGGCAGGGCTTGCAAACTATCACGGATTACAAAGCGAAACCCTGCCGCGAGCTGTCCAGTGACACAAGCCTATCAGATGAGCTAAATCCCTTCTATAACCACTGTGATTATTATTTGACCCTGCTGGTCATTCATGAATGTTTGAACATCTTGAAAAACGATCTAGCCTTGTACTCTTATAATCTCCACCGGGACAGCCAGAAGAGGACTGGCCAACCCTCAGAGCCTGGTTCCTCTCTAGGTTTCTTCCTAGGTTCCTGTCTTTCTAGTTAGTTGTTCCTAGCAACCGTGCTTCTACATCTGCATTGCTTGCTTTTTGGGGTTTTAGGCTGAGTTTCTATATAAGCACTTTGTGACATCTGCTGATGTAAAAAGGGCTTTATAAATACATTTGATTGATATGTTCACATTGAGGCAAGCAACACTGAACCATGCATGAGAGCACCAGCTGTTCTGGACAACTGTGTGCTCTTGCTCTCCGTAGCCGTAGCAGGGCAATTTGTGACTTGTTTTGGCAATCAGTGGCTGTATCGGAGGGGGAGTGGTTTCATTTATTTCACCAGCTTTTCTGGCTCCATCTCAGCGTGCTTCATTCTATAGCTAGAGGACTCCTGATATCTCCAGGAGTGGTAAGTATAATTTATTTTGTCTTTATCTGTTATGGTCTAGTACTGTCTTTTTGCTAGCTATGGCCATCTACTTTAAGTGTTACATGTCTTCCCAATGGCCTACCTGGTGTGTGAACTGATGACTGCTCATAATTTACAGATAGTTGTGGCACAACAACCAGGATCAAAGGGCAGGGAAATTTGTAAATTGTTTTGCTAATCAGTGGCTGTATTGGACGGGGAGTCTTTTCACCTCTTCTAGGCAATCAGCAATTAGTACAGGGAGGTGTGCGCTCCACCTCTGCTAGGCAATTAACAATTAGTGTTAGTTCTTCAGTCTCTCCTGATTTCTCAGTGGCAACTGTAAGTGACAGTCGTGTCAATGGCAGTTTTGTCACGAAACTAAGGCCGTCACCAAAACAAAGACTGTTCTGCAGAGTTATTCAAGGAAGGCTCCACACCACTCTCTCACTTGAGTATCTTACCCAGTTATTTACAGATTATCCCATTACTCTTTTGTAATGGGATAATCTTTGTCAACTATGTGTGTGTTTTCTATACCTGTTCACACCTCTCCTTGTAGGCTTTACAGATGCTCCCCACCCCTTGGCTGCAACCCTTCTAATCTGACTATGTTTTCTCTCATAGTCCGAGAGCATCTGGTTGTTGTGGTGGTGGCACAGGTTTTCCCATTTCTCCTAAGTGGAGATGTTTTATTTTATCCCTCTCTCACCTGTTCATCTCCTCATTTGAATCCCATGCTGTCACTGTCACTTGTCCATTCAAACTTAACATTATTGTCATCTATCACCCAACAGGTGCTCTTGGAAAGCTCCTCAATGAGCTTGACACCTTGATAAGCATTTTTCCTGACAATGGCTCACCACTCTTCGTACCTGGCGACTTCAACCTCCCGACATCTGCCTTCGATTAATTTCTTTCCAACTCTTTCTTTCCCCCCTTGCCTCTTTTGACCTCACCCTTTCCCAATCCTCTCCAACTCACAAGGCAGGTGATACGCTTGACCTCATCTTTACTAGAGGCTGCTCGCCTACTAATCTCCCCCTCCCTGTTCTCTGATCACTACTTTGTTTCCTAATCTCCCTTTCCTCCAACCCTAACCACTCAGCCCCCTACCTAGATGGTAATGCGCTGTCGCAATCTTCGCTCTCTCTTTCCCACTACTCTCTCCTCTTCTATTCTCTCTCTTCTGATAAAAAAATCCTTCTCACTCCTGTCTCCTGAATCTGCCTCTTCAACCCTACTCTCGTTTCCGTATCCAATGACACGCACTGTTCCCTTTCCTCCTGTTTGGCTGGGCCTCCCCCTCCTGCTCCATGGCTGAGTGACTCGTTGCAAGCTTACAGAACAAAGCTGCCAGAGGACCTATCATCCTTTCACTCACTCCTCTCTACCTTCTCTTCCTCTGTATCCGCTGCTAAAGCCACTTCTACTACTCAAAATGTCAAGCTTCTATCTCTAACCCTAGGAAACTCTTTTCCACCTTCTCCTCCCTTCTTAATCCTCCACCCCTCCCCCTCCCCCTCACTCCACCCTCTCTGCGGACGACATTGTCACCACTTTGAAAAAAAGGTTGACGACATCTGGTACCCTATTGAGTCCACTGGTCTCACTCACACAGAACTACACTATGCCTTGAACTCTTTCTCCCCTCTCTCTCCGGATGACATCATGCAACTAGTGAGGTCTGGCCACCCAACTTGACCCCATCCCCTCCTCCCTTCTCCAGACCTCTGGATCTCAGATCTCTGGAGACCTTCTCCCATTCCCTCATGCATATTCCTTGTTTATCAACAAGGAATATGCATGATTTGACTCAGACGACATTTATACCAAATGCTTACTTGGTGGCAGTGGTTCATCGATGGTGGGGTAGTGATGGGAATCAGGACGCAGAGCAGGAAGCTGGCTAACTGGAGGATGACTGGAAGGTAAGGGACAATCTCCTATGGGATGGCAAAAACAGGTCAGTCTACCCTAAGTTATCCAAACTACATCTCCATATTTCAAGTTAGTATTCAGTGAGGAACCCAACTCACGTCCTATCCTCCCACTGGGCCCAGCCACGGGTGACTCTCCATTTCCCATGAAGCTCTGGGGGCTCTGGACCTGCGTGGATGGGGCCTCTTGCCATTGGGGCATCCCATCTCCTGGCTCTCTGCTCTCTGCTCCGTTCACCTCCATGTCCTCATCCTCTTGGGAGGAGAAAGCACTGCTCCCCTCAGATGTCCTGCTTGCAGCCAGTAGAGGTGCCCGGGTTTGGCCTCCTCGGCCCTCGTAGCATGAGTTACTACAGCAGGGCTCCATGTCATCCTCGTCGGACACTCTCTGGTGACCCCTGATCTGGCCCTGGGGGTGGCGGCCCTCGCTGTCCAGCAGCAGGGCCAGGTCAGACAGACGCTCGATGGACAGGCTGCGGGGCAGGGTCCTCCTTGGGCCAGGGGTCAGGGGCTCGGCCTTCTCATCCTCTTCTGAGCCATCCTGGTCCCTGGGGCTTAGCTGGTCAGGGCCTGGGTCTTGATCTGGGTCCGGGTCGGGCTCCATCTCAGCCTCAGCCTCCTCTCCCTCCCCGTCCTCCTGTGTCTTTGGCTGGGCAGAGGGCAAGCTGTGGAGGAGGTGGTGGATGCGTATGTAGTGTGAGCGAGGGGTTTCAGGCTCCCCGCAAGCTGAGGCGATGACTGTCTCCAGCTCGGACACAGGCAGGGAGCAGGGCCTGTTCTTACGCCTAGGGGTGGTCCTGATGCGCAGGGAGCAGCAGTCATCGTCCCCCTCTTCCTGCCCCACTGCCTGCTGTCCTGCTGGCTCTTGAGAGGCTCCATACACTGCACTTTCCATGTCCTGCACTACAGCAGAGTGTACTGCAGAGCTGACCTGACCCTCTACTGGGGCACTGTCCACCCCCGCTGCCCACTCAGCCTCCTGCCCAATAGCCCTCTGCTCCTCTGGGACAGCAGGCTGAGGACTAGAGGGGGTCTGCTGGTCCCCTTCCTCACTGTTCTCCTCTACCGTGGGTAGCTTCTCTGCAGCAACAGCTACAGCCACAACTGCCTCCCCGTCAGCCCCATGGACTTCTTGTTTGCTTGGTTCTGTTTTTAGGGCCTCAGCTCTGGAACAGCCAGGCCCTGAGTCTCCATCTCCATCTGTGGGCTGCTTTGAACTCGAAGGCCTTGCTGGATCCCCCTCCATGGGAGTGTCAGTATCTGTATCCCCTCCAATAGGGAGTTCTGGAGCTCCAGTATATTCCTCCTCATCCATGGGGAGTTCAGGAGCCCACGGACCCAGGCTCATGGTGTCCTCTGCCTGGCCTTGGGCCTGGGAGGACTGGCCTTCCCCTTGGTTCTCCTGCACAGCGGCACACTCAGGCTCCGTGCTGAGAGACATGTCCTCATCATCTGCAGGGGGAGAACAGAGCTCATTACCTCCCAGTCAGGGGCCTGGCTACCACACAGTGGGGCATATCCACATTAACTCACACTCTATTACCTCTTAATAGACCACTCTGTTTCTGCTATGGTATGTCAATAAATATAAAATATTGTATAAATCGAAGCAGCATGACAATATAGCACATGACAATACCAGAATAATCAATGCTTAATATCTGCCTGTCCAAACCTAGATATGACAGTTGATATTTACAGACATACAGTAGATATTATATATTCAAATTTTCCTACCTCTGTATTAAGAAACAGACTAATTGAACCTAAATGAGAGGAAGAAGACAAACAGGATGTGAACAAACCTGGGTTAAAATACAATGTGTTTCTGTTCAAAAACTTTGAGCGTTTGATTTAGCCTGCTGAGAGAACCAGATGGGTGGGGTTTGTAACTTTGGGACTATTCCCTTAGCTCCATTATGCTAGGCAAGTTCGATCAAGTGCAGCTAAAGTGTTTGAAGGAAAACTAGTACTATTTGAACCCAGGTCTGTATGTGTGTGAGATGATGTGTGTGAGAGAAAGAGGAACCTGGATGAATGGAGGAAGTGATCTCAAATCTGAACTGCAGCTGTCCACTGACATGCTCCGTCGGCAGCCTTCGGCCCAGTGTGTAGCTAACCACACGGTCACTATGGAGGAGGAAAGAAAGAGGGGAGGGACGGGGAGGGAGAGAGGTGAGAGATAAAGAGAGGGGGGGTGAGAGTGAGAAAAGTGGGAGAAAGGAAGAGAAAGAGAGGGAGGTGAACAGAGGGTGAGCGATGAGGGAGAAGGGGTGGGGGGAATTCAAGAGAGAGACGTGTTACTTTATGATTCAACCCCCCCCTATAGAGGGCTCTTGTGAAGGGTTTCCAAAATATCAATTCATAAGCATTTGATTATCCTGATAATCATATGAGCGTCCTGTTTATTCCTGAGCCGTACCCAATAGCATGCTTCTCCAGTAGCCGCTGCACAGGCATGGACAGCTTGCCCAGGAAACGTTTGATGATGGGACGACTCTTGGCAAACTTATCTTTCACCTCTATCTCCAGAACGTCCGTGGGCAGAGACACAAAGTTGAAGCGCTGAGGAGAGAGAGCATCCATTTTTAAATGCCTGTATAGGGGCTGTGTGTAAGTATGCGTGTAGTGTTAGAGATGCTTGTCTCTGTGAGATGCTTGTGTAGTTGTTAGTAGTGCTGAAAACACTTGCAGCTACAGGAAACAAAGAGGGAGCTATCCATGGTGCTGAACTCAAAGTAAGACAAGTAAGACTAAGTACAACTTTGGAATGGAGGGAATAATTCATCTGAAACAATGCATTACCCAACCCTGTGTAACCTCAAATGACAGTGATGTCAAAATGTAAATGTAAAGAAAAAATTTAACCTCTGTAAGTGGGCATTTTAATTGAAATCTTTTTTAAAAATTCATCCTGTGATCTCTATGACAGATGAGCTACGATCTGGCATCCCTCCAGGTATCTCTATATCTCTACATGAACTGACCTCTATGGTTGTAGCTTACTGTACTGTTCTGTACTGTTCTGTAGTGTACTGTTCTGTTCTGTACTGTACTGTTCTGTGCTTTTCTGTACTTGTACCAGAACAGGAGTGGATCAGATCACTGGCTAAGTATTACAGTATATACAATATATGTATGCAGTTAACCTCCTGCCTGCCTAAAGCATACAGCGAGCATGTTTGCATATTTTTTTAAATCATTGTCCTAAATTGCAGGTTATATAGTAAAGGGATGTAAAAGTAGTCCATAATGTATACATACAAGAGATATAGGATCTATGGTAGTGGTAGTACCAATAGCAGAAGAGGCAGTAGCAGGGGAGGCTCCTCAGAGGAGGAAAGGGAGGACCATCCTCAGAGAATTTCATACAAATAAAAATAGTGAAACATTAAAAAAGTTATCATTTTTAGATAAAACTATACTAAATATATTCACGTCACCAAATAATTGATTAAGGTAGAGTAGCCTCAACAGCACCATGGTGTAGCCGGAGGACAACTCGTTTCCGTCCTCCTCTGGGTACATTGACTTCAATACAAAACCTAGGAGGCTCGTGGTTCTCAACCCCTTACATAGACTTACAAAGTAATTATGACAACTTCCGGAGGACATCCTCCAACCTATCAGAGCTCTTGCAGCATGAACTGACATGTTGTCCACCCAATCAAAGGATCAGATAATTAATCTAGTACTGAAGGCATAAGCTACAGCTAGATAGCACTGCAGTGCATAAAATGTGGTGCGTATTTGACTCAAAGAGAGAGAGAGAAAGACAATAGTGGAACAGTTTTTAACAAATACAATTCTTAAAAAATGAAGCAGAAGCAAGAGAGAGAGAGAGATACAGTTGAAGTCGGAAGTTTACATACACCTTAGCCAAATACATTTAAACTCAGTTTTTCACAATTCCTGACATTTAATCCAAGTAAAAATTAGGTCTGTCTTAGGTCTTAGGTCAGTTAGGATCACCACTTTATTTTAAGAATGTGTCAGAATAATAGTAGAGAGAATGATTTATTTCAGCTTTTATTTCTTTCATCACATTCCCAGTGGGTCAGAAGTTTACATACACTCAATTAGTATTTGGTAGCATTGCCTTTAAATTGTTTAACTTGGGTCAAATGTTTCGGGTAGCCTTCCACAAGCTTCCCACAATAAGTTGGGTGAATTTTGGCCCATTCCTCCCATTCCTCCTTCCTCCTGAGCTGGTGTAACTGAGTCAGGTCTGTAGGCCTCCTTGCTCACACACGCTTTTTCAGTTCTGCCCACAAATGTTCTATAGGATTGAGGTCAGGGCTTTGTGATAGCCACTCCAATACCTTGACTTTGTTGTCCTTAAGCCATTTTGCAATGCTTGGGGTCATTGTCCATTTGGAAGACCCATTTGCGACTAAGCTTTAACTTCCTGACTGATGTCTTCAGATGTTGCTTCAATATATCCACATCATTTCCCTTCCTCATGATGCCATCTATTTTGTGAAGTGCACCAGCCCCTGCTGCGGCAAAGCACCCCCACAACATGATGCTGCCACCCCTGTGCTTCACGGTTGGGATGGTGTTCTTTGGCTTGCAAGCCTTCCCTTTTTTCCTCCAAACATAACGATGGTCATTATGGCCAAACAGTTCTATTTTTGTTTCATCAGACCAGAGGACATTTCTCCAAAAAATACGATCTTTGTCCCCATGTGCAGTTGCAAACTGTAGTCTGGATTTTATATGGCAGTTTTGGAGAAGTGGCTTCTTCCTTGCTGAGCAGCCTTTCAGGTTATGTCGATATAGGACTCATTTTACTGTGGATATAGATACTTTTGTACCTGTCTCCTCCAGCATCTTCACAAGGTCCTTTGCTCTTGTTCTGGGATTAATTTGCACTTTTCACACCAAAGTACCTTCATCTCTAGGAGACAGAACGTGTCTCCTTCCTGAGCGGTATGACGGCTGCGTGGTCCCATGGTGTTTATACTTGGGTACTATTGTTTGTATAGATGAATGTGGTACCTTCAGGCGCTTGGACCAGACTTGTGGAGGTCTCCAATTTCTTTGGGCTGATTTCTTTCGATTTTCCCATGATGTCAAGCAAAGAGGCACTGAGTTTGAAGGTAGGTCTTGAAATACATCCACAGGTACACCTCCTATTGACTCAAATTATGTCAATTAGCCTATCAGAAGATTCTAAAGCCATGACATGTATGACATTCTAAAGCCATGTAATTTTCCTAGCTGTTTAAAGGCACAGTCATCTTAGTGAATGTAAACTTCTGACCCACTGGAATTGTGATACAGTGAATTATAAGTGAAATAATTGGTCTGGAAACAATTGTTGGAAAAATGACTTGTGTTATGCACAAAGTAGATGTCCTTACCGACTTGCCAAAACTATAGTTTGTTAACAAGAAATTTGTGGAGTGGTTGAAAAACGGGTTTTAATGACTCCAACCTAAGTGTATGTAAACTTCAGGCTTCAACTGTAGCTATATATCCTTTTTTTTTTACTTTCACCTAGCTAGCAAATGCAGCTAGTTAGCTAGTTTAGCCTACTCAAACAGAGAGGGATGCTACAGTATGTTACCTCGCTATGGCTATCCAACTCTAGAACTCTTCCAAGTCAAGGTAAGCTTTTGGTTTATTAATTTATTGCCACCGGGGCCCGCTGGTATAACTGCTAAACTGCTTGCAAACTGTCCACTGTATTGCATGATTGTATCTGGTTTACTAACGCGTTAGTTCTAGTAGCTATGTTGTTGACTTGACGTTAGCTAATATGGTGACAATGATGTAGGCTGCATGTGGCGGTTATGATATGAAGGTTTGAATTGGAAAGGTTTTAACGCCTGGACACAGACAACTGACGTGTTGTGCACTGAAGTCCACAGGCGAAGGGAAAAGGTGAGAGGAGGAGAGAGCGTAGATGCGAGATGGAATTATATAACAATCTGGCTGCTATGAAAGTGAACCTAAATTTGTCCAATAGAAACTCGTTTGCAACTATTGGACTAATGATTACACCCTAAATCAGCTAGATGCAGGCAAGATTGTGCAAGGCGGTATTGAATATGTCCATGTCTGTCACCTTGATTACTCAAATTTCTCTGCACCTACATTGTAAACTTTCATTCATAGGCTAGGTTGTAGCAACTTCATGATGGGTATAGGGAAAATGTTTGTATCATGTAGTAAGTAGCCTAAACCTATCCATGTTACATTGAGCTGGGTGAATGGAATATGAATGAGTCATCCAATGTGCTGTAATAGAAATAAGACCATGCTCATAACATTTTTATAATCCGCCTCATCTTAAACGGCACTGACCGCCCCTGGGCGGTAGTCATACTAATCACGGATTATACCACCACTCTCCTAGTTACTAGTGTGATGATTCAAGGTCAGTGTGTTCTGAACCTGCAGCCTGCAGCATCATCACAAGCAGAGAGGCCTAGCTGTATGGGCCAATGACTGTAGGGGAATGGGCCTGTGTTAGTTATTATCAGGATAATTAACTTTCACTTTTACTGTAGGCCACAGGCTGTAATGTAATGGCTGGGTGAGTCTGGACTAATTGTTCAACCCAAACAATGAGTCACAAGTGAAGAGAGATTTCTTAATTTACTTCTTCAGGTTAGGGTCCTTTTTTCTCAATTTCCCCGACTGACGTGCCCAAAGTAAACTACCTGTTGCTTAGGCCCTGAAGCCAGTATATGCATATAATTGGTACCATTGGAAAGAATGCACTTTGAAGTTTGTTAGAAATGTTAAAATAATGTAGGAGACTATAAAACGATAGATATGGTAGGAGAAATCCTTTTTTTTTTTGAGAGCCCTTGCTCTTACAATGGAAAGTGTAGGGAAATAATTAAATCTAGCTCCCAGTATGCAATTCCTATGGCTTCCACTGGGTGTCAGCACTCAATGTTCAGGTTTTCAGGCTTGTTTCTTCCAAAACGAGTAAGAATAATGAGTTTTACTACAGGGACACAGACTTGGAAATTCGTGTATACGCGCACGATGAAGAGGAGACGCACCTGCTAATACCGTTTTCCTATTGAACATACTTCTTTCCATATGAAATATTATAGTTGGATTGCATTTTAGGTATCTGAGGATTAAATAGAAACATCTTTGACTAAACAAAGTTTTTGACTTTTTCCCCCTAAGACATTCAGAGACTTGTTTTCCGAAGCCACTGTTGTGTTGTCTTGGCTGTGTGCTTAGGGTCGTTGTCCTGTTGGTAGGTTAACCTGTGCCCCAGTCTGAGGTCCTGAGCGCTCTGGAGCAGATTTTCATCAAGGATCTCTCTGTACTTTGCTTCGTTCATCTTTGCCTCGATCCTGACTAGTTTCGCAGTCCCTGCCACTGAAAAACATCCCCACAGCATGATGTTGCCACCACCATGCTTCACCGTAGGGATGGTGCCAGGATTACTCCAAACGTGATGCTTGGCATTCAGGGCAAATAGTTTGGTTTCATCAGACAAGAGAATCTTGTTTCTCATGGTCTGAGAGTCTTTTGGTGCCTTTTGACAAACTCCAAGCGGGCTGTCATGTGCCTTTTACTGAGGAGTGGCTTCTGTCTGACCACTCTACCATAAAGCCCTGATTGGTGGAGTGCTGCAGAGATAGTTGTCATTCTGGAAGGTTCTCCCATCTCCACAGAGGAACTCTAGAGCTCTGTCAGAGTGACCATCAGGTTCTTGGTCACCTACCTACAGAGGTCCTTTTCCCCCGATTGCTCAGTTTGGCTGGGTGGCCAGTTCTAGGAAGAGTCTTGGTGGTTCCCAACTTCTTCCATTTAAGAATGATGGAGGGCACTGTGTTCTTGTGGACCTTCAATGCTGCAGACATTTTTTGCTACCCTTCCCAGATCAGTGCCTCGACACAATCCTGTCTCGGATTTCTACGGACAATTTCTTCGACTGGCTTGGTTTTTGCTCTGACATGCACTGTCAACTGTGGGACCTTATATAGACAGGTGTGTGCATTTCCAAATCATGTCCAATCAATTGAATTTACCACAGGTGGACTCCAATCAAGTTGTAGAAACATCTCAAGGATGATGAATTTCGAGTCAATTCCGAGTCTCATAGCAAAGGGTCGGAATATTTACAGTATGTACTGTAAATAAATTAGCAAGGAATGTGCTAAAAATATCTAAATACCCATTTTCGCTTTGTCATTATGGGCTATTGTGTGTAGATTGCTGAGGATTATTATTTTTTTTCAATCCATTTTAGAATAAGGCTGTAACGTAACAAAATGTGGAAAAAGTCAAGGGGTGTCACGACTTCCGCCGAAGTCGGTCCCTCTCCTTGCTCGGGCGGCGTTCGGCGGTCGACGTCACCGGTTTTCTAGCCATCGCCGATCCACTTTTCATTTTTCCATTGGTTTTGTCTTGTTTTACACACCTGGTTTCAATCCCACAATTACTTGTTCATTATTTAACCCTCTGTTCCCCCCATGTTTGTTTGTGAGTGATTGTTTTATTGTATTGCGGTCCGTATTTGTGGGCTTGGATGTTTTTGACGTTTGTTAATATTTTGAGTAAAATTTGCTATATTTACTCATATCTGCTGTCCTGCGCCTGGCTCCTCTACACCAGCAACACACAGACGCTTTACAAGGGGTCTGAATACTTCCCGAAGGCACTGTATGTGTCTGGATGGAACACAGCACATGTTATAAAGAGGCCTTAATAATGGATCAATTAATCAAAGCGCCACAGCTGGTACCCATTGTTAACCTTTGGAATGAGGGTCGCCTCGTGCTGCTACACCATGAACAACACCCAAAAATAAAACTCAGCTTCAGCATCATGTTTATGCAAGTACAAAGAATGGTTTGAGAAATAAATATTAATTTGTGATTGCAGCATACAGTCATGTGACTGTAGCCCTAAAAGAAGATAGAGTGGTAACATCCCAAATAGTACCAAAGTCCCTATATAGTGCACTACTTTTGACCCGAGTGGGCCGTGGTAAAAATAAGTGCACTATAAAAGGAATAGGGTGCTATTTGGGAGACAGAGAGGGAGATCTATTATTGAAAAGCTGCTGAGAATAGAACATGACGATGGTGTGAGGCTGTCTGCATCCCAAATGGCACCCTATTACTTATATAGTAGATGGGCGCTGGTCAAAAGTAGTGCACTAGGGAATAGGGTGCCATTTGGGATGCACAGTGTGTCTGAGAGGCAGAAAGGTGGTGGTGTTGGTGGGGTGCTGTGGTTTATATATAACCCTGGCCTGTACTGATGTGTGCCCTTACCTGTACTCCCATGACTCTCTCTGTCAGGGAGTCTTGAGGGAGCGAAGGAAGGCTGCGCCTGATCTGAATATCAAACAGGGGAGGGTGAGGGAGTAGGGTGCACTTTTCCGCTGCCTTCAGCCTTCCTCTCAGAAGCCCTGGATAATTTCAAGGTACAAGAGGGAGACACGAAGAGGGAGGGACCTACTCTATTAGCTAAACTCTTCATTATACAGTCAGTTCCTGCAGAAACCATCACCGCAGGTGTCATACCTCCCCTTATCCATACTGATCATTTCCAAGAATACAGAGTGGCGCTGCGATATCCTTCCCTCAATATACTGTAGGGGTGTTGATACTGTGCTAAATCAGAGCTGGGTCTGTGACACATTTCCTGCCCTTTCAGGGCGACGCCACATAATTGAACCATTAGCTAAATGAGTACCGGTAACCCAGTAATAGCCTATTATAGGGAGATTTAAAAAAATAATAATTACCAGCATGGTAACAAAAGAGGATAACCACATGAGAAAACTCTGAGTCATGGTGTATATGTATAATTCATACATTATAAATTATAATGCATTTTGACTGTTCTTGTCCTTGAAATAGCTTTCGAAACAAAAGCCCCTGAATCAGAAGGAGACACTGTCTGCTGAGTAGAGGAAGTGGAAGAAGGGTAATGATGAAGAATATAAAGAGTACTGCTGTGTTCAGGAAGAGGAGATACAGCCAGGGAGGGAGGGAGTACTGCTGTGTTCAGGAAGAGGAGATACAGCCAGGGAGCACTCTCCTCATTAGCAGTGTAAATGTAAATCCCCCCATGATGAGGAGGAGGAACACAGCGGATGGGTTTAATGAGATCTCAGCATCCCTTACAATACACATTGTTCCTCAAGTTAATATCGCTCACCAAACAACACTGTCACGTTCACATATGCTCACTGAGTGTACAAAATATTAGGAACACCTTCCTAATACTACGTTCCACCTCCTTTTGCCATCAGAACAGCCTCAATTCGTTGGGCATGGACTCTACAAGGTGTTGAAAACGTTCCACAGGGATGCTGGCCCATGTTGACTCCAACGATTCCCGCCCATGTTGACTCCAACGATTCCCGCCCATGTTGACTCCAACGATTCCCGCCCATGTTAACTTCAACGCTTCCTGCCCATGTTGACTTCAACGCTTCCTGCCCATGTTGACTCCAACGCTTCCTGCCCATGTTAACTTCAACGCTTCCCACAGTTGTGTCAAGTTGGCCAGATGTCCTTTGGGTGGTGGACTGTTGAGCATGAAAAACCCAGCAGCGTTGCAGTTCTTGACATACTCAAACCGGTGCGCCTGGCACCTACTACCATACCTTGTTCCAAGGTACTTTTGTCTTGCCCATTCACCCTCTGAATGTCAATCATACACAAACCATGTCTCAATTGTTTAAAGGCTTAAAAATCCTTTTTAAGCTGTCTCCTCCCTTTCATCTACACTGATTGAAGTTCCCGGATGTCGTACTAAATTCGCCAAAATACGAAGTATACAAGCAGTGGACACTATTTCAGTGCTTTTAGGGAGGGAGTACTGCTGTGTTCAGGAAGAGGAGATACAGCCAGGGAGGGAGGGAGTACTGCTGTGTTCAGGAAGAGGAGATACAGCCAGGGAGGGAGGGAGTACTGCTGTGTTCAGGAGGAGGAGATACAGCCAGGGAGGGAGGGAGTACTGCTGTGTTCAGGAAGAGGAGATACACCCAGGGAGGGAGGGAGTACTGCTGTGTTCAGTAAGAGGAGATACAGCCAGGGAGGGAGGGAGTACTGCTGTGTTCAGGAAGAGGAGATACAGCCAGTGAGGGAGGGAGTACTGCTGTGTTCAGGAGGAGGCGATACAGGCAGGGAGGGGAATATCCCTCCCTAAACAAGTCAAATGTTAATACGCCTACTGCCTGCCAGTCCCTCAAACGTCCTTTCCCTTCCTCCTCTTTCCCACTCATCCTACTACCCCCTCTACCTTCCTCTACTCTCTCTCTCTCTCGCTCCCTCTCTGTCTATCTCTGCATGCCTGCCTGTTTGACCCATTTTCCGACTGTCTGTCCTCCAAAGCACTCTCCTCATTAGCAGTGTAAATGTAAATCCCCCCATGATGAGGAGGAGGAACACAGCGGATGGGTTTAATGAGATCTCAGCATCCCTTACAATACACATTGTTCCTCAAGTTAATATCGCTCACCAAACAACACTGTCACGTTCACATATGCTCACTGAGTGTACAAAATATTAGGAACACCTTCCTAATACTACGTTCCACCTCCTTTTGCCATCAGAACAGCCTCAATTCGTTGGGCATGGACTCTACAAGGTGTTGAAAACGTTCCACAGGGATGCTGGCCCATGTTGACTCCAACGATTCCCGCCCATGTTGACTCCAACGCTTCCTGCCCATGTTAACTTCAACGCTTCCCACAGTTGTGTCAAGTTGGCCAGATGTCCTTTGGGTGGTGGACTGTTGAGCATGAAAAACCCAGCAGCGTTGCAGTTCTTGACATACTCAAACCGGTGCGCCTGGCACCTACTACCATACCCTGTTCAAAGGTACTTTTGTCTTGTCCATTCACCCTCTGAATGTCAATCATACACAATCCATGTCTCAATTGTTTAAAGGCTTAAAAATCTTTCTTTAAGCTGTCTCCTCCCTTTCATCTACACTGATTGAAGTGGATTTAACAGGTGACATCAATAATTTACATTTTTATTCATTATATTTAACCTTTATTTAACTAGACAAGTCAATAAGAAATAATAGCTTTCACCTGAGCTGTGTTCGAATACTCATACTAACCACACTAACCGTACTATTTGTGACGTGAATTGAGTATGTAGTATGCTTATTGGTCATAGTATGGATATAGTTAGTATGCCAAAGGTTCCCGGATGTCGTACTAAATTCGCCAAAATACGAAGTATACAAGCAGTGGACACTATTTCAGTGCTTTTAGGGCCCATGATCCAAAAATGGACGTGGCTTCACAACGTTTTCAGATTTGTAGAAAATGGCGGAAAATATGCAGCCGAAGCAAAGAAGTCCGACGAGAGCGGATACAAACTCATTGCTATAACTAATTATGACAAATGTTGAGAAAATGTTGAGCAATGTAATAAAGTAGACTTTTCAAATAAGTTACGTTGCATGTTATGTTGGTTGATAATTTGTTAGCTATGCTATCCTTATGAACCGCATAGCATTACAGCAGCATCTACCGCTACGTTAGCTAGTTACCTAACGTTAGTTGGCTACTAATACATCAAACTTTCCAGGCAGTATATTAACTATATGCTATCTAACTAACTACCCAACGTTTATTGACTTGATTATTCACACAATTGTTAGCTAAGTGGTCAAGTCATTTTGCGTTTAAATGGACATTGTTAATTCTGGCTATCTACTCAGATTTCAGAGGACTCTCCCGCAGAATAACTGATGAATTTACGAACGCTCAACACCCGTTGAATATGGCCTGTGTCAGTAAACGTCGGTAAAAGAAAAAGCAATTACATTTTTGCCAGCAGCACAGTTACAGTCACCAACGCTCTGGATAACATGAAAACAGCCTAACCAGCTCTGCTAGGGCGAGTAAAATGGTCAGAGTGAGGTGTTTTCTCATTTGTGTCTGGAAGTATATAGCCAACGTTAGCCAGTTAACTTGGCTGCTTGACTGCCATTGAACGCTCCGAGAGCGAAACGCTCTGAATTTACGAACGGACAATCTGACAATGCTCTGGATTTACGAACACCCAGAGCGCAATCTGCCACTCCAGATAGAATTTACAAACACACCGAAAATCAAAAAATATTTAGCTAGTAATTTGTTATGCTAACAAGCTAGCAAGAGGTTGCATAGCAACAGCATCAACTTTCAGTAGACAGGCGAAGCTCTAGTACGCTCAACTGAAACAATACTGTTCACTTACAGTATACTAAAATGAACTAATAGTATATAGTATGTAGTATATACTCATTAAGTATGTAGTATACAGCATGAGGCGGCAGTGTAGCCTAGTGGTTAGAGTGTTGGACTAGTAACCGAAAGGCTGCAAGTTCAAATCCCCGAGCTGACAAGGTACAAATCTGTTGTTCTGCCCCTGAACAGGCAGTTAACCCACTGTTCCTAGGCGTCATTGAAAATAAGAATTTGTTCTTAACTGACTTGCCTAGTAAAATAGAGGTTAAAAATAAAATGAGTATTTGAACACATCCCTGGATTCACCTGGTCAGTCTTTGTCATGAAAAGAGCAGGTGTTCCTAATGTTATGTGCACTCAGTGTATATAAAAAAAAGTATACAGTGCCTTCGGAAAGTATTCACACCCCTTGACATGTTCCACATTTTGTTACGTTATAGCATTATTCTAAAATGGATTAAATAAAACATTTTCCTCAGCAATCTACACATAATACCCCATAATTACAAAGCGAAAACAGGTTTTTAGACATTTTTGCTAATGTAGTCAGACAATTTGCTATGAGAATCAAAATTGAGCTCAGGTACATCCTGTTTCCATTGATCATCCTTGAGATATTTCTACAACTTGATTGGAGTCCACCTGTGGTAAATTCAATTGATTGGACATTAATTTGGAAAGGCACACACGTCTATATAAGATCCCACAGTTGACAGTGAATTTCAAAGCAAAAACCAAGCCATGAGGTCGAAGGAATTGTCCATAGAGCACCAAGAAAGGATGTCGAGGTACAGATCTGGGAAAGGGTACTAAAAAATGTCTGCATTTTGGGTCCTCAAGAACCCTTCCATCATTCTTAAATGGAAGAAGTTTGGAACCACCAAGACTCTTCCTAGAGCTGGCCGCCCGGCCAAACTGAGCAATCGGGGGAAAAGGACCTTGGTCAGGTAGGTGACCAAGAACCCGATGATCACTCTGACAGAGCTCTAGAGTTCCTCTGTGGAGATGGGTAAACATTCCAGAAGGACAACCATCTCTGCAGCACTCCACCAATCAGGGCTTTATGGTAGAGTGGCCAGATGGAAGACACTCCTCAGTAAAAGGCATGACTGCCCGCTTGGAGTTTGTGAAAAGGCACCTAAAGACTCTCAGACCATGAGAAACAAGATTCTCTAGTCTGATGAAACTAAGATTGAACTCTTTCACCTGAATGTCAAGCGTCACGTCTGGATGAAACCTGGCACCATCCCTACGGTGAAGCATGGTGGTGACAGCCTCATGTAGTGGGGATGTTTTTCAGCGACAGGGACTAGGAGTCTAGTTAGCAAAGACGAACGGAGCAAAGTACAGAGAGATCCTTGATGAAAACCTGCTCCAGAGTGCTCACGACCTCAGACTGGGGCCCTAAGCACAGAGATACCTGAAAATAGCTGTGCAGCAACGCTCCCCATCCAACCTGACAGAGCCTGGGAGGATCTGCAGAGAAGAATGGGAGAAACTCCCCAAATACAGGTGTGCCAAGCTTGTAGCGTCATACCCAAAAAGACTCGAGGCTGTAATCGCTGCCTAAGGTGCTTCAACAAAGTACTGAGTAAAGGGTCTGAATACTTATGTAAATGTGATATTTACAGCAAAAAAAGTCTAAAAACCTGTTTTTGCTTTGTCATTATGGGGTACTGTGTGTAGATTGATGAGGAAAAAAGTTAATATAATAGGGGTCTGAATACTTTCTGAATGCACTGTATATTGCAGGGATAGTGGTATCAACTCATCACATCCAAACCCAAAAGGTTGTAACCCATTTTCAGCACTTGTTCTCTTGAGCAAAAACAATAAAAACAACTTTGGTTACACCTGTGTAAATACTGTACATCCCAGATAGCATTTCAATATGGTTCCAGGTAAACAGGACCTGTATAACATATTGTATAAAGCTCCCTAAGACTGTCACTCTGCCTGACTCTATTGCCCTGTTACAGAGAGCATACTCAAAGTTGCTCTCTTTCTCATAGTCCTTCGAGCCAGATAGCAACGATTGTCCTGGAACACATAGCATATAAAGCCTTGTCAGGGCCCTCCTCTCACCTCTCTCTGCCAGCGGGGGTTGATGGTGTTACAGACGATGCCTGAGCGTTTCTCCTGGCCATGGTGTGGCAGCGCTGGAAAGATGCTGTTCCTGCCAGGATGGATGGCAATCTTCAGGTAGGGGTCAGGGTTGAAGAACATCCCTTTCTTCAGCCCCGTGGCATGGAAATCTACCGGAGTCGATAAGAGTATAGAGGAGGAGACAATGAGGATAAAAGGCTTTAGAATTACACCTTTAAGGGCTTAAGAAAATCCCAAACTTCTGACAAAGAGGAGCAGAGTGCAGGCAGCAGGAATGTCCTTGAGAAAGAGAATGTTCCTTTTAGCTCTGCAAATCAATTCAGTTAAATATCCTGTGTCGCCACAGCATGCTGTACTTCTACAATAGTAGTAGTATGTTCTACTATAGCAGAGCAGAGACAGAATAACTCACCCTGAAAAATATGTCTAGACAGAATTAATATTTTGCATAGCGTTGCATTTAACTTGAACTTCTCTCCAACTCTGCTCTGTAATATTTGTGACAGCCATGTCATACAGTAGCATAGCCTTCCAGTGATCTGGGACTAGACAGGGACTACTACAGTCAGTATGTTTGTTCAGTATTTGTAAGCCTGTGTTGATCAAAGCTGAAGACGAAGGGGGAAGAGCTGCTGTCTGAAATCCCATCTGCCTCCCCCTGACATCTCCCATGCAGCCGTGGGGGGAGAGAATCGTTTGGATACACGACTTAGCAAGCTGTCACACCCACCTTTCATCTGCACTACCTCACTGTGAATCAGGTGGATCATACCGCCTCTGCTGCTGCTGCTGCTGCATCCCTCACAGTTAGGAATCCAACTCAACTCAGGACTGTCAGGAATTATTTTCATCACCATCATGTAAGTGTGGGTTTGTCGATATTTCTCTAACTGCTAGCATTCTGTATCATGCCAGTTGGCACAGAACATTCCTTCCTGTAATGATGTACTCCAGATGGATGATAGTACTGTATCTGAATCCTGGGATGAGTTGCTATGGAGACACAAGCTGTGTGTTGCCCTTTGCCACAGTGCTGCTGGCACGTGTGCTGGCCCAACCCCGTAGAGACGCATTTCCAAGGTAGCGGTGGTGGTGGGGAGGGGGGGTGGGGTGGTGGGCCATGCTCACCTGAGAGGGAGAAGCTAATGAGTCTTCTGCTGCCTGTGCTCTGGGGGACTTCTTCATTGGTGACTGGCTTAAACACCTACAGAGAGAGAGGGTGAGAAAGAGAGAGCGAAAGAAAGAGCGGGTTAGAGAGAGAGCGGGTTAGAGAGAGAGCGAGAGAGAGAGAGAGAGAGAGAGAGAGAGAGCGAGAGAGAGAGCGAGAGAGAGAGAGCGAGAGAGAGCGAGAGAGAGAGAGGGTTAGAGAGCGAGAGAGAGAGAGAGGGTTAGAGAACGAGAGAGAGAGAGAGAGAGAGAGTGAGAGAGAGAGAGAGAGAGAGAGAGGGAGAGAGAGAGAGCGAGAGCGAGAGAAAGAAAGAGTCACATCAGCGCCCGCCTTTAGAGCACCTCTCCTCCCTGTTCCTCCTCCACAAGTGTAAGCCTGCCTAAGGGTCTTTATAGCAGGCAGGTGGATTTGTGGAAAATAGCCACTGAGAGATGATGGAGGGCCACTGAGAGATGATGGAGGGCCACTGAGAGATGATGGAGGGCCACCGAGAGATGATGGAGGGCCACTGAGAGATGATGGAGGGCCACTGAGAGCACACACACCATCACAGCAGTAACAATACAATGGCATTTTGACTGGCTGTGGAATTGATGCGTTTCTCTGAGATTGTTCCTCTGGGTGTGATCTCTAGGAGGACTAGTGACTAGTCATTATAGCAGTGTGGTGGTATGTAGGCCGTGGGGGCAGGGTCTGCATAGGCGTGGGCTAATGCATTTCACTCCCTGGCTGCAGTGGGGGTCCAGCAGACAGCTGGAGTGCCCACAGGGAACCTCTACTACAGTATAATCCACAACAGGGACAACACAAGGAAATTATCTGATTCCCCTCTCTCTTCACCTCTGGCTGTGGCGTATCTGTCTGTCTATCTCTCAGACTGCTGTCTGTGCATGATCTCTCTCAAGACAGGCAATACAATGTCATACAGCCAGTAAGCATATAATCATTTACACTTAGCGCCACTTTCAATTTCAGGATTTTCTTTTCCAGTCAATGAGAAAAGAAGGGTAACCAATCTAATGGATGGCTAAACCCATTATATCTGCTCTTTAAATCAGTCTGATAACCCATAGTAAACCAGGTAACACTGGACAAGAGATGATATGCTAACCCCTTTCTGGAACAGTCAAGATATTTTTTCTTACCGCTCTAGGCTCTAGTGATAAGCTTTAACCCAGACAATGGAAAAATACAGTGGGGCAAAAAAATATTTAGTCAGCCACCAATTGTGCAAGTTCTCCAACTCAAAAAGATGAGAGAGGCCTGTAATTTTCATCATAGGTACACTTCAACTATGACAGACGAAATGAGAAAAAGAAATCCAGAAAATCACATTGTAGGATTTTTTATTTATTTATTTGCAAATTATGGTGGAAAATAAGTATTTGGTCAATAACAAAAGTTTATCTCAATACTTTGTTATATACCCTTTGTTGGCAATGACAGAGGTCAAAAGGTTTTCTGTAAGTCTTCACAAGGTTTTCACACACTGTTGCTGGTATTTTGGCCCATTCCTCCATGCAGATCTCCTCTAGAGCAGTGATGTTTTGGGGCTGTCGCTGGGCAACACGGACTTTCAACTCCCTCCAAAGATTTTCTATGGGGTTGAGATCTGGAGACTGGCTAGGCCACTCCAGGACCTTGAAATGCTTCTTACTGAAGCCACTCCTTCGCTGTTCGGGCGGTGTGTTTGGGATCATTGTCATGCTGAAAGACCCAGCCACGTTTTATCTTCAATGCCCTTGCTGATGGAAGGAGGTTTTCACTCAAAATCTCACGATACATGGCCCCATTCATTCTTTCCTTTACACGGATCAGTCGTCCTGGTCCCTTTGCAGAAAAACAGCCCCAAAGCATGATGTTTCCACCCCCATGCTTCACAGTAGGTATGGTGTTCTTTGGATGCAACTCAGCATTCTTTGTCCTCCAAACAAGACGAGTTGAGTTTTTATCAAAAAGTTATATTTTGGTTTCATCTGACCATATGACATTCTCCCAATCCTCATCTGGATCATCCAAATGCTCTCTAGCAAACTTCAGACAGGCCTGAACATGTACTGGCTTAAGCAGGGGGACACGTCTGGCACTGCAGGATTTGAGTCCCTGGCGGCGTAGTGTGTTACTGATGGTAGGCTTTGTTACTTTGGTCCCAGCTCTCTGCAGGTCATTCACTAGGTCCCCCCGTGTGGTTCTGGGATTTTTGCTCACCGTTCTTATGATCATTTTGACCCCATGGGGTGAGATCTTGCGTGGAGCCCCAGATCGAGGAAGATTATCAGTGGTCTTGTATGTCTTCCATTTCCTAATAATTGCTCCCACAGTTGATTTCTTCAAACCAAGCTGCTTACCTATTGCAGATTCAGTCTTCCCAACCTGGTGCAGGTCTACAATTTTGTTTCTGGTGTCCTTTGACAGCTCTTTGGTCTTGGCCATAGTGGAGTTTGGAGTGTGACTGTTTGAGGTTGTGGACAGGTGTCTTTTATAATGATAACAAGTTCAAACAGGTGCCATTAATACAGGTAACGAGTGGAGGACAGAGGAGCCTCTTAAAGAAGAAGTTACAGGTCTGTGAGAGCCAGAAATCTTGCTTGTTTGTATGTGACCAAATACTTATTTTCCACCATAATTTGCAAATAAATTCATTAAAAATCCTACAATGTGATTTTCTGGATTTTTTTTCCTCATTTTGTCTGTCATAGTTGAAGTGTACCTATGATGAAAATTACAGGCCTCTCTCATCTTTTTAAGTGAGAGAACTTGCACAATTGGTGGCTGACTAAATACTTTTTTGCCCCACTGTATATCCTTTAGATGGAAAGACATACAGTAGATATGTTGTAATTCACCATCTCTTCCCTTCAGTGCCCCTTGAGAAGCCCATATGAACACATAGAGCCCATGTACAGTAGCACTAATACCAGGTTGGGACTAAGTAGTCCTACATGCTCACCGGAACTGAGGGGTTCTTCACAGTCAAACTGGGGGTGGTGGCACGCAGTGCCCCGCTCACACCATGGTAGTATTTAAAACAGATCTTGGTCTCCACTGAGAGGAAAGAAGAGACAGTTGACAGAAGAGAGGACAGAGGTTAGTTTAAGAACAGGAGAGAGATTGTCCTATCTTTTTAGAATGACCTACTGTTTGCATCATACATTATTTCTCTGTTTATTGGCACGTTGATCAGGTTTCACAGTTGGAAAGCTCTCAAAAACAGGCCAGAGCCACACCAGCGTGACCTAAGAAAGCTGTTATGAGCAGCATGCCAATAAACTGGGGGAGAGAGAGAGCAGACGGTCCTCAGCTACATGGTTATTAGCAGCGGAGAGTCTGACATAGAGAGATAATACTATCCTTTTAATTACACAGAGAGATAATACTATCCCTTTAATTACACAGAGAGATAATACTATCCTTTTAATTACACAGAGAGATAATACTATCCCTTTAATTACACAGAGAGATAATACTATCCATTTAATTACACAGAGAGATAATACTATCCCTTTAATTACACAGAGAGATAATACTATCCCTTTAATTACACAGAGAGATAAGAATCTCAGTGGCTGCTTTCCAAGCTGCTAATCTACTGAGGTAGCTAAATGGAGATGGCTGAGAATCAACACCACTGAGCCTACAGGGTTGCACACAGGCACCAGCAATTGGTATTGGCCAAAAGATTGATTGCTGTCTCTGCCTGGCCGGTTCCTCTCTCTCCACTGGGATTCTCTGCCTCTAACCCTGTTACGGGGGCTGAGTTACTGGCTTACTCGTGCTCTTCCATGCCGTCCCTAGAAGGGGTGCGTCACTTGAGTGGGATGAGTCACTGTGTGATTTCCTGTCCAGGTTGGAGCCCCCCCTCGGGTTTGTGATGTGGGAGAGGTCTTCGTGGGCTATACTCGGCCTTGTCTCAGGGTAGTAGGTTGGTGGTTGAAGATATCCCTCTAGTGGTGTGGGGTTATATCCTGCCTGTTTGGCCCTGTCCGGGGGTATTGTCGGACAGGGCCACCGTGTCTCCCGACCCCTCCTGTCTCAGCCTCCAGTATTTATGCTTTAATAGTTTATGTGTCGGAACCCTGACCTGTTCACTGGACGTGCTACCTTGTCCCGGACCTGCTGTTTTCGACTCTCTCTCTACCTCACCTGCTGTCTCTGACTCTGAATGATCGGCTATGAAAAGCCAACTGACATTTACTCCTGAGGTGCTGACCTGTTGCACCCTCTACAACCACTGTGATTATTATTATTTGACCCTGCTGGTCATCTATGAACATTTGAACATCTTGGCCATGTTCTGTTATAATCTCCACTTATTATCTCTTCTTCCTAGGTTCTGGCCTTTCTAAGGAGTTTTTCCTAGCCACTTCTACATCTGCATTGCTTGCTGTTTGGGGTTTTAGGCTGGGTTTCTGTACAGCACTTTGTGACAT
Source organism: Brachymystax lenok tsinlingensis (assembly GCA_030435695.1). Classification (NCBI taxonomy): domain Eukaryota; kingdom Metazoa; phylum Chordata; class Actinopteri; order Salmoniformes; family Salmonidae; genus Brachymystax; species Brachymystax lenok. The sequence continues at coordinate 24,043,357 of CM059788.1, read as the reverse complement.
CGGCTGATGTAAAAAGGGCTTTATAAATACATTTGATTGATTGATATCTGATTCTTGCGAATGAGCTGTCCCTACTGAAGAGGTGGGAGGAGCTCTTTGAGGGATGAGTCTTACTTTAGGTAAATAACAAAATCACCCACAGATGACAACGCCTTACTTTAGCAGAACCAGATGAGAGGAGGATAGCACTACGGTAGTTACTCATAGCTCCACTTTGTGTCTAAGCAGAGCTGTCCACACCGGGGCCTACTGTACCGTACAGTCAGTGTGGGTTCTCTAGTATAGAGGAACTAATGGGATAATTTGGCTGTATAAATGATGTCAATTATTTTATTTATGGGAATCTCTTCCAAATAGACTTGCAGAGTAAGAAGGATTTGTGATTCTACAGGGAAATCCTGAAACTTATGGAAGTCTGATGATACAAAATGGTCACAATGGTAATGAGAAACAAAATAGTAATGAGATAGTTTCAGTGTTATGTAAAGATTTACAATACGCACTGACGAAGCAATGTCCTGTTCTGAGCGCTAGATGCTACATCCGTTATAAAACAGCTCTCTCAGTGTGTGGGAGATGCAGTGTACTGTAATGTAGCTGGTGTTGGATGTATTTACAGAAATGCACTTACGCTCCACAAAATAGGAGTTGGCCTCAATTTTCCACACTATCTGGCCCTTGTGCGAACCATTCACTCCGCGGCTCTTGTAGTCTAGAAAGTTCTCAGACGAAACTTCTTCTGAGAGAGAGGAAAGAGAGGGAGGAAAGGTGAGATACAAAGTCCCATTACATTATCACACAAGCATTGTCAGTTACCTGTGGATATGTGACATTAACTGTGTCCGAGCACCACAACCCAACCAACCTCAAATGATAAGGGAAGGCAGACTGGACATGACCTGCCCTAACATGACCTGAGTCATCGCATTGCTCTCTATGTACTGTACATACAGTCCCTTTCAAATACTGTAGACTTGAATGAACACATTCTAGTTCTTGTCCTAGACACCTCTTCCTCTTTCCCACAAGCTAACTTCAAAGAAGATCACATGCAGTATGTGTAACAGCTTTACAAGATTGGAAATAAACTGCTCTCACTGTCTCTAGCTGCCTCACTATCATCTACTATTACGTATTGCTTTGGTCCCTTCAATGAAAATCAATGTTATGGCAGTGCTCACCGATGAGGTACATGCCGATCCAGTCCCCAGCATCCACCTCCTCCTTGATGTCCCAGCAGATGAGGATGTCCTGGGTCTGACCGATGGCATAGAGCGAGGTGCTGACGGTGAGAGTTGAACGGCTGTGTGATGTCACCAGGTCTGTGTCGCTGGTTGAGCGGTGCATAGTCGCCACGACCTCGGGAAAGCCATTCTGGAAGTTGACGTTAGGGAACTGCTCGGGATTGTAGCTGTGGCGGATCGGGTGCTTACAGCGCCGGCGGTTCTGGGACGAACGTGACGGGGATGCCATTGCTGCTAGTCCGAGTCCGAGAAACCTGTTCTGGTTCAAGTTCTGGAGAAGAGAAGAGGAAAGAAGAGGAGATAAACTGTGAATGGGGAGGATGGAGAGCTAGTACTGGAGAGAGTTTAGGGAGGCCAAATGTTAGCATTGCTATTCTTTTTGAGATACATACTGTAGATGAAGTCCAATCAAAACCTTCATCGCCATCTTTAAGAACATTGCAGGTGTGTTATTCTGTTGGTTTATTCTGGGCAGACTAAGAGGTAGTGATTTGTACAATCCTGCAGAGAAAGTGGAGCTACAGAGGGAAGATTACCAGCAGGAAATACAATCCCAAGATCTTTCGGAAGTTTCTCCACTATGTAGCAATAACGTCTGAGTGGGGAGAAGAGACAACAATGTCTAGTTAGTGAAGAGGGAGCAGCACAGTGCTAAGAGTTAGGAACATTCCAGGGCCCTGTCCTGCTCAGACTGTTCAGAGGTGATTGAGCTTGCTGCCTCTCTCTCTCTCTCTCATATATGTTTACATTGCCAAAGCAAGTTAAATATCTAATAAACAAAAGTGAAATAAACAATAAAATAATGAACAGTAAACATTACACTCACAAAGTTCCAACGGAATGGAGTGTTCAAAACAGTCTGAATGGATTTAATAAAGCCTATGGATTGAGTAGAATATAATATAACTTTATTGCGCCAAGGATGCATGTAGTTACATGTAGTTATTACAAAGCATGAGATTCCCACATTGTAGCCTGTACATTGAATGCATTCTCTGATCATGTACTCTACCTTTGCAAATAAAGGTGCGGTTCAGGTATGAATGTCTGGCGAGACGTTCCTTTTCAGTCATATCCAATACCAGGAGTATCAAACTCCAGTCTTTGATGCTGTGTCTGCATGTATATATAACAATTATACCAGCGGTGCAAGAAGTGGGGGGGGCATAATATATATATATTTTTTAACCAGTCGGATAAACACTCCAAATAGCCTTCTCAACTGCTTGGAGGCATCCGCATGGTCCTAAAGCACACCGTTGCCTCGTTTTGTATCATATTCCAATGATAAAACTGTGAGGGGGACAAAAAATGCAATTTCAGAAAGTGAAAGTTGTGCCCCTAAATGATACACTTCAACAGTGTTTACCAATCCTGCCCTTAGGACATCAATGGTTACACATTATAACTATGCAATAGACTAGAAACATGATTTAACTAGTTAAAGGCTGATTTGTAATTCATATACACAGAAACAGAATTTAAAAACAGTACACTACACTTCCTATGCATCGTGTAAATACTCTAATACCGGTTCATCTCAATATCTACTTTCCTTCATCTGCACTGATCTGAGGACACAGGATAGGTGTAGTATTTAATCAAATGAGAGACTTAATTTCAACCAGGAGAGAATGTGAAATGCTTTATTGAAAGTTCATTATCCAAGTGTTATAAATACATAATACATGCATTATAAATATTACAATTGTAATCTTATATTATAAATAGAAGTTCAATCTGTAGTTCAATGCACATCTGGTGTGCATTATAAAAACAGAGGAATAAAGAGGAGGTGAGGAGAGGTGTGAGAAAGAGTGTAAAAGACAAAGGACAAGAGGTAAGAAAAGAGGAGCAGGGATGACAGCATATAATTAATGAATTACAGTGCGACTAAATGTAATATTCTCTCAGTTCATCACAATTACATAATAGTGTCTCTCGCGGTGTCTCCCCAGTTGGCCCGAAGGTTATCTTAAGAGCGGGTGAGGTGGCGATGACGAGACTGGGGGTTGGCATCCTCTCTCACATCAAAACATACCTGTAGACGAGAGACAGATGGAGAGAGCGATAGAATACAAAAAACACAAGGCTTAATCATGCTAACACTGTCAGTCATCATAATCATCAGGAGGTGAAATGCAAAACTGACCTTGGATCATTAACTCTGAGACTACTACATCTCTAGCTGTATTTCAATATAAAGCATCTCTTTAATAATAATTCCTGTTGACCCGACCAAGTGACCTCTCACCTCTGATTATGCTGTACCCTGTATGTAGCCCTGTATGTGCCCTGTATGTAGCCAGTTCAGAAGGGGGTTCACCGACACAGCTGATATAACATAGAGGATTTATGGAGAAGGGGGGAAGAGGGATGAAGTGAAGGAGAGAGACTGTTATTGAGAAAATAAGGTAGTTAAAGAGACAGTGTTCAACAGGAATCTGTGTGTGTCTCCTCACCCGTTGTCCACACTAAGTGGCTGAAGAGTACTTTATACTGAAAAACATGTACAGACACACGATGACAAACAATATAGTGTTTTTTTACATTATTTTCTACATAAATAGAAATAATGAACGTGTCTTACTATTCTCCATGGTTGGCCCTCTTGCCTGTTCTTTGAAGGTGGAAGGAGCCAGTTATACACCTGAGCCTGCTTACTGCACAACACAATCCATCAATCAGATTGATACACAAGTGTGTAGCTGTGGGTTATAAGGTGTCCAATTGTTCTACATTTTTAAATATGGGTGACTTAAAGGAGACTGTTTTGTTTTTGTACAGACATCACCCTTACCTGAACTGTGAATTGAATAAATGCAGTTGACATAGCGAATTAAATGGAAGAAAACGTATTGCAATGTGGATGGCTCTTAAGAGCATTTTGTAGTCTATGGTGTTTCCAGGGAACAGCACCCTCTTCGAAGAAGTAGGAGGTGAAGATCTCCCGCACATGGATTGCCTCCCGTGCTGCATTGTTAGCCCCCATCCTTGAAAAGTCCTGCAGAGCAGCAGACATCTCCTCTGGCACATGGAAGTGAGCTGCAGATCCCCTCCTGGTCCTCATGTATATCCTCATTAAGTTATGCAGGACACAGGTAGGCAGTCCCAGATGGCCCTGGTCACCCAACCGTGCAGTGCCCTACACGGAAACTGCAGGCAATCGTTTTGAAGGAATCTCCAGTTGCAAGGTATCTGTAGAAATATGGAAGATAGTCATTATTAGACTTTTACATCACCAGGTCATTGTGGATTACTAAAGTATAATATCTCTTATAATAAATCATGATAACATTGGATAGACAGATGCATGTGCACACACATGGGCATGTGTAGCATGTGACAATAGCAGGATCATATCAAGGATAGCATCACAAATGAATACATAAATACCACTTGAAGCTTGGCAAAAACAAAAATGTGCACCCCTTTGAGTCCCCAGGACCAGGACTGAGAACCACTGCTCTTCATTGAGATCGCTTCATCTGCGGACATGCTTTCACAGCTCTCTGTATCTGAGGGCAGAAAACATTGTTTCTTGCAGACTTAATTTGACTCAAATTAGACAGCACTGAATATTATGTTACTATATCTCTATTCTCACTTCTAGGGACTGGAACTACACAAAAGTACCTGCCCTATCCAGAATAGCCTACTCTCTGACTTTGACAGTTGGGGCTGCTGTCCTTTCACCCTTCTCAATGGCTGTTAGCTAGCTACCTACAAATGCATTTGGAGTTTGTTTTTACAGTGATAAATACATTAAGACACCTAGCTAAAATGAAGTTAGGTAGCTGGTGATATTTAATTCACTTAGCTAGCTAGCGATACAGTATGTAAAGTTGGCCAGATAGCTAGCTGCTACGTTAGCAGTTCATTTGAGTTAGTCTGCACTATAGCTAGTTAGCTAATAATACATTGTTTAAAAAAACTTTTTTTACTGTATTTACTTACTTGAATAGGTTCTCCCAGCCATGTGGACGATTGGAAACAGGGCAACAAAGTGTGTTTGTCACCAGAGCGGTTTAGAGCATATAACTATTTACCTGTGAATAAATGTATGAAATAAAGAATGGATTAAACGATTTACTAACCAGACCTTCATACGAACTTGCTATGCTGAATTCTTGACGCACAGTCGGACGTGCTGCTATATGCTGCCAGCACATCCACAAGTGAGCCACTCTGGGCGGCCAGAGCGGCAAACGACACTTTACTAATGTGTACTAATGTAAACAAGCCATTATTGTTATTTTATTGTGTTACTAGTTCCTTTTTTCTTGCTAATCTTTTCTTACTTTTTAATTCTGCATTGCTGGGAAAGGGCTCGTAAGTAAGTATTTCACGGTAAAGTCTACACCTGTTGTATTCGTGTGACAAATACAATTGTATTTGATGTAGGCTAAATTTGGACTCAGGATCAGGAGTGGTGAAATATCATTTCTTTCAGCATGAAATCTTGAGAGAATTCTTGAGAGAATGCTAATTCACGGTTCTGTGGAGGTGCTATCTATCTTTATCAGCATCATAAAAGCTGATAGTATTTCAATCACATCAAATATACATTCCAAGCCAAACTGAACTGAAATCTTCTCAGAAACATGTTGTGCTGTTTTCACAGCTTTCTATTTCCTTACAAATGGTCAAACTGATGTCATTTGGAAATGTTGCACAGAAAAACTTTACCAATGTCAACTAGATTGAAGCATTCATTCCAGCAATTTATGACATTCTAGTGAGCAAGGGTTTATTTAGTGTTCTAGGGCAACATATAATGACAGAAGAGAAGCTCCATATACAGTATCTAATTATAGACAAGTTGACTGCCATCTCAGACTGTAGCCTGTAGCCTCAGATTTTCAGATTTTCAATTTATCACATAAGGTAAGTATTCAGACCCCTTAACTTTTCCCACATTTTGTTACCTTACAGCATTAATCTAAAATAGATTAAATAAATAAAAATCCTCAGCAATCTACACACAATACCCCATAATTACAAAGTGAAAACAGGTTTAGCCATTTTAGGAAATGTATTAAAAATAAAACAGAAATACCTTATTTACATAAGTATTCAGACCGTTTGCTATGAGAGTCGAAATTGAGCTCAGGTGCATCCTGTTTCCATTGATCATCCTTGAGATGTTTCTACAACTTGATTGGAGTCCACCTGTGATAAATTCAATTGATTGGACATGATGTGGAAATGCACACACTTGTCTATATAAGGTCCTACAGTTCACAGTGTATGTCCGAGCAAAAACCAAGCCATGAGGTCGGAGGAATTGTCCGTAGAGCTTTGAGACAGGATTGTGTCGAGGCACTGACCTGGGGAAGGGTACCAAAACATTTCTGCAGCATTGAAGGTCCCCAAGAACACAGTGGCCTCCATCATGTTTAAATGGAAGAAGTATGGAACCACCAAGACTCTTCCTAGAGCTGAGCAGTTGGGGGAGAAGAACCTTGGTCATGGAGGTGACCAAGAACCCGATGGTCACTTTGACAGAGCTCTAGAGTTCCTCTGTGGAGGTGGGATAACCTTCCAGAAGGACAACCATCTCTGCAGCACTCCACCAATCAGGGCTTTATGGTAGAGTGGCCAGACGGAAGCCACTTCTCAGTAAAAGGCAGATGACAGCGTGCTTGGAGTTTGCCAAAAGGCACCTAAAGACTCTCAGACCATGAGAAAAAAAGATACTCTGGTCTGATGAAGATTAAACGTTTTGGCCTCAATGCCAAGCGTCATGTCTGGAGGAAACCTGGCACCATCCCTACGGTGAAGCATGGTGGTGGCAGCATCATGCTGTGGGGATATTTTTCAGCATCACAGATTGAGGCAAAGATGAATGAAGCAAAGTACAAACAAATCCTTGATTAAAACCTGCTCCAGAGCGCTCAGGACCTCAAACTGGGGTGACGGTTCACCTTCCAAGGGGTCAACAACCCTAAGCACACAGCCAAGACAACGCAGGGGTGTCTTCCGGACAAGTCTCTGAATGTCCTTGAGTGGCCCATCCAGAGCCCGGACTTGAACCCAATCGAACAGCTCTGGAGAGACCTGAAAATAGCTGTGTAGCAAAGCTCCCCATCCAACCTGATAGAGGTTGAGAGGATCTGCAGAGAGGAATGGGAGAAACTCCCCAAATACAGGTGTGCCAAGCTTATAGCGTCATACCAAAGAAGACTTGAGGCTGTAATTGCTGCAAAAGGTGCTTCAACAAAGTACTGAGTAAAGGGTCTGAATACCTATGTAACTGTGAGATTTCAATTTTTTTTTTATAAATTAGCAACAATTTCTAAAAACCTGTTTTTGCTTTGTCATTATGCGGTATTGTGTGTAGATTGATGTAGATTCCATTTTAGAATAAGGCTGTAACCTAACAAAATGTTGAAAAAGTCAAGGGGTCTGAATACTTTCCGAAGGCACTGTATAGTCGGGTGGTTGTCAACAATTGCAGGCAGGTGCGGTTGAACAAATCACGCGTGCACATTCACACACACACACACACACACACACACAGCCTCTACTCAGTCACTACTCAGTCAATGCTGGCCAAGTGAAAGATGAAGATATGTCTGTTAGTCTGCCCGGGCAGCTGGCCAACACAATAGACAAGAGCCCCACTTCGCGCTGAGAACAATCCACCAACACAATGACCCCTCAATAGCCTGTCTCATTAGAACCACTCTCTGGCCCTCCAGTGTGGAAGTACATGCAGCTGCCAAGCATCCTCTTCAACAACTCTGCCACTGTTTTTCAGCAACAAGGTAACTTGTCTTCTACCTGCCTTGATACAACCTATGTATGGATGGAATGCCACCATACACAACACACACTGTTTAAGACATATTTGAGAAGAAGTAAAAAGATAAAGGGAAGAGCAGGGAAGAATGTGACAATTTTACTTGTCATTCTCTGCTGTGTGTGCAGGTTAAGTAGAATAATTGGGTAGATAGAATAGCTGAGTAGATAAAATACTAAAATGGTGAATAAGCGAGTTAGAAAAAAAGGCTATGGTATACAGTAAAGGCTTCATATTAAAACACCAGACAGAGAAAATACTACAGTACAGTGGTTTATTCTCTGTCTATCTCTGAGTTGGCCTATTACTTAACTCATTTTAGGAGCCATATGAGATAACTTGGCTCATTGATCATCAGTTTCCCTGTACTATCTGCACTGTGCAGCAACTGAAGACATATTAGTCCACTTACATAATACAGTAGGCCAGGCCTACATAGCTCTTTTTTCACATGAGCTCCCAACCAATTAATACATGCAGGGATGCAGACAGTATAATTACCCTCCTTATCACCTTTAAAGGCTGCCAATTCATTATAACAATATCACTATACTAGTAGAATGAAGGAGAGTTGTAAATCCCTTGTGACTTAATACAGTAAAACGGTTGAGTGAAATACAAAGACATTTTGTGGAAAGGTCTTGCTATAAAAAGAAAAGATGTCTCCACAAGGTTGGACAGTTGCCAGTATGATGCATGGAAATGCCCCACTGTAATTAATCCCATACTGTAGGCTACCTACCTCTACATAAAGCTCATGATTTGAATCTAATTGGATCTACTCACTGAGAAAAATCTGAAGAATAGGACCTGGCGGCAGGTAGCCTAGTGGTTAGAGCGTTGGACTTGTAACCGGAGGGCTGCAAGTTCAAATCCCCGAGCTGACAAGGTAAAAATCTGTCGTTCTGCCCCTGAACAAGGCAGTTAACCCACTGTTCCCCGGGCGCCGAAGACGTGGATGTCGATTAAAGGCAGCCCCCCGCACCTCTCTGATTCAGAGGGGTTGGGTTAAATGCGGAATACACATTTCGGTTGAAGGCATTCGGTTGTACAACTGACTAATAATGGTGACTTTGACTTTGACTTTGGTGCACTATCATCACGGCATCACAAATTACACTACAGCGAATCAGCAGCGTGAGGCTAAACAAACCACATAGCTGATCGCAGCGTGCAGTGTGCAACCATGGGAACGCAGCTAGGACAATATGGCTGCATTTAGACAGGCAGCCCAATTCTGATATTTTTTTCCATAATTGGTCTTTTGACCAATCAGACCAACTCTGAAAAATATCTGATGTGAAAAGATCTGATGTGATTGGTCAAAAGACCAATTAGTTGAAAAAATATCAGAAATAGGCTGCCTGTCTAAAAGCAGTCTATTTGGAATTCTGTTGCATCCAGATACTGAGATCCTGATACTGAGTGTCTTATTCTCGGCACTAGATTAGCAGCAACATCATAAATATCCTCCAGTCAAAGGAGCAATGTTCAGTCCTCCTAATGCAGCTCTGCACTGGGGCTGCCTAGCTGGTTGGTTAGATGACTCACTCAATGCATTTTTAAACTATGTATTGAGCGGTGGGTGGCTCAGCATTCTACTTCCTTCTGCTCATTTAAATCCACAGGGCTAAACCAAGCAGGGCTGCAGCAGGGAGGTGTATTTTGGGGGATTTTGTAAAAGTGCTCTCCCCTCTCTCATTCATTGAGGAGCTCTACTGTTACTACTCCATGCCCAGAGACTTGAGGAAGACAAGAGATACATCTTGATTAAATGTGTAAGGTGTATAAAATAGATCAATTCTCCTTCAAATACATGACATTTTGTCTTGCTAAAACCAAAGTAGACCTAATATATACCAGATTTAAGAGGCGGCAGGGGTGATCTACTAGGCCCTCAAATCCATTCCAGATGTAAGTGTATAATGGCTGCAGACAGTTGGCAGGCAGGGAAATACAATCCCTCTCCAACTTTTATGAGGCTGGGAGATAAGTGAGTATTGGAGGCAGCAGAGAACACAGAGGGTTTACAAGTGGATCCTGACTGGACAAAAGCCTGAAGGAGCTTGAGGAACAAACAAAGAAATAGTTAAAAATAGTGTGAATTGCTACAAATCCACATGGAGAGTTTAACCAGAAATTCGAAGATATGGAGAGATAAGAGGTAGGATAAAACAGGGTATTCTGTGGTTATGTCAACTTGTTGTTTTAATAAATCAGCAACTCAGTGTCTCTGTCATAATTTGCCCCAGGCAGTTTTACTATATTTTCTTTACACTGAACTATCCCACTTGACTTACACTGAGTAAAACCAAGTAAAGAAAATGTTGTATAAACGCCTAGTAGCATTGCTAGTTCATAAAACATTGTCTATGGGGGTAACCCACACATGGCAAATAAAATGTATTACATTTTACTTTACTTGATCGACAATATGACAACAGACACTGAAACTGCAGCAGGAATATTAGCTTGATTTTCCATATGTGCCTTTCTTGTATTCATAGATTTTTCAGTGTGAACAAGCTGTCTCCTCCACAGTGGTGATTTTAACATGGATCAATAGACTGCGGGTCCCCCTTCTACATGGTAGCTTGAGTCTTTGGCATTTACAGGTGAATCAATAGTAATCTGGTCAATCTCTCTACTACTGATCAGAATTACTGCTATTACTGCTACTTGTGAGCACTGACTGCCTCTTATGATGAAAACAGTCTCTATCTCCCTGTGCTGTGTTAAACGGGCTGGAACACCCTGTGTGTTGTTGGCAGCCTATGGTAGAAGTAGTACTATGGTAGCAGTATTACTATGGTAGCAATAGTACTATGGTAGCAATAGTACTATGGAAGCAATAGTACTATAGTAGTACTTTAGTAAATTACAAATATTGCCTTCATCCTCATCTCACCACTCCATTCTATGTAGTGTTGTATTTAGATTCAAACACAGACACAGAGCAAGAGACACACTCCCTCCCTCCCTCTCTCTCTCTCTCTCTCTCTCTCTCTCTCTCTCTCTCTCTCTCTCTCTCTATTATGGTGGGGCATCCCTATAGGACTTACCTACTCTGACTTGGTTATAGACTCCATCAAAACACACTCTACTCACTTTCTAATATCAACAAACACTGCGAGACCTTTCATAGTCAGCCATAGTAGTAAGCTACAGTAAAGGGGCGAATTTTAGTGGCTGGCCATTATTTCGAGCATCAATGGAAACAGTCTCGTTGTTTGAGAAAATACGAGGCGTCAACCTCAGTCAGTATTATTTTGTAGCACATAGAACTCGTGATCCCATGCATCAAAATGAACTAGAGATCGATTCAGAGACGAGCACGTATCAATTTAGCCACGACTATCTTAATCACAGATGGACAAATAAATGTATCTAAACGTACCTGGGTCAGTGTCACCTGCCTTTGAATCATACTACATGAAACTTCAAATTCTTATGGCATTTCTCATGTTTTGGTGTTCTAAGAATAGGATATCGCATATCCTCCGTTTTGGCATGTTCCAGGTTTGTCAGACGATTTTCTGAACATTCGTACGGCGATGCTGCTGTGCAGTGGTCTTTCTCCTGGGTACCACAATGCTTCGACCAATAGCGAACCATTTTGCATCAATTTAGCCCCTGTTTCGCTGCCCCCGCCCATGCACGCATCACGCACAAATTAAAGGCCTACGCTTTGCAAGGCACTCGCACGCATATCAAAATTATGTAATTATACTGAACAAAAATATAAACGCAACATGCAACACTTTTACAGTTCATATAAGGACAACAATAAATTGAAATAAATAAATTAGTCCCTAATCTATGGATTTCACATGACTGGGCAGGGGTGCAGGCCCACCCACTGGGGAGCCAGGGCCATCCAATCAGAATGAGTTTTCCCCACGAAAGGCCTTTATGACAGACAGAAAAACTCCTCAGTAAAATTTTAGAGAAATAAGCTTTTCGTGCTATGAAAAATGTATGGGATTTTCTATTTCAGCTCATGAAACATGGGACCAAGACTTTACATTTATATATTTGTTCAGTGTATATAAACTCAGCAAAAAAAGAAACGTCCTCTCACTGTCAACTGCATTTATTTTCAGCAAACTTAACATGTGTAAATATTCGTATGAACATAACAAGATTCAACAACTGAGACATAAACTGAACAAGTTCCACAGACATGTGACTAACAGAAATGGAATAACGTGTCCCTAAACAAATGTGGGGTCCAAATCAAAAGTAACAGTCACTATCTGGTGTGGCCACCAGCTGCATTAAGTACTGCAGTGCATCTCCTCCTCATGGACTGCACCAGATTTGCCAGTTCTTTCTGTGACATGTTACCCCACTCTTCCACCAAGACACCTGCAAGTTCCCAGACATTTCTGGGGGGAATGGCCCTAGCCCTCACCCTCCGATCCAACATGTCCCAGACATGCTCAATGGGATTGAGATCCGGGCTCTTCGCTGGCCATGGCAGAATACTGACATTCCTGTCTTGCAGGAAAATCACACACAGAACGATCAGTATGGCTGGTGGCATTGTCATGCTGGAGGGTCATGTCAGGATGAGCCTGCAAGAAGGGTACCACATGAGGGAGGAGGATGTCTTCACTGTAACATACAGCGTTGAGATTGCCTGCAATGACAACAAGCTCAGTCCGATGATGCTGTGACACACCGCCCCAGACCATGACGGACCCTCCACCTCCAAATCGATCCCGCTCCAGAGTACAGGGCTCGGTGTAACGCTCATTCCTTTGACGATAAACGCGAATCCGACCATCACCCATGGTGAGACAAAACCGCGACTCACCAGTGAAGAGCACTTTTTGCCAGTCCTGTCTGGTCCAACGACGGTGGGTTTGTGTCCATAGGCGACGTTGGACACCAAAAAAATGTATCTTGTTGTTTTGGAAAAGGAAGGAAGTTCCCTCTACCAAATTATGGCTCAGCGAATTGGCAAACACTGTTCACTTAGAAAGAATTAGATATAATCTGAACAATAAATTATCAACATTTGATCAAATCTGGCAGCCTTTCCTCTCTTACTTGGACCAGTCGGCGCTGTGAATTTGTAAATTTTAACGCACACTTATTTTAATCTACCTTTAGGGCAGCGTGCTGCTGGGGGTGAGGGGTTGGGGGAATGAGGGGATGGGGGGTGACATCTACCCTCTTTCTTTCTACCTGTCCTTGTTCTGTTTGTCTTATTTTGTATTATTTACTTTGTACCTAGAACTCTGGGTCTTGTTGTTTCTGTCTGCTCTTTTATGTTTAGATAAGAATTGCACACTTGTCTTTTATACCTTTACACCATTCTTGTGTGTGTTCAATACAAATATTTGAACAGAAATATATAGGTATTACAGACTCAGTCAGGGACAGGTTGAAAATGTCAGTGAAGACACTTGCCAGTTGGTCAGCGCATGCTCGGAGTACACGTCTTGGTAATCCGTCTGGCCCTACGCACTGTGAATGTTGACCTGTTTAAAGGTCTTACTCACATCGGCTATGAAGAGCGTGATCACACAGTCGTCCGGAACAGCTGGTGCTCTTATGCAACAGCGCCTCTTCAACCTCAAGAGGCTGAAGAAATTTGGCTTGTCACCTAAAACCCTGACAAACTTTTACAGATGCACAATCGAGAGCATCCTGTATCATCACCTGGTACGGCAACAAACTACCTGCCCTCCAGGACACCTACAGCACCCGATGTCACAGGAAGGCCATAAAGATAATCAAGGACAACAACCACCCAAGCCACTGCCTGTTCACCCAGCTAACATCCAGAAGGTGAGGTCAGTACAGGTGCATCAAAGCTGGGACCGAGAGACTGAAAAACAGCTTCTATCTCAAGGTCATCAGACTGATTAACAGCAATCACTAACTCAGAGAGGCTGCTGCCTACATAGAGACTCACTAGTCACTTTAAACAATGCCACTTTAATAATTACTCATCTCATATTTATATACTGTATCTTATACTATATATTGCGTCTTGCCTATGCCGCTTGGCCATCACTCATCCATATGTTTATATTAACATACTCTTATTCCATCCCTTTAGATTTCTGTGTATTAGGTAGTTGTTGGGGAATTGTAGATTACTTGTTAAATATTACTGCACTGTCGGAACTAGAAGCACAAGCATTTCGCTACACTTACATTAACATCTGCTAACCATGTGTATGTGACCAATATAATTTGATTTGATTTGATCAACTGTAGCCTACTGCTAACAACTACAGCTTCAGGTAGCCAATAGAGAAGGCTACGCACTCTGATCCTCTCTGGCCAGGGGAAACAAAGAGGTAATGTCATGTATTTATAGCCTAAGCTGTGTATTTATAGCCTAAAATAGGCCTATTTATTTGTGTTAAGAGAAAATGTGAATGTGATCAAATCTGTTTTATATTCAAACTTCGGGTGGCTAGGCTACCTAGACCTTATCAATCCAAAATTATTGATTGTAATTAATCAATCAACACAATAAAGATGACATACTCTGTGAGTCACTTTGTAACACAAATGCAAAGGCCTACTTGATGCAACCCTGCATAAAGCAAACTCAGCCCTTTTAGTTCTATTGTCCAATTGCAGTTGTTGTCCTTTTTTAAAAAAACCATATGACCTGATTAGAAAAACTCTGGTCCCATCATAGCCCATATAAAACCTTTTTACAGCTGATGTATTACTATGTCAGACCCTCCAACTATGGTCCTGATTTTACCTGGTTAGGTTAGCCCAGTGGTTCTCAAACCTCTCCTCAGGGACCCCCAGATGTTTCAAAATGTAGTTTTAGCCCTGAACTACTTCACCTGATTCACCTAATCAAGGGTTTTAGTTGACAAGTTGAATCTGGTGTGCTAGTTTTGGAATAGATCAAATACATGAACCAGCTGGGAGTCCCCAAAGAGTGGTTTGAGAACCATTGGGTTAGCCTACCAGATCAGGAAAAACTCTGGGTCCCAGGAAAACATATTATCTCAGTATCTCAAAATGTTTACTTACTTATCTAAAAATTTCAATTTAGTGTCAAGATATTTTTAGATAGTTTCTCGAAATTTTGACTTGCGTATCTTTAGTATCTCTAAAAATGTTGTATAATTATTTTTGAAATTCTTGGTGTGAATGGGCTTCCATACCCTTGAGTATCAATTATAGACCATGGGCTACTAGAGATTGTGAAACCTTGGAGACTGAAATCATTTAAATTAAATTCTTTAGAAGTCCTATGAGTAACTTTTTAATGAAGCTATAGTTCCTCTGTGTTATAGAAGGCTTGCTTGCCAGGCTTATGTTTCCTTTGTACTGTGATTAATAGTGCCACCATGTGCCCATTAAGTGTTGCATCACCCTCCCTGAGACCTAAAGTAACTTGTGCTTCTGACATTCACAGAAGTCTGTTTACCTCCGCCATTTGAGTGCTTGCTTTCACTTGCTTTCTTGCACTGTGACTGCTACACTCACACCTTTTTTTTAAAGGAGGCTCTGTTTGTTAAGATAAGGGTACGTGTTTTCTCACCTGTCTTAGCTGATCACATCTATTGTAAGTCAGTTTAAGCATCTGGTAAATGACTGGTGTACAATTCCACTGAAGAATGTATTTTGTAATATTGTTAGGGCTGGTTTCTCGGACACAGATTAAGCATAGTCCTAGACTAAAAACATGTTCAAGGGAGAACCTTTGACAATTTTTTTCTATCTATAACCTAAAAGGGTTCTTCGGCTGTCCCCATAGGAGAACCCTTTGAAGAACCCTTTTGGGTTCCATGTACAACTTTTTCCACAGAGAGTTCTATATGGAACCCAAAACGGTTCTACCTAGAACCAAAAATTGTTATCCTATGGGGAGAACCCTTTTGAATCCTTTTTTCTAATAGTGTAGGCTTAATCTTTGTCCGGGAAAACCAACCCTAAATGTTAAGCAAAGTGAATTATGAATAACAGGATGACTAACAGGATGCTCTCCACGCAGTTTCTGAGAAGAGAAGTGTGAGTAGGGGAGATCTGAGTAATACCAAGAACAGGCTAAATTGTTTGTTTTCTTTCACCATAGTTATGGCAACTAGAATATGATATGATAGGCCTACAGTACATAGAGTATGATAGAGCATAGAATATGCATCTCTCTCAACAGGTAGACCGACATTCAGTTGCTCAACATTC
The DNA here is from genome assembly GCA_030435695.1 of Brachymystax lenok tsinlingensis. Taxonomy (NCBI): domain Eukaryota; kingdom Metazoa; phylum Chordata; class Actinopteri; order Salmoniformes; family Salmonidae; genus Brachymystax; species Brachymystax lenok. Next base: position 24,027,133 of record CM059788.1, on the reverse strand, counting down.
AGAGCCACAAGGCACAAATAAATAAATACATAATTTCAAGACTATTTATTTTATCAACAATTTAATGCAAAGATTCAAAGATAGTAACAGCTCAAGCTCCTGAAGCAAATAAAATGTACACATTCTTGCATAGAATCAAATGAATACATTTTTTATTTGTATTGTAACTTACAACAAGAAACAAATGTTGTGTACATCAAGTCAGAAGCAAAACTACACAATTGTAATTGCATGTACACATTGTGTTGCGCTGAAATTCCCTGAGAACATTAAAATAATACCCTTCTCAAAGCATGCAAACAAAGCTAAACATCATGGAAAACATATACCTTATCAGGCATCTTGTACATAATTTACAAATCATATCAACAGTTTGTCCTCTGTAGCTCAACCTGGTAAAGCATGTCACTTCCAAAACCAGAACTGTGGGTTCAACTCCTGGGACCACCCATATGTGAAATGTGTGCACGCGTGACTGTAAGTCACTTTGGATAAAAGTGTCTGCTAAATGGCATATTTTTTAACCTGGCAGGAGCTCAACGGAGCTACTGTAAGTACCAGCACCTAAAATGTTCTACTGCTTGAGCTCCTGTTCCTCTGATATAATATTAGCTCAAGGGGCCTTCTGAGTGATGCAGCAATATAAGGCATTGCATCGCAGTGCTTGAGGCGTCACTACAGACCTGGGTTTGATCCCAGGCTGTGTCACAACTGGCCGTGACCGGGAGTCCCATAGGGCGGCGCACAATTGGCCCAGCGTCATCTGGGTTAGAGGAGAGTTCGGCCCGGGATCGTCAGATGAGCTGTGTTCCCTCCGACACATTGGTACAGCCGGGTTAAGGAGCGCGGTTTGGCGGGTCATGTTTCGGAGGAGGCATGACTCGACCTTAACCTCTCCCGAGCCCGTTGGGGAGTTGCAGCAATGAGACAAGATCGTAATTGAAAAAGGGGGTAAAAATAATAATATTAGCTCAAAAGTATTGTGGAGATCCTGCACCTAAATTTAAACAGTACCAGCACCCCAAATGGGTATTGGGACCTATACTCTGGTTTGAAGACCAGTTCCATTCTCATATTCATACATGGTATGTGGACTTTTCTGAGAAGTTCTTCTACTGTTGCTACTTTGGCTAGTCAGTATATGTCTCTTCAGATATGGGATGTGCTTTGCAAGTAGTTTCCTAAAGTGTCTCTGAAACTTTTTCCCAACAAACGTGTAAAAGACAGGGCTCACACAAGAGTAGAGGTATGCTAAATTCTTAGTGACATACAGAGCGTAGTTAAGCACTTCTGAACACGGCTCAGAATCACTGGTGGAGATCTGAAGGGCACTCAACAGAATTACAACATTGTATGGGGTCCAGCACACAAAAAACGTAAATATAATCACAAAAATCAGCTTGACTGCCCTGCACTTCTCTCTCATCCGGGTTGACATGATTCGGACAGTGATTCTAACATAGCAGTACATGACCATGGCCAAGGGAAACAGGAAGAAGATCACAAACTGCTGATAGTAACCAACCAGCTGCCATTTTAGCATGATCTCATTGGAGAAGCCTGTCTCCTCACAAAGGTGTCCGTCACGAGGATCCTTCCAGACGTTGTATAGAACCAACTCCTTGACACTGGCCAGCAGGCTGATACACCACACGACTGCCGAGGAGACACAGGCGTAGATCTTCCTCCTCCGTTTGGCAGCGATGATGGCATGGACCACAGCCAGGTACCGGTCAAAGGTCATGAGAGTGAGGAAGAGGATGGAGCTGTAGAATCCTATGAAGTACACGCTACCCACTAGCTTGCACATGACTGGGCCAAAGATCCACCCATAGATGTAGTACATGGCCCAGAAGGGCAAACTGGAGGCGAACAGCAGGTCAGAGATGACCAGGTTGAGGAGGAAGATGTTGGTGACGGAAGTGAGCTTCTCGTATTTGTAAATAATGCACAGAACCAGCCCATTCCCAATGATGCTCAGTAGGAAATTGATGGTGTACAATATTGGGGTGAACTTCGCTCCAAATCTGTTCACAGCATCTGTGGAACATCTATTCACCAGTTCATCCACAACGTAGTAGGGGTCTGTGTACTTATAATCCGTGTCATTTTCATCGCTGAACAAAGCCAAGAAGTCTTTGTACTCTGCCATGGTTGTCAGTCTCTAAACCTGTTTAAATGTTGTAAATATGTTTTATTTTCTGGTCTGCTATTACCCTTATGTATTTGCAGATTGCAAGATAAACAGGTAGTTACACAAAATTTAGCTGGTAAATATGCTTTCATTTCTTAAATAAAATTAAGTAAATACCAGAAACTACTCATTTTAACTACTTAACTTCTCAGTAAATACCCTACAATCTGCAAGTGGACTGTATACTTAAAGTGATACTTTAACAACTTACCAGTGTGACTTTTCTAGGTCCTGGTGTTGTGGATGTCAGAAAGGAAGTGTTTTCCTGTTAAAGTGTCAGTCCTAGTATAGTAAGTTGAAGCTTTGTGTGCGAGAGGTGTTGGTACTGCTAGAGCCATGTGATCTACTCCAGCCTAAGAGCCTCCCACAAAAGGGTCTGTCTTGACACTGTTCAATACAGGAACCATATTCATCTTAATCATAAAAAGGTTGTAACATGGGATTCAACTACAAGACTATAACAGAAGTTTATTCAAAAAAGACTTCACAGTCAACAGTGCTTTCTCTGATAAGAAAATACATGGAGAAATGTATACATTTGTTTTGAAATGTGGAAATCAAAATAAGAAAGTCAATTGTAACAGGACAACAATATTTTAAAAGTATACTACAAACTGTATCAAATTAGCCCATTTGATATATTAAAAATTATTGTGGGGAAGAATAAAAATGTAACTCAAAAAAGATGTTCAAAATAAGATAGATGGAAGTAAAATCAGGTAAAACTGTTCATGGTTACTACAGACAGACGACGCATACTGACAGTAAACATGCTAGTTTTCATCCAGCAGGAGGTTCACTGAACAATGAGGGGAAAATGCAGAAGTTTTGAACGTGTAACAATAAACATATCTATGATGACTAGGACAATAAATATGTTTATACCCGTAGAAGTGAAGCAAATGAATGACTAACAAGCTTGATTGAAAAGGAAAATAAATTACTTATAAAAGTAATTTCTACATATAAAAAAAATATAGTACCTACTTAAAAATACATTGTAGTGAAGAGCTAGTAGTTTTAAAGTGAAAGACTTCTGATGCAGAGTCGTATGTTCCTAGTGTTGCTCTTGAACATACAGTAAATCATTTGGGAGAAAACCTTTTCACAATTGCTACCTGTCACTCCATATCATGTTTAATGTTTTGGATCCAACAAAGAGGTAGTTTAACTAAGGCAGTGCAATTCTCATGGTAAGTTTCTATACCTCCTCTACACTGATAGACAGTAAAAACAACATTGTCACTTGGATGTTATGAGCCAGTGATGGGGTATTCATCACTTGTCCTCATCACTTCTGCCTGTTCGCTGAATCACCCCTGGCCTGAAGACAGTGTCAAACAACCCTGTTTGGCTGGATACCAATTTGCGTCACTTTGTTGCCCTATATCCTCTGTTTCTTTATCTCAAGTCTGAGTGGATCATCCCACATGAAACAAAGGGTTAACTCACTCACTCCAGCAGCCCTCGATTTTTCAGTAAGCAGTCCTTGACTTAGTTAGTCTCAAAATGTCAAATTAAAATGTCCTGCTTTCCTTGTGAGACCTAGAAGTTGGGTCCTTTGCTGTAGCGTTCCTCTCTGAGAATAGCCTGGTAGCAGGAGGTGGGGTCACATACGCCATTGGCCCCAGGAGGGCCACGCTTCCCTGGGATGCCGGGGATTCCTGACTTCCCTGGTTCACCTGGAGGCCCTGAGACACCGTGTCCGTCACTGCCTCTGGGCCCCTGGAGACCTGCAGAGGTGGAAGATGAAGACACGAAGAGTGGTATTGTTTATCACATATCCCTGACATCCACAGGGACAATCTACAGACTCCTACATATGCTGATCAATTGGTCAGACAGTATGTTGGTCTGTATTCAATTGTAGTGGGGGATTCTTACCTGCTGGGCCGGGAGGACCTGTCAACCCTGTGTCTCCATCTCCTTTGGACCCCTTTAATCCCATTGGTCCAATATCACCTGCACATAAGAGCATAGCAAAAACAGTCAGCAAGGTTACTTAATCCCAAAACCAATGAATTGCAATTTACATCAACAGCACTACATAGACTGAAGTCGAGTTCTTTGACCGTCAATCCCTGTAACCCACTGTTACCTTTGTGCCCATGAGGCCCCATCCGGCCTGGCTGTCCTGGGTAACCCTGTAAACCGGGCGTGCCAGGGTGCCCTGGCGTTCCACTGGGGCCCTTGGGGCCGGCAGGGCCTGGCTCACCAGGTGGCCCCTTCGCTGTCTCACACTGCCCACATTGACTTTTTGGTTCCATCATCGCCAGGAGCTGTGGCAGCTGATCTGGATAGGGGAAATTAGCATTTGTTCTGTAAGCAGCACACAATACTAGCTAGTATTGTTTCTGTATTGACATCCAGTACATTGTTGCAATGCACAGTAAGCCTATGTCATTTCTTTAGTTTGGAGCCAGATCCTAATTTGGACTACAGTCGGTATGTTATTGTGTAATCTCTCCAAGAGTGTTACGTGTCAAAAATAGCAACTTTTTTTTCCTGACTCATGCCCAGACACACTAATTAGGAAATCATGCACATTGCAGAGGAAGTGCTTTTGTCACCAAATTGCAGAAATGAAAGCTGCATTGGTGCCCTAGATGTTTCCAAGGGGGCATGCTGCTGTACACATAGTTCAACAGGATACTACTGTATGCATAGACCAACAGTTACCAACATAGTCACTATTTTGAAACGGCATGGATATGTGCACTTGGTGAAAAAACTAAACAATGGATGATTGCCTAAATTCCTAGCAAGCATTTTGAAGTCTATCATTTTTAACAGCCGAAAATCTTAAAGAATCCATACAACAGACAATGGTCATGCTCATGCATAAAATAAAATAGCAGGGAACATACTCCGAAGAACATTAGCACAAAGCGTCATCAAGTGGTCATCAGTTGGTGGCTTCCCCTGAAAGACCATACATTCACATCAGTATGCTGGTAGTTAATGAGCTGGTAATGACTATTGACATTTTCGGGCAAATGGCTTTGACTCTAGAGGAACAGATGTGGTCCACTTACAGGTTTGCCTGGGTATCCCAGCTCTCCTGGTTGCCCTGGTAACCCATCTTGTCCAGGAGAGCCGCGAGGCCCAGCAGCTCCCATCAGACCCACGTCCCCCTTCCTCCCCTCCGGCCCTCTGGCTCCAGAATCTCCTGATAGGCCTTTCTGGTGGGGGACAACATCACAGCTAATTCAATTGGTGTTATAGAGTGTATTGTTGTATGTTTACAAACATATGAGTATGCAAACAATAAAACAGACAGCAGTCTGTTGAATTCACTTTACTTTTGAAAGCAATGTCTGCATAGAATGGTGTCATTCTGTTCAATATCTTTTTTATTTCATTGAATATGTTCAATGTGAAGGTGGAGGGGGAATTTCCAAACCATATACACTACCGTTCGAAAGTTTGGGGTCACGAAACTTTGTTTCCATGAAATGAGTTGCAAAATGAACAGGAAATATAGTCAAGACGATGACGAGGTTATAAATAATTATTTTTAATTGAAATAATACTTTGCTTTCGTCAAAATAAAATCTTAATTTTTAGCAATTACAGCTTTGCAGACCTTTGCATTCTAGTTGTCAATTTGTTGAGGTAATCTGAAGAGATCTCACCCCATGCTTCCTTCTTATGTACCATACGGTCAAGCTGCTCCCACAATAGCTCAATATTTTATTTTTATTGGCCAGTCTGAGATATAGCTTTTTCTTTGCAACTCTGTCTAGAAGGCCAGCATCCCGGAGTCGCCTCTTCACTGTTGATGTTGAGACTGGTGTTTTGCGGGTACTATTTAATGAAGCTGCCAGTTGAGGACTTGTGAAGTGTCTGTTTCTCAAACTAGACACTCTAATGTACTTGTCCTCTTGCTCAGGTGTGCACCGGGGCCTCCCACTCTTTTTATTCTGGTTATTATATTGTTTCTGGCCATTTTGAGCCTGTAATTGAACCCACATGCTCTAGATACTCAACTAGTCTAAAGAAGGCCAGTTTTATTGCTTCTTTAAATCAGGACAACAGTTTTCAGTTGTGTTAACATAATTGCTAAACGGTTTTCTAATGATCAATTAGCCTTTTAAAATTATACATTTGGATTAGCTAGCACAACGTGCCATTGGAACACAGGAGAGATGGTTGCTGATAATGGGCCTCTGTACACCTATGTAGATATTCCATTTTTAAAAAATATCAGCAGTTTCCTGCTACAATAGTCATTTACAACATTAACAATGTCTACACTGTATTTCTGATCAATTTGATGTTATTTTATTGGACAATTTTTTTTGCTTTTCTTTCAAAAACAAGGACATTTCTAAGTGACCCAAAACTTTTGAACGGTAGTGTATGTCTGTTCGTTTTAATAGAACATGAGGTTCTCATGAAAGAGTAGAGGCGACTATGCAGAACTGACTACTAGATACATTTCCCTTCCCTTCATCAGAATTTGTTTCTGTGTTAGCATGGTAGGACAAATTGTCTTCTAAATACACCTTCTGTACTATTGGTGCACCTCAATTACTCAGTGTACAACTGAGAAGTTACATTTGAAAATTGAACTTCGACCTATGTCAAATGAAAGGATAAAGTAGAACATCAACTCTAAGATGAAATGAATCATATCAAACTAATTAAACGTACCTCTCCTCGGCTTCCTTTAAGTCCAGCTTCTCCCTGCAGTGGCAACCATACACAACACTGAAATAAATGGATGGTCTAAAAGGCAGTATGAATATCCTAAAGTTACAGTATCAGTGATGCATGCCTCCTAAACAGAGTTGAGAGGTTAAAAGTTATATGTTACATACGTTTGCCCCAGTGTTCCCAGGAACTCCATTGCTGCCTCTCTCACCCTGGAGAAACAGGAGGGTAAGGGTGGTGATGAAAAAAACACCATTCAACGCTGTTGCTCATAATATAACATACATTTCAGATTTCTTGTACTGTATTATACCTGGCTTCCTTTGGGACCAGGTTCGCCAGTTTCCCCCTGAAAACAATGACAGACATGTTATCTCGAGTCAGTCATATGATTTTTTTATTATATATATATTTTAACAAATTGTACCTTTATTTAACTAGGCAAGTCAGTTGAGAACAAATTCTTATTTCACAATGACGGCCTACACTGGCCAAACCCGGAAAAACGCTGGGCCAATTTTGCGCTGCCCTATGGGACTCCCAATCACGGCCGGTTGTGATACAGCCTGGATTTGAATCAGGGTGTCAGTATGACGCCTTTAGCACTGAGATGCAGTGCCCTGAGAAGCAGGGCTTGTAAGTAAGCATTTCACTGTAAGGTCTACACCTGTTGTATTCGGCACATGTGACAAATACAATTTGATTTGATTTGATTTAGACCACTGCGCCAATTGATAACATCAGTTAACAAACCAAAAAACCCATGCTCTACTCTAGTGAAGTTATTTTTGTAATGTAGTTTATACGTAAGCAATTACTGAATCAAGCATAAGTGTTTATTATTTTGTAATTCATTACCTTGTGACCTTCGAATCCTGGCAGTCCTCGGTCACCAGGTAACCCTTGAATCCCCTGCTCTCCCTCCACTCCCTGGAGAATCAACAGGAAACCCATTCTTCATAATGGCTTCAACAAAATATAACAATTCCACTACTGTATAACAATCGTACATGTACAGCGGCTTGCAAAAGTATTCACCCCCTTGGCATTTTTCCTATTTTGTTGCCTTACAACCTGGAATTAAAATAGATTTTTGTGAAATGGGGGGTTTGTATCATTTGATGTACACAACATGCCTACCACTTTGAAGATGCAAAATATTTTTTTGTGAAACAAACAAGAAATAAGACAAAAAAACTAAAAACTTGAGTGTGCACAACTATTCACCCCTCCAAAGTCAATACTTCGTAGAACCTTATTCAGCAATTACAGCTGCAAGTCTCTTGGGGTATGTCTCTAGAAGCTTGGCACATCTAGCCACTGGGATTTTTGCCCATTCTTCAAGGCAAAAGTTCTCCAGCTCCTTCAAGTTGGATGGGTTCCGCTGGTGTACAGCAATCTTTAAGTCATACCACAGATTCTCAATTGGATTGGGCTTTGACGAGGCCATTCCAAGACATTTAAATGTTTCCCCTTAAACCACTCGAGTGCTGCTTTAGCAGTATGCTTAGGGTCACTGTCCTGCTGGAAGGTGAACCTCCGTCTCATTCTAAAATCTTTGGAAGACTGAAACAGGTTTCGCTCAAGAATTTCCCTGTATTTAGCGCCATCCATCATTCCTTCAATTCTGACCAGTTTCCCAGTCCCTGCCGATGAAAAACATCCCCACAGCATGATGCTGCCACCACGCTTCACTGTGGGGATGATGTTCTCGGGGTGTTGGGTTTGCGCCAGACATAGCGTTTTCCTTGGACAAAAAGCTCAATTTTAGTCTCATCTGACCAGAGTACCTTCTTCCATATGTTTGGGGAGTCTCCCACATGTCTTTTGGTGAACACCAAACGTGTTTGCAAATTTCTTTCAAAGCCTAGCTCTGTGGAGTGTACGATTTAAAGTGGTCCTATGGACAGATACTCCCATCTCCGCTGTGGAGCTTTGCAGCTCCTTCAGGGTTATCATTGGTCTCTTTGTTGCCTCTCTGATTAATGCCCTCCTTGCCTGGTCTGTGAGTTTTGGTGGGTGGCCCTCTCTTGGCAGATTTGTTGTGGTGCCATATTCTTTCCATTTTTAATAATGGATTTAATGGTGCTCCGTGGGATGTTTAAAGTTTTGGATATTTTTTTAGAACCCAACCCTGATCTGTACTTCTCCACAACTTTATCCCTGACCTGTTTAGAGAGCTCCTTGGTCTTCATGGTGCTGCTTGCTTGGTGGTGCCCCTTGCTTAGTGGTGTTGCAGACTCTGGGGTCTTTCAGAACAGGTGTATATATACTGAGATCATGTGACAGATCATGTAACACTTAGATGAATTATGTGACTTCTGAAGGTAATTGGTTGCACCAGATGTTATTTAGAGACTTCATAGCAAAGGGGGTGAATACATTTGCATGCACCACTTTTCCGTTTTTTTTTTTTTTTGAATGTTTTGAAACAAGTACATTTTTTCATTTCACTTCACCAATTTTGACTATTTTGTGTATGTCCATTACATGAAATCCAAACAAAAATCCATTTAAATTACAGGTTGTAATGCAACAAAATAGGAAAAACGTCAAGGGGGATGAATACTTTTGCAAGACGCTGTACATTCAAGTAGTTAGATTCTGTCTTTGTGACAGAGAGCAAAATGAGCCACACACACACAGAACATAACGTATTTCCTTTCCATGTACAGTAGTGCAATTTGTATTTTATTCTCGGGCGACTTCTACTTGTTAGTACTGAATGGCACAAGGCCAAAAGCACATGAACCATAGGTCTACAGCAGTAAAACATAATGATATGTATTGTGAGTTAAAATTATGATGAGAGATATGATATCCCAATTCGAAGTCTTCTGCCTGAGGTGAATCCTGTATGGAAAAAACCCATTTACAGCCAACAGTACTAAAATACTGTATATTTAGCATCTTTCGCCTATCCCCAAACAGCGGAAAAATACCTACTTTCAGTCCAGGTGTCCCAGGACGTCCTTCTGATCCACGCGCACCTTGGGCCCCCTACACATGTAGAGATGTGTTAACACACACATTAACACTCCCAGAAAACACACAAACTATATCACGAAAAGCACACGTACATAACAGAATACATACATACACAAAGTATATGCAGCTCAGACACACACTCACTAAGGATAGGGGAAATGCAGTAGTGGCAAGAGTTCACTGGTTACCTTTGAACCTTCACGTCCATAAGTTCCAGGTGGACCAATCGGACCCTGAAGACCCTGTACATGAGTGAAAATGCAGTTTTTAAAACATTGGCTTAACCATCTGTAAAGCATAATGAAATGAACCTCAGGAAAATAATGTGATTTTAAATCATGTGAAATTCTGAGGATAAGACTTTATTATAGATCAAAGGCGAGGCAAATAGTTATTTTTATAACACCAAATGATATAGGGACAAAAACAAATTGAAAGAAACACAGAAAACAATTGGTGAATAAAAGGGTGAGAATGATTTGAAATCACATGACAATACAATTGCCTCTATATCCTCATTGGCTTTTCAGTTCCTCTAAACTGGTCATGTAAGCCATAAGTCGGATAAAAGCCACAAGTTAGCTGCTCAAGAAGAACCTCAGTTAAATTCAACCACAGAGTTGCAATATCTTGACATTCCAATTGAGGGCAGCAAAGTTGAGGTTCAGCAATGACACTTGAATGCGCAGTTACATGTACATTCCTATTATGTGGAGGATCTCACTCTGAATTTTGCAGAGGAGCATTATGGAGCAGCAAAATAATGATTTCATTTTCAATAGGGTGAACGTAGTGTAAGAGAAGAAAATATGTAATAAACATCAAGCATACTGTACTTTCAGGTCCGATCCGTCACCTACCTGAGGTCCTTTTGGTCCAACCAGACCCTCTTGTCCGGGTGGGCCTCTCTCCCCCTTGTAAAAACAAGGTCAAGTCAAATGTATTAAAAATGCATTTTACATTGTTCTCAACACACAAGATTTTACAGTTACTCTTTCACTGAATATTTCATTAGTCATTTGCTGTCTTAGCAGGCAATAGGAATGTCATGATGACACAGAGGGTGAGCCAACCAAGTCATTGATTGTGCCATGGCCAACTACTAGATTATATTGTCTAAGATTACAAGTTTGATCTGTTCATTACCCGAGGTCCAGCAGGCCCCATCTGGCCAGGAAGGCCTCGGATTCCCTATGAAGATTATAAAAAAACTGAGATATCACACTCAGGACAACTATGAAAAAACAAAGGCAAATATCTACAGTACCAGTCAATAGTTTGGACACACCTACTCATTCAAGGGTTTTTCTTTATTTTTACTATTTTCTACATTGTAGAATAATAGTGAAGACATCAAAACTATGAAATAACAAACCCGGAATCATGTAGTAACCAAAAATGTGTTATACAAATCAAAATATATTTTATATATATTTGAGACTCTTAAAAGTAGCCACCCTTTGCCTTGATGACAGCTTTGCACACTCTTGGTATTCCATCAAACAGAATCACCTGGAATGCTTTTCAAAACGTCTTGAAGCAGTTCCCACATATGCTGAACACTTGTTGGCTGCTTTTCCTTCACTCTTTGGTCCAACTCATCCCAAACCATCTCAATTGTGTTGAGGTCAGGTGATTGTGGAGGTCATCTGATGCAGCACTCCATCACTTTCCTTCTTGGTCAAATAGCCCTTACACAGCCTGGAGGTGTGTTGGGTCATTGTCCTGTTGAAAAACCAATGATAGTCTACACTGGGCTGGTGTATCGCTGCAGAATTCTGTGGTAGCCATGCTGGTTAAGTGTGCCTTGAATTCTAAATAAAATCACCAAAAGTGTCACCAGCAAAGCACCTCCACACCATCACAGCTCCTCCTCTGTGCTTCACGGTGGGAACCACACATGTGGAGATCATCCATTCACCTACTCTGCATCTCACAAAGACACGGAGGTTGGAACCAAAAATCTCAAATTTGGACCACCGGTCTAGTGTCCATTGCTCGTGTTCCTTGTCCTTCTGCAAGTCTCTTCTTATTGTTGTCCTTTAGTAGTTGTTTTTTGCAGCAATTATACCATGAAGGCCTGATTCACAAAGTCTCCTCTGAACAGCTGATGTTGAGATGTGTCTGTTGAACTCTGTGAAGCGTTTATTTGGGGTGCAATTTCTGAAGCTGGTAACTCTAATGAACTTATCCTCTGCAGCAGAGATAACTCTGGGTCTTCCTTTCCTGTGGTGGTCCTCATGAGAGCCAGTTTTATCATAGCGCTTGATGTTTTCTGCGACTGCACTTGAAGAAACATTCAAAGTTCTTGACATTTTCCAGATTGACTGACCTTCATGTCTTAAAGTAATGATGGACTGTCATTTCTCTTTGCTTATTTGAGCGGTTCTTGCCATAATATGGGACTTGGTCTTTTACCAAACTGGGCTATCTTCTGTATACCACCCCTACCATGTCACAGCACAACTGATTGGCTCAAACGCATTAAGGAAAGACATTTCACAAATTAACTTTTAACAAGGCACACCTGTTAATTGAAATGCATTCCAGGTGACTACCACATGAAGCTGGTTGAGAGAATGCCAAGAGTGTACAAAACTGTCATCAAGGCAAAGGGTGGTTACTTTGAAGAATCTCAAATATAAAATATATTTTGATTTGTTTAACACGTTACTACATGATTCCATATGTGTTATTTCATAGTTTTGATGTCTTCACTACTATTCTACAATGTAGAAAATAGTAAAAATAAAGAAAAACCCTGTAATGAGTAGGTGTGTCAAAACTTATGACTGGTACTGTATACCAATAAACATGTGCAGTATCATTTCTACAGCTCTATTTCAGCACAGCTGAGGGTCTCTTACTGCTCTTGAAATATCCTGGAAACTCGAAGAAAGCTGTATCATGATGATGATGATATTGTGCACATGAAATTAGAGGCCCACTTTCTATTTCCAGTTCCCATGTTTACCCGGCTAGCAGTGACCACAATATCCACCTAGTTTACAGCCAGTCAGAGCTTTCACCTATTATCTACAGTAAGTAATGACACTCATGGGACTTAGGGAGGGAGCCATGATGATGATTAACATTAGCAGAGAGGACAACATAAACTGTTAGTTCCACTCCTCGTGATGCATTGCAGGCTTTTAAGTCACAGTTGTAGGATGGCTTGGCTGACTGGCTCATTAGGACTTTCATTCATTTTTCAGTCCAGTTCGATTTTACTTGATTTCCCCATAAACAGGAACATTGTAATTATGGGAAAAGTGGCACAGCAGAATGGGATCTGAGGGAACTGGCCACCACACCTAAGTTCAAATAGTATTTGTTTTCTTTCAAATACGTGGAGCTTGATTGGAGAATGGCATGCGAGGGCACTGGCTACATGTTGAGCCACAGGGTTTCATGTTGCGCCAGAGCCAGACCCCAGACTCGTACATTTCTTGGGGGTCAATATTTCATGGTATAAAATGTATCAAACTCCTCTTGCTATTTTTGGTGAGCACATTAGTTGCTGTATCCATGTTCAAACAGACCAGCTTAATTTCAATGTTGTCTGTGACAAGCTCAAAAAAAACATCTGGCTCCACCTGGTGGCCTTTTAGTGGTCTCTTTAAATAGGTTGAAAACAGGAAAGATGTCCCAATGTTTACCTCATCCACCTCACTGAGGTGAGAACTGGAGGTAGTTACAAGGTAGTTACTAAAGTATTTTTGATTAGCCTCTAGGACTAGGTGTACTTCTGCATTAATCATTCATTTGATCTCATATACACCTTGTTTACTCAATAGAGAGCAGTTGAGGCTGGTGGGAAGAGCTATTGGATGATGGGCTCATAGTAATGGCTGGAATGGACCAAGGCCTTTCTCCTGCGATTGCTCAGTTTGGCCGGGCAGCCAGCTCTAGGAAGAGTCTTGGTGGTTCTAAACTTCTTCCATTTAAGAATGTTGGAGGCCACTGTGTTCTTGGGGACCTTCAATGCTACAGAAATGCTTTGGCACCCTTCCCCAGATCTGTGCCTCGACACAATCCTGTCTCGGAGCTCTACGGACAATTCCTTCGATCTTATGGATTGGTTTTTGCTCTGACATGCACTGTTAACTGTAGGACCTTATATAGACAGGTGTGTGCCTTTCCAAATCATGTCCAATCAATTGAATTTACCACAGGTGGACTCCAATCAAGTTGTAGAAACATCTCAAGGGTGATCAATGGAAACCGGTTGTCATTATAGGTTATTGTGTGTAGATTGATGAGGGGAAAAAAACAATTTAGTCAATTTTAGAATAAGGCTGTAACGTAAGAAAACGTGGGAAAAGTCAATGGGTCTGAATACTTTTCAAAGGCACTGTACGCAGTATTTCCAAAGACTATGAAAGAGGAGACTGATTATTACATCATAGTGGTTCTCATAATATTTCTATGGTTTGGAAAAAGGGAATTAAGGTTGCTAGAGATCAACACTAAGTCTTCTTTAGTAGAAACAAGGTAGTTTGTGGATGTAGGCTACATATGGATTACACACAGATGCTATGAGGTTTTTTAGCACTTGGTCAAAATGATTTTTAGTGAAAGGTTTAACCCAAAGACAGACTCAACCCAGATGGAGGTGGTACTGGTGGTTCCTCAGCCAGCTGGTTCAGATTCTGGCCAGGGGCCACAGTACCACACTAAAACATTAGCTATATATATATATATATATTACTCAAGGTTTTCATGCTCCTATTGTGGACAAGGAGGAAATGTGGCTGAAAATATTTATTTGTGGACAGGGTAGGGAGAATGTTTATTATTTTATGTGTTAAATCAATCTGTATTTAAATGTTTCTGTCAGATGATAAGCATAGACATTTTCTTATGTTTAATCATGTAAATAGTTTTCTTTAAGTGTGGATCCTGGGGTCATATATACACCAAGTCTGGATCCTGGTTAGATAGTCCATCTGTAGAGCATCATATTATCAACAAACCACCTGCTGATAAGCAACTGACTATCTGTTGATAAACAACTGCTTGCTAAGGTTACGGTTAGGGTAAAGTTTAGAATAAAGGTTAGGGCAAGAGGGTTAAGTTTAGGGTTAGAGCTAGGGATAGTGGATAGTTAGTTGAAATGTTACTGAGCATCTACAGATGGACTATCCAAATAAAGTGTTACCGATTCTGGAGTTAGCAAACACTGTGGTTGGATGAACACCACATTTGGAGAAAAATCAACGCAAACACCATGACTATTTTGAGTTAAAAGTCCTTAATGTCATTTTAGGTGACTTTATAAACGATCAATGGTTTTAGTGTATGTGTTATATTGGAAAAACATAGTTGCTATGATCGTTTAAAGGGAGCAGGTAGTAGAATGCATAGGAGTGGATGAGGATGATGGTAAATGGACCGGCTTAGTGAATGTGTCCAGCTTTTATTAAGAAATAACGTTTAACTTGAACAATGAAGACTCACCGGAACGCCAATCTGTCCATCACCACCATGAACCCCAACGTCTCCTTTCTGACCCTAAACATAACAAAACAGAAGTATGATATTCACATACTTGATATACTCTGAAATAGCTACTGTAACATGTGAAAATATCCATTGAGGTTTAAAACAGATGATCGCCTCAAGTCGGGGGTTTTGCCCGTCAGTGAGTTTTAAAACTGTCCCTCTTAACAAGAAATGTGCTCTAAATCCTCACTAACACAACATACACACCATTCATTTTCCAAGGTGAGTGCAGAGTGCAGCAGTAGAAGAGTGCACGGGAGAAGAAAGAGATGATCCTTCTCAAACACTCACACACCTCCAACATAGGTTTATGATATAAACCACAGACCGCAGTACACGCTGCTCAGTCAGGTTTTCAATAATAAAGGAGGTAAGCAGGGAAAGCTGTGGGTTTATAGGTCCTGACACACGGAGGGCTGCTTTTGAAGTGCTTTGCCTTCCTGAACATCTAACAGACACACGTGCGACAAAGAGCCTATCATTAGCAACATAAGAGATCTGTATGATCTTATAAAAAGACATGGTAAAACTGTAATGGCTGTAAATATTGAGGATGACAAGTGTTGATTATGGGTTTCAAAATGTGTAACCGACACAGTGTGGGAGATGTTATCTAGAAAAGGAGTTAGTATCTACCGTCAAATTTATTGAATGCTCTTCAGTTTTAACCACGCTAACTACAATTAGTCCATTTAGTGTTCTACATCTCTGCAATAATATGCATGTTCAGTTACATAAAAGCTCAAAAATGAAAACTACAAGCAAGGCATGAAATCAAGAAGAACCCTGTTATCAAAATCTCAAATTACATAGCACCCAAAAATGCTATAATGAATACTGTATACTATATCACAATGTTACTCATGTGATTCGCCAAATTACAAGACATTAGTTACATTTTTAAGACACTGGAATCCTATTTTGGAACACTCTTAGTAAAAAGGGTGTTGGATGTTGAATTGTGTCCTTGTCTTGTGTGTTTTAAATATAGTATTGATTACTGTACTCACATACAGAATGAACATGTTCTGTAATCAGCTGTGTTTTAATTGTGTAACCTTAAAAATATGTTAATTGAAAAGTTCACACAAGTCAGTCATCAACTTAACCTTTCATGTCGATACACGGAATCTGTCTATTTTAATCTAAATGTTGGTTATGCAAAATGAAAGTCTGAAAGACTGTTGAAAATGCTAATGTGTATCACATCAATCACACGTCATGGTCAAAACTTGAATGAGCATGAGTCTCTTAGGTACTTCTTCCAAGATTTCTAATCTCTTCGAAGTATTGTGATTTTTCATGCACAGGAAGGAACAATGTTCCTCCCCATGTGGAACGAAGCATTCTATTTGACATGGATGTTTAGGCAAGATTGTGCAAAAATGTGTATTCTTCTCTTGCTTTTGAGGCTGTGTGTTACTCTAAAGCAGGGCTCTCTAGCCATGTTCGTGAAGAGCTAGCCTCTTGTAGGTTTTCAATCCAACCCTAATCTAGCGCACTTGATTCCACAGATTATCCATTATATTAACCAGATACTCCAGTGACCGCTCTAACAATTTAAACAAATATCTTCAAAAATGGAAAGCAGTCGGGAGGCAAGACCATTCTAGCAAATGAGAGGGCAGAGACGCGTGTGAACAACAGGCACAACTCAGATATTAAGTGTTTTTTCTCAAAGTTGCCAGGATGTCACGTGACCTACTTATATCAGTACACTCATAACAACCTACGCATTACGAAACTTCTATTCAATCAAATAAGCCACACGTAGCAAATAAACCATTACATTTTTTGTTGACCAAATTCAACACTCATTGAACTCTGTACAAAAACTCCTTGCTTCGTGAGTGAAACAAACAAAAAAACTGCACCTGCTGGAGAACACATATTTTGGGCCCAGTTATCCCTATCGCTTTGCCTCTTCCTCTCTGCTGATTCTAATAATTAGCTGGTTGATAATCTGAATCATGTTATTTACAACTGGGGTTGGATTGAAAACCTACAGGAGGGATAGCTCTCCAGGAACAGGATTGGAGAGCCATGCTTTAGAGTAAGGCACAGCCTCAAAAGCAAGAGCAGAATACTCATGTTTGCACAATCTTGCTTCATTCCACATGCGGCGGAACATTGTTCCTTCCTGTGCATGAAAAATCACATGATAACTTATTTGATACAGGACCTCACACCAAGCTGTTTTCTGAATTACAACAGGAATCCTTTGTAACTTAAAACTATGAAATTATTTCCACACAACCATTTTTACTCATCTAGGATAGCAATTACCCAAAACTTTATGGGACTTCACCTGACATGTAACTTTCATTCAAGTTTTACATGGAATTTTAGGTATGCGTCTCAAAACATTCCTGTGCATTTTGATTCAAGTGTAGCCTGGTACTGATAGACTTTTTTCCTATTGTTGTCAAGGCAAGTACGCTGGCTGGTTAAACCAAACCTCTTCGACATCTAAAGTATGGTGTGGCTGGTTTTTACAGCCGCTGTGTCCTGTGAGCTTCAGGGCCGTGATTACAGAGTGCAGCAGCCAAGCCCGCTGCAGCGCCAAGCCGCACTGTGAAAACCCAACCCAATGAACAGGCTTTCATCTGGGCCACCACATCAAACCAGTCGGTTAGCTAATCATGCACTGGATCCAGACCAGCAGGCTAGAACTGGGGGTGGGACTGGGGATGGGGAGCTGGGCTGGAAAAGCTGGGGTTTTGCTTGAAGAATTATTTGTGGACCTTGGCTTCTAATCCAAAATGAGAGGGAAGGTTGGGAAAATATATATATATAAAAAATACATATTTAGGACACATTTAGCTGATAATAAGCCAAGGAGTAAAAAAAAGAGTATTTATTCAATGAATTTGAGTGAGAGAATGACCATTAGCCATGACAGTGACTCACTGCAATTACATACTACACTAAAAATAATCTGTCACTCCACCAAGATAAATATTATCTGTGTACAGGAAATGTTTACAGTTAAATCAAATGGTGGTATCCCTGGTGTTTTACAATTTCAGCAAACCAGTTTGAGGTTTCACTTGTACTTTATATGGTTACAATGCGCAAATGTCACATCCCTCACAAAACCGTTCCTTCTCCAATTGCAAGACGAGAACAAACATTTTACTGAGCCAAGACCCTAATCAAAGCTACTTTACGGGTTAGTGTGCATAGTTTAATAAGCCGGTAAATGGTAGGGTGTCACTAATTTCCACCACTCCAAAAGGAAGGGACATGGTCCCTGGGCGATAAACAGATGCTGGGGCAGATGCAGAGCTCTGAAAATAGATTGCAGGAACAGAAGCCACGCTCCGCTCTGCAGTGTTCACCCCTCATTATAGAACACCAAACTCACGCCAGGCAGCGAGCCAGGTTACACATACTACTACTGGAAGCTGAAACGATCTTTTGTGTCCCTGGATCTCCTAGATCCACTACAGATCCAATGCACACACCACAAAATTCCCTCAGGAAAAAAAAACCTCTTAAGTCTAAGGCTAGTTACCTAGGTACTGATCGACATATGAGTATTCATTGAATATAGCCTGCATTACAGTATGTAGTTGAAAGCATCATCAGTTCAACACAAGGTTATAGGGTGTAGCTAAAAAAAGTAATTATCCACAAATGGGGTAATGAAATGATCCCCATCCATAAAAAAATTAAAAAAAATAACTGAACATATATACAGTTCAAATCTGGGTAACCTGCTTCCTGTTCTTTCCAACCAAGGCAAACATCAAATATACTTTAGACAATGTTTACAAGCGAACTAACAATGTTCCTACCTCCTGCACCCACCACCTCAACTCTAGAAATAGCTTATGCAGACTTTCCACCACCTAGACTAGCTTGTGGAAGTGTCTTTATATAGAACTATGAGTGAAACCCTAACATTTCAAACCTCCTCCTATGGAACCACCAACTCTAAAGGAAAAGAAAAGATTAACCACAAATATTCCCTCTGAAACCCTCTCAAAAACCCACAGATATGTTTGTCCTATCTTGGAACATCTGTGGGAAGATCATCTCTAACAAGATGTCACTGAGCTCTTAGTCCCTCGCTTGTTACATCTGCCATCGCCTACAGACTATGCCATGTCACATGTTTATGAAAGTATGTGAAATGAAATATCAGCTCACCTTCACTCCAGCTGGTCCAACAAAACCATCATTTCCTACTGGCCCTGTGTCCCCCTGCACAGAAAAACAACATCATTTCAGTTATAAAATGCTGTATAGTAACCCTGGACTTCCCTCTGACTAACAAGCAAACTGATACTGTACTCTTGTCATTGGATGTTTTGTTGTACAGAATAGGGTTGGGCCAACATGATTAAATCAAATATTGTGATATTTTACATTGGCGTTAAGTGCAAGACTACTCTATTTGAACATTACAAATCAATAAACTGTATCAGTTAGGGTGTATCTATATGTTGAAAATGAAGTCTAAATGAATTAACTAAGCTTTATTTTTCACCATACAAAGATTATTTAATGAGAATGTGACACAAAAATTGTAGCCTGGAAGTATCTAGTTATTAACGGTGCAAAATTATTACATCGGATATCACAATATATCGTAGAAGAGGTCTCCCTAGATATCGCCCAACCCTAGTACAGGATAAATAGCACTTCTCATACAGCCATGAAGGAAATGCTGTTGAATACCAGACAGTTCCACACCTTACACAGATATAAACATGAAGGTTAGCATACATAATAGGTGTGTACAAGCTTACATGTGGTCCATGCTCCCCTGGTGGTCCCTGAGCTCCTGCTTCACCTGGACTTCCCTGTACATAAGAAAATGTTGTAGAAGCAATTTCTGCATTAAAGAGTCAACAAAATATAGCACTACATTCAATTGCCATAAAATATTTCTGAAATATTTCTATTACCTTTTCTCCTGGAATTCCTGTGGCCTCCAATTTAAGTTGTCTCTCAGGTCCCTACAACGGAAACAGTGTTTTTAAACCCTACCTCCGAGTATGTAGTGTGTTATTAAGGTAGTCTGAGAATACGTCTATCACGCCTACAGTACATACAAACACTAAATTAAAAACAAAATGCCAATATCCAGTTTATCATTCATGTCTACACTACTTGCACCTGCTTAGTAGTCTGCCTATTACGCTGGGCTGCTCCCACAGCCGTGTGTGTGTGTGTCTCTATAATTACACTTTATTGAAGGGTCATGACTCACCGTAGGTCCTGGAGGGCCAGGTCTGCCTTCAAGGCCTGGTGCTCCCGTGTCACCCTGCAGCCAGGATGAATCAGCTCAATCACAAAGATATGACCTCAATTCAAAACTACAGTAACATGGTTTAGGCTTGGGGCCTTTAGATCTAACAGCAAGATGAGAAATACAAAGAATTATGTGATATGAAAATGATTTGTTACAGTATATTGTGAACCTATCTCATGATGCTTACTTTGGCCCCATTGAGTCCTGTTTCGCCCTTTTGCCCTGGTATGCCCGCTTTACCCTAAGTTTAATATTGAAACCAACATTACAAACACAGTGTCAGTAAGTATAATCAACCAAATGCAGAAATTGTAGTGACATATATTTCACTCACATTGTTCCCATTCTTCCCTGGTTCTCCTGGTATTCCACGTTCACCTGGCTTCCCCTTCACAAAGAAAATGAGCAACAATTCATCAGAATCACCATACTGTATGATTGATCCTCGTCTTGAAATTAGATATATTTAAGATAGATAGCCAGTACTCACAGGCTTACCGTCAGGACCAGGTGGCCCCTCCCTCCCTTTCTCACCTCGGAAGCCCTACAGGGTTCAAACAGACAGGCTATGAACTGGAGATTTACATACAGTCATCCATCTGATGGAGTTGGCATTTTGTTCTGTACAGCTGTTTTGACATAAATCTCTCAATCAATTTATGGTTGAATTATTTATGATTTAATTATCACCATAGGCCCAGGAAGACCAGGAGGCCCAGGTTTCCCCTGAGGGCAGTTACAGCTCTCCACTGCTGCAGGTTGTCTGTCCAGAGGACACTGGGAGCAGAAAACCATTTAATATAGCAGGAACAACCCAACAAGTCTACAAATGTAATGTAATAATTACAATGTAATGTAAAGACAGACAACCAACAAGCATACTCACCCTGTCATCCTCCTGTATAGAAATAAACACAGAGAGAGATAATGATATGAAGATGAAATTATCTTTGCCCCCCCCCGCCTTCAACAGCAACCTTCAGTGACATGTGGAAGTAAATGATGAGTCTCGTAGTTACAGTATCATTACACTCACCACAGAGTATATTTCACACGCTGTCTCTTTCTCACTTTGCTCGGGATCGCAGTAAAGCCTCAGTTTTTGTATCTCGATCTAAAGAAGGATTACAAGACGAACATAGTCATGTTACTGTGTCATTATAGTCAAAAAGGTTCAGCTAAATATAGAAGCTCCCTTAAAATAAAAGCAAACCATTATTTGTACATATATGGTTGTTGCATTTCTTCAAGTTTGCACAGCACCCATTGTTACTCACAGGAACAGTTGCTTCCATCTTGACCTTCTTGGCGACCTGTATCTTTCCTTTGATGTAGATGGGAAATACAGGTTCTAGTAGCTGCTCCTCTATCTGCATGTCGTCCAGGTAACAGATGATACGTCTGGGTTTAACAAGCAGCTTCAGCTGGTGCCACTCTGAGTCAAAGAGTCTCTGTAGAAAAAGTAAAACTTGCTGAGTAGGTAACTACCATTTCATAACATAAAGAGCTGGTTTCCCCAGACACATTTAACATGCGTATTAGTCCAGCACTAGGATTAATGTGTCCAGGAAACCAGTCCAAAGGTGTTGGGGGTTGTTATGTCAGTGTTTCTATAGACCTTAATTCCTCTGTCATTGAAAATGACACACTGTTCTTTCTTGTTGACATTGGTGGTTGTGCTGGTGAAGGTGACAGACTTGTCCAGTCCATTGAGGGTCACAGCGAACTGTTTCAGCCCATTCTGAGAGAGCACTCTTATCAGGTCCAACTTCACATGGTTGGTGGGGCTCTTCAGGCGTAGAGTGGCCACAAACACATAGGAGGGAGGCAGACCCTCAGGGAAGATGGCCCTGTAGGATCAATAAAAATGGGTTGTACTGTATGTAGAAGTGTGTTACAGAAATCTCATGTGAGCTGTAAGGAGTTTAATGTCAGAGTGTGTGTGTGTATATAAACGGTCAGTCCCCCTACCTGGTGCTGTCGGTGAGGTCCAGTCGGGGGCTAAGCAAGTAGGAAGTCTCTGACATCAGCGAGCCCTGGACTTTCTTTGCTTTAATGTCGATCTGCATTCTAGACAGCAGCTCAAATCCCTTTACATTGGCTGTTCCAGGGATCTGCATTGGGCACACAGACTCTGAGAGACAGAGACAGACAGACATAGAGAGCAAGTCAGTTTACACCACAGTTATTTCATCTTGGAGGTTCATGTCACATGCACTGTGCTTTATGGAAATGTCTCAAAATAAGCTATCTAAGCTATCATTAGACTCAGGATCCCAGACTCACCCTCACACAGCTTCTGCTCCATGGCGTCTCGGATGTTAGCGATGGAGCTGTAGTCCTCAGCGTAGAGAACATACGTAGAGGGGGGCTTGTTGGCCATGGACACCAGCTCGGAGTTGGTGATCTCGTTGCCCACGCCCACAGCGAACAGGATGATATTCTGGGCCTTGGCCTCCACGGCCGCGTCCACCACGTCGTCCTGGCTACGGCCATCCGTCAGCACCACGGCAATGCGGTTCCTGGCAGGCTGCGTGCGGTTGGAGGACGGGAAGACGTGCTGCGTGGCAAATTTGATGGCCCTGCCTGTCTGGGTGTTGCCCCCCAGGTAGCCGATGGTGTTGATGGCGCCGACCAGTTCCTGGCTGCTCAGGTGTTTGCCCAGAGGAATCTCTAGACGGGGCGTGTCGCTGTACTGGACCACGCCCACCTGGGTGTGACGGGAGCTCACGTCGAAGCCTCTGGTGATATTGACCAGCCATCGTTTGGCCAAGTCGAAGTCTGGAGTGCCCACACTGGAGGAACCGTCGATTATGTAAACCAGGTCATTTGATGCTGTGCTACAGCCTGGAATCAAGGAAAGAAGAAATATTATCCACCACGTTATTCACCTCGCTGGCGACTGACATCAAAACCAGTCTTTTTTTTTTTTTCTGCATTAATATGACAATAACTGATGTTATAGGCCTGTATACAGTAGTAATATTAGTTAGAAATTGCAGGCACAATGTTGATAATTATCATTAATTGCAATACATAAAAATGTACAAAATGTATTTACCCGCTTGAATGTCAACATCTTCCACTAAATTATCTCCCCTCAGTTGTTGAAGGAACATCCATGTTAATACTGATCCTAATATCAATTTCTTCATTGTTGATCAACAGTACTGCAAAGTCCTCCTTGAACTAAAATGAAGATGGAGGATACAAACTAAATGGCAAAATACATATTTTAGTAAATATGTAATAAGCTAGCAAAACATGATTAAGCCAATAAAAGCAAAACATGTAAAATGACTTTCAAAGTTCTATGCGATAAATAAATGTTGTACCCAAAACTTCACATTGATTGTACATTTTTTACAGGAATATCTATTTGACTTTTGCCCTTTACTCCAGTACATTTTTAGGAGAAACTTTAACAATTGTTAAGACAGTTCTCTTACCTTCACTCTTTACTCATCAGCTGCCAATATCCCACTCATCAATGTAAATGCAAACAGTCGTGCAGTAACACAGCGCGTCTAGATTTACTGAAACAGGCTACTTACTCCCTACTGTACAAGATGACAGGCTGTAACATAGCTAGCAGACATGAATAGATGTTCCTGGAAGCCTTTTTATACCAAACCAAACAGTGACGTGGACCTGAGACTTCTCAATGAGGACCTAGTGGCTTTGGGTTGGGATGTGGATTATAGGGGAGTGGTTACACCCAGCCTCTGAAGCATGCCTGCAGCCACCTGTGAGAGGTACTGTAGCGTCCAATCTGCTGCTGAAATCATATGCTGGTTTATAAGTCAAACATACTTGCTTGTTTATCTGGTTCCATTTTGTGGAACAGATGGTCAAAAGCCCTTGCTGCTGAATCTAAAGCTCCCATTTTACATTGTGGTAATTTAGCAGAGCGACTTACAGTAGTGAGTACATACATTTTCGTACTGCAGTTAGTAGATCATACATAACTTACAATGATGATTCATATAACATTACAACAATACCTTAGCATTAGCAACCCTCTTCTACCCTCACAACCTGCTGCTGGCATACCCAACTGGGCCATCATTTAGGTGTGAATCCCATCTGTAAAATATTTGTGTTTTAGTTGAAATGTCTATCCACTTGTCAAATCAAATTTTATTGGTCACATACAGTAGAGGTGATTAGCAGATGTTATGGCGGGTGTAGCGAAATGCTTGTGCTTCTAGCTCCGACAGTGCAGTAATTTCTAACAAGTAAAATCTAACAAATTACACAACATATACCCAATACACACAAATCTAAGAAGGAATAAATTAAGACTATATACATATGGACGAGCGATGTCAAAGCGGTACGGACTAAGATACAGTAGAATAGTATAGAAAACAGTATATACACATGAGACGAGTAATGCCAGATATGTAAACATTATTAAAGTGACTAGTGTTCCATTCCTTAAAGTGGCCAGTGATTACTAGTCTATACCAATTGATCACATTTTGGCTGAAATGTGTAAGTTACCTGGTAGTGTTTCATAATGCATTTATTCAAGACAAGTGTAGGTCTACACAGTGTTTGGTGTAATCTACTGAAGCAAACTACAGGGCCTAGTGGATTATAATGAAATACTGCCATCTGTCGACAAAGATAAGAAAACTCATGCAGAATAATACAACCCAATTGATTTACATTAACTATATCTAGTTATAGAATCTGAAAACTACATTGTGAGCAATATTGTGTGAATATATTTCAGTGAACTGCACGTTTAACCGTTTCATGCATATATATAGCAAATATAATTAAATAAATGTTATAGAACGGTAATGTATATATAATGTATTGAAACATTTATTTAAAAAATGTGTTGTTAGCGTTTATGAGAGAATATAACTTGGGTGCAATGAGGTAGGGTGCACCACTATCACCACCCGGTGTGCAGATAGATGAAGGTAGGACCCAGCAGCAGCAGCTAATGAAAGTTGGGAGGAGTCAGCAATGTAATTTCGATTGGTACAGTCATCAGCGCTTGTAAATATTACCGTTCTCCTAGCAGCAGGATATTATGTTGGCAGCACGATCGCTGATTTTTGTAAAAAAAAAAAAAAAAAAAGTCCCCCTGCAAAGACATGCTAGACTGGGAATATCAATTTATTTTTGGACTTTCTAAAGAAACGCTGATATAAATAATAAAATATAGAAAAGTATGTCAAACTACCCATTTATTTTTTCAAAGGTGATTACAACCACCTTTGAAAAACGTTATAAAAAATTTGACATTGTATTAATTTATACCAGAATTTCTCTAGAAGGTTTACACCAATACTGGTATGTTGAAAGCTATCTTGTAAGCTATATTTAAATAAATATACTTTTAATAAAATACAAATATATGTAATTGGAATAACTAAATTGGTCTCTTGTGCTGGGCATCAGGTTTAATACAATGTGCTGGTGACTCATTACTCCACCCACTCTATTCACTGCAATACAATGTATAAGGAATTACATATTTGTTTATAAAGAAGAAGAAAAAAAAGATTATGTGGAGAGGTAAAAGTGGGGTTGGGAATAATCAGTAGTAGTGTCTGTAGAGTCCATATATGGTGGCACTCTAAAATGTGCAGGTTTGTGACAACACAATGCCACAAATCAATTCAAATTATATTTGACACACACGCCGAATACAACAGTTGTAGACCTTACAGTGAAATGCTTACTTACAAGCCCTTAACTTAAAGAATTGTTGGTTAAGAAAAACAGGAGCGTGCAATTGGCATAATGACTGCAGGAATGTCCACCAGAGCTGTTGCCAGAGAATTGAACGTTAATTTCTCTACCATAAGCCGCCTCCAAGTTAATTTTAGATCATTTGGCAGTACGTCCAACCGGCCTCACAACCGCAGACCACGTATAACCATGCCTGCCCAGGACCTCCACATCCGGCTTCTTCACCTGCGGAATCGTCAGAGGGGGAGGCAAGTGGGTGCTCAGGAGTATTTCTGTCTGTAATAAAGCCCTTTTGTAGGGAAAAACAAGTTCTGATTGGCTGCGCCTGGCTCCCCAGTGGGTCGGCCTGGCCCACCCATGGCTGGGTCCCTGCCCAGTCATGTGAAATCCATAGATTAGGGCCTAATACATTTATTTCAATTGACTGATTTACTTATATGAACTGTAACTCAGCAAAATCTTTGAAATTGTTCCATATTGTTTATATTTTTGTTCAGTATAATGAGACACATTGCAATGTTTAGAAATGCGGGCCTTTAATCTGAAAGATTTTAATACCGTACAAAGTGACGTCATCGTTTGTGCTGCTGGCAGAATAGTAGTCTTCAAATGAGTTACTGAGCCAGCTATAATCTCAGTAATTTCCGTCGAATATCACGTAACCACTCGGCTGCGGTGTACGGATGCGAACTGAACGATTATGTAAAGTTGTCACATTTGAACGAATCGATAATTGCTAACAAGTCCTGCCGGAGAGTTGATCATGCTAAAAATGAAGCTGCCCATTCGAACGGCGGAAGGAGACCATAACGTCGATGACGAGCAGGAAAATACCGATTGCAGCGGTCACACTATTGATTCGGTTCCATATTGTGGTGTGAGGTTCAAACATTCAACGAGGGAGTCATATCGCCAGTGGAAAATTGACAAGAAGGCTGTGTTTGAGTGGTTCGGCTTGCACCTCAGCCCAGCAAAGCGGATAGAGTTTATGTACGGACTACTTCATATGTGTCAACCACTTGAGATTCGCTTTTTGGGATCATGTCTTGAGGATCTTGCACGGAAAGATGTCCACGTCTTCCGGGACTTTGAGATAACGGCAAACTGTCAAACCGATTTAGCCCTCCTTAAGGACGTTGGCGACCCTGTTGTGCGTTCCAAACTACTTGTCTACCTGTCACTTTTGCGATCTGGAAACAGAGAATGTGCGGACACACTGTATCGTGCTTTGAGCCATATAGACCCAGCGCTGTACTTAAATACTTATCATGGCGTTCCATTATCTCCACGTGGTGGGAACACTCAGAATTTACCTGATCAAAATTGCCCTCGCGAGGGTGGAATGGAGTCTGGGAGATTGGTGCATCCCAGCGGGACTCCACTGGAGGTAGAGTCGGGTTCCCTGGAGCACTTGGCGCTGCTTTTTACCATGGCCTCACTACACCCTGCGTTCCCTTTTTACCAGAGGGATACTGTCAGACACAAGTTGGATAATGTGGAACTGGTCATAGAAGAGAGAATGGATTGCCACAAACGCGTGAGTTTCCAGGTAAACACCACTTGACAGTGGCATGTTTATAGTGACCGCCATTGTAAACAAACTTGTAGTATTTGAGACCGCGGGAGGAGGGGCTGTTTTGTAATTAGAGTTTATAGTCTCCGGGTTACAGGGTATTCCCGTGATTGACTGAAGTGCATCTCATAAGTGAATTTAAGGTGGCTTTCTCATCTTACCACCTCTCCTTTAGTTTAGCTACCTCACTCCTTATGGTCCCAGTCCTGATTGTAACTGGGCAGGTGAAAGTAGTTAACTCCTCAGATTGGCTTCCACCACATTTACTATCCAATGTCATTAGATCATTACAGGTGAGGAAACTACAAGAAAGCCAGTGAAGGCACTGGTACTGTGACTATTGAGATGCGTCCTCTGGGGGCCTCAATAACACTTTCTCGACAGTTACTTTGACAAGAATTAACTATATGTATTAAACAAGGACCACTCCTTTTTCTAAAATGTTTCTGGCCACCTTAGCCATAGGAATGAACAGATTACTTTTTAATCAAAGTCTATATAGAATGAAATGGAGAATATTTAAGTCATCTTATTTTAGATGGCACAATGTAGCAATTTATTTCTGGTAAAGTGGGGCCAAATAATTGATGTAGGAATATACTGTAATAACATGTACTGTAAATAGGCTTGTGGGGTTAGTAAAGATGTTCAAACCTTTCATGCCAAGTAGTAATGCAAAGCAATGTTTCAGATCCAAGAACAGTCTTGAATGCATGGCCATATGACTACAGACTGAGTTCATTGCGCTGTCACAAAAGGACAGACACCCTAGACTTTGAATGAAGATCACTTTCTCAATTTGCCTTGGGGCAATTCAACGTTAATGGAATTATGCTGAGACTCAATTTTCAACCATACAACTCTATGCACAATGACTACTTTGAACAATTTACACAGTAAAACAAAACAAAAACATTTACTGGAAAAACTGTGCAGATGCAAAGTTTAACAGAATTGCAGTAAAATATCCCTCTGTTATTCTGTTACCAAACTTTGTATCACAGTTCTTTCTGTAAATGTGTTTTTGCAAAATGTTCAGTGGAAATAGTCAAAAGTAGTCCTTGTGCATAGAGTTGTATGGTTTGTTAAACTTGGAAATCAATGTTGTCTGTTTGGTATACATTTTAAAGTGAAACATTTGCCTCTGTGTAATTCCGTTACCATGGAATTGCCCCTTGTGCACCAGGAGAATAGAGAGAGAGTTTATCTGGCTTTAGCAGACATTCTGGCCATGGCTACTGTGTCTTCTGTCATCTTGTCCACAGCAGCTAGCTACAAGTAGCCTATATGAATGGGAACACCCAGCATTCTTGTTCATGATTGCATTGTGATCTAACTTTGCATTGTGTTGCAGAAACCTCTCTCTCCTTTAAGATAAGCCCCCTCCTCTTTCTCTCTGTCACCCCCTCTTTCTCTCTGTCTTCCAGTGAAAAAGCCAAGAGTTTAATGAGATGCACACCCTCTTGCTCATGTCTGGCTGGCTGCTCTCTTAAAGGGGCATTCTGTAATTCCGTTTTGGCTGGCTCTCAGCATAATGACTTGTCTCATTCAGACAGTTAGTTAGCCTACACTTTCCTGTGGATTGGCAGTATTTCTAATCCAAATTTAGATGATTAATGAATAGAAGTGAAAGGAAGAAAAAGTTATTCTCAAAGCATGCAGAGAGGTGGAAATGAGTATTGGTTCCAGTTGATCAGTGCTGTAAGGGGGTAGTTGTTTGGTGGGACTATGATTGAAAGGTATTTCACTGTACTTTTGCATGTGCCATTGAAATTTGATTGGGGGAGAAAGCACAATTGCATACTAAACCATCAATCTCTTCACTTTCCTGGTTGCAGCAGAAGCAGCATGCCCTTCGAAGGGAGGAACTCAGCCCCAGGAGCACTGACATGGGTCAGTCGGCCTGCTGTATTCCCAATCAGCTCCCCAACAGGACATCATCCCAGAGAGAAGGTAGTCTCAATCCTGTTTGTCATTATGTCCTCTGAGGTCTCATTCCCATGTTGAGAGGAGTGTTCAAAGCAAGATGTATTTGAGCCTAGTGCATTTTGAGGTGACACGAGAGACCCAAACAATCAGATATGATACAATAGACAGGATATATTTAAAATTATCTGTATTTTGAACAGTAACAGTATTTTGAACACTTTTAGATGAACACAGTGGCATACTGCAGTTTTGTGGATTCTACACATTTTGTCACGGGGCCAAGAGAAACATTTGCAAAATGTTTCTGTTTTAAAGTTTTATAGCTAATCTCATGCTATTTTACACATTTTGCTATGAGGCTGAGAGAATATTTTGCATATAATTTCTTGTAATTCATTTTTTTGTTGCCATACGTTTTTGTTGAACACGTCATAAGCAATCTGGGGAGGGGGAGTGCAGGGGTATGGATGAACAGCAATTAATTGCTAAAAAAAATAACCCTGGTCTTCTCTCTTCTTGTAGCAGTTCACATTGACAAGATTGTGCTAAAGAGGATAACTTGGAACCGAGTAAACAGTGAATACAGTATTGAGGTATGTACTGTAGGTTCATGTTTGGACTCTGTGCCTTGGTATGTTATTTTCCTGTGTATTTTATTCTTATACATTTTGAGGCATACCCCCCTGAAGGATCTAGTTTTTATTTTTTTTCTCTGTAAATCATGCAACGTTCTCTTACAACATCTGGACAGGCAGAGATCTAAGACTTCGCCTGGCCCTTAATCAATTGGCCCAGCGTCGTCCGGGTTACGGTTTGGCTGGGATAGGCCGTCATTGTAAATAAGAATTTGTTCTTAATTGACTTGCCTAGTTAAATAAAGGTAAAATAAAAATCAACAGTCAGGACTGTATGGCCAGGCATCATTATGACAGGCAGGACTGTACTGAGGAGTCCGTGAGGGGGAGGATGAGAGCAAGACTGAGAGAGCCAGGTTAAATAGGACAGCAGGACGGATTGCACCCTCCTATTCGCATGCTGTCCTCCGTTGCATGAGAACACAATCTGGTGGAAATATGTCCTAGATCGTTTGCCACTCCAAAACATCTGCCGTGACTGTTTTTACAAGCCTGTGGCGGCATCATATCAGCCTGTAAAAATGTAAAGTCTTCAATTTAGACTAGAGGGTTGAAGGACTTGAGGTTAGCGCCAAGATTTTACAACACTGAGATCATGAGAAGGGTCATCTTGACTGCTTTCGCTCAGATAGCCGTAGTAGTAATAAAATATACTAATATCTGACCAAGGTTGTCCTTATCTGTGGACTAGTCTTGCAGCTTGTTGAGTAGCTAGAACAAACGGTTCTAATCAGGTCTGCGTTTGGTGGATAGCAAGATAGGCTATATTGAGGAGACTTCTGAAGAACACCAGTTAAAGGAAAAGCCCACACAAAAACTATATTTTGGTATTTCTTTCATTAGTCCATTGTTGACATAGTCCCGAACATTTTTGCATGTCACCAATCAAGTTTAAGATATCTATATGTATAACTTTCAAAATACAGAAATCATCCCTGTGTGATGCATTTTGTGTCGTGATGCAAAATGAATCATACATTTTATTTTTCTGCTTGGTCTGCTCTACAGACAGTGGTACTGAGTGTGCACACTAGTGTGACTGTGTGGAGGTGTGTCACTGATATGAATGTCTAGGCTAGATGATGATGGCCTATCTATGTGGATGGGCTGAATGAAGTGAGGGATTTTTATAGGGGATTTCCCTTGGTCTATGGGAAAGACATTTCTCAGTCAAGAGGATTGTGTCCAACAGGGCATAGTTAGAACCTCGCTTTCCAGTTTTTATGGGTGGTAGAGAAGTAGAAGGGTTTAATATGTTATTGAACCCTACTGTCTTATAGCCTACTTGAAAAGGGTGCACTAATATAGCAGTTAAGAGGCACTGTACAGCCTGTGTTAGAAATCAACTGGCACATTCTTGGCTGAAATGTGGAAGGGGACAGTGACAAAATGTTGTTGCCAGCTAGTGCTAGAAACACACAAACACACACTAGAGAGAGGGTGGCTTGCTGGGCAGTGCCATCTGCTCCACTGGGAATGGTGTATTAGTATGTTAAAGAGACAAGAACATGATCTTTCAGCACAGGAGGCACGTCACTCTGTCTACTCTAGGCCTGCCCTAGTTGTACAGGCTACTCTTCGTTGTGTTGTGAGAGTAGCCTGTACAACTAGGGCAGGCCTGTGCTGAGCTCTACAGACGTTGGTGTAAAACAGTGCTGTGAGAGGTAGCCTTAGTCTATTTACTTGCTGAATTGTTTCACATTCATTCAGTGTCATTTACTTTTCTAACAAGGCGATAGGAGTTACAGCCTAGGCTACTTATTTGTTCAAAACTGAATAACAAAAATGTTGGTTGTCTTGTTGTCGTCCTGATCAGAGAGGACTTACTGGGTTTAAAACACTCATCACCGGTTTGGAAGCTCACAGTTTTCCCCTTGTCTCTCCTTTTGTGAAGACATGCTAGATAAGCACTACTTCCTGTGACTAGCTTGAACTGGGCCTACAAATCAGACATTAGTATGCTGAGGCTAAGACTGGAAGCTGCTCAAGTTTTGAAAGCAGTTTAGGAGATGTAGAGACACCTCCACACCCTGTGTAAAATGTGTAAAATACAATTATTAATTTTGGATAATTTACTTGTCGACTGAGGATGTGTGGATGTTGCCCAAGCATTCCTCAATCCCCTGTACACTCCTCTATTAGGGAGTAAATGACACTCATACCTATGAGGCCAGACAAAATTGATTCACAGTTTAACGGATTTTCCCCCCAGAAAAGTGAGGCGAGCGAGCGGAAAAATAAATAATACAAAATAAAAATCATTAGGTGGATAAGGAATAACAGTACTTTACCACATTTTCCTAGGCTATATTGACATGAACAACAGGAGAAATATTCAAATTATTATTAATACACAAATTAACATTAAATTAACATTATTCAAAAATATATATAATTATGTATGAATGTATTATCAGTTCATTAATCTACTTAATTGTATAGCCTAACAAATTCAAGAATGATTGACAATAAATAATTGTAATCAAATTAAAATGTTGATGCATAATAATGAGTTCATTACCTGAATGCATCTCTATAGCCTAGGAGTTAACAAAATATTCATACAAATATGATTCGGCCTCTCATAGACAAGGCCTTGTAGAAAGAGTTAGGTCTGCCAAATTAATGTAGCATTGGAAAAAAAAGCAATAGAGTGTAACCTTTCATCATAAAAACAAAAAACCGTTGTTTATAACATGTACAGTTAGAAGCATCACTCTATATAGAGAAAGCGTGACTAAATGTGAGCCCAGTAACTATGCTCACCGCATCCTCCTTCGATTGTCTCGTCTGGCTGCCAACGAAAAGTCTGCTGATCTTCACGAAGTGTGTGCGTGCCACTGGCGATGTACTTTGCTGGACATGCTAGCTGTTCTCGGCGGCACATCATCACACATCATTCCGTCGTGGTGTTATCGGTTTGGCCTACTACTACTGGTAGTACCGGTAAAATGTAAGTTATGAATCGCAAATCACCATACAGCTGACACACTTCGATTTCATCAATCATTTTGAGTTCAATTTGGTTGTCCAAAATACTATCAGCTTGCACTGCCTCTTTGCCGATGAATGTCCTGATCTCTGGCCAGTCAATTGGTTAAATTACATTGTTTCGTCTATTCATTGTCCGAGAGAGATTTACACGCTTATGAAAACGTCACGCCGGGGTAAGCTTACATGAAACACAGACCTTACTTTAAGTGTTTCTAAAATCCACTATGGGAAAATGTACGATTTGAGCCATTTACATATTTGACCGCTAGGTTTTATGGGTATTATTTCTCATACTGTGGTACTCTATTTCATTATGCTGTCGAAAGCAATGTATCTGATGTGTGTTTAGTAAAGCATACTTACGATGTGATGTTGTCTGCCTCTCCTCCCCTCTTCTAGGTCCAGTGGTCTGACTCAACATGGACCACAGTGACCAAGACTCACCATGAGCTGGACGACTTCCTGTCCAAGGTACAAGAGAAAAAACACATCCCCATCAGTAGATTATAGGCCTAGAATATACTGGATTTAATGTCTGGTGAAATGAAGTCACACACTCCTCCATTTGTACAGAGAGGTCTCTAAATGTCCACTTTATAAAGGTCAACCCAGATGCAGTGTTTACTTTCCAAATTTTTTCATGTGTTTTCTAGTCACTGAATGCTCGGTGTGCATGCTAATAGGACTAATGCTAATACTGTGACATTCTGTATTCAATTGTATTTCTTCATCTAGCTTAATGTATTCCCCTAAATGTTGTATATAAACATCATGAATATACAGTGGCAAGAAAAAGTATGTGACCCTTTTGGAAATACCTGGATTTCTGCATAAATTGGTCATAAAATTTGGTCTGATCTTCATCTAGGTCACAACAATAGAGAAACACGGTCTGCTTAAACTAATAACACACAAGTAATAATACGTTTTCATGTCTTTATTGAACACACCGTGTAAACATTCACAGTGCAGGGTGGAAAAAGTATGTGAACCCTTGGATTTAATAACTGGTTGACGCTCCTTTGGCAGCAATAAGCTCAACCAAATGTTTTCTGTAGGTACGGATCAGACTTGCACAACGGTCAGGAGGAATTTTGGACCATTCCTCTTTATAAAACTGTTTCAGTTCCACAATATTCTTAGGATGTCTGGTGTGAACCGCTCTCTTGAGGTCATGCCACCACATCTCAATAGGGTTGAGGTCAGGACTCTGACTGGGCAACTCCAGAAGGCGTATTTTCTTCTGTTGAAGCCATTCTGTTGTTTTACTTCTGTGTTTTGGGTCGTTGTCCTGTTGCATCACCCAACTTCTGTTGAGCTTCAATTGGCGGACAGATAGCCTAAAATTATCCTGCAAAATGTCTTGATAAACTTGGGAATTCATTTTTCCGTTGACTATAGCAAGCTGTCCAGGCCCTGAGGCAGCAAAGCAGCCCCAAACCATGATGCTCCCTCCACCATAGTTTACAGTTGGGATGATGTTGGTGTGCTGTGCCTTTTTTTTCTCCACACATAGTGTTGTGTTCCTTCCAAACAACTCAACTTTAGTTTCATCTGTCCACTGAATATTTTGGCAGTAGCGCTGTGGAACATCCAGGTGTTCTTTTGCAAACTTCAGACGTGCAGAATCTTTTTTTTTTGGACAGCAGTGGCTTCTTCCATGGTGTCCTCCCATGAACACCATTCTTGTTTAGTGTTTTACGTATCGTAGACTCGTCACCAGAGATGTTAGCATGTTCCAGAGATTTCTGTAAGTCTTTAGCTGACACTAGGATTCTTCTTAACCTCATTGAGCATTCTGTGCTCTTGCAGTCATCTTTGCAGGACGGCCACTCCTAGGGAGAGTAGCAACAGTGCTGAACTCGATTTTTTATAGACAATTTGTCTTACCCTGGACTGATGAACGTCAACGCTTTTAGAGATACTTTTGTAACCCTTTCCAGCTTTATGCAAGTCAACAATTCTTCATCTGAGATCTCTTCTGTTTGAGGCATGGTTCACATCAGGCATTGCATCTTGTGAATAGCAAACTCTAATTTTGTGAGTGTTTTTTATAGGGCAGGGCAGCTCTAACCAACATCTCCAATCTTGTCTCATTGATTGGACTCCAGGTTATCTGACTCCTGACTCCAATTAGCTTTTGGAGAAGTCATTAGCCTAGGGGTTCACATACTTTTTCCAACCTACACTGAATGTTACATTTTGTATTTTTTATTTATTTAACTAGGCATGTCAGTTAAGAACAAATTCTTATTTACAACGACGGCCTAGGAACAGTGGGTTAACTGCCTTGTTCAGGGGCTGAACGACAGATTTTTACTTTGTCAGCTCGGGGATTCAATATAGCAACCTTTAGTTTACTGGCACAATGCTCTAACCACTAGGCTACCTGCCGCCCTGTATTCAATAAAGACAAGAATAAAGAATACAATAATTTGTGTGTTATTAGTTTAAGCACACTGTGTCTATTGTTATGACTTAGATGAAGATCAGATCAAATTTGATGACCAATTTATGCAAAAATCCAGGTAATTACAAACGGTTCACATACTTTTTCTTGCCACTGTATTTATGTCTATGATAACCGCTCATGATTTTCTGAACCCCATACAGAGGTCCACTGAGCCCTTTGAGAAGGGCCTGGTGAGGTTACTGGCCCAGGGAGACCAGTATGAGCCCAGGGACCTGGAGAGGACACTACAGTGAGTTCCCCTCTTTGTTTGATCATTCAGCTCAGAGCAGCACAAAGCGTAATTGGAAATCTCAACAGGGTTTTTAGAATGTCAATAGAAAAATCGATTAAATATATACAGTGTGTGTGTGTGATATATATAATTTTTTTTAACCCCTCTACCACCACCCCTCTTCGGAGGAGAAATATCCTCGTTTTTTTACATGTTTTTTTGCTACATATACATACATTTGACATACATGGTACTTTTATATATAACAATTACCAAAGAAGCTCTTTAATCCCAACCCTCAGCCACTCTCAGCCGATTCCACCCATCAGCATAGACCGCCCTTGTTTGGTTTCCATGTGCCATATATTTTTCAATTGTGCTGTTTTACATCATTTCTTAACCTTTCCAATCTTAAAGTATCCACAGATTGTGAGCTAAATATGAAAACCTTTCCTACAAGTATTATTTATTGATTGGCTATGGCTTTCCAGATCGCCCAACACTGCTATTTGGAAGGTTAATTTTAAGTGTATGTTGTGATAAAAAAATGTTTTACCATTCCTGAACCTGTGACCAGAAACAAGCTACATAGATCACTTTTTCTGGTATTGCCCCTATCTCTTTGCAACACAATCTACAGAGCTGAGATTGTTCTATGCCTGATATATAGAGCATTCTGTTGGTGGCAAAAATTTTATGTAATAATTTTAATTGAAAAACTCTTAATTGTTGAATCAAGTGTAGTTTTTTTGTACCAGTTCATAAACCATGTGCCATGGAATCGGTACATCGAAAATCTCTTCCTATTTATTTTGCAACCTGTATGGCGCAGCTGTCAACATTTATGTCCTCAAATGAAAGTAGTATATTTTTCTATTAATGCCAATTTGTATCTTTAATATATGGCAGGCAAACAAGTTCCCTACATTCTCCCTTTCCACTTGCCTCCTCCATTTCTGTGGTAATGCTGCAATCAGTTGGTTGTAAATTTGGATTGAGCAGACATTCCCATATATTTTTGATAGCTGCTGATGTGACAACTCCTCCATTTCTATTCATAATCATTAATAAATATAATACCATTAAATCATGTTTTTTTATTCATCAATATATTTGAGTTTAACCATAACATTTGTTGTAATATTTGTTTAATCTTTTCTGGAGGATAAAACTGAAATTGTTACCAGCTTTGTATGGCTTGTTTAAGAAAGGGCAATATAAACAAAATTTCATTTTCAATTAGTTGGAAATGAGAAGGCTGTAATCTGTATGAAGGCAAAAAAGCCATTTTGAACAAAGGATGAGCTTTTCTTAATAATCTACTGGAGAACCATTTGGGGGTTTAAGTGTAACTTATGTATGAGTGAAGCTTTTAGTGAGAGGTTTAAAGCTTTAGTATTTAATAATTTTAGCCCCCCAAACTCATATTCATTATATAAATAGGCACATTAAATGTTGTCTGGCTTAGCATTCCAAAAAAAAAAGAAATATTTTTTGCTCATATGATTTTAGAAATGAATCCTCTGGAGTAGGCAATGCCATTAGTAAGTAAGTAAACTGTGTTAGGATCAAAGAGTTAATCAATGTCATTTTATTTGCCTCACCAATGTCATGTATTTGCCTCCATGGTTACAAAATCATATCTATTTTTGCTAATTTTCTATTGAAATGAATTGTGGCAAGTTCATTTATATTTTTTGAGATGTGAATACCAAGTATGATACTTGAAGCTCAAGCACTTTCCTGTTACCTTTTTTACATGTTGCCTTACTCTCAAGCCTCAATATTGTGGAGGAAGTAGAGTAGACTACCCTCTAGTTATTGTCACCAACACTGCCATAAGCTCCAGTGTTGTCAGTTATAGTTATGGTGAAGAACCTCAGGCTTCACATATGTCAGAACCATAAAACCCAGGCAATGATATCTAGGTCAATTCGCTGGCCATCCTTTACAGATATGATGGGATCACTTTTTCCACCCTTCCACTCCCATTCAAGCCCCACCAGCACTTTGACTTCCCACTCGAAGTGTACCATAACCGTACCTTGCTATTTGATGTACTAGTATACAACAGGTGATCTGACACATGAAATTACAATTTCCAAGTCACCTTCTCTCTCCTTTCTCTTTCCCTCTGTATAATGTATATCTCTAACTCCCCCTCAACACTCTCCCCTGTGACAGGGAGATGCTTCTGTCAGCCCCAGCAGCCTTCAGGCAGAGAGGAGAAGTCTGCAGGTTCCTCCTGCCCCACTGCAGCCACTGTAAGTGTCTGTGCCCCTGTCTCAGCCTTCAGGGAGGTGAGATATCATATACTCCACTGACCTTTACAGGAATGCATGTCTACATGAACCATCCACATGATTGGTTAGGGATACCTTGGAACTTGGAGCACAATTACCCCTCTCTTATCAGATAATTTGTATGTGGATTGATGTGGTCGGTTCCACATGACTAATCGTACCAATTAACAACTTCTCAGTCATCCTAACTCCATATTTTTCGCCCTGAGCCCAGTTTCAGTAGTGCTCCCGGGGGACATGTAAATCCTCCGGAAATAACACACACTGCTTGGTGGCAAGCTTCGAGAATAAACCCAGCTTCACAGTGAACAGTTCTCAGCATAGCTGCAGGGCCAGGAGGCTGTTTTACCACATGAAACCCCAGCCGTTATAAATTGACTGAAATTATTATTGAGAAAGTTTCCTCACGCATCCATTGCTGGTTGGTTTCACACAGCTGCATCAAATTGATCACAGAAATGAATAAACCAAAAGTAAATGTTTTGGTTAAAGCTGTTGAAAAGCTGTAATGTTATGTAGGCAGGAGGTCTCGTCGCACATTCCCTAATATCTCACCATTCGGTCTCCTACCCAGATAATACAGTACCTCCTGGAAAGACCTGTAAGGCACCCGAACACTTTAAAGAAGACTGCACTTATCCATCCAGTCAGGACCATGGTTTGTGTGCTGTATGGTATTAGTTATATTGTCTTTGTGATTGCTCTGCCTGTCGATCATTCTTTGTGGGGTTAAAATGACACAGTGTGTGTAAATGGCTATTTCATAGAGACAGATATTCGTTGCCGTTAGTTGAAGTTCACTAGTACTTCTCTCATCATTCTCCTCTACCTCACCCAGACATAGGGTCTCACCACCTAGGGCATCAGACGGCGTGCAGCAGCAAGAGCCTAGGCCAGAGGTAAGAGCTCTACCTGTTCAGTCCAAGACATGTGACCTTGTGGCTGATGCACTGATGGGTTATACTAAGAGCATCCCTGCCTTCACTTAACAGCACACTGATGACAAAGAGCAGCCAGAGTGAGAGCCAGAGGCCTGCTGTTCACTCAGAGCACAATGGAGTGATGGAGAGGAGGAGGAAACCAGGCATCATGACCTGTAGGCCAGACCCACATCAGGTCAGTCACACTGGCCTCTCCTTTCTCTCTCTGGCCACAAGAGACGCTGGTAGGGTGACGGTGGAGGACTGTCTTATGTGCTGTATACTGCTGACTGGCATTTGTTCTTTTTTGTTTCGATAATACTGATTTTAATCTGTTTAGGGTGTTAAATGACCTCTTCTCTCTTCAGAACGTAGATGAGAAATGGGCTTTCACTCCAGAAAAAAAGAGTAGAAGAAGACCTGGTGGAAGGAGAAGTGAGGGGGCTAAAGGCTACATCTCCAGCAGCATCATCAGACCACAGTCAACACACACGACCAAACAGGGTGCCAGTAAGAGTAAGTAACCAATGGGTGTGGCAATAGCCTATCCTATTTGTTTTCCAACTTAACAATGAACATTATAACAACATGTATGTTGTGCATTCCTTTACCACTGTAGAGCCGGTCCAGAACAGGTATGGAGACACGTGGTCCGATAGCTCCAGTACTCCCTCCAGTCCCCAGCACGAG
Source organism: Brachymystax lenok tsinlingensis (assembly GCA_030435695.1). Taxonomy (NCBI): domain Eukaryota; kingdom Metazoa; phylum Chordata; class Actinopteri; order Salmoniformes; family Salmonidae; genus Brachymystax; species Brachymystax lenok. The sequence continues at coordinate 23,987,084 of CM059788.1, read as the reverse complement.
GCACATGAGAGCCTGGATCATGAGGACCTGGAGGACGAGAGAGGTGAGTGGCCCCTCTAAACCTTGTCTGTCCCCCTCTCTTTTCTGTCGGGAACTCATGGGGTTTAAACCTAGTCCTGAACTAAATAGCACTTTCAACGGAGATTCTCCATTTAGTCAAGGACAAGGCTTTAACTGGTTCTGGGAAACCGGCCCATGACGTATGAGTCTTTAGTGCTGTCTTTTTAATGGTAGCTTCTCTCTCCCCCAGACACTGCTGAGAGTTACTCAGACCACTCCGTCCAGGAGAAGAGGGCGAGTGATCACAGCAGGGGAGAAGTTGTAGCTACTGTACACGCTATAGTCCCTGTCCACCACAGGGAAGAGCCATCCTACACTGGCAGTCCCCTGAGTGTACACCCTCTATCAATGACGGTCCAGAATGGGCCAACCATGCCAGACGGGATGGTCATGGTCACTCCACAGCCGGGGGACGGTTCGCCAGCAGATGGAGCACTGACTGGGACCACCCCCATGGTTCCTCAGGAGTCCATCCCAAGCCAAGCTATCCTGGGAGACCCTGAGAGGCAGAGGCACGTGTCTGCCCGCCTGAGCTCACCTAAGCCAGCCAATGCAGGCTCCAGCATTCACCTAATGCCCCAGCGTTATAGGACCCCTACCAGCCCAGAGAGTAGAAGCACTAACCCCCATCACCAGCCCCCCATGAGTGCCATCAGTGTCATCCCCCTGACCTTCCACATGTCCCCCCTGAGGCCAGCATACACCAGCACTGACCCAACTTCCACCGCCACCCTACCCCTAGCAGCCTCTCTCCCTGACCCTAGCACCAGGCCTCAAGCCCTGGCTGCGCCCACCAGCCTACCCACCCCTACTTCCGTGACACCCTCCTCAGGGGCCACTGTCACCTCAGCTGCAATCAGCCAGGTTCAGGCCACTCTGCCCCCAGCCGTCCCCACTCACACCCCCGGCCCCGTGGCCAGCCCAGCCCTGACCCTCATCCACAGCACGGCCCAAGGAGTGGGCACCTCCTGCAGCAGCTCTGGGGTGGCAGCAGGGCAGACCCAGCCCCAGCAGCAGGCCCACCCTCCACAGCAACAGCAGATGAGCTGCAACAACTGTGGTTGCCGTGGCAGCTGTGGTAATAGCCACTCTGCCGCCCCCAACTTCTACTTCCCTCCCCAGCTGGGGCGCCAGGTCTTCAGCAATGCCCACCTCCCTCTATTCCACCTCCCATCCATGTGCAGCACGGGATATCCCAGCCACCGCAGCCAGGTCCAACACCAGAGCAACGGCACCACCCAGCTACCGTTCTACCCCCCTCCACCTCACACGGCCACCTCCACGCCACCTCCACGTCACTCCCACTCGGACCACATACTGGCCACCCAGGCTGGATACAACCTGCAGCAGATGGCAGCTGCTCCCTTCAACAGCTTCTACACGCCCATGTTCTCCTCGTTGGGACTGGGCACGGGCATGATAAAGAGCAGTGCCAACGTCTCTTGCTATAACTGTGGGCTAAGCGGGCATTATGCCCAGGACTGCAAACAGCCCTCCATGGGCGCCGGGCAGCAAGGTAATATTGGCCAGGCTAGTGGCAGAGAGAGGAGGTGAAGTCTCAGAGAGCAGAGAAAATAAGGGATTCCTCTTCCTTAGTTTCAGTGTAGGAAGGCAAAGCTTTAACCTGTTTTGCACTGTCCAACATTTTATGTCTGAAGCTGGATTGTCTGAATGAGCTCTTATTAAATACCCAGGCCAAGTGTTAAAACATATTTTGATAGGACTGACTGAATCTGAAAGACTAGCATAGACTATGGACATCACATTTCTTTAGGTTACTTGTTAGGCACGCGACACTGACACACTCCTGTGTGTGTGTGTGTGTTTCAGGTGGCTTTCGGCTGAAGTACACGGCCCTCCACTCCTTTGAAGCAAACAAAACTGACTGACATGAGAGAGGACCAAGGCAATGCTTTGTTTCTCACTACAGTAAAGATATCAGAAACTGTTTTCATGGGTTGAGTTTTTCACCAATTGTATTACTTTGCAAATATCCTGACTTGTTTCTCAGCAAGGAATGGAATCCTGTATCATTCTCAGACATTTCAGAGGACGGTGGTATTTTACACTGTAGACAAGTACGAGACAGGCTCACGTTTCCAGACTAGTCTATTACTTTAAAGAAAGAGAACCAAGTCTTTAAATGGTGTGGTGGTAAACTTGCATTTAATAAGGAATAATGGATTGACTGAAGGTTCTTATATCCACATTTCTATTCTTACAGAATCTGCCTTTTGTTCAAGTCATTATAAGTAGCCTATATCACCAAAAGCATTTTATGTCTTCGTCTCAGTTCTCCCTGTCAGTTCATAGGTTAGCACTTGTAATGGGAGGGAAGGTAGACAAGGTGGTTGTACAACGCCTTAGTGCCTCACAGAGAAAAGATGGAGAGGGTTTTACATTTGAGTCATTTAGCAGACGCTCTTATCCAGAGCGACATACAGTTTCTTAGTTTTTTGTATTATCTCATGGGTGTTCAAAATTCAAGATACAGTTTCAAAGCAGCTAGTAGTTAAACCTACCAGCTAATTTTCATTTTATTTATTTGAAAACAAAATATGTGAAGAACCTCACGCTCTTATTTTTGGGGGATTGTCATAAAGCGGAGAAAAGATGCATGGTTTATAAGATAAAGTATGGATGTAATAATTAGGTTTTTGACAGAATATGCTGAATGTACCATAAATACCCTGTATTTGTTTTACAAGCTAATGGTATTCCATTTGAGGGACATTTTGTACAAAAAAAGTATGTTTTATTGCCGTTTGTTACCACTTGATATAATGTGAAGCGTGTATTAAGTCAATCATGTCTCATTCATGATGTTAATGCTGCTGTTGTTTGGTTTGTTTCCTGGGGGAAAAATTGCACTAATTCATGTGTGGGTGGGTCATGTCCCCAATGCTCTCAGGCAATGAGAGGACTCTTGTGGTTGTATCCCTTGAGCGTCTCTCCTCTAGGACGAGATTTATTGAGGTCCAAATCAACCCCCCCACGCCTAGACACTTGGGTCGATCCAAAATCACCCTAGGCACTTCGGAAATCTGAATGCATTGGATAGGTTAAATCAATGGTGAAAGCTTTACCTGAGCTTGCTTTCTGATAAGCCAAGTGGAACATATTGCTTTCACCTATACAATACTTCCTGATCTAAGGTTTGATTTTTGGGTTGGGCTACAGAATCAATGGTCCCTTGTCCTACTGCCATGCATGTATTGTACCTGTTGAATGTGTGGCTCCTGTCTGTTTTTGTAGGCTTGTGTCAAGCTTTGTTGCCAGAATGTATGTGCCATATTCCTCATGGAACAAGGAGGGTGTATTATGCATGTAAGTGTATATTTGTGCACAGCTGTAAGGGGTTAACTTCACACACGTACTGTACCTGTATGATGGACTACTATAGATAAACTTCTGTATTAGAAAAAAGGTAACACGGTTGTTTGTGGGTTTGAAAGCCACTTCTCTTTCACTGTTCGTTGAGGTGGATTGTTTTGTGTTTTCCACACACAGGCAAAAAATATGTAAACTATTTGAAATTACATGCAGGAAAAATCACTGTTTTATAAAGTGGAACTTATCCTCTGTTTTTCTGTAAGCAGATTTTCATTTTACATTTTTTGGGGGGGCATTTTGTATTGGATTTCAGAGGCCTAGTTGTTGACTTTATTTGAATTAATATCTTTATTTTGATAAAGAACATTAAAGTTGAGAGGAAAAAAAGACTATCAAGCTTGGGTTGTATTTGTTTAACTTTTCTATAGTTAAAGATGCTGTGCTGTAGAGTTACCACTGATGCGATTACTGTATTATTAAATGTTAACATGTAGCTACTGAAAGTGAAGAATACAATAATTCCTTCCTGTGCTAAATTAAGTTACCAGAATTTTTTTCAGTTAGTTGTTTTGATTGCTACCAACTTAAAAAAAAAACTTATATGGCGAGACACCCATATGAACAAAAATAAACGCAATTTTACAGTTCATATGAGAATCAGTCAATTGAAATAAATTAATGACTGGGAATACCGATATGCAGCTGTTAGTCAGATACCTTAAAAGAAATGGGCCTCAGCATATCGTCACGGTATTTCTGTGCATTCAAATTGACATCGATAAAATGCAGTTGTATTGGTTGTCCGTAGCTTATGCCTGCCAAACCATAACCCCAATGTCACCATAGGGCACTCTGTTCACAACTTTGCCATCAGCAAACCGCTCCCCCACACGATGCCATACACGTGGTCTGCGGTTGAGGCCGGGTTGGACGTATCGCGGCAGGTAGCCTAGTGGTTAGAGCATTGGACTAGTAACTGAAAGGCTGCAAGATCGAATCCCCGAGCTGACAAGGTAAAAAGTCTGTCATTCTGCCCCTGAACAAGGCAGTTAACCCACTGTTCCTAGGCCGTCATTGAAAATAAGAATTTGTTCTTTAACTGATTTGCCTAGTTTAAATAAAGGTAAAAAATAAATGGCCAAATTGGCGTTGAGGCGGCTTAAAGTAGAGAAATGAACATAACATTGTCTGACAACTGCGCTAGTAGACATTCCTGCAGTCAGCATGCGAATTGCACGTGCCCTCAACTTGAAACATCTGTGGCATTGTGTTGTGACAATTGCACATTTTAGTGGTCTTTTGTCCCCAGCACAAGGATTACCTGTGTAATGATCATGCTGTTTAATCAGCTTCTTGATATGTCACACCTGACATAATCCAAGTGTTGGGTTATCTTGGTAATGGAGAAATTCTCACTAACAGGAATGTAAACAAATTTGTGCACAAAATCTGAGAGAAATATGCTTTTTGTGTGTATGGAACATTTCAGGGATCTTTTTCAGCTCATGAAACATGGGACCAACACTATACATGTTGTATATATTTTTGTTAAGTGTATATCCGTATGCAAAATAAATTCTTCAGTGTTTTTTTTATCCTTTCATTTTGAATATCAGTATTTTGAATATTTTGAATATCAGAATACCAGTCACAGCATGACAAACGTGTTATCTCCATTGAACACTTGTCACGGGTCAGATCAATTCTGTACTGTAGTCACCGGCCAGAAGGTGGCAGTGTATGTCAAGTGTAGATATCAATGTTGTACTTAAAGAACCTGTACTTGATGTGAACAGTATTCATAGTAGGAGCAGTAAGGTAGTTTTTAGAGATATTGAGTCCAGGATGAAAATAATAGAATACTGCTGTTCTCTGTGGATGATCAGAAAGAGGGGTTTCTGTATTTCAACTATATCAAATAGTCAATGTCTAGAGGAAGAAATCTGATTTCATCTCGGAACAATCCCATATGTTCAGTATTCTGTACAGATTTATGGAGCATAGTAAAATGTGTAAGCCAGAGACCTCTAGATATAACTGGAAGGCTATTACTTATTTCACTGCATTGGCAACAATTCAATGTAACAAGCAGAAAACAGAACCATCCTGCCAACCATTGAAAATGTATTCTGTATACCAAATGCATTGAGCATGTTTCCTGTCACTTAAATTCATCTGTTGTAGCCTATTTAGATCATGACTGAAGCCAGTGAAATCCTGTTGACCAGACACAGTATACTGTTAGCACTAGGAGATTTTCTTGGAATACTCCAAAGTCCAGCCATTGGTGCTGTGTGTAAAGAAGAATGGTGGATCAGTTGAGTGACTGATGACTCCGTGTTAGAGCTGTCAGGGGCATGTTCAGCAGGATGGAACATTCAGATAGAAATAGGCTATGTAGATCAAAAATGCCTCTGACATGTAGAATAAAGAATCACATCAGCTCTATTCATGGCCTTTCTATCTGCAACGTTCGAGAATGTTTGGCCCAGTAGTCTCGTTTGAACCCGGCGCCTAGCTCCGCCCCTTGGTGTGTATGTCATCCAGGGTTTCGGGTTGCTGATGCGTGTGCCATGCAAGAGCACAGGTTTGCGTGCTCCAGTCAGCTGCAGACCGGCATGGCCTTGTTTCCAGTCACAGCATGGCAAACGCAGTCCTCTCATTGGACCACACTGAAGCATATGGAGTAAACGGAAAGAGATGTTTAGTATCCCCATCATACCTGATCCCGTATCAACTGTAAACGTAATGTTTAGTTTGGGACAACCTCATTTTAATTCTAATGAAAGTATACAAATTACATTTAAATCTCAATATCGCAAAGCTACCCGTTTCAAAACTAACACCAATCACAGCTTGGAGTGGGTGTTTCTAAGCTCACAGAGAGCCAATGGGACAGAGCCCATAACAATTATGAATGGTCACGCAACATTCTGAAGAAGGGATTACTAACGCCACTGAAATGCTGGCCCCACCCCTCCCCTGCAGCTGTCACTGTGGTTCCCCCCTCTCCTTCCACTAGGCTGTGCTACCCTACCCAGGGTGATAAGTGTCCCCTCTGGCTGTTTGTGCCTTTCCCCTTCCGCTGCTCGGTTAGTCACAACAGATAGCGTGCAGCCTGATTAAACATTTAGAGATATTACACAGGCAGGGAAAGAGGAGAGTACCCATACCTCTTAAATCAAGAGGCTGCAACAGAGTCACACACAGAGAGTGAGCAAGATTAATGAAGGAGAACTGGATCGTATTGTTGTGAGGAAGGATGCAGTAGGGCAGGCAGACAGGTGCTTCTGCAAAGTAATGTCTTAACTGAAGCTTTTTCACAGCAGGCCTCAAATGAGCTCAGCCAACCAATTCAGGGTTTCCATGTGAGTGCGCTGTGCAGTAGTTTGGCATGTTTCAGCGTGTTAACACCTCTCCCTGACAGAAGAGTAAATTAGGAAAACAGACTGACAGGGGAAAGGATTTATTTAATAGATGTTCTAACAGACATTCAGCATCACGCACTGACAGTTTCTAACTGGAACAATTTCTGTTCATTGTACATGGAGGGGTGGGTGGTGAGAGTAAGTTCCCATTTCAGTAACAAAACCGCTTGTTAGTGTTCGACGGTTGTTTCATCAAGTATCATACGCTTACAGATCCTCAAGGACTACAGTCCAAGCCTTTCATCGGATGTCAGTGGAATCGGATTCACAAGTGCAAAAAGTGACAAATCTGGATTCGGTGATTTGCTGCAGTCTCTTTTCTTTGTGCCATGTGAGCCAGGGTCGTAATCTCTAGGCACCAAACAAAAAACAACAAACAGGGAGGGACTATCCGAACTTGTCCAACAAGGACAAAATGTTTTCTGTTGCAAAACAGTTTGCTACGTTGTGCATTAATGAATACGACCCAGGTGTATCTCTCCATCTTTCTCCAGACTGGTTATTTATTTCAGCAGTTTGTTGGCAGTGGCGGCCATAGAGGAGGACATGGAGGTCATGGTCACGGTGGGGACGGTGATGTCCTTGAAGATGGGCTGGGTGATCCCAGCGTAGGTAGGCTTATTCTGGTTCAGCGTCTCCATGATCATCTGCTTCATGTCTCGGCTGGCATCCCCTCTCATCGCCAGTAAGGCCACGATGTGCTCCTCCCTATGGGCCAACAGAGGACAGACAATCAGACACCTATGATAGCAATGGCTATCATAGAAAATCTATAGTAGTAACCAAACATCGTATACATCTGGAGTAACTTCTCCTACAGCCAAAGTTGTTCTTTCGAAAACCATGATACCCCATTAACATTCTCCATCTAGCCTGTGTGTTCAGTGGGGTATGATCTGACCTGATGTCAGGGTATTTGGACACCAGCGTGGAGACCTCCAGGTAGAGCAGGGTGGGGTCTGTGAGTTTGAACACCTCGGCTATAGCAGCGATGGCATCACACAGCCGATCAGTCTCCTCACCCTAGAAGAGAACAGAGACAATAACTTAAAGCATTACAAACACACACTACACATACTAATTACTGTAACAGTGGATGAAAATATCAGAGAAAAGTAGTCTTCATTACATCAAATGACTGAAGGAATGAAATGTACAGTAAAACATCAAGAGTCAGGGAAGTTAGGACTCTAATTCAGTGTTACCCAACCCGGGTCCTGGAGTCCCCCCAACAGTACACAGTTTCTTTGTAGCCCTTGGCAAACACACCTCATTCGGCTCATTGAGGGCTTGATGACTAGTTGAATCAGGTGTGCTTGTCCAGGGTTACAAAACACATGTGTACTGTTGGGTACTGGAGGACCAGGGTTATAATTGACTAAAAAAAGGTATCAAGACGCCAGTGGTTTCTAATCCAGATCTCTTTAGGGAAAAGATCTTCCAGTAGCAGGTTGACGTAAAACCACTCACAGCAGTGAGTTTCCTGAAGAGGAACTTGAACTGCTCAGCCTCCTTAATCATCCTGTCTGCTCCCTCCCTCCTCTCATCTGCGTTCTTGAAGGTGATCCGTTTCTGCATCACAGCCTTAATATACTCCACCACCACCCTGCGATGGGCCTCACTGGTCATCTCCTAAACATATCACGCAACATACTCAGTCACATACACAGGATGTACATGCCAAACTGCTCTCGGTGTGGATTTCTCCATATCAATCAATTGGCCAAGCCTTTAATTTGATATGATGATATCAATTGATTGATTTCGCCATGTACCGTATTGAAAGGCTTCTTGATCTTGGCGAAATCGTTGAAGTAATCCTCGACTGTCACACAGATAGTGTCCACTGCATGGGTCCCAGTCAACCACTTCCTGGTCAGCAACTCATTGAGATGATGCTGTAGAAATCAAAACCATGGAATGTTACCACAAAATCTACATACGACATAACCGGATTCTGACAGTCTATAAATATTAGACTAAGTTCTAACCTCCAAATCTAGGAAGACTTCATCCAATAGAAACTGGCAGCCATCTTTGGCCACGTCGTTCAGGGTCTTCTCTATGGCAGCGTCATTCTGGGTGGGCTCCGTAGATTTAAAGTATTTCTTCTTTAGACTGTTAATAGACTCCCTAGGGGCAGAGGTATGGTTAGGTACACATTAGCCACATTAGGTTAGAGACTGAAATATTTACAGAGAAATGTCAATGGGTCTCACTTGAATGTATGACAGTTGTTTATAATGGCGATCATGTATTGGACGTAGCACTGAGGGAGCTGCCGGTCTCTCAAGTGGTCCTCCTTGTAGGCAATCGCCTCTTCCCTGTACCTGAACAGAAATACAAGACAATTGTAGATGTCAAATAGAGTACATCAGGGATGGAATGCTTTGTAACGCACCTTTACTGCCATCAATGTAAATGACTAAACACTACACAATTACTAACGCAACATTATGAAACCCTTGTTACCTGACGAGAAATGAATTCATCTGTTTTAAACAGAGCTTCAGGACCTGCTCTTTGAATGTCTCATTGATCTGGGCTGCCACTTGGAGATTCTGCTCAAACATCTGATGAGGACAGAAGAACAAACACGTCAGATGATGATCCCCCCCCTTCCAATAGACTTAAAGTACACACTAGTGACTCACTGTAGTATTTATTCAGCCAATTCTAAGATCCCAATTTTGTCATATACACATTACCTGGTATAGTAACCTTACTGTAGTAGCAACTAGTCCACTTAATCTCTATAACCCACAACTGGACTCAGGGTGATGCCCCAGAGAGGTGGATACTGGTTATACCTGGAAGACGATGGCGGGGAGGGTGGTCTGGTAGTACCCGTCTTGATCCGCCTCTGGTTCTGTCTCTTTAAACCAGTCCTTCTTGTCTGTCTCCAGAGCTTTGCGCAGCCAGCCAGTGATGTTGGACTGTTGAAGGGTGAGAGAGGGTTCCCTTGTAAAGACTTCCGAATGGCAAATACAGGTTTACAGACACGGAGACTGGGTTGTACATCTGACAAGAGCTGTCGTAGAGTATGTCACTGTTATCATAGTGTGTTGTCTGGACTTACAGTGAAGGTCTGGAGGTATTTGCTGAGCAGCTCATCGACAACCTCCTGAGGCAGCAGAGGATCCATCAGGTTGATGTCATACTCTGTCAGCAGCTCTGGGTGACCCATCATCTCCTCACTGGAACACAAACATAGTGGGGTGTGAGAATATTGCAAGAGAACCCTGACTGTACTATACTGTTCGTGGAAATTCATATGTTGCATGTCTTTTTAACGTAACAGACCGACACAGCTACAGACAGACCTACACACCATGGCATGCTCGTGCACATACGACAGGCTTCCCTAACTGGCGGCCGGCGGGGGTGGTTTTATTTGTCCCCCCAAGTTTTTTGAGCAAAACAATTGTGTAATTGTTATTGGAAATTTTAAGACTGTAAAAACACCAAGAAATCAGCTCCAAGTGATTTTGATTTAAGACATCTGTTGCCAAGTATTCGCACGCATTATAGAGAGATGTGATCGTATACAAATGTAAGCAAGGTTTGTTTCAATCAAACATTATATATGTTTGGGCTTCTTGCGGACAAATTGCATTCTACAAATGATTTGTAATTATGTTCCGGCCCCCCGACCATCCCTTCCAGAAAAAAAAAATAATTGGCCCGCGGCTGAATCTAGTTGACGATCCCTGACATATGGCAATGCCTGAATATAAATAATTACACAGATACCCATACATATAGGCTACTCACAAGCAGTCACACGTAAACACACATACTCAGAAACACACACAAATTCACAGAAAATCAGAGTGAATATCTATAATTAAACAGCATCAGCCAATCGGTGGTTGTGGTTTCCATGGTAGCCTAATGCACAGCAGGCTGATGTACAAGTCATAATTGGATATAAGGCTAGTTGTTTGCGTTTTGAATGTGCATAAGGGAGCTAGCTGTTCATTAATCTTTCTCTGTTCAATTCTGTTGTTGCATGCGATGTGCATTCATTTGATTATCCACACTAGTTTTGCTTAAATCACATGCCCTACCTCTTGTGCCTGGGGACTTGAGCTTTAAATATTGAGTTAATTGCTCTTTGCAGCACTTACAAGTCCTTCCCATACAAGGAGAGTACAACAGTACTCCGTGCCTATGTTCCCCTTATATCATTTTAATGATTTTGACAGAGAGTGAAATAAGTTACCTCTCCACACAGACACACGATACGTTACCTCTCCACACAGACACACGATACGTTACCTCTCCACACAGACACACGATACGTTACCTCTCCACACACACACACGATACGTTACCTCTCCACACACACACACGATACGTTACCTCTCCACACACACACACGATACGTTACCTCTCCACACACACACACGATACGTTACCTCTCCACACACACACACGATACGTTACCTCTCCACACACACACACGATACGTTACCTCTCCACACACACACACGATACGTTACCTCTCCACACACACACACACGATACGTTACCTCTCCACACACACACACACAATAAGTTACCTCTCCACACACACACACACGATACGTTACCTCTCCACACACACACACACGATACGTTACCTCTCCACACACACACACAAGATACGTTACCTCTCCACACACACACAAGATAAGTTACCTCTCCACACACACACAAGATAAGTTACCTCTCCACACACACACAAGATAAGTTACCTCTCCACACACACACACGATACGTTACCTCTCCACACACACACACGATACGTTACCTCTCCACACACACACAAGATACGTTACCTCTCCACACACACACAAGATACGTTACCTCTCCACACACACACAAGATACGTTACCTCTCCACACACACACACGATACGTTACCTCTCCACACACACACACGATACGTTACCTCTCCACACACACACACAAGATACGTTACCTCTCCACACACACACAAGATAAGTTACCTCTCCACACACACACACACACAAGTTAAGTTACCTCTCCACAGACACATGAGGAGAGAGGTTAAAATGGTGCAGGCAAACATTTTTATAATGGGAATACCTCCTCCTCTCTCTCCTTAGCAATCAACTCTTCACATTGTAAATTCAAACAAGATATTCCTACAATGGAATGAATGGTATAACTATGACAACAAGGTCCATAAAGATGTTCAGCAGCCTAAACTGGTTTCAGCAGCACAGAGCTAATGTACTACAACTCTGCATATTCCACTCAGCTATGATTGGACTGGTGCCCAGTTATCACTGATGCGACAGCAGTCACAGAGATGGAAGAACAGAGCGTCACCTGTATTCAAAAAGCGTGCTGATCTAGGATCAGGCTCCCCCTGTCCATATAATCTTATTCACTATTATCTAAAAGCCTAAACTGATCCTGTATCACCAGTCCTACTTTGAAACTCAGTGAACACGGGCCAAGACAGGATACCTTTTGTATGTGTTGAGGACCCAGGTGAGGAGGGACACAATTTCATTGGCCTCCAGGTCTTCTGCAGCCAGCTCCTGCACCCGCATGGACACGGCGTTGTGGTAGAGCTTAAAGAACCTGTCGAAGGTGTTGTAGTGTGGTGGGAAGCACTGCACCATCAGGTTCTTCACCACAATCAGGTCGTCCAGCACGTACTTCCTGGTGATCTCCAGCAGCCTCACCATCCACATCTTGTCTGCCTCGCGCGTCACCGACTGACTGCCCTCGATGCGCGTGGTGACTGTGCCTTCCAGCACTTCAAACATCTTCTCTTTCCAGCTCTTGGGCCGGCCCGGGGGGATAAAGCCTGTCTGCTTCTTGCGGTCCAGCATGCGCCGGTCAATCTTCTCCTCACGCTCAATGACGCGCACCACTGAGACCAGCATGGTGGGGTCGCGGCGTACCGTGCCCATGGCGCGCTGCAGCACCATCCACAGCTGCTTGGCCAGATCGTCAGACAGGCCCTGCACCTCGCCAAAGTAGTTACGAATCAGGTTCATGTCGTGAGTGTTTTTGCTGTCCATTCGGTACTGCTCGTACATGAGGTCGTCCCGCGAACACTCCAGATCCATGAGTTTACGGTGGGCCTCTAGCAGCTCGGCCTGCTCAATCAGCACCTGGGTGTCTGCCACAATCTCTGGCACTGCACAGGAAGGGGATGATATACATTAATAATATATTGTAACAATACAGTCAGTAATTACACAAATGCACAGCGAGACAACAATAACAATTTCTAATTAAGTGGTATCTCTGAGGTATGTAGTTGTGTAGCGTACCTGAGAAGATATTCTTTAAGTTCTCGACGGCTGAGGCAAGCTGACTGTGTTGGACCACGGCGTCTTTTACATCTTTGAGGTTTTCAATAGTGTTGATACTCTGCCTCCAGTCCTTACTAACGTCTGCCAGGGAGTTCTGGATGTCCTTTACATCCCCAAGGGCATTGTGGAGCTGACTGAGACCTGTGCGGACCCCGTCCAACTGGGACTGGATGGCAGCCTGGGAAGAGTGATACAGACCATGTAAGGTGCTTCAGGCCAGAGCCATGTATTTACAATAAATATACACCTCTCATTCAGACAATAGTTAGGGCTTTATGAATAACAGGGCAGCACAGAATGTATAATGTCTTCTTAGAGTCATAATTTTCTACCTTCAGTCGGGCTTCTACTGAAGCTTTCTTGCGGGCCTCTCGCCGGCGGTACTGCTCCACTTTGTCCAACTGGTCCGAGCGCTGCAGCATCCCTGCCACTCTCTGCACGGCCGTAGCAACCGCCTCCCTGTTCGTCTCCTCCATGACAACGACGTCAAGTTGTGTCTATCAAAGATCAAGATGTTCACGAAACTGAATTTTACAAGTTGTGATTACGACCAAAATGTTGAAACGCCCTGTTGATAGGTCGATGACGTTATTAATCCGTTGGTACTGACAGTGTGTGGGGCGGGTGCTCATTGCATAGCAGGGTAACGTTAGCTAGACCAACAGTTAGCTAGCCTGCTTGCTAACGCTAGCAGCCTTGGCTAATGCTACTTAATATTGCTGGTGTAAAATGTTAGCTAGCTACTACACGCTGGAAGCGAAGACATCTGTCTCTCATAAAATGTATTTTACTGGAGTGCAGTAACTATTGACTACCTAAAAAGCAGCGGCCCATTTTCATTCAGGGTAGGCTTGCCATCTAGCAGCCTAACCAGCTAACGTTAGCAAGACAACTAGCTTGCTTACTAACGTTACCGAGGTCGACGAGAGGAAGGACACACACGGCCTAATCAGTAAACACAACGCTATCCCGTGTACAAAACACATTTGAGATGTAAAATGAACAAATCCAATATCTTACCAACTCCAATAATCCGTTTGAATAAGTAAGAAGTCGTTCGATTAATATGATATTAATTCCAACACTACCAACTGCTTTTCCTGGTTGACAGTTCCCGAGCGCCGCCCAGCTGACAGCAGCGCGCTCGAGAGGATCATCTGTGTGCAATTTTTGGCAGACTATGCAACTTCTCAGTACTTCATTTTAGATTTTTATACAAGCCAATAGCTACTATGTGTAGGCGCATAAAATGTTTTTATTTCCCCAACTGTACTAAACACTAAATGCAAATAGTTTATTTGCAGACACATTCTCATAATAAATAGCATCGCTTTCTAGACCGGCATCCAGCACCAATAAAATTCAATAGGCATTTTACATACAATTTTTCTTTTTTGGCACCATGAAATTATGAAACATAATACACTCTTTTGTTTATTTTAACACTGAAGACAATGTGTTAAAATAATCAAAAGAGTATAATATGTTTCATAATTTCAAATAAGAGTATTATCTGTTTTATGATATTATTGTGCTAAATAGCGTAAAATTCTATTTTAGATGACTATTGAATTTAATTGATATCTGAAACTTGTATGATTGTAATCCTTCCTGAAAAAATGTAGCCTACAGTGCAACAAGCAGGCTGTTGTATATATTCATTGTTACACTGTATTACTACAAATCTTTTATTGTTTCACTCCTGTCGGGGCGGACTGGCCATCTGGGCAAATGCCAGAAGGGCTGGTCAATTTTTAGACCAGTAATAACAAATACACAATAAAAAGTGTTACCAAAAGTTGTTTAGAAACACGTCTGCAATTAAATTATTACAATTTGGAGAATAGTTTTGAAAGAAAGAAATACATGTATTGATTTTTATTTTATTTTAAAAACGGCATAATAGAATACTGTCTAAATTTTGCTGCATGCAGCTATGGAATACGTAAAGGAACATGTTATAATTTCACATACTGTATTTCTTTTTATTATTTTCAAAATATAATAAAACATTGGCTTCATAAAACAGAACAACAGTTCCTAACATTCTTTTGAATGTACTACAACTTTACAAAAATGTACAAATATAACAATGGACCACAAACATAAATTAACAGTATTGCTGTGCAATACATTTGGACATTATTATGTTCAGATACCACCTTAGACATTAATGTGTGTAAATAGCTGTTAAGTGACGCTTTGTTAAATTTCAATTTATAACACTGTCTTTAAAACAAAAATGACAAACTCACTGTTAAAACAATACATTAATTCAACCTATCAAAGAATAATTAATTTAATTACATTTTAACAAGGCACACCTGTTAATTGAAATGCATTCCAGGTGACTACCTCATGAAGCTGGTTGAGAGAATGCCAAGAGTGTGCAAAGCTGTCATCAAGGCAAAGGGTGGCTACTTTGAAGAATCTAAAATCAAAAATATATTTTGATTTGTTTAACACTTTTTTGGTTACTACATAATTCCATGTGTTCTTTCATAGTTTTGATGTCCTCACTATTATTCTACAATTTAGAAAATAGTAAAAAATAAAGAAAAACCCTGGAATTAGTAGGTGTCCAAACTTTTGACTGGTACTGTAAATCTGAAAAAAGTTATATTTATCTTGTGTGTCTTATGTACAAAGTCCTTATAAAAACGCCTCTCCTTGCTTCCATATATTTTTTCTTTGTAACACTGTTGATTACCTGAGTTGAGTATAGATAACTACCCACCCTGCCATATTATGCATCAATACAATAAAGAAGCAAGGTGGTGCCCAGATGGTTTATGAGATTTTCCATTGAGCTCATTGCATGTAGATATATGGGTTTGGTTTGTGTACAATATCATTCAATGCACAGTTGGGAATCATATTTCTTTGCAGGGGTATTTGGCTAATGTCATGTCCATTGTCAGACCAAGGAGGTGAGTCCATGGGTTCCCTCTTTATAGAGTGGAGCAGATGATTCCTGAACTCGTAGTTCAGTTTGTTGTCTTGCAGCATGTAGCCTTTATGCTCCACAGTACCATTCCCATATACATTGCTGTCCATACAGTTTGCTCCCTGACTGCTACACAGAGGGTCTGAGTGAGGTATCCTATGATCCCTTTGAGCCCTGCTCCCCACTGGATATAAGTATTTGTGGTGTCCGTTGAGCGTTGGGCTCATGCTGGACTTGTTCCTTTGGCAGGTGGTGTATTGGTCGCAGTATTCAGCCTCTGACTTCACCTGTGGTTCTTCTGAGTAGCCCATGCTGTAGCGCTTCTCGTTCCCCACCCAGGCTCCGTTGTGGGGCATGCTGTAGATGTTGCAACCGTTCTCAGAGTCAGAGTCCTGCTCTGTCTTTATGGCTGTCTCAGGCAACACCATGCCATTGTAACAGTCAAGATGGTCGCCCATGTAGCTGTTGTCTGCCTTCATGCCGTCCTCACAGAAGCTCTCTACCTCTGGGCTATGGAGGCCTCCATACAGTTTGTTCTGAGAGGCGTCCTGTCTTTTAGCGTGATATCCTGGAGGCATCCTGTAAGCTCCAGACTTCCCCAGGTTGTTGTACTTGCCTTGTCTGCCTGGTATGTAGCTGCTGCTGGGGCCCTTTCTTATGGCGGACCCGGTGCGGATGTCCCATGAATGATTCACGCTCTGAGCTTTGGGCCCACCACCCATGGAAGACAGGCAGAAGTTGATGGGCTCCTCCTGGGTGTAGTAGCCATTGTTCCTATACCTGATGCTGTCTTTGGAGAGGGGTGTCCATGGGATGTAGTGGCAGGGGTCTCTGGTAGAGCTGCTGGACCAATTCAGAAGCAGTAAGTCACTGCTGTCACATGAACCTCTGGTGGAGCGATGCCTCTTGTCACTGTGGGAACACAAACAAAGAGATTACAGACAGCATTCCCTTAATTAGGAAAATGGCTAAGGAACATGTATCCATGGTCATGTATGCATTATATAATCTTCTAGTTGTGTACATTTACAGTATGAGGTAGTAATTTGACTGAATTCAGCATACCCAGTGATTGGATTCTGAAACTGATGCTGTAATAAACATGTGTCTTAAATTGTAAATTGATTGTAAACTAAATGGTGTACATGCCTGGCTGCTTCAAAAAGTGTTTCGTAAAACCATGATATAGACAGACACACAGTATTTAAGAAACAATGCTCACTGCTCAGCTCTCCCCATGCTCACCACTCCCACAGTACTGCTCACCTGTGCTTATCTGGTGTGGGGATGATGGGGCCCTTGTTCTTGCTCCTGATCGTCATGCTCTTCATCTTCAGCTCTGTGATGGAGGGCATCATGAGGGGCGCGGCCACACAGAACAGGGCCAGCTGGGGGGGCAGCAGCGCCCCGGAGTCTGTCTTCTTCTTCTGGCCTTGCAGGAACTTCAGACTGCCCTGGAACTGCATGCTCTGCCAAACATGAATCAATCAACTAATCAATCAATCAACCAATCAATCAACCAATCAATCAATCAATCAATCAAAGTGAACTATAAAGCCCTTTTTACGTCAACAGATATCTTCACAGTATTTGTGCTTTACAGTAACAGTAACCTAACCTAGACCCTCAAGGAGAAAGTGCACATACATTACTGAATAGACCGCTCACAAACCAAAACTGATTTCATACTGTGTGGAGCATAACGGCCAATGCCGTTTGTAAAATAGTGGATATTGTCAGGTATTTGTGCGAGCCGAGGTACTCACTCACCAGGAAGCCTGAGGTACTGTCCAGCAAGCAACGGACGCGGGAAATGAAACAGCGAGTGAGGAAAGAGGTGCGCTCTAGAGGAACACCGTCAGGCTCCTGGGCGTGGAAGAGACTGCTCATCACAAAGTCATCACCTACAGGACAGCCACAGCATTTCTGTTAGTACAACCTATGTAATAAATACCCTACTTTGTATTTGTTTTGGTTATCTAACCACCAATATTACAGTGAAGGGTTTTAGGATAGTATTGCAAAGTACAAATAAAATACAGTATCCTTTCTTTCTTTCTGTGTCTTGTATACAGTAACTAATGTACTAATCCATTTGTCCCTCTACAAAATGGTCATGAATGGAAACTAATGTAAATGACAATTTGCATGTGATGATGAGGGGCTTTCCTGCATCCTTTAGCAGTTCCACAGAGTGACAAAGGTTCTGCTGATGGTAATGATCAACACACCAGTTCCTGTGGCTGAGTGCTGGTCCAGGGAGGCCCCCTGGGGCCCGGGGTTCATGGCCCAGTGGAGTTGTCTTCTGAACTCATGCCGCTCCTCCACATGGATATAATCAAAAACATTCTGGTGCATCACATCCGTCTACGGAGGAGAAGAGGGAGAGGGGAGGAGACGGGGAGGAGAGGGGAGGAGACGGGGAGGAGCAGTGGTAAAGGAGGAACGAGTCATCAAACATTCAGCCCTCCAACCAATTAACCCCCACAGTTACCCGTGCATTGTGTTTGGTCAACGCAGTGACCTCCCCACTTAACCTGTGTCACGGTTGGGTGAAACACATCTATGGTCAGACGCCGTGGAGGCTTCTAGACAGACACCGCAAGTGTCAGCCTGCAGCGAGCCCACTGAGAACTTAACGCTTCTGTTTTTCAGTTTCCCACCACTGACCAGAAGGGTGTGGGAGGGAGGGAGGGCCTTCTGTGACTGACCGTCTCTTCACTCAGCATCTCTGCCCACCAGTTAGGTATACGTGGGAGATCTTGATTCTAAACATTGCATAAACCTGTTTTTCAAATAATTGTTTTTGTAGAAGAAAAGCTTCGATGTGAAAACAGAAAAATCAGAATGTATAAAGAGTTTGTAACTGTGCTATCATCATTACTGAGTGCATTCAGTCATTTCCAACTGCTTTGTTTAACTGTTTGCCAGTCAAAGATCTATAAATTATGACTTAAATCAATAAAACTGAGGAGTAAATAGTGAAAGCATTAAGTAATAGCTTGTATACAATGTGTATCAAAGCAGGGTAATTGGTGACAACAGTTGAATTGGTGAGTAATGAGTTATGACTCCCTGCAGTTTGCATGTATAATGTAGATCCCGGCCTCCCCTCTCCTCAGTCGGTGGGATGATGGGTGGCCCTCCTCGCTGCCTTGTTTGTGCTTTGCGTGACACCAGAGCAGCTTGCATGAGAACAGACGCAACACTATCCTGATGAAAAACCCGGCAACCCCAGCCCACACTCGTAATTCCTCTCTTTCTTCCATCTCAGCTATACCCTCTGTTCATAAAACGACTCCCATTAAAATATTCAACCTTCCCATAATATCCGCTTCTTTTTCATTCAACGCTTTGAACACTTGCCCTGTGAAGCGCCCCGCTTGTTGAACACACAGCAACACCATCTCAATTCCCATCAGAGGAATGATCAACTGTCTCTTTAGTCTCCTTCCCGTGTTAAAACCCCAGCTTTAATTAGGCCTAATAGAAAGCTATTCACTCAAAAAGGACAGTTACAAACTTGTAAAGTAAATTAATTAGAAAAGTTCCAGCTCTGTTTGCTTCTAGAACTAAAATATTGTCATTAAAATCCAGTGAATTACACAATTGGCTATTTTCAACTTTTGACATGGTTGGTCATATTAATCTTTTTCATACAACCACAGTTTGATTTCTGTTTTGTTTCATTTAATTACTAAAAGGGCATGGCCTTGTATTAAAAAAGAATTCTATGTACATTTTGTTTTGTTTTCTATTGTTGGTGGTTTACTATAAAACAGTTTGACAATGTTGTATAATGTTTCCTCAAAATGTAATTTTCTATGAAAGGCTTGTACAATGGTACTGTATTTCAACTACATTTATTACGGCTTGATTGATCATTGACCCTCAATAACAAAGTGAATTCTGATTTATCATGACAAGGTGTTATTAAAACATACCTGATGAAAGCCCAAGTAGTCAACAATGGAGGTGGAGGTGTAGAAGATCCACCCGTCTGTGCTCACCACCAAGGCAAACCCAGTCAAGGACTAGAAGAGACAAGAGACAGGCCCACATGTTAATACATAACACCATTAACAGTAATGTTAAATGTCTGAACATGAATTCAGGGTATCATCTCTTTTAATTGAATCAGAACATTTTCTGTATATTTGTCTTCTGTATTTCTTATACTTTTCCAAAACTTTCAGTATTACCAAAGTCAATGTTTTGTTTGCCTTAAAACTTGTCATTCATATTTGTCATTCATACTGTATGTGTGTACTAAGAACACACATACAGGGGACAAACTTCAGTTGCACTTGATTGATGAGTAGTTTGTTGATGAATGTTTTTGATAAAAAAAAATCACTATTTCCGATAATTAATGGACATCGGAATGAAACATACAAAATATTCTCTTCATGCCTCCTGATTTGAAGAAAAAAACGTGGAGAAAGGGAGGAAACAACACACAGAGTTCCTCATTGACTTCCCTGTGTTGGCTGGTGCTGGAGCTGTTGTGTTGGACATTATCATGACTCTGGCCTGCTCCTTGGCAGGCCCTGCCACCTCCGGTCTAATTCAAGTCATCCCAGGTCAGCTGGGCCCTCTTTACCCACTCTCTGGTGTGATACTGACCTAACCGTGTCCCCATTTTCATTCAGCAGCATCATAGTCGGCTGCTTTGGTGTCACGCTATTGTGGGAGGGGAGGGTGGGAGTTTGGGGAGGGCGGAGTTCGGGAGTTCGGGGAGGGCGGGGGTTTGGGGAGGATGGGTGTTCGGGGGAGGACGAATATTCGGGAAGGGGAGTGCGGGTATTCGGAAACAGGGAGGGCTGAGGGTTGGTCTTACTCATCAAGCAGCTCCACTTTTGTGCCACGATATCATCAAGACATGTTCTAAACCTCAATCCATGTGGCTAAGTTCAACTGTGTCCATTGTCATTCAACAATTTTATTTATTGTGTCTTTTAAAACCTCACCGGCTCCAGCAGCAGAGGTGACTGTTTTGGAGAGCCTGGCGTGCCCAAAGTAAAATGCCTCCCATTTAGGCCCAGAAAATGGGATATGCATATATTTAGTACCATTGGATAGGAAACACTCTGAATTTTCCAAAACTGTTAACCATTTGTCTGTGGGTCAATCAGAACGCATTTGGCAGGTAAAACCCTGAGGAATCTCTGTCCTGGAAAAAGTCATTCTGACACATTGCTCATTTTGGCACCCCTCCCTATTGAAAATGACCATATATAGGCATATGTTTGGAATGCAGGAAGCTTCCTTGTGATGTCACCAGCCTCTGGACAGTGTTTTCCTCCATTTTGGGTGAGTAATCGCAGAGAAAACGAGAATACCATGCGGTGTCCTCTTTGTGAAAACTAGTCACGAGCGCTGCGTAACGAAGTCACGGAGCTTCTGTTTTATCGTCGTTATTGATCAGTTTATATTCCGGCTGATTTATAATAGTAAATATACGTAAAGGTGTTGCTAAGGAAACATTTAAAACTAAGTTTGATTGTTTTTGGACAAGTTTATAGGTAACATTTGAACGAGTTGGCGCTGCTGCTTCAAAAGAGTAATGGAGGCTGTCGTTTTGCATGAACCAAATGGAGGATTTAAGGATAAAAGACGTTACTTTTTCTAACAAAAGAACCATGGATTGTCTTCGTTGGACACTTAGGAAGACCTCAGCAGAAGTTCTTCAACAGGTAATTACTTTGTTTTCGCTGTGAAATGTGTTATGTGTGTGCCATGATTGCTAATCGATACATGGCTATTGGAAAATATGTGAGGTGCTACCCTCAAACAAATGAATGTGCTGCTTTCGCCGTAAAGCCTTTTTGAAATCTGACAACGCTGTGATATTGCCTAGAAACAGAGCTTTTGATGAGTATGGAACACTTGTATATAGCTGGATGTTTAATAATTCAATTTTCGGATTTAAAATCTGGCGCTACAGGTTTTCGCTGGTAGTGTCGGGATGATCCCGCTAGCGACCCACTGGTATTTGAGTCGTTAAGAAAAAACACAGTCAGGGCAGACTGCTTTTAATTCTGTTTAATTAACATGTATTTATGGTTTGTTAGTCTTTAGCTAGTCTTCGCCAACTGGGCACAAGACTATGATGTCCCATTCTTTTCTGTTTTCCAGCCCTATCAGTACTCTCATCAGTGATCTCTTGGGAGGACAAACCACAACCTGACCCTTGTGCTCCACTCTGTCTCACCTCCAGTAAGAGGTCACTCTCCACCACGCTGCTGCTGGTCACCGGGGTCCCCATGGACAGGCTCTCTTTCCTGGTATCCTGGTGGTTCACAGGCGGCTCCATGATGTGCTTTCTGCATGGCTTCTCCTGGATGGCTGGATGAGAGAAAAAAGGACACAACTTTCAGGGGACTAACAGGTTTATTACTGTAGATGTGGAGTGTATGATAAGTAATCAGTCGATTAGGGTACATTTAAAGGTAACATTCTCCATTCCACAAGCACAATTATCTCACAGTTCAGATTTAAATTCAAACTGATATGAACTCATTACTGCAAGATGCACACACAGAGAGCGAGAGAGAGGCAGTACAGTACACACACACACTATAGTGATGTTCCTAAAGGGTTATGTTCCTAAAGGGTTAATATTTTCAGTTTATGAAGTATTTAACTTTCTTTACAGCATCATTTCCCATCTCCCTTTTTCTTCAAGCTATGATTAAATGGTGTGTGGACCCTACATTCTGTGTCCAGGGAGAGGCAGTGTTTACACCTGTCTCCCTGGGAACCACAGAGAGAGAGGCAGTACAGTACCAGGCTGCCCCTGATCCTGGTCCGCTCTGCTGCTTCCCTGTGCTGTGGCATCTTCCGGTCGGCCAGGGAGGGAGAGCACAGAGCAGATGTGACTGTGCCCCGAGTGCGTGTGAGAGTCCCTGCTGTCTGACAGCCTTCGCGTGTTCACAGCACAAAGATACAGTATATTCACCAGCGGCACGAGGGGGTCAGGGAGGAAAATGGTCGGGAAATTGGCCCTGAGCCACCTCATTAGCCTATTCCCACCCTCCTGGCTCCCTGGCTGCCCCCTCCATGACTCAACCAGGAAATCCAAGCCAGGATCACCAGAGGGAGGAAGGGAGAGGGATAGAGAGAGGGGGGGAGAGAGAAAAAGCGAGGGAGTAGGAGCTGGCTGGCTGAGGGGAGACTGTCACGCAACTAAAACGTCTGTCAATCTCCTCCATATCCCTAACAGTGGCCTGGTGCCTGTTCAAACCATTGCATGTAAGATGGCAAGCTACATTAGCCTAGAATTTCATAATACCTACAGCTGTTAAATATTGATGACTGCTAATTTACACAGAATTCTCTCCCAAACATTAGGCCCACAATGCAATTGAAACAACATACCTAGTAGATGGGATAAATAATGCATGCAGTTACATTTATATGCATAGTATTACATACAAACATACATTGTCAAGGTAATAACTAAGACTGTGTGAAATCCATGGCATTATTCCTTATGGAATTGTACAAACATGTCCTTAGGTTGGTATACCTTTTAGCATCAACAGTCTATACTGCATGCCATGACAACTGTAGTGGTGACAGCATGGATAACATTGAAATGCACTCTATCAATTGTATTATTTCCACTTTTACGAGTGAGCTAATGGAGACACCCACAAACACACATGCAAGCATGCAAACACATGCACGAACATGAGCAAACACACACACGCTTGGTGGCAGGCACACACACACACCTCTGGGGACGATATGAAAAAAAAAAAAAAAAAAATAGTAGTAATAGCAATCGTGCAAACAACTCCTCTTCCAGCCATTCCCTATTGGTCGGAAACAGCCAGCATATGCTTTGCTGGGAATTACTACTGACAACTTGGTATGTTTCATAGAAAGCACATTCCATATCATTCCCACTCACAATGGATGTTAATGCTCACTTACAACAAAGAGGTCACAACTTATATAAGGGCAATGACGAAGAGCACGCACATCTTTGCCCTTCCTAAGATAATGATACCACATACAGTACAAAGCATCTGAGCCTCATCTGGAAGAACCAGTGAAAACAAGAGAAAATTGTTTGCACAATATGTCCAGTTAGATTACCACTGCTTTGACATTTCCACATTCAGACAAACTGCTTGAACTGACCATAGGAACTCAATGGGAGAAGTGCCATTGCTACAGTCAATGATCATTACGCCTCAATCACAGTTGATCCAGTGAAATGTAAACACAAGCTTCCTTTAATACACTTGCCCTCAAACACACAATGAGTCATTCATATTTGCTTCTGTTGTCCTCACAGTCACAGCAAGGGCAAAGCATAAATCATTCAGATGACGTTGCAATCTTTAATCACGTTTACTGTACTCTTCCTTCAGAGGCTTGTGATGAGTATCTACTGTATCTGTTCTAGATATTGTTTTATTCAATAGGTTGTATGAGATGAACACTAAGCACTGCTTGTGACTGTATACAATAAGTATGATCAAATGGATAATATGGAGGGAGCGATGTTTGTCAAAGGTATACACACACATTGTTACATGAGATGGAGAGGAGCCATACTAGTTAACTAGGTATGCCCAAAATGGACCTATTACCATCAACTGAAGAGTACATGGTGTGCTCGCTAGTTCTTAATACACTGATGTATTTACAATGGAATCCTCTAAAGTGGCTCTGGTTCACAGCACCAATCCCGCACCAATCCCTCTTCATCAGGAGACTGAAGCTTTTGAAAGTACACCCAAATTGACTGTGACATTGAATCGCCTGCATGCTATTCTCTCTACTCCACGTAGTTTATTCTCTCTATAGCTCGTCTCATGGCGTGATTCAGCAGATAGAGTTGACTTCATCGGTCTGCCTGTGACACGGTATTTCTAATGAATGTTCCCCTCCACAGTCCATGGAAATCCGACTCATCTCAAGGATTCCTCATGGGATCGGTTGCAGGGCGAATCGGCACGCTAATCCAGGCCATGATTTCATTATCACGTGCTCTAGTTGGAGGTTTGGCTCTCCCTCATCAATACAAACGGCAGCTTTTCATCACGCAAGCCTGAAGGGGGGATCTGGGAGTGGTGCGTGGGGGTTGGGGTAGGAGGGGTGGGGTGGGGTTGCTGCTGGATGGATCCTAGCATCCACCACCACTACAAATCACCTCTGAGGCCCCAGAACATCCCACCCACCCAGTGATCAGGCAGAGGCAAAAGCATACACCTGCTAGAGAGAGAGGGAAGAAGGGATGTGTAGCTGTGGAGGGGGAAGGAACGACCGACTGGAGATAGTCAAGCAGTGGCGAGTGGCGAGCCAACAGTTACCTACCACTACTCACATCACCAGCCATTCCTTCTGTTCTGTGGGCACGAGCAGGCAACCACTGCTTAGGACTTCAGAATAGCGTGACATATACAGTACCAATCAAAAGTTTGGAGACACCTACTTAAACAAATCTAAATATATTTTATATTTGAGATTCTTCAAAGTAGCCACCCTTTGCCTTGATGACAGCTTTGCACACTCCTGGCATTCTCTCAACCAGCTTCACCTGGAATGCTTTTCCAACAGTATTGAAGGAGTTCCCACATATGCTGAGCACTTGTTGGCTGCTTTTCCTTGACTCCCCGGTCCAACTCATCCCAAACCATCTCAATTGGGTTGAGGTCGGGTGATTGTGGAGGCCAGGTCATCTGATGCAGCACTCCATCCATCTCCTTCTTGGTTAAATAGCCCTTACACAACCTGGAGGTGTATTGGGTCATTGTCCTGTTGAAAAAACAAATGATAGTCCCATTAAGCGCAAACCAGATGGGATGGCGTATCATTGCAGAATGCTGTTGTAGCCATGCTGGTTAAGTGTGCCTTGAATTCTAAATAAATAAGTGTCAACATCAATGCACCCCCACACCATCACACCTCCATGCTTCATGGTGAGAACCACACATGCGGAGATCACCCGTTCACGTACCTGCGTCTCACGAAGACACGGCGGTTGGAACCAAAAATCTCAAATTTGGACTCATCAGACCAAAGGACAGATTTCCACCGGTCTAATGTCCATTGCTCATGTTTCTTGGCCCAAGCAAGTCTCTTATTATTATTAGTGTCCTTTAGCAATGGTTTCCTTGCAGCAATTTGACCATGAAGGCCTGATTCACACAGTCTCCTCTGAACAGCTAATGTTGAGATGTGTCTTTTACTTGAACTCTGAAGCATTTTTGGCTGCAATTTCTGAGGCTGGTAACTCTAATGAACTTACCCTCTGCAGCAGAGGTAACTCTGGGTCTTCCTTTCCTGTGGTGGTCCACATGAGAGCCAGTTTCATCATAGCGCTTGATGGTTTTTGCGACTGCACTTTTAGAAATGGTCAAAGTTCTTCAAATGTTCCTGATTGACTGACCTTCATGTCTTAAAGTAATGATGGACTGTTGTTTCTCTTTGCTTTTTTGATCAGTTCTTGCAATAATATGGACTTGGTATTATACCAAATAGGGCTATATTCTGTATACCACCCCTACCTTGTCACAACACAACTGATTGGCTCAAATGCATTAAGAAGGAAAGAAATTCCACAAATGAACTTTTAACAAGGCACACCTGTTAATTGAAATACATTCCAGGTGACTACCTCATGAAGCTGGTTAAGAGCATGCCAAGAGTGTGCAAAGTTGTCATCAAGGCAAAGGGTGGCTACTTTGATGAATCTCAAATATAAAATATATTTTGATTTGTTTAACACTTTTTTGGTTACTACATGATTACATATGTGTTATTTCATAGTTTTGATGTCTTCACTATTATTCTACCATATAGAAAATAGTAAAAATAAAGAAAAACCCTGTAATGAGTAGGTGTGTCCAAACCTTTGACTGGTACTGTAAGTCAAACGACTGTAGCTAGCAATAGCATCCATGTTAATGTTGATGTGATGCTGCCTTGGAGGAAATAGCAGGAAAACTAATGATGCACTTGTGTTAGGAATCTCCAATATTAACACAGTCTTAAGACATACAGTATCTATGTCTGGATGTTCTACTCTTAGTTGCCAAAATGTCCCTCTGGTGACTATTGACATGGGGTGGTCACTGCTGCTACACTGGCAGACTCTCACCAGAAACAAAAGAGGACAAAGTCAATTGTCCACAGACCATAAAAATGAAAGGAATTGTTATTAGTGGACCAGACTTAATTCAGCTGAATGTTAACATGGTGAGACTGTTGAGGTCAAACTAGAAAATGTGAGAATACAAACAACCCATTTAAAGATGTTAAAAGCAAGCTTGGATCCCACAGTTTCTGTGCCAGGACTTGGTGACACACTGACTGTGTCTGAAAAACAATACCATCCTTTATATATGAACATTGAAGCGGTTGTAAGATTGTCTGAGTGGTTTGCTGAGTAGTAGAGGAATCCTATTGTCTACCATCAGACAACGGACCCCTCCCCACTAGCTTAAACTGTGTCATTGCTGAACTGAGCCAACACCCCAGAATACTTCAAAGCTACCTGGTGATATAAGAATAAGTGATTTTGTTCTATGGGAATAAGTCAAAGAGGAAAGGAATAGAGAGTGAAGAAGAAGAAAAAAAGATAGCAGGCCACATCATTGCATGACTATTGCCACTGCTGTAACAGTGTGAGAGAAACAGAAAAATGTGTGGGTGTGATTTCACCTGTTTTGTGTCAGCTGAGTAAATACTTCCTATCAAGAATGGGGAGGGGAACAGAAAATAACAGAGCAGGGAATTAGGAGGTAAAAGGAGGGGAAGAGAGTGTGAAGCTGTGGGATTCCCAAAGCGTGCCGTGTAAATCCTTCACCTGCACGGAATCCCAGGCGTTGCGTGAGGGGGGTTCTGGCGGCTCCCGCTCCTGCTCTCCTCCCGCCTGGCTGAGCGTGCTCTTTCAGTAACATCCCAACACTTTTCTGCGGTGTGCAGCATCATTCCGCAACAGGCCCTGACAGGGTCAATGAGGCCTGAACACTTCAGGTTAAAAGCCAGCGGTGTGACAGACCCAACAGTGTTCAGACGTTTTAATATGTCACCCTCACGGCACTCAATGCCTGTGCTGTGTTTCTGAGGATTTCACAGCAGACAATGGCTCATATACACACACATATACATACTGTAATTTACACGCAAGCCACTGACTGGAGCCAGTGCAGCTTTCACGTGCTTGACTGGAAAACACGGTGGGGAGAATTTTTTAATCTGCGGTCTAAAAGGAAAGCAGATGTCTGCTACTCCATGCATCGCCACGGAACAAATGAAAACAAAAGGTCCATAAACCAAGCTTCATTACTATAGGGGCGTGCTGCATATCCAAATACTGCATCTTTTTAAATAAAGAGTAAAATACAACAAGAATGTTTTCATTTATAGAGCCGTTGTTGTAATAGTGAGGACAGTTTAGCAACTGCCAAATAAAATTCCTACAGGTTATTGTAAAAATACTCAAAGAGGACCACTAAGTAATGTCGCTGAAGTGAAGAGTTGCATAGTTCGTTGTTCATTTCAACAATATCTCAATTTGTGGTTGAAAATAGTATTTTCTTCCCACAGAAAAAGGTTGGTTCCAAATACACATTCCTTTCTCATATACTGTATCTGGCCTGATGCAACACCTGTCCGACTCTGACATGATAGATATACCTACAGCATGAAAGCTACAAAACTTTGTCTTTATCTTTTGTTTTAGTAAAGAATGTATTGAAAAGGACCAACCCTCTCTCTTCCTGGGATACACTGCTGGGCTGTTGTTGATGTGAGAATACATGCTAGTCAAACCCAGACACTCCCCTGACAGACAGTCAACGTTACATTTACAACCAGATGTGTGTTTATGCAGGGGAAATAGTGTCGGCGGGAATGGAATGACAACACTGCCAAATGCTCTGGTTCATGATCTTTTTATAAAACAACATCTTTTTGTAATATTAAAAACATGCGAATTACAAACACCAATCTCAGATTTCAGGAACCATGGTGATTGGACTAACATTGACCATCATAATGACTCCTTACCTTCAAACTTTGAAGGGGGAAAAACTCTCAATTCTGGATTCAAGGCAATCATTTTAATCCACTGACAATGAATCAAGGAGAGGAATGGACACCTACCCCCAAAATAATACCTTTGTAGGTTTTGGAACAATTAGAGATCTAATTTGCTTATGTAATCAGATTTTGAGCTATAGCCAACCAACTATGAGTAGAATTACACAAATTATATACCCTCAATTCCATTCCACTTTCCGAATCAGTCATTAGAATTCCAAGCCAGCAGCCCTTTAAATTCCCCTCGCAGTTGTTCCATTAACTATTTATAATGCCATTGTTATAGGTTTTATGTTTGAGAGACAGCTATTTAGCCATAGAGCAGATTGCATAAAAGCCAAGTGACATCATGGGAGTCCTGAAGAAGAGCCGAAAATAATCTTATGACCAATCTTGGTTCATGTGATGTTCAAACATATGGTTGCCTGCATGCAAAATAAAACTGAGCACACAAAAAAGCAAGCCGGGGTGGAGTAGAATGTGTTTTCAATAAGTATTTGTCCCACCTTGCATTAAAGGCCCAATGCAGCAGTTTTTATCTCAATATGAAAAAAATCCTGGGTAAGTACCTTACTGTGATTGTTTTCAATTAAAATTGTCAAAAAGAAACAAACATAGTTTCTCAAGCAATTTTGCTTGGACTGTCTGGGACTGGTCTGAGTGGGGAGGGGGAAACTGAACTAACTGGTGATGTCACCAGGCAGGCCAAATCTCCATCCCACCCAAACAGGCTATAATTTCAGGCGGTCTTTTCAAACAGCTTTTATGCTAAAAGGGCATTATCATAATTTTCACAATTTCACAGTATTATTCCAACCTCTGTTGAGTGAAAAAAAAACAGCAGCGTTGCAGTTCTTGACACACTCAAACCGGTGCGCCTGGCACCTACTACCAAATCCCGTCCAAAGGCACTTACATTTTTTGTCTTGCCCGTTCACCCTCTGAATGGCACATATACACAATCCATGTCTAAATTGTCTCAAGGCTTAAAAATCTTTCTTTAACCTGTCTACTACCCTTCATCTACACTGATTGAAGTGGATTTAACAGGTGATATAAATAAGGGATCATAGCTTTCACCTAATCAATTTATGTCAGAAATAGCAGGTGCTCCTAATGTTTTGTACACTCAGTGTATATAAATCACAAGAAAATCACATTGTTGACTCCACTGGGCATTTAATCAAATCCAACATAAAGCCACTGACCTTTAAAGAGCGACTGCCCTGAAACCAACTAATCTCTTGAAAATGGCCTATGTGGCATCGAGTCAGAAACCTTTATTCTAGTATCAAATTTGACTAAAAAGTATAAATAAAATAATTTTTGGTATAAAGTCAGACTTGTCTAATACAGAGTTTGGAACCTCAGTGTGTCACAATGAGTAAATTAAGGATGGGTTTGGATTACAATAATGTCAACAAATCATGCCCCCTTTTGCCAAGCTCCACATGCAATTCGCACCTCCGCCCACTTTGCGTCCCTTCATTGAGTAGGGCTCTGTTGTTTCATCACCCCCAACGCATTCAAAGGTCACGGGCGTTTGAGACTGAAAACCCCTAGCTATACCACAGACTATCCATTATATTGACCAGATACTCAAGTGACCTCTCTAACAATGAAAACAAATGTCTTCAAAAACAGAAGGCAGGCAAGATCAGGTGGGGCAATTCTAGCCAATGAGAGGGAATATCAGTACACTTGTAACAACTTAAGCATTATGAAATGTCTATTTGATCAAATAAGCCACACGCAGAAAATAAGCCATTACATTTTTTGTTAACCAAATTCGACACTCACTGGGTCTTATTCACAAGGGTGCCCTGATTATAGCAACGCAACAATCAAACACAATATGAAACAAAACAGCAATAAAATGACAGCAAATTACCTTTGAATAGGTCAATAGCCTACAGATTAATATGAGCAAAATGCAATTGATGAATTTGTGTAAATATTCTAAACTAAGTGTTTTGCTAACTTTGAAATGTAGGAACATATCCATGTAGAATAAACAACCCTTTACATAATACCATAGAAGCAGTGCTCTACTAATATACTGCAGCAACGTGTACCTTTCATTGTCATTCCCAGCCAATACAGATACTGAGCCTATCGCCGTTTTGTCTGGTGGTAATGGGGCTACCTTTGCAAACATGTCAGAGTGGTGTCCCATATACAACAGGAGTTCCCTGATCCTGGTGCAGATACACAGGGTTTCTCCTACCCCATATTGACTAATACCATTCAACTGACCTTGTCACACTGTCTTGTCAGACCCAGTTGTAAGTATAAAACAGCAAGATTTGTCTCAAAATATTGTCATACAAACCAGTAAATGTAGACTAATAACAGTTACCCACGAGCACTTCTCTCTAAAACACATCTGCCAGTAGAGTAATGAGGTAGAGAAGTGAATGAGACAAGAGGAATATGCAGCTGCCAAGCATAAGCAATGCCATGACTAATGCATTCAGCCCAGAGTTTTTAATTCTTTCATTTCATTGGCTTGGAGCATGTATCCACCAGTACCACACAAAGCACAAAGGTCTGGGTGGCTATGGAGGGGGACTACGTATGCGGAATAATGACATCAAGGACACCAAATAAATCTATCAACCTTCTAAACTCGGACTTAACTACGCTATAAATGACATAGAAAGCTTTTAGGGAAGGTACAGTATAATAACTCACAGGGAAGTCAATGGAGCTTCCTGCTCCATACCACCTCTAGACTGGGTATGTGAATCAATCTTAACATCTGTAAAAACACATGTCCTGGTCTCTGTGTAGTGCTGTAAAGGCAATAAGGGTCACTCATTTCTGCAGGGCTGGTCTTCTACTCGTTGCACTGATCTACAGATCGTTTTCATAACCGTTTCTGAGGTCAGAACCCAGTCTGCTGCAGTCACGCAACTGCTCGGCTGGTGAGCTTAACTACACCACTACTACACGAAGAGCCTCTTAAAGAGACAGTGTGGCAATTTCCTAAGAGGCTAAAAGTCATTACTCAGTCACAATTAGTTACAGTACTTACCTGTATCAGGAGGGCTCTACTGTTACTAACACTGTGTGGTTTTCCTCCTCAATTGCTCTAAGATCACTGGGTTTTGTGAGGTAAATTGGATGAGAGGCAGGGAGGAGGTTTTCATTTCTAGGAATGATTTGCAGGTTAGTGTCTTTTGTCATGAATCTTGTTCTGGAGGCAGCTCTGCAGTGGTCACTAGCTGGCACAGACACAAAGTCGTAAAATCTGATTTTTAACCTACCCATAACCTTACTTTTTTTTCATTCATTTTTACAATATATCAAATTTTGACTTTGCAGCTGGCCCATATAGCGGAAATCACCCAGATCTGCCTACAGGACTAGACTCATCCAACTAAACGTCAACGTGCGACTGATTTCACCCTTGCTGATTGACATTACTGTGAGTAGCTACTACAGTAATGTGAATCTTCAGAGGGTCAGTGTAAGGTGCAGAGGAGAGGATAAATCACTGGGAATCTCAAGAAGAGTGGCGCAGCGGTCTAAGGCACTGCATCTCAGTGCTAGAGGTGTCACTACAGACCCTGGTTCGATTCCAGACTGTACCACAACATTGATTTGGAGTCCCATAGGGCGGTGCACAATTGACCCAGCGTCATCCGGGTTAGGGTTTGGCCGTCATTGTAAATAAGAATTTGTTCTTAACTGACTTGGCTAGTTAAATAAAAGGTTAAATAAAAATTTAAAAAATCCCCAAAATAAAGAGTAGCCTATACACACATCAGTAAAGTTACTTGAGGAGCCAAATCTAAATAAGACTACTTACTTTCACATCCATGTTGAAACTACATCATATTAAATTAAATCATTGTTATTTACACATTACCGTGTAAAGTACCATAATATACATACCTAACTTAAAACCTTAATTAACAAATTAATTAAACTCAATTGTTACTGCCTAAACCACTAATCCCCAGTCCGAGATCTTATCTTTCAGTTTTCAGGGGTTTGTTCACGTCTAGACATATGGTGCTGTCCCGCAGTCTGCAGATGGACAACGTATCTCTAGTAATGGTAGCTCTTCCAACACCAATTAGGTTACAGGCCAAAGTGACACCCAAGCTGATGGAAGCAATTGTGTGTCTGTCTCATGAGGGCGCCAGAGCTGGTGAGAAGTTTAGCTATTATCTTAGTTTTAACCCCTAGATTAAAAGAGAGGGGGCAATCATTAATAAACAGTCTGTGTTTTCTCATGGATCTGCGTGACCAGGGCTGTGTGTGCTAGCTATGTTGTGCCATGAGATCGTGTCTAGTGCATTGATGATCAATGACTGTGCTGCTATAGACAAAGCTTGGAGTGCGAGTTCACATGAAAATAGTTTGGTGACAATAGCCTTTGTGTGGGGATCAGAGATTACGTTCTTGAGTCGATCGAGTTTTATATGAAGTGACAAGCGGTAGAGTGACTAGTCCGAAGAGCAGTTGGATTTGTTGTTGTAGAACAGCATGTCCGTTTGTGTAGCACTAGAAGCCCTGAAGATGACCGTGCATGCTACTACTGTATACTACTACAGATGATTATCCACAGTTATCTTCACTTTTGAACATTTGTCTATTTGTCTGTTTCCGTGAACATACATTTGTTGTCTTGCAGCTGTCATTGTTATCATGCCAAAACGCATCACAATATCAGTGGTGAAAATGCTTGTTAAGAGGGTGTGACTAGAGATTAAGCTGATGGAATGTTTTTTATGATCTGATGTCACATTAAAAATCAGTTTAGACAAAAAAGTATTGTGTCAAATCAGTTAGCACTGCAGTCTCTGTGCAGTAAGACCAAGAGTAGTGCCCCTGCCTTATGACATATTGGGGTTACTACCTCACGCTATTGCATGCAGACAAATCAGTATATATTTTTGCTCCGTGAATGTCGCCTTTGAGCTGATTCAACACTTTAACCGATAATCTGGTGACTGAATATCAGTGAAAAGCAGTAAGCATACAAAAAAAGACATTCACTGGATCAAACATACTGTACATACTATATGATATCATATGACATCGGTAAAGAATGATATCAATCGTTTTTAATGATAATAATTATGATGTGGTACAAACAGAGCAAGCTAAATTAACTGTACCCTTTTTTCTAAAAACAAATGAAGTGAACAATAGCTTTCTGGATTAGTGAATTAACAAATGGGATTTGAGAAAATCTTTATGATCGTAAATTATTCTGGCCTGTATTAGAATCAGGAGTTAATTGCTTGGATCCATTGGAAGGAATGTTTCTGATCCTTATTGAAGAACAGTCTATTCAAACATGATGACAACAAACAAGGGGGAACTGGAATTTCCCCATTCTGCACGCAAGCTGAAGGGAATCTGCCAGAGAAGGTTTTGCAGCTGCCAAACAGCAGTGTAACACTCTGCCCTCCGAGGGCCAATTTCAAAATTATACTCAAAGCACCCAGTTAACATGGAGAAGGGAGAACTCAAGACCCCTTCTGTTTACTGGTTCCATTTTAGCTCCTTGATGATAAACACTACACGTAACTGGAATGGGAAATATGGAACTGTAACCAGACTGCAGTGTGAAACATCACAATTCAAAGCATTTGCAGCACTTACACCAAAAGGTTTTACATTCAAGTAATGCTTTCTCATTGGTACTTCATAATTTGGTAGGCCTTTGCCTCTCTTTGTACCAACTGTATAACATTTCAAAACCCTTCTCACTCATCACTCTCAACATCATTATATCAAACCTAGAACCTTTTCTGCATTTCCCTATGAAGACTATCACTCTGTACATACAGTGCGTTTCAGAAGAGCATTTAAAGGTTATGGACGATTACCCAGTCTACCTCTGTTGCTTTCACGTGGTCAAATCCACTCACCTGGCAGGGCCTCAAATACGTTAGCTCGGATTAGCTTCATTGTAATTACTTAATTTGGCCACATCTGGGATATAATTCCCCTGAAAGTCAGCTCTGATTCAACATTTTAGGTACAGTATATAATTATTATTTGATTTGATTATAACCAATTAAAATTGTGTTTACAATACGTGATAGATCACAAACAAAATCAGAAAATAATCACATTTGAAATCCGTCGTTCACATTCACACACAGCATCCTCCTCGTGTCATGTGAAGTCATCAGATTCCGACCAAGCAAAGCTGATCTATAAAACCCAACATTGTGGCATAGTGCACTTGATACATACCTTTCTTTCTTGTGCATTACAATGAGCCCTGAGGGCGGCCCCGGGGCCTTGCCAGGGAGCAGTCACACGATGTACTCGGGAGTAAGTGGAGCATTCATTAACTCTCTGATCTGACTATGCCTTCCCTGACACTTTCACTAGTGCACAATTACTCCCTCATGTGCTGAAGCACATCACAGCTTCCTAATATCTTCCATGATCTTTCCCCCGTTACTCTGTATTCCTCAGAAATACACTGTATTGACGGCTCATAGAAATCAAACAGGCTAGTAAGCCGGCGCCGTCAAGACGCTCAGCATACATTAAGCTTCAGGTAACACTTTAGGTACAGGCAGCATGGAAAATGACATGATTTCTATGGACTTTTGGGGATTCTTATGAATACATCACATCCTTTTCTTGTCTGATCACTTCAAAGAGAAGCCTTTTCATGATGAATGTGCAACAGGCAGTATCAGAACCATGGTATTATTTACTATTGACACTGTGATCCTACCTGCAAGGACACATACCTGAAACCATAGTGAGCTGTGTAGTTTGTACTAGTTCTATCATTTTATATTGAAGTTTTAGTCATTTAGCAGGCGCACTTATCCAGAGCGACTTACAGGAGCATTTAGGGTTAGGTGCCATGCGCAAGGGCACACCCCATGCTCAGGGATTCAAACCAGTGACCTTTCGGTTACTGGCCCAATGCTCTTAACCGCTAGGCTATCTGCCACCCCATCACTTTACCTGCCCTTTTATAACTGAGCTCACTGCAATGAAGTGAAGTGCATGCCTCAATCCTATTAACCACTCTGTGAGTTTATTGCGATCAGCAGTGAAGACTGTACAAGAGTCCGTGATATCTAAATGGGCCTGATGAACGGAACCTGGCAAGGGGAACCACAGCTGCTGACAAAAAGGAGGAACAGTACATGGCACAACTTGTACTGCACACGGCCATACGGGTTTACAGCTTTATTATGCTCCTGTGTGGCTAAGTTGGTAGAGCATGGCGCTTACAACGATTCCCGCTGGAACCACCCATACATAAAAATGTATGCACACATGACTAAGTCGCTTTGGATAAAAGTGTCTGCTAAATGGCATATATTTAAGCAATAAGGCCCGAGGGGGTGTAGTATATGGCCAATATACCACGGCTAAGGGCTGTTCTTATGCACGAAGCAATGCGGAGTGCCTGGATACAGCCCTTAGCCGTGGTATATTGGCCATATAACACAAACCCCCGAGGTGCATTATTGCTATTATAAACTGGTTACCAACGTAATTTGAGCAGTAAAAATAAATGTTTCGTCATTCTCGTGGAATACAGTACAACGGCTGTCAGCCAATCAGTAGTCAGTTTATAATATATGATATATCCTTATACAGTATCCTTAAAAAGAACAGCATCGATCCTCCTTACTCACACACTGTGTCAGCTGAATGAGATACGTCATCAATTCACAAATGTACTTAAATAGCACACAAAATGAGAGATGACTGAAAAACAAGAAAAAACACAGTTCTGGCACACATCCCGTGTTAGTGGTGTAACAGCTACAGAATTCTCTCAGGCTGTAGCTGTAAATAACATCTGCTCTAAACTTGAAGGTTTGTAGGGTAATGAAAACCCCTAAAAAACAACCACCTGTTGAAACTGGAATATGTTCTTGTGTTTGAGGGTCAAATCTTAACCAATACTTGTAGTGCTTAATTTAGTCTTATCCAGGGGTCATAAAATCTGACTTGGTGATCAACTCGGGGGAGTTGAGTTCTGGGTGATCAAATTTGAGCGTAATTGTGCCCGACAACAGTCCAACAATAGTGTTGGGACAACAAAGGATTTCGTTCTGCTGCATGCTGTGCTCTCAGCTTGCCCTTGTTGGACCAAAATATTTGGTGGTTTGGGGTATGCCACTCACGCCTTTTGTTGTGCAGTGCCAATCTATGCAATTATTGACGTGAGACTATTCATGCAAAGATACCCACCAGCTCCAGCATGGCCACAGAAAGAGACAAGCATATTACATCCCTAATGAGGGAAAATGCTTTAATATTTTTTTTCGGTTGTGCTGTAACTGTAGATGGGAGATTTCAATTGGACAATACAATTACTTTAAGTTTGTAGCTATTGATATTAGTGAAAAGAGCAGAGCTACTAATTTCCTTCATGAGACAGCATATTTTTCCTTTCGTTATTCAAAACAGGTAAGCTACCTCCAGCATGAGCTTTGCCTTTGATGCAATTCAAAGCTATAAATATTTACAGTATATTGCAAAGAAGACATACATAGCTGATGGCTGACACCTCATTTGACATGTGGCCAATTAAGTCAAAACCTTTTCTGAATAAGATAATCAAATTAAGTTAACACATGTAGCAACACCACCTTGACCTAACATATTTAATTACAGAAGGGACTGGAAATGTTGTCTAAAATGTTGTCATCAATAATGTTAACAGAGTTATAGCTTCATGGCAGGGAAGCAGCGCTAGGGTAAAATAAGTGTGGCAGCACAGTGCATGTGATGCAACTCAAGTGTACAACCCAATATTTTTATTATAAAAACAAATAAACTTTGTAAGGTCGTGATAATGAATTGCACAGTACTGTATGCATATGATATAGAATATATACTAGTGCACCATATAGTGTGACATCTAACATACAACAGATCCTGCAGTAAAAATAAATCATTTGCATACTACAGTATAGGTTGTAATCTTAGCATTCAGGGCCAAATCCTGCATGCTCGCTGTCACGATAAGGTGTAACTGCTGTCACAAGAGACTGTATAGGGTGTAACTGCACCACATGGGGACGCTGTGCTGTCCGTACCTTGAAAGAAGCTTTTGACCCGGAGGTAGCTGACGCTGAGGCGCAGCACTGAGAGCTTGTCCAGTTTGGAGATGATGTCTGGGGTGAAGGGTAGGAGACTGGCCAGCCGGTCCAGCTCTGCATTCAGACGGTCACGGTGCCTCTTAGACGGGTTGGTCTTCAGGCTTGCCGCTGGCTGTTTTCTGTCAGATATAGAGCCAAATAATTTAGCAATGTTAATTGATGTTATGAAAAAGTAACAATCTAGGAAGTATTAGATCAATCTCTTGAGGCCAAAAATACAGTGCTATTGCCCCAATGATGACTGGTTTATTCAATTAGCAAGCATGCATTAATGGCATTTCAATCCCATTTTGTCTCCCCGGGTATATTCATCAATATTTATTGGAACCTGTATCATGTCTAAGGGGATATTTTGAGAAAGGTCAGGGGTGGTCTGTGGGGTCTGAGAAACAGTAAATTCCTTGAGTAAAAAGTAAACAAAACAATAATGACTAAATAATGAAGAGGGAAAGCCTCTGTAGGTGTAGCAGGTCCCTCAACAGAATAATGCTGATGAGAAAAATGTTCACAGTTGAACATTAACTATATCAAATATACTGGTATAACAGGTGTACTGTACCAAATCTTACTCTCCAATGTCATAACAATGTAAATACATGGTATTAGCACAACTTAATTCAAAGTGTAACCAAATACCCTTGGAAATAAACACATAACAATTAATGATTTGGGTTTGATGCAACCCTAGTACAATATGCTCCGTTTAAATTGTAGCCCGTTTGAACATAAATTATTTTTGTCAATTAATTTACAAATGTGTGGAATATCCATCAATATCCATTAAACAAGGTTATTGTCATTATAGAATATATTTTAGTTTGCACATGTAACCAACAGGTATGCATTTCATGTGAGATTAACTACTAAAATCAAATAGATTCTAATAACTCATGACTGTTATTGTGTTTTCATGTGTTGCTGCCATGCTGTGTCGTCGTCTTAGGTCTCTCTTTATGTAGTGTTATGTTCTATATTTTTAATCCCAACCCCCATCCCCACAGGAGGCCTTTTGCCTTCTGGTAGGCCTTCATTGGAAATAAGAATTTGTTCTTAACTGACTTGCCTAGTTAAATAGAATTTAAAAAAATATTGAATGTAACTAGTCACTTTTGTACCACTTTTGCACATAATTCATAATAATTCATTCATGATCAGTAGTGTGCAACAGATGAGAAATAGATGGTTGCATTATTCCAATGATATAGCTTGATAAGTTCGGTCAATGATTTAATTGATCAAATAAAAAAAAACATTCAATACATAAGTGACAATATCTGGTAGTGGTACTCAACTGTTTTTGGATGGGCTTCCTTCTCTTCCTCCCGGCATATAAGCAGTCCCCAGGTGGAATCATCATCTGAGTCAATTAACATGAATGCATTACGGTCTCAAGAAGACAAAACGTACACAAGGGCATATTATGATAAAGAGGTCGAGAATTAAAATATAATTCTATAAGTCCCCTTCAAGCTACAATAGTGATTTTGTTTAATATTTATTAATTCATCTATCACAATAAACGATGGCAAGAGCTGCCACAATGAAAAAACGAATTTAGCATCCCCGTTATTTAACTATACCCGCATCAACCTGCGCACCTTTGTTTTCATTCCGGGACCAATGGCACAATAGCGTGGAAAAGTGTAATATGTAGTAGCCTAAGCGCTGGCATAGTAAACCATCGATTCAGGGGAAATTAATATTGTTGATCACATTTTTATTAACACATCTACTAGCTTACACATTGTATTCAAATGTAACAACTCACCTAAAGGCTGTTCCAATCAATTTGCAAATCAAAGTTAATAGGCAGTCATCAACCGTCTAGAGCCCCGTAAATGTACAATTTGTGAATAAAGTTTGAAAAAACCTAAACTATTGAATACAATACAGCTCTCAGTAAATGTGCTTTATCAGTCGACGGTCTTCTTGTCAGGGATGTGGTTGATGTTATATACCCGATTGGGTGGCGTTAAATTCCACGTAGGCTATATCAGGTGGCGGATTTATCCCAATGACCTGGCATGCCCTTCGCACGCAACTCTCCGGGATGCTCTTCAGGACGGTGACCCACACGCAGTTTCGCACTTTTCAGAGCCGAAGCCAGTGAGCGAGGGTCTATTTATCGATATTTAATATTTCCATATAATGGAATACGTTCACGAAATAGTATTATGGGTTATATCCACTATTAGCATTCATTTGACTTTTGGAAAGGGAGAGGAATGAAAGTGACAACATTTTCATGTTCTCACAAAAAATATATTACTAACTTTCCTACGTAGAGAAAGGTACAAGACGCCGAATTAAAAACAGGGTGAGTAGCCAATTCTTCTGGAATAAATATGTACAAATTGTCATTGGATGTGCTACTGTAGCCCAAGAATGTACTAAAGGAGAATATAGATTCTATGTATGGGCTAGTGCTATTGCAGCCTATGTAAACGAACTTCTGTTAAACATAACTTAATAAAATAGTGTCTGTGTGCGTCTAGGCTATGCTAAAGTCTATTCAATATATTGCATTGTCGAGATCCAACGAGGGGGATAGGATATGCATAATTCAACACTGCACAATTGTCCCCAGAATTAGAGTCACTGGGTTCTAAATATAACAAATCCTTCCAAAAAATAAAATAAAATATTATTCAGTGTATAATATTCTGTTATCAATAAGAACAAAATAGAATTTTGTAGGTGTACTTCTTTAGAACCAATGGCAGTTAATATCAGAAACAAAATGCTAATATTCTTGCATATAATAAAACCACTCCCCTCAATGTCCCACTGACATGAGCATGAACCATTGGCCTGAACTCTGGGCCACCTGCACAATGATAGGGGAAAGTGCACCATTTTGTGACCACAACACATTGCAAAAAATATATTTATTGAAATGCATAGACATGAGCAGTATGACAAGTGTTAATGTTTTTTTAGAGACAGTACATTGATAGTCAATAGCAACATGCCAGCAAAACAAGTTGACAGTGGGCTACTGTAGCTGCAATCACAAATTCCTTACAGATAAGCCTGCATTCAATCACTTCCACAATATCTATGGCTGAGGTGGACCCTACCTAATCTTCCAGGATGTAATTGGGGTTGACCACTAAGAAGGGGTCCTCTTCGATCACAGGCTCCTCTCCCTCATCACCAACTTTCTTCAGCCCAGTCTTCGTTAACTCTATGATAATGTGGTCCTGAAATGAACACAATACAGAGCATGTCACTCACCAGTTTTACAAAACACACTGCTTTGTTGTCAGATCAAAATCATAAATGTTCTTCAAACAGTCAAATATTTGATGGTCTTGGTGTGTCTTGTTTTCCAATGCTTTACTTACGTAATGGATTAGTCTGTGAAGCACTTTCTCTATAAGATTCTTCTTGGCAACCAGCTCAGATTCTGACTCTATCTCACTCTCCATTTCTTTCAGGTACCAGTTAATCAGCTCGCTCTTCTTCAGTGAGGACTCTTCGTCAACTGTAAGAATTAAACATTTGTTAAACGTTGGCAAAACTAGTATCTTTAAATCATTAGTTCAAAAAAAAAACTTTGCAAAGTAATGTTTCAGTTTGTTAAAATGGAGAATCTGCAGTTGCTACATCTATTTTTTGATGTAACTTTATGATATATATACACACACACACACACACACACACACCCCGTTGATTCTTGAAGTATATAACTTAGAAATGCCTCATGAGCCTAGTTCAGCTGTCACCCCATCAGAACCCAAAATATAAGCTTGTTTTACTCCAATATTTGTAACATATTGGAGTAGACAAACACTGTATATCCTCAAAACCTTCTTAATCTATATTTTTTCTATCTATATATAATTTCTTCTTAATCTTGGTTGGTCAGTCCTTGCATCCATAGCTGTTTCTATGAATTTGAGTGGTTACATTTCTCCAGGCCCATCCCTCAGCATTTTACCAAAATGGTGGCAGGACGGAGCGGTGTTATTGTTTCAACTGTAGATGGCCCATTTAAGCTCTTACTATCTTCCATCTTCTGCATGTGCAAAACAATGAGGTTGGAGACCCTTCTGTACTCAGCAAAGGTCATCTTGAGGGCAGGCTTGGCAGTGCTGGTCTTCACCGGTCTGCCTGCCCCATGCTC
The DNA here is from genome assembly GCA_030435695.1 of Brachymystax lenok tsinlingensis. Classification (NCBI taxonomy): domain Eukaryota; kingdom Metazoa; phylum Chordata; class Actinopteri; order Salmoniformes; family Salmonidae; genus Brachymystax; species Brachymystax lenok. The sequence continues at coordinate 23,944,666 of CM059788.1, read as the reverse complement.
TGTGTCCATAGCCTCCTCTGCATGATTGCCATTCGTGCCCAACATGTCATTCTGATCTGGAGAGTGAGGGTGGCAATTTAATGTTTACGTGTATCACTTTCAATAAATATATTATTGCGCAAAGGTGAACGTTTCTTACCATTCATTTCCCCATTGTCTTGTTCCTGGTCGAAGTTTATGTCTGGGGAGTCGACGCGGATGACAGACTTATTCAATAGCCGGAAGGCCTCCTTAACGTGTTTGGGATGCACCTTTAAATAAGTAAAAACAAAAAAGGTTAAGATGTGTGTTGTACAGCCAATTTAACTCTTCAGATATCAGGCAAGCTTATTCATTACATGAGCAAAATTGCTGAACCACCTCTGTTACACAAAACCATAATTATTAGCTTTTTACAAGTAATGAAGACATGTATTCTACAATGTATAGGGGCCTATACATATGGGGATGTATACTTCAGTAGTAGTTCTGTGACCAACCTCATCTGAGCAGTAGAGCCTGGCCATGCCCTCAGACAGTCGGAGCATGCTCTCTAGCTGCCTGACGGTGATACGCCAGGCTGACTTGGTGCTGCCGCTGCTGTCCCGCTGACGCAGACGCTTGTACTGGTCCACCACAAACTCCTTTGCCTCTGCTGTGATCTGGGGTCAAAGTGCACCACATCAACAACAGGGAACAGAAAGCATGTTACGGTAGGTAGGTCTTACTGAACACTGAATCTAAGCAGCCCAACACGAGGAACACCAATGCAACACCAAGGGAAATTACTACCTTTGGTTTAAACTGCCGAGCAAACAGTATGTATCTCTGGATCTCATCAGTGGCGTAGACTCGCTCCACAGACTCCATGTTTCTAAAGTGCAGGTCTACGATACGCCTGGCTATGGCATAATCTGTCACCTAGACAACAAGTCAAAGGTGAAAATGCAAAATGTGTCAAGTTTCCAAAACACACATTTCTATTCAATATGGGCTTACTGAAGGAGTTGAAAAAGTTAGTGAAACCTTCCATTTTCCCTCTTACCTCATTGCACTCATCAATCAGAATGAAGAAGAGGTCAAATCTGGACATGATGGGTGCTGACATGTTGACGTTCTGTTTCAGAGACTTAGAGCGGTTGTATCTCCCGTCGATGGGGTTGGCAGCTGCCAGGATGGAGGTGCGAGCATTCAGAGTGGCCTGAACACAATACAGTCAAATGGCTCACAACTCAAACCACTGATACTCCCTCTGCATTGAGTAGTAATACATCTTGTTGAATTATAACAGGGAAATAAATTGTGTGTACATCTACAGCTCTATTCCCACATAGCACACCTTCACTCCAGCCTTAGTGATGGAGATGGTCTGCTGTTCCATGGCCTCATGAATGGCTACCTGGTCTTTCAGGTCCATCTTGTCAAACTCATCAATGCAACAGACTCCCTGTGGATGGTGATAAAGAACAGGACAAAGTTAAATCAAAGCGCACAGTGCCCCCCAGAGGACATGTGAACGAACTGAAATGCATAAAATGACTGTCCCGTACTAGAACACAATGCTTACGTTATCCGCCAACATGAGGGCCCCAGCCTCGATGACAAACTCATGGGACTCCTCATCTTTCACTACAGCTGCCGTCAACCCGGCCGCGCTGCTGGCTTTCCCACTGGTGTAGACTGCCCTGGGCACAAAGTCCTCCACGTGTCTGAGGTAGGGCATACCACACATCCATCAGAGTTAAACATCAACCTTTACCCTCAAAACAACCACACCACTCCTGCTTCCATCATGTAGTAGGCTACATTGCTATGAGGAATAATGAGACCTCCAGAGACAAGCAACAACACAGTTAAACCAGTTTGAAAAAAAAACTTTAAGTTAAATTTCAAATACAACATATGTAGGTTATACAAATAGGATAGTGCTTGGTGATTTACTTTAAGAACTGGCTCTTGGAGGTACTGGGGTCCCCAACGATGCAAACATTAATATCCCCCCTCAGAGATGTGCCCTCCATGGTCGTCTTGCCAACACCGCCAAAGAGCATCAATAGGATTCCACGCTTTATCTCATTATTCCCTGAAATATTTCTCAGTTTAGGCAGTGCATTTCAAAAACAGATGTTTTAACAGTTTACATGACAAATCTATTCAATTTCCACACCATGGATAGTGGGGAAGAGGCTGGTGCAGAGGTTGTGGTAGAGGTTCTTGTCCTGACTCATCTCAAACACCTTCTCCCACTCCTGAACAGTCATCTGGTTCTTCACACTCTCTGCAGTCTGGTCTTCCTGGCGGAGATCTTTACCACCAAACTACACACAGGAACACAGTTCAGTGGTTCACTATACATAGTCTCTAGATCCATGTCCCTCGCTAGAGGTATCCAACTTGAAGGATCTTCCCATTTTAACATTTTAAATAAATGTTTAACTAATGGACGAACCTGAGGGTTAGTAGGGGCCACGTAGCAGGCTAGGAAGGCCAGTCTGTAGGAGAGATCCCTGACACCTAGAGCCTTCAGTCCCTGGATCCCATCTGCATCAAAGCCCTGCCTCCCCCCAGTCACTCTGCTGCTGGTCTCTGCCCTGGTGCCTGCAGTGCATACATGGAGAAAGTACAGGGGAGAATGTTACTATTATGCTCCATTGCAATGGTTTTTATTCAGGGTCAGGTATGACTTTGACCCTCAGAAGGCCATCTTGTGTGTATGAAAAGGCATGGTGTGTTTGGGGAATTTCCTCACCTGACACAGCCAGGGCAGCGACGTCTGGTACGACGATCAGTGTGCCGGTGAAGTCACAGCGGTCCCCTGCCTGAGCCATCTCCACAGCCTCTGCCCTCAGGATCACCTCCACACTGCGGGGGATGGAGCCACGAGGCAGCTCCGCCTGGGTCTCCTGGATGCGCACCTATATGAACACACATGCATACACGACCAGAGACCTGATATATTATGCTATGATTGTCTGCTGGAGGGTCAATCTGGCCTGGTGGACTCATGCAGTCCAACCTCTTCGTACCTTCTGAAAGTCCACAAAACGGGACTTGTTGGGGTCCAGCATGAAGTGACGTCGATTGGCACAGACTGGGTTCTTACAAATGTTGGGCTGGGTGTACTTAAACTGCTGCTCAACATCTTTCATAACCGACTGGCAGTCCAGACACAGGAAGGTACCACTGACCAGCTCAGGGTGCACTGGGTGTGTCCTCACCACCTGGCCACTGATACGCAGTAGGGACCCGATCCGGGCCGTGGAGAGCTCTCGGATCCTGTCAAGAGACAGTACAATCAACTTAACACTCAAGGCAAGTAATAATCTCATTAAGTGTAATGTATTCAGAGAGATCTGGCTCAGTAGGTTGATCATTACTTTTGTCTTGATGGAAAGTCAGAGAAGGCCACATAGAACTCTTTGGCTACTGGCATGTTCCCATGATCTCTTGCAAAGTAGCGCACTGCTCTGCATAGGAATGGGTATACCCTGTGGATGACAAAACATGGACAAGTAGCAGGTAGCCTAGTGGTTAGACTGTTGGGCCTGTAACTGAAAGGGTCGCTGGTTCGAATAACCGAGCCAACAAGGTGAAAATTATGTCTATGTGCCCTTGACCAAGGCACTTAACCTTAATTTTCTCCAGGGCACACTACTATGGCGGACACTGTAAAAAAAACACATTTTGCTGCACCTATCTGGTGTGTGAAAATGAAACATCAAATGTATTCCCTTGAACGGACAAAATTGAAATGTTCAGTAACTTGCTGGTTCAATGGAGAATTAGAATGAGTTTTTTGACCGGGCCTACCAAATTAGAATTTCAATTACCTGTAATACTCCTCCTGAATGGTGGTAGCTAGTTGCTGATTGAAGTGCTCAATGTTGGTGAAGTTTACAGTCAGTGTGTTTCTCTCTGGTCGAATGAGCTCCTCAGCATCAGGTAGATACAAAAGCTCCCCGTTTGTGTCCTGAAACCTGTGTGTAAAAGTGAGGGGTGAGTTTACGCATTGATTATCACTGGTATTAAGCACTATTATTGGGCTCGTCCAAACAACTTACTCCTCCAAGAACTCAAGAAATAACTTCTGACATTTTTCTGAAAGGTCATCTTTTACTGAAACTCTTGCAGCGCTGGCCTCAGCTGCAGGCTCCATTCTGAAAAATTATGACAGTTCTATTGATGGTAAGAGGGAACTTCGCTTGCCAACCTCACCTGCAAGCTGATGGATAGACAATGCACACAGGTGTGCCATCGAGTATAATTAGCATTTAGCTCCACCCACACCTGCACCTCTTGAGGAGAAAAAACTAAAGCTGCGTTCACACAGGCAGCCCAATTCTGATCTTTTTTCACTGATTGATCTTTTCATATCAGAAGTTTTTCAGAGCTGATCTGATTGGTCAAAAGACCAATTAGTGAAAATAATATGAAAATTGGGCTGCCTGTCTAAAGCCTTGTTCACACTGGCAGATTGAAGTGACTCAAATACTATTTTCCCATAAGAAAAATTATATAATAATAATTCATTCAACTTCTATAGAGCTTTTCATTACAGTGCTTGAAAAAGCAAAACAAACAAGAATCAAACAATTACGATTTTCAGACAGAGTTAAAAGTTTTGAGTATTTCAAGCCTCCAACAGATGGAGCGACAGTCAATACTGACAAATACATTATTTTAACTTGTACATGTATTTACGTGTATGTAAATTACAGATATTTAAATATATGTTTGAGCCTTGTGTACAATGCCATCAGAAACTATTCACAACCCTTGGCTTTTTCCACATTTTGTTATGTTACAGCCTGAATTGGATTACATTTAGATTTTGTGTCACTGGCCTACACACAATACCCCATAATGTCAAAGTGGAACTATGTTCAGACATTTTTACAAATTAATAAAAAATGAAAAGCTGAAATGTCTTCAGTCAATAAGTATTCAACCCCTTTGTTATGGCAAGCCTAAAATTCATTAGTAAACATTTGCTTAACAAGTCACATAAGTGCACTCACTCTGTGTGCAATAGTGTTTATTAACATGATTTTTAAATGGCTACGTCATCTCTGTACCCAAAGCACACGATTATATGTAAGGTCCCTCACTCGAGAAGTGAATTTCAAACACAGATTCAACCACAAAGACCAGGGAGGTTTTGCAATGCTTTGCAAAGGGCACCTACTGGTAGATGGGTAAAAATAAAAAAAGCAGACATTGAATATCCCTTTGAGAATGGTGAAGTTATTATTTACACATTGGATGGTGTATCAATACACCCAGCCACTACAAAGATACAGGCATCCATCCTAACTCAGTTGCCAGAGGGGAAGGAAACAGGTCAGGGAGTTCACCATGAGGCAGTTACAAAGTTTAATGGCTGTGAGAGGAGAAAACTGAGGATTGATCAACAACATTGTATAATTGACAAAATAGAAATGCTACATGCAACAATTTCAAGTTATGGTTCATATAAGAAAATCAGTCAATTGAAATAAATTCCTTAGGCCATAATCTATGGATTTCACATTACTGGGAATACAGATATGCATCTGTTGGTCACAGATTCGGAAAGTATTCAGACCCCTTCACTTTTTCAAATTTTTGTTACATTACAACTGTCGTGACTTTACTTTCATTCATCTGATGACTGTTATTTATTTAATCCACAAACTATGTTTAATTGTTACCTGATTAAATTAATCATGTAACAATCAACTCATTAGGAATTTGGGGCACCACGGAAGAGGTTGTTTAAAGAATTAAACTCTAAAGGTCTTTACCTATCACATCCATAAAACAGTCAACGTATTAATCATTACCTCATATCATATCATTCCGAACAGTTGTAACCGTCTTGGATCTGAAAAATCCCCAGTCTCACTCATAATTCAGTATTACACAAATTGGTTTAATTATTTATTTACTAGCTAACGAAATAATAACACAGAATAAACACACACGCTTACTACATGAGACAAAGGTCCCTAGCGGATTGACACAATATAGCATTTTAACCAACGACCTAGAGAGAGAGAGAGAAGATACATTCTATAACTATTCTCCCATTAATCATATACTTTGCACACAAACCGTTTGGAATAAGAAATCATGAATGTACAGTGGGGAAAAAAAGTATTTAGTCAGCCACCAATTGTGCAAGTTCTCTCACTTAAAAAGATGAGAGAGGCCTGTAATTTTCATCATAGGTACACTTCAACTATGACAGACAAAATGAGGAAAAGAAATCCAGAAAATCACATTGTAGGATTTTTTATGAATTTATTTGCAAATTATGGTGGAAAATAAGTATTTGGTCAATAACAAAAGTTTATCTCAATACTTTGTTATATACCCTTTGTTGGCAATGACAGAGGTCAAATGTTTTCTGTAAGTCTTCACAAGGTTTTCACACACTGTTGCTGGTATTTTGGCCCATTCCTCCATGCAGATCTCCTCTAGAGCAGTGATGTTTTGGGGCTGTCGCTGGGCAACACGGACTTTCAACTCCCTCCAAAGATTTTCTATGGGGTTGAGATCTGGAGACTGGCTAGGCCACTCCAGGACCTTGAAAGGCTTCTTACGAAGCCACTCCTTCTTTGCCCGGGCGGTGTGTTTGGGGTCATTGTCATGCTGAAAGACCCAGCCACGTTTCATCTTCAATGCCCTTGCTGATGGAAGGAGGTTTTCACTCAAAATCTCACGATACATGGCCCCATTCATTCTTTCCTTTACACGGATCAGTCGTCCTGGTCCCTTTGCAGAAAAACAGCCCCAAAGCATGATGTTTCCACCCCCATGCTTCACAGTAGGTATGGTGTTCTTTGGATGCAACTCAGCATTCTTTGTCCTCCAAACACGACGAGTTGAGTTTTTACCAAAAAGTTCTATTTTGGTTTCATCTGACCATATGACATTCTCCCAATCCTCATCTGGATCATCCAAATGCTCTCTAGCAAACTTTAGACGAAATTACAGGCCTCTCTCATCTTTTTAAGTGAGAGAACTTGCACAATTGGTGGCTGACTAAATACTTTTTTTCCCCACTGTATTTATGTATGGTTGGCTTTGTCCGTCGTGTTGTCCTGAACAGAACTACAGAGTTCGCTCTTCAATTCGTTCCTGAAGCTGCTTAATTGAAGATAAGCCATTCGTGCCGATGGTTCTAGTGGGGTGATGAGAGTAGTGTATGGTTATTTTAGACTCCTAGTAGGATGGGATGGTTTGAAAAGTTCAAGATATTTGACTCAGTACAGCTAATCAGCTGTACCAGTGATTTTCTGAGAGGGGAGTTTGTCGCCTCTTCCTCCTCATGTTGATAATTCAGGGTTCAGGATTCAGACCACTATGGACATGTGCTGTAAGGCTTGGATTGTCCACAAGAGGTCACAGTGTCCTTCTTTTTAGTTGCCCATGGCTTCAATGACTTGTCATGTAGTCTGGAGCAGAACTTCCACTCATTCTGGAAGAATGGTCCTCTGAAGACAGGCTAATCAGTCGTGTCAATGATCCCCAGTGGGGTGATGAGAGCAGTGTAGTAGACGATAGTTTGAAGAGAGTAATAGGATGGTCTTACTTAAATTCACTTTCCTAGATACCATACTTAGGACAGCTAATCAGTCGTAACAGTGATTGTTAGGGAGGCGTTATCGTCTCCACCTCGTGTTGATTCTCAGGGGTCTAACCACTAGAGACATGAACTGCAGCTCGAGTCTTCCTCTTCCTGCTCTAAAGAAAGGTGAGTTTATTTCTTCACCTCGTGTTTAGGTTCAAAGTTACAACCATTTCAAACATGTAGCTACCGCTCAAAGCTTTTCTGGTCTAAAGATTTATTTCTCTTCCAAGCCTTTATGCACTCTTGGTCAAAAGGGCATTCAATCATGCTGACAAGCTCTCTGACCTTACCCGGGGCATGGCTAGTTACTGTGCAAAGTATTATCAAAAACAATGATCTTATTAGAAAACTAAAATCACATTCCTATCTTAACAAAAACACTCTAATCATTTGTCATATTATATGCACAACATTTTGGATGAAAACTTGACACATAAAGGGGATACACTTTTCAAGTTACAGTATTTCCGTTATACAGTTTTTAATGACATCACAAAATTTAAATCAATATTACATTCATTTTCCATAGTTCCCCACTGACCATTCTCCACATTGTTATGTTAGAAATGTTGTTCAGGTATTCACTTTTTGGACGTTAAAGTTTTGGCGGTAACAAGTCTGTGAAACAAAGACACATTCCTTTCACCAATACTGGAGGGGTAGAGAGAGGCTCCTCTCTACTTATATTTACGATCGAGTGTGAGCTGTCAACCCAGCAGTTCCCTCCTTCCCCCCTTTGCGGGTGGGAGAGGGTCTGGTTATTGTCAACCATTGCCAAGCTGATCTGAGCCATTTGATCCTCACAGGACAGTCATGACACAGCCTTATTCTAAAATTGATTAAATTGTTGTTTTTTCCCTCATCAATCTACACACAATACCCCATAATGACAAAGCAAAAACAGGTTTTTATAAATGTTTGCAAATGTATTACAAAATGGAAATATCACATTTACATATTCACACCCATTACTCAGTACTTTGAAGCACCTTTGGCAGCGATTACAGCCTCAAGTCATTCTTGGGTATGGCGCTACAAATTTGGCACACCTGTATCTGGGGAGTTTCTCCCATTCTTCTCTGCAGATCCTCTCAAGCTCTGTCAGATTGGATGGGGAGCATCGCTGCACAGCTATTTCCAGAGATGTTTGATTAGATTCAAGTCCGGGCTCTGGCTGGGCCACTCCAGGACATTCAGAGACTTGCCCCAAAGCCACTCATGTGTTGTCTTGGCTGTGTGCTTTGGGACTTTGTCCTGTTGGAAGGTGAACCTTCGCCCCAGTCTGAGGCCCTGAGCGCTCTGGAACAGGTTTTAATCAAGGATCTCTCTGTACTTTGCTCCTTTCATCTTTCCCTCGATCCTGACTAGTCACCCAGTCCCTGCAGCATGATGTGGTTTCCTCCAGATGTGATGCTTGGCATTCAGGCCAAAGAGTTCAATTATGGTTTCGTTAGACCAAAGAATCTTGTTTCTCATGGTCTAAGAGTCCTTTAGGTGCCTTTTGGAAAACTCCAAGTAGGCTGTGTCGTGTCTTTACTATGGATTAAATTATGACATGCCATTTTATAAAATTCTCTGTAATAAATATTACCTGATTAAACTAATCATGTAAATGTAATTAACTGGGAAGTCAGGGCACCACGGAAGAATGTTTATAGAGCTGTTGTCTTCCGAATAAACTCTTAAAGACCTGGTTATCTTTTATATCAATAGCAGTCAATTATTAATCGTCACCTTAATCGTCACCTCATAATAGTCACCTCATAATAGTCACCTCATTCTCATCTGAACGTCGTAAAATACTTGGTTCACGAACCCTGGCTAACAAGTTGAATCAGCAATCCATAATTTGGTTTAATTATTTATTGACTAAATACCTAAATAGTCACACAGAATTACATATACACAGGATGGAACATTGATTACTAATTATGTCATAAAAGAAAATGTCCCTAGAGGACAAAACTGATATGACGGCTGGTTAAACAAAGAAAGGGGGTTGGGTTTGAATGAAAGAGCGGGAAGACTGAAGAACAAAAGGATTGGGTCTCTATCGGACCATATGAAGCTATGCTATCGTAAATACAGAATATTATGTATTCTAAATAACCGCCCATTCGGAAAAGGAAAATGTAAGAAATATATTTACTCTGAGCTGCGCTTAGATAGATTGGTCGAAGATGGAAGGCTGGGTTGCCCGGCAAAGATCTCTCTTGTCCTTTGAAGAATATTTCTGGGTGGATATGTTGTAGTCTGTCTTCGTATGGTAGAACGGTTACATTGTCGTACCCTGTCACTGTGTGGTAGAACGGATACGTTGTAGTAGCCTGTCGTTCTGAAGAGATTGTCCGTCCTTTCCTAGGCCACGCACGTTTACAGCTGCTGCTGATAACGCGATGTCTAGGATGTATCACTTCTTTAGTGAATAAGAGTTCAAAGTTCATACCAATTTCCATACTAAGCTCATGCTATATTCTGGCTGGTATAGTCGAAATTCATCTTTCCAGTGTGGCGATCGTCACCTCCACGTTGAAATTAGCCCTTTCAAACGTATGGACACCAGTTCTCACGTCGTCGTGAACTTAAGTTAATTTCGTTAGGTTGTAGTTAATATTAGCCCTTTTAAACGTATGGACATCAGTCCTCACGTCATCGGGAACACAATGTTAATTTAGTAAGGTTGTAGTTGTTCAACCATTTGCAACCAGAGCTCACGCTGAGGCTGGCTTAATCCGCCTTGAATTGGGTCATGGGGGCTTAACCAATGCCTATTCACGTGGGCGTGGCCACTGAGTGAGCATATTTTACTTATGAAAACAATTCTCTAATTTTAAAAGATTTCATTTAATCTTTTTACAAACAGTTTCTTATTTAAACATTTAAATTGCACAACAATTCCATGTGACTCTGATGTGTAGACTTTCCAAGATGCAATTTATGTTGTCCTATCATCAGTAATAATGTCTCAGACGACAACTGATCTGACATCATATTCTTTATGTACCAACGGATACTTTCAACTGGTTGGATTACCGAAATATTGTTCCATTCCCAACCTTTTGATGTTAACAAAGGGCTTTCCAAGAGTCCATTCGGAAGAGTAGAGAGAGAAAATGAGGAAAGGTATTTATGGGGGTCATAAACTTCACCAACAGGGCAACATCATGGCAGCTGTCATGTGCCTTTTACTGAGGAGTGGCTTCCGTCTGGCCACTCTACCATAAAGGCCTGATTTGTTGGAGTGCTGCTGAGATGGTTGTCCTTCTGGAAGGTTCTCCCATCTCCACAGAGGAACTCTAGAGCTCCTTCAGAGTGACCATCGGGTTCTTGGTCACCTCTCTGACCAAGGCCCTTCTCCCCCGATTCCTCAGTTTGGCCGGGGGGCCAGCTCTAGGAAGAGTCTTGGTGGTTCCAAACTTCTACCATTTAAGAATGATAGAGGCCACTGTGTTCTTGGGGGTCTTCAATTATGCAGACATTTTTTGGTAGTCTTCCCCAGATCTGTGCCTCGACACAATCCTGCCTCGGAGCTCTATGGACAAATCCTTCGACCTCATGGCTTGGTTTTTGCTCTGTTAACTGTGGGACTTTATATAGACTGGTGTGTGCCTTTCCAAATCATATCCAATCAATTGCATTTACCACAGGTAGACTCTAATCAAGTTGTCGAAACGTCTCAAGGATGATCAATGGAAACAGGTTGTACAGTTGAAGTCGGAAGTTTACATACACCTTAGACAAATACATTTAAACTCAGTTTTTCACAATTCCTGACATTTAATCCTAGTAAGAATTCCCTGTCTTAGGTCAGTTAGGATCACAACTTTATTTTAAGAATGTGAAACGTCAGAATAATAGTAGAGAGAATGATTTATTTCAGCTTTTATTTCTTTCATCACATTCCCAGAGGCAAAGACGTTTACATACACTCAATTATTATTTGGTAGCATTGCCTTTAAATTGTTTAACTTGGGTCAAACGTTTCGGGTAGCCTTCCACAAGCTTCCCACAATAAGTTGGGTGAATTTTGGCTCATTCCTCCTGACAGAGCTGGTGTAACTGAGTCAGGTTTGTAGGCCTCCTTGCTCACACACACTGTTTCTGCCCACAAATTCTCTATAGGATTGAGGTCAGGGTTTTGTGATGACCACTCCTTGACTGTTGTCAATACCTTGATTGTTGTCCTTAAGCCATTTTGCCACAACTTCGGAAGTAATCTTGGGGTCATTGCCCATTTGGAAGACCCATTTGCGACCAAGCTTGAACTTCCTGACTGATGTCTTGAGATGTTGCTTCAATATATCCACAAAATTTTCCTGCCTCATGATGCCATCTATTTTGTGAAGTGCACCAGTCCCTCCTGCCCGCAAAGCACCCCAACAACATGATGCTGCCACCCCTGTGCTTCACGGTTGGGATGGTGTTCTTCGGCTTGCAGGCCTCCCCCTCCAAGCATAACGATGGTCATTATGGTCAAACAGTTCTATTTTTGTTTCATCAGACCAGAGGACAATTCTCCAAAAAGTACGATCTTTGTCCCCATGTGCAGTTGCAAACCGTAGTCTGGCTTTTTTATGGCGGTTTTGGAGCAGTGGCCTCTTCCTTGCTGAGCGGCCTTTCAGGTAATGTCGATATAGGTGTAGATATAGATACTTTTGTACCTGTTTCCTCCAGCATCTTCACAAGGTCCTTTGCTGTTGTTCTGGGATTGATTTGCACTTTTTGCACCAAAGTTCGTTCATCTCTAGGAGACAGAGCGTGTCTCCTTCCTGAGCGGTATGACGGCTGCGTGGTCCCGTTGGTGTTTATACTTGCGTACTATTGTTTGTACAGATGAATGTGGTACCTTCAGGCGTTTGGAAATTGCTCCCAAGGATGAACCAGACTTTTTTCTGAGATCTTGGCTGATTTCTTTTGATTTTCCTATGATGCCAAGCTAAGAGGCTCTGAGTTTGAAGGTAGGCCTTGAAATACATCCACAGGTACACCTCCAATTGACTCCAATTATGTCAATTAGCCTATCAGAAGCTTCTAAAGCGATGATATCATATTCTGGAATTTTCCAAGTTGTTTAAAGGCACAGTCAACTTAGTGTATGTGAACTTCTGACCCACTGGAATTGTGATACAGTGAATTATAAGTGAAATAATCTGTCTGTAAACAATTGTTGGAAAAATTACTTATGTCATGCACAAAGTAGATGTCCTAACCGACTTGTCAAAATGAGTTTTAATGATTGCAACCTGAGTGTATGTAAACTACCGACTTCAACTGTACCTGACCATAATTTCGTGTCTCGTAGCAAAGGGTCTGAATACTTATGTAAAGGCATTATTTTTATTTAGCAAATGTTTCTATAAACCTGTTTTTGGTTTGTCATTATGGGGTATTGTGTGTAGATTGATGAGGATTTTTATTTATATAATCCATTTTAGAATAAGGCTGTAATGTAACAAAATGTGGAAAATGTGAAGGGGTCTGAATACTTCCCAGAGATCACTGTACATAGAAAGGTATGTGGACTTCCCTTAAAATTAGTGGATTCGGCTATTTCAGCCACACTCGTTGCTGACAGGTGCATAAAATCGAGCACACCGCCATTCAATCTCCATAGACAAACATTGGCAGTAGAATGGCCTTACTGAAGAGCTTAGCGACTTTCAATGTGGCACCATGATAGGATGCCACCTTTCAAACAGGTCACTTTGTCAAATTGCTTCCCTGCTAGAGCCGACCCGGTCAACTAAAAGTGTTCTTATATTATGATTTGAAACATTCAAAGCAACTGGGAAACATCAATGGCAGGCATTGTTGTCACCTTAGCTTGCTACACTTCTGAGTGATTTCAGAGGAAGAGGCCAAACTGCAGAAAATCTGTCTTCCTCCAGCTCGTGGCATTTTTTGTTGTTTCACCCACCAAGCAAGGAGTTTTTGTATGGAGGTCAATGCAAGTGTTGAATTTGGTCAACAAAAGAATGTATGGCTTATTTGCACAAGGTATATTTGAACAAATAGAAGTTCGTAATGCCTAAGTTGTTACGAGTGTACTGATATAAGTAGGACACGTGACACTTTATATAGGAGTTGTCTCGAGATGGCTATGCATATTCATGGAATGTGGCTAGTAGCATAGCATCTCTCTCCATTACAGGCAGTTGATGTCAACAATCCTCATCAAATATTCAAAAAGGATTACAATAATGACATGTATCCACCAATCCAAAGAAAGGATAGGTGGGGGCTAGACAACCCGCCGTGCCTAACGACTCCCATCGTTAGGCCGGAGAGACATGTATCATAGCCATGTCAGCAAATGACTGCTGTCTGAACACACAGAAATCTGAATTGCTGTTTGGATAGTCAGTATTCCAAAACAGGTTTGAAAAACAAAACTGATTCGAGCATTAAGGCCTGTGTGAACAAGGCTTTAACGCCGCCAAACATCCAAATGTATGTTGAAATGCGTCTGCATTCATAAAAATAATTAAAAACGTAAAAAAAATAACAGCATTATGATAGCCTAATTTACAATGTTTTATTATTGAAATAATAGCAAGAGAACCCCAAGATCCAATCTCAAACGTTTTCTGCCTGCATCCTGCCTACGATGTGAACATTTTCAGTGATTTAGGCTGTTTAGACAGGCAGCCCAATTCTGATATTTTTTTTCTCTCAAAAATGTGTCTTTTGACAAATCAGAAAAAAAAGATTTATGTGATTAGTCAAAAGACCAATTAGTGGTAAAAAAATCTGAATTGGGCTGCCTGTCTCAACACAGCCATTGATGTACATTCTGATTAAAACTGATGGGAAAGTAGCAACCTTCGGTTCTAATATCCACACAATACATCTTGTTGACAAGCTTTAGTTTACAAACGACTGGCAATGAACAGCTAAGTAGGTCATTCATGGACTGTAATATCAAGAAACCAGTTATGCTATATTATATCCAGGGCTGTGTTTACACAGGCTGCACACTTCTGATCTTTTCCCCCTCTAATTGGTCTTTTGACCAATCACATCAGATCTTTTTCATGCCCAATTAGTGAACATAGATTAGAATTGAGATGCGTGTGTAAACATCTCAGCCCAACATTCACATCAGCTTTGAAGGAATAAAAACCATCAGAGGGAATACAGAAACCTTTAATTTTTATTTACCATACATTTAAAAAAAGTGAACCACACTATACAAATGTTTTTCTGGTAGCTGGTAACAATGCAGATTACACTTCTAAGGGCCTTTTTCAAACACAGATCGCTTTCTGGAAGTGCAGCAAAAATTGCACTCATCTTTTTTTAAAACATACGTTCTTAATTTGCTACTGCCACATAAAGCAGCAGTGTCTTAATAGCTTCTCATCTATTACGTCTTTTTGCTTCTTAAATGCAGATAGCATGCAACCCTCGGTGTGAAGGGTTTTGATGTTTTTTTGTATGTTATTAACTTTGCAAGATAAAGGTAAAGGGGTAAAGGTCTCTGTCCATATTTACATATCAAAATGTATCTGTCGATCCTGAGCAGTTCAGATGGGATCTTCAAACAAACACTGGGCGAGCAGCTATCCCATAATCTCAGAGTTTAAAGGGAAGTCCAGCTTTAGCAACCACCTTGATGATGGACAACTTTTTTCTTCTTTTTCTCCTTCTGTGCTCGCATTCCTGACAACATTGGCCAAATGTCAAAAAGGAATGATGTTTATTACTTAAGAGACAACTTTTTAAAAAAAGAAAGGAGGGAGGGTGGAGAACAATGAAAAGGTTAAGCCAAGTAGCTGTAAGTGTCTTTCTCTCCGTCGACACGCTCCAGGTACTCCTTCTCGATCAGGATGTCGATACATTTCTGAAAGACAAAAACATACATGACCATTACTAGCATGGCACATGTTGCATACAGAAAGTGGTTTCTATAAACCTACAGGAAATAACCCTAATTGTAAAACAGAGTATAGATTTGTTACATTTCTGAAAGACACAAACAAGCCCATTCCTACCATGGCAGACACTGCATTTACAGTATGTGGTTCAAAGAAGTCCTTTGGGGTAAGGTAAATTGCCATCTAACGTTGCCTAATTTACAGCATAATTTACCTTGATGACGGGGACTCTTGGTTTGAACCTGGATGACAGCTGATTCAGCACCTCTGCCAGGAGTTGTTGATGTTTCAGCACTTTGCGCATCTTCATGATTCTCACAATGGCAGCCTACAGCAGGGTAGAGAAAGGGAACGCAGCAGGTTTAGACCAAAATGATCCTGGGTGAATATTCTAGACCAGAGAGGTTGTTCGTGCACGCTAGACAATAGACAGATTTTTGTGAGCGTGACTGAATGCTTGACAAGGTGAGTAATGTTGACAGTGGCAGTATGTCGTATAAGTTAGATCAGGTGAAAAAAATTTAAGTGTGATGTACAGTGTACCTGTATTAACAGTTTCCTGTCCTCCTCTATGTTCTTGTGAGTAGTTTCCTGCTCCTGCTTCTGCTCTGTCTTCATTGGCACGTTAATGTTCACCCGAAGTTTTTTTGCTGTATAGATTCAAATCAAAATCTATCAGCAACAGTTCATGGAATCTATTACAGTACAGTAACATCATAGAAATGTGGAATATCTGGTTCCACAATTTGCAGGTTTGTGATCTATATTGATTACATGGTGTGTGTAATCACTCACTTTTTGTATCCCAGGAAGAGTTTTATTAAGGTGTCTGGTTTGAACTCCACTTCATCCACATTTGCATTCTCATCCTCCAGGACCTAGACAACAGAACATTGCTTGGGTCAAAGTTGAAACTTTCAGAGAAAATCCAGTGCACAATAGTTAATTGATGGCTCCCTAGCAACTGGAGTTGTTTGGTAGATTATCCGATAATAAGAGGCATAAAACCTACCAGCAATTTGGACTTCAACAAGATTTGCAACACTTGCACCAAAATGTCCTGGGGAGAACAAAAACAAAACAGGCAACGTATAAGGCAGATAGTGGGCTGTTGCTTCAGCTTATACACATAGTATACCAAACATTAGGAACACCTTCCTAATATTGAGTCCCCCCCCCGTTGGAGCATGGACTGTACAAGGTGTCAAAAGCGTTCCAGAGATGCTGGGCCATGTTGAGTTGGCTGGATGTCCTTTGGGTGGTGGACCATTCTTGATTACACACAGGAAACTAGTGTGTGAAAAACCCAGCAGTGTTGCAGTTCTTGACTCAAACCGGTGTGCCTGGCACCTACTACCATACCCCATTCAAAGGCACTTAAATATTGTCTTGCCCATTCACGCTCTAAATGGCACACATACACAATCCAGGTCTCAATTGTCTCAAGGCTTAAAAATCTTTCTTTAACACATCTCCTCCCCTTCATCTACAATCAGTGGATTTAACATCAATAAGGGATCATAGCTTTCACCTGGATTCACCTGGTCACTGTCATGGAAAGAGCAGGTGTTCTTAATGTTTTGTATTCCCATCAGAGCATAACGTCTTCCTTTGAAAGACCATCCATCAAAGAGAAGTCTCTCTGTCTGTAGCCAACTAGATACCGTTGAGTTGTCAGTACTCACTATCTTGATCTGTGTGCTGTCAGCGAGCTGCTGCACTGTGTAGACGTCCTCAGCATTGTACTGCAATAGGATGGCCATCTGGAAGGTAGAAGCCTGGGAGGACAGGAGCAACAGGGAATACTTCAAAACCATTCAATAGTAGAGGATACCATGACAACTCCACTCCATGCATATTGTTGATTTATAATTTTTTTCTTGATAATAGTGAGCACACACCAGTACGTTTGTTAAACAGTGATGGTTGATGAAAATCCCTAACTTATGAGAGTCTGAAAGGAAATATTCATATTTTATCTGATCAGACAACACCTGTAATCACCTGCAGAGTGTATCTGTTCTTAAAGCAGTTGGTGACCAGCTCTCCTTTGGACAGGTGGTAGAGCCAGGTCAGCTTGCGCCCGCTGTGTCTGCTGGCGTAGAAGGCAGTGAACCTTTGGTAACTCCTCTCCAGCTGAATGATGGTAGGAGAGAAGAAAAGAGAACAGTGAGTAAAACAGTGATCAATGTCAGTAAATTGGGTCACTGTGGAGGGGATCAGTTAGTCTCTTACCTCAGAGGGCAAAGCAAATGTACAGGACTGCTGGAAGGGCCAGGAACCAGAACTGAGGACCTGGATGCTGAAGTCCACTGAGACGCACACACACAGAAAACAGATCAGCAATCTTCTTATAATAGTTATTTGTTTCAATGGGATTGTTTTAAAGTTTGGTTAGGAAACACCAGGGCCCTACTAAATCAATCCAGGTAACCTGGTTTCCCGAGATTAAGAAACTCCTTTCTGTCATCACATAATGAATCCCAGAATGGGGGACAATGTCCCACCGCATATCAGAGTCACAGACAGATATACTCACAGTCCAAAGGCTCAGAGTTGGTGAGGTGCTTTTTAAATTGTTCATTTAGGTCTTTGCTGACTCCGATGTCCTGGAACATGCGTTGGAGTTTGGAGGTGTACTCGAAGCCGCACGCTTGCTATTGGGAAAGAGGGCAGGACATACCATTAGGACAGACGATCCCAGGTAAAACACAGTCCAAAGACTGAGCAACCAGAGAATATCTTACAGATTTGTACAATAAACAAACTGCCACTCTAGTTACCAATCACAATGTAATGTCAATATCACATTGAAAATGCCCAATTAAAAACATGGTCATGAGGAGGTAAACAGATTGTTTGTGTTATAGTACCTTAAGTTTGGAGATCATACTGGCTTCAGCATCATCACTGGCACTGTTCTGATGGACTAACCGCTTAGCCAGCATCTTGGCGTAGAACTTCTGGAACACATCTTTGTCCTCTATGTACTTGAAAACCACCATCTAGGGAAGAGAACACATAAAAGTTGTGAAAAGTTGAGAGTTGTGAATAGAGACTACGTCTCGTAAACCATCTAAAATGCAACGCCGGGCTGAAGGAGGGGGAGGATATTGGGTCTAAAATGGAAGGCAGCCAGTGCGTAAGTCCCACTTTTCATCCTGTCAACTCCAGACAACCAGATAATGTATAAAATGCAGTACCAGTGTGGCAGCGGAGAAAAAATAAAAATAAATTATATATATATATATATTTTTTTTTTTTTTTAAAGCAGTCCAACTCACCACTTGGTTTAGTGTGTCTTCTAGCTCTGCCTCCTCTGGGTTCTTTGAGCTGTGCAAAAAAATTATAAAATCATTTCACTTAAAATCAGACATCCTGCTCTTGTATGTCAGCAGTGTCTATTAAAACTACAAGAAGAGTAGACGTCGTATTGACTAGTCAATGTGAACCATTTCAGAACAAATGTCTATAGAAATACTGGAGTGCAGGCTACTGGTCTCAGGCGTACATAAACTTGAATATCAAACTGTGATTCTGAGTTATGCATTGAGTGAATGTGCCAGAGCAGAGGCACACCTCTTCTTCAGCAGAGAGTCACAGTATCTAGCCAGCAGCTCTGGGGATTTGCTGGACGACTGCACCATCTTGGTCACAGCATTGTTGTTTATGAAGCGTCCACAGGCCTGTGAAGACAAAAAATGGGTGTACAAAGTTAACAAGAACAACAGTGTAAGTGTGTGTGTGTGTGACACCGTCTGAAAATGTTGAACACCACAAAATATAGTAAAATATGAACATACCTTGTCCAGAGCAGCAACAAAACCAGCATCGTTGTTGAACGCTGACATTACTAAAGCATTATACTTCTTGTGGACGTCTAAGATGGTCTGGACATACATTTTGGGATCCTGTGGTGAAATAAATTAAAACAAAGTCAAGGAACACCCAAGTGAACTTGAGAGAGGACTGTCTCAGATGATTCTAATAAAGATGTGAATCTTTGGGTAAAACACAATGCGTACATTTAACTATTAAATCCATTGTAGTTCTTACATTGAGAGCTGCTTCTCCACACTTCTCTATAGCAGCAAGGCCCTGGTTGTATATGTGCGTCTCCAGGAGTTTCTTCAGCTCTCCCAATCCATCAGTGATCCGGGACACCAAATTGTACATCCGCCCAAGGTCTACAGACAGAGAATGGTGATGCATGTCACATGCGCCAAATACAACACTGAAATTCTTACATACAAGCCCTTAAAACCAACAATGCAATTCAAGAAAGAGCTAATATATACTTTTATTTTATTTTTATCAATCAAAAAGTAACATACTTTTACATAACAATACAAATACTATAGGGAGTACTGATACCGAGTCAATGTGCAGGGGTAATTTGTAAAGTGAGATAATAAAACAGTGAGTAGCAGCAGTATAAAAACAAAGAGGGGGTCAATGTAAATAGTCCAGGTGGCCATTTGATTCGTTTAGTTGTTCAGCAGTCTTATGGCTTGGGGGTAGAAGATGTTAAGGAGCCTTTTGGTCCTAGACATGGCGCTCTGGTACTGCTTGCCGTGCGGTAGCAGAGATAATAGTCTATAACTTGGGTGACTGGAGTCTTAGACTATTTTTTGGGCCTTCCTCTGACACCGCCTAATATATAGGTCCTGGATGTCAGGAAGCTTGGGCCCAGTGATGTACTGGGACGTACGGACTACCCTCTGTAGGTTGTTGTCCTGGCACCACACTGCCAGGTCTCTGACCTCCTCCCTATAGGCGGTCTCATTGTTGTCGGTGATCAGGCCTACCACTGTTGTGTCGTCAGCAAACGTAATGGTGTTGGAGTCGTGCTTGGCCACGCAGTCGTGGGTGAACAGGGAGTACAGGAGGGGACTAAGCACGCACCCCTGAGGTGCCTCAGTGTTGAGGATCAGCGTGGCAGATGTGTTGTTGCCTACCCTTACCACCTGGGGGCAGCCAGTCAGGAAGTCCAGGATCCAGTTGCAGAGGGAAGTGTTCAGTTCCAGGGTCTTTTCGGGAAATTTCCAGACATTTTCCATTGGAAGTTAAGCCAGGGAATTTTGGTAATTTTAAAAGAATTCATCAAAAAAGTTAGCTTGTAACAGTGAACCTTTTTTGTGGAATACACAAAGCAATTCTAAGCCTTGTGGCATATTTTGGTTAAACTATCCCCAATTCAATGGAATTGCAACCCTCTGCATGCACAGTGAATTCTTCCATCACATGTGCAGTGCACATCACATGTACAGGTGATTCTCAAGATCTTGCACACTATTGAGATGCTATTGAGCTCACACTACTACACTGTTTGAGCCAAGGACTACATGCTTTCTGGTAAGTTTTGAAACACAATACTGGGTGGGGTGAATATATTTTATATGACATACATTACTTTTTGTTAACTAGTAAATAGTAGCCTACAGAGAAGTGTGTTTAAATCATTTCTAACTTGTTAACAATTTCTGCTAGTTAGTTTTTGCTACCATGTGGGTTTTAGCTTGCTTGAGCCTGCCAACTGAGGGGTGTTAATTCACCTGTTTCCATACATGTTTCATTTTAAAACATTTATCTTACAAAGGAGTTGTTAATCTAGCTGTAACTATTTATCTGTACATGGAATTGTATTAGGTTTTTTTTTAAACCATTTTTTTCTAATATTTACAGGAAAATGCCTCAGGTACTATCTGATGTATGGAGACATTTCACTGCAGCTAATGTAGAAGGAAAAGCGGTGTACATTTGCAAATACTGTGCCAAATCATATGTGAAGAATGCAACAAAGATGCAGAATCATCTGGCCAAGTGCAAGAGTTCCCTCAGCACTCACTACAAGAAACCTCTGACAAAGGTACCTCTTCTATTCGAGGTGAAAATGATGAATTAGACACCTTATTGATAGCAACAGCTTATGGTCCCCCTTGAATCAGAAGTTTTTTTTACTCAAATGGAGGAATGTAGTCAGAAAAATGCTGATGAATATCTTACTCGAGCTGTGTACGCAACTGGTTCACCTCTGATGCGCACAGGCAATGTGTATTGGAAGACATTTCTGTATGTTCTTCACCCAGCATACCCCTCCAACCAGACATACTTTATATACTAATTTGCTGGCTGCAGAGTTCAATTGAAGGTCAAGCAAATCATAGAGAAAGCAGACTGTATTGCAATTATCTCTGATGGGTGGTCGAATGTTTGTGGGCAAGGAATAATTAACTACATCATCTCCACTACCTCAACCAGTATTCTACAAGAGCACAGACACAAGGGACAACAGACACACCGGTCTCTACATTGCTGATGAGCTGAAGGCAGTCATCAATGACCTTGGACAACAGAAGGTATTTGCACTGGTGACAGACAATGCTTCGAACATGAAGGCTTCTTGGTCTAAAGTGGAGGAGTTCTACTCTCACATGACATCATGGCACCGGAAAAAAAACTTGCTTTTCAGCAGCAGGGACAGAGACTGGTAAGGATAGATGGAACAATGAATGGAGCCAAATACAGGCAAATCCTTGATGAGAACCTGCTTCAGAGTGCAAACCTGCTTCAGAGGCATTTCACTGTACTTGTGCATGTGACATTAAAACTTGAAACCGATCTTAGACTGGGGCGAAAATGTACATTCCAACAGGACAATGACCCAAAGCATATAGCCAAAGCAATGCTGGAATGGCTTCAGAACAAGAATGTGAAAGTCCTTGAGCCAAAGCCCAGACTAAATTCCAATTGAAAATCGTTGGAAAGACTTGCTGTTCACTGCCGCTCCCCATCTAACTTAACTTCTTGGGGATTGCTGGTGCGCTAGCGCCCCAATCCCGACACTACCAGGTGAAATGCAAGGTGCCAAATTCCATACTCATCAAAAGCTGTTTCTTGGCAATATCACAGCGTTGTCAGATTTCAAAAAGGCTTTACGGCGTAAGCAGCACATTTGATTGTTTGAGGGTAGCACCTCACATATTTTTCCCATAGCCATGAATTCATTAGCCATCACGGCACACACAACACATTTCACAGCGAAAACAAATCAATTACCTATTGAAGAACTTCTGCTGAGGTCTTCCTAAGTGTCCAACGAAGACAATCCATGGTTCTTTTGTTAGAAAAAGTAATGTATTTTATCCATAAATCTCCATTTGGTTCGCGCGTTATAATCAGAAACGACAGCTTCCACTACTCCATTGAAACGTGACGAGAACTCGTTCATCTTATACCTATAAACTTGTCCAAGAACAAATGTATCCTTAGGAACACTTTTACGTATATTTACTATTATAAATCAACCGGAATATAAACTGATCGATAAAGACGGTAAAAAACACAAAGCACGCTTTGTCGGGAGCACGCGCTGCCTACTGTTGACATAAATGGGACACTTCCTGGTTTCCTCTTATTCTCTGCTCTAAAGCATCCAAAACGAAAATGAACACTGTCTCGAGACTGTTGACATCCAGAGGAAGCGATCGGTACTGCATTCATATGCCCTTATATGGGCATTTTCATAAGGGAGGGGTTCCAAATGAGGCACTCTGTCAAAACCACTTTTTCCAGGACAGAAATTCCTCGGGGTTTCGCCTGCCATATCCGTTCTGTTTTACTCACAGACAAATGGTTAACAGTTTTATAAAAATCAGAGTGTTTCCTATCCAATGGTACCAAATATGTGCATATCCTATTTTCTGGGCCTGAATGGGAGGCATTTTACTTTGGGCACGCCAGGCTCTCCAAAACGGTCACCTCATGCGCCCATCCCTAAGAAGTTAACAGAGCTTGAGAAAATCTGCAAGGAAGAATGGGAGAAAATCCCCAAATGCAGATGTGCAAAGCTAATACAGGCATACCAAAGACTACTTAAACCTGTAATCGCCACAAAAAGGTGCTTCTACAAAGTATTGACTCGGTGGTGTAAATACGTACGTAAATGAGATCTGTAATTTTCAATAGATTCTAAAAACATGTTTTCACTTCATCATTAGGGGTATTGTGTGTAGATGGGTAAAAAAATAGATTTGATCAATTTTGAATTCATGATGTAAGAAGAAAATGTGGAATAAATCAGTGGGTATGAATAATTTCTCTAGGCAATGTATAAATGGATGAAACGTACATAAAGCACAAATCTGGCAATAGCAAAAAGGCATGTCTGGCTGGCAATTACCATTTGGACTCTCCTCCATACCTTCATTTTTGTCAGCGTCCAGAAGGTTCTGGAACTCTGTGTGGAAGATCTCCAGGTGCTTCTCGATGAGCACCTGCTCACACTTGCGGGCCAGCTCATCCTGCGTGCTCTCATGGAGGTACACCTGCACCCTCCGCTGCTCCTCCAACAGACGCGCCTCAGCCTGAGAGAGAGATAGAAGGAGAAAGAGAGCCGAGGGAAAGACCGAAAGAGATGGAGAAAGAGAGAGGGATTCTGTACATTTTTACACTAAAACAAAAGGCTACTGATACAGCTATTTGGCTCAATACACTGGTTTCATAACCCACCTTTTTCATGTATTCAGTAACTGGGTTTTGTTGCAGGAACTCTGTGCTCTCTCGTGTGTAAAAGCGCTCGGTGTCCGCCAAGAACTGAGTCTCAAAGTACTCTTTGTAGACTGACAACGTGGGGCCTTTGGCAAAGGCATCATCCTCATTGAGACCCAACTCAACTGAAAGACACACAACCTCCACTGTCAACCAACACAATTTCAGAGCCATGACATCACATCTCACAACAGTTTCATATTGGTTGAACAACACACCCTTAAAATATGCCAGGACCTACCATAGGACTGGACGACTCCACTGATAAGTCTAGTGTTGATGGTCTCTCCGTTACGTTCCTTCTCAATGAGCTTCAATACAGCATTTGTGACCTTAGTTGGGGGGACATTTAAGGTCATGCCTTCAACAAAATGTACCATAATCAACTAAGACTAGGAATAACTTTCCCACAGCTGATCTGAGCAGATACTCACTTGTTTATTCAAAGGTCTGAAAAGGCATTCTCTCCATGTCACCAAAGCGAGCTGAAAGGAGAGAAAAGGATGAGGCAATGCATACAATTGAGAAAACCATTTAAGAATATGAGATTTAGGTTAACACATTTATTTATAACTTTTTTTAAGTGTCGTCTTACGGAGTAGATTTCATATATCCCTTTGCGCCCCTCGTCACACTCGCGGCGGACCCAGTGCCGGTTGAGGTAGGCACAGATACCATTCAGCACTTTGCTGGAGAATCTGTAGTCTTCCCACTGCTGTGTGTAGAACTTTAATACACTCTCATCCATCAGGTCTTCTCCATCCTGCAGATGAAGGGGACAGAGGGAGGAGAAGAGTGATATTTACAGTGACAAGAAAAAGTATGTGAACCCTTTGGAATTACCTGATTTCTGCATACATTTTACATAAAAATTCATCTGATCTTCATCTAAGTCCCAACAATAGACAAACACAGTGTGCTTAAACTAATAACACACAAATTGTATTTTTCTTGTCTATATGGAATACATCATTTAAACATCCACAGTGTAGGTTGGAAAAAGTATGTGAACCCCTAGGCTAATGACTTCTCCAAAAGCTAATTGGAGTCAGGAGTCAGCTAACCTGGAGTCCAATCAATGAGACAAGATTGGAGATTTTGGTTAGAGCTGCCCTGCCCCATAAAAACACGCACAAAATTAGAGTTTGCTATTCACAAGAAGCATTGCCTGATGTGAACCATGCTTCGAACAAAATAGATCTCAGAAGACTTAAGATGAAGAATTGTTGCCTTGCATAAAGCTGGAAAGGGTTAAAAAAGTAACTCTAAAAGTCAGTCCACGGTAAGACAAATTGTCTATAAATGGAGAAGTTTCACCACTGTTGCTACTCTCCCTAGGAGTGGCCGCCCTTCAAAGATGACCGCAAGAGCACTGCACAGAACGCTCAATGAGGTTAAGAATCCTAGAGTGTCAGCTGAAGACTTACAGAAATCTCTGGAAGATGCTAACAGCTCTGTTGAAAAGTCTACAATACGTAAAAAACACTAAACAAGAATGGTATACATGGGAGGACACCGCGGTAGAAGCCACTGCTGTCCAAAAAAAACATTGCTGCATGTCTGAAGTTTGCAAAAGAACACCTGGATGTTCCACAGCACTACTGGCAAAATATTCAGTGGACAAATGAAACTAAAGTTGTGTTGTTTGGAAGGAACACAACACTATGTGTGGAGAAAAAAAAGGCACCTCATCCCAACTGTAAACTATGGTGGCGGGAGCATCATGGTTTGTGGCTGCTTTGCTGCATCAGGTCCTGGACAGCTTGTTATCATCAACGTAAAATTGAATTCCCAAGTTTATCAAGACATTTTGCAGGATAATGTTAGGCTATCTGTCCGCCAATTGAAGCTCAACAGAAGTTAGGTGATGCAACAGGACAACAACCCAAAAGACAGAAGTAAATCATGTCTTGAACAGAAGAAAATACACCTTCTGGAGTGGCCCAGTCAGTCCTGACCTCAACCCTATTGAGATGTGGTGGCATGACCTCAAGAGAGCGGTTCACACCAGACATCCCAAGAATATTGTGGAACTGAAACAGTTTTGTAAAGAGGAATGGTCCAAAATTCCTCCTGACCGTTGTGCAGGTTTGATCCGTACCTACAGAAAACATTTGGTTGAGGTTATTGCTGCCAAAGAAGGGTCAACCTGTTATTAAATCCAAGGGTTCACATACGTTTCCCAACCTGCACTGTGAATGTTTACACAGTGTTCAATAATTGTTTGTGTGTTATTAGTTTAAGCATACTGTATTTGTCTTTTGTTGTGACTTAAACGAAGATCAGATAACATTTTATGACCAATTTATGCAGAAATCCAGGTAATTCAAAAGGGTTCACATACCACTGTAGTTAGAGATAAGCATGCAAATGTGGTAGGACATTTGATATGCTTCGTTTTAACCTCTACTGGAAGGGCTAATGGAGAATTAACTAGTAGGCCAATTCATTTAATTGATTCATTGACCTCAATCCATTTAAAAAAAGGCACAGAACAGAGCATTACCTTGAGCAGGTTGGTCAGGTAGTTCTTGAGGAACTCCTTGAGTCTCTTGTAGAGCTCCAGGCCCACAAACTGGGCCCCTCCTGGGGTGGGGGCCTTTTTGGAGGGCTTGGATGGAGGGGGCCCTGCCCCACGGGCCTGATTGGACTGATGCACACTGGTACAGTAGTTATAAACATGTCTGGGTGGTGGGTAAAGGCAACAACATAAATGTAGAAACTTAAAATATTGACAATGGATTATCCCAAATATGCGTTAAACTGAGGTAAACCTGTGCTGGTGTCAGCCATAAAAACAGCCCTTAATAAAGAGAGACACTTGGAAGCACACAGTCAGAGAAGCCTGGGAGTGTATTTATGTGGAAGGATACGTGTACAGTTCCATGTATCGTGATTTGGCCATGCTCTGTCTGGTGTACACCTGCTGTATTCCTGCTCGCAGGTCGTCCCAGATCTGGTCCAGGCCAATCTGCTTGAGCCCATGAGGGTTCTGGCTTCTGTTGGATGACATTGTCTCTTTGCTTGTGGTTGCTCTCCTCTCAGTTGCTCCGTGTCACGTCTTCTTTTATTGCTTGCAATGAAACCGCCAAGAGCTACTCCTCCATAAGGTGATGAAGAGAGAGGCCACAATGTAACACAGAGACAAGGTGGGGTCTTCTCTTCAGAGGGGTAGATGATCTTGGAAGACCCCCTTCAAGTAGCAATCAGGAGAGCATCCTGCCAAGAAACCTGCAAACAAACACATTGTAAGAAAGGAGAACACATTGTATAAGTCACATAGTACAGGCCCTGAAGTGTAAGCAAGAATCTTGCATTGTAGAATGTTGGGATTGCAATAGTCGATGTTGACATTTAATTGAAAAAAATCATGACCTGGCTAGACAAAAACATGTACTAAGGTCTAGCTCATCAATATTTGCACTTGAAACTGCTTCCATTGTAGACTACAGTACAGAACAAAATGATTGGAATAGTTCCCCTGCCATATAAAGCTGGTATCAGCTATCCAGGTGCTAATGTATGACATATTGTTAGAGATTAATCTAGTGAGTGTTATATTGACTCCCGCCTCCCCTTGATCAAGACCCAACAGCTGGGCCTGAGATCTGACCTTCACTGGTCCTGAATACTGTAACTACAGTACAGTGTCAGTGAGTGTGTCTGCCCACCCCAGTGCAGCCTGGCTGGGGGAATATAGCTGACTGGATTTTTCATTCCTTCAGCTTGAAACCTAAACCCTGTTGCCCTCGGCTTCTGTTGTTAACCTGTTTGGGCTAGGGGGCAGTGTTCGGAGGTTTGGAGAGTCTGGCGTGCCAAAAGTAAAATGCCTGGTACTCAGGCCCAGAAACTAGGATATGCACATAATTAGTAGTATTGGATAGAAAACTCTGAAGTTTCTAAAACTGTTCAAATAATGTCTGTGAGTATAACAGAACTGACTTGGCAGGCGAAAACCGGAGGAAAATCCATCTGGAAAATCGGAATCTGTCATGTCACACTGTTTTCAACTGGCATCCTTTTCAAAGCATTGTAAATTTAGCTCCCAGATTGCAGTTCCTATGGCTTCCACTAGATGTCAACAGTCTTTAGAAAAGGTATCAAGCTTTTATCTTGAATAACCATGGAGTAAGAGATGTTCTTCCTGAGGTGTCGTTAAGTGTCCTGTTATGGATTGAGCGCTCTTAGCTCTTTTTCTCCTCTATTCAACAGGGTATATTCCGTCTGAAATATTATTGTTTATATTCATTTTAGGGTATCTGAGTATTGATTAGAAACGCTGTTTAACTTGTTTTGACGAACTTTACCAGTACTTTTGGGATATTGTTTGTCTGCATGGATGAACGCCTTTGGGCAGGTGGATTACTGAACAAAACACGCCAACCAAACGGAGCTTTATGGCTATAAAAAGGGACTTTATCGAACAAAATGACTGTTTATTGTGTAGCTGGGTTGCTTGGGTATGCCATCACATGAAGATCTTCAAAGGTAAGCAATTTATTTTATCACTATTTTTGAGTTTTGTGACACCTCTGCCGGTTATGTTATTATGCTAATTGAATATTTGTGCGGGGCACTGTCCTCAGACAATCAAATGTTCTGCTTTCGCCGTAAAGCCTTTTTGAAATCTGACAACACTGTTAGATTAACAAGATTCTAAGCTTTTGAATGGTGTGCAACACTTGTATTCTCATGAATGTTTAAAATGAGTATTATTGTAATTTGAATTTGGCGCTCTGCATTTTACCGGATGTTGTCTCATGTGGGATGTGACCGTCCCCCCTAGCCCTAAGAAGTTAAACCTGTGCAGGGTAGGCAGGGCTGATTTCCAGCATGGAGCAGGAGATCATTCAAGTGATATTGAATAATACATTTAAGGTAGAGAAATCATAATTATGATTTCAAGATGAGGCCTAACCTGACCTTGTTTGATTGTGTTTATATGTAAATAATGTTAACTTAGATTCTACTAAGTCTTAGAATACAACCATAGACATCAAATAGACAAGAGGTACGCAGCCCTGGTCCTGGAGCAGGCACTTCATGTTTTTGATTTAACTGACCTGGAAGACCAGGTGTGTTGAATTTAGGCAATCAGTGAACAGATCATTTAGTTAATTTAAAGTAGTTAAGTGTGGTGCCTAATTGGGGTAAAAAATCCTGTAGTACTTGCGACACTCCAGGAACAGGGTTGCCTACCCCTGATATAGGCTAACCAAAGTGCATATAATGATATCCTTGGATACTAAAGTCAAATATCTTATGAGAATACTGCAAGTATTGTGCATGAATGACAAACATGAGATGGTAAGATACGTTTTCGGCCTAATTGTTAAATAACCAACTGTTCATGATAATTACCATTTCAGTCCAGGCCCAAGTATTCATCAATTTATCACAGGGACAGTGTTGTCTCTAACCAAGGCAAAAGATGCAGATTAAGCAGCAAACACACTGAAAAGAGGTAGCCTAACCTAACAGTGGGCAGCAAAGAGGAAGCTACAACGATAGGGACATTGTGTTTTGCCCAAATGATTGCCACTGAGCTGGTGGCTAACAACAATCTTTGAGGGAATGCCTGGCTTGCAATCCAACATTACATATCTATTCTTAGTGACGTTATATTGATAGCTGGCGCTTTGTTATTTGCAAAACTTAATATTGATAGCTAACTAGCCCAAGGCGATATCTTGTACAGTAAATATCAACTTTATCTGGCAATAATGCTAGCTACTACACCAATACAGTCTCCACGCACAAACTAGCCAAGAAAGCTTCTGAACATTAGCTATCTAGCTTTGTCTTGCCATGGCTAAACGTGAAATATTAACCTTGTTAGTGGTGCAGTGTAAGCAAACATAGCAGTTCGCAATGTTTTTGACTAGCTGACGTTAGCATTACATTTGCTATGTGTACTGTTAGCTAGCTAGTAACTTAAACCAAATAGTCGATAACACAAACTGCAAATTTAGATTGACAAATGTTATAACCAACTTAGCTAACAGTGTTAGCCAGTGAGCTATCAGGGTAACGTTAGCTAACTACCGTGATTGAGGCCTGTTGTTCAGGCGCAACGCTAGAGCTAACTTAAGTTACCTGACCACAGAAGCCAATTAACGTTACGGATAAATAGCCAGTCAGTGTTCTCTGTATAAACACAACAAACAATAGCCAAGTGTGTTCCGTTTTTGTATAACTAGCTAGTTAGAATAATATCCAGGTTCACTGGTGATTTGTAGTTATGCTTAGCTAGCTAGCCAGTCAGTTTAGCTACAGTACTAGCTAGCTGACGTTAGCTTACCATCGTGTAGTAGTAGTGCTCGTTCTTGGCTCCAAATGAAACAAAACAGCACCAATTAGAAATAAATATTACGTTTTTAATCTGACTAAAGTATTGGAATACTCCTTTTCAAAGACACATCCCCGTTTCCCTCTAAATTATTTACTTTTCACTGTCACAACAATAGCTGCGGCAGTGCATAGAAATAACACTTTACAAATGTGTTTGCAGAAATATGTCCGGTGGAATTTGAGTGGAATTTAAGGTTCCGGACACGCACGGCTGATTATAATGGACATACTGTATGTTGTGCATGGAACAGCATGATCAAGGTTCTAATGAAAACCATGTATGCCACTACAACAGAAAACAATTTGTCGTTATATTCTGAAACATCCTACAATTAATGATATTAGTATTGGTTTTATGCAGGGCTGGCCCCAGCCAAAAGTGGCATTAGGGCCCCTCATTTTAGGAATTCAGTCAGGTCTTAACTTACCAGTGAGAGTAAGAATGGTGCAATTCTGACATTTGGTTGTGTATCAGCATTTTTTCTTTGTCAGTCACTGACAGTCACTCAATTAGCCATGTCAGCTAACAATTTTTAGATTGGTAAATTAGTCTAGTCAGCTATCTAAATTTATAGTAATCATAGCCGAATACCCAACGGGCACGTGGGTCACTCTAACTCAGATATTATATTAACATGGTATAAGTCATGGCAAACTGTGTAGAATTGCAGGAAATTTGCCTTAAACCTGAAACAAAAAATCTTCCCTCAATAGTAAAATGTGTAGAATTGTAGGAATTTTTATAAAATTGCAACATTTTCTCATTGCCTCATGGCAAAATGTGTAGAATTGCAGAAAATGTGTTAGTTTTAAAGCATGTTTTTCTCCACTGTCAAGAAAGGGGCCACTAAAATGTTTTACTGCGAGGTGGGGGCCCTCCCAACCAAATCTCGCTTAAGGCCCCCAAAAGGCTAGGTCTGGCATAGTTTGATGGACCAGGCTAGTGTCAGGGGAGAACGTTTCTGATGGGGAGGCATCTGATGATAAAGCAACCACACTCTTTGTATGGCAAGGCTTGTTTAATGATTTATATTAAGACAAAATCACATTACGTATGCAATCTCAGGCCTAACATACAATACTGAACATAAATAACAATAAATTAAGTGCATTTTGGGGGACATGATCTCAAGCCACTGTAAAAGACAATTTTTTACTATTTATGTTTTTCACACACAATGTAATAAAAAGAACTGCCATTTAATTGTAATGAAATAAATGAAAATATATTATAAAAAGGCTTTTGCACATTATCCCTCAGATAGAAACATACAAAATATTTCCAAAGAATTAATGTAAAATAAATTGTACTGCAATGTGGTACTGTTTTTAGTTTACATATCATGCTGCTAATGAAAGTAAAAAATTGTAATCAAACAATGAAATTTAAAATCCATTGCCAATCGTTCATTTGACAAAAGTGGTTATCAGCAACACATATGCTACGGGTAATGAAACATAAATAAAAAGTGTATTCTCCATAATATCAGTATGCTATATTGTTCTATGATACCCTCTATGCTATAATATTGTGAAGTGTTAGATAGTCTGACATGAGCTCATGCTTTGTCATAAAGTGTTGCTCTACAGTAAAAGGATGTCCTCTGATTATTTTAGTTTATAAAATAGTAAGCTATATTGTGATAGTTGCAACTTGACTATTACTACATACAGTATGTGATACCCAAATTCAAATGAGCAAAACTATCTGAAGCACAATCAAAGTTTTGCTCCCCTTTACAACAATAAACCAAACTGTACCATTGTGAGATGCAGAGAGGCTGTTATGTTGATTCATAATAAGTCTACTTGACAAAATATCAACAACAAACAAACAATGAAGCAATTACCAAATAATAAGTGGTGCAAAATTGCTGTGGGCATGTGGAACACTGACATTATATGTAAGGAGGGATGCCTTCAGTTTGCAGAATGCTGTTACAGCCTTCAGCAGTAACCGCTAATAATTTAAAGTTCATTGCGAAGGTT
This sequence comes from Brachymystax lenok tsinlingensis, assembly GCA_030435695.1. Lineage (NCBI taxonomy): Eukaryota > Metazoa > Chordata > Actinopteri > Salmoniformes > Salmonidae > Brachymystax > Brachymystax lenok. The sequence goes on along the minus strand of CM059788.1, from coordinate 23,912,305 downwards.
TTCATTACTCTCTCTCATGATGTCTACATTCACCTTAGCTTCTCTAATCCCCAGTTCTTGTCTTCAGCACACATTGTGTTGTCTGTGTTATGCCACTGAATCAATCACATAAATTCCCAACCCACATGATGTGAATACGAGCATCTTAATGTGGGAAAGGCTGACATAGAAACCATACTTGAGTCTTGTTGGCACTTGTAAGAGAGAACCGTTTAATATTGTGGGGCATTCTGAAAATAAGCAAATAAATAAGGAAATAAAATGAGTAGACATAAAACATACAACCTCACTGTACTCTAACAATCATATACAGTAAAATATTACAAATAGTACCACATGATGCCAACAAAGCCATACAAGTTCAGGCATTAATTAAGAGTGTGTATAGTGTATCACTGTCCATGGAGACAGAACTTAAGCCATTTTCTTTAATTTTCCTTTTAGCAAATAGTAACCATAATAAATACGTCCCTATTGGCCTTAGTATTTCTATTGTTAGATATTCAAGGGACAGTCAGTGGGCCCATAATGAAATAGTCCAAAAGGCTAAGTGGCTGAACCCTGAAGGCACGTTGGGTTAAGCCAGATATTGTCATTTCTATAGATCATATGCTTGTTTGTGCTATAAACCTTTTCATAACAATATCATAGCAATTCCCTTTCAAAAGTCACAAATGTCACAATGTCCCCAAATGTGAACCTGTCATCTCATACCAGATTACAATCTTTCCAGGAAGAACCATCATGTAGCAAGACTGGGCAAAACAGATAAAGCACGCTGAATAATTTGGTACAAATTAACAAAAAATCAGCGAGATAAAGGACACATTTGTGAGGAAATACAAGTGCTACTGTGTGGAATGGTGCAATGAAGGGATGCCATAATCTTGAAGCATGCCATTGTATTATACATACAAAAAGGACTGCAGTGCAATCAAATGAACACATTACAATACAATCAAATGTCAATGTCTGTGACATAAACCTTAGTTTTGTGTTTTTTAAACTGTGTAGGGATATTCTTGTCTCTAAGCAACTCATTTGTGCAGCAAAGGAAATATAAGTATACAGTTTGCTTGACCCACTAAATGCAGGCATAAACATCTCTACAATCAAAGCTCAAATCATTAAGACATATCAACTGTAATGCAAAAATAAATAAAAAAGTGATATCATTTTATCCCCCCATTCTCAGTTCAGTGGATGCTGTAATTGAAATAATGGCTCCATGGGAATGACTGATATCATGTTGACAAAACTCCTCACTCAATGTAAATACATTATAGACAAGCCAGCCAAAGCACAGATCTAGTCCATGGGGACATCTCCCTAGTCCACAATAACACATCATTCATCCCTCATCAAAGAAAGCCTTGCCTTCACACAGCGAAGAGCAATGGGCACACCTCTGCCCAGTACCAAAATGTGAATGTCCGATTAGATGAACCACTCCTTCTTGCTCTCATCGATGGTTTCTGTGAAGGCGGGGTCATTGACAATGATGGCTGCATCGGCACAGTCCGCAGACTCCGCCCCTTTGGCCTCGTTGGTGTGGTAGGAGCCCTTGTGACGGAACATATGGCGAAACAGGAACACCAGGGTGCAGAGGATGGTGAAGATGACCACAGCAATGATACCTGCAAGTACAACAGACATTATGAGGAACATGACCTTTCAAAACATCAACAACCCTGTATAGTAGGCGAGTTGGTTACTGCTCACCTCCGATAACTGCAGAGTTCTGATCAACTCCATCCCGGCTAACTCTTTCCTCATTGAATGGGAATACAGCACCAGCTGAAAAAGTAAACAACAAAAACAAATCTCAGCTACAAAATATCTCCACCCCAAAATAATCCAACAATGCAAAAAAAAATGTAAATGCTGTCACATGTTTTACAGAGACAGAATATGTAAATTGTAAACTGGTACACTTTGACATCTATTTAAAAACAGGACAGGAGATGTACACTGAGTATACAAAACATTAAGAACACCTGCTCTTTCCATGACATAGACTGACCAGTTGAATCCAGTTGAAAGCTAGGATCGCTTATTGATGTCACTTGTTAAATCCACTTCAATCAGTGTAGATGAAGGGGAGGAGACAGGTTAAAGAAGGATTTTAAGCCTTGAGAGAATAGAGACATGGATTGTGTGCCATTCAGAAGGTGAATGAGCAAGACAAAAAACATAAGTGCCTTTGAACAGGGTATGGTAGGTTTGTGTCAAGAACTGTAATGCTGCTGGGGTTTTCACATTCGATAGTTTCCTGTGTGTATCAAGAATGGTCCACCACCCAAAGGACATCCAGCCAACTTGACACAACTGTGGGAAGCATTGGGAGTCAACATCGGCCAGCATCCCTGTGGAACACTTTCGACACCTTGTAGAGTCCATGCCCCGACGAATTGAAGCTGTTCTGAGGGCAAAGGGGGAGGGGAGGTGCACAACTCAATATTAGGAAGGTGTTCCTAATGTTTGGTATACTCAGTGTATATAGCATGCAGTATATGCACAGTATGTGAGTCTGTGGGGGAAGTAGGCGTGGGCTGAGAGTCAAAAGGGGCAGTCTACTCTTTTCAGCGGACATCTCTGTGGGCACTGTAGTCCATTTGAGTGGATCCTGCAGAATCCGTGAAAATCCCTCATCCCCCAAAACACACACACATTTTAGTCATTTAGCAGACACTCTTATCCAGAGCGACTTAGTTTTAACATTTTATTTCTTATTATTATTGAATATTAAAACATACAATCTACTTGCAGTGAAGCCGCTCAACATTTACATCACATTAGTCATCTAACAAAGTCCCATCCAGAGAAACCCACAGAAGCAACCAGCGTCAACACCCTGCTCAAGGGCACGTCGACAGATCTCCCACAAGGTCAAAAACGGGAACCTGAACCAGCGAACTATCATCCCCGGACTAAGCCCCCCCTCGCATAAAACAAATCATAAAATAAAATAAGCAACAAGCAACTCCACTTCCACTTGTCTCCAGTTCCACATCTCAACCCTGAGCTTCCCTCAGCTCATCCCACCTATTCCTGCTGGCCACCCTCTTCGGATTTCTACGCACCATATATCTTTCCACTATGCTGTGATGTTTAACATACAATTTGAATCTATCTAATCGAATAGAATCCACAGATTGCAAGTTGAAGATAAATACTTTTACTACAATTAGTGCATTAATCTTCAGATAGCTAGGTGGGACAACCACATATCTCAGTCATAGTAAGTACATTTTTCTTCAATAAAGTAGCTATCAGCAAAATCAGAGCTAGTAGGGGAAAAATCAAGTGCAAGTATTAGTTCACGAAAGGCTTTGTTTTTTTGTTATTTCATGTACACACACACACACACACAATGGGGCAGGGATCACAGATGCCTCTCACAGGGAGCTTACAAAGGCTGATATGTCGCCTTTGGAGCACGATGCAAGGCTAAGATCAAATGATAAAAGGATTCCCTCTTATTCTCATATTTTTCATCTAAAACTCTATTAGTCTTTTACTATCAGTGGTGTAAAAATCAATAACTGAAAAGATCAACCCACTACTTCCATTAGTCCTGGCTGTAGGACAACTGAACTTGTTAATATTAATCCTTACTAAAGCAGTATCACTAAAATGATTTATCTGACCTATTGAAACCTCACATATGCCTCCATAGGTTAAACATACAGCACAGTCACCGAGAGTCCCTGAGAGATGGAATTTCATACGCTAGTACAGAGCAGACCATTCTCAAAGCTCACCCAGGATAAATACACTGACCCAGTAATAACCACCCTGTAGAGCTATCCTCAGGAGCTAAACAGCACAGCACAAGGGTTTAAATGGTACAATAGCTGGAGAAGAAGAAAAATACCACCATAAAAAATAACGGCTTGAAGTTATAACGAAATATCAGATCTCTTTGGAGAACTGAGTGGACTGCTGGTGCTGCCAGTTGACCACTGACAATGCATCTACTATACATACTGTAAAGGCCTTACAGTGCTTACTGTAAAAACGCAGTATTCAAGATGATGGAACAAGATGTAAAACGACAAGAATTCAATAGAATAGAATCAAATCCCATGACACTGTATAAATAAATGGTTCCATTGGCCGGACAATCAAAGGAGATAGATAGATACACAATGATTTACTGTACCTGAGTCCATGTGCCAGGGGTCGTTGGCAGCAGCCATTTGTGAGATGGTGAGAGGAGACGCCCCGCAGTTTGACTCCACTAGAATGCCCTGGGTGGTCACCGGGGCGACGATGTCAGACCTCAGTGCTGCCTTCAGAGGGGCGATGTTGTTGAAATGAACTCTGGACAGACAGCCTACAAACCCTGGAGTGTTGTACTTCTCTATGAGGACTGGGTCAATCTGGCCAGTTTCTGATCAAAACCAAGACAAATTAATTAAAAACATAACAGCAGTTCTGAATTAGATAGGTTGACAGGGATACCATAAGGAAGAACTCCTATGTGAAATGTATAGGCCTTGAGCGTATCAGTGCACAGTAGAGCTTTATCATCTTTTGCTTGTGTGGAGCTGCTGACTGATGCTATCTGACCACTTAATACTGGTCTACCACCACGATGCACTACTACTCTGCACACTACAATACTGTAAGCCTCCCCAGTTTGATTTATGTTCAGTGGAATCTAGCCTCTGGTTGGTGATCGTGTATTCCCAATCCCTAGTCTCCCCCTACATTACAGACAGGCAGCTACTGTACAAGCTCCTACTGCAGATATATAGTCCCAATAGACCAGGGAAAACAAAGTATCCAATTATACTGCAATACAGTATTCTCCAAAGGTGGCTAAAGAAGAGTAATTACACAATTTTAAGGTTACATGTAAGAAGGATGTTTCATATGCCCCCGGGTTAAAAAAATACAAAACACACCCTGTTTGGAACATTAGCCATGCATTGTGCCATTCATGATCTTTACTTTTGAGAACACATACCAATATCTACAGGAAGAAAATTCACCATCTTAAACCAATGATAAAGCTACAGTGGCAAGGTTTGTTAGAAGCAACATAGGCCTACCCTACAGTATATCCTGTATAGTAAATGCCAATCTAAAACAATTCTTGCAACTACAAATCACAAGGTCAAGGTTTACAATAAGTCTCCACAATACCTATGTATTTAGTGTAGTTCCAGTTATGTTGTTATCCAGAACACTATGCCACCTCAAGTTAGTCAAATACAGAAGAGTAGTACCTGTTTGCCCTGTTGTCCTCCCTGAATGTAGTGATGCTTACTCTGCCTCCACCTTGCAGACCCTCTGTCCAGAGCACAAGTCCTTGCCTTATACAGTGCTACCACTGCCCGCTGTACACCTGTCTATGATCATGTCCATCACTCTGTCTGTCTGTCACCAGGTACATTTACCTCTGTATCTGCCTCGCTGCCTTCCTGCCAGCTAGTAGTCTTTTTGTCTTCCTGCCAATACGTCTATCAATCTCTCTGTCTGTTTTCCTGTGTGTATACCTGCCTGTCTGTGTATCTGCCAGGGTGTCTACGTGCCTGCAGCCTTGGTTAGCCAGCGAGCTCTGAATGTGGATGCACCCGAGTGATTCAGTCAACCTCCTTTCCCTACCTTCCCCACAGCCAGGCCAGAGAAAACATGAAGAAAATATGTCATGGATCAGTGAGCTAATACATTCACAGCACGGCTCAGAGAAAACCTGGATGTGTGTACAGGAGTACAAGATGGGGATCAGGACCGGGCCTCTGTGCTCCCTCCCTCCCTGAGGATGATGTCAGAGATCGGTGGGTCTGTTGTTAATTTATTCACAGAGTGCAGCAGCAAAGCACTCTGGGGAGTCGTAAGGCTTTACCAGCCAGGCAGAATTGGGCATTCTACTGTTCTCAGAACAGGACCAGTGTACTGGTGTCTGACTCCTGCTGACACAGTACTGCTCCCTCCCACCACACCACATCACATTATTCGAGTTCCTATTCTATCCCTCGTTTGGTTACAGTATACTGACGTGTTGTGTGCTGCAGTCGTATGGGTCCTGATGGTCCTATGATACAGGCGTTTTATCCTGCGTTTTTCTGAGTGGTGTGGGGAGGTGTACTACATCAGTCAGATTAAGACCTAGACAATATGGCCACTAAAATACATGTACATGTCTTTGTATCAAGACATGATTTTCTGTCAAGGCAACATCACCTTTACCATCTATATTGATACCCTCATTACATATATTAAAACACCTGGACTAAACCCGGACTCATCACTTTTTAGCCACGGATGGGAAACAAAAATGATGGTTCTGTTTTTTATCAGAACACACAGAACCAAAGTCCTAAAATTACTTAGGGACAAATTCTAAGAGATCTGTACACATACCTCTGATGGCATTTACTATATTTGCACTCCAGTAATACATGGATTATATCTGAACTTACCAAAGACTTTCCCCAGGAATATGGTCTTGACCAGGTTGAACTGAGTGTCAGAGTCATCAGGCAGAGTGTAGCTGACTGGGGGGTAATGATCCAACTGGAAAATAATAATAATAATAATAATACCATATGGTCATGAATCATGATGTATTACAGTCAGTTATAACCCCAGTTTAGCTGTACTGTATTGTTATTACTGCCCCCTAGTGGTGGACTTTAGCGAGTATCTTTCTGAAAATCTGAGCTGATGCCAGTGTACAGTATCATTCATTAACCAAAGATACACAGAGAAAAAAAAACTGTGCTGAAAGCACAATGCACTAAAAACCATCTCCACAGACAAGGTGGGTCAGGTGTTGTCAACAGCCTAATGCAGTCTGAGAGGACAGCACATCCCTCTCCCTCTCACTGAGAGTGGTGTCCTCCCCTCCTGAGAGCACTAGAGTCCTACCTTTCAACTCCTTAATGAAGGGCTATGTCTATGTAGCTATCAAACTGCCTAATGTAGTCAGAGGACAGGGACAGTGTTGTATTTTGTTGGATTTCATGACGTCAGCAAATCTCCCACTGAGAGCAGTGCCCTCACTGGGACAAGTAGAACATTAAAGTCCAACCTTTCAACTGCTTGATGAAAATTGTTCTTTAAATAAAGCTACATCATTGGTATGATTTTTACCTGCAGCCTAACGTAGTCTGAGAGGAAATAAAACAATTTTTTTTGAATTTCATGACTTCAGCAAATCCCACTGTGTTAGATCACTCATTGTGAAAGGGACACTAGGGTCATACTGGACCTGCAGCTGAAAAGTGCTATATAGAGATATAAAACCACATTACTGTTCTCATTATTATTACCTGCAGCCGTATGTTCCTCTCCTGCCTGGAGATGTTGATGTGGTGGGGCTGCCCGTTGGCCATGTTGCGCTGGTCCAGGTCGATGGTGAATGGCTCCCTCAGGCCTCCCAGGCTGTATCGGATCTGAAGAGTTCCTGACAGAGGGAGATTGAATGGACAGTCAGTCCTAATGTTCCATCACCATCGTAATTCATATGGTTGTCAGTCCATATTCTGATAGGCTTAGTAACATGGTAAGAGTTTCAAACTCAAGTGGCAATTGTATTTTAAATGAAGCTTTACATTGCCAAATACTAAATTGACTATCACTCTCTTTCTGCTTTTTCAGTGAAATATGCATGTGCCTGGGACCATGCCCAACCTGTGTGTTGCACTATATAATTAGCTATTGAGCTAATTCAACGTACATTCTGTGGTTCTTTGCTGACCGAGCCATTAACTTCACCCTCCAAGCGTTTCAAACCCTATAAACGGACGGCCAGGGTTGCTCTCTTGTTCTTTCAAGCATTTCAAAGCCTTTGAGCAGTTTCTCTCTCACCATTGTGTCTGAGCACCACAGCCAGGTAGTCCTGGGTCCTAGAGCTGATGTAGACCAGGATGCTCGGGGCGTTGGAGGTGCTGAAGCTGAACACCAGCTCCTCCTGGGTCAGGTTGCTCTCCGTGGGCAGCAAAGGAGACAGGCTCTTCACATCCCTGATGGCTGGAAGGCCGCCCTCGGGAAGGAAGTCGTAACGAACGAGTGTTCCACTCTCGAAGTAGCCGCCAACATCTGATACACACAGGAGACATTTGGCAGCAATACAAAACATCAGCATACGTTTTAGAGATTGACAAGCGAATCGATATTAGCCTCCCTAAAGCACAGTGTAAAGTTATAGTTGGACCACAGTGTAAAGTTTTATAGTTGAACCACAGTGTAAAGTTATAGTTGAACCACAGTGTAAAGTTATAGTTGAACCACAGTGTAAAGTTGAGAAGAAAAAGAAACGGACATATTCAGAGTAACTATTCTCTCACATGACTGTGACTGTATTTTACCTTCAGTGCAGAAGGGCCCGTCATAGGCAGTCAAGGTGCAGTCGCATGAGTAACCGTTGTATTTCTCCATGCACTTGCCACTGTTTCTGCAGTGCTGTCCATAGCTGGTGCAGTGGCCAGAGCAGCCAGACTTAACCCCAGGGGTGACCTTCGCTCTCTCTTCCAGGTCAAGGGTCACACCGTTCATCTTCAGGGCACGGATACATCCTAGGAACCCCCTCTGGCCACCCGATGCACCTGAATGATAACGTTTATGACAAGAAGAAGTCGTATTAGGTATTTTGGTTTACAACAACTTATGTTACAAAGTACACTTCTGGTAAAGAAAACTAACAAACAAACAAACAAACAGGTAAACTCATCCTAAATGCAATTTTTTTTTTAACGTGTTAGTTGTTGAATTGACATCCTTATACCTTTTGACATTGTTGTTGTGTGCAATGTGAAAACTGCGTGGGCCTGTATCCAACAGTGCAACCTGTATAAGTCGGGTCATAACACCATGAGCTGAGCAGCAGTAGTCTAACCCACATAGACATATAAACCGGATCATCATTACGCTATGTGGTGGGAGGCAGGTAGGCAGGATATCTTACCCACGTAGAGCTGGCTGTATAGCTCCAGGCGTGTGTGACCCTGTGGGGGCGCAGGGCGAACCTCCTTGTAGTGCCCATCCAGCTGCAGCACAGCTTCCTTCACATTGCGCTCAGCCACCACCCTGTGCCACTGGTCATCATTAAGAGGAGTGGACGACCTCACACTCAGCTCCACCAGACCATTGCCCACATCAAAGGAGAAGGACACCACCGTGGCAGCTGGGCAGGAGGGGAGAAAGGGCAAGGAGTTAGATAAGGTTTTGGGTGTCACCAAACAGGCTTTTGGTAGTCAGAAGTGGAGAGGTCTTGTCTCTGCCTTATGAGCAGGTGGGCACAAAGAGGATAAGTAAGTAAGAGTCTAAGTAAGTAATTTCCGGTGAGAAACAACTGAATTAAGAGGTGGAAATGTGTCAAAGAGGTTGTTTTTGAAACAAGGATTAGGCTGGGGCTATACAGGAGATTTGAAAGACCTTGGTCTGTTTTGGAGTGGTTGAAAAGCTAACAAGCATTTTTACCAAAATTTAAAGTCTGCTTACATACAGTGTTGACTTTTCCCATAAATGTGAAGGAATTTGTTATATCATTTCCATTGCTGTTGAAATCATGATGATTTGAAATATCGTTGTTGAAATCATGATGATTTGAAATATTCTTGTTGAAATCATGATGACTTGAAAATAAAAATGAATGGCACTATGTATAATTCACAGCTCTGAAAAACTGATTCCTTACTAGATGTGTATTTGACAAGTACCTATCAGCTAACACTTAAAAATGCGTAACGCAGAAAAATACTTCAGGGAGCAGTGAGATAGCTCTTCCTTTTCACAAGACACAGTTCTCTCATTTCCCCCTCTATCATCATTTACTTTATTGAAACCCTGTTGACAGGTATCATCATACCCCCTGCTGGGTCCAATTCTACAGAGACGTACGTTACATACTGACAACTTGTCTAATCACCCAACACCCTGTCCGATTGCTTAATCCACATAAATCACAGACTCCAGGCTGCCATCGAGTAATGAGATTTCACAACGATTGTGATTGAGCTCTTTTCCACTTACCAGGGGTCTCACCCTGGACCACATTGGGAGAATCATTATTTGATTTTATTTCCCGACCGACTCAATAGATCTATATTAAAGGGAGCTGTCTGACTGCATTTGTTCTCCATTCAGAGCATGTACTGAAGCTGCGGAGATGACATGGGGGAGCCTTGTCAATCATAGATCCACCTGTTCAGAGCAGATGCTCAGCCTGCAGGACTGGCAGAGAACATTCTGAAGCTCAGAGAGGAATTTTGGAATGGAGCCAAGTCTCATTAAAACAACTGCCAGTGCCAAGCTCTAAAGAGAAATTCTAATGTGTACCAGTACTCAAGAGTGTTTAAAACTGTTTAAAATACAAAAGCTCACGAGAGGTTTAGTAAATCCATTTCCTTTGGCAGACTAATACTATACCTTGTGAATATTAAAATGGGGGGAAACTATTAAATATGACATGTTTTTTTACAGAATATTGTTTGTCTCTGTCTCTAAAGAAGAGACAGTGTTTCTTCAGAGCAACAGAATCACTAATAATACTGCTCAAATATTGTCAACGCATTGCACCAAAAGATGGCGTCAGTAAAGCTTCAAACCTGCCAGAGAAAAAGGGTCAGAAACAATAACAACGGGCGACGGAAGCAGCTCAAAGATATTTCTGACCATTGATCTTACCCAGCGGAAGGAAACTGCTCTCCCACCAGCTCACAAATCATGCTTAAATGTCACTGGAAACCAATTTCATCTAACAATACCATTTCCAAACAGGGTTCCCACTGTGCTGGTGAACTTTAAGTTAATACTGACTTCCAGCCATTTCTAAGTAGAGATTTCTAAAGCACTGAATATAAGCTGACAGAAGTATGGACCGCGATCAATGAGATGGATGGCAGCCTTTATGGAGAGCCTTAGAGATACCTTGGGAGGTTTCACCTTCACAATGTTCTCAGACTGAGACTCTACAGTACACACACACTGGTCCCCCAAAATTCAATCTCCCATCTTGTTACAGTCCCCAAGAGTTAACTGAGGAGCTGTACTAAGAACTGAATGGTAGCTCTCAGGGAACATGGCAGGTGACAATTGCTTAGTGGCTGGTAGTTTGTTTTTAGTAGGAACACGAGATTCTTGTTTCGTGGCCACAAGACAGACAAGATCCTTTTTATATAGCGGAAAGTCATAGTGGAAAGTCGAAGTCGATATCTACTGTGAATAAGCCTTACCAACACTGTCCAAAACCCCTGAATTTATACTGCATCTATACATTATATATTGTAATGGGATAATTGTTTGCAGATGTGGACCCAGAGCTTTGATATTGAACTGCACAGACACACATCCATAATATAAGTCTACAGGTAGTGTATATCGACCTGTTACTGAGTAGCGGTATACTCACCTTTTAGTTCCAGGCGGATGAAGTCAGCGTTACCAAGGTTCTCCAGAAAGACGCCATAAGAGGAGGAAGTCTTGAAATAGAAAGAGATGTCAGCACTGGTCTCTCCTTGGAAGGTAGGGAAGTGCAGGTAGGATGCAGGCGTGTTGAAGGATGCTGCGTTCCAGTAGTTACCTGGGAAACAGACAGGAAACATGAATCACTCAGTGTGTCGCCTATCCACATCACTGATTGTGCATTCTAGTCATACAAAGCAGAGAATAATGGCCCAAAATACTACCATAGATGTGGAAATTATAACAAACTCACCATCTCCTTGACAACGCAGTGGACCCACTGTCAATTTAGCCTCAGAGCCAGCACGATTAGTGTCACCAACCACCACCTGACTCACAGGCAAATGGTCTTTATACACCAGGAGACCAGTGTCCTCTCTCCTAAATTAAAAATAAATAAAATATGTGAGATACAGAGGAATATTTTCACTACAAAAGGCACAACAGTAAGATTGTACCACAAAGAAAATGTTACAATGTATTACATCTTGATTCATTTCATTGATGACATTTCAGGATAACGAGATTATAAAACTATGTTTTAATACTGTAACATTGAATTTATGGTCTTGTTCAGTCACTCACCACCGCTTTTGGTCAGCGTCACAGTTGCAGTAGTACTTGGGGTCTGTGCAGTTCCTCTCGATTCCACAGGCACACTTCTGGATCCCTGGGCCTGAACCACCCCAGTAAAAATGCTTCTCATTGGCCCTGCCAACCCACCATGTAAACGGAGATCCCTCTGCAAAATAACAACAACATGAATCAGCAGAGAACATACCAAAACAACAAAATACTCAATACATAAGCATGATGCTACAATATTTGTGTATATCTACAGTAAACAAATGACCATAGATAGTCTAAGCAGTTTTTTTCATTTACTCTTCTCTACTGGTACACAGACAATAACATGCTACCTTTGTTGATGTCAAACTCTCATGGCAAATAGCTTTGAAATTGAGATGAAGAGTCTGATGCATATTGATGGATACGTCAGAGGTCATATACTGCTTATGTTATGTCTAATCCTATGTTTAGATCCTTAAAAAAGTGTAACCAGCTGATCCATTTTCCTTCACGCTATTTGACACTTTACTTTTTTATTGATTGAGACAAGCTATGTGGTCTATTAATCAGCTATTCACCCTGTTCCACCCCCACACCAACAGCAGCACAGACCGATAGTGTTATTCAGCACTCCAGGTAATCAAAAATGACTTGCTCTAAGGAACGGGAAAATAACTGGTGTGAGGAATCACATCAAGTGGAAATGTCTGTTTGTATAGATGGACTAACAAGATCATTTATCAAGACAAACACTCCCCAGGGCGTTTGTTCTTGTTCATCATCTCCACCATGCTTGTGTAGTCATACTGACTACTGTAGGATCTCTGAACAACTCTTGTGTTTTGCTGTTTACAATGTGAATTATGCTTTTGAATTTCAAGTAGTCAAACAACGGGAATGCTTAACAATAAGCAGTGGGAAAAAACAATGTTTACTTGACGGTAATTTGTGAAAGACAAGAAAATATAATTTAATTTGCCATTTTCCATCTTGTCATTGTTACTTATCAGCAGAACCTGGTGAATTTGCCCTCCAGTGAATGAAAAATAATAATATTATGAAAAATAATAATTGGCTGGTAGTACATTACTGAAGGGGTCTGTTATCAAGCCACTGACAGTGAAACATTTACATCAATGAGGAAATAATAGTGGAAGGACAATGGGACTGCTGTTGCTAGCCACAGGGGTGGTCTGTTCATCACATGCCTCAGAAATCGCCTAAAATGTTTCAGTAAAAGCCAGGGGGACACAGAGTGAGGCGGTGAGGCTCCAGGGAGAGAACAAAGGCTGTTACACTGGCTGTTCCCCTGCAAGGTACCCATGTTCCACACTGGTCCACATGCAGGGGAGGGGGGGGTGAAGAGAGGGAGATGGAGAGAGAGAGACAGAGAGAGGGGGGTGGATGGAGAGAGGAGGGTGGATAGAAAGAGGGATTGAGGGGAGCGGTATGGACCATTGTGGGGTTCTGGGTATTCCCTGGCTATAGTAATCAATAATTCAGGTTCTTTATGGTTATGAGAAGGGAGACAGGCTAAGCTGAGGGCCTGGAGGCCAAGTGTCTCTCCCGTCTGTGTGAGGGGAGAGAGACAAACCAGCAGCGGTGATACTGGGAGGTAGAGTAAGCTTCTATTCTTCAATACTGGATGAATGGGCACCACTGGGGCCAACACAATAAGACTACCAAATGAGGGAGAGGTACTACCGCTGACCAGCAGCTCTGACCAGGAATTTCTGACTCCTTGTCTCTTTCAGCTCTCTGATCCTGCCAAACAACACGCTCCCTTTCACTATGCTAAACGTCTGTCGAGCAGCACGGTGTACAGAGCTCACCAGAACACTAATGATGTGTAGGTTTTATCTGTCAATGTCTCCAGTCAGTCAGGCCCCTGTCTCAGATCCTAACACATCCAAAGGACATGATGAAAGCTTGTTATGCTGCTCATATACACCCAGTGATGCACAAATCAGTGTCTACTCTAGAGGCTGGGAGCTGGGGCTACCGTGCTGCTGACAAAACCTCAGGCTCAGAACTCTATGGACCCTCAGGGGGAACGGCTGTTGCTTGATAACGCCAGATGAGATAAAAATCAAACAAGGTAAAAAATAAAACACTACATTGTTGGAAGAAACTGACACGGTTTTGGGTTCTGTGGCTGTCATGGAATTTCAGTTTTAATATTCCCTATGGTTGGCTTAAGGGAATAAACCAGTTCCATTTGTCACAGATAGTATTCCTCAGAGCCACTGCAATAAATGCTTGGCTCAATTCTATGAGTAATGACAAGGTATGACAACTGCTGTGTCGCTGTCTAATGTACGCCAGCGTGTCGCTGTCTAATGTACGCCAGCTTGTCGCTGTCTAATGTACGCCAGCTTGTCGCCGTCTAATGTACGCCAGCTTGTCGCCGTTTAATGTACGCCAGCTTGTCGCTGTCTAATGTACGCCAGCGTGTCGCCGTCTACTGTACGCCAGCTTGTCGCTGTCTAATGTACGCCAGCGCGTCGCTGTCTAATGTACGCCAGCGCGTCGCTGTCTAATGTACGCCAGCTTGTCCATGTCTAATGTACGCCAGCGCGTCGCTGTCTAATGTACGCCAGCGCGTCGCTGTCTAATGTACGCCAGCGCGTCGCTGTCTAATGTACGCCAGCGCGTCGCTGTCTAATGTACGCCAGCGCGTCGCTGTCTAATGTACGCCAGCTTGTCGCTGTCTAATGTACGCCAGCGTGTGTCGCTGTCTAATTACGCCAGCGTGTGTCGCTGTCTAATGTACGCCAGCTTGTCGCTGTCTAATGTACGCCAGCTTGTCGCTGTCTAATGTACGCCAGCTTGTCGCTGTCTAATGTACGCCAGCTTGTCGCTGTCTAATTACGCCAGCGTGTGTCGCTGTCTAATGTACGCCAGCGCGTCGCTGTCTAATGTACGCCAGCTTGTCGCTGTCTAATGTACGCCAGCTTGTCGCTGTCTAATGTACGCCAGCTTGTCGCTGTCTAATGTACGCCAGCTTGTCGCTGTCTAATGTACGCCAGCTTGTCGCTGTCTAATGTACGCCAGCTTGTCGCTGTCTAATGTACGCCAGCTTGTCGCTGTCTAATGTACGCCAGCGTGTGTCGCTGTCTAATTACGCCAGCGTGTGTCGCTGTCTAATGTACGCCAGCTTGTCGCTGTCTAATGTACGCCAGCTTGTCGCTGTCTAATGTACGCCAGCTTGTCGCTGTCTAATGTACGCCAGCTTGTCGCTGTCTAATGTACGCCAGCTTGTCGCTGTCTAATGTACGCCAGCTTGTCGCTGTCTAATTACACCAGCGTGTGTCGCTGTCTAATGTACGCCAGCTTGTCGCTGTCTAATGTACGCCAGCTTGTCGCTGTCTAATTACGCCAGCGTGTGTCGCTGTCTAATGTACGCCAGCGCGTTGCTGTCTAATGTACGCCAGCTTGTCGCTGTCTAATGTACGCCAGCTTGTCGCTGTCTAATGTACGCCAGCTTGTCGCTGTCTAATGTACGCCAGCTTGTCGCTGTCTAATGTACGCCAGCTTGTCGCTGTCTAATTACGCCAGCGTGTGTCGCTGTCTAATGTACGCCAGCTTGTCGCTGTCTAATGTACGCCAGCTTGTCGCTGTCTAATGTACGCCAGCTTGTCGCTGTCTAATTACGCCAGCGTGTGTCGCTGTCTAATGTACGCCAGCTTGTCGCTGTCTAATGTACGCCAGCTTGTCGCTGTCTAATGTACGCCAGCTTGTCGCTGTCTAATGTACGCCAGCTTGGCACTGTCTAATGTACGCCAGCTTGTCGCTGTCTAATTACGCCAGCGTGTCGCTGTCTAATGTACGCCAGCGTGTCCCTGTCTAATGTACGCCAGCGTGTCGCTGTCTAATGTACGACAGCGTGTCGCTGTCTAATGTACGCCAGCTTGTCGCTGTCTAATGTACGCCAGCTTGTCGCTGTCTAATTACGCCAGCGTGTGTCGCTGTCTAATGTACGCCAGCTTGTCGCTGTCTAATGTACGCCAGCTTGTCGCTGTCTAATGTACGCCAGCTTGTCGCTGTCTAATGTACGCCAGCTTGTCGCTGTCTAATTACGCCAGCGTGTGTCGCTGTCTAATGTACGCCAGCTTGTCGCTGTCTAATGTACGCCAGCGTGTGTCGCTGTCTAATGTACGCCAGCTTGTTGCTGTCTAATGTACGCCAGCTTGTCGCTGTCTAATTACGCCAGCGTGTCGCTGTCTAATGTACGCCAGCTTGTCACTGTCTAATGTACGCCAGCTTGTCACTGTCTAATGTACGCCAGCTTGTCGCTGTCTAATGTACGCCAGCTTGTCGCTGTCTAATTACGCCAGCGTGTCGCTGTCTAATGTACGCCAGCGTGTCCCTGTCTAATGTACGCCAGCGTGTCCCTGTCTAATGTACGCCAGCGTGTCGCTGTCTAATGTACGACAGCGTGTCGCTGTCTAATGTACGACAGCGTGTCGCTGTCTAATGTACGACAGCGTGTCGCTGTCTAATGTACGACAGCGTGTCGCTGTCTAATGTACGACAGCTTACCTTCACATCTTGTGAAACCCTTGCCAAATCAAATAGATAAGAGTATTCTTCACGTGTAGCCATAATGCTAATAACAATTGGCTATACAATCTTGCAACACCTAAATGGACATTTATCAATAACAAACACTGGGAAAGGGAAAGAGAAGACAACATATTATTGCCACTTTCTCTCTCCAGATGCCTAAATTGCTGTGCCTTTGTTGGAAAGGATACTACAGTATTGTCCAATAGAAACAAATCCTTAAAATATTCTCAGATGTACATATGACTACACAACAATTAACATACAAATACCAATGTCCTCTTTACCTGGCGTATTGAGCAGTCGAGACATTCGGCAGGCGTAGGCAACATGCTGTTCACAGTACTCCGCACTGCCCGTGATGGCTGTCACCTGTCATCGGGAGAGAAAATAGGGTTTAAGCAATGCAGAATGCATAACATTTAGTAATATTAGTGGAGCTGAGCGACAATACAGTGAGAGAACGTCTTTAATAAACAATGTAGCTAGCTAGTGCCTTCGGCTGTAACATCAAAATACATAGAAAATACACATAGGGCTGGTTTCTCTAGACTCAAAATATAGAGTTTCTCAATTGAGTATTGTTTTTTTGTACGAAACTAGGCTTATTCCGGGTCCATTAAACCCACTGATAAAATACAGATTTCTTTCCCATTGAGATGGTTCCTTCATGAATGGTTCAATGGGTGAAGATATCATAAGGTCATAAGGTCACCTGCTCTGTGGACATGTTGTAATTGAGCTGTAGCACAGCCTTCCCCTCCAGGTCTGAGCCAGTTACTGAAGTCTGGGGAGACAGGTTGTTTCTCACTGTCGTCCACACCTTGTCCTCTGCAACACACACAGTCAACAACACCATCACCAAACCAGCCAGCCGTGTACAATATTTACAGGGGAATAATTAAATGTGGGTCAGCCATCCCAGCAGTCAAAACTGGTTGCAATGACATCATTCCAACCAGATACCAGATTTGGTTGTAATCTGGTTATAATGATGCCATTTTAACATGATTGGCCCGCTGGGATGGGAAAAAAATCATCAGACGCAGTGATGGTTAAGTTGATTTTCTCTTGGGTCTTATTGAGAGGTACTCTTACCAGTTATGTTGCAGGTGACTTTAAAGGGGCCAACAGGACCACTCCCATCAGGGTCGATCCAGTACGTGCCAGATGTTTTACCAAGGTGTTTGTATTCCTCACAGGACTGTTCATACACGGCTGGAAAGGAGGAATACATACGCAAGAGAGGAAACCACATGTATTATGAAGCTGACATTGCAGTAGAATGACTTATTCATCATTACACATCCAGGTGTTTCCCCATTTGTAAGGGAGGTGAATGATGTGCAAAAAATGTGACTGACATTTCAGATAGGTCCCTGAGGGTATGAATAATGACAGACCATAGATGAAGATGTCTTGATAGGCTAAGGAGGAGGAGGAGGAAGGGGAGGATACCTACAGGTATGGCATGTAGCCCCGGTGTATCCTGTCCCGTTACAGGAGCAGCTGAAACTATCCCAGGTCTGAAAGCAGCGGCCTCTATGTTCACAGTGGTTAGGGACACATCTGTGTGGGGGGGAGATCATTCTCAAATGAACAAGAAGCAGAAGTGAACTCTAATTTAACTACTTCGACCTTTGTGAAACTACAGATGGGACAGAAGAGAATAGATAGGACAACACAGGAAGAACTTCGATAGAGTGCATATATCAAATATAATTTATGCTAAAAAACAAATTAATTGGAAATGGATGGATACATTCATTTGGTACTTCTTCAAATCAAATTCAACAAGAAGAAGACGTCTAATTGAAATACGTTGACCTTTGTGAGACAACAGAGGATGTTACCGTGCTGTCGCCGTGTCGTGACAGTAATCAGCCAACACACGGTGCTGTGAGGAGGTTCGTGACCTTTGTTTCATGTATTTTTGATACCACTTCATGGTGAACGTTAGGGTGTATCACTGTACTCTCTTAGTCCATTTCCAGTGCAGGACCTCCTTAAACCTGCTGGTGTGATCAAAGGGCTGTGGTAACATGGAGTTCCCTTCGAAGTTAGTTGAACTCCCCCTGCTAGCATTTTTAGAATGAGGATATCATCATCACAATCCTTTAAATTTACACAGGGCAGAGATGCTGGAACGTTTCTATTTAATGGGAGAGAAATTCTGGTGTATCGGATAACCTTTGCCATAATAGATCAGTCAAATGATGGCAGTCAAATAAACTACACATCAAGAGTATTCAGACATAAATGGATTTATCATACATACATATTACACAAATGTCCCTAGAACAATAATATAGTTTGATTTGACTAAGGACGTTAAGCTGAAAACAAATCTGCATGATCGTCCAGAACTTTTTTTTGCGGTCTTGAAAATGTCTTCCTCTGACATTTCAAAGGGTGTCGTTAACAATTCCGGCACAAAAGGTTGGAATAACAGGATCTACAGTTTGACTCCTAATCACTAGCGGAGAATAAGAAGCAGAGATAAGATTCCATTTATGAACCAAAACCATGTGTTGGAGTGAACCAACATACTGTGAGAATACCTTTTATGTGCTTATCTTGATAAGAATGTAAGCGCATGTCCAAATTCTCCAGGCAGACTGAGTAACCTTTTGCTAAAATTGCATTTCCATATCTCGGGAGAAGCAACATAGCTTTCCACTTCATTGTTTTGATGAGTTTTGCATTGGGGATGTGTGCCTGTTTGGCTGTGTGCTTGTGTACACAGGCATTTACCAGCAGGAGCACAGCGATTGCACATTAAGACATCCACTAGCAAAGCCTTGTGTGAATCCTCTGATCCCTGCCTCTCGCTGTGTCGCTGTGTGAGACGCTTTCTTGATCTTGATGGGCCACCTACCGTCTTTATGAAAAGACTGTGTAATGCATGCCCATGAGCAACCAGCCCCTCAGGTAATGTCACAGTAGGTGTCTATACATTCACTTTCATGATCAACAGCAAAGAAAAAAGGCTGCTTATATTATCAAGCTCAATAAGATCTTTGGGGAATGGTATAGAAGATTACCTGTCTATGATGGCACACATATCCAGGCTGACATTCTCAAAGGTTCCCATGTTTCCTTGCTCTACCGCCACCAGGTCAGCTAGCTGGTTGTCCACGTGGATCAGTTGCATACAGCCCTGGAAGGAGCGCTGGGCAGGGGGAGTGTTGGTACGCAAGAAGTAGCCTCCATGAGGACAAGAGGCAGAAATAGTTCCAAAGTTAACCATATGATCAAGACAGAGCTTTCTGTTGGAAAAGTAAACTCTAGAGACACATTACAAGTATAAAGCAATATTAATTCTGAGTGTTGCGTTTTGGTTTGAATCATTAGGGAAGTTTCATTCAATATTTAAGACACCATCTTAAAGGAAACAACTTCAAAGGCTAACAAAACACAAAGAAAACAAAAAGGCAACCAATCAAAAGAAACAAAGAGGATTTTCTTCCAAAGCATGCCATCAAACACAAAAAAACACATGTACTGTACACACAACAAATCACAAGACTGTTTGTCAGACTGAATTATAGAAATGTCATCATGAATAAGTAAGTAACAAGTCCATTAGGAGGGTTTACACATTATAGACCAGGGCCTGGTCGTAAGAACCTTCGTAGGCGCATCGTTAAATCTCAGAGCTTTTTCCATTAACCATCTTAACTAAAGTTGCACTTGAAAACGCGTGTTATTTAACGATTGCCTAAGACCACTCGTAGAACAGCAAAGTGCGTAGTCACTTTATACACATAAGATCTCCGCTAAACATAGAATCAAGATGTTTCTCTGTGACCGCAGATAACTTCAGAACGAAGTTGACTACAAATACAAAGCTGACAATGTCTTCGCAATTGTTACAAACAAGCAAAAGATAATACAATGCTTCAAATAAAAACAGAGATGACTGCAGAGTTGAATACAGTAGGCCTATAGGCTACATAGGACAATATTGAAATCATATTGAAATCAATTTCATGTTCATTCCATTGAGTTCTATTTTGCTAACTGTAGGCTGTACATTTTTTTCCTTAATATTGAATATGTAACAACATGTGCGCAATGATATGTAAAATCTACGATATTTTATTATTATAGGGCAGGCTAAGCATTGGAATAAACTGTCTCAATATTTGCAGCCATATAGGCAATAATATATCCGTCGTCAGAATTGAGGAATAACACTAATGTGAATGTAAAATGTGAATGAAGAAAGCTGATCTGATAGCAGCGCTACCTGTTTCATTCCTATCAATATCAAAACAAGCTTGTGCGAAAGTGAAAGTTCTCACTACGTGGTGTTTTGGGAAATGCATCTGAGTTCGTTATAGTGACGATGCATTGTTTTAACGATGCATCGCAGGGTGAGATATGGCAGTGGAACGGTAGGCCCCTAAATGGCAGGTAATACAAGAAAGAAGACGAGTAGGCGGCCACTACATTGCAACAAACGTTAGTGAACTATTAACAGAATATATTTACAAAATAATACATATAGGAGCAGTCAGCAGTGCACATCAGGATACACAACGGCAACACGTTTCGACTTCTAGAATCTTCCTCACGCTGCCTGAAAGATGCTGACTAGAAGTCGAAATGCGTTGCAGTTGCGCAATTCTAATGTATAATGCCTTCTGCTCCTATATGTACACTTTTTAGGCTATGTATATTCAATTAGGAAGTTTTCGTCGGTCACTGGAGAGACAGATAAACATCTCCATTCTATGTTTAGCAGATATTTAATGTGTGTAAAGTGACGCGGGAGGACAAATGGTGATTTAATGATGCACTCAACTGTTCAACGGGTGGCATGAGGCAGGCGTTAGATTACAGGCGATTTTAAGTGTAACGTTAATAAAGACGGTTTTGGGAAACGGCTGGAGAATGTAAATATGCTCTTACGAAAGTTCTAACGATGAATTAAGCCTTAATATGCTTTTGAGAAATCGGGCCCAGAGCCATATACCGATCCGGTATAGAGCAATATGGCTCCGTTTTAGACAATCTGTGTAAATACCTCCAAAGTAGTATTGGCCCCCTGTTCTAATCTGAATGGGAATGACCGTTCTGACGGTGGACGCCTCGTCACCATCGATGGTCAGCATGGCGCAGTTCTCCAGAGCATGGAGATAGACGTTATGCCACTGGCCGTCGTTGAGCCCCGAACCTTAACAGTGACCACAGACAGAACAATATGGCTTCATGAATCACAGTCACGGTGGGTGATAAGCAGACAACTGCAATTACTGAAACATCAGAAAAACAACAAGAAATTCAGAGAAAGACTATGATATACAGATCTGTTTGGCATTCCCTCTCTTTACTAAAATATCCTTCTTAAATATGAAAGAACCTGCCTCTAAAGTTCAGAAATAACTGAAATGTTATGTTGGAAACTGCATGTTATGGCAAATACTAGATTGAGAAATGGAGACAAACAAACACAACGAAACAACAAGACCATGGACCAAGTAGCTGCCAACTCGACTAAAGTGAGTTTAGAGTCACTACTAACATAAATTTGCACTGGCAATGAGAAACTGTCTAAGCATATGAAGAAAATATCCAATGTCAAAAAAAGTCTAAACTGACATGACTGAACTGGGCAAATGTGTGGAGGAGGCTGAAACTGGCTTAACCCTTAAGATCACACTGTACACATCACTGACGATCTGAAATTGTCCACCCACACAGACAGTATGGTAAAGAAGGCGCAACAGCGCCTCTTCAACATCAGGAGGCTGAAGAAATTTGGCTTGGCCCCTAAAACCCTCACAAGCTTTTACAGACGCACAATTGAGAGCATCCTGTCGGGCTGTCTCACCACCTGGTACAGCAACTGCACTGCCCGCAACCGCAGGGCTCTCCAGAGGGTGGTGCGGTCTGCCCAACGCATCACCGGGGGGCAAACTACCTGCCCTCCAGGACACCTACAGCCCCTGATGTCACAGGAAGGCCAAAAAGATCATCAAGGACATCAACCACCCAAGCCACCGCCTGTTCACCCTGCTATCATCCACAAGACGAGGTCAGTACAGATGCATCAAAGCTGGGACCGAGAGACTGAAAAACAGCTTCTATCTTAAGGCCATCAGAATGTTAAATAGCCATCACCGGCTACTCAACCCTGCACCTTAGAAGCTGCTGCCCTATATACATAGACTTGGAATCATTGGCCACTTTAATAATGGAACACTAGTCACTTCAATAAAGTTTAAACAATGTTTACATACTGCTTTGCTCATCTCATATGTATATACTGTATTCTATTCTACTGTATTTTAGTAAATGCCACTCCGACATTGCTTAACCTAATATTTATATATTTCTTAATTCCATTATTTTACTTTTAGATGTGTGTATTGTTGTGAATCATTTTTAGATACTACTGCACTGTTAGATACTACTGCACTGTTGGAGCTAGGAACACCCGCAATAACATCTGCTAAATATGTATATGTGACCAATAAAATTTGATTTGATTTGATTTAAATTAACTGCATAGACTAGGACAGCCTCTTAACAGACGATGTACCACAGATGGGGCACTGGGCTATTGAACTGTTTAGGCAACTAAATGAGGTGAAGATGGACTATTACACCCCACCACATCAAAGACACAAAGGAGAAAGGTATGTGTTATTAATGCCTTCACTCACACATCTATTGAAAAGACAATCACAGTGCCACTCAAGCGATCTGTCTAAATGAATAACACTTTAATGACTATTGGCTATGCAGCCTAAATGGCAAACCATTCATTGGTAGGCTATAGACATGATCTATTTCTTTAAGTAACGAACTGACAAGGGAACAGGACAACATGATGATTGCTATGATCTGGAGAGAAAAAATTGGAATGCTCCCTTCGCAGACAGGCTATAAAGGCCTGAGTA
Organism: Brachymystax lenok tsinlingensis; assembly: GCA_030435695.1. NCBI lineage: Eukaryota > Metazoa > Chordata > Actinopteri > Salmoniformes > Salmonidae > Brachymystax > Brachymystax lenok. The sequence goes on along the minus strand of CM059788.1, from coordinate 23,888,840 downwards.
GATGGGATGAATTTAAATGGCCAAATATGAAAAAAGACTGGGAGAGATAAAATGTTATAGAGCCTAAGACGCTGAAATTGTAAGCATGCTGTACTTTTATTTCCGTTGCTCGCTCTCTCTCCCTTCCTTTTTCTTATTTACTTTTGCCCAATTAAGGCATGATAACGGAGAAATTGATATATGAATTGAAAAATACAGCACCAGTCAAAAGTCTGGACACACCTACTCATTCAAGGTTTTTTCTTTATTTGTACTATTTTCTACATTGTAGAATAATAGTGAAGACATCAAAACTATTAAATAACACATGGAATCATGTAGTATCCAATTTTTATTTTATTTTAGATTCTTCAATGTAGCCACCCTTTGCCTTGATGACAGTTTTGCACATTGAAGGCATTCTCTCAACCAGCTTCACTTGGAATGCTTTCCCAACAGTCTTGAAGGAGTTGGCTGCTTTTCCTTCACTCTGCGGTCCAACTCATCCCAAACCATCTCAATTGGGTTGAGGTCGGGTGATTGTGGAGGCCAGGTCATGTGATGCAGCACTCCATCACTCTCCTTATTGGTCAAAAAGCCCTTGCACAGCCTGGAGGTGTGTTTTGGGTCATTGTCCTGTTCCAAATCACCCAGCGTTAGTTCTAGGTAAATGTTGCAATTCTTCAGCCATTCCTGGACCTGTGACCAAAAACGAGCTACATATGGACAGTACCAAAATAAATGATCTAATGATTCTGCCTCCTCGCAGGAAAATCTGCAGAGCTGGGAAGATTGTATCCCCCATATATATAACATTCTATTGGTTGCAAGAATTGTGTAAAATTATTTAAATTCAAAGTTTTGAATCCGGCGTCGTTTTGCGTGTCAATTCATAAACTATGTGCCATGGAATCGGTACATCAAAAATCTCTTCACAACTATTTGGCAACTTATATGGCACAGCTGTCAATTTTTTGGTCCTTAAGTGAAATTGGTATATATTTTTATTTATCATAATTTTCTTTAACCATTTTTGGTCTTTAATGCAGGGCCGACAGACAAGTTCCTTACTTTTTCCCCCTTCCACTTGCCTCATCCATTTTTTTGTGGTAATGCTGCAATTCGTTGGTTTCAATTTTGGGTAGAGCAGACATTTCCATATGTCTGTATTAGCTGCATGTGTGACATAACTCCACCAGTCCTATTTATGATATCATTTACAAATATTAAACCATTTTCTTTCAGATTTGATCAAAAACATATATTTTTTTTAATCAATTAGTATATTTGAGTTTAACCACAATATTTGTGGTATTATTTGTTCTGTCTTTTCAGGTGGATTAAACTGAAATTGCAACCAGATTATTTTGTTTTCAAATAACCGAAAGTGAGCAGTTGTAATCTGAATAAAATCTGAATAAAGGGAAATAAGGCATTCTTGAACATGGGGTAAGACATTCTTACTAATTTACTAGAGAACCATTTTGGATTTAAGTATAACTTTTGTATGACTGATGCCTTTAGTGAGAGATCTAATGCTTTAATATTTAATCATTTCTGCCCTCCCCGAATTTATATTTGTTATATAAATAGGCCCTTTTAATTTTGTCTGGGTTGCTGATCCAAATAAAATTGAATATTTTTTGTTCATATTTAAAAAGCAGGTCACTAGGTGTAGGCAAAACCAAAAGAAAATAGGTTAACTGTGATATGACTAAAGAGTTAATCAGGGTGATTTTTCCACAAATAGACTGTCACTTCCAGGCCAGAGTTTTAGGCTGGCGTGTTTAGGTTTCGTTTTTGGTGTAGGGTTTTTGAGTTCTAGGTGTTCTATTTCTATGTTGGGGTAATGGTTCCCAATTAGAGGCAGCTGTGTGTCGTTGTCTCTAATTGGGAACCATATATATGTTTGGGGTTTTCATTTAGGTTTTGTGGGTTATTGTTTAGACATAGCTTTGTTTGTGGTGGCAGTCTATGGTACGATCTTCGCGTCGTTATTTTGCCCAGTTACGTGTGTTTCGTTCGTTAAATAAACATGTATACTGGATGCCTCACTGCGCCTTGGTCTGTCACTTTTGAAGATCGTGACATAGACAGGTATTTTCCTTCCCATGGTAGCAAGATCTTATCTATTTTTGCTAACTTTCTATTAAAAGTTATTGGCGTGAGATCATTTCTTTCTTTCGGGATATGTATACCGAGTATGTCCACATCCCCGTCAGACCATTTTATTGGTAAATTACATGGTAATGTAAAAGTAGAATTTTTTTAGTGACTCAATACGTAATATAGTACACTTATCATAATTTAGTTTTAATCCAGAGAGGTTAGAAAGTGTCTAGATCCTCTGAGGCTGTGGAGGGATTCTAATTGTGGTTTTAAAAGAAAACATGAATCACCAGTGTACAATGACACCTTTTTAAGCCACAGATTTCTAATTATTGTTGGATCTAATTTTAACAGCTAACATTTTGATGGCAATAATAAATTGATATGCCGATAGTGGACAACCTTGTTTTACTCCTCTTTCTGAGATGTAGCCATTACTTACTATTTTACACCTAGGGTTACTATACATACCTTTAACCCATTTTCTAAGACATTCTTCTAAATTTAAATATTCCAGGCATTTATGTATAAACTCCAGTCGTGTTTTATCAAAAGCCTTTTCAAAATCAGCTATGAAAACCAGGCATGGTTTCCCCAATATTTCCTAGTATTCTACTGTTTCCAGTACTTGTCTTAAATTATCTCCAAAGTATCGTCCATGTAAAAAATCTGTCTGATTAGGATGAATAATATCTGACAAAACCTTTTTAATTCTATGCGCCAAGCATTTAGCTAGAATTCTTGCATCCTAACACTGAAGTGTAAGAGGCCTCCAATTTTTTTAATGGACTGGATTTTTATATATACACCACTTGGATCCTGTTTCAGTAATAATGAAATCAGACCTTGTTGCGTGTCCGTTAATCTACCGTTTACATAGGAATGGTTAAAACATGCTAATAATGGTCCTCTGAGTAAATCAAAAAAAGTTTGGTATACTTCCACTGGTATGCCATCCAGCCCTGGAGTTTTCCCAGATGTAAAGGCTTTAATTACATCAAGAAGTTCCTCCTCTGTAATTTGGCCTTCACGTGAGTCTTTCTGTACAGATGTTAATTTTACATTATTATCCATACAATTAGCTACGGTTAGTGGAGATGGAAGAGACAAACGAAAAAACATTCTTAAAGTACTTTACTTCCTCTTTCAAAATATTGTTCGGTGAATCATGCATGACTCCATTTGTAACAAGTGCATTTTTCCCCATATTCCATCCAGTTCGCTTTATTTTAAAAATATATTGCACTGGATCTTTCTTGAATAAGTTCCTCCATTTCTTGATCAAAAACTTAGCAAAAAAAATAGAATCTTGAAACCCTCGAGGGAAAAACACCTATCCATTTATGGGAAGATTACCCTGATTAATTCTCTGGTGATATCGCAGTTTACCTATTTATTCATGGCTCTATTGACTCCAGGAGAATCCATTTTCAAATCGTGCAAGATTAATTTTTTCACTTTATTTGGAATGGCAAACCAGATTAAGTTAAATGAGCATATTTATATAATGAACATAAGTTTATAACCATTTAATATTAAGAAATTAATCCTCTCTCTTAAAGCCCCCTTGTATCTAAATCCAAATAGTTTTTCTAGCAAGCCACTAAGAGAGGTCCATCCTATGTTTAAGAGTGGGCTCTTTGCCTTTTTGCAGATTAAAACATTACATTTTCAGTGGATTGACAATGGATCCCTGTTTAAAGTATGCTCCTTTTAAATTAAGTCATACTGTAAGGTTCTGCTTTTCTTTTCTTAGTCAACCTTGTGTTATTTTTCTTTGTGTTCTTGAACGTAGCCCTGTTTCTTTGTGTTCTGGAACGTAGCCCTGTCTTTCATTTTTGTTCATTGATTTCACCTGTGTTCGTTTGCCACCTGGTCTCATCAGCTCCCTATTTAGTTCAGTTCTTTCTGTTTGTATGGTTGTGAGGTATTGTTTGTTTTTGACTGCCTACCTGTGTTTGACCATTGCCTGCGACCACGATTCCTGCCTTCTGCAAAGGCTTAATAAACATCAGCCGTGCTCTGAACGTGAATCTACACCTTTTTCTCCCTGAGTATTCATTACATATACAGAGTTGTCTACAGTTAAAATGTCATCCTCCATAAAAGGCAGATCTAGTATTACAACAAATGATATGGCTAAACTCCAATATACTGATAGAGAAAAAATTATGTACAATAACAATATTTGGGCCACCAAGCCAAAACTTGGTTAGAAAGGACGCATGTATCTTTGTAGTGACTAGGTGTATTGATACACCATTCAAAGTGTAATTAATAACTTCACCATGCTCAAAGAGATTCAATGTCTGCTTTTTTTTATTGTACCCATCTACCAATAGGTGCCCTTTGCGAGGCATTGGAAAGCTTCCCTGGTCTTTGTAGTTGAATCTGTGTTTGAAATTCACTGCTCGACTGAGGGTCCTTAAGTTAATTGTATGTGTGGGGTACAGAAATGAGGTAGTCATTCAAAAATAAAGTTAAAACACATGCAACTTATTGTGTGACTTGTTAAGCAAATGTTTACTCCTGGACTTATTTAGGCTTGTCAAATTAAATCCATTTTTATTTCAGCCTGTAAAACAACAAGATGGGGAAAAGGTCAAGGGGTGTTAATACTTTCTGAAGGCACTGTAAAACAAAAATTGTCAGGCACATATAAAAATAATGCTCAATATATGGAACATTGAACAGTCAGCCTTGTTCAGACACGAGGAAACAGAATCATTAGATCATATTTTCTGGTACTCTCCATCGGTGGCTCGCTTTTGGAGTCAGGTCCAGGAATGGTTGTTATGTCATAATATCAGGGTTCCGATGGACCTGCAAACCGTATTGTTAGGGGATCGGTGAAACCACAATCAGTCAATGGGAAATATCATTATACTCTAGGGTAAAGTATTTATTTTTAGGGAAATATCGGTCGAAATGTTACAAATAGGACCCTTGTAAGACAACATAGCAAAATGGAGGGTTGTATTGCAAAAGTAAATAGCAAAATGGCATTATACTGGAAAGATGGTTTAATCTGTGGACATCGGAGGGTTGGAGTTAAAATCAAAATAAATGGTGGATTGCCATCTGTGCGTGAAAATCCAGCACTTGAAGAAAAAGGAAATTAGGAATATATGTATAATTATTGAACTACAGGTATCGTAGATGTCAGCAAAATAACTGTAAGTAGCAGTAGAAATATTGTTGTCCATTAGTTTACTCCAATTACGGTAGGGATGGTAGGGTAGGAGGAAAAATGTAAAGAGAAAATAAATCATGCAAACAATGAAATTTACAGAACCTTCAATCTAACTGCAATATTAAAGACAAAAATACAAACATATACAGGGCCTACGAGACAGGGCCCAACAGACAGGGCCTAACAGACAGAGATTCAGCTACAGAAGACCCTCCTGGGGAGGGCCTCCCCAGATCGATAGAGAGAAGCAATTAATGCTTTCAAGGGAGGGGAAGGTCTTCAGGCTAAATGAACAGGTCTACTGTAGTGCATTAGCCAGCATGGCAGTACTAACGGGACCAGGGCTCTCCAACCCCTACCGTCCTGTAGGTTTTTGTTCACACCCTAATCTAGCGCACCTGGGGTTGGATTGAAAACCTACAGGAACAGGGTTGGAGAGCCCTGAACTAGACCGTACCTGAGGAGATGTCTATGCGCGTGTTCTTCTTCTGGGTGACGTTGATGTAGACAGTGACCTTCCCCTCGGTGAGGCCCACCTCCACCACACCATCGGCCAGGGCCGTGTAGAGGAGCAGACCGCTGGGGTTCCACGTTCGGAAGGACAGGCTGACCGACAGGGTGTCACTGTCCGGCATCCCCGGAAGACGCAGGAAGCTGGTGGCGTTGAAGAACAAGGGGAAGGAGTGTGTCTCACTGCAGGAGAACGTCAGGTTCCTCTGTAAGGTGGATAGAAAGTATAATAGTAAATGGGTCTACAAGTTAGGGCAGCTTTTCCTTCTTGACTTTAGCGACAACAACAAAAAGGTTATTCACACAACGTATAAACAAAGCTAGCATATATTTTGCATTTGAGAGATACATCAACTTTTTTAGGTGCTTTTTAGATAGCAAACAGGTCTATAAATTAGGGCAGCTTTTCCCTGTTGATTTAAGCTCAAGACATTGGCACAACCATATAAACATAGTTTGCATATATTTTGCATATGAGGCGCATCAGAAAACCTAAGGTGCTTTTTAAATGTACATTTTGCGGTTTAATGCATGAGAAAATGAAAGCGCGTGCATTATTTCAGAGTCCGACACAGAAAATCACTCGTCATACAGCAGCACTTGACAAAAAACAATTTGGGCTTCTCTTATCATCAAAGCTGACCTTTCTCCCTCTACTTGTGCTGAACACAAAGCATGCAATTCAACACCAAGGAACTTGTACACAGGGAAAAAAACAAGCTAAGAGGCACATAAGTGAAATCAATAATAATGGTTGGATCCATACTTCAGCGCAGTAATGGCTCAAACACCATCACATCCAATTGACAACTGAGCAGTAATTGTCCTGTGCTAAGCGTTGAGGACTTCTGAAGCTTGACACATTTAGTGGGTTCGATCCCGTTGCATGGAATACTTTTTTATTCAACATTTCCCATACGAAAAGAAAAAAACATTGCAATATATTTAATGACACGTAATACAGTGGGGAAAAAAAGTATTTAGTCAGCCACCAATTGTGCAAGTTCTCTCACTTAAAAAGATGAGAGAGGCCTGTAATTTTCATCATAGGTACACTTCAACTATGACAGACAAAATGAGGAAAAAAAATCCAGAAAATCACATTGTAGGATTTTTAATGAATTTATTTGCAAATTATGGTGGAAAATAAGTATTTGGTCACATACAAACAAGCAAGATTTCTGGCTCTCACAGACCTGTAACTTCTTCTTTAAGAGGCTCCTCTGTCCTCCACTCGTTACCTGTATTAATGGCACCTGTTTGAACTTGTTATCAGTATAAAAGACACCTGTCCACAACCTCAAACAGTCACACTCCAAACTCCACTATGGCCAAGACCAAAGAGCTGTCAAAGGACACCAGAAACAAAATTGTAGACCTGCACCAGGTTGGGAAGACTGAATCTGCAATAGCAGCTCGGTTTGAAGAAATCAACTGTGGGAGCAATTATTAGGAAATGGAAGACATACAAAACCACTGATAATCTTCCTCGATCTGGGGCTCCACGCAAGATCTCACCCCGTGGGGTCAAAATGATCACAAGAACGGTGGGCAAAAATCCCAGAACCACACGGGGGGACCTAGTGAATGACCTGCAGAGAGCTGGGACCAAAGTAACAAAGCCTACCATCAGTAACACACTACGCCGCCAGGGACTCAAATCCTGCAGTGCCAGACGTGTCCCCCTGCTTAAGCCAGTACATGTTCAGGCCCGTCTAAAGTTTGCTAGAGAGCATTTGGATGATCCAGATGAGGATTGGGAGAATGTCAGATAAAACCAAAATATAACTTTTTGGTAAAAACTCACCTCGTCGTGTTTGGAGGACAAAGAATGCTGAGTTGCATCCAAAGAACACCATACCTACTGTGAAGCATGGGGGTGGAAACATCATGCTTTGGGGCTGTTTTTCTGCAAAGGGACCAGGACGACTGATCCGTGTAAAGGAAAGAATGAATGGGGCCATGTATCGTGAGATTTTGAGTGAAAACCTCCTTCCATCAGCAAGGGCATTGAAGATGAAACGTGGCTGGGTCTTTCAGCATGACAATGATCCCAAACACACCGCCCGGGCAAAGAAGGAGTGGCTTCGTAAGAAGCATTTCAAGGTCCTGGAGTGGCCTAGCCAGTCTCCAGATCTCAACCCCATAGAAAATCTTTGGAGGGAGTTGAAAGTCCGTGTTGCCCAGCGACAGCCCCAAAACATCACTGCTCTAGAGGAGATCTGCATGGAGGAATGGGCCAAAATACCAGCAACAGTGTGTGAAAACCTTGTGAAGACTTACAGAAAACATTTGACCTCTGTCATTGCCAACAAAGGGTATATAACAAAGTATTGAGATAAACTTTTGTTATTGACCAAATACTTATTTTCCACCATAATTTGCAAATAAATTCATTAAAAATCCTACAATGTGATTTTCTGGATTTTTTTTCCTAATTTTGTCTGTCATAGTTGAAGTGTACCTATGATGAAAATTACAGGCCTCTCTCATCTTTTTAAGTGAGAGAACTTGCACAATTGGTGGCTGACTAAATACTTTTTTTCCCCACTGTAAATATTTTTGTATCTTTGCTAAAATGAATGTAATGCTTTAAAATGTATTCCAGAGATGCACGTACATACTTTTGCATCTTTGCTCATATGCATGACTGACAATATTCCAGAAATGCATGGCTATGACATCTAGTCTACAGGGTGGCCAAAGTGGTTCTTAATTCGTCTTCTTAAATTATGTATTGATCAATGGAGATCATTTTTTGGGCCACCTAATTTTAACAATCTGTCATAAAGAGCACATGTCCAACTAAACAAAAAACATGCCCCATCTCAAGAGGTTTTTATAATATGTTTTTATTTTAGTTAGTTATCGATTTAAACAAAGACACAATATGTCAAAGTGTAGGTCTAGAGCTTGTGCTTCCAATGAGTGGTATTATACGGCTCTACAGCGGATGGTTTAGTGGTGTTATGTTGCGTTCGTAACCAAGTGGGAAGTGGGAATTTACCACATACGGGAAAAATCCACTTGAACGGCCCTCCAACTGGTAATTACTAGTTAAATCAGCCATGAATCCACTTGTGACAGGGGGAATGGAAGCTTGTTGTATGCAACAAGGAGGGGCAAATGAATGCAAGATTCACCCAAAAATGTAGTTGTCAAAAAATGTCTAGCCTGTCTATCTATGGGTTGACGTGTTATGCTCAACCTGTTCAGTTTTTTACCACAAAACACCAGAAAATGGCTGAGCATGAGCTGGCCAGTATGTGTAGGTAATTCTTTCTAACAGTGCTGTTTTTTAAAGATATCACATAGTAGAATTGCAAAAGTGTTGCTCTCCACTTTTTGGAAGACAGTTTTGAAATTAGTGGAATGCCCGGTGGAATAACAGTATGATAGCTAGGGAGATGGAGAAAATTCTGCCGTTTGATTGCAAATATGCAGAGGGAGTCGAAAAGAGAACACACAGTATGCTGCTGTATAAAACACCTGTCTCCAGATTACATCTTCAAACTAAGAGCAACCATAGCATCCGTGACAGAGAGGAAGAAGTGTCTATCCATGTACACGGGTAAGACAGTCTAGCTAGCTACATTTTCAGATATTACACATCTCAAATTTTGTCAGAAAGTCATTTTCATTTAAAGTTAAAGCGTACTGTTAGGTAGCTAGCTAACTTTAGCTGGCTGGCTCAATAGCTAATGTTACGTGTATGATCTGTGTAGTAATATTATTCGTATCTCAGAGCCATTTTCATTGCTAGTTAACATTGAACCTGGTTGGTTAGTTACCTGCAGATTCATGCAGGGTAGTAACGTTAGGAGTTGGGATTATGGTTCACTGTTTAGCTAGCTAGCTACATGTCTAAACAAAAGACTCCAATATGCAAGTAACCATTTCAATATAATGTTCATGATGCCCCAATCATCGCCAAGCCTATCTCTGACCTTTTCACCCGTCTCTCCTCTCTGGGGAGGTTACCATTACTTGGAAGGCAGCCATGGTGCGTCCTTTATTTAAAGGGGGAGATCAAGCGGATTCTAACTGTTATAGGCCAATATCTTTTTTGCCCTGTCTATCAAAAGTGTTGGAAAAACTTGTCAATAGTCAACTGACTGTCTTTCTTGATGTCTACAGTATTCTCTCTGGTATGCAATCTTGTTTCTGCTCAGGTTATGGATGTGTCACTGCAACCTTAAAGGTCCTACATGATGTCACCATTGCCCTTGATTCTAAGCAATGTTGTGCTGCTATTTGTATTGACTTGGCCAAAGTCGCAATGCCAAAGTCGCAACGCCATCGGGGGTACGCCAAATAAAAATGGGATTCACATTTTCTTTTTAATATTTAAAAAATATATATATTTCTTCACATTTTCAAACAGTCATTTATATTTTCCAACAGGGCTATACGTTTGGGTGAGATCTTTTTCTCGCGTGAGTAGCCTCGTTTCACTGCCAAAAATAAAATTAAACCATCTAATGTTCAGCAAAATAACAACACAATGTCAAATACAGGTAGCCTAGTCAAATAATTAACATCCAATCACATTAACCGCTACTCTCTCGCGGGAATTCCACTAACAGTCCGTATGTAGCCAAACGTAGCTGTTGCTCATGTTGGTATCTGTACTGATGGCACAAAAGCCATGGCAGGGAGACATAGTGGAGGGGTAACGTGCGTGCAAGCAGTTGCTCCTGACACCACTTGGGTACACTGCAGCATCCACCGAGAGGCTCTTGCAGCCAAGGGAATGCCTGACAGCTTGAAAGATGTTTTGGACACTACAGTGAAAATGGTTAACTTTGTTAAAGCAATGGCCTTGAACTCTCGTTCAGCTTAAAGTTTTCTTTACTGACCATAATTTTCACTTGTCTGACCGCTTGCATGATGACAAGTTTATCACACAACTGGCCTATCTGGGTGATGTTTTTTCTCACCTGAATGATCTGAAACTAGGATTACAGGGACTCTCCGCAACTATATTCAAGGTGCGGGACAAAATTGAGGCTATGATTAAGAAGTTGGAGCTCTTCTCTGCCTGCATTAACAAGGACAACACACAGGTCTTTCCATCATTGTATGATTGTTTTGTGTGCAAATGAACTCAAGTTTACGGACAATGTCAAATGTGATATAGCGAAGCACCTGAGTTAGTTGGGTGCGCAATTACGCAGGTACTGCCCTGCCTCCAGTCCACTTACCAATATCTGAACAAGAGAGCCTTATCAAAATTGCAACAAGCAGTTCTGTAAACATTTTATTTAATCAGAAGCCACTGTCAGATTTCTGGTTTGGATTTAAGACTGAGACTCTCTCCAATACAACCCAACATTGCAGAGTTATGTGCATCCTTTCAAGCACACCCTTCTCATTGACCTGTGGTGAGTTATTCCCAATTTTAGGTTTTATATGTAAGATGGTTAAATAAAGAGCAAAATTATTGATTATTATTATATCATTGTTTGTGCCCTGGTCCTATAAGAGCTCTTTGTCACTTCCCACGAGCCGGGTTGTGACAAAAACGAATTCTTATGTTTAATAAATGTATCGTATAGTGTGTGTGTGGCAGGTTTACAATGATGGCAAAAAAACAACATTTGAGAGTGCGCTGACCCTGGTGCTAGAGGGGGTACGCAGCTGGAGGTTGAATGTTTGAACGAGTACGGGACTATAAAAAGTTTGGGAACCACTGCGGTAGACCATTCCATTCTTGTAGCCCAGCTAAGGATTATTGGTGTCTCAGAGGTCTTTGGCCTGGTTTGCTAACTGTATATTGTATATACTGCACACAAAGAGTGCAGTATATACAATCAGAACATCTGCTGTCTCGGCCACTACCTGTCACCAAGGGAGTACCTCAATGCTCAATCCTAGGCCCCACACTCTTCTCAATTTACATCAACAACATAGCTCAGGCAGTAGGAAGCTCTCTCATCCATTTATATACAGATGATACAGTCTTATACTCAGCTGGCCCCTCTCCAGATTTTATGTTAAACGCTCTACAAAAAAGCTTTCTTCATGTCCAACAAGCTTTCTCTGCCTTTACCTTGTTCTCAACACCTCCAAAACAAAGGTCATGTGAATTGGTAAGAAGAATACCGCTCTCCCCATCGGTGTGATTAATACCTCTGAGGGTTTAGAGTACTTGGGAGTATGGCTAGTTAGTACACTGTCCTTCTCTCAACACATATCAAAGCTGCAGGCTAAGGTTAAATCTAGACTTGGTTTCCTCTATCATAATAGCTCCTCTTTCACCCCAGCTGCCAAACTGACCCTGATTCAGATGACCATCCTACCCATGCTAGATTACGGAGACGTGATCGGCAGGTAAGGGTGCTCTCGAGCGGCTAGATGTTGTTTACCATTCGGCCATCAGATTTGCCACCAATGCTCCTTATAGGACACATCACTGCACTCCATACTCCTCTGTAAACTGTCATCTCTGTATACCCGTCGCAAGACCCAATGGTTGATGCGTAGGCCTCACTCCCCCAACACACTTTCTGCCAGTCACATTCTGTTAAAGGTCCCCAAAGCACACACATCCCTGGGTCGCTCCTCTTTTCAGTTTGCTGCAGCTAGAGACTGGAACGAGCTGCAAAAAAACACTCAAACTGGACAGTTTTATCTCCATATCTTCATTCAAAGACTCAATCATGGACACTCTTACTGACAAGTGTGGCTGCTTCATGTGATGTATTGTTGTCTCTACCTTCTTGCCCTTTGTGCTGTTGTCTGTGCCCAATAATGTTTGTACCATGTTTTGTGCTGCTACCAGGTTGTGCTGCTGCCATGTTGTGTTGCTACCATATTGTTGCCATGTTGTGTTGCTACCCTGCTGTGTTGTCATGTGTTGCTGCCATGCTCTGTTGTGGTTTTATGTCTCTCTTTATGTAGTGTTGTCTCTCTTGTCGTGATGTGTGTTTTGTCTTATATTTTTTGTTTATTTTAAATTTTTAATCCCAGCAGGAGGCCTTTTTCCTTTTGGTAGGCCGTCATTGTAAACAATAATTTGTTTTTAACTGACTTGCCTAGTTACATAAAGGTTAAATAAACATAAATAAATAAAAAACTGTCGATAGACATAGCTGGTAAATTTGCTCGGGCTATCTACTCCGATTTCAGAGCACTCTTGTCTGAGTGTACCAGAGCGCAGAATAACTGACAAAGTTACGAACGCTCAACACCCGTTGAATATGGCCAGTGTCAGTAAACGTTGGCAAAAAAGCGTAATTAAATTGTTGCCAGCAGCACAGTTACAGTCACCAACACTCTGGATAACATAAAAACAGCCTAACCAGCTCTGCTAGGGTGAGTAAAATGGTCAGAGTGAGCTGTTTTCTCATTTGTGTCTGGAAGTAGCCAACGTTAGCCAGTTAGCTTGGGTGCTTGACTGCTGTTAGGTCAGAACGCTCGGATAAACCCTACTCCTCGCCCAGAGCGTCCAATGTGCGCTCTGAATGCTCCGAGAGCAAAATGCTCTGAATTTACGAACTGACAATCTGACAACGCTCTGAGTTTACGAATGCCCAGAGCACACTCTGGCCCTCCAGATTGAATTTACGAACAGCTTTTAGTCCAGCTTTTAGTCTTGAAATATTTGGTTGTTTAGTACATGGCCTTACATGTGAATCCTTAAAGAGATTGGTGGGGCTTAAAAGGGTGTGAACGATGCTGAATGGGTGTAGAGAAAGAAGTGGTTTACCAAAGAATTCAAGGGCCATTTTCTCAAATGTGTTGTTACAAGTTTATCAACTTTCAAAGCAGAATTACTTCCCCATTGTTCCTCAACTGTAGTGTATGATATACAATTATCTAGCTCAGTCTCTACTTTTATCCAATGTAAAAAACACAATTTCAAATTTTGCTACACAAGACCGAATTGAGCCGGTCGGTCACATTTTCACAATATTACTCATAGTGTTGAAATATATATAAATATATATACATGTTTGACTGCACTAGGTCTTGAAATGCATTCCATAATATATGTTGTAATTTATTTAAAACGTATGAATGAAAATGTTTTTATACATTATTTGGCCAATTTAAAATATTTCACATGTATCCTAAAATATTTAGCTAAATATCATCATATCATATAGGATGACTTCTAAGAAATTCATTTGTTTCTGTCATAATCACCACAAGGTAAGAGTTTCTTCTCTTCTGATTTATGCTACAGTGAGTATACTGATAGATGTACTATACTGTTTTATTGTAGTGCCTCAGTGAAAAAGGATCATTATATTGAAGTGAGGAGTTGCAACACTGGACTTTCCAAGTAAGTAATCACAAAAACATGTCTGTTCCTGCCGTTTATGTTTTCAAGGTATACCAGTGAATCACAAACCACCTAAAAAAGATGCTACTCAGATGTACAAAACATGACAGAGAAAGGTTCTTACAAAACTTGAAGTATCAATTTTCTTCCTCTTGACCAGGTTGGTAATGTTATCTCCGTTGTAGGTGATGCCCTCCATGCAGCCAACAAAGTTCTCCCTGCCTCCCGAGCTGGGCTTGGCAGAGAAGGGCATGCCTCCAAAACTGATCTAGAGGACACAGAAGGAGAAGAGGAAAAGGGGTCAAGTATTATTTGAAGAGGCTCTGCAGCAGGAGCCACACCTCAGAGCAATTTGCCGCTTTGAATCAAATCAATACAGCAGCATACATCCCTTCAGAGTATATTGGTTTTCGCTTGTGCCTGATTGCATTAATCTCCACTTTATAATGAATGTATGTATGGTGTTGTGTTTTTTTCCTTCTCTTTCCCTGCGGAGCCAAAGTAATTTCCTTCGGTATCGCACACTGATAATTACACAGACAAACCTAAAAGCTGAGCTTTGTAAGCACAGGGGAGCCACAGTACATAGAGAGCTTGCTCCGATTTGGCATCTGTAAACTAACACATCTTCACACAGACCTCTGAGTAACCTGACTCACAGGAGCCAAAGGATCTAATTAAATAATCTCTCATATCCCCTATCCTCATAGAGATAGGGATGTAATGTGAGGAAATGAACCAGGACAATATAACTTTATTTGGAGGGATGTAGAAATGAACCAATGACAATGTACAATACAACTTTATTGGGAGGGTTGTAGAAACGAACCAATGACAATATACAATACAATTTTATAGGAATGGATGGAGAAATTAACCAAGACAATATACAAACTATGTAGGATTGGGGTCATTCAAATTCATGTTAATTTAGAAAGTGAATCAAATTCAAATTTCACATTTCCCAAATTGAAAAGCATTGAAGAGATTTTTAATTTCAGTGTGCTTCCTGAATTGACTGACATTTTTATGGAATTGAACCCAACCCTGATAGGGAGGGAAGCAAAGAGAGCAACCACTAAGACAATACACAATAAAACTGTGGCCTACCTCATAGTCCAGGTCAAGATGATCAAATTCACCGTTGGTGCGGAAGTGCTGCGTGTGGTTATCCAGGGTAAAGTTGACATTCCGTCTGTAACGCTCGATAATTACGGAGTGCCAATGGTCATCATCCAATAAACTTCCGCTTGTCACGGAGGTGTGCCCGAGGATGGAGCTGTACTGATTGCTGCCTGAAGTTTACAAGACATAAACAGATTGAATTCAAGAAAATGCTTAAGGCGACATTTTTCCTATAAACAACAGTCTGACATAGTGAGATAACATTTTGCAAATGCTAATTTGTGTAGGCTACTGTGATGAATAATTATCTTTCTGACAACAACCATTACTGAAATCCATCAAATATAAACAGAAGATGATTAATGCATAAGGGCCAGTCATATTAGCAAATATGCAGGAATTGTATCAAGTTTCATCAACTGCCGTAAGTAGTTGCCATACAAAGTTATATTATCAGCGACTACAGTACACTACAGTAGGTGTGCGTCCTAATGGCACTCTGTTCCCTATATCTTGCACTACTTTTGACCAGAGCCCTATGGACCTGGTCAAAAGTAGAGCACTAAATAAGGAATAGGGTGCCATTTTGGACGCACAAGGATATCCCATAGACAGGATCGGATAATGGTCCCTTACCCAGGTTGATCATGAGCAGGAGTTTGGATCTCTTCAGCTCCAGGCTGATATAGTCTCCCTGCTGTCCCTCCCCGTGCAGGAGCACACCGTTATTGGCCGTGGTCTTAAACTTCAGAGAGATGACGTCCTTCAAGATCTTCATCTTCTTCATCTTGAAGCGGTAGGAGATCACACCCTGGCCTTCGAAGTTGATCACATCCGCCCCTGAGGTCACCGAACAGTGATACAGGTTACAGAGCTTAATGTCCCCTCAATTACCTCTACTGTCCTGTGTCAAGGCTTTTGACATAAAAGGTAATATGAGTGTTAATGAGAAGAACCTATAGTCCTTTAGAGATCACCTACTGCAATCACAAGCAATTTTAAAAAGGCGAGGCAGCTTATACGGATCTCTTTTTATAATTGGAGGAAAAGAAGAACTGCGGGAGAAATGACTTAGTCTCTAATACATATAACCATGGCTGCAAAGTAAGCTTGGGCAGTATCCAGATTGTCATACCGACCTTGTGCCATATCGGGATATCCGGTAATACCAGCACTGAACACAAGCAAGGGGCGCTATTTTCAAACACCACTGTGCCTCTGTAATCCGAAGATTAGCAATGCTAACAAGTACATGCTAAAATCCCATAGAGAATGCTATATAAATGCTAATGCTAATCTAAAAACATTTTATACAGTCGCTGACCTAAAGTATTACGACATCCCAGCTCATAAAGATATACAAGTAACTCAAAAAAGCTACTCACATTTTGCTGCAAGCACAAAACAAATATTAGACAGCAAGGCTCTTGATTAAGGAGGGGATTCTCTGCTGTTACCAAGTGAAGCTTGATTTTGGAAGAAGCTAACCACTTAGCTAGCTCTCGAAAGCTCTAGGCGGCATTCTGACTTCTCCCTAAAATGTTCAGCCATTAGCTTCGTCTCCGACTGGCTCATGTGAACTACAAACCCGATGCTGTTTTAAAGTTTAGAAATGTCTACAATCATCGTTGCTGTACGGCTTTGAAACGTATGTCCTTATCCTTCATCATTGAGAAAGAATCCTTAAAAAAAAAGATACACTTACTGTAGCAGTTTTGCACATATCCATACAGCTATGGGTGCCTCCATCCGACTAAACTACACTTCCAGAGTTACGCTTACAACACACCGACTGCGTCATTGCATCACTGCTGCATAACATTTTGCGCAGATAAGCAACTATACTGATGCAGGTATCTTTTGCAGATGGACGCCTGCGGTTGGACACATGGAGGAGAGAATATTTTCACAGTATTCTCAAAACCGTGTCTTTTTGACACAACTGCTGACAGCTACAGAGACATAAACACAAAAAATGCTGCTTGGAGACAAGTGTCCACGATAGTAGGATTGCCAGGTCAGTTTAGTTGTAAAGCTTGTGCTAGATGTGGCTAGTTAGCTAGCTAGCTAACATAGCTTGCTAACCTAGCCAATGAGGTGTGTGTGTGAAAGAAATAGTCATATAAATGATGCTAGTTACTACCCCTGATAACTTTCCCAAATAATTATGTTTGAAAGAGTGCGAGTGTGTATGTCAGATAAATAGTAATAGAAATGGTAGATACTACTGTACCCCTGATAATTTGGTCAGATAACCGTGTGTACAGTAGGTGACCGGTCCATGATAGCTATCTATTAACTATAGTTATGCTAGGTAATGGTTTGGCTTATCATGTTCACGTCTATGTAGAAGAAGACTGTAGGAGGAAGTGGAGAAGACTCAGGGACAGGTATCGGAGAGAGAGAAGGGCAGAGAAAGAGAAGAAGAGGTCTGGGTCAGCAGCTTCAGGCCAGCAGCCGTGTCGCTTCTGTCGCTTCTGGATCCATTTATTGTGCCTAGGGCAACGAATGGCAATTTTACAGCCAGACCCTCTACTACGTCATCCACAAGTGTTGTCGCCACCGGTGCATCAAGA
This sequence comes from Brachymystax lenok tsinlingensis, assembly GCA_030435695.1. Taxonomy (NCBI): domain Eukaryota; kingdom Metazoa; phylum Chordata; class Actinopteri; order Salmoniformes; family Salmonidae; genus Brachymystax; species Brachymystax lenok. The sequence continues at coordinate 23,871,058 of CM059788.1, read as the reverse complement.
CCCTCAACATCAACTACAAGTGCGACCATCGCCTCCACCGGTGCAGCGAGACCCTCTACAACATCTACATCATCCACAAGTACGACCACCACCGGTGCAGCGAGACCCTCTACAACATCTACATCATCCACAAGTACGACCACCACCGGTGCAGCAAGACCCTCTACAACATCTACATCATCCACAATCATGACCACCACCCGTGCAGCGAGACCCTCTACAACATCTACATCATCCACAATCATGACCACCACCGGTGCAGCGAGACCCTCTACAACATCTACATCATCCACAAGCATGACCACCACCGGTGCAGCGAGACCCTCTACAACATCTACAAGCATGACCACCACCGGTGCAGCAAGACCCTCTACAACATCTACATCATCCACAAGCATGACCACCACCGGTGCAGCGAGACCCTCTACAACATCTACATCATCCACAAGCATGACACCACCGGTGCAGCGAGACCCTCTACAACATCTACATCATCCACAAGCATGACCACCACCGGTACAGCGAGACCCTCTACAACGTCTACATCATCCACAAGTATGACCACCACCGGTGCAGCGAGACCCTCTACAACATCTACAAGTATGACCACCACCGGTGCAGCGAGACCCTCTACAACGTCTACATCATCCACAAGCATGACCACCACCGGTGCAGCGAGACCCTCTACAACATCTACATCATCCACAAGCATGACCACCACCGGTGCAGCGAGACCCTCTACAACGTCTACATCATCCACAAGCATGACCACCACCGGTGCAGCGAGACCCTCTACAACGTCTACATCATCCACAAGTATGACCACCACCGGTGCAGCGAGACCCTCTACAACATCTACATCATCCACAAGCATGACCACCACCGTGCAGCGAGACCCTCTACAACATCTACATCATCCACAAGCATGACCACCACCGGTGCAGCGAGACCCTCTACAACGTCTACATCATCCACAAGCATGACATGACCACCACCGTGCAGCGAGACCCTCTACAACATCTACAAGTATGACCACCACCGGTGCATCGAGACCCTCTACAACGTCTACATCATCCACAAGCATGACCACCACCGGTGCAGCGAGACCCTCTACAACATCTACATCATCCATAAGCATGACCACCACCGGTGCAGCGAGACCCTCTACAACATCTACATCATCCACAAGCATGACCACCACCGGTGCAGCGAGACCCTCTACAACGTCTACATCATCCACAAGCATGACATGACCACCACCGGTGCAGCGAGACCCTCTACAACATCTACAAGTATGACCACCACCGGTGCAGCGAGACCCTCTACAACATCTACATCATCCACAAGCATGACCACCACCGGTGCAGCGAGACCCTCTACAACATCTACATCATCCATAAGCATGACCACCACCGGTGCAGCGAGACCCTCTACAACATCTACAAGCATGACCACCACCGGTGCAGCGAGACCCTCTACAACATCTACATCATCCACAAGCATGACCACCACCGGTGCAGCGAGACCCTCTACAACGTCTACATCATCCACAAGCATGACCACCACCGGTGCAGCGAGACCCTCTACAACATCTACATCATCCACAAGCATGACCACCACCGGTGCAGCGAGACCCTCTACAACGTCTACATCATCCACAAGCATGACCACCACCGGTGCAGCGAGACCTCTACAACATCTACATCATCCACAAGCATGACCACCACCGTGCAGCGAGACCCTCTACAACGTCTACATCATCCACAAGCATGACCACCACCGGTGCAGCGAGACCCTCTACAACATCTACATCATCCACAAGCATGACCACCACCGGTGCAGCGAGACCCTCTACAACATCTACATCATCCACAAGCATGACCACCACCGGTGCAGCGAGACCCTCTACAACGTCTACATCATCCACAAGCATGACCACCACCGTGCAGCGAGACCCTCTACAACATCTACATCATCCACAAGCATGACCACCACCGTGCAGCGAGACCCTCTACAACGTCTACATCATCCACAAGCATGACATGACCACCACCGGTGCAGCGAGACCCTCTACAACATCTACAAGCATGACCACCACCGGTGCAGCGAGACCCTGTACAACATCTACATCATCCACAAGTATGACCACCACCGGTGCAGCGAGACCCTGTACAACATCTACATCATCCACAAGTATGACCACCACCGGTGCAGCCATGGAAGATGATGAAATGGAGGAAGCACCTCTGGATCTCGGACCACCTGAGATTATTATGAACCTCACGGAAGTGGCCACTGAGGACCCCGTTGAACAGGATGTGGCCGTGGAGACAAACAAGGAGAGAAACAAAGAGAGAAACAAAGAGGAACAACGTCACACCAGACGTCATCGGAGGTACCAGCGCCCAGATCCACTCAACTCATTTCAGCAGAGGCTCCTCCAAGCCGTCGAGAGGGATGCAGCCCAACCTGATGCTCACAGGAAGGAGGATGAAGAGACCCTCTTTGCCATGAGCCTGGTGCCAACACTGAAGAGGCTGCCTCAGCAAAGAAAAGCAGCAGTCAAGGTTACAATGTATCAGCTGCTTTTCGAAGCCGAGTTCAATGGTACGTTTCTTTCCCCTCCACATCACAGGTAGTGTCATAAGTGTTGCAACAGTGAAGTAAAGTAGGTCATTTTTACAGTATACTCATGTAGGCTAATGGATATTTCAGATCAAAGTATTAATATGAGGCAAATGTATAGCTGTTGTTTCCGGGTTAGAAAATATCCTAAAACAACAGTTTGCTGTCTAAATATTTGCCTGTCATATCCATCTTTTGATCTGAAATACAAATTCTATGAGTAAACAGCAAGTATTACCAACTTTACCATACTGCTCCAATATTTATGCCACTAACTACACTATACAAGCAGTATTTAGTTAACATAAATCTACACTATACAAGTAGTATTTAGTTAACATAAATCTCACCTTTTATGGTTTGTATGTGTAGTTTCTCTTCCCTTCCAGAGATGGAGTCAATTTAGCTGACCAGCTCACAGGAAGGTTACCCTCTCCCTCACCAGCTTTAAGCACCAGCTGTTAGAGCAGCTCACAGACCCCTGCACCTGTATATAGCCTATCTGTAAATAGCCCAACCAACTACCTCATCCCCTACCGTATTTATTTATCTTGCTCTTTTGCACCCCAGGTTTTCTACATTGCACATTCATCTACTGCACATCTACCATTCCAGTGTTTAAATGATATATTGTAATTACTTTCCCACCATGGCCTATTTTATTGTCTTATCTTCCTTACCTTACCTAATTTGCACATATTGTATATAGATTTGTTTTTCTACTGTATTATTGACTGTATGTTTGTTTTATTCCATGTGTAACTCTGTGTTGTTGTATATGTCGAACTGCTCTGCTTTATCTTGGCCAGGTCGCAGTTGTAAATGAGAACTTGTTCTCAACTTGCCTACCTGGTTAAATAAAGGTGAAATGAAAAATAAATAAATAAAAAGGACAGGAAGAGGAGAGGAGTTGTCTGGTTGTTGTTTTGACCTCCCTCATTGTACTTTTCTTTTCACACACATCAGTTCCGTTTAAATTCAGTCAATTCAAAAAGTAATTTGTTTATAAAGTCTTAGGATAGCATTCATTATTAGTGTCACATAGATTTCTGAATTGACAGAATTGAAACTCATACACCGGAGAATTCACAGATGCTCTTGTCGGTCTCTTACAAGACTAAAGGTGAATATATTTATTTCATTTAAAACCACTTGAAAAACAGGGTGTTGAAACTTTTTGTGAAGTTATGTTCCATCGACAGGTCCATGACATCCAGGGGCTGTGTTATGGCTACACATTTTTTTTCTTCCCCCAGAGACAGACACACATACCTCTCCTCCACTCCTCTCTGTACCTCAGATCTCCATTGCCCTGCACTCTCTCTCTTTATGACCATGTCTGAAGTTCCCCTACTACGTCTAGGCTTTATGAGTGCCTGTATCTGTCTGCAGTTGTGCCAAAAATACATGCTCTTGTTGTTCTCTTACAGATTACAAACTACACATAATAAAAAAATTATAATTACACGCACATACACACGTCTTTCAATAGTTTTATTTTTTTAACAACACACATACCTGTCATGTTCTTTCCTGTACTTGAATACTTACTAAATTATGTTTTCATAGTCAGATGTTTCATTTGTTTATTAATATGTCATTTAGACTTAATCTGCTTATTTCTTCCCCACACCTTTGCAGATCTAAGACAAGATGAAAGTAAAAACACATTCTCTTCCTAATTAGTTTTTTCCACCTGTATTTTGTCAGGCCAGTGAACATGGTGGTAAATTGTACTATTTGTATGGACCGTAGGTTACCCTTTCCCTTTGTTATCATACTAACTGTATGTCGTATAACCTTAATTAGTGCTCCCGCTCACCTGATGTACCATGCCAGGTGTGTATAATACTGACGTTAATGGGAGAGGGAAGGGGTTAAGGTGTGGTCTTTACTCCCAAATTTCACTTAAATATAACTTCCATTAGAAGAGAGACAATGATACATAAAGTAAACTGGGGAAAAGATGCAATTTTATGGACAACGGTGGATGGTTCTTAAAATAATCTTTGTGTTAGGGGGCTCTTAAAAGAGCTGTTTCACTCCACAGCATGCTGCCATGGGACTTCACCTGCTGGCGATGAGAAGTAGGTGGTCAGCTTCTCCCTCACCTGGAGTGCCTGTCTGGGGGCGTTGTTGGCACCTGCCCTGGTGACATTAGGTAGGTGACCATTTGGCGTGCCCATCTCCATCCGGAGCGGCTCCTGGAATGACCTCCGTGGGTAGTTGTGGAGAACACATGTGGCCTTCACGCAGGCATCGACATTTGAGGTGCTGAGACCAAGCACTCTCCGATACATTCTCCACCAGGCTGCCAGAATCCCAAAGGCGCATTCAACAACTAATCTTGCCCTGGACAGTCGTTTGTTAAAGATCCTTACAGGCTATGGCAATGGCAGCTGGCGTCCAGCGTAGGGCCTCATGAGGTTGGGTCTCAAAGGCAAGGCCTCGTCGCCGACGAAGACGTGGGGAACAGGTCCCAGGTCTTCAGCCCCAGGGAGTGATGCAGGTGGTGGAATCTCCAGGGTGCCATCCTGAAGTGCCTGGAAGTCACTTCCCTTGCCGTAAGCACCAACATCGACAACACAGAAACAGTAGATGGCATCTACTACAGCCAAGAGTACAACTGAATATGTACACTTGTAATTTGTAGAATTGCGAACTTGAGCAGGATTACTACATGTTTCCCGGCAATGGAGCCAAGACAGTTTGGAGCCAAGAAATTGGAGCCAAGAAATTCCACCTCGGAAGCTGAATCCGATGATCCTGTAGGAGTCCCGTCGCCAAGAATCTAAAATATAATTCAAAATAATTATCAATATTGTGTGTAACTTGAATTCCACCCACATATTATATCTACTCATATAGCTACCTCATTACTGTTTATTATGCTCTACTAATTATATTGTAATACTCATCAACCATCATTAACAATGCCTTGAAACAGTACAATTCTGTCCATGACTATATCAATAAACTGTAGCCTAGGCCAACTCTACTCTTAGAAAAAATTGTACTATCTACTTAAAAGGGTTCTCCGGCTGTCCCCATAGGAGAACCGTTTTTGGTTCCAGGTAGTACCCTTTTTGGTTCCAGGTAGAACCCTTATGGTTCCAAGTAGAAACCAATTGGGTTCCATGTATAACCTTTTCCCCAAAGGGTTATACCTGGAACCAAAAAGGGTTATCCTATGGGGAAAGCAGAAGGACACTTTTGGAACCTTTTTCTCTAAGAGTGTATGTGATTCCAATAATAATGTAATGAATGACCGTAACAGTCTTGAACAACAATGGGTCCTGGAGAAGGCACCTCAACTTTCTTTTCATTTGGTAACATTGCATATTTAAAAAAGGATTATAAACCAACTTTTGGAAAAGTTATAGTCCTAATGAACATTCCGTAAAAGTACATCGGATGTCAAATAGGGACTATTAACTAGAGAGCCCTTTAGCTATCTAGGTTGCACATAAAAACAATGTATCAAATATCAACCAATTATGGTATCAAAGGCTTTAGAAATGTACTAGAATTTAGCTTACCGGAGACAAATCGCCAGGCGTTCAACTGGGCTGATGGACTCCCGGCCAGGCGATCCTGGCTCCAACCATCTGGAGCAGGTGATCGAACTGGCTTCGGTCCAGACGAAAGTAACTTTGGAATTCCTCTCCAAACTGTCAAAGCTCTTGAACGAGACGGTGGAACTCCCCTGCCTGCTTTCGGGACTTTAACCATCTCTGTACCCATACAGACCTGCGCTTTTGGCGGGGATGGTCCCGGCCCAACAACGCAATCAAGACCACCTTCCTCAACGTTGGTCTCATTGTTGAAAGAGCCTACTCTGCTATCTTGACTATTTATTATTGCATTTCGCGCCAAAACTGCATTTTGGAGGGAAATTATATTATAGGCTCTCACAATTAATTTGTGGATGTCATCGAATAAATAATTTACTTGGCAAATAAATGAATAAAAATGTAAAGAACTTCTACAGTCAAACTGTTTTTGTTATGTTATCCCACCTTTTTTTACTGGATTTGTGTGCAACAAAAATTCAACATTCACATTTTGCTACTTTCTGTCAAGCCTACGCATACAATTTGATGCATACGTTCGATAAATCCATCGTATGCACCACACAGAACGCACTGCAACTGCCTCTGCAACGCAATGCTGTAAGGCAAACGCAGCGTTCCATTGGAAATGAATGTACTTATGGTGTATCAAAAGGCAAAAACACAGCCGGTGTGTTCGAAGCGTTACACACAGTTATTCAGAGCACGCCAGTTAGCAATTAGTACAGGTGGTCACCTCTTGTCTTCTGTCTGATTTTCGTAAGCATGCGCTGCATCATTGACGTATGGCCGTGTGGGAACACTAACCCTATCAAGGTGTGTATCAATTTAACCTTTATTTTTTTATTATTTCTTTCTGATATGAAAGATAAGGTCCTTATTCTACCAAAACCGTACCGCAGGCAATGTGTGTTAATCTTCAGATTGAGCGTCAGGGCTCTTAATTAATTAACAAAACTCCCCCGAAGAGAAGACACCTTCGTCCAATGACTCTTATGTGTAATGGAATGGAACTGAGAGTCATAATCAAGGGCTAACCACTTAGCTTAATAGCTAACCAGATACTAAATTAGCAAACCAAATGCACAACTGCAGAGCATTCAGCACATTTTATACAGCTAACTTAATAGTCATAAGATATCTAGCTGGCAAACATTTAGTTGTGAACTCCATACTGTAACTACCTGCTGCACAAGAACGAGTGACTCCGGTCTCTCGTCGTTCTGTGCTTGTAAACAAACACCACGTGAGTGGGGACAACCGGTAAACTTTATAATAAAAAATGATGTAACAGGTTGAAATGAAGAACGCAATCTTCTTTACTTAAAAAAATATATCAAAAGATATACTTAAAAGAAACAGTTTCAACTGTGTTGGCGGTATTGAAATACCCCAGTATGCGGTATATAAGCCTACTTATATACCGTATTTGCAAGCCTACTGCAAATACTTTTCTGTCTGTTGATGTGCCAGCCTACGTGTCTTTAGACAGCAGCATGGCATTGTGATATCACCCTGTGGCAACTTTCTCCTTTCAAAGGTGCTTTCATCTCTTTACCAGGTATGACAGTTGGTTACATCTATTTGCTGTTCAATCTTAAGGGCATGGATGGAGTATTTGCAGTAAGAACAAGTGGCCAGAGGGAACTAGACTGTTCAATAACTAGGGCAAACAAGTTTCTCCTGGTCAGTTTTTCCTGTCTATCAGTTTCTACAGTGTGTAATACAGCATAGGACGGACACAGCAAAGGGTGGTGTGGCAGATGAAAGCTTTGAAGAAAGAAATTGATCAGTAAAGCGTGTTTTCTGTAGTACAAGGTAACAACAGAAACCAGCCAAGGTAAACAGCTGTTCTCTTATCTCCTACTCTATCAAAAAACTGTGTGAATGTCGCTGTTGGCACATAGATCAGTAATGTAATTATTTGAACTCAATGAATCTCCATTACTGAGCATACTAATACACCCACCTGACAAATATGATATATGAAACCAAGATAATTAAAACCTTCAGTAATTAAGCCCATATTGGCCAACACCTGATTATTCTCATATTTTCTTCATGTAGAATTTATCCAAACTGCACGCAATAAAGGATGTTTTGAATTAAGAGATTATTTTTTATGTTCTTCTGTTAAAAGATGTTTGCATATACTATCTCTTGTACAGTAGTGTGAGATGTGCATGGATGTACTGTGCCGAACACTCACAGTAAGAACAGCCATAGACTTCCACTCTCAGGCCGATCCTCCCCTCCTTGCTCCACTCAAGTGGGATGATGCGGACGTAGCGTGTTATGATTGTATGCTGCAGATCATGGCGGACCACACTCTCGCTGTTGGAGTTGCCTGAAAATGCCTTGGAAAGCAAACAGAAACATAACCTTTAGGTTCCACATTTTGAAGCCAATTACTGTTAATGGGGAGCATTTTAGATGGTGTGTGATCGAATTAAAAGCGCCTTAATAACGAAATAATAATACAGAATCATAATGTGGACCAGTAAGTAATATGCTGTTAATTTATCTAAATGTTGATTATACGATCTGTGCTCCATTGATGTCTGATGTGAGTTTGATAGTCTATACCTAGGAATTCCTATAGGGGCACACGGAGCTTCCCAGCGCACTCGTTACAAGCTACTTGAAGCCGAAGCTACATCTCTGTGTGATTTATTTCTATTTATTTCCCCCTTTCAGGTGTGAATGCAATTTTGAATATATTTGTTAATGTCAGAATGTTACTGTGTGTTAATTAGTCAGCAGCAAAGATGTTTAAAACAATAAATGTGTTATTTGTATGTTTAGACCACTTCGAAATTAGCCGTTTTGCTAGCTAGCTTGCTAAAAAGCTGCTCACTTACACGAGGTGACTTCGTGATCCAGAGCGTGCCCAAGAGAGACCGAGCACAGCTCCTGTGTGTGTGGTTGGCGAATGGGAACAATGGAAAACTTTCGGGAATTGTGAATGTTGTTGTAATCTTAAGCACTAAATACAAATTAATTAAAGGTTATACATGTTTTTGTTATTAGGAGGAGTTTGCATACTGATAGGAATTAATCCATACAGTATGTAATAAATATAGGAACAGCATATAAAAGGATAATCAATGGTGATAATAAATAGTGGAATACGTGATGCATTTCATAGTGTCAATTTAAAGAGCGATAATAAAGGATTAATCGAGCCATTGCAATGTATACATGAGACTATATATTGCATTTGTAAAAAAATATATATTGTACCTATGTAAATGGTTGATGATTTTATATGAAAAACACTCATTACAAGTGACTTGAAGCTGAAGCTACATCTCTGTGTGATTTATTTCTATATTTCCCCCTTTCAGGGGTTTAACAGGTGCACAACCAAAACGTTTGTAGTCCTAAAAACCAGAAATTAGTTACTTCTGGTTCGTTCAGCAATTGCTATGGGGGAAATTAATGGGGAAAGTATACGGTTTTGGGATAAATGCCTAAAATAATGTCTGAGATGAACACAGGCTTAGGAGATATTATATGTTTTGTTCTATGAGGTAATATCAGTCAGTTAACATGACCTTTATGAATTATGAAGCCTTTCATGTGCTTTAAAAACAAATACATACAGTAAATGCTTAAAGATTTACAAAAAAGTGACGTTAGCTGATGAAGATTCTCATAGAACAAAATGTATAAGATCTCCTAAGCCTGTGTTCACCACAGACCTTATTTTCGGCATTTATCCAATAGCCTTACAACAAAATGTTCCCATAGGATTTGTTCAACGAACCATGGCGGTGTTAGTGCCTACAAAAATACACAATTACTATTGCTCTTTTGGGGCTATAATTATATTAACAAAGTACAGACATTTAGAAATGATTGCTGATTAAGTAGGCATTTCTGATACACAAATGACAACTTACACACTCACCCATATGTTGCCATCTTGCCGATATGGTCTCCAGTTCCTTCCTGTATCACTGTAGAGGAGTCTGTACTGGGTTGTCCAGTCAGAGCTGCTGTACCGGCCCTGTGTGGCAATGAAGGTGACTTGCTTCCTGGTGCCCAGGTCCACCTGCAGCCACTGGTAACGGTCAGTGTCCCCCGGAGACCAGCCTCCAGCACCTGGAGATGAGAGAAACAATCAAACCAGCTCCATAACCGTTAGTATCCTCTGCTCCTATGTGACAAAACATATGTGAGTGAAGTGAATGAGACTGCAGCTTAAAATAATCATAAGAGAAAAATATTGAAATGTTTCATTCATTCTTTCATTCTGAATTATTTTAGCTAATACCTCCTCTCCTGTTGAGCTTTGCGTATCCAGCCCCATATCCACCGGAGTACACTGAGGAGCTGGTAAAAGCTGTGTGAGAGAGTGGTGTGGCCAACACTTCATCACATTTCCCTGGAAGGCAACACAAAACAGAAGATACAGACAATGTTGGAATGAGTCGTCGTCCCATAAAATGACACTTCAGCGTGTTTTAACAATGTTTTTGATTAAGTTTTCTTTTCTTCCTTACAATTGTATTTTACATTACTGTACTGGTCATTCAATGTAAGTACAATATGAATACTGGCAAGGCCAATTTCTGTCTGGTTTGGTTATTATTGAACACATCAATAGCAATACATGAATAGCTTTGAAAAATAAATCAAACGTTCAGCCTGTCATGTTCCTGGTAGACACACTCAATCTTGATTAATAACTTTCCAAAGATCAAATCAAAATCAAATCAAATGTTATTAGTCACATGCCGAATACAACAGGTGTAGACCTTACAGTGAAATGCTTACTTACGAGCCCCTAACCAACAATGCAGTTTAAAAAAATACGGATAAGAAATAAAAGTAACAAGTAATTCAAGAACAGCGGTAAAATAACAATAGCGAGACTATATACAGGGGGGTACCAGTACAGAGTCAACGTGTGGGGGGCACCGGTTAGTTGAGGTGATATGTACATGTAGGTAGATTTATTAAAGTGACTATGCATAGATGATAACAACAGAGAGTAGCAGCGGTGTAAAGAGGGGGCAATGCAAATAGTCTGGGTAGCAATTTAATTAGGTGTTCAGGAGTCTCATGGCTTGGGGGTAGAAGCTGTTTAGAAGCCTCTTGAACCTAGACTTGGCGCTCCAGTACTGCTTGCCGTGCGGTAGCAGAGAACAGTCTGTGACTAGGGTGGCTGGAGTCTTTGACAATTTTTAGGGCCTTCCTCTGACACCGCCTGGAATAGAGGTCCTGGATGGCAGGAAGCTTGGCCCCAGTGATGTACTGGGCCTGTTCGCACTACCCTCTGTAGTGCCTTGCGGTCGGAGGCCGAGCAGTTGCCATACCAGGCAGTGATGCAACCAGTCAGGATGCTCTCGATGGTGCAGCTGTAGAACCTTTTGAGGATCTGAGAACCCATGCCAAATCTTTTCAGTCTCCTGAGGGGGAATGGGTTTTGTTGTGCCCTCTTCACGACTGACTTGGTGTGTTTGGACCATGTTAGTTTGTTGGTGATGTGTACCCCAAGGAACTTAAAGCTCTCAACCTGCTCCACTACAGCCCCGTCGATGAGAATGGGGGGGTGCTTGGTCCTCTTTTTCCTGCAGTCCACAATCATCTCCTTTGTCTTGATCACGTTGAGGGAGAGGTTGAGGGAGAGGTTGATGTCCTGGCACCACACGGCCAGGTCATTTATATAGGCTGTCCCTATAGGCTGTCTCATTGTTGTCGGTGATCAGGCCGGATGTGTTGTTACCTACCCTTACCACCTGGGGGCGGCCTGTCAGGAAGTCCAGGATCCAGTTGCAGAGGGAGGTGTTTAGTCCCAGGGTCCTTAGCTTATTGATGAGCTTTGAGGGCACTATGGTGTTGTTCGCTGAGCTGTGTGGGGGCTAATGTAATACCAATAAGGCATTTGCTGGAGCTAATGTAATACCAATAGGGCAGTTGTTGTATCATGCCGGTAAATGTATTGACTGATGCCAATGGATTGCATTGCTACATCTGGAATCACCAATTTGGCCAGTGATTGCATTGGCTAGAGCCAATGATTGCATTGGATGATGTCAGCAACTGCATTTGCTACATATGGACTTACCAGTTTTAGGTAAATATAGAGTCAGGATGGTTGCAAAATTACTGATAATGTGAAACATATGTATACAATAAATGTATTATTTTTTGTATTACATAGAGGGTCCCGCCACCATTATAATCTAACTCGAAGCAGATGTGGGCGTTAACAAGCAAGAACTAGGACTAAGACATAATGGTGGCAAAAAGGTCAAGGGGAGTTTTCTCATTTACATACAGGGAGTGCCTATATGTGTTATGTAAAGGCACAATACTATAAAAGCAGAGCTCTGTGATCAGGAAGTTGGTTGTTCCATGGAATAGCATGGCTTTGCTACTTTGTAATAAAGTCTAATTTGAATTCACAGGTTCCGGTATCAGTGTAATTTTTCTGAGTCAATATTCCACAACAGCTGTAGTCAATGAATAGCATTCTCACATAGGTGTTCCTTTTGTCCAGGTGTGAACGGGCAGTGTGGAGTGCAATAGAGATTGCATCATCTGTGGATCTGTTGGAGCGGTATGCAAATTGGAGTGGGTCTAGGGTTTCTGGGATAATGGTGTTGATGTGAGCCATGACCAGCCTTTCGAAGCACTTCATGGCTACAGACGTGAGTGCTACGGGTCAGTAGTCATTTAGGCAGGTTACTTTAGTGTTCTTGGGCACAGGCACTATGGTGGTCTGCTTAAAACATGTTGGTATTACAGACTCAGTCAGAGACAGTTCGAAAATGTCAGTGAAGACACTTGCCAGTTGGTCAGTGCATGCTCGCAGTACACGTCCTGGTAATAAGTCTGGCCCTGCGGTCTTGTGAATGTTGACCTGTTTAAAGGTCTTACTCACATCGGCTGCGGATAGCGTGATCACACAGTCTTCCAGAACAGCTGGTGCTCTCATGCATATTTCAGTGTTATTTGCCTCGAAGCGAGCATAGAAGTAGTTTAGCTCGTCTGGTAGGCTCGTGTCACTGGGCAGCTCTCGGCTGTGCTTCCCTTTGTAGTCTGTAATGGTTGGCAAGCCCTGCCACATTCGACGAGCATCAGATCCAGTGTAGTACGATTCGATCTTAATCCTGTATTGATGCTTTGCCTGTTTGATGTTTCGTCGGAAGGCATAGCTGGATTTCTTATAAGCTTCCGGGTTAGAGTTCCGCTCCTTGAAAGCGGCAGCTCTAGCCTTTAGCTCAGTGCGGATGTTGCCTATAATTCATGGCTTCTGGTTGGGGTATGTACGTACAGTCACTGTGGGGACGACGTCATCGATGCACTTATCGATGAAGCCAATGACTGATGCGGTGTACTCCTCAATGCCATCGGAGGAATCCTGGAACATATTCCAGTCTGTGCTAGCAAAACAGTCCTGTAGCTTAGCATCTGCTTCATCTGACCACTTTTTTATTGACCTAGTCACTTGTGCTTCCTGCTTTAATTTTTGCTTGTTAGCAGGAATCAGGAGGATAGAATTATGGTCAGATTTGCCAAACGGAGTGTGAGTGAGAGATTTGTATGTATCTCTGTGTGTGGGGTAAATGTGGTCCAGTTTTTTTCCCCTCTGGTTTCAAATTTAACATGCTGATAGAAATTTGGTAAAACGGATTTAAGTTTCCCTGCATTAAAGTCCCCGGCTACTAGGAGCGCAGCCTGGGGGTGAGTGTTTGCTTATGTGTCACGATCGCTGACAGAAGTGGACCAAGGCGCAGTGTGGAGGGTTGAGTGAAACATATTTATTAGAATGCAACTCACCAAAACAAGAAATTCACAACGACCGTAACGCACTGTGTAGCGCAACTACACAACATAAATATCCCACAACACAGGTGGGGGACTGAACAACCTAAATAGGATTCCCAATTAGAGACAACAACTAACAGCTGCCTCTAATTGGGAACCCAAACCAACCAACATAGAAAAATCAACATAGAACAAAACACACCCCTGATCACGTCCTGACCAAAACCACCATAGAGCAGCCAAAAGGGCTATCAATGGCCAGGACGTGACATTATGGCGGAATACAGCTCATTTAATACTGTCTTAGTGCCAGACTCTGACTGTGGTGGTATGTAAACAGCTACGAAAAATACAGATGAAAACTCTCTAGGTAGGTAGTGTGGTCTATAGTTTATCATGAGATACTCTACCTCAGGTGAGCAATAGCTCAAGACTTCCTTAGATATCGTGCACCAGCTGTTATTTACAAAAATACATAGCCCGCCGCCCCTTGTCTTACCAGACGCCGCTGTTCTATCCTGCCGGTGCAGCGTATAACCAGCCAGCTGTATGTTGATAGTGGCGTCGTTCAACCACGTCTCCGTGAAACATACGATATTACAGTTTTGAAAGTCCCATTGGTATTTTAATCTTCCGCGTAGGTCATCTATTTTATTGTCCAAAGATTGCACGCTTGCTAGCAGAATGGAAGGAAATGGGGGTTTATTCAATCGCCTACGAATTCTCAGAAGGCACCCTCTGGCCCCTTTTTCTCCACCTCCTCTTCACGCAAATCACGGGGATCTGGGCCTGTTCCCAATAAAGCAGTATATCGTTCTCGTCAGCCTCGTCAGTATATTGTTCTTGTCAGCCTCGTTAAAGGAAAAAAAGGATTCTGCCAGTCCATGGTGAGTAATCGCAGTCCTGATGTCCAGAAGTTATTTTCGGTCATAAGAGACTGTAGCGGCAACATTATTTACAAAATAAGTAAAAAAATAAGTTACAAACAATGCAAATAAAGTGGGCCAAGAAACACAAGGTGACATCATCACGCAACATACATAATCAGAGCACGCAACAGAACATTGTACTGTCTACACTTGGTTTGTTGCTTATATTAAATATTTTTCATTAAATCGATTTTAATCAGAACAAAAGTTTTGTTGCTAAGGATGCAAGTTTGTGTTACATTTTTTGCGTGGATTCCTCGAGTGCTAGCTGGCTGTACTACAGAGACTTGTCGTCATCGTTGGAAAGACTCATTGTTATCTTTTCGTAAAACAACTGGTTGCAGTAAACATCCAACCTGGATACTAAGGAGATCCTGAGAGAAATCGATGAGTGCCAACAGCTTTACGCTAAGGAAGGAACAACATACTCTATCATGGAAAGATCCGACTACCTCACAAAATAACTTTAACCCGACAAAAAAAAGAAAAACAGATTCATCTACAGACTCTGACGATTTACTTACCGTTGAAGTAGAGGCTAGTGCTCTGGCTGGAATCCATGCAACACTGGAAAAGTTGTGTGAGGAGGTAGCAGGGTTGAGGGGGAGTTTGGAGTTTAGCCAGAGTGAAATTCTCCAAGCAGAGAACAAGACACTCACAGCCAAGGTAAAAATCCACGATTCCAACATGGATTGTCTACTCAGAGAAAACGGGGTGATGAAGGAGTCGGTACTAGACATACAAAGTCGTAGCATGCGTGAAAATATTTTTTTTTCTGTGATTCCTGAGAATGCATCCAATAATCCAGATGGCGTGATCAGGGAATTCATGCAATCCGTCTTGAAACTTCCTATAGAGACTGTAAACAAGGTGGCTTTCCACTGAGTACACATACTTGGAGCTCGGAGCGACAAGACCAAGGGTCACCGACCGATCATCGCAAAATTTGAACACTACCAACAAAAGGAGCTGATCAAAAGCAGGGGAAAGGAGCTTAAAGGGACCAACTTTGGTCTCAATGACCAATTTCCAAGGGAGATAAACGAACGTCGTAAGAGACTGTATCCGGTACAAAGGCAACAGAGGGAGAAGGTTAAGTGTGCCTTTCTCATTGTGGACAAACTCTTTATAGATGGACAGCTATTCCGAGACAGCTCAATAACACCATCGCTGTACTAAATTCTACAGGGACTTCAGGTTACGAAAAAAAGAAAGTATGGGAACTATAAAAATATCTGAACACTATGAAGTGGATATGAACACACACATACTCAATTACATGCTCGCTTACACATACAGACTTATACATACACACACACCTGATCTCACTCTCTCTTTCTCTCTTTTCTCTTCTCTTCTCTCACTCTCTCTCTCTATTGTTCAGAACTGTTTTATAATTTAATATGTTTCTTGTTTGTCTATCTTTTTTATGTATTTGTTTATATATGTTTACAACAAGCAAGTGGAAGATATCAGAATAGCGGCATTGGGGAATAATAACATATTGTACAGAGTACATTTGTACTGTAGTGAAGCCGTCTCTAGAGTAATGCAAGGTCTCTTTCGTGATCATGTGAAACGTCAATTGCTTTGGAAATGCTGGGATGTGTTTTTCAATGGTGTTAAAGGCAATTATGATGCAACTATGACAGTGATACGATATGGATTACAATTATCATCATGAATATTAAGGGTTTACGCACTACATGTTACACACATAGACACTCAACCATACAAATTGGCTGAGTTATTATTTATTTGTACAGCACACATTAGAGTCTTACTCTTATACAGACATCGTACACACTCTCACTAAATCACATCCAATATCAAACACATACACCTACTCAGATATACTACACACATAATGTCACGACTTCCGCCAAAGCCGGTGCCTCTCCTTGTTCGGGCGGCATTCGGAGGTCGACGTCACTAGGTCTTCTAGCCATCACTGATCTACTTTTCAATTTCCATTTGTTTTGTCTTGTTTCCCCACACACCTGGTTGTCATTCCCTTATTACTTGTCGTTTATTTAACCCACTGGTTCCCCCATGTCTGTGTGTGTAATTGTTTATTCGGCGTTTGCCCACTCCAGGGCTTTCCCGGTGAGGCACGAGACGAGGGCGGACACCCTCTCACGGCCCGAAAGAGCCGGGTGCACAGTTGCCAGGTATAAGTCTAGCTGCAATAGGAACCCCTGGCAGTTCGCAGCCCTCCCATCGTATTCCTGGGGAAGGGAGAGACGAATCCCGCTGGAACCAGGAGAAGGAGGGGCGAGTAGTGGAGACACCGGTTGTGCTGGTGGAGGCGCTGGTAGAACTCCCTGTCTCTCACAGCGGTCCATTGTCTGGACAACGTGGTCCATGGTGGTGCCTAGATGGTGGAGCATTGCTGCGTGCTCCTGGACGCGCTCCTCCACCCCTATTCCCAGGGTACCAGCTCCTGCTGACTCCATTTATTAGGTCCGGAATTCTGTAATGCGTGCGTACTGGCGGATGAGAAGTCAGGCGCAGGAGAGCAAAACTGTGTTACGCAATGGTGCGGTTTATTAATGAAAACCCACCGGACACAGAACGACAAAAAACCCATTACACACCAAATGAACGTGCACTAGCATTTACAAATAACAATTCCGGACAAGGACATGGGGGAAACAGAGGGTTAAATACACAACATGTAATGATGGAATTGAAACCAGGTGTGTGGGAAGACAAGACAAAACAAATGGGAAAATGAAAAATAGATCGATGATGGCTAGAAGACCGGCGACGCCGAGTGCCGCCTGAACAAGGAGAGGAACCAACTTCGGCGGAAGTCATGACAATAGCAATAAAAACGATACTACAGAGATACAAAATAAGTTTGAGGAAAAACAAAAAGAACTTGAGTAACTTATTCAAGAACGATCTAATGTAATTTATTACAAAAATAAAGCAAACTGGATGGAATATGCAGAAAAATGCACAAAATTCTTCCTGAATCTCCAATGCAGGAACGCTAACAAAGATAATAACCGAAAACCCTTTTTTCCTGAAGACGGAGTCATCTATGATTCTCCAAATTATATTTTAAAAGAGGAACCTAATATTTTAGGCAGATGTTCTCTTTTCCGTCTTATCCTCTCCCACTGAATGAAGATCTCAGGTTCAGGAATAGCTGAAAATGCATAGCATTGATCTAAAATTGACCCTAGAAATAGTACTGTTATGAGATCTGGAGAGACCGGGTCAGTCAATTACTAATATACTAATACTCTTAGTAAAAGTATTTATCTTCAACTCGCAATCTGTGGATTCTATTCGATTAGATAGATTGAAATTTTACATTAACTTCTCTGGGAGCAGTGCATGAGGTGACCGTTTTGGAGAGCCTGGCGTGCCCAAAGTAAAATGCCTCCCATTTAGGCCCAGAAAATAGGATATGCATATATTTAGTACCATTGGATAGGAAACACTCTGAATTTTCCAAAACTGTTAACCATTTGTCTGTGAGTGAATCAGAACGCATATAGCAGGCAAAACCCTGAGGAATCTCTGTCCTGGAAAAAGTGATTGACACATTGCTCATTTGGGAACCCCTCCCTATTGAAAATGACCATATATAGGCATATGAATGCAGTACACGTCGCTTCCTTATGATGTCAACAGCCTCGAGACGGTGTTTCCCTCCATTTTGGATGAATTTAGAGCAGAGAAAAACAGCAAACAATGAAGACCCTCTTTCTGAAAAAGTTCCGTGGCGCTTGCGAAGTCACGGAGTGTCTTTGTAGCCTCGTTATTGATCAGTTTATATTCGGCTGATTTATAATAGTAAATATACGTAAAAGTGTTCCTAAGGATACATTTAAAACTATGTTTGATTGTTCTTGGACAAGTTTATAGGTATAATTTGAACGAGTTCGCGCCCAAGCGTTTCATGGACTAGTGGAGGCTGTCGTTTCTGATAATAACGCAGCATAAACCAAATGGAGGATTTATGGATAAAAGACGTTACTTTTTCTAACAAAAGAACCATGGATTGTCTTCGTTGGACACTTAGGATGACCTCAGCAGAAGTTCTTCAACAGGTAATTGATTTGTTTTCGCTGTGAAATGTGTTATGTGTGTGCCATGATGGCTAATCGATACATGGCTATTGGAAAAATATGTGAGGTGCTAGCCTCAAACAATGAAATGTGCTGCTTTCGCCGTAAAGCCTTTTTGAAATCTGACAACGCTGTGATATTGCCAAGAAACATAGCTTTTGATGAGTATGGAACACTTGCATATTGGTGGATGTTTAATAATTCCATTTTGGGATTTTGAATTTGGTGCTTTAGATTTTCGCTGGTAGTGTCGGGACGAGCCCGCTAGCGACCCAGCAATCCCTGACTGGTTAAACATCACAGCATAGTTGAAAGATATTTGTTGCGTAGGAATCCGAAGAGGGTGGCCAGCAGAGATAGGTGAGATGGGCTGAGGGAAGCTGAAGGTTGGGATGTGGAATTGAAGACAAGTGGGAGTGGAGTTGCTGTGCGGGAGATAGGATGATGGTCAAAGATAAAAGTTAAAAATAAAGTAAAAATAAAACATAATTAAAAGTACGTTTGAATGACACTGATGGGCTGTGTTTTTACAGCTAATACCGGTTTTCCCGAGGCTGATGCTGTGCAGGTGTTTGTACACATGCATATACACACACTCTCATTCAAATAAACGCATACAAGAACACACACATACATGTAATAGTGCCAGACATGCACACAAAAATATACAGTTGGCATTGCTGTTATGATTTTAGTTGTCCTTGATGTCCTTTGTTTTTTTTTGTTTTTTTTTATGTGCATTGTTGTTTTCTGCTGTCTTTTTCTTTTTTCTCTTTAGTTCATTCTCTTGGTTGTTGGTGCATTGGGGTGTTCTTGGGGGTGGGGAATGGAATTAATTGTATTTTTATTTTTAGTTTTCTTCTTGGGGGGACTGTGGGAGGGGTCTCAAATGGTTGAGGGACAGCTATTGGGGAACTGTGGGGGGGATCTTGGAGGGTTCGGGTTCATGTTTTTTGGCCTGGTGGGAGATCTGTAAACGTGCCCTTGAGCAGGGCATTGACCCTGGATGCTTCTGTGTGTCGCTCTGAATGGGAGTCTGTTGGATGACTGGTATGTTGTAGTTGTTGAGCGGCTTCATTGCAAGTATATTGTATGTTTCGGATATTCCATAAAATGAAAAATAAAATATTTTTTTTTTAAACAACGTAAATAAACAAACAAAAAACACAATCGGTTGGGGGCACGTAAAACATCTGCCTTCTTCTCAGGCGCCATCTTATTGTCTAACAGACTAACAGACTCCTAGCGCAACTTTTGCTAATGGCTCAATCTTGCTTGGCTATTTTGCTAATGGCTCAATCTTGCTTGGCTATAGAGGTCAAGGGTTAGAATTCGGGGCTGCATTTCAAAACTCACTGCACACTCTCTACAATCTCATTAACTACAGGCCTCCAAATCAACATGCACCATGCATTCATGTTTAATTGGAGCTGCAGAGGTTAACATCATTTCCAAAAGTTAATTATCACTCTTGAATCTGTAGCCATAAGCCAGATACATTTCATAGACTTCAAAAGCAATGTTATAGACTTCAGGAAAGGTTACACTGCTCCTTTACTAACAAACTATGACATGTAGATTCAGATTTTAATGATGTAGCTGCCTCCTACCAAATGTGTTGTAGAGGAACTATCTGTACAACTCCGCTATCTATATTCCTGAGGTTTCCCTAAATACCAAACCAACTGCTTGGTAAATAATGCAAGAATAGTGTCAATATCAAATTGACTTGGATAAAAGGCTTTGCGTGATGTAATGCATACAAAATGTACTTTTTCGACTTAATTTTTCATATACCGAATCAAAATCTAAAATTCAATGTGTTTCCATTGCATTTAGAACTCGACCTTTAGTTAAGTCACAAAAACTGTTGCGTTTATAGCAAATGTGTCTGGTTTTGGCGTGTGCACTCTAGCCAGCAGATATAGTGCGGGTATAGCAGATACAATGCGGGTAGGCTGTGCGAGTAGGGTAGTCTACATGATGAGAATATTTTTATTTGTCAAAAGGCAGTCAAGCATCGATCCTCATGTCTCCAGAATAAGACCCTCGATATTTATTGGAAAGGAGCATCAAGATCGCCGTGCACTTTCACCACCCTGTGAAGTTCAGAAGATATTTAATCTGTAGCCTACTAAACTGCATGGTTTCCCGAGTCATAGTGGGAGGACCACACATATTATCATCTCGTGACTCCAAGTTTACTTCAATATGATGGTTATTATATCAATATTTGTGCATGCCATTTCTTGCATACTTAATTTGACTGACACAAAAAGATCCCACCATGTCGAACAAACAAATGACGTGTCGGCATTTATCAAATATATTTATATTATACGATATGAGTTTACTCACATAAAAACTGGATGGAAACGTGGTTTATGACACAAGACAAGGACCAATGTGATTGTGGACATCTGAATCACCTACAGTAAGAATGTTGGCTGGACCACTGTGTGCCTACGGAGTTTTATTGATTGTTTGTTACTTTCCCTTTATTTGCCTCAATTAACGTTTAACAGAAAATTGCCTCCATCAATGTGTCTACCCAGACTGACAAAGAAGGAATGCTTTCTCTTTGATAGAAATGCAAAAGAACAAACAAACACGTAATTTCCTCTTTGTATTTTGACAGGTGGAGAGGGAATATGTAGCCCCTCACAACAGAATAAAGGTATCCAGACAACAAACACTTTCTAAGACCCAAGAAACCTAACAATTATTTGTGGATAAAAAATGTTGAAACACACTGCCACGTTTTAGAAAATACCCCACTGCTTTCCAAGACAGATTTTGTCAACAACGTTTTGAGAGCAGAACTTGAAAGTGGAAGAACTTCATCACAATACTGTAGCTTTGGCATTCCGAAAGTTGTCTATACACCAGATTAGTCATACACTGAGTGTTGACTGAGTTTTACTCATCATCTGTGAGCAAATATTGTGCTGTATGCACACCCACCTACCCACACACACACACAACCGAAACAAGTCTTGTATCATGACCGTCTGTTGTAGTGAGATTGTCCCAGATGGTTGAACATACATTAAGTGAACCAGATGAATTCCTTGGCGCATAAAGGCATGGCTTAGATGCTGACAGCTCATTTCTCAGACTGCTGTTCATCTACTGTAGCTGTGGGCTGAGCCCAGATCTCCCCATCTCTGATGTAGACAGTCTGATGTTATTGATTTGGCAACAGAGCCTAAGTGCAGTCTCCTGTGATTGCCTCATTTCTGCTAAGAGCACAACGAAGACCTTCAATATCAGCAGCAGCAAGGCCCACTCTCATCTCATGTCTAGGACTGGCAGTACACATTTTCATTAAACATAAGGAGAATAATTCCAGCAGCCTTGTGGCTATAGTAGCACAACATCAACAAACATTGGGCTTACATGAAAACAAATTAATTGAGCACGATGACTACAGGGGAGCTAATGTTGCAAAATGGCCACTGGATATTCTGTACATCAGCACGTTTTCCTTATTGCTAATTTCTTGTCTAACAGTGCATGAGCTGCTAAGTTTTGTTTTAGTGGAGAATAGGCAGTTTATTCTATTTACATCACATGGAACTAGGCCTATATTACCATATCTATCTACACAAAACATTAGTGGTAATGTGGTTACTGGTGACTATAGCCACACGCCCACTAGCTGTCATCAAGCTAGGCCTAAGGCTTATAGTCAGACACACATTTTCTTCATTTTATGAAGCAATTTAAAACCGGAAGCCTCCTAAATATGCAAGACAATGTTGATGGGGATAGGCTAATGAATTGGGGCCACCATGTAATGCTCCTTTAATTTGTTGATGACCCACTTGTTTTTGCTGCGCCAAGGTCAGTGACACAATGGTAGAGTCGCTACAATAATACACTGAGAAGTGTGGCATGTTAATCAGACTGCTCGCTAGCCTCGCCCACATAAAGAATACTTCAGTTTACTATAGAATACTATAGTACTTACTATAGAATTCTGTAGTAAACTGTAGTATACTGTAGAATCCCAAACTACACACTGTAGTCATGTAGTGCTTACTTTAGAATGTTGTAGTATACTGGAGAATACTATACTACACTGTATTGTCCCTCGATCGTTTAGTGCTTACTATGATATGACTAGTATACTATAGTATTCACTATAGTGTTTTGTGGGCATGACTGTAGTACTGTATAGTGTCGTATTCACTGTAGTGTTCTGCGGACATGACTGTAGTATACAGTAGTATTTACTATAGTGTTTTTGCAGACATGACTAGTATACTGTAGTATTTACTTAAGTGTCTTTGCGGACAACATGACTAGTATATTGTAGTAACACCTGCTGACTAGGCTTAGCTAAAATGGCACAATTACCAGACAATGCGAGTTACTGTTTAATGAGGGGAACATCTCAGCCAGAACACAAGACACAGGTTCTTGACAGACCTGCCACGAATGCCCTCCCCCACATCCCTGTCACCGAGCAAGGAATTCTGTACAAAGACTAAAAACCAACCGGCAGTTCATTTAGGCTTTACCAGTATAAATAATCAACAATCACCAGACAACCAATAATACATAACCAGATTGTGGCTAGCTCTACTATTGAGTTGGGTCAACAGTTCTAAGCAATGCAACAGACCAGACAACACCTTGTTCTACTCAGACAATCATAAACACTTAGAACTAAATTAAAAACCAACCGGCAGTTCAGTCACATATCATATCATCAAAGAGGATAATTTAAAATACTTAGCATATTTAAGATTGTATGATTGCCTAGTTAAAAATAAAAAAAAGTAGAGCTAGCCACAATCTGGTTATGTATTATTGGTTGTCTGGTGATTGTTGATTATTTATACTGGTAAAGCCAAAATGAACTGCCGGTTGGTTTTTAATCTTTGTACAGAATTCCTTGCTCGGTGACATGGGTGTGGGGGAGGGCATTCGTGGCAGGTGTGCCCTTACCCTTCTCTATAGTCACAGGAGGACAGAGGGCACTCTATAAAACTCTATGGCAAGGTATTTATACGGGCATGTTCGAAGGTGCCTCTTTCCAATCCGGCATAATAACGGGTCCTTCACCCAGACAGAGCTGAGTAGTTGAACGCGACAAACAACTCTCACAAAGAACAACCAGTATGTGTCATTTAAATGTGAGTACAAGCCTTTAATATTATAAAAGAGGACTCTCTCGCCATTGTTTGTTTTGTATAGTTGATATCGGCCACTAATGGCTGCGAAATGCTAACGGCTCAGTCAAACAGTTATTTTCAGTTGACTGTTCTGTTCTCTTTGGTACTTGTAGTGTTAATGGACACATGCTTAGGAAGTGTTGCACTTTTTGTGCATTGCCTTTTGTTATGCTAATTTGGCCTGATTTATGGCTATGCTTGCTACTTTTGTTAGCTTTATAATGTTTGTTATGCTATGCATGTAGCCATTGACTAAATTATCCTGCTAGTGTATAGGTTCGGCCTATCATGCAGCTTGCCTTTGCACCCCTTTCTGAACTTCATTGTTTACTGCGGCTATATTTATGCATTGTTTTCCAAAGGTATATGCTTATTTCATATTGTCATTGATTATTGACATTAATGGACAATTAATTATGTATGTTCATTGCTGTTATGGCCTGTTATTTATACTTTGCTGTGTCTCCTTTTAAATCAGCCATACTCCATACAAAGCCAACCAAGTCTCAACTGTCAATCATTCCATGTATCCTCTCATTGCCTGAATCTATAAAGCCTCAAACAGAACTATATCTCTGCCTCCGCCTGCTCTTTAACTGGAGTCCCACAGTAGATGAGCATCACCATAACTCACCTAAACCTCAATCGTTACAATCTTGTAACTGAAGAATATTGATTGACCGGCTAGGAACCAAAGATTTTGTCAGTGTTTCCCTCTGAACCCTTATTAGGGGAGGACATGCAGGGAATTTATAAAAGCACCCCTTAGTCTGCAAAAACACTACAGTAATACTGCAGTATACAAGTCGTGTCTGCAAAAACACTACAGTAAATACTACGGTAAACTAGCAATTTTCACAAAAACACTACAGTAAATACTGCAGTATACTAGTCATATCTGCAGCAACACAACAGTGAATAGTATATAAATATAGTAATACTACAGTATTTAGACAATAGTATAATATAGTAATTGTTTTATGGGTCACACCGGAACACATGTACAGTGGTGTAAAGTTCTCGTTACTTTTTAAATGCATAGTAGGACAGGAAAATGGTCCAATTCACACACTTATCAAGAGGACATCCATGGTCATCCCTACTCCCGCTGATCTGGTGGTCTCACTAAACACACGCTTTGTTTGGAAATTGGTGGAGTGTGCCCCTGGCTATCCATAATACTATTCTTTTTTTTACTAGAAAATAGTGCCGTCTGGTTTGCTTAATACAAGGAATTTGAAATTATTTATACTTTTACTTTTGATACTTAAGTATATTTTTGCAATTACATTTACTTTGATACTTAAGTATATTTAAAATCAAATACTTTCAGACTTAAGTAGTATTTTTCCTGGGTGACTTACACTTTTACTTTTAGTATTTTTTTTTATTAAGGTACTGTATCTTTTACTTTTGCTCATGTATGACAATTGGGTACTTATACCACTGCATAAGTCATGGGTTAGGTTCAATATGTCACTGTGGAGCTTTTGACTTTCTGGGCCTTATTAGCACAGCCCAAGCCGTGGCTGCAGCTGAGCTGTTATTGGAGCATGGCCTCTTAAACTAATGGAATGGCATGTTTTGTCACCTCCAATGTATGTGTTCAATGATATGGATCTATGCAGCGGTACATAGGCTATGTATATTGACCTTGTTCAAAGATTTTCCTGAGTCAAACTAGGTAGCTATTGTATTGATGGTATTCCAGAGAGAGGGAGAGTGAGTGGAAATTAGCTGTCTAGAGGCTTCTGCCCTTCTCTTCCCCTGTTATTTTTCAACAATGAGTGAATGGCGCTATGATGCCACACGTGCAGACAATACTAAACAGTACAGTAGGTCCCTGCAAAGCCGATGAGTATCGCAAGGACACTTGCTCACAGGATTAATATAAAAGTAGAAAAAGAAAGTGTTGGAACAGATTTAATTCACTATATCAGCAAATTAAGCTCTAAGAATAATTATTCTCAGTGGGACTATTACTGTACTTTCATTCTGGTGTGATAATGAATTAGCTACTACTCATTGAGCTCCAAGTCTTAGCTCTCTGAGTGGAAGATTTTAGAAATTAAATAATTAATTCTGCTGGGAAGTTTGATAGAGTGATGTTTAAATGTTGAACTGTATTGTAGAACACATTAAAACATCAGAGAACAGGGATACCAAATTGAAATGAGGCAGGAAATCACAATTTGACACATTTTTATTCACGGTGGAGCAATTTTGCTTCAAATGACATATTGCTCCGTTACATGTCGGTCAAATTGACATATTTACATTTCCTTGCCTTTTAGATTAGTTTGAACAAAAGCAACAAGCTTTCAGAAGCCATCCCTGTGAGATTTGCAGAGAGTAACCAAGCATCAAATTAAACACGCTCCTTCCACCTCCTGCTGTCCTTTTAAGCAAATGGGTATTTTTGAGTGTTTTAAATAACTCAAGATGCTGCTCCTTAACACCACAACGCTAGATGCACAAACACCACTCGATCATTGCCAATTTAGACACATTACTTTATTTGCAGGAGTGGTAATACATTTGTTACATCTGAATTAAGTGACTGCTGCTATATACAGTGAAGTCGGAAGTTTACATACACTTAGGTTGGAGTCATTAACTTGTTTTTCAACCACTCCACAAATGTCTTGTTAACAAACTATAGTTTTGGCAAGTCGGTTAGGACATCTACTTTGTGCATGATGCAAGTAATTTTTCCAACAATTGTTTACAGACAGATTATTTCACTTATAATTCACTGTATCACAATTCCAGTAGGTCAGAAGTTTACATACACTAAGTTGACCGTGCCTTTTAAACAGCTTGGAAAATTCAAGAAAATGATGTCATGGCTTTAGAAGCTTCTGATTGACTCAAATGATGTCAATTAGCCTATTGGAGGTGTACCTGTGGATGTATTTCAAGGCCTACCTTCAAACTCAGTGCCTCTTTGCTTGACATCATGGGAAAACCAAAAGAACTCAGCCAAGACCTCAGAAAAAAAATTGTAGACCTCCACAAGTCTGGTTCAGCAATTTCCAAATGCCTGAAGGTACCACGTTCATCTGTACAAACAATAGTATGCAAGTATAAACACCATAGGACCACACAGCTGTCATACCTCTCAGGAAGGAGATGCATTCTGTCTCCTAGAGATGAATGTACTTTTGTGCGAAAGATTGTGTATATATTGAAGCAACATCTCAAGACATCAGTCAGGAAGTTAAAGCTTGGTCGCAAATGGGTCTTCCAAATGGACAATGACCCCAAGCATACTTCTAAAGTTGTGGTAAAATGGCTGAAGGACAACAAAATCAAGGTATTGGAGTGGACATCACAAAGCCCTGACCTCAATCCCATAGAAATTTGTGGGAAGAACTGAAAAACCGTGTGCGAGCAAGGAGGCCTTCAAACCTGACTCAGTTACACCAGCTCTGTCAGGAGTAATGGGCCAAAATTCATCCAACTTGTTGTGGAAGGCTATCCTTGGGTCAGAAGTTTGACCCAAGTTAAACAATAAAAAAGGCAATGCTACCAAATACTAATTGAGTGTATGTAAACTTCTGACCTACTGGGAATGTGATGAAAGAAATAAAAGCTGAAATAGGTCAGTTAAGATCACCACTTTAAATGATTTAAGACAGGGAATTTTTAATAGGATTAAATGTCAGGAATTGTGAAAAATCAAGTTTAAATGTATTTGGCTAAGGTGTATGTAAACTTCCGACTTCAACTGTAGGTACTGTATACTGGACCTACAGTTGTTGGTATGTCTACTTTGAGTTGAATTCTTCTGCCAAGGAGTTCAAATTTGTCCACATCACATGAGCAATAGGTAACATTACTTCTCATGTACAGTACTTCCATAAGGACATAACCTACTAATGGGGCACACTGCCTGCTCTCCAGGACACATACAGCTCCTGATGTCACAGGAAAGCCAAAAAGATCATCAAGGACACCAACCACCCGAGCCACGGCCTGTTCACCTCGCTCTCATCCAGAAGGCAAGGTCAGTACAGGTGCTTGAAAGCTGGGACTGAGAGACAGAAGCTGTTTTTCAATCTCAAGGCCATCAGACTGTTAAATAGCCATCACTAGCCGGCTACCGGTTACTCAACCCTGCACCTTAGAGGCTGCACCCTATATACATAGACATGGAATCACCGGTCACGTTTACATACTACCTTACTTATTTCATATGTATATACTGTATTCTATTCTACTGTATTTTAGTCAATGCCACTCTGACATTGTTCATACTAATTTATATATTTCTTAACTCCATTCTTTTACTTTAGATTTGTGAGTATTGTTGTGATTGTCAGATACTACTGCACTGTTGGAGCTAGGAACACAAGCATTTCGCTACTCCCTCAATAGCAGCTGCTAAATATGTGTATGTGACCAATAACATTTTATTTTATTTTATTTACGGGTGATATTCTGCCAGAGAAATGGATGTGACATTGATCAATAATGGATGCCTTCTAAGAACTGGAATAACCAGGAAAATAATTCTGTTAATATCGCAGACATAAATTGGGTGGGTCTAAACTTAATATGAATTCCTCCTTGAAAGTATTGCAAGGGGAGATATCAGTGAATATGAGTCTGAATGAATATGAGGAGAGGTGAATCAAAAAGCTAATTTTAAATAGAGAAATATGACAAGGTTTATACCAAGTACAGTCATCTCATTAAGTATCTCAGGTCAGTGGTTCCCGAACTGTGGGGGGCGCAGAGGGGATCGGCAGGGGGGGCATGGGGGACCATAGATTTTGTTGTAATGTTTGAGTCATTCAAATATCACATGAATACACATTAGACATGACAAAATGTGTAGAATTGCAGGAAATAAGCTTTAAACCTGTAAAACGTTTCTCTCCAACAAGATGCGTGTTAACAGTTTGTCATGAACGTGGCGGGTGCGGGATGTTCCCCAATACTGGAAGGGGGGCCTGAGTTAAAAGTTTGGGAACCCCCTTCTTGCAAGCTCAATTAATGTCTTCTTTAAGTTATCATTTATTTTGCCCCCTCATCCCATACTAGATGTGAACACCAAAATAAATTAAAACTATAATTACCATATTCTCATACAATTATCTGTAAGCATCATTTAACTATCTATTAACACACAAGAATAGAAAAAAATAGTCCACTGCTGCACCGCATTAAACTACTATGCTGCTGCTACAGTATGAAAAACATTTGGTTTAAAATGTGCAATAAAAAGGGGACAGTGATTAATGAGACAGGGTTTTTAACAGTAAACCAGAGCAGTTGCTTTAAAGAGTTCTGTGCCTAAAGATCTGTGTCAGAGACAGGGTTAGTCCAATATGTACCTCCTTAGTTTAGAGGCACCGGGGCCACACTCAAACGCACACAACTATCCCCACCGTAGCATAGATATGATGTTCCAAACAGGATCATGTTTAATACGAACCCAATCATACTGAACACAGCAGCTACAGTTCAACATCATTGTGCATGCTATATTTGATAATGGATTTCATACAAGGCCATGTTTTTGGATAACTCTATTCACAGCAGGAGCTGGCTTTAAGTTAAGCCTCTGAAGCTTGTGGTAAACAAAGCTATTTAATTTCCACTATTTAGCTA
Source organism: Brachymystax lenok tsinlingensis (assembly GCA_030435695.1). Taxonomy (NCBI): domain Eukaryota; kingdom Metazoa; phylum Chordata; class Actinopteri; order Salmoniformes; family Salmonidae; genus Brachymystax; species Brachymystax lenok. The sequence continues at coordinate 23,841,263 of CM059788.1, read as the reverse complement.
ACTCAACTGGAGCTAATTACAATAAACATATATTTCTTACAACCTCCCTAAAATGATGACGTTAAAAAGTTTTGATTTTAATCTCAGATTTCAGTGTTGGGAGTCATCTTGGGAGTCTGACACTCCATATGTTGTGAGTTAATACGGGTGATTACTTTTGTTGTGAACGCTGTCAATTATGCCTCTCCAACCCACAGCCCCATCAAGTGGTAATGACTGAGCTAGGCTTTGAATAGCTCCCTCCTTGGCTCCCTCTTTGTTTGACCCAATCATACTGAACACAGCATCTGCCCGCACTGCTCACAAATGAATACAGATTTTTAACGAAAACATGGTCTGTCAAAAGCTGGTGATCCGCGGGGAGGTCTGCTGCCTGAAAGCGGGTGCATGAGTGCTTCCTTTTTATCTTCTCTTGCTGGGACTCAGAAACCCCAATGATTCACTTCACAATCACACACAGAGTTACGACCAGCAGTCAGACATGGCAAGACATTGTGACTGGGAGTGTGTTTCCTACGGTTTTAACCCCCCATCTCAATCCAAATGCAACCAACAATGTGATAAATGCGTAATCATTTCAGATATGCATGTATAGAGGCCATGAGGCCAAGCTGTCTCCAGTGACTGTGGAATAACGGCCACATTTTACTAGAGATTTAATGTGGTTTATTGTGGTATTGATATTTTGGGGGCTGATTTTGGGCAGGTCTTTGTTCTGGAGGTGTCCACCAAGAGCGAACAAAAGGAGGATCCTGGAGAATGGGGGGAGGGTCACGGTAAGGGTCGTCACATGGTTTGACAAATGATGGTGGCAGGTGTCCAGAATCTTAATGAGCTTTCTCATTTGCCTAACAAAAAAACCCCAATCTAGAGGTTCATTCTCAAACGGGGATATGCAGCAAGATTATTATCTGGAGACGCAATCATTATTCCCTTACTTACATGACCCACGCAGCAGCTTCAGTTCAATATTATTTAGTTATTTAGGGTCAATGGACACAAGTATAAAATCCATACAGCATTTGTAAGGAGTAGTCTCTCTTTCAGACATAGTAATAATCCTCTCTCTTTTGTGCCATATGTTTATTGTACAGTCCATTGCAGGTATGTATGCCTCAAATATGTGTGATTCATCTGTTTTTATAGTTTGGTGAACTAGAGAGAGGCCTGATTTGTTTTGGTCTATTCCCTATGGCTTCTCTATGCAGGTCTTTGAGCTACCTTAGTGAGGGTTGACTGGATTAATTTTTGAATTGGATTTACTTATTTAATTGGCAAAATTGTATTATTTAGATTTATTTCAATTCTTTAGCCAGGGAAAGTACATTTGAGTCTGATGAATTAAGCGATTTAGTTCTAAGATTTAATTTCTCGGGTGAAAAAATTAAGAATTTAAATTATACATTGCATTTTTTATTGATCAATCACTTTTTTAAAGGTCCTGAACAGTCATTCTGAAAATTACTTTTTCTCTCATGGCTAACTACCCAGGAAATTTGAAAAGACAGGCCGAGTGGGTGAGAAACTTATATTCATGAGCTTTCCTTGACTGACCAGCTCTTTGAAACGCCTATGTCAAGCAACTTGGTTGCAGTAAAATCATCTCTGGCTAATTTGGTGATACACAAAGCAACTCAAACAACACTGAAATTGCACCTATGATATCATTATTATTATTTTTTTTTACATGTCTCTTGTGATGCGGTTCACAGCAGCATTGACAGATATTGACTTGACAACTGCATCAAAGTTTTGAACAACCCTTCCCCCCCCTTTTGTTCCATGCTGTCTGAAGACCTAGCTAGCCAGTAACTAGCTAACACCCGACACAGATGAAAGGAGAAACATATATACTGAACAAAAATATAAATGCAACATGCAATAATTTCAAAGATTTTACTGAGTTACAGTTCATAGAAGGAAATCAGTCAATTGAAAGAAATTAATTAGGCCCTAATCTATGGATTTCACATACTGGGCAGGAGCGCAGACATGGGTGGGCCTGAGAAGGCATAGGCCCACCCACTGGGGAACCAGGCCCAGCCAATCAGAATGAGTTTTTCTCCACAAAAGGGCTTTATAACAGACAGACGCACTGTTTCTGGGATCTTTTTTATTTTAGCTCATGAAAAATGGGACTAACACTTTACATGTTGCGCTTACATTTTTGTTCAGTATAAGTATCTTTGCCATAGATGAACAGGGGAAACTTTGTATTATATTTGCCGACCCCCTACAGTCAAATTTTGGCACCAGTAGAGTTGCTATCTAGCTACAATTGAAGTTGGAAGTTTACATACACTTAGGTTGGAGTCATTAAAACTTGTCTTTAAACCACTCCACAAATGTCTTGTTAACAAACTATAGTTTTGGCAAGTCGGTTAGGACATCTACTTTGTGCATGACACAAGTAATTTTTAAACAATTGTTTACAGACAGATTATTTAACTTATAATTCACTGTATCACAATTCCAGTAGGTCAGAAGTTTACATACACTAAGTTGACTGCGCCTTTAAACAGCTTGGAAAATTCCAGAAAATGTCATGGCTTTAGAAGCTTCTGATTGACTCAAATGATGTCAATTAGCCTATTGGAGGTGTACCTGTGGATGTATTTCAAGGCCTACCTTCAAACTCAGTGCCTCTTTGCTTGACATCATGGGAAAACCAAAAGAACTCAGCCAAGACCTCAGACAAAAAATTGTAGACCTCCACAAGTCTGGTTCATCCTTGGGAGCAATTTCCAAATGCCTGAAGGTACCACGTTATTCTTTACAAACAATAGTACGCAAGTATAAACACCATGGGACCACGCAGCCGTCATATCGCTCAGGAAGTAGACGCGTTCTGTCTCCTAGAGATGAACAATGGACCTTGTGAAGATGCTGGAGTAAACCGGTACAAAAGTATCTATATCCACATTAAAACGAGTCTTATATCGACATAACCTGAAAGGCCCTCAGCAAGGAAGAAGCCACTGCTCCGAAACCGCCATAAAAAAGCTAGACTACGGTTTGCAACTGCACATGGGGACAACGATCGTACTTTTTGGAGAAATGTCCTCTGGTCTGATGAAACAAAAATAGAACTGTTTGGCCATAATGACCATCGTTATGTTTGGAGGAAAAAGGGGGAGGCTTGCAAGCCGAAGAACACCATCCCAAACGTGAAGCACGGGGGCAAGGAGGCCTTCAAACCTGACTCAGTTACACCAGCTCTCTCAGGAGGAATGGGCCAAAATTCACCCAACTTATTGTGGGAAGCTTGTGGAAGGCTATCCTTGGGTTAGAGTTTGACCCAAGTTAAACATTTTTAAAGACAATGCTACCAAATACTAATTGAGTGTATGTAAACTTCTGACCCAATGGGAATTTGATGAAAGAAATAAAAGCTGAAGTAAATCATTCTCTCTACTATTATTCTGACATTTCACATTCTTCAAATAAAGTGGTGATCCTAACTGACCTAAGACAGGGAATTGTTACTAGCATTAAATTTCAGGAATTGTTAAAAACAGAGTTTAAATGTAGTTGGCTAAGGTGTATGTAAACTTCCGACTTCAACTGTATATAAACAACACCCTTCTGAAACACGCTATCTCCAATGTTGGTTACAAGGCCGTACTTAAATATCATGTTACCATGGGTGTATTAAAATAAGAGTTAAGGTGATGTCACCTTGTCCCCTTAATAATGAATCCAAGTGTTTGACATGGGGGAGGGGACCAGTAACGTCATGATACATTTTATCAATATAGAAGCAGCAGTCATTTTTCATACTTTGGTCATCATACTTTGATCTGGTTTCCTTCAAGTAACCAATTTCATGAAAAACATGATTTTGACTGTTCATGACCTTTTAAATGGAATCTCACTGTAGGAAATCATTGACACACAAATGTGACACGTGGCCACAATGAGTCGGTCTTTATGTCCCAGTCACTACAAATACCAAAAGGTCAACACAGAGACATCAATAGAAATCAAGGGTGATTGACCCCCTGGCTTCCCTTCTCATTAGGCAGGTTTCTATTGGCCCAGGTTTATTTGACAAAAGCAATGTTGCAAAAAGAATTGCGTTGTGTAATGGAAACAGCAGATACAGGATACATTTTCTAAAGATATACATTTTTTCCGTTCGACATGGATGGATTTGTAACTTTCTTTATTGCAACAAATGCGAATAAATTATGATTGCCAAATCATTTTGAAGGTATGCGGGGCACGTGATGTCACCACAACTATAAATCTCCACTCCACATTTCAATACAAATGTCTGCTGCTTGCAAACTAAAACTACAAAAATTATGTTTTCTTTGCAGGACAAGGATTGTCCTAACTTTCAAGAATTCCTGAATTGCATAATCTTGCTTTTCTGGTTGGCTGGCAAGTTTCACCATCCAATTATTTCAGATCTACAGTAATGTAAGTTTCACCATGGCACGGGCTGTGGCGATACGTTGGCACAGGAGAATTATTAGAACATATGGCAAATATTAGTAAATTGTTGCATTCTACCCATACTGGCTTTCGCGGGCTACCTGAGACATGAAACAGATAGGTGGGAGGGCATACAGGCTGTCGCCAATTTATTAATGCGCAATTTGCCATAATGGAAACACTTCAACCACTACATTTTTATCTGACACTGTTTGCGAAAGTGTTCATTTTAGCTGTGACGTCCTTACGTCCAGCTGTTTTTACCGACACAAGATAGTTAAATGTAAACGCACCCTAGAAAGCAATTGTCGCATCTATGTCCTATGCAAACTTTCTAAATGTCGAGGAAAAAAAATAACTGGACAAATTAATAGAAACATAGCTACTGACACAAGGTTCTAGTAAAATAACAAATCAGATTTTACCATGTTAGTTTACTAACCCTTATTTAACCACGTAAGTCACTTAAATAACATGATAATCTGTCAGGGAAACCGCTACAATTGAAATCCAGTAATATTTCCATAGAAGTTTGGCTTTCAATGTTGATCTAGTCTAACACAATCGGTTTAAAGATGTCTAAGGTAACCAGGTAGTTACAGCTTAATATGATCTGAGATGTTCAGAATGGTGAAATCCAACCTTCATTAAATCTAAACTTTCTGCCTCTCCACTCATACAAATAGTGAAAGATCAGTGCAGGCTGGAGGAAAGCAATTAAATAATGTGTTTAGTAGCTCTAATAGCCACAAACATACAAACTCTCCCTCTGTTTCGCTCTTCCCCTGTTTCTCTCTCCCTCCGTTTCATTTATGAAAACTGAAGGAACATTGCAAACGCAAGTTGTGACGATAATGATAACAACAAGAAGTGTATATTTGGAGTTAAGAAAAATGTATCCTTAAGTGTGGCAAGAGTTTTCAAACAGTGTTAGTGAGGTTACTCTACATCAGTGAGCTCAGCCTTCAGTCAGCTCTGCCTGTGAAGTCCAGTGTCAATGGTCAGGCTGTGTTCACTGAGTTTGGGCATAGTTTTTCTAATTTGTCTGTGTGTTTCTCAATTTTCTATCAGGCATGATGATAAGATAGTTTGCCACTGAAACAAACTTATTTCGCACTGAAAGAATGGCGAGGGCATGACGTCTGAACACTTTACTACAATGTACACAACCTCTTGAATACACAGAAATGACAGAGCTTTTTATGGCTTAATTTGGAGGAGCTAATCATCTTTCCCTCTTAGCTCTTGGCAGACTATTGGCAGTTAGAGTATGACAGAAATTACATGTAATACCCCTTCCTCTGTTCCTCAAATATGATCATGGGTTACCGTTACACTAAGGCCAAGTGTCACAGACAGGCATACGCGGCGCCTCCAATAGGGAAATACATTTGCCAAAATTCCTAATTACTCCTGTCTACAGTGCATTCGGAAAGTATTCAGAACCCTTGGGCAGCGCATGCGGCAAATGGACTAGCTGATTATTGAGTTGCAGCTGTCAGTGAAAAGCATGAAGATAAAGTATCTTGTGTATAATAAAACGTGTTGAGACAAGAAGAAGGGGAGGGGTGTGTGGCGAAGACGTACATCACTATGTATTGTCTGTTAAATAGCCAAATGTAGTGCCAAATATCACTGAGTTATGTGATCTATTTTTTGTTTTATTTCAGTTGATCTGTTGTCTGTTTACTACTGTCCTGGGACTTCTATGCTCTCATTTCAGGGCATCTTAATGTATCTCTTGCACATGTACATGTGTAAACAGACACATCCAAACACAAAATATACTGAACAAAAATATAAATGCAACATGCAACAAGTTCAGTTCATATAAGGAAATCAGTCAATTGAGATAAATTAATTAGGCCCTAATCTATGGATTTTATTGTCCCCAGCACAAGGTGCACCTGTTTAATAAGCTTCTTTGTATACCACACCTGTCAGGTGGATGGATTATCTTGGCAATGAAGAAATGCTCGCTAACAGGGATTTAAACAAATTTGTGCACAAAATTTGAGAGAAATACGTTATTTCAGCTCATGAAACATGGGACCAGCACTCTCACCCAGCCATCAATACAGCTGTGTCGATCCAGTTTATTTTATGCCTGCTATGTTAGTTTAGACTAGTTTAGCAATAAAGAGTAAAGCATACAAAGGGGACTTCATAAAACACATGCTGTTACGATAGCCATCATTCATATGCGTGTATGCACGTTAAAGATTAGGCTTAATTAACTCATGATTTATCACAGAATAAAACGGCAGGTGTCCTGATCTATACCGTTTTAAATCTATACCGCATTTTTAAATACACTTTTTTGAGACCTAAATGTGCCTTCAGTAAAAAATAAACTATATTGCAGGGCACTGTAATAAAACCCGCACTCTCCCGAAACAAAACTGCACAAACATCTATCAAGGGGGAATATTATTTTGACAGACCAAACGTAGCCTATACAGTAGCCTGCCATTCAGAATCATCTATTGGATCTACGAACGACACAAGGAGTTAGATCAAATGTAGCCTAATAAACAGAATAGTCCCATCCCCATAAATAAATACAATAACAGACGATTATCCGTTATAAGCACTGAAAACACCGGTATTCTTCTACTGCCATGTGTTCCAAGCAGGTCTGATGCCGAAGTGTTCAACACTTTGACGCATAACACTCAGCCTGCAATGAATGCCCTGGTCCTTGTCCTGCACAAGACGGACACAAAGCAACGAAGCTCAGGACATATCATACAGTGTGTGTTAGCCTACTTACTGGATGTTGAAGATGCTGAGCTGAGGCTGCTGATGCAAATGAAGATCCAGAGCAGTAATGTTAGCTCCGGTCCAGGAAGCATCTTCAATTAGAGCTTGAAACAAAGAAAATTGTGGCAAGTTGTTGTTTTCCGTTGCCTATGGATGTTTCGTATAGTAACCCGCCTCTCTAGGCGGAAGCAAGCTGAAGACAGCTATCCAGATAGGGCTTTATTAGCAATATAGAAAGTGGCTGCTACCAAGCAATGGCTCGCTTACACGCTGGTGCGCATTATTCGCTACCTCTCGTGTCACCCAGCTAAACTGAACACTTGACAAAAACGGTCCTCTTTTTCAAAGAATATCCTCACAAACCATGTTTTTTCACTGCACTGCCCCATTAGCTCTGACTGCATTGACGGATACTCGCTTGCTAATTATGACGGGACAGAGTCGCCGCTGTCCAGGTACTGAATGGGAAATTGTCTTGCTGTTCCCCTTTATTTCGGTGATGGTACCGTCCACCAAACATACACAAGGGGACACGCGTCCGTGAAATAAAATTAAGGCGGAGAACATTTTACTCTGGCACATATAACATTTGTTCCAAGTCTAAAAGAGTAAAGCATACATAGTTATATATGCTCAATTTAGTGTTGCATCATTACGTTTCACTTTGTACAGTATTAAATGAAACGTTACTTCTTTAGCTTTTTGCAGTGTTGTTCAGTAGGCCTATTCTAGAGTTAATTATTTAGAGTAATGTTTACTCACAATATAATCGCAAGTGTTAATTCAACTCCTCTGGAGTCAAACAACATTATTTTTGGGGTTACAGTGCCTTCAGAAAGTATTCACACCCCTCTGATTTGTTCCACAATTTGTTGTGTTACAGCCTGAATTTAAAATGGATTCAATGTAGAATTTTACACCTGCATTGCTTGCTGTTTGGGGTTTTAGGCTGGGTTTCTGTACAGCACTCTATGACATCAGCTGATGTAAGACGGGCTTTATAAATACATTTGATTGAGAATTCTGCCACTAATCGACACACAATACCCCACAATGTCAAAGAAGAATTTTGTTTTTTGAAATGTTTACACATTCATAAACATTTAAGTCTAAGTATTCAACCCCTTTGTTATGGCAAACCTAAATACGTTCAGGAGTAAAAATAAAGTAAAAGGAGTAAAATAATATATAAAAAATAAAGTAAAAGGAGTAAAAACTCACTTTGTGTGCAATAATAGTGGTTAACGTGATTTTTGAATGATTACCCCATCTCTGTACCCCACACATAATTATATGTAAGGTCCCTCAGGCAAGTAGTGAATTTCAAGCACCAGGGAGGTTTTCCAATGCTTCACAAAGGGCATCTATTGGTAGATGGGTAAAAATACAATTTAAAAAAGCAGACACTGAATACACCTTTGAGCATGGCAAAGTTATTAATACCGCTTTGGATGGTGTATCAATACAAAGATACAGGCGTCCTTCTTAACTCATTTTCTGGAGAGAAAGGACACCGCTCAGGGATTTCACTGAAGCCAATGGTGATTTTAAAACAGTTAAGAATTCAATGGCTGTAAGGAGAAAACGGAGGATAGATCAACAACATTGTAGTTACTCCACAATAATAACATAAATGAGTGTGAAAAGAAGGAAGCCTGTACAGAATAAAAAATATTCCAAAACATGCATCCTATGTGGCAAAGAAATTCACTTTGTGTACTGAATACAAAGCATTATGTTTAGAGGAAATCCAACCCAACACATCACTGAGTACCACTCTTCCTATTTTCAAGCATGGTGGTGGCTGCATCATGTTATGGATATGATCGTCATTGGCAAGGACTAGGAAGAATTTTTACCCCCCTCAAAAAGAATCTGAGTTTAGGTAAGCGCAGGCAAAACCCTAGAGGAAACCCTGGTTTCCAACAGACACTGGGAGACAAATTCACTTTTCAGCAGGACAATAAAAGACAAGGCCAAATATACACTGGAGATGCTTACCAAGACGACATTGAATGTTCCTGATTGGCCAAGTTACAGTTTTGCTTAAATTGGCTTGAAAATCTATGGCAAGACTTGAAAATGGCATTTAAGCAATGATCAACAACCAACTTGACAGAGATTGAAGAGTTGAAAAAATAATAACCCTGCCTATTTCTAAATGTCTCTTCTTAAAATGTGATTATAAACCTAACCACAATGCTAACTTCATGCCTAATCCTCATCTTAAATTAAGACCAACTAGTGGAAACCAATCTGTAGTCCTATCCATTAAATATATATATACAGTGAGGGGAAAAAAGTATTTGATCCCTTGCTGATTGTCTATAATTTTAATGGTAGGTTTATTTGAACAGTGAGAGACAGAATAACAACAACAAAAATCCAGAAAAACGGATGTGAAAAATGTTATAAATTGATTTGCATTTTAATGAGGGAAATAAGTATTTGACCCCCTCTCAATCAGAAAGATTTCTGGCTCCCAGGTGTCTTTTATACAGGTAACGAGCTGAGATTAGGAGCACACTCTTAAAAGGAGTGCTCTTAATCTCAGTTTGTTACCTGTATAAAAGACACCTGTCCACAGAAGCAATCAATCAATCAGATTCTAAACTCTCCACCATGGCCAAGACCAAAGAGCTCTCCAAGGATGTCAGGGACAAGATTGTACTCATTCAATGTTTTTTCTTAATTTTTTACATTGTAGAATAATAGTGAAGACATCAAAACTATGAAATAACACATATGGCATCATGTAGTAACCAAGGAAGTGTTAAACAAATCAAAATATATTTTATATTTGAGATTCTTCAAAGTCGCCACCCTTTGCCTTGATGACAGCTTTGCACACTCTTGGCATTCCCTCAACCAGCTTCAACCAGATAGTCACCTGGAATGCATTTAAATTAACAGGTGTGCCTTGTTAAAAGGTAATTTGTGTAATTTCTTTCCTTCTGAATGTGTTTGAGCCAATCAATTGTGTTGTGACAAGGTACGGTAGGGGTGGTATGCAGAAGATAGCCCTATTTGGTAAAAGACCAAGTCCATATTATGTCAAGAACAGCTCAAATAAGCAAAGAGAAACAACAGTCCATCATTACTTTAAGACATGAAGGTCAGTCAATATGGAAAATTTCAAGAACTTTGAAAGTTTTTTTTTAAGTGCAGTCAAAAAAACTATCAAGCGCTACGATGAAACTGACTCTCATGAGGACTGCCACAGGAATGGAAGACCCAGAGTTACCTGTAGAGGATAATTTCATTAGAGTTACCAGCCTCAGAAATGCTTCACAGAGTTCAAGTAACAGACACATCTCAGCATCAACTGTTCAGAGGAGACTGTGTGAATCAGGCCTTCATGGTTGAATTGCTGCAAAGAAACCACTACTAAAGGACACCAATAATAAGAAGAGACTTGCTTGGGCCAAGAAACACGAGCAATGGACATTAGACCGGTAGAAATTTGTCCTTTGGTCTGGAGTCCAAATTGGAGATTTTTGGTTCCAACTGCCGTGTCTTTGTGAGACGCGGTGTGGGTGAACAGATGATCCCGGCATGTGTATTTCCCAACGTAAAGCATGGAGGCGTTATGGTGTGGGGGTGCTTTGCTGGTGACACTGTCTGTGATTTATTTAGAATTCAAGACAAACTTAACCAGCATGGCCACCACAGCATTCTGCAGCGATACACTATTCCATCTGGTTTGGGCTTTGTGGGACTATCATTTATTTTTCAACAGGACAATGACCCAACACACCTCCAGGCTGTGTAAGGGCTATTTTACCAAGAAGGAGAGTGATGGAGTGCTGCATCAGATGACCTGGCCGCCACAATCCCCCGACCTCAACCAAATTGAGATGGTTTGGGATGAGTCGGAAGGAAAAGCAGCCAACAAGTGCTCAGCATATGTGGGAACTCCTTCAAGACTGTTGGAAAAGCATTCCAGGTGAAGCTGGTTGAGAGAATGCAAAGCGTGTGCAAAGCTGTCATCAAGGCAAAGGGTGGCTACTTTGAAGAATCTCAAATCTAAAATATATTTTGATTTGTTTAACACTTTTTTGGTTACTACATGATTCCATATGTGTTATTTCATAGTTTTGATGTCTTCACTATTATTCTACAATGTAGAAAACACTATAAATAAAGAAAAACCCTTGAATGAATAGGTGTTCTAAAACTTTTGACTGGTAGTGTACGTATTCACACCCCTTTGCTATGACACTCCAAATTGAGCTCAGGTGCATCCAATTTCCTTTGATCATCCTTGAAATGTCACAACTTGATTGGAGTCCACCTTTGATTTAGAAAGAAACACACCTGTTTTATAAGGTCCCACTGTTGTCAGAGCAGAAACTATACCATAAAGTCCAAGGAATTGTTTTTATAACTCCAAGATAGAATTGTGATGAGGCATATATCTGGGGAAGGGTATAAAACAATTTTTAGTGTTGAAAGTTTCCAAAAGCATAGTGTTCATTGGAAAATAAAAAAAATACAGAACTAACCAGACTCTGCCTAAAGCTGGCCGTCAGACCAAACTGAGCAACCAGGCAAGAAGGAACTTGGCCAGGAAGGTGCCCAAGAACCCAATGACCATTCTGGCAGAACTACAGAGTTCCTTGGCTGAGATGGGAGAACCTGACAGAAGGACAACAGTCTCTGCAGTACTTCAAAAATATGTGCTTTATAGGAGAGTGGCCAGATGGAAGGCACTCCTGAGAAAAAAATGCACATGACAGCACGCCTGGAGTTTGCAAAAAGGCACTTGAAAGAGCATAAGGCAAAAGATTCTGCGGTCTGATGAGACAAACATTTTGCTCTTTGGCCTGAACGCAAAGCGCTATGTCTGGGGGGAAAAAAAGTTTTACACCATTGTTACCATGAAGCATGCTATGGGGATGCTTTTCAGCAGCAGGGACTGGGAGACTGGTAAGGATCGAGGGAAGATTGAATGGAGCCAAATACAGGCAAATTAATGATGAGAACCTGCTTCAGAGTGCAAACAGACTGGGGGTGAAGATGTACGTTCCAACAGGACATTGACCCCAAGCACACAGCCAAAGCCATGCTTGAATAGCTTCAGAACAAGAATGTGAAAGTCCTTGAGTGACCCAGCCAAAGCCTAGACTTGAATCCCATTGAAAATCTGTGGAAAGACATGAAGATTGCTGTTGACCGCTGCTCCCCATCTAACTTAACAGAGGTTGAGAAAATCTGCAAGGAAGAATGGAAGAAAATTCCCAAATCCAGTGCAAAGTTGATAGACAGACCCAAGACTACTCAAAGCTGTAATCGCTGCCAAAGGTGATTCAACAAAGTAGTGCCTCAGAGGTGTGAATACTTATGTAAATTAGATTTTTTTAGTATTTCAATAAATGTGCAAAAAATAAAACATGTTTCCACTTTCATTATGGGGTACTGTGTGTAGATGGGTGAGAGAACAAAATGTGGAATAAGTATTTTGGGTCTGAATACTTTCTAAATCCGCATTTGGATATGTAATGCACATTTTTCTGGACACCGGATGAAGTCAGCCTAAATATTTTTGTTTCATTTTGTTAAGACACTACAGGACTGGACATTTTGCAGATTGTTATTTCTATCTGTAAAGTGCAAAAAAAAGTGTGCAAAATGCATTTTAGGTGGATTGTTTGGAAAATATAATCTAGAATAAAAATTGGACAACATATCAACAATCCCCTATGTATAAATCTGGAGAATACGTCTAAGGATAACCCCACAACATGGTGCATGCTGATGCTTCTGACGATGAGAAAAAGTCAGACTTTCTGGAAATGTCAGTTATAAAGACAAGTACAATACATTTTGACTACCAAACACCTATTTCGACACAATCACCATCTCTTCAAAGTACGTAACTAAATATAGTCCCATTTGTAACATTCTCTATGAAATGGGCCTTTACATGATGTGCGATTCAATGAAGTTAGCTTAGAAATTATGGATGTCCATTTAAAAGTGCTTACAAATCAAGACATATGTAGTATGATAAATTAACAAATATACATTTATCAAATGACTTTTTTTGTTTAAAATACTAAGATTAATGGATCAAAACACACAAAAAAAATGTATAGTAGATGCAAAAATGTAATCTTAGCCTGTGATGCCTGGCCTTAAAAGAAGTCAGTCCCAATCAACTCGTTATCAACACTAACTCCAGGGAGTGTATCACTCTGTTGAGGGTTAAGATAAAGCACTACTCTACTGGAGGTAAACTCCTTGAATTACTGTGTATACCCCTATTCCTATATATCACGCTCTTCCTTTCCATACAACACAGCTACAGTATCTCTGAATCATACGCTACCCGGGAATGATTATGTTGAGTCGTCGGCACTCAATTATTTTCTTCACTAATGTGCTATTTCAAGTAATTATTTTGAACCTACCACTGAAACGATATAACTAAACATGTATAGCACATTATAACTAACAACATCTACTGCACTGACAGCGTTGCAGTCTGCAGGCCACAGCTATAGGCCTAGCCTGTATACAAATAGGTGAATACTACAAGGTTTTAGGAATAATAGTCTCGTCTTGTACTTCTTCCAGTGCCATAGACTAATCACTAATGTGCAGGACAATTCTAATTTTAATGTTTAATTTGATTTTGCCTCAGGTTTTCATCCATTATCCATGAGTAATTTTGTCAAACAGTGGATGCACACACACATCAGATCATTAAACTTTTCCGAATTATACACTATATGACTAGACAAGTCCTTTCTGTTCAAATGTTAGGAAATTAAAAGTGCCAGATGTAAGCCTGTCTGTCTCACTGGAGCAAACCTAATATGTAAAATACACCTACTGTGGTAGTGAATGGATGAATGTTAATCTTCGAAGTGTGATTATCTCTTCCCTGTGCCTCTGTCAACCACTTATATGACCTTATCGGAATAGAAATCTAATGGCATATTATTTTCTGGGGATATTATATATTGGTCTTTTCCACACCATTGCTCTGAAACCCCACTGTATGGCAATGTGAAAGACAATGCAATCTCAGCATCAATGATTCATACTTGGAGATGATTTTCATTACATGAAGCTTACGATTTTACTCACCTCTTCAAAATGTAATCCATACAGGTTTCCCTTCTGGTAAAAAAAAATATATATATATTCACTCACACTGGGCTTTGAACCTTTTCACACTTTACAAATTAATTTCCTTCAGCAATAAATAAAGCTCTACTTGTTTTCCTCATGTGTGTTGCATTATTTATAGCAGTGAAATGGGAGGAAAATCAAAGCCATAGAATGTGGAACACATACTCCTTTAGAATTCCCTAGAGATACTCACTGATTCTCAAGATTCTGCAGTGTTCAGGGAGGTCATGTTTTCTGCTAGCCTTATAAGAAAGGGAACAAGGGCTGCACAAGTGAACATAGTAAATGGAGAAAGGTTAAGTGCAGCAGAAGCTCTGCAAGCTTATCTTATCTGACTATGATATGAAGTTGTGCAAAACAAACTGAGCCTGAATAACTCTTCCCTAAATAACATGGAGATTAAATGCAAAACAGAAGATAATTAACTTTATTTAATCAGTCCATTCAGAATCAGATCAGTCGTGGAAGACAGTATCAGTCATTCCTTACAGGAAATATAACAAATAATGTGTTAATCAAAACAATATGCCCAATGCTAACGCCCTAGATCGGAGTTAATATTTTATATGATTTAGAGGAAATAAACACATGAGATTTGATCTCTTATTAATCCAAATTTATTTACAAAGCAAACAAATATGAACTGAAGATAATTATAATATACAAAAAAAATGTAACACTTCGGCACTTTGATCCCATGTCCAGTTGCAGGTAGTCAGTCAGCCAGGGGAGATATTCAACCACCACTGCAAGACAAAATGATATTAATTAATTGCAAAGTCATTCATATAAAAAGCAATCCCCATTGAGGAACACTGCCATCTATCATCATTGTGCAGTGGTTGATTAACAGTAATACTAGGCTACTATCGATTAATACTTACACAATGATGTTGTTGATTGGGATGTGGATGAGTTTGACGAAGAAACCAATGAAGCCCATGATAGCAAAACCTATCGCTGTGGCCATGGCAATCTTTGAGAATTCTGAAATTAGAAAGAACAAAGTTTAATCCGATTTTGCATGGCCAAATTCAGATAGCTGCTACATTAAAATTAGGTCAACCAGAGGCTAACAAATCATTAAATAAATACAATAAATGTACAATATTGTTATTGTAAACAATGTATGAATTTGGAAAGTCAACTGATTAATAAAACAGAAAAGAGAGTGATAATCTATAAAACAGAAATATATATGCCCAGTCAGTTCAATGCATCTATACTGACACATCATGCTAGTGAGAGAGGCTTGTGAGAATACCTCAAAGGTAACTACATTTAATTTCCTGTATAAGGGTAGTGTCTGTGTAAGATATTAGCCCTTCACAACAGCCAAACATGTAGGGGTAAATTCATTATAAGGATATTTATGATATAGGATAGATTACCTTTTCTGTCGGGCTTGGTACACCTCTTCACAAGCCTTATTGAGTCCTTCACAAACTGCCGACTGGGCTCCACAAATTGCATTACTTGGTCCATGTTGGAAAGGTTTTTGTCCTACTGGGGGAACATTAAATAAAATGTATAAATTAATGTTTACTTAGCAGCCTATATACATCTAATACAGTATAAGCTTTTTACACCAGTGTATCCCTCCAGTCCCCTAAATTTCAGGCTTGGGTAAATGTTTCAACACACTGATTTGTAACAATGTTTAACATTTCCTGAAGACAATAATACTCATGTTACATTTTAGCTGATAGTGCTACTTCGCCAATGAAAGTTACATAACATTGTAACGACTGTTCTTTTTAAAATACAAGGTAAATATCTTACAATGCACGACTTGATGCAACTTTAAAATAACACTTAACAGAACAAAAATACATCTGTAAATTAATCTGATAGGGCAATTCTAGTTGACTTACCGGAGTTTTCTGAATACTTATTTTTGTGACTGCTCTGTGTAAAGGCCACGTATGTTCTAACTCGAAAGCTGACGTCGAATTCGTGTAAATGCGCATGCGCTAAAGGGTAACCCGGATGGGATTGGGAAGTATGACGCGGACTCTTGATGCACGCAATCAGGAAAAATGGCGCCAAGTAAACAATTTTTGGTTGTCACTAGTTACCACAGACACAAAGTCTACATTGGCAATATCGTTAAAAAAAAATATTATGAAAACAAAACGTAGCCTTTTGGACTTAAGGTTAGGCATAAGGTTTAAATCGGATTTTAAAAATAAATTGTTGAAATAGGTAACTTGCGACAACCAATTTTTTTGGTATAAACCTTAGTCTCTTGACTGGGAAACAAACCTTTACTTATTATGAATAAACTAACGTTAATGCCTAGGAATGGTTAGGCTACATGCTCCACTGACATCAAAATGGAGTCGGTTGCTAGTGAATGCTCAGTAATCGAACCTGACGAGAGTGAGGATGATTAAGCCTGCTGCGACAGGCGTGGGTAGCCTCACCCACCGAGATCCAGTGAGAGAACGATTTTTGGAGAAAGTGGATCCCTGCTTTTTGGCCACCAATATGTGTTACCAAGCCGGGTGGCGGAGATGTAACCCGGATGCAATCTCTGCCACCATAATAGTAAGTGTAGGGTGTGGTTTAAAATTCCCCCACCGTGCCCGTGATAATGCCGAATTTCTTAATGATGTAGCCTACATCTGTGAACACAATGCTCAAAAATAAGAAATGGCATTATTAACTGTTTAAAAAAAACATTTTATTGTGGTAAGCAGTTTGTGTGGATATAATTAAAATCCCCTCCCGTCCAGATAGATTTTTTTTTTTTTAAATCAACATAACATATTTTTTAAAGGTCTGCCCTCATGCGGACACAGTTAAATCAAACATAGATCCACCTATTTCTTCCCCTATAATGTATGGAAATCCATTTCTAGACGCAATCATTCAAGCATAGGCATTAAAGCAGTACACGATTGCAGTCGCGCACTCACTAGATAGCAGCAAGGTACTGCAGATGGCTGTCTTATTTCACAACAGTGGCAGCAGTTTCAGAAAAAACCTTATTCAAGACCTTGAGTCATTGTTCCTATACATGTCCAGTACGAAAGGTTCTGTATACACAGTGCTTGACTTGGGCCGGAGCCAGGGCTGGAATAATGCAAGGACTTACCGGGGTTGAGCCCCTGGGTCTAGGCCTGTGGGGGTCACAAGAGGCAACAACAAAAAAGTTACAAATACATAATAATACATGTATATGGTAGGGGGCCAATGTGGGTAACTGGGGGGCCATGCCTTGATTGGGTAATTGGTTAATAAAAAATATGATTCAAATAAATGCATAATAAATAAATGTGACTGATACGTAATTTAATTGTTATTTTTTTTATCTAACCACAGGAGCCAGCTCTCAATGTTCAAAATTCACCAAAGAGCATAATTTAGCTACAGAGGATCAATAGTTAAAAAAATAAATAACTGTTGATTACATTTTATTACAAGTGCATACAGGTAACTTTCAAAATAAAGGAAACACCAACGTAAAGTGTCTTAAAAGTGAGCTGCCAAAACAGCTTAAATGCCCGGAGCTGTCCGGAGCGCTGTACCTGCATCCACATTTTTTGGGAAATGGGTACCAGCTCCTCTATAAAACAAAGTGTCTATCACCTGCCCGGATTCACACACAGGGTCAAAAAAAGGTTGATCAAAGTGGAATGAAGGTGGGATCTGCATTGAAAAGTAATGGAGCAATGGAGGCTGGTGGGAGGAGCTATAGGAGGATGGACTCATTGTAATAGCTGGAATTAAATGTATGGAATGGTATCAAACATATGGAAACCACGTTTGACTCCGTTCCATTGATTCCATTCCAGCCATTACAATGAGCCCATCCTCCAATTGCTCCCCCCACCAGCCTCCACTGTAATGGAGTGGGCATTCATATCCTGATTCCGCTTTGTTCAAGTTTATTTGCCGCTATTCTGTGAATCCAGCATGCTAGCCTAGTTCACATTACATAAGCACTCTGGTAAGTTGCGCTGGATGTCATGTATTTCAATGGAGACGTCCACAACAGAGTGGAAATGCAACGCCACCCTATGGTTGAAGGCTCCATAGCGAGACGAACGGGGCATACTAAAGCCAATTTATGCTTCATCCAAAAATGTGGTCGGAGGCTTTGTATGGAGGGTGTGACGCAATTGCTGAGCCTCCGGAGGCATGCAAAGGCCAAATCAATCTCCATAATACATTGCAGTGTGCCTCCCAAATTTTGTAAAAGGCTTTGCATTTACTGCGATACGGCCTCAGCAGAAGTCAGGGCATTTATACAGGGCATTTATACTTCTTGCCGTCGCTGAGCAGAGCTGTTGTGAAGGAAGTTGTCAAGGAAGTAACTTTGTGTTTATACCTCCCGCTCCCACCTACCGTCAACCAATCATGTCAATTAGGAGCTATACAGAGCCCTCTGCAATGTTACAAAATTTGGGAGGCACACAGTGACGGGGTATGGAGCTCAATTTGACCTCCGGAGGCGCTTCAATTGTGTCACCCCCTCCATACAGAGCCTCCGACCACATTTTCAGATCAAGCATAAATAGGCTTTTTACTGGGCTCAATTGGCCTCTGCATTCCTCCAGAGACTCCGCAATTGTGTTGTCTTCAGTCCAACCAGAGGCCGTTGAACAAGAAGTTACCAAACCACAGAAGAAAATGAAAATATGTTTCTTGAATGAAAAGGTCATATTCCGCAATCTCCCCAAATAAATGCGATCTCTGACGAGAGACAGGCTCTACTCCGTTTTGCGTTACAAACACTTCACTTGTCCTTTAAGTAGCGGGGCAAGACTCTGAAATAAAAATGTCACGATCTAAACGGAGCAGAATGAGTTTGAAATTGCACAGATTGAGAATGTGCCAGCCTGAATGCGCACAATGCGCTGTTCCAAGTTATCAAATGAGGGTTCTTATGGTCATGAAAATCCGAGAAAAGTCATGGAATTTTAATATTGTGTTTTGCTCTTAGAAGGACAATCAGCAGTTGCTACATCAGTTTTTGGACTGGCTACCCATTGATTTTTGACAAATATAATTAATAAATTCCTCATGAGCTTAGTTCAACTGTCGTACCCCATCATAACCCAAAATATACATTGTTTTATTCCAATGTTTGTAAACAAAGAAAATGTAAACAAGCACTATACAGATTCAACATAGTTACAATTATAATTTGGATATCATGGGTGGTCAATCCTTGCATCCATAGCTATGTCTATGAATTTGAGAGTGATTACATTTCTCCAGCCCCATCCCTCAGCTTTTTACCGAACCAGGGGCAGGGAGGCCTCGTTGTTATTGTTTCTTCTGCTGATTGCAGCTTTAAAAATCGACATAGCAGCCATGATCAGAATTAGGCCTACCCTTCAGCGTGTTCCTGTGTGCTGTGTATCATCTGCATGTGTGCCAGTTAGAGTGGAGCGTTGCCCGAGAAGAGAGAGAGAGAGAGAGACCAACCAAATAATGAGAAAACAAAATGAGAATTACTTTACACATTGGAAAGAATTAACAAAAAAAACAGAGCAAACTAGAATGCTATTTGGCCCTAAACAGAGAGTACAGAGTGGCAGAAAACCTGACCACTGTGACTGACCCAAACTTAAGGAAAGCTTTGACTATGTACAGACTCAAGGAACATAGCCTTGCTATTGAGAAAAGCCACCATAGGCAGGCCTGGCTCTCAAGAGAAGACAGGCTACGTGCACAATGCCCACAAAATGAGGTGGAAACTGAGCTGCACTTCCTAACCTCCTGTCAAATGTATGACCATATTAGAGACACAAATTTCCCTCAGATTACACAGACCCACAGCGAATTTGAATACAAACCCAATTTTGATAAACTCTCATATCTACTGGGTGAAATACCAGTGTGCCATCACGACAGCAAGATTTGTGACCTATTGCCACAAGAAAATGGCAACCAGTGAAGAACAAACACCATTGTAAATACAACCCATATTTATGTTTATTTATTTTCCCTTTTGTACTTTAACTATTTGCACATCACACTGTATATAGACATAATATGACATTTGAAATGTCTTTATTCATTTGGAACTTCTGTGAGTATTGTTTACTGTAAATTGTTATTGTTTATTTCACTTTTGTTTTATCTTCTTCACTTGCTTTGGCATCATATGTTTCCCATGCCAATAAAGCCCTTAAATTGAATTGAGAGAAAGAGCCATTTCAGCATCGGGTAACACATAAAACAGCCAAACTCAACTGGCGGACCGTGGTCCGGGTCCGGACCAAGAGAAGGGTGAATCCGGACCGGACAACATTGTATTTCGTTATATAAATGGACATAATTTTTTAGACCGCTTTAAAAAAAATCTACTCGGGCACAGCGGTAATTTAACCATCCGATTTAACTCAGCAACCTCTCTTTCTCACTCTCTCTCTTGAAGAAACGCCCACCTCTACTAGTGCCCCGTCTAATCCAATCGCATGGGTATATGTAAATATCAGAGGCCGCGTCTTATCCAATCACATCAATCCAAATGTCCTCTGCGGAACCTTTGTACAAGCAGGAAGTAAGAAACAAAGATTTTACCGTGTTTCAACTGTTAATATCAGACATAGAAGGAGCTTAGTTACCAGTATCTTAGTTAAAAAATTACAAATTTAACTCTGAAAACCGTATATTCAAAGACGAGTGGACAGAACAGTATTTATTCATTCTCCCACAACTAGCACAAAACCAATGTGCCTGATATGCAGCGAGATCTTAGCTCTTGTGAAAAGTGCCAATGTTAAGCGTCATTATGACACCAGGCATAGTCAATTCAATTAGATTCCCTGAACACGGAGGTATTAACAAACAAGACTAACCAACTCAAATCCCAATATGAGAGGTCAATTCCCTGACAGCCCAACAACGTGCAATGGAGTGTTCACTGGGGATAGCTTGGTTTTTAGGAAAACACCCAGACGCTGAGATGGTAAAATGATGCATGTGTGGAGTTGCTGACACCTTCCTTGAAGGTAAACAAAACGATGAGGTCAGGAAAAAGATCAAACACATCCCACTGTCAGATCCCAAAGCAATGAGGAGAACTGAAATATTGGCTGAAGGTTTAACTTCACAATTGATGAGGCCATTCAGAATGCACCATGCATTTCATTAGCTGTGGATGAATCAACAGACAACGCTGATAATGCCCAGCTTCTGGTGTTTGTCAGATTTTATAATGAAACAAAGAAGGAATTCTGTGAGGAGCTGTTGGGCTTAACACATCTAGAAGCACACACACGGGGAGAGGATGTCCAGGAGGCCATCAAAGGGATGCTGACAAAAAGGGGGAGAGATCTGAAGTCAGTATCCCATCACCACAGATGGAGCTCCAGCCATGATAGGAAGAGGGAGGGGACTGGTTGCACATTTTAAGATGACCACCCTGACCTGACATAATATCACTGCATCATCCATTAATCTGTCCTGTATGCCAGTCTGAGGTCATGACAACGATGATCAAACTGATCAACTTTTTGAGAGCAACATCATCCCTACAACATCGCCAGAGGCCAATGCCAGTTTTGACTTACTAATAGCAACAATGTCAGATGGCTCAGCAAAGGCAGAGTTTTGGAATGCTTTTGGGCCATTTAGGAGGAAATCAAAACTTTTTTTATCAGCAAAAGAGGCAACTCAGTTTTCTGACTTTGGAAGATGAGGAGAAGATGGAAACAGTTGCATTTCTGACAGAGATTACATCACACCTTAATCAACGGAATGTTAAGCTGCAAGGACGGTTCAACACAGTGTGTAATATGATAAGAGCAGTCTAGCCTTTCCAGAAGAAATTGGAGCTTTTCAAGAATGATCCCCAGGGAGAACTTGTCCACTTCCCCAATCTTCTGGTGCAAACGCAGGGAGACAAAGATGTTCCCAACCATTTAGATTTCATCCAGAAGCTGATGGATAACTTCAAGGCTCGCTTTGATGACTTCACTGTTGGAAGAGAACTGCTGCTGCTTCTTAATACATTTCTCTATTTATTCTGATTTATCAGGGGTGCTGCAGAAACCCACAGTACCACTACGTCCCGCGGCTATGCTGGGTGAGATGGTTAAATTTAAAAAGGCATTAATCACAACGCTGTTGGTTGGAGCAACCATAAACCCTTTATTGCTCCTTTACCTTGCATCACAGAAGCTGGGCATTATCAGTGTTGTTAATTCATCCACAGCTAATGCATGTGACAAAGTTGTCAGAAGAAGCAAAATAGATCTTCAGATGTGTAGATGTTGCATCACAGAAATTGAGTTGATTGAGCTGCAAGAAAATGTGACTTTGAATGTGCAGACTGGTGATTGTGACCCTGTCATTTTCTGGGGAAAGATGGTGCCTGCAGCTAATGTCCCTGTGCTCGAGACTGGCACTATACATCCTGACAATTTGACTCCACATACAGCTATGAATCAGCCTTCTACACAAGGAACTTTATTAATAAAAACAAATACCGCACCTGGCTCACCAATGAACACCTGCACCAGTGGCTCAGAGTGGCTCTCACACCATTTGTGTCAAAGTTTAATGCATTGGCAGGAGACAGAAAGTGTAATTTCTCTCATTGATGCAATCGCAAGGCCCAGAGTGACTTATACATTAATATTGCATGCCCCACAGTGGTGTTCTGTGCATTCAGATTATGTTTGTTAAACCCTTTGTTCTCCAGAAAACATGCACTTTGTTATAATATTAATACAAAAAGTTAATTCAAGGCCTATGTACAATGGCTCAGAGTGCACTTTTTGCTAAGAGAATTATGCAACCACTTTTGTTCTTCAGCAATGTTGATGCAATGTTAAATGTTTAAATTAGAAAGAAGTTGTAATTAATTCAAGTTATTAATTTCATTTAATGTATTTAATGCACATTTTATATAACGACATGTTTCCTAAGTCGTAGACAACTATGTTTGTTGCTACACTATAACAAAGCACCGACAAAGGACGATATCCCTCCGGACCTTTGCCACCTAGGATATTTGTGTCACTGGACCTTCTCAAATAGTAGTTGAGTGCCCCTGCTATAAAATATCGAAAGACTAACTACACTGAGTGTACAAACCATTAGGAACACCGTCCTAATATTGAGTTGCAAACCCCTTTACCCTCAGAACAGCCTCAATTCGTTGGGGAATGGAATCTACAAGGTGTCGAAAGCGTTCCACAGGCATGCTGGCCCATGTTGACTCCAATCCTTCCCAAGGTTGTGTCAAGTTGGCACGATGTCCTTTGGGTGGTGGACAATTCTTGATGTACACGGGAAACTGTTGAGTGTGAAAACCCCAGCAGCGTTGCAGTTCTTTACAAACTCAAACCGGTGCGCCTGGAACCTACTACCATACCCCTTTCAAAGGCACTTCAACATTTTGTCTTGCCCATTCACCCTCGGATTGACACACATAATCCATAGCCATGTTCGAATACTCATATTAACCATACTATTTATGATGTAACTTGAGTATGTAGTATGCTTATTGGTCATAGTATGGATATAGTTAGTATGTCAAAAGTTCCCGGATGTTGTACTACATTCGCCAAAATACGAAGTATGCAAGCAGTGGACACTATTTCCGTGCTTTTAGGGTCCATAATTAAGTTCTTCAGAAAATGGGTGTGGCTTCACAACGTTTTCAGATTTGAAGAAAATGATGGAAAATATGCAGCCGAAGTCCGACAACAGTGGATACAAATTCATTGTGTTAACTAATTATGACAAATGTTAAGAACATGTTGAGCAATGTAATAAAGTAATAACTTTTCAAATAAATTACGTTACACGTCATCTTTGCTGACAATTTGTTTGCTACGATATCCTTACGAACCACATAGCATATCATTACAGCAGTATGTACCGGTATGTTTGCTAGCTACCTAATGTTAGTTGGCTACTAATACATCGAACTTGACAGTGTATTAACATACATGCTATCTAACTACCCAAAGTGTATTCACTTGATTATTCACGTCATGCTTAGCTAAATGGTATAGTTGTGCGTTCTCAATGGACATTGTTAATTTGGGTTCGTTCATCAGAATAACTGGTACATTTACAAACACTCAACACCCGTTGAATATGGCTGGTGTCAGTTAACGTTGGCAAAAAGGCGTAATTAAATTGTTGTCCGCAGCACAGTTAGTCACCAACGCTCTGGGTAACATGAAAACAGCCTGAACAGCTCTGCTAGGGCAAGTAAAATGGTCAGAGTGAGGTGTTCTCTCATTTGTGTCTGGAAGTAGCTAGCAAGCTAGCCAACGTTAGCCAGTTAGTTTGGTGCTTGACTTGCGTGGGGGTAACATCTCACAGCAAGAACTGGCAAATCTGCTGCAGTCCATGAGGAGATGCACTGCAGTACTTAATACAGCTGGTGGCCACACCAGATACTGAATGTTACTTTTGATTTTGACCCCTCCTTTGTTCAGGGACATATTGTTCCATTTCTGTTAGTCACATGTCTGTGGAACTTTTTTAGTTTATGTCTGTTGTTGAATCTTGTTATGTTCATACAAATATTTACACATGTTAAGCTTGCTGAAAATAAACGTAGTTGACAGAGCGAGGATATTTTTTTCTGAGTTTACTACTACTGCTATTACTGAAGGAGGAGAGATTACTAGACAGCATGTAACACGCTAACCTGTTCTCGTTACTAAATAAATATACACGTTATTCAATCATTTCATCTAAACTGCTCGCGAGCATCTGCGTAGCCAGGTGCGCTGCAAGTCCCGCCTCTCCCATCTCGTTGGTTTTCAGGAGCATATACCCATGTAGGTGATTGAAAGCTGAACTGAGGTCCACACTCTAGTCCAGTTGGTGGTGGTAATGCACCTTAAAGTTGGTTGCCAACCGCCATATAAAGTCCATAGAAGAATACTACTACTACTACAGAAGGAGGAGAGATTATTAGAAACGAACTAAAGTTTCCCCTTTTATCTGTGGATTAATTGTTGGAGTAGAGAACACACGATAGTGTGTGACTCAAAATGGGTAAAAAATTATATAAAGATCCAGGAAAATTTTTTACTTTGTGCATTTCAGGTAAAATAATAACCCAATGTTTATTTCAACCTGCATGTCCTCATTGCATCTGGTGTGGATGGACAAAATCAACATGCGTGTGATGGAGGATGTGCACACACGCGTGCCCGGTCTAGTCAGCATGTAACATGCTGAACACACCACTCGTGTTGAGTGCGCAAGTTTTGCAAAATAAATTGACACGTTATTCAATCATTTTATATAAACTGCTCGCGAGTGTCTGTGTACCAAGGCGCTAGATGCTTGACGCGCTGCAAGTCCCACCTCTCCCATCTCCTCATTGGTTTTTAAAAGCATATACCCACATGGGTGATTGGAAGATGAACTGAGGTCCACACTACAGTCCAGTTTGGGGTGGTAATGCACCTTAAAGTTGGTTGCCAACCGACATATAAAGTCCACAGAAGAAGAAGAACACTACTACTATTACTACTACTGAAGGACAAGAGATTACTAGAAACTAACTAGGTTTCCCCTTTTATCTGTGGATTAATTGTCAGAGTAGAGAACGTACAATTTTGCATGACTCAAAATGGGTCACAATTCTATAAAGATCCAGAAAAAAAGGACCTTGTACATTTTGGGTAAAATAACAACCCATTCTTTATATCCCAGGACAAATAGCTAGCAACAGTAAGCTAGCTTGCTAAATGACCATGAATGTTCCATGTGTTTCGACCTGTCCCCAAATTAATATAGTTGGTTCAGAGTTAATTTTTATATTTCAACCTGCGTGTCATGATCGCGTATGGTGTGGATGGACAAAATCAATATGCTCGCGATGGCGCAAGTGGACACACGCGCATGCCCGGTATAGTCAGCATGTAATAGAACGAACGACTGGGTCCCGTCTCTAGTAACCTAAAGATGACAGATTATGAATTAGCTTATACACGGTCGCTTGTATTCATGGATTCAAGGGAAGCAAGGCCCCCAAAAAAAAAAAAAAAATCTAACATATCATAAAATAATTTAGTCTCTGTGTTTCATAATTTTCCTTTAATTTGCAAGAGGCTGAATGTATCTCATAGGAGAAAGCATCTGAGCGAGTGAAACTGCGCCCCTCTGTCTCTCTACGTGTAGGCCATCTATCTGATGCTGTCTGGTCCAAACGAGTATGACATTGTTGCCGCCTGTAGCATTGAAGGCAACGGAAGCCAGTGAGCAATTGGCCTCGCTTGATAATAATAATAATAAATAAAAAAATTGCCAATCAGCGTTGAGAAGCTCAGCAAGCTCAACTGTGAATGGTCCTGGCGCACCAAAGAAAAGTGTCAAGGGAAGCCAGCTTTGATTTTGGCCGAAACAACTTGAATTGTTGCATCTCATTGTGTTGTTGTCCTCCGGTGGCTAGCTAGCTAGCTGAAATTGGCACTTTCCTAAATTAGCCATGGATGGAGATAGGGATTTGGACTTCTGGTTTTACTTAATTCTTCGTACTGGCCAATGATTATAACGACGATTTTGATCCAAACATAAATTCCTACATTGTTGTGCCTCTGGCCTGAGAGGATGGAAGTTCAATATGTAGCTAATGGAAGTTAGGCTAGCGAACAAGCATTTTAGCCAGGTAGCTTAGGACAACAAAAAATAAGAATGTACTGTATGACAGAAGGGGGGGTTATACTGGTAAGTGTGTGCTTTCATATTGTTTTCTTTGGCAACTGTGGTAAAAGCGGGATAAACAGCTCTTCTGTACATTACCTTGGAAAAATGAACTCTGCTGTGTTATACATTATTTCCAAGTTATACCATAGCTTGTTGGCATTGTTGAATACTCTTGGCTTGAATGGCATTCTAGAGCGTGCATTATTTCCCCATAACGCACAGTATTTTTTGCACGGTAGAATTCAATGGCTGTAGTTCATTTTTACATGTTTAGTCTTTCAGTATTTTTCTCCGCTAGCATGTCGTGGAACACACCTTCCACGTCGTTCATTACTTTCCAGAGAACGCATATAGCCCTTCGTTGACTATCCCTTACTTAATGTCCTTTCTATAATGCCCTAATAGCCAATCAGAAACGCGTATTCTACAGTGTGTTCCACTACGGGTTAGCATTATTTCCCAGAGAACGCATAGAGCCCCGAGTTAAATATCCCTTTTATAACCATGGCTATAATTTAAGACATTTGCAGCTCGAAATATGTTTATTTGCGGGTAGAAATTGTGTTCAACGTCCACTGAAGTGGCTAGCAAGATACGAGAGCTACAGTAGTTGCCGTGGCAAACAGACTTGCTAGTTTAGCTAACCAAACCATCAGTCTTAGCTTCTTGTCATATGAAAACCAAATTCAACAATGCCAATAACGTATTCAATTCGACGTTTTGCTTTCTAAAGCAGCAATACAATTCTACCGTGCGTTTTGGTGAAATAATGCACGCTCTAGTCTCGAATGTCCTTCAAGACAATAAGAAACAAATATTCAGCATGATGCAACGCGGAGTGCCTGGATACAGCCATTAGCCGTGGCATATTGGCAATATACCACAAACCCCCAAGGTGCCTTATTGCTATTTTAAACTGCTTACCAATGTAATTACAGCAGCAAAATAAATGTTTTGTCATACCCGTAGTATACGATATACCATGGCTTTCAGCCAATCAGCATTAAGGGCTCGAACCAACCAGTTTATAATGTGGTGTAAAGCATATGTATTACTTGTTTGTTTGTTTGGGATTCATTTAACTATAACTATGATCTTGATTTGAAAAAAACAATATAGCTATTATGTTAACCAATAGATGGTGTTCTTGGTCAGGTTTTTAACTAAACTAGGAAAGTCCAGATACTATTTATTTAATATTTTGTCTATAATAGGCTAGATCTAATAAGTTTTTATTTGACGCTGTAATAGTCATGTTGGTCATCAAACGACATGGAGAGACAAACCTCCAAAATAATAACATTGTAAAGTAATAGCAGTATCTTCTGATCAACTTAATAAGTTTATTAATCATGTATTGTACTTATTCAACTATCCAACAACAAGAAGCTTTATTTAAATAGTTAATGCCCAAAACATCAGCTCAAATTACATAACTTTCATAAATAATGACATATTCCTACATACAAAATATGTTTATTGTTCCTCTACATTCCTGAGTGTAATAAAAAAATGCATTGTTTTGCCTCTACTTCTTTTGGGGTTTGTCTCAGGATTAGTACAACCCTAATCTCAGTTAACCTAGAAGTAAAATCCTGCGTAATTTGGTCAGCTGTACATGCAGAATCTGCCCACGGGAAATTAGTACAACTCTCTTCATTCAAATAGCCATTCCTTCTAGCTGGTATTCACTTTAACCTTTCCAGTTTTAAGAGGGTTGCGTTTATAGGTCGAAACAATATTCATAAACTTTTCTCATTCATAGTACGTTATCAATGGTACAGTATGTTACGTTGTGAAAATTCTCTTTTCAGTATCAGTGTCGTCTCAATGTTCTCAAAATAGTATTTTTTTGCTTTCCTTTAAAAAAAAATAAAAATATTGATTCAACATGCAGTCTAAAATCAGAGCTCAGTTGTTTAAGAATTGCTGATATGTATTGAAATTGTTATATGCACAGGCTCCTGCAGATCCTGATTGGATCATGTGGCAGAACTTTAGCAGATTATCTAGGATTAGTTGTTACAACCCCAATCCGACCCACTACAATAATCCAGTCGTCAACTCTAACATTGCATACACTACACACTTACTCGATCAGCAATTCAACTAGTGTAATTCTTTAGAGAAAGGACATGCTGTGAGACAACACGGTAGGGAGTCTGTGTGGCGGCCATCAGCTCTAGAATGTCAAACATTTATACAATAAGGTAGGCTGCGCATGCTCTACTCATTCTGTTGTTGGCTTATGTGAATGTTGCTTTACTTAGCTCAAGTTGCTGCATTGATTGTACATCATCAGCCAGCTCAGTATGTAGGATAGTGATCCAACATAATTAAGGGGGGTTACACCTCCAAAGTATTATTTGAAATGTATCAAAACCATTTAAAGCTTTACTTATTCAGTATATATTTCAGTAATATATATATTTTTATATATTTCTCTAGAGCTATTCTCTGTGGTCAGTGGTCATCTAGTGAAAGACTAGATGGCAAAACAGTTATCATTACTGGAGCCAATTCTGGCATTGGCAAAGAGACAGCACTGGACCTGGCAAAGAGAGGTTAGTACACTTGCACCACCATGTTATTATACAGTACATGTACCACCATGTTGTGGTGAAAGGATGGGTAGCATGATGCATGTTTGTTGACATATATTGTACATACTTGACACTTACTCTGACATTGTTCTATAATCATCAGGGGGCAGGATAATCTTGGCCTGCAGAGACTTGGGCAGAGCTGAGGCGGCACAGAGAGAGATCATTGAGAACTCTGGAAACCCCAACATTGTGACCAGAAAGATGGATTTGTCTGACACAAAGTCCATTAGAGAATTTGCGGAGTTAATCAACAGGGGTTAGTAGAGACTTGTCACTCGTCCAATCTCTTTATAATCTCTATGCGAGTACTTTGTCTAATGTAGGAATACGATATGGAGTATAATACAAAACACAATCAGTCTTAACTTCAGTGATTACTTTTTTTATTTTGAAATATTCTTTCAGAGGAGAAACAAGTGAACATTCTTATCAACAATGCTGGGATCATGATGTGTCCATACTCTAAGACCACAGATGGCTTTGAGATGCAGTTTGGAGTGAACCATTTGGGTGAGACAGAGCAACCTAACACAAATGAAGAGATATAAATAGGCAATAGGGTGAAATTATATCTTATCTATAGTTCTTAACCTATGAAAATATTAGTCAGTAATACATTGTAAACGTAATCTACTGTAGAGTAGCATGTTAGAATATCATGTCTTTCAGGTCACTTCCTGCTCACCTTCCTGCTGATTGATCTGATAAAGAGATCCAGATCAGCCAGAATCATCAACCTGTCCTCCATGGCTCACAAATGGGGTAGGATCCAGCTAGAGGACATCAACAGTGAGAGGAGCTACCACTCCAGAAGAGCATATGGACAGAGCAAATTAGCCAACATCCTGAGTATACGGTCCCTGGCCAAGAGACTAAAGGGTTTGTGTTACAATTTTTTCGCCCATATTTGTGTTGACATTATCAGTGGACCTGGGCAAGCAAAACAAACTGCATTGAGAACACTGCGGTTTATGATGGAAGCTTTGCAAGATTGGCTGGCTTTGCATCATAGAAGTTTTGCATCATTGGCTGGCTTAAAAATAATTTTCTTAGAACGCCTTATCTTGTTCACTAATAAACTTTCTAGCACTGCTGATCTTTTTCAAACATTTGAGATTGTCGATCCATTCCCCTAAATCTTGTTATTTTGTGCTTATTCAGTAAGATAAAAGGTAATATGTGATGCCTGCACTATTTAGAAGAGGTTTGATTCTCTACTTCCATTTTTCCTTTGTTAGACACTGGAGTGACAGTTTATGCAGTCCACCCAGGTATAGTGAGGACTGAGCTGAAGAGACACATGAATTTAGCCCTGCTGATATCCTGGAAGATTGTTAGACCTTTCACCAAAACTATTGTACAAGGTGCCCAGACCTCCATCTACTGTGCTGTGGAGCCAGAGCTGGAGACAGAGAGCGGTGGATATTACAGGTGAAATCACACAATGAAGTGCATTGGTTTTTAGACCACAGCGACATTTTAGATAAATCAAAAGTTTTCATTAGATATTTAGTATATGATACACATTATTTGTTACTGAATTGTATTTGCATTGTTCACAGTGACTGTAAACCCTCCAGCTGTACCAGGGCTGCCAGGGATGACGAGATGGCTCAGAAACTATGGGAACTCAGCTGCCAAATGCTTGGGATAACATGGGACTGATCATCCTTGAATATCATTATAGATAGGCTAGAATATGTCAATTGTTTGAAAAGTGCTTGCCTTGAATGCTTACACAGTAGGTTATACTATGGTATGTATAGTTATACTATTGTTATACTATGCATACTATGAATATGAATGCTGTATATGCAGAGCTTGACTTGGGATGAAATTGGTCCATTAGACTATATTCACAGAAATTCCTGAATTGCATTAGCCTATTCTATAGAAACCTGATTATTCAGTGTTAAGGGTTCATACTCAGTTTGACAGATGGAATTTCATGACTTTTCCATTACTTTTAACCAAATTTCCATGACCAATAATTGGTGGCGTCTCTATGTAGCCTACATGAAAAAGTCAGTATAAATGTGGTATTGACACTAGAAGGCTGCTGGTCTCTGATCACATGTAGGCCTACTAGCTCCTGTCGTTGTGCCCTTGATCAAGGCACTTAACCCCCCACAAAGTAGAATAACTGCACTGTTAAGCTACTGTATAAAACACGTGGTCAACCTTCCATCACCTGTCCTCCATGGCTCACAAATGGGGTAGGATCCAGCTAGAGGACATCAACAGTGAGAGGAGCTACCACTCCAGAAGAGCATATGGACAGAGCTACTGGGTGTGCAGGCTTTTGATCCAGCCCTGAAACACACCCGAGTCTGCTTATCAAGGTCCTGTTGAGCAGCTGATGTTTAGGCTACAATTCCACTGGACACAGACGTCAATTTAACGTCTATTCCACGTCTGTTCAACATCATTTTATTGAAATGATGTGGAAACAACGTTGATTCAAGTGTGTGCCAAGTGGGAATGTGGTGTGTTAGAGTGGGGCTCGAACAAAAGCCTGCACAAGACATTAACCTCTACGGGATCGGTAGCCTCAAACCCATAGAACATTTGTGGGCAGAACTGAAAAAGCGTGTGCGAGCAAGGAGGCCTACAAACCTGACTCAGTTACACCAGCTCTGTCAGGAGGAATGGGCCAAAATTCACCCAACTTATTGTGGGAAGCTTGTGGAAGGCTACCTGAAACATTTGACCCAAGTTAAACAATTTAAAGGCAATGCTACCAAACACTATTTGAGTGTATGTAAACTTCTGACCCACTGGGAATTTGATGAAAGAAATAAAAGCTGAAGTAAATCATTCTCTCTACTATTATTCTGACATTTCACATTCTTCAAATAAAGTGGTGATCCTAACTGACCTAAGACAAGGAATGTTTACTAGTATTAAGTTTAAATGTATTTGGCTAAGGTGTACGTAAACTTCTGACTTCAACTGTATGTGACACGTTTTAATGCCAAAATAACATGCAAAACAGGCAAGCCCCCCAAAAAATGTTTGTGGTGTGTGTGTGTGTGTGTGTATATATATATATATATATATATATATATACACACACACACACACACTACTGTTCAAAAGTTTGGGGTCACTCAGAAATGTCCTTGTTTTTGAAAAAGCATATTTTTTGTCCATTAAAATAACATCAAATTGATCAGAAATACAGTGTAGTCATTGTTAATGTTGTAAATCACTATTGTAGCTAGAAACGGCAGATTTTTATGGAATATCTATATAGGCGTACAGAGGCCCATTATCAGCAACCATCACCCCTGTGTTCCAATGGCACGTTGTGTTAGCTAATCCAAGTTTATCATTTTAAAAGGATAATTGATCATTAGATAACCCTTTTGCAATTATGTTAGCACAGCTGAAAACTGTTGTCCTGATTAAAGAAGCAATACAACTGGCCTTTAGACTAGTTGAGTATCTGGAGCATCAGCATTTGTGGGTTCGATTACAGGCTCAAAATGGCCAGAAACAAAACTTTCTTCTGAAACTTGTCAGTCCATTCATGTTCTGAGAAATGAAGGCTAATCTATGTGAGAAAATGCCAAGAAACTGACGATCTTGTACAACGCTGTGTACTACTCCCTTCACAGAACAGCGCAAACTGTCTCTAACGAGAATAGAAAGAGGAGTGGGAGGCCCCGGTGCGCAACTGAGCGAGAGGACAAGTACATTAGTGTCTAGTTTGAGAAACAGACACCTCACAAGTCCTCAACTGGCAGCTTCATTAAATAGTACCCGCAAAACACCAGTCTCAATGTCAACAGTGAATAGGCGACCCCGGGATGCTGGCCTTCTAGGCAGAGTTGCAAAGAAAAAGCCATATCTCAGACTGGCCAATAAAAATAAAAGATTAAGATGGGCCAAAGAACACAGACACTGGACATGGGGCGCTGAAGGTGGGGGGGTTCGCCCAGGGCGCCATATTGAAACAAATAGCCAACCTGAAAACTGCAGACAAATGCTTTCTGCTACTAAGATCAGTGAAATGTAGGCTAAACTACAGCGAAGAGCAGAAATCTCAACTAGCAAGCAAGTCGCAGCAATGAAGAACTCGAGAGAGAGGGAGTGGGGGGAGAATTCTGGCAGGGCACACATTTTCGGCACAACACCAGCAAACCGTGCCAATACTGTAAATCCTCCTAACACTGGCTTCAAGGGCATTATAAGTTTTATACAACATGTTATCATTATTTGAATATGTTGATTGACATATTTTCATTCAACTTTATTTTGATTAATTTAATCATATTATTTAGCCTTCCACGATATAGTCCTGACACATCTAGGGTTGATACGCAAGCCTGCAGTTCATTCGTTCTATCGGTTCGGATGCCAGAGAGACGACCCATTCATTAAGTATTTTTGTTCTGTATCTATGGACGTTTGTTGCCAGTATGGCAATAGAACATTTAGAACAATCTTATCCCTTGCTTGCAAGCTAGCCAGCTACGGCGAATCTACAGTCATGTCAAACATTGTAGCCAGAATAACAACAAAGTAGCTTCATTTGCATTTGTTTAAACTGTTTTGTAGTGACATTTATTTGGATACATTCATAAGAATGAGCTAATGATGCGCGATTTTACCTGGCATAGAAAATGTGCACTCTTGCAGGACACTGTTGTTCAGAGGAGCTAGCCAACAACACAGCTAACACAATCACTTCCAACTGAAGGTGGAAAGACTGCAAACTAGCTGCGGTTAGGGTTAAACCAGGGTTGAACATAAGGCTAGGGTTAGGGTTTTGCAAATGTTCCATCCCAACAAAAACTCACTTTTCTCCCGGGTAACCTAGTATTTCCCGTCAAATCCATTCTAAAGCATATAAAGCATATATATGTCCAATATGTCTGGATTTGATTAGAGCTCTGATCGGCATGAAAATTCAACACTGATGCTACCTGAGCCCGATGAGCCATACATTAAAGGCATTTTATTATCCCTACATTAAATACATTTTATGAGCCCAAGCTCAAAAAAGCCCAATGATTGTGCCATTTTCCAATACATATTGGATATATAGAATATATAGGCTACCGCACATTATGCAAGACATGCTCTATTGGGTAAATAAATGAATCAAGCTCCAGTAGGCAAATATATTTGACTGTACTGTATTGTTATTATACTGTATTATATGGACTGTAATTATGCACCTCATTCAAACCATGAAGCTGAGAGAACGTGATGCTGTTGCTAGACATGCAGCCTACAAAGTTACATTTACAAGCTAGCAAATTTTAATTAAGAAAAATAATAGGGCCTATTTGACATTTTTATAATTAGTAGGCTGACACATATATCCCTTTCATAATATTTCCCCTAATGTTGTGCAACTTGCATAGCCTACCTCCTCTTTCTCTCTCTGTTTATTGTTGCTTCATTCCTTCCTGGCTTTCAACAGTTAAGTGAATGTGTTGTCCTTATCTTCATCATTGTAATGATATAGAATAAGATGCAGATGGTTATCACTTCTCTTCATGTATATTGAATGGTTATGGGTCTGAATAAATAACTGCTATAGTCTACCACTATCGCGGTTCTCTCCCTGTGAGTTATATTGGCTTCTGTATTTAACATTCAGCACACAAGAGCTTGCATCCCGCTTGGAATGGTTTATTAGTATAAGAAATGCAAAAACAATTTGTTCAGCAAGCTATTCTAGTCTAGCTTTTCGTGGGACTCCAAGAGTTTAGGAGCGTTTTCTTAAGAGAGAGGCCAGTGGAGCGCAGGTGCTTTTGTGCAAGAGACAGAGGCTATATGTTAAAAGCTTATGCATAACCCATCATTCATTAGCTAAATATAAGGCTAATACTGCATAGAATTTATTACCTGAAAGAGGTAGGCTAGGACATCTAGATACTGTATATCAATCTTGTCAGGATTAGGTTTATCTATTTTGGATGCAATTTGAAATATTGTGACTACTGGAGAGGCCAGTTCTAAGGTGTGTGTGCAGCCAGTGAATACTCTGAAATGGACAACCTTATGTTATGTCAAAGGTATAACTAAGTGTTTTTCTCATGTGTTGCTTGAGAAGAGGGTCAGATGAATTTGTTTTTCTATTTATTCAGATCTTATCTGTTTTACTATATTGTCATGTATTCCCTTTGCCAGATCTCTTTAGTGAGCTTTTCAGACGACTTAGATCATGACTATTATTGGTCAGTGCTGTTTAGCTATGTACAGATTCTGTGGGTATGATAGATCAATGTCCATTTTGGATGCAATTTGAATAGAATTGATGGAGAGATAGAAAGCTTGTGAGTGCGCGCATGTGCAGTCATTTAAAGCAACAATATTCATGTGATATGCTGTTTTAAAACTCTGCAGCTGCAATAAAATGAAACAAATCGCCAGATTGAGATTTGTAAATTAGACACGCATTTAGTCTTTATATTACTGCGGCAAAGGCTATGCTGCAGCAAATGTAGTCCTAACTTTCATAAGAAAAAAAGTTACCATGATGAG
This sequence comes from Brachymystax lenok tsinlingensis, assembly GCA_030435695.1. Classification (NCBI taxonomy): domain Eukaryota; kingdom Metazoa; phylum Chordata; class Actinopteri; order Salmoniformes; family Salmonidae; genus Brachymystax; species Brachymystax lenok. Next base: position 23,805,168 of record CM059788.1, on the reverse strand, counting down.
ATGATACATGCATTGTGCGCTGCGCTCTATACTAAGATGCTGTCTGTCCCCACCCTGAGCTTTGATGATTGATCATGCAGATTGCAGTGAGTAGGCCGTAGTCCATAGAAGACAGATTTAGACATCACATATCATTTAACAGTTCCATTTCACGTCATGATGTTCATATAAATAATGTATTATAATTTACCGGTTTCTCGCAGTTATTTATCCTGAAAAAGGGGAGTGGGTTTGGCAGGAAAATCTCCGTACCCAGGTTCCCGCTATTCAGACCTAGTTAGGGTTTTGCCAAGATTTGGATAAGGGTTGTGGTTAGGGCTGAACTGGAATATGGACATGAAGCTAGCCGTGTGATTGAGGTAAGGGAAAGGGTTGAACCGGGATGTGGACATGAAGCTAGGGTTAGGGTTGTGGGTGAGGCTTAAGTTAGGGTTGAACCAGGATGTGGACATGAAGCTAGGGTTAACCCTAGACCTAACCTTAGTTTATCGTTCTTTTATCCTCCTCTTTATCCTACTTCTCTTTGGACCCGTAAGGTGCTGGAGCGTGGTTTCACCTGGCTCTCACTTTGACCCAAGGTGCAGGAGCCGGCTCCAGGTAACATATTTCACAATCATTTATTGGTGCAAAATAGAGAACCGAAACAATGAACTTAAACACCTTTCTAATCTACACCATCACTAAATGGAAAGTCAACAAATACCCTTTAATGTTCTTCCCACTGATAAAGCATGGACTGGAGAAGCCCCACACACTTCCTGATTTCTTTGTATTGCCTTTAAAAATGAAATGATACTGTATATATCTACACAATTCAAAATTGAAGAGGTTGTGCAAATGTGCTGTGCATACAGTACAATAGATGCAATGTTAGAAATAACTTTTATGCAGTACCACCAATAGCTAAATTAAGCCGGTTTACAAAGGCAGCACGAAGAAATCAGGAAGTGTTTGGGGCTTCACCAGTCCATGCTTTATCAGTGGGAGGAAAATGTAAGGGTATTTGTTGACTTTCCATTTAGTGATGCTGTAGATTAGAAAGATGTTTTAGTTCCTTGTTTCAGTTCCCTATTCTGTACTAATAAATGATTATGAAGTATGTCTTCTAAGATTCAGACGAGTGTATCAGTGTCATGATCTACATAGCATGTTGGGTACGTTCCTGGCAGACAGTCTCCTCCTCTTGCTCTCAATAACTGATAAATTAGTATTGACATTATATAAACACAAAGGGAATTATTGTAACCCTATCTTTGATATTCAGCCAATATTTACTTTCATGTCTCGCCTGTCAGTAATAGGAAGTATTTGGTTATACTTCTGCCGTAGATAAATTGATCTACAGTACCAGTCAAAAGTTTGGACACACCTACTCATTCAAGGGTTTTTCTTTATTTGTACTATTTTCTACATTGTATAATAATAGTTAAGACATCAAAACTATTAAATAACACATATGGAATCATGTAGTAACCAAAAAAGTGTTAAACAAATCAAAATATATTTGAGATTTGAGATTCTTCAAAGTAGCCACACTTTGCCTTGATGACAGCTTTGCACACTCTTGGCATTCTCTCAACCAGCTTCATGAGGAATGCTTTTCCAACAGTCTTGAAGGAGTTCCTACATATGCTGAGCACTTTTTGACTGCTTTTCCTTCACTCTGCGGTCCAACTCATCCCAAACCATCTTAATTGGGTTTAGGTCGGGTGATTGTGGAGGCATGGTCATCTGATGCAGCGCTCCATCAATCTCCTTCTTGTTCAAATAGCACTTGCACAGCCTGGAGGTGTGTTTTGGGTCATTGTCATGTTGATAAACAAATGATAGTCCCACTAAGCGCAAACCAGATGGGATGGCATATCACTGCAGAATGCTGTGGTAACCATGCTGGTTAAGTGTGCCTTGAATTCTAAATAAATCACTGAGAGTGTCACCAGCAAAGCACCCCCACACAGTCACGCCTCGTCCTCCATGCTTGACGGTGGGAACCACACATGCGGAGATCATCCATTCACCTACTCTGCGTCTCACAAAGACACGGGGGTTGGAACCAAGAATCTCAAATTTGGACTCATCAGACCAAAGGACAAATTTCCAGCTGTCTTTTTTTATTTATTTTTTATTTAACCTTTATTTAACCAGGTAGGTTAGTTGAGAACAGGTTCTAATTTACAACTGCAACCTGGCCAAGATAAAGCAAAGCAGTTCGACACATACAACAACACAGAGTTACACATGGAGTAAACAAACATACAGTCAATAATACAGTTGAAAAAAAAGTCTATATACAGTGTGTGCAAATGAGGTAAGATAAGGGAGGTAAAGGCAATAAATAGGCCATGGTGGCGAAGTTATTACAATATAGCAATTAAACAATGGTATGGTAGATGTGCAGAAGATGAACGTGCAAGTAGAGATACTGGGGTGCAAAGGACCAAGATAAATAAATAAATAAATACAGTATGGGGATGAGGTAGTTGGATGGGCTATTTACAGATGGGATATGTACAGGTGCAGTGATCTGTGACCTGTTCAGACAGCTGGTGCTTAAAGCTAGTGAGGGAGATATGTCTCCAGCTTCAGTGATTTTTGCAGTTTGTTCCAGTCATTGGTAGCAGAGAACTGGAAGGAAAGGCGGTCAAAGGAGGAATTGGCTTTGGAGGTGACCAGTGAGATATACCTGCTGGAGCTCGTGCTACGGGTGGGTGCTGCTATGGTGACCAGTGAGCTGAGATAAGGCGGGGCTTTACCTAGCAAAGACTTGTAGATGACCTGGAGCCAGTGGGTTTGGCAACGGATATGAAGCGAGGGCCAGCCAACGAGAGCGTACAGGTCGCAGTGGTGGGTAGTATATGGGGCTTTGGTGACGAAATGGATGGCACTGTGATGGACTGCATCCAATTTGTTGAGTAGAGTGTTGGAGGCTATTTTGTAAATGACATCGCCGAAGACGAGGATCGGTAGGATGGTCAGTTTTACGAGGTTATGTTTGGCAGCATGAGTGAAGGATGCTTTGTTGCGAAATAGGAAGCCGTTTCTAGATTTAATTTTGGATTGGAGATGCTTAATGTGAGTCTGGAAGGAGAGTTTACAGTCTAACCATACACCTAGGTATTTGTAGTTGTCCACATATTCTAAGTCAGAACCGTCCAGAGTAGTGATGCTGGATGGGCGGGCAGCAATCGGTTGAAGAGCATGAATTTAGTTTTACTTGCATTTAAGAGCAGTTGGAGGCCACGGAAGGAGAGGTGTATGGCATTGAAACTCATCTGGAGGTTAGTTAACACAGTGTCCAAAGAAGGGCCAGAAGTATACAGAATGGTGTCGTCTGCGTAGATGTAGATCAGAGAATCACCAGCAGCAAGAGCGACATCATTGATGTATACAGAGAAGAGAGTCGGCCCGAGAATTGAACCCTGTGGCACCCCCATCGAGACTGCCAGAGGTCCGGACAACAGGCCCTCCGATTTGACACACTGAACTCTATCAGAGAAGTAGTTGGTGAACCAGGCGAGGCATTCATTTGAGATACCAAGGCTGTTGAGTCTGCCAATAAGAATGTGGTGATTGACAGAGTCGAAAGCCTTGGCCAGGTCGATGAATACGGCTGCACAGTAATGTCTCTTATCGATGGCGGTTATGATATCATTTAGGACCTTGAGCGTGGCTGAGGTGCACCCATGAGCAGCTCTGAAACCAGATTGCATAGCGGAGAAGGTACGGTGGAATTCGAAATGGTCGGTAATCTGTTTGTTAACTTGGCTTTCGAAGACCTTAGAAAGGCAGGGTAGGATAGATATAGGTCTGTAGCAGTTTGGGTCTAGAGTGTCTCCCCTTTGAAGAGGGGGATGACCGCGGCAGCTTTCCAATCTTTGGGTATCTCAGACGATATGAAAGAGGTTGAACAGGCTAGTAATAGGGGTTGCAACAATTTCGGAAGATAATTTTAGAAAGAGAGGGTCCAGATTGTCTAGCCCAGGTGATTTGTAGGGGTCCAGATTTTGCAGCTCTTTCAGAACATCAGCTATCTGGATTTTGGTGAAGGGGAAATGGGGGAGGCTTGGGCGAGTTGCTGTGGGGGATGCAGTGCTGTTGACCCAGGGTAAGGGTAGCCAGGTGGAAAGCATGGCTGGCCGTAGAAAAATGCTTATTGAAATGATCAATTATAGTGGATTTATCGGTGGTGACAGTGTTTCCTAGCCTCAGTGCAGTGGGCAGCTGGGAGGAGGTGCTCTTATTCTCTATGGACTTTACAGTGTCCCAGAACTTTTTTGAGTTTGTGCTACAGGATGCAAATTTCTGCTTGAAAAAGCTAGCCTTAGCTTTCCTAACTGCCTGAGTATATTGGTTCCTAACTTTCCTGAAAAGTTGCATATCACGGGGGCTATTCGTTGCTAATGCAGAACGCCACATTATGTTTTTAAGCTGGTCAAGGGCAGTCAGGTCTGGAGAGAACCAAGGGCTATATCTGTTCCTGGTTCTACATTTTTTTGAAAGGGGTATGCTTATTTAAGATGGTGAGGAAGGCACTTTAAAAAAATAACCAGGCATTTTCTACTGTCGGGATGAGGTCAATATCCTTCCAGGATACCCGGGCCAGGTCGATTAGTAAGGCCTGCTAGCTGAAGTGTTTTAGGGAGCGTTTGACATTGATGAGGGGTGGTCGTTTGACCGCAGACCCATTACGGATGCAGGCAATGGGGCAGTGATCGCTGAGATCTTGGTTGAAAACAGCAGAGGTGTATTTGGAGGGAAAGTTGGTTAGGATGATATCTATGAGGGTGCCCGTGTTTACGGATTTGGGGTTGTACCTGGTGGGTTCATTGATAATTTGTGTGAGATTGAGGGCATCAAGCTTAGATTGTAGGATGGCTGGTGTGTTAAGCATGCCCCAGTTTAGGTCACCTAGCAGCACGAGTCTTATGTCCATTGCTCTTGTTTCTTGGCCCAAGAAAGTCTCTTCTTATTATTGGTGTCCTTTAGTAGTGGTTTCTTTGCAGCAATTTGACCACTCTGTGAAGCATTTATTTGGGCTGCCATCTGATGCCCGTAACTCTAATGAACTTATCCTCTGCAGCAGAGGTAACTCTTCGTCTTCCTTTCCTGTGGTGGTCCTCATGAGAGCCAGTTTCATCATAGCGCTTGATGGTTTTTGCAACTGCACTTGAAGAAACTTTCAAAGTTCTTGAAATGTTTCGTATTGACTGACCTTCATGTCCTAAAGTAATGATTTACTGTCGTTTCTCTTTGCTTATCTGAGCTGTTCTTGCCATAATATGGACTTGGTCTTTTACCAAATAGGGCTATCTTCTGTATACCACCCCCCTACCTTGTCACAACACAACTGATTGGCTCAAACGCATAAAGATGGAAAGAAATTCCACAAATTAACTTTTAACAAGGAACACCTGTTAATTGAAATGCACTCCAGGTGACTACCTCATGAAGCTGGTTGAGAGAATGCCAAGAGTGTGCAAAGCTGTTTAAGGCAAAGGGTGGCTACTTTGAAGAATCTAAAATATATTTAGTTTTTTTTGGTTGCTACATGTTTCCATGTGTGTTATTTCATAGTTTTGATGTCTTCACTATTATTCTACAATGTAGAAAATAGTAAAAATAAAGAAAATCACTTGAATGAGTAGGTGTGTCCAAACTTTTGACTGGTACTGTACTTTACTAAAAATCTGATAACAAACAGTGAAATGAGATCTCCACACAGAGTACCGGCTACAAGCCACACGCAGGAAAACTCTTGTCATTGAAGTCAATAATTATCCAACTGTACCACCTGACAGGTCGTATCTGCATACCAATGACTACTGGAGAGGCCAGTTCTAAGGTTTGTGTGCAGCCAGTGAATACTCTGAAACGGACAACCTTATGTTATGTCAAAGGTATGACTATGTGTTTCTCTCATGTGTTGCTTGAGAAGAGGGTCAGATGAATTTGTGTTTCTATTTATTCAGATCTTATCTGTTTTACTATATTCTCATGTATTCCCTTTGCCAGATCTCTTTAGTGAGCTTTTCAGACGACTTAGATCGTGACTATTATTTGTCAATGCCGTTTGTACAAATTCTATGGGTATGATAGATCAATGTCAATTTTCTATACAGTTGCCTACTACAGTATTTCCATACTATACTATTGACACACTTTTACTCCCACAGCCTCTTCTACATTTACATCTACATTCACATTTTGGTCATTTATCCAGAGCCACTTACAGTTGGTGCATGCAACTAAGGTAAGACGACCACATAACTCAACAAACAGTGAATTTATAAGCATACTCTATGTATCTAAATAATAGTGTTAAATATCTTCAAACTTACTCCTTATTTAGCATTTCAGAGCCCCAAGAAGAGAGGATGGGGAATGAGAGCAATACATCTTGCGACAACATAGATGACAATGTAATACCTAAATCATACAGATATGCATTGCTGTCAATATACACTATTGTGCTTATTGGAGGGATCATCAGCATGTCCCTCATGATCAACAACATCAAGTCCAACGCCTGCTCGGTGACCAGCATGGCCGTCTTGAACCTGATCATGGTCCACATCCTCTTTCTCCTGACCGTGCCCTTCCGCCTCTACTTCTACGCGGCCGGTGAGTGGCATCTCGGTCCTAACTTCTGCAAGGTGGTCAGTGCCATGATCCTCGCCCACATGTACCTAGCCTTTGTCTTCTACGTGATAATTCTGGTGATCCGCTATCTCGACTTCTTCAGGAGTTCTAAGCAGGTGTTCTACAGGAGGCTACATGCCCTAGGGGCCAGTGCTGCTGTCTGGGGCCTCATTCTCATTGTGGTGGTCCCTTTAACTGCTGTGAAATATGGATCATCTACAGACAGTAACACAACCATCAGTGACAATCAGTGCTTTAACTTTGGAGGGATTTTTGATGAGAAACATGCTGTGGCTGTGCTGAACTACATCCTCAGTGCTCTCATCATCCTACTTACATTAGCTCTGGCCTGTTGTCAGATGTGTATTCTGTGGTGTGTGTACAGAACTCACAGAGCGATGATCTTCTCGCAACAGGAGTTTTGGGCTCAGATCAAAAGTATTTTCTTTATCCTGGTCATTATAGTATGCTTTGTTCCATACAATGCATTCAGGATTTACTATGTAAGTCATTTTAATGCCAATCTCCAGGTAAAGAATGAGATTGCTCTCGCTGTCACAACATTCAGCTGCTTTGACATGCTGACTTTTATAGGGGAGAGGGTCATTCAGACCCTGTGATACAATATGCTGTGTACCATGATTATCAATACTGATTGAGTCAAATATTATTCTATTTGCACCTTATTTGCACCATGTTAACCAAATGTACAAAAACTACAGTGTACAAAACATTAGGAACACCTTCGGTTAACAGGTTAAAGAAATATGTTCAAGCCTTGAGACATGGATTGTGTATGTGTGCCATTGAGGGTGAATGGGCAAGACAAAATATTTAAGTGCTTTTGAACGGGGGTATGGTAGTAGGTGCCAGGCGCACCGGTTCGAGTGTGTCAAGAACTGCAACGCTGCTGGGTTTTTCACGCTCAACAGTTTCCTGTGTGTATCAAGAATGGCCCACCATCCAAAGAACATCCAGCCAACTTGACACAACTTTGGGAAGTATTGGAGTCAACATGAGCCAGCATCCATGTGGAACGCTTTCGACACCTTGTAGTCAATGTGCAATGAGTTGATGCTGTTCTGAGGGCAAAAGGGGGTGCAACTCAATATTAGGTGTTCCTAATGTTTTGTACACTGTGTATATACTTTGATATCCTTTAAAGCGAAAGAATTATAACTCTTCTCAAAAGGTAAATTACTCGTTATATCACTTTCCTAAGTAGGATATGATAATGCCATTTAGATGTTTTTATCCAAAGTGACTTACAGACATGTGTGGATACATTTTACATATGGGTTGTCCCTGGAATTGAACCCACTATCCTGGCATTGTGGACGCCATGCTCTACAAACTGGTCAAATCAAAAAAGACAAGAAAACAAATAGTGGAACTGTGTTTATTGTTAACTGTTGTAAAGTTCTGGAACATACAAAGTAGTTACACAGTCCCACTCCACATTGATGGGTTTGTACATGTTAGCTAAATTGATTCCGAAATAACAAGTCACCTACAGTGTGTCATACTGTTACAAAATTTGCATAAAATAGATGTAAATGTATCAAACATAGACATGTTGATAAATCATGCAATATTTTATCATATTCTTTACTACATTTAAGTGAATCATATGTTTGATTAAAATGTTACTCTTTGTTTGTTCAATGTTTCTTGTGTTTACAGTTCCCTCCCTTTTGGGAAGACATGTCCATATTATTTAGAAAGGAATAATATAATTAAGCAATAAGGCCATAGGGGGTTTGGTATATGGCTAATATACCACGGCTAAGGGCTACCCGTGGTATACAGTCTGATATACCATGGCTGTCAACCAATCAGCATTCCAGCATTCAGGGCTTGAACCACCTAGTTTATAATAATAATTAATCTACATAGTATGACTGAAATTAGTGCAGATTCACATTAGTGGAAACTAAGTCTGTTCCCAGGGCAGGCCTGGATGCAGCTAAATATGTTTGAGTGGCGTTGGGACTATTTTTGCATTTTAGCTAACCCTAACCCTTTCCTAACCTTAACCTAATTCTCCTAACCCGCCATGTGAATTATCCTAACCTGCTGTGTACGTTCTCTTAACCTGCTGCGAAAAGTCACTTATGCTAGTCAAAACCGGCAGACCTGCCCTGAGAACAGTCCTGGTTTCCATTAATGCGATACTGCTCAATCAGTGAAAACGCTCATCAGCTACATTTTAAAGCATTACATAGAAGGAGTAGGCATGCACAGTTCATAATGAAGTACCCACTTCAGTGGTGATTGGCTTCAACAACAGCACTGCAAACTGTTACGCTAACTTGCCATAAAGTATTGGTTGCTACATCTGTGGTCGACATCAATAGTGATACAGTCTTGGTTGAAAAATACAACTCCAAACAAAGCACCCAAAATGTATAAAATAGTGAAAGTACATTGCACAAATTAGGATGTTGACAGACCTAGTGTAAATAATGCCAATATCAGGTATAAGACATTTTAGATCCAAGGCAGCGGTGTTTAACAAAAACCTGTGATCAGTGGTATATATTGTATAACATATATACTTATTTTAGGGTCCAAACAATAAAAATGGGGCGGTGTCTGGATATTGTTTCTGAAGGAAGTAGGAGATCACAATTACTAAACTCCTTTGTCACTACAGCAACCCATTTACTATAGGCCAACTGTAGAATCTTCTACCTGGATCTCACTGTCAACCAGCACCATTATAACCAGATCTTCACATGCAATTTTCAGTTTCTTGCATCCTCTAGTTAGATGGATCCTGAAAAATTACAATTTGCCAACCAGTCTGGCTTTTTTTAGCCCATGTCATGAGTCATCCATTGTTAAAGACCATGATGCCTGCCCCAATTTCTATATTAAAAACAGGTGTCAGTCCCAGCCTAAGGCTGAAGGAACCATTGCTTTTGAATTTTCCTGTTGACTCTCCAGTCTTTCTACACCAAGTTTGTGTGACTTTGGGAGACTTTGTGGTGGTGAGTGCAGGCCAGGCTCAGTGTTCAGGCCTGAAAGTTAACTGTTATACTTCTGCTCTGGCAGAGCGCTTGAGCTCCAATAGAAAGATCATGGAGAATGTAAAGAATATGTTATCTACATGCTGCAACACAGTGACAGCTATAGTAAAAAAAACAATGGTGATCGCTCTTTGTATTGAAACATAATGGCTATGTCTCAAATGGCACACTATTCCCTATATAGTGCACTGTTTGACCAGGGGCCATATAAATCTGGGTCAAAAGTAATGCACTATTGGGAATAAGCACTATAATGTAGCCAATGAAATAGGATCATTCTAATGAATAAGTCACCGGTTGGGTTGATGTTGAGTTGCGATAGGCTAAGGGGGAGATCCCTGGAATCTGTCAGTGGGTCTTTGGAGGATATCATGCAGTTCAACAAGGCTATGAAGTCTGCATACGTAGCTTTAACTTCTGTCATCACTGACATGTTCACATAGCCACTCTTAAAACAAGGAAACACAAGTGTCATTCACAACACTGAAGAAATAGTAGTGAAAATATGTACTACATTGACTTGAATTTCATTACAATCAGCAATAAACTAAATTATAACATTTTGTATGCTGCTCGGCCTTCATGAGTTATAGCTACATCAGTGGGATGGAGGTCATAAAGTGTGAATGAGTTCTTATGATTTGACTGAAAACATTTGCTGGGGAAATAAAAGGTGCCAATCCTTTTTTTATGATCTGTAGGTGACATTTTACAATTAAATCAATAAATAGAAAATATATCACTATAATACATTTCATTCAAACAGATAAGGTAAAGGTGCACTCACTGCACACATCTTTGGGCTTGTCTATAGCAGATGATGCACATCTTTCATCCATCATTGGTACTCAAAAGACGGCTTCAAACATGATCAGGATTTCTGATGCGAATCACATCCTTTAAAAATACAGTGCGCAGTACATATGGGGTGCCGTCGATGACATAGGCCCTATTTGCACAGGATTAGTTTTACTGGGGGAGATATGTGTACGCGGACAAATCACAACATCCGCCATTTAAGTCCCGTCCAAATCTGCCATGTCGGTCATTTCTATACTGAACAAAATAATAAAAATCAACATGCATTAAATGTCAACAACTTTACTGAGTTACAGTTCATATAAAGAAATCAGTCAATTGAAATAACTTAATTAGGCCCTAATCTATGGATTTCACATGATGACAGGGGAGCCAGGACCTGCCAATCAGAATGAGTTTTTCTACAAAATGGCTTTATTACACACAGCTTCTTGATATGCCACACCTGTTAGGTGGATGGATTGTCGGGTGGGGGGTCGATTGGACCTGATCACATGTATGAGTCGGACGAATGGAAGATGACGGAAACTGAGGTTTTATTTGAAACTCCCAGTGAGCCGAGTGAAGCTAATAGTACAGAAAGGGAGAATGAGTGGGTTACAGTGGCGAAGAAAAAGGGAAACAAGAGAAGTAAAGTTATGTTGGAAAATAGGAAACCACAAGACTCGTTTTTGGTCGGAGTCAGGGTTTTGGATGAATGCTACTTGGGAAATCCATTTAACGTCTCCAGGAAAATTTGGAATGTGTTGGACGAAAGTGTGGAGTCGGTGAGAGTCACAAGAAGTGATCTTATTTAGATTTTTTGTGTGTCTGCGGAGCAGAAGAAGCGCGTGTTAAGACTCAAAAAGATATCGGAATGTAATGTTTCCTACATGGATTTTTGTAGCAGGGCACCTATGAAGGGGGTTATTTCTGGGATGGCGCAATAAATAAAGGCAGAGGATATTACTGAAGACGTCGATGGACCTGTATGGTGGACGGAGAAAAGAGGTTCAATTCATCCATGCTACTGTTCTTTGATAAGGAGTCTCTCCCTTCTCATATGATGTTAGGATTCATGAGATACCCTGTAAGAGCTTTTGTGCACAAGACCCTTAAGTGTCATAAAGGATTTGGTCATGTGTCAAGAAGGGAAGAATATCGTATGCCAGATGAAGGGAAATGCTGCAACTGTGGAGGTGAATATGCGACTGAATTCTTGGAGCGCCCTGTTAGAGTGAAGGAGAATGAGGTGGCAAGGGTAAGGAGTGTCCAGCGTGTCTCCTATCTGGAGGCAGTGAGAAAATTGGAAGGAACGGAGTGGTGGCGGGGAAGAAGCAATGGTACTAGAGCCACCAAGACCATTGAAGGGTTCTCATCAACCGAGAGATAATGAAATGCTACATGTTAAAAAGGTGGACTTTGTATTATTTATTGTAATAGTCATAAACTGTACAGCACAAGCCGGAGAAGAAGCCTAAGAAAATTGTAATCATTGTGAATGCCACTGAAGGTTTTTTGGGGTCTTCTTGATATCACAGCCGAGGCGAAATAAATCCCGTCGGTGAATGTAGCCCCATCACAGGCCCCTTAGCCTGTGTATGGATGTATTTAAAAAAATATATATTTCATTTTTTTTAACCAGGTAGGCCAGTTGAGAACAAGTTCTCATTTACAACTGCGACCTGGCCAAGATAAAGCAAAGCAGTGTGACACAAACAACACAGAGTTACACATGGGATAAACAAAAGTTGTCAATAACACAATAGAAAAGTCTATTGGTCTATTGGTTAGGCTTAGGTCTATTGCCCTTATATGTAATGCATGGTTACAGTACAAACCCCTAGCTTCCTTGCCGTTTTCCTCAGCTCTGTCCTTCAAAAGATTTGCTTTAAAACCTGTTCGGGAGCGGCGGTGTTTGGAGATTCGGAGAGTCTGGCGTGCCCAAAGTAAAATGCCTGTTACTCAGGCCCAGAAACTAGGATATGCACATAATTAGTAGTATTGAATAGAAAACACTCTTAAAATAATGTCTGTGAGTATAACAGAACTGATTTGGCAGGCAAAAACCAGAGGAAAATCCATCCATAAAATCAGATTTTGTGATGTCACACTTTTTCCATTGACATGCTATTGAAAGCAGGGGGATCTAGCTCCCAGATTGCAGTTACTATGGCTTCCACTAGATGTCAACAGTCTTTAGACAAGGTTTCAGGCTTTTATTTTGAAGAACCAAGGAGTAAGAGCTGTTTTTGTCAGTGGACTCTTCTCTTTGGCGTGCGTGACTGAGAGCGCGTGCTTCGTTTTTTTCCTTTTCTATCGACCAGGATATTATCCGTGTGAAATATTGTTTATATACATATTATGGTACCTGAGGATCGATTAGAAACATTGTTTGAGTTGTTTGGACAACGTTTATAGGTTGTTTTTTTACGTTTTCTATGTCTTGTATATTGAACGAGTGGGACGGTGGATTTCTGAACAAAACGCGCCAACCAAACGGAGCTTTTGAGACATAAAGGGACTTTTTCGAACAAAAGGACCATTTATTGTGTTGCTGGGACCCTTTGGATTGCCATCAGAGGAAGATCTTCAAAGGTAAGCGATTTATTTTATTATCGCTATTTTAGAGTTTTGTGACACCCATGCTGGTTATGTTATTATGCTAATGCAGGAAGTGTGCGGGGCGCTGTCCTCAGACAATCAGATGTTATGCTTTTGCCGTAAAGCCTTTTTGAAATCTGACAACGCTGTGAGATTACCAAGATTCTAAGCTTTTCAACAGTGTGCAACACTTGTATTTTCATGAATGTTTAATATTTCTATTTTTGTATTTTGAATTTGCGCTCTGCATTTTTCCGGATGTTGTCGTAGGTGGGTCGCCTGTGACCTACTGCTCCCTAATACGTTTTAACGAGTCACATAAGAGCCCCATAGTGGAGGTGTCATAATACCCATGAAACCTAGCGGTCAAACAGAATGGTTCCAATACTTTTTCCACCATTCATTTTTGGGGGGATTTTAGAACCACTTCAAACAAGGTCTGTGTTTTAAGTAGGCTTTCCCTGACATGACGTTTTGATAACCGTGTAAATCTCTCCCGGACAAGGTGACTTTTACCAATATATTTGGCTGTATTTACTCTCAGATTTGAAAAAATGCTAGTTAGCATCAAAGTAGACATCATGCAAGACTACAAATCCCTGCCAGCTCCTGCATTTAATCTCTAGCTGCCACCTTTGCCAACAGGTAAATTTAAAGAAATGTGTCCAATTTATTAATTAGAACATTTAGCTAACATTCAATAGTTCATCCAGAGATTCTTACCTTTGCCTTGATTCAGCAGTCTCGTCCAGATCATCATGGCATCTGTGGTGATAGCCACATTAGCTGCTAATTAGTATTGCATTTGTTGGGGGTAAATACAGGCGAATGTATTAATATAAGTCACTCTGTCTGAGAGAGATTTACATGGTTATCAAAACGTCATGCCAGAGTGAGCCTACACGAAAAACAGCCCTTATTTGAAGTGTTTCTTAAATCCTCTATGGGGAAAAACAATTGGAACCATTTCCCTGTTTGACCGCTAGGTTGACTGTGGTACTCTTTCTGCATTCACATGATAGTCGGAACTAGGAAACTCAGAAATGTCCCACTTGCTGATTTGTTGAAAGCGGCACGTGTATAACGATAACCAGTTAACATGTCAGAAATGTCCAAAGTTTCTAGTTCATGAACGCAGCATTTATACAGAACACGAACGCAGCATTTATAGAGGGTAAAGGGATACCTAGCCAGTTGCACAACTGAATGCATTCAACCGAAATGTGTCTTCCGCATTTACGGTCCGGGTAATCGAGGTACATGTCATCTGCGCCCGGGGAGCAGTTGTTTTAAACAGCAACCTAACAGCAACCGATCATTGGATAGGGCGCACAAAAGGATGAGAGCGCTTGAGGTATCACAGTCAAGTCAGAAACAAACGTCTTCAATGCACTCCCTCCTAAACAGACTTTTAGATATTTTGTGCAACACTTATCAAGATTGATTTTAGCTTTACAAGTTTATAGCATCTCTGTGATTGCACTTGATGTGGTCCCCACTCCCCAGTGGCTCTCTAATACATTTATCATGGTTAATGAGAAATAGTTTATATTGGCGTTAAATCAAAAATATATGTGGTTTAGAGTTTTAAAATGTAGTTTGAGTGGAGTGAAAGGATGATCAGTCATCCCTGCAGTAATCAATAAGTCCACTAGATGGTGACATATTGTCATATAGCTTTTCAGTACAGCATATTATATATTATTATAGCATTTCATCACATTACTGCCAAGCTGGGCACTGGGGAAACCGGGAGCTGGTAAACTAGAATGTAGCACTGTATACAACAGCAGAGCTCCACTGTAAAATACCAATAGTGTCCATTGTCAAAAAGCTGTACATTCACATTTGTCAGAAAATGAATGAAAACATACTTTTGCAATTCATTTATCCATATGTGACTCAAGCTGCCTAAGTAAAAGGGAGAGCTACAGTTAAATAGAGCAGTGGTGCCCCCCACTCTCTCTCTCTAGTCTCTTGTTCATACAGTTAGTTAGATTGTGCTTGGGTTGGGGGGGATGTGCATTTGGGGCTAAATCCCTGGCCTTTCATCCTATAATCTCCTCTTCAAGGTCACGAGCGAATTATTTTTCTATATCGACCAGAAAAAGGACATTGATCCAAAATGGAAGCACTTGGGCTCAGACTTTGCCGTTGTCTCTGTGGGGAGGCCTCTGAGCCGGGGAGACTGGCTCAGCTGGGGATTACAGCCTGGTTTCATTTACCAGGTCTGCGTCCCAAATGGCACCCTATTCCCTATTGCGTGCCCTACTTTTGACTAGAGCCTATATGGGTCGTGGTCAAAAGTAGTGCACTACATAGGGCCAGGGCATGGGGGAGCATTGCTCCAATGACTTCACCACCCCATGCATGGTCTACTGGGCTGTTATGTTGCTAAGGTTCACCAAGGAAAGCAATTATGGCACAAGCTCTTTTGTGAGCAATTGAATTGTTGGACTTGTTATGTGTTATGGACGTGTTATGGGATATGGATTGTGGAACATACTCTGTATTGTTCATATGAGTCCACTCACTGTGTGTCTCTCTGTTGTTTCTATGCAACTACTTCTCTGACACTAATAAAAATTAAAAAAAACATCTTGCTCTTGAATAAATACTTGCATACACATTTAAGAGTCCAATGTCTAGTGAAGAAGCCGCTCCATCACATACTGCAACCTCAAGTGAGATACAAATCAAAGGTAGAGCCTACCTTTGCTGGCAAATCTCCTTTCAACTCAACAGCAGTGGCTGCAGAGTATGCATTTTTCCACACCATAACAAAACACAGTGCAAAGTTATTCAGGTATTTCTTGGGCTATAAGAGTGGTGCATGGTGTGTGATACCAGAGAGAAGAGAGTGAGATCAGGTGTGCTGTGCTCTTTTTGTCCCTGGGGACAGAATGACACACTACTGATAAAAACAATGAGCAGCAGCCAGGGAATGTGTGCCTTCTACCACCATGTTGAATTATTATGCAATGCTATATCTTAATAGGTACCTTCAACAATACTGATGAATATTGTTTACTGTAAAATGTACTTTAGTATTTATGTGCACCTGTTTAAAATACTAAAACATGATATTGTGTTTCACCAAGCTTTCCCTGCATCCTGTGTATACCTTTGTTTGAACTTTAATTACCTTTTTGTGTGACCTTTTTATATGACCATTTATTATTTATTTTTGTTAGAAAAACAGGTGCAAAATATGTGCTCCTGGCTACTGTATGTGAATTGTGTTATAAACAGGCTCCCTCAGGGCCATTCACCTTGGAAGTGTGTGCAGAAGGAATAGCAAACCTCCACGTAATGCATATTTATGCATTTATTTCTTTCAAAGGGGGTTAAATTATGAGTGGGTGGTAGGAAGTTTTATCAACCTTCAAAACCTCTATCCACTCACCCCGACTCAAATACAAATATTTTTAACATTAGGCCTACTGATGCAGCTGTCTACCTCAGTGGTGTGCCTATTTGACTAAGAGGAAGTGATGTGGCGACTGGCCCACATCTGTACAGTAGTCATATTGGTGCTAGATGCCTGGGGGACAGATGATGTCATCTAAACTAGGTTGAGCTAGACAATAGAGGGATGACTAGGAGAGTGGAGAGGGAAATAGACCCTTATTAGACATTTGCTTTAAAAAATGTGTAATCTTTGTCGATCACATCATATGCACCATGGACACCTAAAGATCAAAAGGTCCTATAGGACTAAATGGGTGGACATGTCATTTTAATTTCCATTGAAGCAATAAGTAGCCTATATAACTATGATATGGCTTACGGACATCTTGAGTTTAGCAAATTCAGCTCAAAGTAAGAACAAGTAAGAAGAGAATAGTAGACCATGTTAGATCAGATTATACCTATTAACTGTATGGCTGTGTAGCCTAGACCAGTCTACAGATTCCGTGAGACGTGGGCGAGAAAGAGATGCTCATCCGTGCATCGCCGGCAGGTGTCGCTGCCTATACTCGTACCTGAGCTGCACAATGTTGTTTGACAGCAAGGGGGATGTTGTAGACGGGGGAGGATGGTAGAGAGCAAGCGCCGCTGCCTTCTTTGCTGCACACCGCAGAGAATTGGTCTCCCTACCCTGCCCGTACTTATATGTCTCTCTTGACCATTCAGTGGATGCTGTCTTTTCGGCCAACACCATCGTCGAGCGTAATGTTTTCGGACCCTTCGTTAGGAATGCTTTACATGGTTTGAATTTTGGGTACCAATCGAGGGGAGTCGAGAAGAACGCGGTTCCCCTGGATATTTTACAGTAAGCGCAATGTCATTCCAGTTTCTTTTCCAGCTGTCATACACTCCATGCACACCGCACAATTACAAAATAGCATGCATTTGACACTCGTCTCGGGAGGGGAGGAAAGATCGCTGGTTCTGGCTTGCCTTTGCATTCATTTTTTTAAACCTCTTTTGTTATTCTGAAAAACGTTTTTCCAGCGCACGAAAGTGTAATATTTTTGGTTTATTGTGGGCTATGTATAGGTTGTTGCATTGATTGTTGACTGAAAATGGCGTGGATGTAAAAAAAATAAGAAACTATTACTTTATGGTTGACCTACATTTCAACGATATATTTATAAGAATATACTGGTCCACAGCAGATCGCAGATGACCGTCATTCTTTTGTTTGTAATGCAATGCTGTAAAAAAGGAAAACAAATAAATAAAAAGGTGCAATGGTGAGATTAATGTTTCGTTTTCATAGCTGATGATGACCCCCTATGAATAAGCATCTTATTCTAGGCTTCCATGACTATGCATGGTTGTGTTTTGTATGACTAACAGGTCTTTCATCACCAAAGGTAGCCTATCTTCATCATGTTTATCTATCTGAATAGGATGCATTGCCTCAGTTAGATCAACTCCATATAAAAATGCCCACATTTTTTATTTGTATGTGATGCTCGGCGTTTGATCGTGTATGGACTGCAATGCCTGGCATGAATATTGCAAGAACAGTCATGTTTTTCCAATGCATGTTCGTCGTTTGGGTTGCTTTCTGTAAAAAGTAGGCTACATATATAGAATTGTTTCCATTTATTTGGGGCCAAAATTGAGCCCATGTTTTGTAGCTACTTAAAAAGCTGTCAAACACTTGTTTTGCTCTATCAAGAATAATAACATTGGTGATTTTAAGTTGAAGGTATAAGCCATGTTAAAATCATATACTTCATTTAATTAATTAATTTATTAGTAAATGGTAGTCCAGGCCTATAGGTAAGGCTAGACATTTATATAATTCAAGATTCTGCAGACTTGTTTGTGTGTAAATGGAGAAAAAACTCACACAGTCAAAATGTGATATATTTTATGGACAAATCATATTCAAATCATACGTCCCTGATAGAAACAATTTATCTTCAATAGGACATGTCCTCTGGTCAGACTCTTATGATGCTTGTCTCCCTAGAGCCAACAAACGTGACTATTGGCTCTCACTGGGTCATCAACGTCAATGACGTATCCCAGAAACCTTGGCCTATTCCATGACTTACCAATGGGTTCTTTATATAGGCCTACTAGAGATGGCTCAATTATGGACAGGATGATTTGATACATGATTTTACTGGTTCAGTGATTGAGAAAAATGGGGGCTAAAGTCAGAAGAGCTGCCATCCAATTGCCTCGCCTCCATTTGACTTATGATTTTGAGGGGCTGGCTAGATGAATGATCGCAGAGGCTGTAGATGGGCAAGTCAGTGCAGAGAGGCTAGACCATTCATTGGCTAGTGGCTACTCAATGAGATCTGGTATCATTATAAATGGTGTACTGTAGAGACACTATAGTATAGGCTAATACATAGCCTACTAGACATACCGTAGCCTACATCCCTCTGCACTTCTGAAATGTAGGCTCACAGATATCTGAAATGCCACAACTATTCCCAGCCTATTTGTTTTATTCAATTATGTTTTCTTTTTTTTTGACAGTGGTTAGAGACATAAGCCACAAGAGTAGGGGTTGTGGTTAGTCTCTAGACAGACGGGTTGCCTCCCACAATGTACCAATGTTCTCTAAGTCCGGGATTTCTGAGACTAGGTTGTGGTGGTAGTATGGTAAGTTTTCTGTTCTCTCCTGGGCTGTACCCATTAATCGGTGGTCAAACAGAATCTTTCTGCTATCCTCGATACAAGGAAGACATTCAACTTATAGTTGATTATATAGTTGGGAGATAGGGTTTTAAAGTGGTGTCACCATATTTGTTATCAATTTGAATCATCCTTTGTTTGACCTGGTGAGCTTGTATGATAAGCTTTTTTCATCAAGGGAATTGCGTTAAATTAGTTTTCGGAGTGCAGGTGGCTATATTCCAATCATCAAAACGGCAGATTGATATCATGGTCTGTCTGTCTCAGCCCCAGCCCAACTCCCAGTCCCCAACCCCAGCTTCAGAGCCCTCCCTGTGTTGATGGAAGATAATGGACATAGGCCTAGGTCATCAATCCCATGATTGGCTGTAGTAGTAAAACAAATTGGACGTTTCAGACTAGCAGAGTGCCGTTATTATCATTAATTATTAAAGTGCTGCATGTGCACGGAATCGACCACATTAGCATTGGTTTTAAAAAGGGAGTTAGTAACCAGTAGTTGTTCATGGTATCATCTGTGTTACTGCTGATTAGTGGTAGGGCTGGCTGGGCCTATCTGTGAAGGATAATGGAAACTCCAAAGGAAATCTTGCACTGACTGGAGGAACCAATACATCAGTTCCTAGATGAGTTTTCTCATTCACTATGTGTCATGCACTACAGTTTGTCACGTTATGAGAGACAGTGACACATTGTCTATCAAAGGAATAAGTAAGTATTTTGGTCTGCAGTGTTTTCAATTTAAGTGGCGGGCTGGGATGTATGTCAAAGATTGTTAATAAGAGATTGTGATACACATAGCTTTTTCTGTAAGTACTGGCGTAGTGGAACCCGGCCCTGGAGGGGAGGGGCCCACAAGCTCGTCCCAAGCTCGCCCACCTATGTCTAATTATTATTACATTTTTTATAAATAATTTTGACAGTAACCCTCCTTTTTAATTTCCACATGTAGCAAGTGATGTGTTTATGTTGTCCATTCTACATGGTAGTGAGACAGACAGACAATATAGTTGTCATTTATCTAATTAGCCAATTTCTCAGCGGCGCCGGTGCCAGCCCTCCTTGGCCTCCTCATCTCATTAACAAACAAGTTAAAAAAAGTTCGGTTTATCAGGTCGGACTCGGATGGAGACTGAGTGCGTTGTTCAAGATGGATAAACAAATGGCAAGACCAAGTGGTGCACAAAAACGCTGCATGAAAGCTTTGTCTGATCAAGCTTGTGCAAACTTCCAGAAGATAACCACATCAGCTACCACCTCATCCTTGAATGACGAAACACCATGGCAGGTGGAAGCTAGTAGGCCTACTTATGCAGCAGCTAGCACTAGCAGTCTCCCAGTCCCGACAGAGACCTCACTGCCCGGGCCCAGTAATGACAGTGGCCTTGCTCCTTCTCCTCTAGTGACAGTTTCTCTAGTGAGAGTGCCAGCCCTCCTTCTCCTTCTCTCCCAGAAAACCAAGCTGATGAATGCCAGAGACCCAGCGACAAATGTTTGAATTTCCCACTTTAATTTATTGAACAAGTAAATACATTATTGCTGCCAGCCAGCATTCTAAATATAAACAATATATGTTCTTTTTTAAGGTGGGGCAAATTCCACCTTTGCGGGGCTCAAGAGAAACTACCCTACGCCAGTGTCTGTAAGCCCACTGGGCATATTGTAGGTCTATGCCTCAAAGCCACGCTGTATTGCTTTCCCAATCAATCAATGCCCGTTAATGGTTGCCAAGTTGTTGCCATGATGACTTTTGGTTGTTTGTGTCAGGTGCAGTAGATTTAGCCTAATGCACTGTCTATTATGGAGTGAAAAAGACAGTAATTCTACTGCACTGTATAGAACACTCTATTCCTTTTCGGACAGTTTGTCCACTCTGTCCCGGTCTTGTTTCCTCTCGTTTAAAAATAAATAAATATAACTGTATCTCAGTTTGGGTTGTTGGAGGAACTCTCTCTCTCTCTCTCACCCAGTAGGACAGTGGTTCCCAAACTAGGGGTCGTGACCCCATGTGGGGTCCCCTGATATGAAAATGGGATTGTGGAAGAATTTCCAAAATCTAGAAATAATAAAAACAAAATAAAATTGAAATGAAAGTTATTGAAATCTAATAGATATTGTGGGAAAAGTCAAGTGTGGCCTTTCGAGCTGTAATGTGACCAAATGTGGCAGACAAGGCATTCACAGCTTATTACGGAGGAGTTTTGGTTCCTGACTCAAAGGGAATACCTTGCCGTCTCCCTCAGAGCATTAAAACGAATGGTACCCTTTGCCAGCTCACATCTGTGTGAAGCTGGATTCAGCAGTGCTTTCGTCTGAATTAAAACCAAATATCGATCCAGGTTGGATGTGACAGCAGAGGTCAGGTGAGGCACTGTTGATCATGACCCCTGACTTGGAGAAGCTTGGAGACAACATGTATCAAGCACACCCATCTCATCAGTGGTGGTGAGATAAGAGACATTATGTCAGACTCATTTGCAATTGACTGTCATAGCCCCACATTAAAAGTATGTGATTGTAAGTTGAGAAGACAATCAGAAATACTGTTAGAATGTTTTGCAATTGACTGCCATAGCCTCAAATAAAAAAAGTAAACATTGGCAGTTAATTGCATAATTGTTTTCACATGGTTGGGGTCGCAAACATTTTCAGATATAAAAATGGGGTCGTGGACGAAAGAAAGTTTGGGAACCCCTGCAGTAGGAAGTGCAGTCAGGTCTATGGATATCAAAGATGAGTTCAGCCATTGTGTGGACTTAAAACCTCTCTTTTCATTAGCCTCCCTCTCCAAAGGCTGCTCTGACACTGACTAATCTTCCTTCTTTATTTTCACAACATATTTCTACACGAGAATCAAATAAAAATGTATTTGTCACATACTTCGTAAGCAACAGGTGTAGACTAACAGTGAAATGCTTACTTACAGGCCCTTCCCAACAATACAGAGAGAAAAATTGCTATTGGAGGTCGACCGATTAATCGGAATTGGCCGATTTTAATTAGGGACGATTAGGACTATTCATAACAATCGGTAATCGGCATTTTTGGAAGCCGATTATGGCCGATTACATTGCAATCCACGAGGAGACTGCGTGGCAGGCTGACAACCTGTTACGCGAATGCAGCATCAAAATGACCTTGTGGCTGCAAGGAGCCAAGGTAAGTTGCTAGCTAGCATTAAACTGATCTTATAAAAAACAATCAATCTTAACATAATCACTAGTTAACTACACATGGTTGATAATATTACTATTAGCTTGTCTTGCGTTGCATATAATCAATGCGGTGCCTGTTAATTTATCATCGAATCACAGCCTACATCAACTTCGCCAAACGGGTGATGATTTAACAAAAGCGCATTTGCGAAAAAAGCACAATCATTGCACCAATGTACCTAACCATAAACATCAATGCCTTTCTTAAAATCAATACACAAGTATATATTTTTAAACCTGCATATTTAGTTAAAATAAATTAATGTTAGCAGGCAATATTAACTAGGGAAATTGTGTCACTTCTCTTGCGTTCAGTGCAAGCAGAGTCAGGGTATATGCAGCAGTTTGGGCCGCCTGGCTCGTTGCGAACTGTGTGAAGACCATTTCTTCCTAACAAAAAATGTTATTCATTTGCCAGAATTTTACATAATTATGACCTAATATTGAAGGTTGTAACAGCAATATTTAGACTTAGGGTTGCCACCCATTCGATAAAATACAGAATGGTTCCGTATTTCACTGAAAGAATAAACGTTTTGTTTTCGAAATGATAGTTTACGGATTTGACCATATTAATGACTTAAGGCTCGTATTTCTGTGTGTTAGTTATATTATAATTAATTCTATGATTTGATATTTGATAGAGCAGTCTGACTGAGCTGTGTTAGGCAGCAGCAGGCTCGTAAGCATTCATTCAAACAGCACTTTTCTGCATTTGAAGCACAGCTCTGTTTATGACATCAAGCCTATCAACTCCCGAGATTAGGCTGGCAGTACTATAGTGCCTATAAGAACATCCAATAGTCAAAGGTATATGAAATACAAATGGTATAGAGAGAAATAGTCCTATAATTCCTATAATAAATACAGTCAGCTGCCTCAGTTTGTATGATGACAATTTGCATATACAGTGGGGAAAAAAAGTATTTAGTCAGCCACCAATTGTGCAAGTTCTCTCACTTAAAAAGATGAGAGAGGCCTGTAATTTTCATCATAGGTACACTTCAACTATGACAGACAAAATGAGGAAAAAAAATCCCGAAAATCACATTGTAGGATTTTTAATGAATTTATTTGCAAATGATGGTGGAAAATAAGTATTTGGTCACATACAAACAAGCAAGATTTCTGGCTCTCACAGACCTGTAACTTCTTCTTTAAGAGGCTCCTCTGTCCTCCACTCGTTACCTGTATTAATGGCACCTGTTTGAACTTGTTATCAGTATAAAAGACACCTGTCCACAACCTCAAACAGTCACACTCCAAACTACACTATGGCCAAGACCAAAGAGCTGTCAAAGGACACCAGAAACAAAATTGTAGACCTGCACCAGGTTGGGAAGACTGAATCTGCAATAGGTAAGCAGCTTGGTTTGAAGAAATCAACTGTGGGAGCAATTATTAGGAAATGGAAGACATACAAAACCACTGATAATCTTCCTCGATCTGGGGCTCCACGCAAGATCTCACCCGTGGGGTCAAAATGATCACAAGAACGGTGAGCAAGAATCCCAGAACCACACGGGGGGACCTAGTGAATGACCTGCAGAGAGCTGGGACCAAAGTAACAAAGCCTACCATCAGTAACACACTACGCCGCCAGGGACTCAAATCCTGCAGTGCCAGACGTGTCCCCCTGCTTAAGCCAGTACATGTTCAGGCCAGTCTGAAGTTTGCTAGAGAGCATTTGGATGATCCAGATGAGGATTGGGAGAATGTCATATGGTCAGATGAAACCAAAATAGAACTTTTTGGTAAAAACTCAACTCGTCGTGTTTGGAGGACAAAGAATGCTGAGTTGCATCCAAAGAACACCATACCTACTGTGAAGCATGGGGGTGGAAACATCATGCTTTGGGGCTGTTTTCTGCAAAGGGACCAGGACGACTGATCCGTGTAAAGGAAAGAATGAATGGGGCCATGTATCGTGAGATTTTGAGTGAAAACCTCCTTCCATCAGCAAGGGCATTGAAGATGAAACGTGGCTGGGTCTTTCAGCATGACAATGATCCCAAACACACCGCCCGGGCAAAGAAAGAGTGGCTTCAGAAGAAGCATTTCAAGGTCCTGGAGTGGCCTAGCCAGTCTCCAGATCTCAACCCTATAGAAAATCTTTGGAGGGAGTTGAAAGTCCGTGTTGCCCAGCGACAGCCCCAAAACATCACTGCTCTAGAGGAGATCTGCATGGAGGAATGGGCCAAAATACCAGCAACAGTGTGTGAAAACCTTGTGAAGACTTACAGAAAACGTTTGACCTCTGTCATTGCCAACAAAGGGTATATAACAAAGTATTGAGATAAACTTTTGTTATTGACCAAATACTTATTTTCCACCATCATTTGCAAATAAATAAATAAAAAATCCTACAATGTGATTTTCTGGATTTCTTTTTCTCATTTCGTCTGTCATAGTTGAAGTGTACCTATGATGAAAATTTCAGGCCTCTCTCATCTTTTTAAGTTGGAGAACTTGCACAATTGGTGGCTGACTAAATACTTTTTTGCCCCACTGTACTTCAGAATGTCATGAAGAGTGATCAGATGAATTGCAATTAATTGCAAAGTCCCTCTTTGCCATGCAAATGAACTGAATCCCTAAAAAACATTTCCACTGCATTTCAGCCCTGCCACAAAAGGACCAGCTGACATCATGTCAGTGATTCTCTCGTTAACACAGGTGTGAGTGTTGACGAGGACAAGGCTGGAGATCACTCAGTCATGCTGATTGAGTTTGAATAACAGACTGGAAGCTTCAAAAGGAGGGTGGTGCTTGGAATCATTGTTCTACCTCTGTCAACTATGGTTTCCTGCAAGGAAACACGTGCAGTCATCATTGCTTTGCACAAAAAGGGCTACACAGGCAAGGATATTGCTGCCAGTAAGATTGCACCTAAATCAACCATTTATCGGATCATCAAGAACTTCAAGTAGAGCGGTTCAATTCTTGTGAATCATCCTAAAGTTGATTCAGCTGCGGGATCGGGGCACCACCAGTACAGAGCTTGCTCAGGAATGGCAGCAGGCAGGTGTGAGTGCATCTGCACGCACAGTGAGGCCAATACTTTTGGAGGATGGCCTGGTGTCAAGAATGGCAGCAAAGAAGCTACTTCTCTCCAGGAAAAACATCAGGGACAGACTGATATTCTGCAAAAGGTACAGGGATTGGACTGCCGAGGACTGGGGTAAAGTAATTTTCTCTGATGAATCCCCTTTTCGATTGTTTGGGGCATCCGGGAAAAAGCTTGTCCAGAGAAGACAAGGTGAGCGCTACCCTCAGTCCTGTGTCATGCCAACAGTAAAGCATCCTGAGACCATTCATGTGGGGGGTTGCTTCTCAGCCAAGGGAGTGGGCTCACTCGAACAATGCCTTTTCCAGCATGATGGAGCACCTTGCCATAAGGCATAAGGCACTTCTGCCTTATGGCAAGGTGCTCCATCATGCTGGAAAGGCATTGTTCGTCACCAAACTGTTCCTGGATGGTTGGGAGAAGTTGCTCTCGGAGGATGTCTTGATACCATTCTTTATTCATGGCTGCGTTCTTAGGCAAAATTGTGAGTGAGCCCACTCCCTTGTCTTGGTACTAAGTGGCTCGGGGAAATAAACATCAATATTTTGGGTCCATGGCCAGGAAACTCCCCAGACCTTAATCCCATTGAGAACTTGTGGTCAGTCCTCAAGAGACGGGTGGACAAACAAAACCCCACAAATTCTGACAAACTCTAAGTATTGATTATGCAAGAATGGGCTGCCATCAGTCAGGATGTGGCCCAGAAGTTAATTGACAGCATGCCAGGGTGGATTGAAGAGGTCTTGAAAAAGAAGGGTCAACACTGCAAATATTGACTCTTTGCATCAACTTCATGTAATTGTCAATAAAAGCCTTTGACACTTATGAAATGCTTGTAATTATACTTCAGTATTTGATAGTAACATCTGACAAAAATATCTAAAGACACTGAAGCAGCAAACTTTGTGGAAATTAATATTTGTGTCATTCTCAAAACTTTTGGCCACGACTGTACAACCTAAAACTTCTTAACTGGGAATATTGAAGACTCATGTTAAAAGGAACCACACGCTTTCATATGTTCTCATGTTCTGAGCAAGGAACTTAAACGTTAGCTTTTTACATGGCACATATTGCACTTTTACTTTCTTCTCCTACCCTGTGTTTTTGCATTATTTAAACCAAATTGAACATGTTTAATTATTTATTTGAGACTAAATAGATTTTATTTATGTATTATATTAGGTGAAAAACAAAAGGGTTCATTGTTCATTCAGTATTGTTGTAATTGTCATTATTACAAATAAATAAAAATCGACCGATTAATCGGTATCAACTTTTTTTTTGTCCTCCAATAATCGGTATCGGCGTTGAAAAATCATAATCGGTCGACCTCTACTAGCTATTGTTATTGCATACATAGTAGCTGTTTGCTACTTTTTCCTCTGTAGTTGTTTTGGAAGGAAGCATTACTTTTTCATGTGTGATCTGTCTGATGTGATTTCTCTTTCTTTATACTGAGCTCGATCCATATTTCATGTCATCACCACTTCTTTTGTTGTTCATGATGAAAATCTAGTATATGGAACATACATTATATCATGCTTGTATGATATCCTATGTATAAGTGAAAACAGTACCATAGTGTAGTTTTATGCTTTGATGCTACCACAGATAATTTTCTAATGATGTCATGTCTGCTTGGGACCTTCAAAGTAAATCGGATTTATTATGGATGTAGCCACTGCTTTGTTATAAATTCAAGTTTTTGCAATTTCATTCTACATCTGTAGTAATTCCACAGTAACAAACTTGCACTGAGACTCAGCTTTTTCACTTTAAATGTATGCTAAACAAAAAACATTGATTTCAAAGTTTAACAAACCATACAACTCTATGCACAAGGGCTACTTTTAACAATTTACATTGAACATTTTCCAAAAATACATTTACTGGAAGAACTGTGCAGATTTATTAAGAGAATGTTAGTAAAATCCCAGTTTTTAGTGTCCTTCTTTTAAAAAATCTCTGTTGAATATCTGCTCTGAATTAAGATTCAATGATGTCTGCAGAATGAATGGGGTGTCAGCTATGACATGACACATTAACTTAGAAAAAAATCTATTTTGGTTATTAAACTACAGTAAGTGAAGTGGATTTACACCCGGTAACAGAATTGTGGTAATGGAATTTCATCATGGGTCCCTGATCTGTAATACACAGAAATGCATAATTATGGATATGAATGTCATTCAATTCATGGTGATGTATCCTAAATAGGTACACAAAGGTGTGTATATATATGCAATATCCTCATTTGAATATTTGGGTATTATTCTACACACTGGCAATTATTTTAATGAGCTCTGCCCCCAAACAAGACAAAATTTGGTTGGTCTGGACCAGACCAAATCTGAACCAATCATAGACGTCTATGCTTCACAAGTTTTGACATCTAAGTACAGCACGGTAGAGCTCAGTAGAGTACAGAAGAGTAGAACACAGAACCGTAGAGTATAGTATAGTGTAGTTCAGTACAGTATAGTTCAGTAAAAACAGTTAAATTGTCACACACCAGATAGCTGCAGTGAAATGTGTTGTTTTACAGTGTCAGCCATAGTAGTACGGTGCCCCTAGAGCAAATTAGGGTGAAGTGCCTTGCTCAAGGGCACATCGGCAGATTTTTCACCTTGTCAGCTTGGGTATTCCACATTTTTATGATGGAAATTGTTGAAAAATTTATATATTCCTTAATTTCTAAAAAAGATACTCTTAGCTTTCATTTGATACCCAATTTGACATGCTCCTATGAACTTCACATGTTGGTTCTCATGGCTCCTTTTACATGGAAATGACCAGTACTGAACTCTTATTGTCTACCATTCTAGCCATAGGTTATCAGCCTAACTGCAGGGGTCTCAAGTGTGAAGTCCCACTTGGAAGTTGGAATAGCCAAGCCATGTAACATCAATAGTAGGGTGTGGGTGTCACTCAGGCAGTTTCCCTGTTTAGTCTTTACAGTGTGATCACAACCTTTCAAAACATTTGTGTGGCGAAGTCACTCAGCAACACTCTTGCTCACTATTTTTAGATCTTATTTAGAGCAACAGCAGTGTCCTAAAACAAGGCTGGACCTATTATTATAACGAAGACTAACTTCTAATGAGTCTATTTGTCACATACACAGGATACAGCAGGTGTAAAACAGTATAGTACAGCCATGTGGATGTATAAATTAAATTCTGTATCTCCATGCGGTTTAAATGAAGAATTAGATTAAACGAAGAATCACCTCCTTCCTATAGGCCAAATTTAGACTGTTATACAAGAACACTGTCCATATCAGATTTTGCATATCGTTTGAGTCAGCCCCACATATTTATGAACGGCTGAGCCTGATGTCCTTTGTGGTAAGCTATCTCATGAACTGATATAATGTATCCAACTAAGCAGACACCAAAGCCAATTTATTCATGAATTGCCCTTCGTGCCTGCTCCCATACCCTACAATTATGTATTTCTTTGTGACTAACTTGTATACAGGCAGACCAGAAAAGCCACATCCCTTATTGGCAGATGAGTGTCAATCCTGATTAGAAGCACTTGCTGCTCATCAGTTGTTCCCTACAAATGCTTTTATGAATTAAAATTGTACCTACACACTGAAGAAGGATGTAAAGCCGAATCTGTGTAGGCTATCCCTGATTCAGTGAAAAAATCTTTTTAAGTACGGTCCATTACACCTTTTTGTTTGTAAAACAGTACAGTGAAATGCTTACTTGCAAGCACTTTCCCAACAATGCAGTATTCACTATTTAGTATCAAGGTGAAAGGAAATAAAGGAAATAATCTAAAGTAATACTATAGGTCAGAAAACATACAAGAAGTATGAAAATAACATGAGAATGCAAGCTATATACATGTCAGTGTCAGAACCATTATTGCAATGTGCAGGGGTACTGGAGTTATTATGGTAGTTGTGTACATGCAAATGGGTTAAAAAGTGACTGGTAGAAGGATAAATAGTAATGGTAATAATAATCAATAATAATCATTATAGCAGCAGCGTGTGTGCATCGTGATGAGTGTTTGTGTGAGTGTATGTGTGTGGCGTCAGTACGTAAGTGAGTGTGTGTGTGTGTGAGTGTATGCGTGGTGTGCAAGAGTGTTAGTGTAGGTGTGTGTGGGCAGATAGCCCGTGGGAGAGGGTGGGCAGCTCTAGTTTTGCTGTTCAGCAGCCTTATTGCTTGGGGAAAGAAGCTGTCTCTGAGCCTGTTGGTCCAAGACTCGATGTTCTGGTACCGCCTGCTGGAGGGTAGCAGAGAGAATAGTCCATGGCTGGGGTGACTGGTGTCTTTGGTAATATTTTGGGCTTTCCTCAGATACTGCCTAGTATGAATGTCCTAAATGGCTTGGAGTTCGCCCACAGTGATGTGCTGGCCGTCCACACCACCGTCTGTAGAGCACTGCGGTCACGGGCAGTGCAGTTGCCATACCAGGCAGTGATGCAACCAGTCAAGATGCTCTCGATGGTGCATCTGTAAAAGGTCTTGAGGATCTGTGGGCCCATGCCAAATCCCTTCAGTTTATGACATCCAGCTCACAACAGCACATCAACATTAGATTGTTGTGGTATTGCTTTGAGATAAGGGTGTGTTTTACACTACATATGTGAAAAAGAACATTCAAAGGAATCATGTCAGTAACACAGAGCAGAGTGATTTTGGTGAGCACAGCTGCATATCCATCAATAACAGGGTGGATTTTGAATGTGTCCCTGCTTCAAGGTCAGTTAATTTACTGTACAATGCAGTGCATGGCTGGAGTGTGTGTGGGGATGTGGCAGTGCTGTGGATTCTGCAACAGGGAGGTTAGCAGCTTTGTACTTATCCCACTCCTACCCCACTCTGAGTTGGCCCTGAGGTCCAGTCTTCTACTTTCTGCTGTCCTGTCATCAGCTGACCAGCAGGGGTCACCTCTGGCAACGTTCTCTCCAACTTCTTATGCAGGCACAGCCATGTCACTGATCACATTATCTCAACATGCAGATAGATAGGCATGGTGTTGTAATGTCCTATAATAAAGACATTTATGCAAGAAGGTTGATATGGGTTACAATGCATATCCTTTTTAGTAAGAGATCCAACCAATGTAATGAACGTTGATTGGGTATTCTTCTGTTATCGTGATCATAAGCAGGGACTGTGGCTACTACTGGCTTCACATCCCCAACCTCACATTGGGTGATTAAGCCCTCAACTGCTTCAATCTCAACATAGCCAAGGGTTGGTTTGGTTCATTAATGCATGAACAGTCAGTGGTCGTGCTTGACCTGCTCTCTCTGGTGCAGAGTAGTAGTAGTAGTAGTGGTAGTAGTAGAAGTAGAAGAAGAGTTGGTCAAGCAGTTAAAGCCTTGGAGCACTAGCTAACCCTCCAGCATCATCATCACTGGAGCACACAGTATTCACAGGAACTCAGCTTATGCATGACATTATGTGTGAACCACCCATGAGGCACTTTAGCACACTGTCATAATGGGGCCCAGGTTCTTTCACAGCAGCTTGGATGCCTAACTGATTGAGATGGAGTGAAGTTATTTTTGAGGACATACATAAGCCATAATAAATATTAATGCTACAGTACAGTCCATAACACCGAATTGCTATTAGATTGTAGTATCTTTGCCTCTTAACTTTTATTTTGTAATTGCTGCTAGTCTTGTCATGCAGCGCTCTCTTGAAAAAGAGACATTGGTCTCAAAAAAAGACCTTCGTCTCAAATAAAATAAAATGTTATTTGTCACATGCGCCGAATACAACAGGTGTAGACCTTACAGTGAAATGCTTACTTACAAGCCCTTAACCAACAATGCAGTTTTAAGAAAATCCTTAAAAAAGTATGAGATAAGAATAACAAATAATTAAAGAGCAGCAGTAAATCACAATAGCGGGGCTATATACAGGGGATACCGCTACGGAGTCAATGTGTCAATGTGCGAGGTAATTGAGGTAATTATGTACATGTAGGTATAGTTATTAAAGTGGCTATGCATAGATAATAACAGAGAGTAGCAGCAGCGAAGGGGGGGAGGGGCAATGGAAATAGTCTGGTAGCCATTTGATTGGCTGTTCAGGAGTCTTATGGCTTGGGCGTAGAAGCTGTTTAGAAGCCTCTTGGACCTAGACTTGGCGCTCCAGTACCGCTTGCAGTGCGGTAGCAGAAAGAACAGTCTATGACTAGGGTGGCTGGAGTCTTTGACAATTTTTAGGGCCTTCCTCTGACACCGCCTGGTATAGAAGTCCTGGATGGCAGGAAGCTTGGCCCCGGTGATGTACTGGGCCGTTCGCACTACCCTCTGTAGTTACGGTCGGAGGCCGAGCAGTTGCCATACCAGGCAGTGATGCAACCCGTCAGGATACTCTCGATGGTGCAGCTGTAAAACCTTTTGAGGATCTGAGGACCCATGCCAAATCCTTTCAGTCTCCTGAGGGGGAATAGGTTTTGTCGTCCCCTCTTCATGACTGTGTTGGTGTGCTTGGACCATGTTAGTTTGTTAATGATGTGGACGCCAAGGAACTTGAAGCTCTCAACCTGCTCGGTCCTCCTTTTCCTGTAGTCCACAATCATCTTCTTTGTCTTGCTCACATTGAGAGAGAGGTTGTTGTCCTGGCACCACACTGCCAGTTCTCTGACCTCCTCCCTATAGGCTGTCTCATCTTTGTTGGTGATCAGGCCTACCACTGTTGTGTCATCAGCAAACTTAATGATGGTGTTGGAGTCGTGCCTGGCGGTGCAGTCATGAATGAACAGGGAGTACAGGAGGGGAATGAGCACGCACCCCTGATGGGCCCCCGTGTTGAGTATCAGCGTGGCAGATGTGTTGTTACCTACCCTTACCACCTGGGGGCGGCCTGTCAGAAAATCCAGGATCCAGTTTTAGTCCCAGGGTCCTTAGTCCCAGGGTCCTTATCTTATTGATGAGCTTTGAGGGCACTATGGTGTTGAGCGCTGAGCTGTAATCAATGAATAGCATTCTCACATAGGTGTTCCTTTTTCCAGGTGTGAAAGGGCAGTGTGGAGTGCAATAGAGATTGCATCATCTGTGGATCTGTTGGTGTGGTATGCAAATTGGAGTGGGTCTAGGGTTTCTGGGATAATGGTGTTGATGTGAGCCATGACCAGCCTTTCAAAGCATTTCATGGCTACAGATGTGAGTGCTACGAGTCAGTAGTCATTTAGGCAGGTTACCTTAGTGTTCTTGGGCACAGGGACTATGGTGGTCTGCTTGAAACATGTTGGTATTACAGACTCAGACAGGGAGAGGTTGAAAATGTCAGTGAAGACACTTGCCAGTTGGTCAGCGTATGCTCGGAGTACTCGTCCTGGTAATCCATCTGGCCCAGCGGCCTTGTGAATGTTGACCTGTTTAAAGGTCTTACTCACATCGGCTGCGGAGAGCGTGATAACACAGTCCAGAACAGCTGATGTCTCATGCATGTTTCCCTTTGTAGTCTGTAATAGTTTGCAAGCCCTGCCACATCCGACGAGCGTCGGAGCCGATGTGGTAAGATTCGATCTTAGTCCTGTATTGACGCTTTGCCTGTTTGATGGTTTGTCTCCCTGACGAAATAAAGATTAAATAATGATTAAGGTAGTGAATTGAAGAAACAGGTGTTTTAATTAAAGTATATGAAGAGATTGAATTGTCTGGCAATGCCAGCGAGCTTTTCTATTATGTATGTGTTGTTCCATTTAAAATTCTGTTTGTTTAATGAAATTAGCCAGTCAATTAATTGAAGCAGACACTAGCATTCTATTGAGGGTAAAAAATGCACTCCAACCTAATCAGCATAGAGTTTGTAAGAGAACATGTTAATAAGCACTGGGGCTTGCTTTATCACAGCAAGTCCCACATAATTACACTTTTTCATTTGTGAGGACATTATTCCAGGAGCTTTTTAATTGCTTCAGCTTGTGCTGATGTCTTCTCTGGTCCGTTTACATTTGGGCTGTGGAGGCCTATGGTGTGTAGTCCATCTTTATAAACCTAACCTATCAAAACGTAGACCTTGAAAGTTCAAATCAAATAACATTTCATTGGTCACATACACGTGTTTAGCAGACGTTATTGCAGGTGTAGCGAAATGCTTGTGTTTCTAGCTCCAACAGTGAAGTAATATCTAACAAGTAATATCTAACAATTTTACAACAATACACACAAATCTAAGTAAAGGAATGGAATTAAGAATATATACATACAGGGAGGGAAAAAAGTATTTGATCCCCTGATGATTTTGTACGTTTGCCCACTGACAAAGAAATGATCAGTCTATAATTTTAATGGTAGGTTTATTTGAACAGCGAGAGACAGAATAGCAACAAAAAAAGGGGACAGGACAACTTCACCGCATCAAAGGGACGACGGACGGGGCTATGTACCGTCAAACCCCCTTCCCTCAGCCAGGGCATTGAAAATGGGTCGTGGATGGGTATTCCAGCATGACAATGACCCAAGACACACGGCCAAGGCAACAAAGGAGTGGCTCAAAAAGAAGCACATAAGGTCCTGGAGGGGCCTAGCCAATCTCCAGACCTTAATCCCATAGAAAATCTGTGGAGGGAGGTGAAGGTTCGAGTTGCCAAACGTCAGCCTCGAAACCTTAATGACTTGGAGAAGATCTGCAAAGAGGAGTGGGACAAAATCCCTCCTGAGATGTGTGCAAACCTGGTGACCAACTACAAGAAACGTCTGACCTCTGTGATTACCAACAAGGGTTTTGCCACCAAGTACTAAGTCATGTTTTGCAAAGGGGTCAAATACTTATTTCCCTCATTAAAATGCAAATCAATTTATAACATTTTTCACGTGTTTTTCTGGATTCTTTTGTTGTTATTCTGTCTCTCACTGTTCAAATAAACCTACCATTAACATTATAGACTGATCATTTCTTTGTCAGTGGGCAAACGTACAAAATCAGCAGGGGATCAAATACTTTTTTCCCTCACTGTATATGGACGAGCAATGTCAGCGCGGCATAGACGGAGATACAGCAGAATAGAATAGAATACAGTATATACATATGATGAGTAATGCAAAATATGTAAACATTATTAAAAAGACTAGTGTTCCATTTATTTAAGTGGCCAGTGATTTCAAGTCTATGTATATAGGCAGCAGCCTCTAATGCGCTAGTGATGGCAGTTTTTCAGTCTCTCGGTCCCAGCTTTGATGCACCTGTGCTGACCTCGCCTTCTGGATGATAGTGGGGTGAACAGGCAGTGGCTCAGGTGGTTTTTGTCCTTTATGATCGTTTTGGCCTTCCTGTGACATTGGGTGCTGTAGATGTCCTGGAGGGCAGGTAGTTTGCCCCTGGTGATGCGTTGGGCAGACCGCACCATCCTCTGGAGAGCCCTGCGATTGTGGGCAGTGCAGTTACCGTACCAAGCGGTGATACAACCCATCAGGATGCTCTCAATTGTGCATCTGTAAAGGCTTGTGAGGGTTTTAGGTGCCAAGCCAAATTTCTTCAGCTTCCTGAGATTGAAGAGGCTCTGTTGCGCCTTCTTCACCACACTGTCTGTTTGGGTGGTCCATTTCAGTTTGTCAGTGATGTGTACGCCAAGGAACTTGAAGCTTTCCATCTTCTCCACTGCGGTCCGGTCGATGTGAATAGGGGTGTGCACCCTCTGCTCTTTCCTGAAGTCCACGATCATCTCCTTTGTTTTGTTGACATTGAGTGGGAGGTTATTTTCCTGGCACCACACTCCCAGAGCCCTCACCTCCTCCCTGTAGGCTGTCTTGTCATTGTTGGTAATCAAGCTTACCACAGTTGTGCTTGGCCACGCAGTCATGGGTGAACAGGAAGTACAGGAGGGGGCTGAGCACACACCCTTGTGAGGCCCCAGTGTTGAGGATCAGTGAAGTGGAGGTGTTGTTTCCTACCTTCACCACCTGGGGGCGACCCGTCAGGAAGTCCAGGACCCAGTTGCACAGGGCGGGGTTCAGACCCAGGGCCTTGAGCTTAATGATGAGCTTGGAGGTACTATGGTGTTGAATGCTGAGCTATAGTCAATGAACACCATTCTTACATAGGTATTCCTCTTGTCCAGATGGGATAGGGCAGTGTGCAGAGTGATGGTGATTGCATCGTCTGTGGATCTATTGGGGCGGTAAGCAAATTTAAGTGGGTCTAGGGTGGTAGGTAAGGAGGAGGTGATATGATCCTTGACTTGTCTCTCAAAGCACTTCATGATGACAGAGGTGAGTGCAATGGGGCGATAGTCATTTTGTTCAGTTACCATTGCTTTCTTGGGTACAGGAACAATGGTGGCCATCTTGAAGCATGTGGGGACAGCAGACTGGGATAGGTCTATTATTTTGCAATGTAGAAAATAGTAAAAATAAAGAAAATCTCTTGAATGAGTAGGTGTTCTAAAACTTTTGACCGGTAGTGTATAAACTGTATTCTAGTCTATTCTACTGTATCTTAGTCTATGCCGCTCTGACATTGCTTGTCCATATATTTATATATTCTTAATTCCATTCCTTTACTTAGATGTGTGTGTTTTGGGTATATGTTGTGAAATTGTTAGATATTACTGCACTGTCGGAGCTATAAACACAAGCATTTCTCTACACCCACAATAACATCTGCTAAACACATGTATGTGACCAATATCATTTGATTTGGACACACAGGTTGAAATATCACAACAAACTCTGAATCAACTATATTAATTTGGGGACAAGTTGAAAACCATTAAACGTTTATGGCAATTTAGCTAGCTAGCTTGCTGTTGCTAGATAATTTTATCCTGGCATAGAAATATTGGGTTGTTATTTTACCTGAAATGGTCCTCTACTCCGAGAATTAATCCACAGATAAAAGGGTAAACTGAGTTTGTTTCTAGTAATCTCTGCTCCTTCAGGCTTCTTCTTCCTCTTTGGACTTTATATGGCAGTTGGCAACCAACTTTAAGGTGCATTACCACCTTAAAGCATCAGTTCATCTTTCAATCACCCACGTGGGTATATGCGCCTAAAATCCAATGAAGAGATGGGAGAGGCGGGACTTGCAGCGCGTCAAACAAAGTTCTATTTCTATTTTAGCGCCTGGCTACGCAGACGCTCGTTGACGTGCGCGAGAAGTATGGGTGCAATGATTGAATGACATGTATGTGTACATTTATTTTGCAATGCTCGTGCACACGACTTGAGCGGTGTGGTCTGCATGTTAGCTGTCCATTACTGTACATATTTTTTTTACTTAAATGGGCCTCCTTTGACATCTTGACAGGAGCCTTTTGATGTTAATAAACTTGTGATATTTAAAATATTAAGAGAATGGAAAGTGTTTAGACAGATCCATGGATGACTACCAATGCAAAATAAATAGTGCGGTAAGTTTTAATGAGACAGCAGGGGACACTTTTTAAAACACACTTCATAAGCGTAAATCCTTTGTGATCATGTAGAGAGTTTGTTAAGTTTGGATTTTACGGTCTGAAGCAGTGGGAATTGGAATTAATCTTTGTTTGCTTTGTATTAACGGAGATACAGTACATTGTCAAATGTTCCTTTGACTGACAACTTTGGAACTTACGATCAATACTGCTTTACTTTGTGCAGAAAGGATTCTGCCAAACGTAAAAGAAATGGAATGAGTTGGACAACAGTATTGTGATGACTATACATTGTATACAGATATGCTGATGCCTTTTTCAAAGCATTGTTTCTCTTCGACTGATAAGAGTTTCTAATGCAATTAGGTTTATTCTTGATGTTTCATTACAGATTGTAAAAATCAGAGGCAGATTCATATTTGAAGATTACTTCAACATCAAAATATGGCCCTAATTCATTCGTACCCTCACTTCCTGTCTCTATGTACTGACACAGATGTTGCTGGGCTGCTACTGGTGAATCTGCTTTGAACAGGTCAATTCTTAGGAACTGGTCACAGACTGGAAGTTTGACCTTGAAATGACTGCAGCATCTTAATTGAAGGGCTTTTTGATACCAGAAATGGTTTGTTGACATATTGACTTAATAGCAATAATAATATATAATCAATTTTAATTTACAAAAAATTTAACTGAGGCAGAGCTCCATGCTAATGAAAGATGGCATTAGATGTGGTGACCCTGGAAGGAGAAAACAGTTGCAAGAGAAGACATTCCTCAGATAAGTGGCCAGTGTTAGAACTGAGAGAGAGAGAGAGAGAGAGAGAGAGAGAGAGAGAGAGAGAGAGAGAGAGAGAGAGAGAGAGAGAGAGAGAGAGAGAGAGAGAGAGAGAGAGAGAGAGAGAGAGAGCTGGTCTGCCATGTTAGCAGTGTCCAGGGCTTGTTGCCTGGCAGCATCCCAGAATAGTCTAGCTCCTGTCTGCTTCCAGGCTACGGTCGACTTTCCCTTACATTCAACCCGCCTGACTGGGGGATCTAGTGACGGCCATACACACACAGAGACTTGGATGGGAAGGATCAATTTTGACAAGCTTTCATAAGCTTTTAGAAGCTGCCATCTGTGTTGCTGTCATGGCCATTATTTGATCTCTCACTACATTAGGATTATCTGGAGATTTAGGTCCTTTCTGCTAGAGGTGACGGTAGAGTCATTGTTACACACACACACACACACACACAGAAATCATTAGTACATGCTCTCGCCCAGATGATTACTGAGCAGATTATGATATGACTGATATAGTTTACAAGTCCCTCAATAGCAATCTATCACATCATGTTGTGAAGAACCAACATGAGAAAAGTCAAACAGATTTCAAACTGTTTCATGAAAGTTAAGCGATTAATATAATAACTGAACAATTTCTGCATTTTATGCTATAGTGGATGATGTCCCATGTTAATGCTGTCTTAACATTATCCTTTGCCTTTCAGGAGTTATGCCAGTTCCAGACCCAGCCTCTGACTCTGAGAATCCCACCATGCTGAGCCCAGTTCTAAATGCCTCTAATGGAGACGGCTCCGAGACGGAGACCACGTCAGCCATACTGGCCTCTGTCAAGGAACAGGTAAGGCCTTCCAGCTTTACTCTGTGTGTAACATACAGGGGTGACTTTCAGAGTAAGAGCAAGGCCCTCCATGCAAAAAACATCATAATGAGAGCAGCATTTTAGCTTTTGCTTGATTTTAGGCATCAGGATTTTGTGTGACTGTATAAAAAAATGATTAATGAATAATATACATTCAAGTAAAATTCCCCTTTAACTGATGGCAACTTAATATGAAGTATATTTTTGGTTTGGTTGATGCAGCCTTTAACAGACAATTCCTCCACTTTTCAACCTAATTTTCATTATCTCCAGCATCAAACCAGTTTTTATATAATGTGAAAAATGAGCATTTCCATGATCTGTAGTTAAAAAGAAGAAAGGTCCTAAAAAATGCTTCTCTGTAACATCACAGGATAGGATTAAAGTATGAAAAAACAGTGATTTGAAAGATTCTGCAACAAGGGTATTTGCTTCCTCCTCACGCCACCCCGAATCTCATAGTGATGAATATCACTGTTTTTAAAATGTTTTAACTTTTTATGATGTCATCGGGAATAACTTGAACTATATATTTATTCAGACAAAATGTAGAAAGGCGGCGTCTTCACATATGTAGACACTGCTATTGTGCTGGAGATAATGATAATTAGGTTAAAAAGTGCTACCACCAGTCAGATTACTTTTTTTAATCATCAGATCCTCTTCAGTGACTGAAATCCATCCTTTTAACCCTTCTGTGTTGCTCTCCGATGACGAAGTAAACTTGTGTAAGGAGTGCGTAATTGGTGGCAGGGAAGTCAGACGCAGGAGAGCAGAACTTGGTAATAGCCGGAGCAGTTTAATAAACAAAACCCACGGCATAAAATGTAACAAGAACAAAATTGGGTACAAAACCCGACGCGCACCAAAACACACGTGCACATGCACTTACAAATGACAATTACGGGCAAGGACATGGGGAAACCAGAGGGTTAAATACACAACATGTAATTGAGGGAATTGGAACTAGGTGTGATGGAAGACAAGACAAAACTAATGGATAAAAGAAAAAAGGACCGGCGATGGCTAGAAGGTCGGTGACGTCGACCGCCGAACGCCGCCCGAACTAGAAGAGGGACCAACTTCGGGCGGAAGTTGTGACAACTTGTCAGTGTCCTGCAGGGGTGCAGTGAGGTATAGAGACATAAGTAATTGGTGCCATTTGTATTCTGTGAGTGTGTGGTGCAGAGGACAGTAAACATTGACTCTGATTAGCAGGTGAGACTATAGGGAGACTAGACTTTGTGTAGGCCTGTTTTAATATTATGCTATTCCTTTATAATGTAGCTATCTCCGTTGCCAACGTGAGTAAGACATTTGAGCATGTTAACCCTCGCAAGGCTGCATCCCTAGCCGCGTCCTCAGAGCATGTGCAGACCAGCTGGCTGGAGTGTTTACGGACATATTCAATCTCTCGCTATCCCAGTCTGCTGTCCCACTTGCTTCAGATGTCCACCATTGTTCCTGTACCCAAGAAAGCAAAAGTAACTGAACTAAATGACTATCGCCCTGTAGCACTCACTTCTGTCATCATGAAGTGCTTTGAGAGACTAGTTAAGGATCATATCATCTCCTCCTTACCTGACACCCTAGACCTCAATAGATTCACAGACGATGCAATCGGCCATTGCACTGAACAGTGCCTTATCCCATCTGGACAAGAGGAATACCTATGTCAGAATGCTGTTCATTGACTATAGCTCAGCCTTTAACACCATAGTACCCTCCAAGCTCATCATTAAGCTCGGGGCCCTGGATCTGAACCCCGCCCTGTGCAACTTGGTCCTGGACTTCCTGACGGGCCACCTTCAGGTGGTGAAGGTAGGAAACAACACCTCTACTTCGCTGATCCTCAACACTGGGGCCCCACAAAGGTGCGTACTCCCTGTTCACCCATGACTGCGTGGCCAAGCACGCCTCCAACAGTAGTAGGCCTGATTACCAACAATGACGAGACAGCTTACAAGGAGGAGGTGAGGGCCTTGGCAGAGTGGTGCCAGGAAAATAACCTCTCCTTCAACGTCAACAAAACGAAGGAGCTGATCGTGGACTTAAGGAAACAGCAGAGGGAGCACGCGGTCTAGTGCGGTCCCACATTGATGGGACCGCACTAGAGAAGGTGGAAAGCTTCAAGTTCCTCTGTGTACACATCACTGACGATCTGAAATTGTCCAGGAGGCTGAAGAAATTTGGCTTGGCCTCTAAGACCGTCAGAATCCTTTACAGATGCACAATTGAGAGCATCCTGTCGGGCTGTATCATCGCCTGCAACCATAGGGCTCTTGAGCCGTGGCCTGTTCACCCAGAAGGCGAGGTCAGTACAGGTGCATCAAAGCTGGGATCGAGAGAGCTTCTATCTCAAGGCCATCAGAATGTTAAATAGCAATTACTAGCCAGCTACCACCCGGCTACTCAACTCTGCACCTTAGAGGCTGCTGCCCTATATACATAGACATGGAATCACTGGCCACTTTAATAATGGAACTCTAGTCACTTTAATAATGTTTACATACTGTTTTACTCATCTCAGATGTATATACTGTATTCTATTCTGCTGTATTTTAGTCAATGCCACTCCGACATTGCTCGTCCTAATATTTATATATTTCTTTATTAAATTATTTTACTTTTAGATTTGTGTGTATTGTTGTGAATTGTTAGATAGTACTGCACTGTTGGAGCTAGGAACACAAGCATTTCGCTACACCCGCAATAACAAAACATTTGATTTGATTTTATCTCTCACAAGAATATATCTGTAATAATATAGTAACTAATAAAGTAAGTAATTCACAAGTACGGAACATGGAGAAACTTGCCCTGGAAAATAAATTCTGCACATTGTCATTGTATACATGCTTGCGGTGTAAAACTATGTTCAGTTGTATAAGAGATTGTGTTCAATATAATATATTTGGCTTGTAGTTACATTATGGAAGTATCCTACTGATATTCCTTGCCAGCAATAAGATATAGCCTATTTATTTATATCACATGCAGCCATTTTAGAGTAGATCCAAGACCATGTGTGTAGATGGGAAATGAACCATGACAATCCCCTGCATCATGACAGTGGTTACACTGACACTCCTCCTGCTTTTAAGAAAAAGGGAGAAAAGGACAAGCTGTGGATGGTAAAGTGGGCCACCGCAACACATCGCACAGACCCATGGGGCTGCTCTGGGACATACTAATGGCCCTAACAGGAGGGTAAAAATAAAAGCCTACAGGCATGCATACAGGGTGTGTGTGTGTGTGTGTGTGTGTGTGTGTGTGTGTGTGTGTGTGTGTGTGTGTGTGTGTGTGTGTGTGTGTGTGGACCTCCACAAGCTTGCATTTATTCAAGCCGGTGCACCTCAGTCACGGCTGACTCTTTGT
Organism: Brachymystax lenok tsinlingensis; assembly: GCA_030435695.1. Lineage (NCBI taxonomy): Eukaryota > Metazoa > Chordata > Actinopteri > Salmoniformes > Salmonidae > Brachymystax > Brachymystax lenok. Next base: position 23,763,332 of record CM059788.1, on the reverse strand, counting down.
TTTTTTCTTTTGTTGACAGCATTGGGATAGTTGTTTGAATACAAATAAAAGGCAGACGTTTTCGTTGTTGATGCCTTTCAGGGAATTGGTCTACTTCCTGTGCATTGTGGAGCAGCGAGAGGAGGGAGGTCAAGCGTGAGCAACCACACATAACCTACTGGGTCAACATTCTAAAAGCTCTACGAATTTTAGGAATATACACTACCGGTCAAAAGTTTTAGAACACCTACTCATTCAAGAGTTTTTCTTTATTTGTACTGTTTTCTACACTGTAGAATAATAGTGAAGACATCAAGACACATATGGAATCATGTAGTATCCAAAAAATATATTTTATATTCTTCAAATAGCCACCTTTTGCCTTGATGAAAGCTTTGCACACTCTTGGTATTCTCTCAACCAGCTTCACCTGGAATGCTTTTCCAACAGTCCTGAAGGAGTTCCCACATATGCTGAGCACTTGTTGGCTGCTTTTCCTTCACTCTGCGGTCCGACTCATCCCAAACCATCTCAATTGGGTTGAGGTCGGGGTATTGTGGAGGTCAGGTCATCTGATGTAGCACTCCACCACTCTCCTTCTTGGTAAAATAGTCCTTACACAGCCTGGAGGTGTATTGGGTCATTGTCCTGTTGAAAAACAAATGATAGTCCCACTAAGCCCAAACCAGATGGGATGGCGTATCGCTGCAGAATGCTTTTGTAGCCATGCTGGTTAAGTGTGCCTTGAATTCTAAATAAATCTCAGACAGTGTCACCAGCAAAGCACCATCACACCTCCTCCTCCATGCTTTACGGGGGGAAATACACATGCAGAGATCATCCATTCACCCACACTGCGTCTCACAAATACACGGCAGTTGGAACCAAAAATCTCCAATTTGGACTCCAGACCAAAGGACAAATTTCCACCGGTCTAATGTCCATTGCTTGTGTTTCTTGGCCCAAGCAAGTCTCTTCTTATTATTGGTGTCCTTTTAGTAGTGGTTTCTTTGCAGCAATTTAACCATGAAGGCCTGATTCACACGGTCTCCTCTGAACAGTTTATGTTGAGATGTGTCTGTTACTTGAACTCTGTGAAGCATTTATTTGGGCTGCAATTTCTGAGGCTGGTAACTCTAATGAACCGATCCTCTGCAGCAGAGGTAACTCTGGGTCTTCCATTCCTGTGGTGGTCCTTATGAGAGCTGATGGTCCACCCCGATGGTTGTTGCGACTGCACTTGAAGAGATTTTCAAAGTTCTTGAAATTTTCCGAATTGACTGACCTTCATGTCTTAAAGTAATGATGGACTGTTGTTTCTCTTTGCTTATTTTAGCTGTTCTTGCCATAATATGGACTGTGTCTTTTACCAAATAGGGCTATCTTCTGTATACCCACCCTACCTTGTCACAACACAAATGACAGGCTCAAACGCATTAAGAAGGAAAGAAATTCCACAAATTAACTTTTAACAAGGCACACATGCAAATTGAAATGCATTCCAGGTGACTACCTCATGAAGCTGGATGAGAGAATGCTGTCATCAACGCAAAAGGTGGCTTTTGGAAGAATCTGAAATGTAAAATATATTTTGATTTGTTTAACACTTTTTTGGTTACTACATGATTCTATATGTGTTATTTCATAGTTTTGATGTCTTCACTATTATTATACAATGTAGAAAATAGTACAAATTAAGAAAATCCCTTGATTTAGTAGGTGTTCTAAAACTTTTGACCGGTAGTGTAAGTATTTTCATGTCTTCTTCCATTGTTAGTATTGTCATTTTTCGCATTTCATGTTTGATGTTAGATATGTTTGTTTATCTTACAATATACTCTACCACCAAATGTGTAACAGTGAAAGGCAGTGTTAATGGTCAATGGATCCTTACATCCCCACCACTAAATGGCAAACAGCATCAGTTTATCCCTACAATGGATTTACCAGGACAAATGACCAGGGTCGGTTGGCTTTGCACATAAACAATAAGGGGGCTTGAGGAGTGTGTTGGTGGAAAGAGTTTATTGGCATTGGGTTGAGGTGAAACTTTGAATTTAACTTACCGGACTTTAAATGACTGTAACCTTGGGGTGGTTCTAGTACTGTATGGTGTGACTTCGTTTTCGGTCCCCAAGGATATTTAGATTAACTATGTTCCACCATGCTTGGTTATTATTGAGCCTCATTTAGATCTGCCAGTGACCATGGTTTGAAGTAGTGACGTAAATGCCAACGTGTGATGCCTCATTTTGTCCTCTCACAATGGAGGCTCTAAAATCAAGAATCAAATCAGCAGCAGGCAACAGGGTATGCAAATGAAACCAGCCGGAGCCATTAGTAGCTTATACGTGAGGGCAAGATCGGAATGCAAATCAGTGTCATCTTATTCAGAGAGCTGGCATATCAAACATCTAGCAGTCATTCCTACAGCAATGGGAGGAATGCATTTAGCTAGAATATTCAGACGTGTTGTTTCGTTTGGGGAGAGAGAGAGAATGCTAATCTGCTCTTTTAATCATGGTCACCTCTTAAGACTTAATGGATGTTTAAACAAATGGGTTTTGCTGAAGTGATGTCATTTCAGCAGCCTGAAATAATTAATGGGAATTATTAAGTCTTGTGAAATAGTCACTCTAATTTGTAACATTCTAGAATATGGGCTGCTTTGCTGATAGAGGACAGTAGACTATTATAATAAATAGGACGTTTTCAAATAAAGTTATAGAGACTGAATTGTGTCTGTGAAAAAAGGGTCAGTTAATTTGAAAACCTAATGTTGATACTCTATATTGTTATTATATCATCAGTCCTATATTGTTATTATATCATCAGTAAATGACATTGAGTAGTTTCTTCATCAATCCCTTCCCCCAACTTTGTCCATATTATTATGATGTACGTAATAGAATTTAGCGTATCAATCAAATTCAGGATATGACGGTGCTGCTCTTTACCAGTCATGTCGAACAAAAGGTTCAATATGGAGACTGTCACTCATGACCTAACTGTGAGTGAATGTCGAGCCCAGATAGTGAAGATGTGAGGATCATGCCGGACAGGGTCAATATTAGGAATAACACATCTTATAATTTAATGTTCATCATGAAATTAACTGAAGTTGATGATTGGTGTCATGGCTGGCTAGCTACTTTAAATCAGGGTGATAAATTCTCGATCCCTCAGTTATAGTTAATTGTGTTCATTGTTGAATTATACAATACATTCGTCAATTAGGCTATTTGTTAGTGTTAGTCCTTGTGTCTCATTTGTAATATTATAAAGCCGAATTGTTTGCCAGCATTAACTCAACCAATTAACAGTACATCTGACACAATTGTCTGATACTATGTGTGCAGGGCTTATAATTTCATAGTACTGTATTATTAGAAAGGATTTCAAAATGGATCCAATATTTATTCAGTAAGAGAGGTTTTTGGGGAATAAGGCAGGGATTTGGAGTTCTCACTTCTTACCAATTCCTTTGTTTCAGACTGCTAAGTGTTGGCATTTAGGACAGGTTTTTTTGTCAGTTGACTCAAGGGGGAAAAATTTGGAAGATTGGCTTTGCATCTGGCTTGAATGAAGGAATCAGACAACCATGGCAGAGAGGTAGAAGTGCAGTTTGAGTGGCTTAGAGGCATACAGTTGCTCTAACAAATCTGAATGAGGCATTAGACAGATCAATCTGAAATCCAGCACTGTGTTACTCAGCTGAGGAGTGGGAAGACAGTCAGCAGTATTGGTGAGCTCTCAGTCAACCCAGGAAAAGCTTTGTAATGTTGTCTCAACGGGAGTATTTAAGCCAAGGATTTTAAAGCCCATAGGTTCTCTACTCAAGTTCAGCCAATACGATTATCCTAGGCTTAATAGTGTCACGATCTTCGGAACGGACAGACCAAGGCGCAGCGAGGTATCCAGTATACATTCTTTATTAACTAACGTAACTGGGACAAAGAAACAACAAAACGACGATCATAACATTGAAACATAACTAATGACACAGACAACGCTATGCTCCAACAATAACCCACAAACCCCTAATGAAAACTACAAACATATATATGGTTCCCATTTAGAGGTAACGACACTCAGCTGCCTCTAATTGGGAACTATTACCCCAACATAGAAATATATAACCTAGAACAGAAAAAACCCTACACCAAAAACAAAACCAAACACTCCAGCCTGTCTTCTCAGGCCTGGACGTGACAAATAGGCTACCTTGTATCTCGATGTTTAATGTTTTGAGCTAGTTCAATGTTATTTGGTAGGACACCCCTAGCTTCATATGAATGTGGTATATTTTGTGTAGGCCTACGTACCTGTACTGAAAGTTCCATCACTTTTTTATCTTCTCCAGCCAACGTTCCCTGTCTTATTCTGTTACAGGGTGTTCCTTGTCTTTGGTGTTGTACTGATTAAGTTCACCTCTGGGTTTTTAGGAATCAGATAAAACCCCCCAAAAAACATGTGAGGCATACCCAGGATGACATTTTGTAATCAAATTGTCTCCTCTGAAGAAGTTAAATGTCAGTCTTGGTACCACAGGGCACAATTAGGCATGTCTACTCGAGGACCATAGCTACTATAGTTTCCTGAAGCTGCAGAATTCCATCTTCTGAACCCTAGTCATTTATTCTACCAACTAATAGGTTTAATGGTGTTTTCACGGTTGTTTGCAAGATATTGGGCATACACGGATGGTAGAATAAATGGATGGATGGGCTATTTACAGATGGATGGGCTATTTACAGATGGGCTATGTACAGGTGCAGTGATCTGTGAGCTGCTCTGACAGCTGGTGCTTAAAGTTAGTGAGTCTCCAGCTTCAGTGATTTTTGCAGTTCGTTCCAGTCATTGGCAGCAGAGAACTGGAAGGAAAGGCGGCCAAAGGAGGAATTGGCTTTGGGGGTGACCAGTGAAATATACCTGCTGGAGCGCGTGCTATGGGTGGGTGCTGCTATGGTGACCAGTGAGCTGAGATATGACGGGGCTTTACCTAGCAAAGACTTATAGATGACCTGGAGCCAGTGGGTTTGGTGACGAATATAAGCGAGGGCCAGCCAACGAGAGCATACAGGTCACAGTGGTGGGTAGTATATGGGGCTTTGGTGACAAAACGGATGGCACTGTGATAGACTGCATCCAATTTGCTGAGTAGAGTGTTGGAGGCTATGTAAATGACATCGCCGAAGTCAAGGATCGGTAGGATAGTCAGTTTTACGAGGGTATGTTTGGCAGCATGAGTGAAGGATGATTTGTTGCGAAATAGGAAGCCGATTCTAGATTTAATTTTGGATTGGAGATGCTTAATGTGAGTCTGGAAGGAGAGTTTACAGTCTAACCAGACACCTAGGTATTTGTAGTTGTCCACATATTCTAAGTCAGAACCGTCCAGAGTAGTGATCCTGGACGTGCGGGCAGGTGCGGGCAGCAATCGGTTGAAGAGCATGCATTTAGTTTTACTTGCATTTAAGAGCAGTTGGAGGCCACAGAAGGAGAGTTGTATGGCATTTAAGCTCGCCTGGAGGTTAGTTAACACAGTGTCCAAAGAAGGGCCAGAAGTATACAGAATGGTGTCGTCTGCATAGAGGTGGATCAGAGAATCACCAGCAGCAAGAGCGACATCATTGATGTAGAGAGTTGGCCCGAGAATTGAACCCTGAGACTGCCAGAGGTCCGGACAACAGGCCCTCCGATTTGACACACTGAACTCTATCAGAGAAGTAGTTGGTGAACCAGGCGAGGCAGTCATTTGAGATACCAAGGCTGTTGAGTCTGTCGATAAGAATGTGGTGATTGACAGAGTCGAAAGCCTTGGCCAGGTCGATGAATACAGCTGCACAGTATTGTCTCTTATCGGTGGCAGTTATGATATAATTTAGGACCTTGAGCGTGGCTGAGGTGCACCCATGACCAGCTCGGAAACCAGATTGCATAGCGGAGAAGGTACGGTGGGATTCGAAATAGTCGGTAATCTGTTTGTTAACTTGGCTTTCGAAGACCTTAGAAAGGCAGGGTAGGATAGATATAGGTCTGTAGCAGTTTTGGTCTAGAGTGTCTCCCCTTTGAAGAGGGGGATGACCGCGGCAGCTTTCCAATCTTTGGGGATCTCAGATGATACGAAAGAGAGGTTGAACAGGCTAGTAATAGGTGTTGCAACAATTTCTGAAGATAATTTTAGAAAGAGAGGGTCCAGATTGGCTAGCCCGACTGATTTGTAGGGGTCCAGATTTTGCAGCTCTTTCAGAACATCAGCTATCTGGATTTGGGTGAAGGAGAAATGGGGGAGGATTGGGCGAGTTCCCGTGGGGGGTGCAGGGCTGTTTTTCTGCCAGCCGCAGAAAAATGCTTTTTGAAATTCTCAATTATCATGGATTTATCGGTGGTGACAGTGTTTCCTAGCATCAGTGCAGTGGGCAGCTGGGAGGATGTGCTTTTATTCTCCATGGACTTTACAGTGTCCCAGGACTTTTTTGAGTTTGTGCTACAGGATGCAAATTTCTGTTTGAAAAAGTTAGCTTTTGCTTTCCTAACTGCCTGTGTATATTGGTTCCTAACTTTCCTGAAAAGTTGCGTATCGCAGGGGATATTTGATGCTAATGCAGTACACCACAGGATGTTTTTGTGCTGGTCAAGGGAAAGGGGGGTACCTAGTCAGTTGTACAACTGAATGCCTTCAACTGCACCCAGGGAAACTGCCTTGTTCAGGGGCAGAACGACAGATTTTTACCTTGTCAGCTCGGGGATTCAAACTTGCAACCTTCCGGTTACAAGTCCAACATTCTAACCACTAGGCTACCTGCCTACATTTTTTTGCTCGCTGAAGTGTTTTAGGGAGCGTTTGACAGTGATGAGGGGTGGTTGTTTGACCGCAGACCCATTAAGGACGCAGGCAATGAGGCAGTGATCGCTGAGATCCTGGTTGAAGACAGCAGAGGTGTATTTGGAGGGCAGTTTGGTTAGGATGATATCTATGAGAGTGCCCGTGTTTATGGATTTGGGGTTGTACCTGGTAGGCTCATTGATACTTTGTGTGAGATTGAGGGCATCAAGCTTAGATTGTAGGATGGCCAGGGAGTTAAGCACCTAACAGCACGAGCTCTGAAGATAGATGGGGGGCAATCAATTCACATATGGTGTCCAGGGCACAGCTGGGGCAGAAGGTGGTCTATAGCAAGCGGCAACGGTGAGAGACTTGTTTCTGGAAAGGTGGATTTTTAAAAGTAGAAGCTCAAATTGTCTGGTGTCTTGTTAAGCTTTGGGTATTCAAATTCTGAACATGTTTTAGAATTGGTATACTGACCCAATGATGATTTGAATAAAGAGATGGTTTGGGAGGAGATAGCTTTGCATATGAGAAGCTTTGTTTATTCACTCTAGAGGCACTCTCAGCTGCTATTCGCTCTCAGCTGCCCTCAGCTCTATCAGTTTTCATTTGAACAAAATTACTTTTCATTCAATCATTTTCTCAATCATACCCAAATTTATATTTTCTCAGGCCTATTGTTACAGTTGTTAGTGACAGTTGCAAGTTGAGATGCATTATTGCAGGGGTACCAGTATTTTTACTGGTAACTTAGCTTAGTTACTGAACGAGTCATTTATGCATGTATAGACTGACTACCTCATTATCTTATGACTGTCTTTCTTGGGTCCCCTGAAATACTTTCCTTACTACAATGCATCATACAGGATATAAATATACAGAGTTTATGGTGTGAGGGACAAGAAGTAAATAGTGACTTCCAAAGCCTCTGTGTCCCTCTCTTCTACTCTCCTGTCTTTTTTACAGAGCTATATTTAAAGAGTGACTGTATCGTGTATTGCCTAAGTTCTCAGTGAGGCACAACAGTCACTGTGTATCCCCGGAGAGCACAATGCAAAGCTATTGCCAGAAGAGAGGGAGAGGAGACATTTCTGCAGGCTCAACCCCACAATACTTACACTCACAATCCTGCCAGTCTTTGTAGCTTTTCCGTCCCCCTACTCCATTGCTCCACCCCACCACCTCCACCCAGCTACCCCCTCTCTGCTTTTTCAGTGGGGGGTGCAGATGGTGTTGAGGAGAGGAGCAGTCAAAAGAGTGATTGGAGAGCGGCAGGATTTGGCAGGCAGACTGGTGGGAGGGTCCTTTTGTGATGCAATGTTGCATAAGTAATGCCAAAGGGGTTCTAAATTATCTGTTGCCATGGAGACCTTTGTGCCTAGCTGAACTCCTATTCTTTACTGCTTGGAGGCAGTCACTACTGGGCTTGCAGGTTTCTAATGACGGTTTTCAATAAGGACAGATGAACTTCTAGACATGTTGTGGATGGGGCAAAAAGTGGGATTTCTGTGCATTTGTCACTTTCTCTGAAGTATGGTCCATGTGAAGGTATGGCTTTGTTATCTTTCATTCTGATACTCTGTCAGTGGTAACAGGTGTTTTCTTGTTAAGCTACATTTGGAGGGAATATTGTGGGTCAGTGGTTTTGTTGTTTGCAACACTGATTGAATTCCGTCAGTTAGCTAGTTTGCTCCCGCATAAACTAAAACAAGCACTTCAACTTTGTTGGTCCTTTGTTCTTAGTTCTTCTATCCCAAAATACTGCATCTTCTCAGAACAAAGTTTATTATGTGCTGAAAAATATGAAATGTAGTTATTTATAAAGTTTTGCAGAATATGTATATTGGAAGATCTAGATAACTAAGACAGACAATATCAACAGTTTAAAGCTGCTTGCATGTACAAAGTTATGTAAATGCAACTATTATACTAAGAGAAGTACATTTGAATGCAAGTCTACTGACTCATGTACTGTGATAGTATACAAGTAGCTCAAAGTCTGTTTAATAACAGTTGTATATGGATCTTTCTTCATCGAGTTGAATGGGATATTTCTGTGGACCTCGATCGTCTGGGCTCTTGCCCAAAATAAAAGGTGATACATTTTGTAGCAGTCTTCAGTTTAACTGCTCCAGGGAGAGTGTTTGACCTTGTGGGCACTGGACTAATTTCAGCCTTGTCACAGAAAAAGTGGACAGTTTGTATTGACTGGAGTTGCCCGAGGCTCATTGCTCAGATGGGATATTCTCAGTAATTATTCTTAAGAGGTGCTTGGGGATTTCGTTCTCTTAGCCCAGGCATGTTTGTCACTTAATTTCATACAACGCGGTATATCTATTCTAACAGTTACTGATTTGGGGTATGGTTTGGCAAGTGTAGTTTCTTAATCATTAGCTTTTTACTTAAAATGTGCTTTACTTAATTAATCATTACTTAAAATGTGCATTACTAGGCATACTGTAGATTGAACTTTGGTGTAAACCTACCAATTGCATTAACACAAGCTAAAAGTATTCATTTCCAAATGTGAATGTATATGATTTAGTTTACATTTTTGGTAGCACTTTATAATAACCCCACATAACAAAGTATTTATAATGTATTAGTAAATATTTAATTCATCATTTATTAATCATTACTCCATTCATAAGATGTTTAATATAGGTCCTTATAAACTATTTACTAATAATTAGTTAAGTCTTTTTCCGTGGTCTTGTCTAAAGTGTGGAAATTTATACTTTATAAATACTTTATAAATGTCTTGTGACCAGTGTAATTGCTCACAAAAAGATGCCATTGGCAGACAATCCAGCAGTATTTAATGCTCCTTAAGGTCTCAAAATAGCCTAGAACATATCAATGTTAAAGAATAAGCACCAACGCATGATGTTAAAGGAAATACATTGAGTGTACAAAACATTAGGAACACCGTTGAGGCATGGACTCTACAAGGTGTCGGAATCGTTCCACAGGGATGCTGTCCCATGTTGACTCCAATGCTTCCTACAGTTGTGTCAAGTTGGCCGGATGTCCTTTGGGTGGTGGACCATTCTTGATACACACAGGAAACTGTTGAGCATGAAAAACCCAGCAGCATTGCAGATCTTGACACACTCAAACCGGTGCGCCTGGCACCTACTATCATATCCTGTTCAAAGGTACTTAAATATTTTGTCTTGCCCATTCACCCTCTGAATGGCACACATACACAATCCATGTCTTGAGGCTTAAAATGATTTTAGCTGTCTCCTCCCCTTCATCTACCCTGATTGAAGTGGATTTAACAGGTGACATCAATAAGGGATCATAGATTTCACCTGGATTATCAAGATGGCACCGGGTGGTCTGCCGTCTTATCGGGTTTTTAACCAACCATGCTATTTTGTTTGTTTTTTCGCGTTGTTCGTTTTGTACATAATTTTGCTGCTACCGTCTCTTATGACCGAAAAGAGCTTCTGGTCTTCAGAACTGGAATTACTCACCTCAAATTGGACGAGGAGTTCTTCTTTAATGAGTCGGACGCGAGGGATATACTATGGACACCCGACCAGGCCCAAATCCTTGTGATTCACTGGAAAAGGAAACGCAGGTTTCGCGGAAAGAGGATGCCTTGTGAGGATCAGGCGACGAGTGGCTAATCTGCCCTTTCCCATCATTCTGCTAGCTAACGTTCAATTGCTGGAAAATAAATGGGACGAACTGAAACCACGTATATCCTACCAACGGGACATTAAAAATTGTAATTTCACAGATTCGTGGCTGAAGGACGACATTAAGAACATACAGCTGGCGGGTTATACACTCTATCGGCAGGACAGAACAGCAGCCTCTGGTAAGACACGGGGTGGGGGCCTATGCATATTTGTAAACAATAGCTGGTGCACGATATCTAAGTTAGTCTCAGGGTTTTGCTCGCCTGAGGTAGAGTATCTCATGATAAGCTGTAGACAACACTATCTATCTAGAGAGTTTTCATCTGTATTTTTCGTAGCTGTCAACATACCACCACAGGCTGGCACTAAAACCGCACTGAATGAGCTGTATTCCGCCATAAGCAAACAGGAAAACGCTCATCCAGAGGCGGCGCCGGGGACTGTAATGCAGGGAAACTTAAATCAGTTTTGCCTAATTTCTATCAGCATGTTAAATGTGCAACTAGAGAGTTAACAATTATAGACCACCTTTACTCCACACACAGAGACGCGTACAAAGCTCTCCCCCGCCCTAAAATTTGGCAAATCTGACCATGACTCTATCCTCCTGATTCCTGCTTACAAGCAAACATTAAAGCAGGAAGCACCAGTGAATCTGTCTATAAAAAAGTGGTCAGATAAAGCAGATGCTAAGCTACAGGACTGTTTTGCTAGCACAGACTGGAATATGTTCCGTGTTTCTTCCGATGGCATTGAGGAGTACACCACATCAGTCACTGGCTTTATCAATAAGTGCATCGAGGACGTCGTCCCCACAGTGACTGTACCTACATACCCCAACCAGAAGCCATGGATTACAGGCAACATTTGCACTGGGCTAAAGGGTAGAGCTGACGCTTTCAAGGAGCAGGACTCTAAATAACTTCTATGCTCGCTTCAAGGCAAGTAACACTGAAACATGCATGAGACATCAGCTGTTCCGGACGACTGTGTGATCACGCTCTCCGCAGCATGATCAACAGGTCAACATTCACAAGGCTGCTTGGCCAGACGGATTACCAGGACGTGTACTCCGAGCATGCGCTGACCAACTGGCAAGTGTCTTCACTGACATTTTCAACCTCTCCCTGTCTGAGTCTGTAATACCAACATGTTTCAAGCAGACCACCGTAGTCCCTGTGCCCAAGAACACCAAGGTAACCTGCCTAAATGACTACCGACCCGTAGCACTCACATCTGTAGCCATGAAATGCTTTGAAAGGCTGGTCATGGCTCACATCAACATCATCATCCCACAAACCCACTCCAATTTTCATACCGCACCAACAGATCCACAGATGATGTAATCTCTATTGCACTCCACACTGCCCTTTCCCACCTGGACACATGGAACACCTATGTGAGAATGCTATTCATTGACTACAGCTCAGCGTTCAACACCATAGTGCCCTCAAAGGTCATCACTAAGCTAAAGACCCTGGGACTAAACACCTAAACACACAGGCGGTGTCAGAGAAAGGCCCTAAAAATTGTCAAAGACTCCAGCCACCCTAGTCATAGACTGTTTTCTATGCTACCGCACGGCAAGCAGTACCGGAGCGCCAAGTCTGGTCCAAGAGGCTTCTAAACAGCTTCTAGGGGGTGGCAGGTAGCCTAGTGGTTAGAGCGTTGGACTTGTAACCGGAGGGTTGCAAGTTTGAATCCCCGAGCTGACAAGGAAAAAAATCTGTCGTTCTGCCCCTGAACAAGGCAGTTAACCCACTGTTCCCCGGGCGCCGTGGATGTTGATTAAGGCAGCCCCCCGCACCTCTCTGATTCAGAGGGGTTGGGTTAAAATGCGGAAGACACATTTTGGTTGAAGGCATTTGGTTGTACAACTGACTAATAATGGTGACTTTGACTAGCCATAAGACTCCTGAACAGCCAATCAAATGGCTACCCAGACTATTTGCATTGCCCCCCCCCATGCTGCTGCTACTCTCTGTTATTATCTATGCATAGCTCCTTTAATAACTTTAATAATAACTACCTACATGTACATAATTACCTCAATTACCTCGACACCGGTGCCCCCCGCACATTGACATATTGACTCTGTACCGGTACCCCCTGTATATAGCCCCGTTATTGTTATTTACTGCTGCTCTTAAGCTATTTGTTTTTCTTATCTCTTACTTTTTTAGGGATTTTCTTAAAACTGTATTGTTGGTTAAGGGCTTGTAAGTAAGCATTTCCTGTTGTATTTGGCGCACGTGACAAATACAATTTTATTTTATTTTGATTCATCTAGTCAGTCTATGTCATGGAAATAGCAGGTGTTCCTAATGTTTTGTGCACTCATTGTATATCACATTTAAATTGTATTAACATTTTTCAGCCTTGTGTAAGCGGTGTGAAATGGCTATTTTGCTAGCTGGGTGCACGCTAACAGCGTTTCAATCGGTGACGTCACTCGCTCTGAGACCTTGAAGTAGTTGTTCCCCTTGCTCTGGCTTTTGTGGCGCGATGGGTAACGGTGCTTCGAGGGTGGCTGTTGTTGATGTGTGCAGAGGGTCCCTGGTTCGAGCCCAGGCAGGGGCGAGGAGAGGGACGGAAGCTATACTCTTGCAATTGCGTATAACCTTTATGTATAAATGTTTCCTGTGCTTCAGTTTTTTAATCACAGACTATTTTCACACACGGTTTGTTTGGCGGCACCTTTACTGCAATCCACACTTTGGTTTTTGTAGAAAAGTCACTGCCAAGAAACGCTTATGTTAGCATTTTCTGACATTTCTTTTTATTTTACTCAGCATAGGGAGTGTCTGAAGTTACACATCACACTATTACAACAGTGTGACTGACTGTTTTTGTCAATATATTTTCTTCCACATCCGTATTTTCTTAAACATCCTCTGTATTGTGTGCTTATTGTTTAACCATTGATATGTTATCGGCCATTTTGAGGCATCAGGTACTGCTGCAATGTCTACCAATGGCATGTCCATCTTTTTGTGAGAAATTACACTGGTCCCTCAAAACATTTATAAAGTATTTTGAAATTATTTATAGCCCACACTTTAGATGAGGCCAAGCAAAAAGACTTAACTAATGATTAATAAAGGGTTTTATGAATGATCTCATGAATCATTAGGAAATACTTTAAAAGTTGTTTATATAACTAGGTTACTAACATTTACAGATGTTGGAGTAATGATTAATAAATAATGAATAAACTATTTACTAAGCCATTATAAATGCTTTATTACGTGAAGATATTATAAAGTGCTACCTAAGTTTCAAAGTTTATTCGCCACGTGCACAGAATACAATAGGTGTAAAATTGTACAGTGAAATTCTTACCTTGAGAGTTCTTTCCAACAATTGTATTTTTATTTAACTAGGCAAGTCAGTTAAGAACAAATTCTTATTTTCAATGATGGCCTAGGAACAGTGGGTTAACTGCCTTGTTCAGGGGCAGAACAACTTTTTTACCTTGTCAGCTCTGGGATTCGATCTTGCAACCTTTCGGTTACTAGTCCAACGCTCTAACCACTAGGCTACAATCAGGTGATAATAATAATATAGATAATAATAGAAAATATAATAAAAAAGTACAATTAAAACCAACAAAATAACTAAGATGTGAGTTAGAAACATGAGAATTCAAGTATACAAAGGTTAGTGCCAGTACCTTATTCAATGTGCAGAGGTTGAGGTGGGTTTATACATACAAAGTGATTGGTAATAGGATATACATGTTAACAGGGCTTAAAAGTGACTGGTAGTAGGAATATATAAATATTTATGGTAATGTATTAATGGTAATGTACATGTAAACAGGAGTAATAGTGGCCAGTAGAGGATAAATAGATAAATACTAATGGTAATGGCAATCAATAATCATTGGACAACAGTTTAATGGAGTAATACATCTAGTCAATAATCAAATTAGCAGCAGTGTAGGTTGTGTCTGAGTGGGTAGAGACCTGTGGATGGACATAGAGTCAGTGTCAATAGTCTGTGGGAGAGGGAGAGCAGTAGTCATTAGCCATTTAACAGTCTTATTGCCAGGGGATAGAAGCTGTTTAGGAGTCTGTTTGTCTGAGCCTTGATGCACCGGTACCGCCTGCTGGACAGGAGCATGGAGAACAGTCCATGTATCAGGTGGCTGCAGTCTTTGGCAATTTTTCGGGCCTTTCTCAGACACCACCTGGCAATACAGATGTAGGATCTTAATTTGATAACTTTTTTTGTTGCTGAGAATTATCGTGCACAGCAGGAAAACGTTTGTGTATTTGGGTTTTAAAAAGGCTTCTAAAGTTTATCATTTTCACTTTGAAATGTCAGACTTGATTTGCCCTAACAAGAAATGTATTAACCCCTACAAAATGTCCATGAATTATAATCCAAATAATAATTCACATTTCCTGTTGCTCCAGGATAATTTTCCTGCTGCAGCAAACTGGCTCAAATTAAGATCCTACATCTGTACGTCCTGGATGGCTTGGAGCTCGCCCTCAGTGATGTGATGTGCCGTTGGCACCACCCTCTGTAGGGCCTTCCGGTCGCGGGTGGTGCGGTTGCCATACCAGACGGCGTAACAACCAGTCAGGATGCTCTCAATGGTGCAACTGTAAATGTTTCCCTCCCCGCTGTTTCCCGTAGTCTACAATCAGCTCCTTGGTCTTGCTGACGTTGTGGGAGAGGTTGTTGTCCTGGCACTACACTGCCAGTTCTTTGACCTCCTCCATACCACCATTGTGTTGTCAGCAAACTTGATGATGGAGTTGGAGTCGTGCATGGCCAGACAGGTAAACGGGGAGTACAGGAGGGGGCTAAACACACACCCCTGAGGGACCCCAGTGTTGAGGGTGAGCGTGGTTAGGCTACAATAATTGGGTGTTTTGAAACATTTGAATTGTCACAATCCTCATAAGAACAATTTGAGAAGGATTCATGAGTATAGTAAGCTAGATCCTTTGTGGCACAATATAGATAGGCTTACTGACAATAACTTTTTCATTTCTTTACAGGAGCTGCAATTTGAGCGACTGACTCGAGAACTGGAAGCTGAGCGGCAGATTGTCGCCACCCAACTGGAGCGATGCAAGCTAGGATCTGAGACAGGCAGCATGAGTAGCATCAGGTGTGTTCAGTAGAGTGGCACCACTTTCTTTCTTTCTGTCCTCTGTGATGCAAGCCCCCCCATCCTCTCCCCTACCTGTTTTCATCAGGTGTGTTCAGTGGAGTGGCTCTACCTCAAATAGGGGTGCTTATATTTGTCATGTTTCACATTCGTTTTTTGCATATCCCAACTTCCCCTGAGACACCCTCGGAGAATGGGGTCATGGCTAGGGATCAGCCATTATTGACGGCGACCTTGGAGCAATTAGGGTTCAGTGTCTTGCTCAAGGGCAAATGGACATATTTTTCACCTTGTCTGCTCGGCAATTCAAACTAGCAACCTTTTGGTTACTGGCCCAGCGCTCACACCTCAAGGCTACCTGCCGCTCCCAGACCCCCTACCTGTCTATTGCATTAGCTGTGCTCAGTTAGCTGAAAACTATTTTGTAGATTTTCCATCAGAGACAGACAGTACTTCGAACAATATGGAGGTCAGCATCAATGTTGCTGAAAACCTGGGTAGATATATGAAATTAACAGCCAGGTTTTGTGTTTTTTATTTTTAATCTTTATATTTCCGGATATCTGACATTTTATTAGATATAAGGCGTAGACATCCTCCAGATACCCATGTCCTTAATTTCATATATGGAGCTAGGATACTCTCCGTAATGGAACAGTTTCTATGTCCAATCCGGACCTCAGAAATCTCCCTGCTATCTACCGTATGAGTCCAGGGAGATATTGGGGTTGAGATCTCCTCAAGACACGCACCTGATGCGCGGATGCGCGTGCACCCGCTTACATACTTGTTGAATATTTTAACTCCGGAAAGGGTATGTGTCAACATGCCTTTATAATTAGGCATAAACGAATCCACATGCTTTCAGAAATGTATCATATCGGCAGTCATTACCTGAGCATTTATGGATAATTTTTAAAATTTTGTTTATTAACCATTTCAGTAGATATCCATCCTTATATGATATTTAATATTCATCCTCATATGTCTGATAAAAAATGGGCTATATCCGACTCACATCAATGTCCAGTGCTCAAATTATTTGACCTGTTCAGGTGCCGAAAATCATTGTGCTTCTTGTGATGATGGCATATCAGAGCATTTGTACCATATTCAGTAGTAGGCTACAAGGCACGGAAAGGCAAACATCTTCATATTTAATCCAAAGTACATGCTATTTCTGTTTAAAAATACAGCATAGCAAATCCAGAGCTCCAATCACTACACGTTTCCTGTAAAGATGCAAACATAGATCAATCTTTGCTAAAAATGTATTTTGTTTATTTAACAGAAAATAAAAGTTGCACACCCTCAGTACCCCTGCCTGCCCTGTGTGTTGTGGATGATGGATGCGATGGTTGCAGATTGGGTTGTCAGTGGTGCCGGCTGCGATCCTTTGCAGTCCAGACCCAACATGGTGGAAGTGTTGGTCTGTGATCCACTCCAAACTGTCAATGCATAAATCATTAATCAAAATTGTGTCAATATTGCAATAAAATATTGTAATTTCACATAACCATACAACAAGGTAGCAACTCTACCTGCTTCATTCATGATGAGAAAACTAGCAAACTGGAACAAGCTAGTTAGCTAAGTTAGTTAGCTAGCTATCATATATTAATCAGTAATACAATAAGCCTAAACATTTTTAAAAGTTTAGCTAGTGTCTGAAAGAATTGTATGGATTTAATATTTGTCAAATTATTGAGCATGTCCTCAAAGCTAAAATAACCATCAGAAATTGTCCTTATTTAGCATATCAAAAGCATATCAAGATCCTGATATGGACCTCAGTCAAGATCATATGCATTGTATGTGCTGAGAAAATATACTATGTAGGCCTACTGTCAGTATTTGTCATCAAACAGAGAAAATAAGATGTTCACATAGGCCTATCTCAGGATATCTAATGAGTCAATATCTGGCCATACCATGTATGATATACTAAGGGAATCCCAAAATTATTTGTGCATGAAAGAAAAAATGGATTTCATATTTTGTCAAATTATTGAGCGTGTGCTGAAAACTCAGCAATGCATCAGAAATTGTCCTTTTTTTCAGTATATCAAAAAGCATATTAAGATCCGGATATGGACCTCAGCCAAGAGAAGCCTATCTGGAATCAATAAAGCTTAATATCTTGAATGTGTTGAAAAAACACAGATATGCGATGTATACAGTTAGTATTTGTCAACATGATAAGAGAAAATATGATGTCACATATCTCAGGATATTGAATGAATCCATATACGGCCATAGGAAATGTCCATGTGTGATATTCAAGGTAATCCCAATATCATATATGGATTCAGAATTTGTCAGTATATGGTGCAAATCCACAAACCTCAAAATATGCATTGGAAATGGTCTGTATTCTCTAGAATATAAAAAATGTGTAATGTAAAGATATCGCCTAATATGGGCCCCTTTTCGCAAAATCTCTCATTCTGATTTCCAATTAACCAATCTTAGGCACTAAATCAGGTGTTAAACTAATTTTGACCCTCGTCTTCAACGAGGTCTGGAGGGCCTCACTGAAAATTGGTTGTATTTCCTCGCAGTCCTAATTTTCAAAAAATAGTCTTCTATCCATCGTTTTTTTTAATTTTTGATGCTCCCTTACTGCCTAGCTTTCTTTTCTGTGACTATAAGTGAGCTGGACACAGTCAAGAAACTGTATGAATGTAGGTCCATTATCATTTCCACACCGTTTTGATTAGGTTTTAGTTATTTTTTATTAAATTTGTTGTTTTCCCCACCAAAATCCCTGACTGTCTAGCTTTCATTTTAGTGATTATTAGCGAGTTGGACAGAGTCAAGAAACTGTCTCTCCGTAGAATCCTTTTTATTAGAATCAGCAGTGGAAAATGTTGCGTGGGATTTATGAAAGTCTGTCTAATCAGAGAACCATATGTTACTTCATCAGTTAACTCAAACCAAGAGGGTCAGACACCTGCAGATCCAAAGAAACTCAAAAGTCTCTAATCCACAGTATTATTACACCAGCCTGCTTGCTGTTGCTGGGTCTGAAGACTTGTGAGTGCGATTCACAGGCCTCACATCATTGTTAGTTGACTAACTGGGTTGAGTAAGGCATGTCTATGACATATTCTGTCAAGACATGACAATAAGGCACCCCAAAGCATCTAAACTTGTGGTTAGTGTCCATTTAGCTTGAGTGTTCTAATAAAATGTTGGTGAGCTTGACTGAACTGAGGAGCCAGTGTGTTTGTCTTTGTTTGAGTGTGATGCGGTGGGCCTATTTCCCATGGCACTTCATCCAGACACTTTTATCACTTTTATCACAGTTTTCCACCTGCAGCCAATCCATTAGGCAAGCTCGTACCCACAGTTAACTCTTATTCAAGACTTCCAAAAACAGATTCCGTCTCCCCTCATTTCCCATTCAGAAATTGATTACAGTTGACTGAAATATTACTGTTGATTTGACTGACCATTAAAAACATTCCCCCTTACATCATGACAGCTCATCTCCTCTCAGACTGTGTATATCATTAAGATGGGTTGTTCCCAAGTTTTTCAAATGAATAGTTTGGAGGGCAGACTGATTTACCTGTCAGAAAGGTTTGATGCAACAAAAAAAAGCGGATGCAAATTGATTTTCTTGCTGAATCAGTGTTGTATGAAGCTTGAATGACATTCCCTGCTCCTCCTCCACTGAACCTGAGCGTTGTTTCCCTGAGGTAACTGAAGGTCACAAAGAAGGTCAGGGTGGGGTCAGTAATGGAGGAGCTGTTCTCTCCTCTGACAGACAGGAGATCAGATCCCACTTATCCCTCTGATCATTTATTCATGGAAGACCACACCAGCCAGGCCTATGGGTTAGCAAATAGAGAATCCAATAATGGATTCTACTTGTCAATATCTGTGTGTCTATGTTTTACGTGACCTGAGGTGGTGTCTGTGAGCTGCCAATCAAGTATATGATCTGATTAAATATTTTATGACTGGTTTCTTATTCAACATTTATGAATCAGACTTTCAGTATGCATCTGTGTTTTACTGTGATTGAAATAATCAAAATCCCAGAGGAAATGTGTCATAGAACCTGAAAGCACAGTGAAAAACAATTGCCTGGGGTCACCATCACCATCTTCTTTATGCTTATTGCACTCTACACACTGCTATATTTAATCATGTGTCCTAAATATTTCACATCACATCCACTTCAATTAATAAAATAGACAATTGCAGCTCTGACATTCCATCACACACACCTCTTTTCCCCCCATATTTGCCTAGGCACAAATTATGGAAAGACCGTGTCCTGGGGCCAAGTCTGGTCTAGTTCATTGCCGTGGCTATGTTTGTCCTGTATCTTCAGGAATTCAGGTGGACAGCATTGTGCTAAACTGAGAGCCCTTGCTCATAGGACTGCAGCCTGCTTATCTAATAGTCAAACAGGGGCTCCTGTAGGCAGAGCCCAGGTGTCTCCCCCAAACAGATGCTGCTTGTGGTAAGGTGGTGGTTCTTTGCTCTGTTCAGGCTGGAGCGAGCCACTTCCCAGGGCGTGGGTTTGTCTGCCTCCTAAATGCTGTCTGTCGGGCACAGCGAGGCCGTATTAAGCAAAAGCTGTCAGAGCGTTTGCCTGCCAGCTTAGTCTCTCCTAGCCTGTGGCTTTAGCACATTCTACAGTATGAAATGCACTGGTCTACATCCCAAATGGCACCATATTCACTTTATAGTGCACTACTTTTTACCAGAGCCCTATGGGCCCTTGTTAAAAGTAGTACACTATATAGGAAATAGGCTTTAATTTAGGATGCATCCTGAGAGGGAGAGACATTATGGTGTGTGTGTGGTATTGGGCTCTTTGTTGCTTTCAATGTCATCATGTTGGAATTTTGACAACTGACACGGTTTGATATGGAAATGTGGAAAACTGGGACTGGGATCATGAAATGCATGTTTAACAACAGTTTCAGAATCATCATAACAGCAGGAAAATAGTATTGCAATTGCCACAATAGATCTTTTTTGTTCTGCATCAGACTGCAGATTGATCATGCACTTATAGTGTATTGAAAATCCTGAATTACTTATTGGGCTGTTGTCTTACATTTAAATAAAAAAATATATAAGGACATTTGCGTCATATGAAATTCTAGTATAAGTCTTCTAAATGCCATGCTCAAAATATACTGGCAACTTTATGCTCTGATGAAACATTGCTGGATTTTATTAAAGGGCACCCAACGGCAATGGCTTTGAATCGTGAATACAGTTCAGGTGAATGGACTGGACTGCATTATATTTTCATCCAAACATAAAACAAAGTTGACTTCACATGACATCAAAGGACTGTACTGTATCAAGGATCACACTGTGATCAATTTCAGTTCAAATTTCCACATGACGCTATAAGGGAATGGTCTCGATAATGGATGCTACTCCCCCCAGTCTCTCTTTTTTTCTCTCTTTATCCATTGACTCTGTTTATTCTCCTAACAAAGCCATCACCTGTATTCTAAATGACAACATCTGGTACGATCCATAAGGTCTTCCTTATTGATCTAAACAAGTGGCAAGGTTAAAGACTTCTTGCAGTTGAAGGCAATGGAATGAATGCCTGGAGTAATAAGCCTTTTAAACCCCCCCACACCCCCACCCTTCCATCCCCCGTCTGCTGTCTACCCTGGAGTGCCCCAGACAGACCCTGTCTGATTGTAAAGGGTATTAGGCTTATTAAGGCTGTCTGGGCGACTGAATGACTCATACTAACTGCCTTCCCAGTACAGTAGGGAAAGACAGAGCGTATTGATTCGCCTGCCAATCCGTCATGCCAAAGCAGTGATGAAAGCTTCCAAGCTACCCCCAGTCTGACTGACTGGCTGATGGTCAAGGCTTCCGCTGAATGACTCCCGGCTTAACTCTGTAGACTAGCCTTGTTGACAGAAATACTCTAGATCCAGCATCCAGGACGACATTAGACTTACTGTAACCCTGAGACTAGAACAGTCAGGCTAGCTGGATCTGGCAAACACAATACAGAAACAGAGGAAGTTGGGTTTGGTTGGATTAGAGAATAAAAAGAGAAGAGACAAATGGTTTATTGTATCTCTATGAATCCAGAATAACCCACTCAGTTGCTGCTCTGCTCTTCCCTCCAACATGTAATGCATCATCACCATGGCTCCATGCCACAGATGCTATAAAATGCAAGCAGACATGGTGCTGTTGTGGAATCCCACAGCTTTAGAGCTTGCAAGAAAGGCATTTCGGTTAAGGTTTCAACTTAAAATTTCAAACATAGCAGACATATCTAAATCAGTTGGTCGAGACACTACCATCTTGGATCTGATTCTCTCACTGAGCCATCCTAAATATATCCCTGGATGTCTGCCACTTAATAATACAGGTTGGCCGTTGCTCATCACTACTGATAACGAATATGTCCTAGATCTCTTAATGGAGCAAAGAGTTCTGGCCCAAAACCATCTGACAGCTTAGCCTCCTTCCATGTGTCTGCCAGGGCCAGCTAGAGAGACTTTCCCTCTCTGCCAGGGTACCAGGGGTCTGTCTGTCACACCAGACCCAGCCAAGTGGAGGGGTTGTGGCTCAGTAGGATGCGATTCTCATGGTGAAAACTAACATGGGTCTTCTCTTCTGATTCAGGCTCAGGTCTTCTTGGACCATTATCAACAAAGAAGGCCCAATTTGGCAGGATATGAATTCAATTTCCCCAATTTAAAGGTTCACAGGAGACAATTTGGTCGGACCTTCTACCGTTCGTCATACATGGCCTCTAATCATCGACTTCCTCTTCAATGAGAGTTCTAAATGGCTGTGCCTGGAGTATGTGACATAGACACGCAGGCCAAGTCATCAGGTCTCAAAACTAATTGGCCAGGGGGACCTGGGCACGCTGACAGTTAGGTGTCTTCAGTGCTAACATTAGGATAATAGAAACCCTTTCAACCTGACAGTGAATCAAACAGCAGGAACACCGACAGCTCCCTAACAAAGGAAAATGTGATTTACTGAATCTAATGAGGGGAGACCAATAGCTGAAATCCAATTTCAGTGAAAGTGTAGAAGAAACTTCCAACCAAGGTAGGCTTAGGTTTCCCACACCATTATGCTGTATCCTATTCCAATGAATCATAATGCCTAAGTCAGACCATGTGTGTTTCTGAGACATGAGCGAGGCTACTGTAGCATCTAGGATATTACCATCAACATGAACATTATCCAAAGCCTGGCCTATGAGCTTCATAGAACCTATTATTGCTAATATCCAAAGCCTGTGTGACATGAAGTTTTGTTAGTTTTGGCTGTTGAAATACAGGATTGAGCACCTAATCAGAGATCTCATATTGCACCATAGTGCACTACATAGGGAATAGGGTGCTATTTGTGTTTTATTTGTGCAGTTAACAAATAATTAAGAGTCATTAGGCGATCCAGGGATGTGCCTGGCTACTTTCTCCCCTCCCTCACAGGAGCTGCCTGGCAAACCTTCACCGTAATGAAGCTTCCCTCTCCCTTGACTCAGCAGATTTCCCCACTACAGTTGATCTGTTTCTCCTGGGATTTAAATTAGGGAGAATTCATTTCCATCAGGGCTATTTACCTCTTCTCACAGTCACAGACCAAACTTCTCACTCGTGTTTTTCCACCTATTATTTCATTGCGCTAATGCACACTAGGGATACAGACGCCATTGTTCCCAGTCCTGATACGAGGGCACAATGGGAGGTATGATGAGCATGATCTCTCGCTCGCCCACTCCTGTAATGGATGCTGGGGGTGTCTCAGTTCTTTTAGCGGATGAGTGCCTTTGGGATGTACTCATTTGTTCCGTCTCATGACATGGAATCCCTCTCACATCATGACACTGACCCCACCAGTGCAGTGCAGCACCCATTGAGTGGATGTTACTCTGAGTGGGGGGAACTAAGTGAATAGGTAAAACCATACCCCTCTCTCAAGCATCTTAACAATCCTCTCAAGGGTGGCAACATGCTCTCTGATCAAATGAGAGGGGCAACCACACCTGCAAAAATAGATTTCCTAACAATTTAGTTCAACACAATATTATGTGTTTAGCTACTCTGCTATTTCTATCTAATCACATAATGTTGAACTCTATGCCCACTGCCACCATTAGATGCTACTAGGTGAAAGTAGTCCCCCTCTCTATCCCCCATTCTATCCTATAAAAAGGTAGGCTATATGAGAAGTGCTATACTTTTTTATAGGATAGAGTGGGGGACTACTTTGTACTACATTTGTCCACTCTCCAGTCAGCGAGTAACTAGCTACTCCATATTTATAGGATATATAGTGTGGGACTAGTTTGCACTAGATTTGACATCTCCACTCTCCAGTCAGTGTGTAGCTCCACTACTCCAAATTGGCGCGTCCCTCTCTCTCTCTGTCCTCTGTGTGGGCCTGCCACTGTGACCCCCAGCAGTGTGTGGCCCTACTCTCCTCTGCTCTCCTCTGCTCTTTCCTTTCACATTCATCTGTAGAGAACAATGGGTGTCTCCCTGCCTCTGTTATACACTGTCACGGCCTCACACATCATGGGGGCAGTGGCTGGGAAGTGGAATACTACTCTTCCTCACTGCTCCAGCACAGTATCCATTTTATGAATGTTTGATCAAGATCTGCCTTGAAGGAGTGTGAGTTGCGGTGTCCAAATGCCAGACGCGACACAAGGCACATTGCAATAGTGATGCTCTCATCTGTACTGTATTTGCACAGAAAAAATAGGAAAGCTTCTGATGAGCCCTCGTGCCATGAACAATGTGCATGTAGAGTACCAGTCAAAAGTTGGGACAGACCTACTCATTCAAGGTTTTATTTTTTATTTGTACTATTTTCTACGTTGTATAATAATAGTGAATACATTAATACTATGAAATAACACATATGTAGTAACCATTTCTTTTTTACTATTTTTTTTAAACAAATTTAGATTTTAGATTCTTCAAAGTAGCCACCTTTTGCCTTGATGACAGCTTTGCACACTCTTGGCATTCTCTAAACCAGCTTCATGAGGTAGTCACCTGGAATGCATTTCAATTAACAGGTGTGCCTTGTTAAAAGTTCATTTGTGGAATGTATTTCCTTCTTATTAATGCATTTGAGACAATCAGTTGTGTTGTGACAAGGTAGGGGTGGTATACAGAATATACCCCTCTTTGGTAAAAGACCAAGTTCATATTATGGAAAGCACAGCTCAAAAAGGAAAAAAGAAACGACAGTCCATCATTACTTTAAGACGTGAAGGTCAGTCAATCCGGAAACTTTCAAGAACTTTGAACGTTTCTTCAAGTACAGTCGCAAAAACAATCAACCGCTATGATGAAACTGGCTCTCATGTAGACCGCCACTGGAAAGGAAGACCCAGAGTTACTTCTGCTGCAGAGGATAAGTTCACTAGAGTTACCAGCCTCAGAAATTGCAGCCCAAATAAATGCTTCACAGAGTTCAAATAACAGACACATCTCAACATCAACTGTTCAGAAGAGACTGTGTGAATCAGGCCTTCATGGTCGAATTGCTGCAAAGAAAGGACTACTAAAGGACACCAATAATAAAAAGAGACTTCCTTTGGCCAAGAAACATGAGCAATGGACATTAGACTGGTGGAAAAATGTCCTTTGGTCTGATGAGTCCAAATCTGCGATTTTTGGTTCCAACTGCCGTGTCTTTGTGAGACGCAGAGTAGGTGAACGGATTATCTCCGCATGTGTGGTTCCCACCGTGAAGCATGGAGGAGATGTGGGGGTGCTTTGCTGGTGACACTGTTGGGGATTTATTTAGAAATCAAGGCACACTTAACCAGCATGGCTACCACAGCAATCTGCAGCAATACACCATCTCATCTGGTTTCCGCTTAGTGGGACTATCATTTGTTTTTCAACAGGACAATGGCCCAACACACCTCCAGGCTGTGTAAGGGCTATTTTACCAAGAAGGAGATTGATGGAACGCTACATCAGATGATCTGGCCTCCACAATCACCCAACCTCAACCCAATTGAGGTGGTTTGGGATGGGTTGGACCTCAAGTGCTCGGCATATGTGGGAACTCCTTCAAGACAGTTGTAAAAGCATTCCAGGTGAAGCTGGTTGAGAGAATGCCAAGAGTGTGCAAAGTTGTCATCAAGGCAAAGGGTGACTACTGAAGAATCTAAAATATTAATTAACACTTGTTTGGTTACTACATGATTCCATATGTGTTATTTCATAGTCTTGATGTCTTCACTATTATTCTACAATGTAGAAAATAGTAAAATTAAAGAAATACCCTTGAATGAGTAGGTGTGCACAAACTTTTGAATGGTACTGTATGTAAATTGAAAAGTATTTAGTCTGTAATGTCTTATTTGTTATGTACCGGATCCCAGTAAGACCAGCAGTCGCCATTGACGTTGGCTAATGGTGATCCTAATAAATCAAATCAAATGCGATGCTTTCCCCCACATACATGTTGTGGGAGAGAGGGTTTGTACTGTGCACATGCATCTCTATGAAATGTAATTCAGTCTTACTGCGCTGCACTGTATATTCAGTGAGGGGGAGGGAGTCCTGTGAGGGAGTCCTTGGTAGAGCATGGCGCTTACCAATACAGTGTTGTGGGTTCGATTCCCACGGGGGACTAGTAGGAAAAAAGTCTGAAAATATATATATTTTTTAATTAACCAGGAAAAGCCCATTGAGACCCAGCCTGCGGTTCAAACTCATAAAAGACACACCCTCGTCCACCTACCCTCGCCTTATGCCTTTGGGGGAATCCCTGTCACCATCTTGGAAGGCGGTCCAAATGATTAGCCAAGCAAGGGAAGTTTGCAACGTAAGCCCCTCAGCCCTCGTTTTTAGTCGAGTTTGCGAGTGTACAGTTATGTTCACTTTGGGGCCTGAAACTCCACATAATTCAATTCGGGACGATTGTACTTCCGCTAAGAAAAGTCAGCCAAAAATTAAAACCTCAACATCAATATGGAGTCAACATACAAGTGTAAGTAAAAATGAATGTAAATAAGAAATTGTGCTACTAATGTACATAACGGTACAAACACGTCTCGTAAAAGTAATGATGTTTTGTTTGGTTAGCTATTGTAAATTGTAGAAATAAAACATTTTCCTTCTTCAGAATATCCAGCTAGGCAGGCTAACGTTATTTAGCTAATACATTTTCTAGCTATCATAGAGTAGGGGTATATTAATAATTATATATTTAATGTAAGTAGACATGCAATCATAATTGACTGTAGCGCATATAAAGCATCCACAAGCTACCGGTGGCTGAAAAACAATCAAAGCTGGATGAAAGAGTGACGATTTTCCGGGCAAGGGCGGGCCATTTAAAAATCATTCCTTCTAACCTCGCCCCTTGCCCTGCAAGTGTATTCTCGTCAGACGTCATGATAGGTCATCAGAAGTGTCCACTTAATTTGAGGGCTGAGGGGATAAGGTGTCTTTTAAGTGTTTTGACTGCAGCCCCAGTCTCGTTTTCAAGGGAGACCTGGCCAAGAAGGCAGCAACAATCAATGCATTACAGAATTAAAACATTCAACAACATGATCCAGCCTAAAAAAAAGCATTTACAATCCTCTGTAACAGTCTCCCAACAAAATGTTTTATTCATTCAGTGGCGCTAACATATCTAGGTGAAGCATGGATTGTAGACTATTCCATGCCTCTGGTGCACAAGATGAGAAGGCAGTCTTGCCTCATACTGTAAATGTCCTGGAGTCTTTATTCTTTAAGTAGCAACCATCTAGCAGACTGGGTATGGTAACTGCTGGTGGTGAAGGAGACCAGACTACAGAGGTAAAGAGGGAGTTTACCCAAAAGGGCTTTGTAGATGAACACATACAAATGTAGCTTTCTGAAATCTTCCTCACAAGATTATCCATATGAACTTTAAAGGACAACTTGTCATCCAACCATATACCTAGGTATTTGTAGGATGACACTTTTATCAATGGATAAGCCACCAGATGTGACAATGCTAACCTTCTCTGTCTGAGTGTGAGCTCTGGTAAAGGTCATACATTTAGTTTTTTGTACATTCAAGACCAGTTTCAGACCTTAAAGGGATGCGTGCAGTGACTAAAAAGCAGTCTGTAGCTCTTCAACAGCCTGAACCAGAGAAGGAGCACATTAATATGACTGTATCATCTGCGTATACAGTTGAAGATGGAAGTTTACATACACCTTAGCCAAATACATTTAAACTCAGTTTTTCACAATTCCTGACATTTAATCCAAATAAGAATGCCCTGTCTTAGATCAGTTAGGATCACCACTTCATTTTAAGAATGTGAAATGTCAGAATAACAGTAGAGAGAATTATTTCTTTCAGCTTTTATTTCTTTCATCACATTCCCAGTGGGTCAGAAGTTTACATACACTCAATTAGTATTTGGTAGCATTGCCTTTAAATTGTTTAACTTGGGTCAAACGTTTCGGGTAGCCTTCCACAAGCTTCCACAATAAGTTGGGTGAATTTTGGTCCATTCCTCCTGACAGAGCTGGTGTATCTGAATCAGGTTTGTAGGCCTCCTTGCTCGCACACGCTTTTTCAGTTCTGCCCATTCTGGGATTGAGGTCAGGGCTTTGTGATGGCCACTCCAATACCTTGACTTTGTTGTCCTTAAGCCATTTTGCCAAAAATTTGGAAGTACGCTTGGGGTCATTGTCGATTTGGAAGACCCATTTGCGACCAAGCTTTAACTTCCTGACTGATGTCTTGAGATGTTGCATCAATATATCAAAATAATTTTCCTCCCACATGATGCCATCTATATTGTGAAGTGCACCAGTCCCTCCTGCAGCAAAGCACCCCCACAACATGATGCTGCCACCCCCCGTGCTTCACGGTTCGGATGGTGTTCTTCGGCTGCCCCCTTTTTCCTCCAAACATAACGATGGTCATTATGGCCAAACAGTTCTATTTTTGTTTCATCAGACCAGAGGACATTTCTCCAAAAAGTACAATCTTTGTCCGAATGTGCAGTTGCAAACCGTAGTCTGGCTTTTTTATGGTGGTTTTGGAGTAGTGGCTTCTTCCTTGCTGAGCGGCCTTTCAGGTTATGTCGATATAGGACTTGTTTTACTGTGGATATAGATACTTTTGTACCTGTTTCCTCCAGCATCTTCACAAGGTTCTTTGCTGTTGTTCTGGGATTGATTTGCACTTTTTGCACCAAAGTACGTTCATCTCTAGGAGACAGAACACGTCTCCTTCCTGAGCAGTATGACGGCTGCGTGGTCCCATGGTGTTTATACTTGCGTGCTATTGTTTGTACAGATGAACGTGGTGCCTTCAGGTGTTTGGAAATTGCTCCCAAGGATGAACCAGACCTGTGGAGGTCTACAATTTTTTTTCCTGAGGTCTTGGCTGATTTCTTTTGATTTTCCCATGATGTCAAGCAAAGAGGCACTGAGTTTGCAGGTAGGCCTTGAAATACATCCACAGATACACCTCCAATTGACTCAAATGATGTCAATTAGCCTATTAGAAGCTGGAATTGTGATACAGTGAATTATAAGTGAAATGCACAAAATGTGTCATGCACAAAATAGATGTCCTAACCGACTTGCCAAAACTACTATTTGTGGAGTGGTTGAAAAACGAGTTTTAATGACTCCAACCTAAGTGTATGCAAACTTCCGACTTCAACTGTAGATGTAACTTTGCTGGTTGCATCCCATTTCCCAAATCATTAATAAAAATGTATGAAGAAAAAAATTATTTGAACCCTGGGTCACACCTCTATTCATCTCAAGAAAGCTAGACTTGTGATTGCCAGCATATACACATTGTGTTCTGTCAGAATGATAGTTACTAAACCAATTTCCTGACCCTTCACTGAGACCAATGTTACTGAGTCTAGCTAGCAACAATTCATGCTTGTTTTTTTATCAAGTGCATTTATGATGTCATTTGCCACTGCCATAGCTGCAGTTGTGGTGCTGTGCCCCAATCTAAAGCCAGACTAAACCCCGCTTAGTTATGTTATTTTCATTTAAGACGTTCTTTAACTGTGAGTTCACTAGGGATTAATAGACTTTGGCCAGGATAGGGAGTTTGGAGATAGGACAATAGTTATTAGAATCTGAGGGATCTCCACCCTTTAGCAGTGGGAGGACATAAGCTGATTTCCAAATGCTGGGTATGGAATTGGTTAAGAGACTCAAGTTCAGTAATAATACCAGCTGCTATCTTTAAGAGGTAGGGATCCAGGTTGTTTGGACCTGCAGACTTTTTAGTGTCTGTTGCCTTTAGTGCTTTATAGACCTCAGCATAAGTAACAGGCTCAAAGTTAAAATAGTTCACGAGGGCCTATGTCATGGTTTACTGTAACAGAACTTACATTAGAGGCCTGGGCCCCACCATTATCAACAACTATACCAGCAGATATGAAGTGCTTGCTAAAAACCCCTACAATATCAGCTTAATCCTTCACTTCATTAGAATCCATCATTAAATGGTCAGGAAGGCCAGAGGATACATTAGAACCTGATACTGATTTGATTAGCTTCCAGAACTTGGTAGAGTTGTTTAGGTTCTCTGTGACTGCATTTAGACAGAAATCTGATTTGGACTTCCTGATCAATCCTGTACATGTGTTTTAGTGCTCTGATTGAGGCCCTCTTTCTTTCTTTTTCTTATTTTTTTCACCCCGTTTTCTCCACAATTTCGTGGTATCCAATTGGTAGTTACAGTCTTGTCTCATCGCTGCAACTCCAGTACGGACTCAGGAGAGGTCGAGAGCAAAGCGTCCTCCAAAACACAACCAGTGTTTCCTGACACAATGCCCACTTAAAACAGAAGCCTGCCGCACCAATGTGTCGGAGGAAACACTGTACACCTGGCGTCCGTGTCAGCGTGCACTTTGCCCGGCCAGCCACAGGAGTCGCTAGTGCGTGATGGGACAAGGACATGCTGGCCGCCTAAACCCTCCCCTAACCAGGACGACGCTAGGCCAATTTGATCAAACCCGGATCTGTAGTGATGCCTCTAGCACTGTGATGCAGTGCCTTACACCCTTGCGCCACTTGCGAGTCCCAATTTTTGTATTTCTAGCACAAGCAATTGCACAGTGATCACTGACATCATTACAGAATATCCCAGTCGATGTGTTTTTGTGAGGGGTATTTGTTAGAAGAATGTCCAATAGCGCTGATTTGTTAGGTGCTCTGGGATTCGGTCTTGTAGGCACATTAATTAATTTGCCCGAGATTCAGAGAGTAAAACAGTTCTTTAAAAGAGTCCGATACAGAGTAATTTAGCTCATGGAGGAAATCAGAAAGAGAGTTAATTGCATCTCCCGAAGCTGCGGGCAGTCTGTAGCAGCCGACTACAGTGATGTGGGAGTTCTTGTACAGTGCATTCAGAAAGTATTCACATTTTGTTACATTACAACTTATTTTAAAATTGATTAAATAAATGTTTTTCCTCATCAATCTACACACAATACCCCATAATGACAAAACAAAAACAGGTTTTAGACATTTTTGCGAATTTATATTAAAAAGTATTCAGACCCTTTGATATGAGATTCGAAATTGAGCTCCGGTGTATCCTGTTTCCATTGATCATTCTTGAGATGTTTCTACAACTTGATTGGAGTCCACCCGTGGTAAATTCAATTGATTGAGCATGATTTGGAAAGGCACACACCTGTCTATATAAGGTCCCACAGTTGACCAAAAACCAAACAATGAGGTTGAAGAAATTGTCCGTAGAGATCCGAGACAGGATTGTGTCTGGGGAAAGGTACCAAAACATTTCTGCAGTATTGAAGGTCCCCAAGAACACAGTGGCCTCCATCATTCTTAAATGGAAAAAGTTTGGTACCACCAAGACTCTTCCTAGAGCTGGCCGCCCAGCCAAACTGAGCAATCCGGGGAGAAGGGCCTTGGTCAGGGAGGTGACCAAGAACCTGATGGTCACTCTGACAGAGCTCCAGAGTTCCTCTGTGGAGATGAGAGAACCTTCGAGAAGGACAACCATCTCTTCAGCACTCCACCAATCAGGCATTTATGGTAGAGTGACCAGATGGATGCCACTCCTCAGTAAAAGGCACAAGACAGCCCGCTTGGAGTTTGCCAAAAGGCCCCTAAAGGACTCTCAGACCATGATAAACAAGATTCTCTGGTCTGATAAAACCAAGATTGAACTCTTTGGCCTGAATGCCAAGCGTCACATCTGGAGGAAACCTGGCGCCATCCATATGGTGAAGCATGGTGGTGGCAGCATCATGCTGTGGGGGTGTTTTTTAGCGGCCGGGACTGGGAGATCCAGGGAAAGATGAACGGAGCAAAGTACAGACAGATCCTTGATGAAAACCTGCTCCAGAGCTATCAGAACCTCAGACTGAGGCAAAGGTTCACCTTACAACAGGGGAACAACCCTAAGCACACAGCCAAGACAACGCAGGAGTGGCTTCGGGACAAGTCTTTGAATGTCCTTGAGTGGCCCTGCCAGAGCCTGTACTTGAACACGATCGAATATCTCTGGAGAGACCTGAAAATAGCTGTGCACTCCCCATCCAAGCTGAGAGACCTTAAGAGGATCTGCAGAGAAGAATGTGAGAAACTCCCCAAATACAGGTATGCCAAGTTTGTAGTGTTATACCCAAGAAGACCCGAGGCTGTAATCGCTGCCAAAGGTGCTTCAACAAAGTACTGAGTAAAGGGTCTGAATAATTATGTAAATGTAATATTTCAGTTTTTCCCCAAAACCTTTTTTGCTTTGTCATTATGGGGTATTGTGTGTAGATTGATGAGGGGAACAAATTATTTAATCAATTTTAGAATAAGGCTGTAATGTAACAAAATGTGAAAAAAGTCAAGGGGTCGGAATACTTTCTGAATGCACTGTATACGTTCACTTTAACCGCAAGCAATTCAAAATGTTTGGCTTTGGTAACCGAGAGAATTTCAGAGGTGTTAAACTTGGATTTCACATAAATTGCAACCCCTTCTCCTTTACTCATCCGATCCGTTCTTAAACCGTGTACCTATCAATAGAAGTCTAGTTATTTGACACAGATTTCTTTAGCCAAGTTTCTGATAAAACCATTATGTCCGCATTTGTCGTATTGGCCCATATTCTAATCAAGTCTATTATTGGAAATAGACTTCTGACATTTACATGCAAGAGGCCAAAACCTGCTCTGTTTTTTAAATCATAGGGAGTCGGTAGAGATTGCATGGTATCTACCGACCCAGAGTTTCGTCTCACATTACCAGAGATCAACAATAAAAGCATAACTATACATCTCAAGAATAGTTATTATATACGGCATCCACCTTCACATCAAAAGTGTTTGCTTCTGTAGACAGGATCAGGGTCATTAAAACTCATACAAACGGACAGACTGATTGGCTGCCATCTTGGATTACGAAGTCTTACTGTGGATTTCCATGAAGACTTTGCTTTGCTGTATGCACTCACTACTGTGAGTTGCTCTGGATAAGAGTGTCTGTTAAATGATAAAAAGGAAAATAAAAAATGTACAAATTGGTGGTAGAGAACGAGCAGACTGTTTGGGGTAGAGGAGTGTTGTAGCAGGGCTCCCTTGGGGGTTCCCTTGCAAAAGAGACCTTGGTCTCAATGGTGGTAAAATAGCTATGTTGTTTAAACAGGAGAGTGTTCAGCTGCCATGCTGCATAACCTCCTCCGGTTTTATAAGCCATTGGTTACAGTTATATCTTTAACTGCTCTAACACTCTGAACTCAACCTTGCTCTTCCTGTACTCACTTTATAGTGCTGCTCTTAGCATTAACACACAATATCCACACGCACGCACACACACACACCAGCTCTGCACTTTGCTACTATTATAGTAGCTTATATATGCATATTTTCTTACTTTCCACCAACATAATTTTCTGAGAGAGGGTTAATATTGATGATCTCATCCTGGGAAGGTAACCTGAGATTCGATTGTCTGTCAATAACCAGCACATCGCCATAACAGCAGTATGATTAACTGAGTCTACAGATGGTGACCTGCAGCTGCAGCACTTGTTAATCACACCAACAATTACGCTCTCTTTTATAGTTAATTATCCAGCAAGATTGGATTGATTGTGTAGTAGTAAATCAATATGAGAAACTGTTTTGAGCTAAAGTTCAACTAGCTATTTAGAGATAGACTATAAATATAACCTGTCGTTACGCACGAGTAGTGTGTATCAAGACCATAGATTAAAGAATGTTAGGTGCAACAGATCACTGATGAAAGTGGGTTGTTATTATTGTAACGGCCCTGGGTTTATAATCGCAGATATCAACTCTGCCGCTCGAGCAGGCTTTTGGGGCACAGTCGATAGCGCGCTGGACTTCGGGCTAGAAGGTTGAGGGTTCGAGACCTGCTCCCTGCCTGTTTCATTACACTGGTGTCAGAAGTGATCGGACCTTGCATCCACGAACGTGCGTATGCTTGACCGGTGAGCGCGATCCTATAAGACGTTGAGTCGTAAGCTAGCGCGAGGACGCGCTCTTTGAAAAGGAGGGAGTAGTGTAATGTGCCTGGGTTTATAAGCCAGGATATTGACTCTCCCGCTTGAGCATGCTTTTTGGGCACAGTCGATAGCACGCTGGACTTCGGGCTAGATGGTCGAGGGTTCGAGGCCTGCTCCCTGCCCGTTTCATTACATTATAGTATGCATTTGGTTGAAGCTCAATGTTAAATTCAAATCTTCTTACCATCATATCTATGCCAATATGACACCAATGTCGATGAACATTTAAAAATCAACTTGATTGGAGGTACACAACACACTCCTCACCTCTCATCATGATCCATCAAGCCATTACCGAGAACCACTAAACCAGATTTTTGACAGGGTCATTAGCATTAGGCTAATTAGAAAATTGTTTGCCTAAACCTAGCTCAAAAACAATTTTGATTAAATTCACGTGCACATTTCTGCCCAGCTCTCACCAGTTGGATGGGAAGCAAAAGGAAGTAAGGTAGCTAGCTAGATAGGTATATTTTGCTATGGAAGGTTTTTCGTATGGCTGAAGCCATCTGTGTAAACTTCTGACCTGGACACTTGTGTGTAATCAGAGCACAAACAAATAAGCTAGCAAACGTCATTGACTGATATTATAGCCAGTTAGTACACCAAACTTTGGGAACTTTGGGAAAACAGCCACACTGCTAATTTATAACACATGCACACACCTGAACAGACGCGTCACTGTTAGGAGATCCAGAGCAAATTCTTGACCTTACCATATGCATTAATTCAGTACACCCCCTCTGTCAATGCAATTTTATTATTGTCATTATGATCAATATGTTCCCTAACTGATCAACAGGGTAACTTTTCAATGTCTTTCCTAAAACCTGAAGTCGCCATCCACAAGTAAAAAGTAGCAGGGTTCCAGGTAAAACGACAACATCAAAATTATCATTTCTAACAGGGTTCGTAGAATAACGGTTAGCGTCACTGCCCTGGGAGTTGAAAGTCCTGGGTTCACCTACCGGAGGGGAAATTTTGGCCATTTTCTTTTGTGTATAGTTTTTGACCCCCCCTCCCTTTCCCGAAAAACACACACACCGGCGCACACACGCACAGTGTGTGCTTATTTTCATTTATTAGGTGTCTCTTAAAAGAGCATTTGGGTTCGTTAGGCATCGTTGGGTGGCAAGGGACAGGGAGTGTGATGTGTACTAGTGCTCACGTCTTGATCCTACGGAAGAGAGAACAGTGACGAGCCCAACTCTCAAGGAAGATGTTGCCCTCATCCCTCAGATGCAAGGCCAACCCTACGGTACAAATGCACGCAATAAGTTGCACAGGCTGTAAACGTTTCTCCTTTTCAGGTGCCACTTTCTGTCATTTGAGAAGCTAAGAAATGTGTCAAGCTGGTCCACATGGAGTTGCCAATGACTTATGCTTATTCATATGCACACAGTACATTGCACACTATCAGTAGCACTTAAGTATTTTCTGTGAGTACTCCCATCTATTTTCATATTTATACTGCCATTTATAAATGTGAGAATGTGTGCTCTTTTACTGGAGCTGGACAGCTTTGTACATCCAGTGATGTAAAATACTTTAAAGTACTACTTTTCTGGGGTATTTGCACTTTACTTATTTATATTTTTGACAACTTTTACTTTTATTCCACTACATTCCTAAAGAAAATAATGTTATTTTTACTCCATACATTTTCCCTGACACCCAAAAGTACTTTTAAAATGCTTAGCAGGAGAGGAAAATGGTCCAATTCACCCACTTATCAAGAGAACAACCCTGGTCATCCGTACTGCTTCTGATCTGGCGGACTCACTAGGGGAAAGGGGGGGTACCTAGTCAGTTGTACAACTGAATGCCTTCAACTGAAATGTGTCTTTCTGTTATAGAAATTTTGTTCTCAATGTTCATAAACTGAACTTCAATTAAACAACTCCGTCTGTAACCCAGAATTTGTAAGATACTGGTTGAAATAAGACAGACAGGAGCCCAGTCTACAATGGTCAAAGGTAAATCATTTAATTCACGGGAGAGCTCTGAACTTAAAAGGTGTACAGTCTTTTATATAGTTGAATGTTGAAATACAAAAAAATACAAAAGCCCACCATATGCCCCACCCTTTCTGGGAAATGGTGTCTTTCCCACAGTACACATTCAGCGGCATATCACAATCTTACAACCTAAGTCAAACTTGGGCGGCTCTTTAACAATCCCTCCTGTCTCAAGGACAGGGGCCTCTCGCATGTGTCTGGTAGAATCAAAGAATTCTTTGTTCTCCCAGATACTCCCTAGATGAAGTCGTACCAGCCTGTTCCACTCTACACACAAAGTTAATATCTAGACACACACACATCAATTGGACTACCATTTGTCTTATAACCCTATCTCTATTGCATACATTTTCAGAATGGAATATTCTTAGATGTAAAAACATTTAGTCATTAACCATAAAATCTATAACACTTCCACATTTAACCCAACCACTCTGAATCAGAGAGGTGCGGGGGGCTGCCTTAATCGACATCTTCGGCGCCTGGGGAACAGTGGGTTAACTGCCTTGTTCAGGGGTAGAACGACAGATTTTTTACCTTGTCAGCTCAGGGATTTGACCTTGCAACCTTCCGGTTACAAGTCCAACGCTCTAACCACTAGGCTACCAAAACACAAATGCTTTGTTTTTAAATTATATCTGAGTGTTGGAGTGTGCGCTATCTGTAATTTTAAAAAACAAGAAAAACGTGCCGTCTGGTTTGCTTAATATAAGGAATGTGAAAGGATTTAAACTTTTACTTTTGACACTTTTAAGTATATTTAAACCCAATACTTTGACTTTTACTCAAGTAGTATTTTACTGGGTGACTTACTTTTACTTGATTCGTGTTCTATTAAGGTATCATTACTTTTACTAAAGTATGATAATTGATAATGCTGTACATAATTGTGTACAGCATTACTAAGAACATTTGTAGCTAAATGTAAGTACGGACAGACTGATTGGCACCTGTTGTATTCGGCCCATGTGACAAACAACATTTCATTTGATTAGATTTTTGATTTAGAGTACTTATCCAATCTCAGATTTGTAAATATGTATTCTTAAAAGTGTTTTGTTACCAAAATTACGATTGACGAGCCACATGATTATGCAGGCTTTTTTGTTCAAGCCCAGTGCTACCACACCTGATTCTACTACTCAGCTGTTCATCAAGACCTCAGCTGTTCATTGAGACATTGATTTGGTAGAATCAGGAGTGGTAGAAATGGGCTTAAACAAGAAAGCCTTTATAAACCTGTAGCTCTTCAAGAGCAAGTGTGGCCATCCCTGAATTGTATGTACAAAGTTTACCATATCTGATGAATTTACGTTTGATTGTAAATTTATATTTTGTAATAACTCACTATTCTTTACAGGTTATGTAGTACTAGGCCTTTCTTCAGTAAACTTTAACATTTATTTTCATGTAAATAGTTAATGTATTAGGGCAACTGTATTAGGGCAACATTTTGGTGTGACAGTGAAATCATCCAATCCCATTTTGACTTAACGAGTGGGACCGTTTTAACAAAAAGTATGGAAACTTCTGCCTTCTTGAAGGCCAACGGTCACTGCGCAATAGCGAACAGTCATTTTCCCATGGTCTAGCTAGCTAGCTTTTGTTGTCAGCTAATTTGCAGCAAGTGTTATCAAAGAGGATGTTGTTGCTGATTTGTTAGCTTCTCCCTTTTCAAGAATAACTTTCAACAGGAAGTTATGTTCCAAATGATCATCATCTGGTGAGTGGAACTGTGTTTTTTATTGCAGCGCGCTTGTTGTTAGCCATCTCTTTGAAAATAACTTTTATGTGAAACATTGTTGCATTTAAAGTGGAACTGACAGCATTCATACCCAGCTAGCAATGAGGAATCGGCCCAGAAGCGGCCCTCTTCCGGGGGGCCGGAACTGATTGAATCTGCAAATTTAAATAAATGTATACACAATTTCCAGATTTAGTCATTTCAAATATTACTATTATACATTTTATACATACAAATTATACCCATCCACAAAAAAAACCATTTTGTCTCAAAGGTAACACTGTCACGAACAGCTAGAAGTGGTGGGTGTGGAGTCAGACGCAGAGAGCACGGTGTAGGGAAAAACGCTCCTTTTTAATCCGCGTGTTAATACAACGCCCAACACACAGCAGGCGCACAAACAAACAAGGCGCTCGAAACAGGACACGGGTATAAACGACGACATGAACTAACGTCCACCAAAAACAGATAAACAAGCCCGCACAAAAGGAGGCTGGCTTGACCGGCTTAAATAGCCCTAGAATAAACCACAAAACAGGTGCAAACAATATAACAGAAAGGATCGGTGGCAGCTAATAGGCCGGTGACGACGACCGCCGAACGCCGCCCGAACAGGCAGAGGAGCCACCGTTGGTGGAAGTCGTGACAAACACCATACACCTGGTGACCGTGTGCATGTGCCTAGCCTGCCACAAGAGTCACTACAGGGACATTCCGGGCTGGCCAAACCCTCCCCTAACTTGGAAGACGCTGGGCCAATTGTGCATCGCCTCATGGGTCTCCCGGTCGCGGCCAGCACAGGTCTCGAACCAGCATCTGTAGAAACGCAGTTTGCACTGCGATGCAGTGTCTTAGATCGCTGCACCACTACTCTACAAAATTTTTAATGCTTATCAATGGCCTTGCACAAAGTATCAAAATGCTAAAATATTACACAGGACTTAAAGAATTACATTTGAATGTTAATTGTATTTTTTGATCACAGAAACAATGAGGAAAATATGGAAAAATAAATAAATAATGAAATGTTAATTATATAAAGCAGCCCGTGTAATCATCTGGCAGAGAGTAGACCCAATCGGCCCGAGCCCCAAGTAATACATTTGGGCCAGATAACTCTCACCGGAATCGGCCCAAGCAATACATTTGGGCCAGATAACTCACACCGGAATCGGTCCGAGCTCCATCCCCGCATCCTAAGTAATACTGCCGAAGGCGGCCCAGACTCGGGCAACATGACGTCGGCCGAGTCTGACTCTCAGCCGAGTGCCCCGACTCTCAACCGGAATCGGCCCAGGTCCACTGTGCTAGCTGGGTATACACCCCCAGGATGAATATGACACTTAAAAAAAATTATCTGACAAGCGACCACTTAGATATGGTAATTTTCACAATTCTTAGAATGTTTGGGAATTACGTATACTAAGGCATTTGTGAAAATTGTGGGAAACTGGCCTTGCGTTTGGACAATTAATAGACACTGCAGTAAATAAAACCAAATAAAAACATTGTCTTTTCCAGGACCGGAGTCTACACAGACCGGTGCGCTATAGCCAATCAGAGCTACAGTAGGCCTTTATACAAACAAGCTATTTGCCACACGGGCCTGCCATCATTCTCTTTGAACTGGACTGTGTTTTACAGGCAGTTGCAACAGCACAACTTTAGATCATTAGAACGTATTTGCCAAAAGCTACAGATTACTGCTGAATGGATTTCTGTAAATATGTAAACACGGGATTCCTCTTACATTTGGGAACTGTACAGTCCTATTGATCAAACAACCTTGAAAAGGTATGCTCTCTCTCCCTCAGTTATGCACATCAACAATAACAAGATCAACAACTAATGTTAGCCAGAGCAAGATGAGCTAAAATCTAACGAAGGAACATTAGATAAACCATCTCAAACTTTTTCAGCTAGTTGGCTGTCATAATTGCACTGATAAACGATGGAGAGTAGTAGTCTCCTCGTCCTTCTGTAGCTTGCCTGCCAATGCATACTTGTCAAAACAAAGCACCCAAGTTAACTGTCTAAAGTTGGCTAGCTTCCTAGCTAGCTACTTCCAGACACAAAAGAGAGAACACCTTACTCTGACAATTTTCTCCGCAATGCAGTGCTGGTTAGGCTGTTTACTTGTTATCTACAGCGTTCTTGACTAACTAGGACTTTTTTTTTTTGTCTATGTTTACTGACATCTGTCATATTCAACAGTTGTGGTGCGTTCGTAAATTCATCAGTTGTTCTGCGCTCTCGAACACTCAGACGAGTGCTCTGAAATCGGAGTAGATAGCCAGAATAAATTTGCGAATGCGAGATATGCTAACTGGATAACAGTCGTTCAAGTTCTTGCTGTCTTGTTTTGCACACTTTGTACAAAATAATAGAATGCAGTACTAGAGGATATTTCTAAACGTAGCTCTTTATTAGCTAGTTACCACAGGCATGTTCACGTATCATCCAACTATCACCAACCGACCAATTTCAAACTTCCCGGGCTTTCTTAACCAATCATAGCACAGTATGATACAGCGGTAAGATCCATCCAATTACAATTCAGTATGTTTACACATATGAATATTACACTTGCTAGCTAACCAAATGACACATGCATCTGTAGATGTCATTAGCCATCAAAAAACAATATGAGGGGAAAAAGTCAGTCAGTCACCCACTCCTCCAATAGCTATCTAGCTAACGTTAGACTCCGTGTTTTTAGCTTGCTACATAAATAGATACGCTAGCCTATTAGCCACATTATGACTGACTTGTGATCATTGCCATTGCTAGTTTGATTGTATTGACATTCCCTGCCTTAGTTACATTAGTCCGTTTTTTGTCCAGAATATTGAGTCATTGACTCTGAAACAGTGCATCCTTAATGGAGGCAGCAAACAATGTACCAGGGCAGCTGTGATTTACAACCTGATAGCAATATTTTTGGGACTACAAAGAAATGTATTGGTGAATTATATTATATCATATATCATGCATTGAACTGCATCCATTTATTCTGCCAACAATGCCTTCGTGTACGTCATGGAACATTCTGTCAAATATAACCTATTTTTTAAACCTCTTATGAAGTTGGTTTTGTAGCACAAACTGTGAATTTATATTTTTTACTGATATTATGATTGTCTGTTTCATATCTGCAAAGTAGTTAAAATGCTGTCAGTTCCACTTTAAACTTAGGTCACCTGTTACTTTGTGTACTAAATGTGAAATAGTTTTACATTTCAATCAGGAAATGCTTAATGGTTGTGTTTTTGTATTCGTATGATTGGGACCTACAGGCTTATTATGTCCTAGTTTATGGACTGCTTATCCTTTAGTAGAAAAAATACAAATATTTGATGGTCTAAGTCCACAACAACGCTTAAACCTCATCAATCTGATTATGTGGGCCTGTCAGGGCCTGTCTCCCCAGTTGGTGGGCCTCTTACCACCAAGGCCCATCCATTTTTACGCCCCTGATGCAATCAGTGCATGATGACAATTGCACATCACAAATAGCCTACTAACCAACACTTTGGACGAAACGTTTTCAATACCTGGTTTGCATACGCATTGTTGCCTTAGTTAGCATTTACTGCTAGATATCATAAGTTGCAGTCTTTCCTACCCTAAAGTCTACAGATGTATTCTTCTGTGAGCTGCTCCATTCTAAAACCAGTTGAGAGCTGCACACTCTTGCATGCAGATGATATTCCGCTGAAATTAGGCTACTTTGATGATTTCTCTATTGTGCTATAATTGATAAGTCGTATACCTCCACTACACTACTTTGATACACATCAGTAGGGATTAAGAATTGAGTATAAACAATGCCCACTGAATAAAAGTGGGTATACGGTTTATACCTGTGTATACCCTCCACTACACTACTCACCCTTTGTGGTTACAAAAAGTGCACCCTCCTACATGAGTGCGCTGGTATTACAGTTGCTGTCCTTCCAGAATCACCAACCTGTCAAACATTGAAGGCCTATAGGTTCGCCACTGCGCAAACATGTCTATAACAGATATAAAGGCTGTTAAGATATTAATGTTTCAAGACAGGAGTGTATATATTTGGCCTGGCGGAGTGGTTTTGTGTGCCGACCGAACGGAAGCTAATAATTCTGAGTTTTTTACTCCGCCGGTCTCGGCTGGTCTCGGGAACAAATTGCTAGTCCTCACTGTCCGAGACCGAGTCAAGACCGAGTACAAATGAATCCGACACCGAGACAATACTCAATATGTGGTTTCGAGACCGGGCTCGAGTTCTACAACACTGACATACAGCCTAATGAGATATAATCAGTGGTGGAAAAAGTACCCAATTATCATACTTGAGTAAAAGTATAGATACCTTAATAGAAAGTTACTCAAGTAAAAGTGTATTTTAAGTATTTGTACTTAAGTACTTTACACCACTGGATATAATATAGTACAGTATATATACATACTGTCTATACCAAACATTAGGAACGCCGTTGTGTCAAGTTGGCTGGATGTCCTTTGGGTGTTGGACCATTCTTGATACACACATGAAAAAAACATGCAGCATTGCAGTTCTTGACACTGGCTCTCATGAGGACCGCCACAGGAATGGAAGACCCAGAGTTACCTCTGCTGCAGAGGATACGTTCATTAGAGTTACCAGCCTCAGAAATTGCAGCCCAAATAAATGCTTCACAGAGATCATGGTTGAATTGATGCAAAGAAACCACTATTAAAGGACACCAATAATAAGAAGAGACTTGCTTGGGCCAAAAAACACGAGCAATGGACATTAGACCGGTGGAAATTTGTCCTTTGGTCTGGAGTCCAAATTGGACATATTTGGTTCCAACCGCCATGTCTTTGTGAGACACAGAGTAGGTGAACGGATTATCTCCGCATGTGTATTTCCCACCGTAAAGCATGGAGGTGTGATGGTGTGGTGGTGCTTTGCTGGTGACACTGTCTGTGATTAATTTAGAAATCAAGGCACACTTAACCAGCATGGCTACCACAGTATTCTGCAGCAATACGCCATCCCATCTGGTTTTGTCTTAGTTGGACTATCATTTGTTTTTCAACTGGACAATGACCCAACACACCTCCAGGCTGTGTAAGGGCTATTTGACCTAGAAGGAGAGTGATGGAGTGCTGCAACAGATGACCTGGCATCCACAATCCCCGACTTCAACCAAATTGAGATGTTTTGGGATGAGTCGGACCGCAGAGTGAAGGAAAAGCAGCCAACAAGTGCTCAGCATATGTGGGAACTCTTTCAAGACTGTTGGGAAAGTATTCCAGGTGAAGCTGGTTGAGAGAATGCCAGGAGTGTGCAAAGCTGTCATCAAGGCAAAGATTGGCTACTTTGAAGAATCTCAAATATTAAATATATTTAGATTTGTTTAACACTTTGGTTACTACATGATTCCATATGTGTTTCATAGTTTTGATGTCTTCACTATTATTCTACAGTCTAGAAAATAGGCAAAATAAATAAAAACCCTTGAATGAGTAGATGTTCTACCGGTAGTGTATATAGACTACCGTTCAAAAGTTTGGGGTCACTTAGAAATGTCCTTGTTTTTTGTCCATTAAAACAACATAAAATTGATCAGAAATACAGTGTAGACATTGTTAATGTTGTAAACTAGTTCGAAATGACAGATTTGTTATGGAATATCTACGTAGGCGTACAGAGGCCTATTATCAGCAACCATCACTCCTGTGTTCCAATGGCACGTTGTGTTAGCTAATCCAGGTTTATAATTTAAAAAGCTAATTGATCATTAGAAAACCCTTTTGTAATTATGTTAGCACAGCTGAAAACTGTTGTTCTGATTAAAGAAGCAGTAAACCTGGCCTTCTTTAGACTAGTTGAGTATCTGGAGCATCAGCATTTGTGGGTTCGATTACAGGCTCAAAATGGCCAGAAACAAATAACTTTCTTCTGAAACTTGTCAGTCTATTCTTGTTCTGAGAAATGAAGGCTATTCAATGTGAGAATTTGCCAAGAAACTTAAGATCTCGTACAACGCTGTGTACTACTCCCTTCACAGAACAGCGCAAACCGGCTCTAACCAGAATAGAAAGAGGAGTGGGAGGCCCCGGTGCACAACTGAGCAAGAGGACAAGTACATTAGAGTGTCTAGTTTGAGAAACAGATGCCTCACAAGTCCTCAACTGGCAGCTTCATTAAATTGTACCCGCAAAACACCAGTCTCAACGTCAACAGTGATGAAGGCGACTCCGGGAGGCTGGCCGTCTAGGCAGAGTTCCTCTTACCAGTGTCTGTTCTTTTTACCCATCTTAATCTTTTATTTTTATTGGCCAGTCTGAGATATTGCTTTTTCTCTTTGCAACTCTGCCTTGAAGGCCAGCATCCCGGAGTCGCCTCTTCACTGTTGACGTTGAGATTATACATTATTATTTTAATAGCAGTACCCTGTAAAGTCCATTATCAATTAATCAAGCAATCAATCACATTAACTTGTAAAGCCTTTTTTTTACATCAACAGTTGTCACAATGTGCTTATACAGAAACCGAGCCTAAAACCCCAAGAGCAAGCCATGCAGATGTAGAAGCATGGCGGCTAGGAAAAACTCCCCTTGAAAGGCTGGAATCTAGGAAGAAACCTAGTGAGGAACCAGGCTCTGAGGAGTGGCCAGTCCTCTTTTGGCTGTGCCGAGTGGAGATTATAAGAGTACATGGTCATTAACCTCTTAAGCATTCTCAATTACCAGTGGGTCGCTAGCGGGCTCATCCCGACACTACCAGCGAAAATCTAAAGCGCCAAATTTAAATTCCGAAAGTTGAATTATTAAACATCCAGCAATATACAAGTGTTCCATACTCATCAAAAGCTCTGTTTCTTGGCAATATCACAGCGTTGTCAGATTTCAAAAAGGGTTTACGGCGAAAGCAGCACATTCATTTGTTTGAGGCTAGCACCTCACATATTTTCCAATAGCCATGTATCGATTAGCCATCATGGCACACACAT
The DNA here is from genome assembly GCA_030435695.1 of Brachymystax lenok tsinlingensis. NCBI lineage: Eukaryota > Metazoa > Chordata > Actinopteri > Salmoniformes > Salmonidae > Brachymystax > Brachymystax lenok. The sequence continues at coordinate 23,718,473 of CM059788.1, read as the reverse complement.
AACACATTTCACAGCGAAAACAAATCAATTACCTGTTGAAGAACTTCTGCTGAGGTCATCCTAAGTGTCCAACGAAGACAACCCATGGTTCTTTTGTTAGAAAAAGTAACGTCTTTTATCCATAAATCCTCCATTTGGTTCGCGCGTTATAATCAGAAACGACAGCCTCCACTCCTCTTTGAAACGCTGGCGCCAACTCGTTCAAATTATACCTATAAACTTGTCCAAAAACAATCAAACATAGTTATAAATGTATCCTTAGGAACATATTTACGTATATTTACTATTATAAATCAGCCGGAATATAAACTGAACGCTAAAGACGATAAATAAGGCACAGCGCCTTCGTGTAGCGCAATCTGAAGAGTTTTCAGAACGTGGTCTCCCATTGCCATGCTGTGTATCAATGGTCGAAATTCCTCCAAGATGGAGTAAAACACCGTCTCGTGGTTGATGACATCATAAGGAAGCGACGTGCACTGCGTTCACATGCCTATATATGGTCATTTTCGATAGGGAGGGGTTCCCAAATGAGCAATGTGTCAAAATGACTTTTTCCAGGACAGAGATTCCTCAGGGTTTTGCCTGCTATATGCGTTCTGATTGACCCACAGACAAATGGTTAACAGTTTTGGAAAATTCAGAGTTTCCTATCCAATGGTACTAAGTATATGCATATCCCATTTTCTGGGCCTAAATGGGAGGCATTTTACTTTGGGCACGCCAGGCTCTCCAAAACAGTCACCTCTGCTGCTGGAGCTTGTGAGGTTTTAAGGCCAGATCGTTCTTCAAGATGTTCAAACGTTCATAGATGACCAGCAGGGTCAAATAATAACCGCAGTGGTTATAGAGGTTACAACAGGTGAGCACATCAGGAGTAAATGTCAGTTGGCTTTTCATTATACCTCTGAAGAGTATGAATTAGGCTGTTTAAGAAGGTTTGAATCATAAGCAACCTGCCTACATATTGTTGGAAGTACAATAGACCAACATAGCTACTATTGTATGTCGAAGCTGTGTGCTGGAAAACCTTGGTAGAGCATGGGTGAAGTATGCATTGTGGTGCTCATGTGAATTTCCTTCATTTTTCGGCTTCAGTCCAATGGCTACCTCTCACTTAAAGCTGCAATATGTAACTTTTTGGGCAACCTGGGCAATCATTCTCATTGAAAGCAAGTCTAAGAGGCAGTAGATCTGTTCTATGTGCACTATTTCTATGCTTCCCATTCTTAAGTTATTTTACTTTAGTTTAGCCACTCAAGCCCAACACACTGTCCCTCTTCCCTTTCTTCTCTTCCTCCCCTGCCCTGTGCCGGTGCGGTGCTGTATGTGTTTATTGTTCAATAAAGAACGAGTGATGAATGAGCACTTGCGGGCCGATGTAGAGCCCCTATTCGTTTTGTTTTCTCGGGCAATTCGTCACCCCACTGTAAACAGAGACAGCCTCACAATAGGAACTGTGGAGTAGAAATCAATGGGATGATTTAGCAGCTGCTACTTGGCCAAAGGGCCAGCGAATGACCATTTAGCCTAGTGATCACAGTGGCGGCTGAGCTCTGAGGCAGCTAGCATCAGGCCGGGCCATCACTGTGACACTCTCAGATTAATCATGTGACGGGGGACAGCAGATCTCGATACTCCACTCAAGCTCCCATTTCCAGTGACTCCATAGTTATTATGATTGTTGTTTGTGTGCTCCAGATCAGAGATAATCTCCCATCGATCCCAGTGTGGTTATCTGAGTCCATGTGACGGCCCCGGCTTAGCGACTACATCAACGTATCGCCCCATGAAAAGGATAAAGGCTGGCTGGCAGAAGCAGCATTCTGTGCCAGTCTCTGCTCTGATGAGAGGGCAGCAGTTGATTTCTCAGTGTGGAGCCATTTTACCACCTGGAATAGTCATCCACTCATGTAGAATTAGAAATATAGCCTGTATAGAATTAAGCACCCCTGGCTGTAACCTGGCAGAATCAGGTCTCCATGAACAGCAGTGAGTTGCATTTCATTGTGATGTGTTAATAAATCTTCTTAGGGATAGCCCCCTTTTTAATTTTTTTGCCTAAAATGACATACCAAATCTAACTGCCTGTAGCTCAGGCCCTGAAGCAAGGATATGCATATTCTTGGTACCATTTGAAAGGAAACACTTTGAAGTTTGTGGAAATGTGAATTGAATGTTGGAGAATATAACACAATAGATCTGGTAGAAGAAAATACAAAGAAAAAAACAACCGTTTTTTTTCTACCACCATCCTTGAAATGCAGGAGAAAGGTCCCAGTTCTAGCCGTCACTCTGGTTGTAATTCCGATGGTGTCCACAAGAAGCAAAGTTTCAGACGGATAATTGAAGCATAAGCGAACTACATGACATTTAGCGTGAAGTCACCCAGGTACATTTGGGCAAATCGTGAAGGAGACATTTGCATTCATATTACATTTTTCAGCAAGAATATTTTACGACATATACAGGGTATCCGGAAACTCCCGTAAAGCCCAGCTCATTGGCTATCTAGCTAGCTTTGTTTGCCCCCCGATTGGTGCTTATTTGACAAAGTTAGAGTCGTTCAAGTGAAGACCGCCCGCGTCATTGGCGTGCCATGAAGGCGTCGCTCTCTGACCAAATATGGTGTCCTATAGGATATACTACACCCCTAATGATATAGTGAAGTCTGGTTACGTTCTAGGATCTCTGAGGAATACATACGAACATGATTTGTCAGATTGAAACAACGTTTAGGGTTAGATTTTCACAGATTCCTTTATTTTCAAATTGAACGAGTGGAAATACAAAATCGATCGTGCATGATATATGGACCTTTTTTAGGATATGAAAAAGGATTTTATCTAACAAAACGACACTTCATGTTATCTCTGGGACCCTTTGGATGATAAATCAGAGCAAGATTTCAGAATGTAAATACACATTTCACCTTCAGAGGTGAATTTATCAAACCTATCGCGGTGAAAATAAGTGTTTTGTTGTCAGGAGCGCTCCTCAAACAATAGCTTGGCAGTTTTTTCGCAGTAATAGCTACTGTAATTGGTCAGTGCAGTTATATTAACAAGAATTTAAGCTTTCAGCCAATATAAGACACTTATATGTACCGACATTTGTTGTTTCTCTAAAATCTGTGATCGTGACACAAGGTGCTGCATGATTTACAACTGTCCCGTTGACGGGATGCCAATCCCCTAAGAAGTTGGTGGTGCTTTCATGGCTACATTGTTAATATTTGTCACCCTCCTAGTGCTTAGGGGAAGGGGTGGGTGGCGGCTCTGAAGGGGCAGGAGGAGGAGGGTGGGGTGGCGGCTATGGGGGGGCGGGAGAGAGGGGGCACTGGCGGCTCTGAAAGCTTGTTCTCCCCAGACCACGTGTCGCTTGTCTCTCTGGGTGGTGTGTTGTGCACCTCTCACCTCCCCCCCCTGGAGGAAGAACCCGTTCAGGCTTAGTGCTGGCTGGCTGGGCTGCTCTGACTGTTGACCCCATGTTGACCAGAGGAGGGGAGGAAGGGATCCCTTTAGTCATCCCCACTCCCATTGTGCTCTGCTCTACAGTACTGTAGCCTAGTCACACCACACACACAGAAAGACCGATAGATAGTTAGTCAGACAGACAGACAGACAGACAGACAGACTGGGGACAGAGCCAAGTGTTACTTTAGCAGCATCTCACCCAAACCATAATCTCTCACTAAGGTGGGGGGGAATTGTCATTGTGAGGTACAAATGTATTACAATTACTGTGAGTTTATGTGGATGTGTATAGAATTCGATTCATGGTAAATAAATGGATGAAAATGTTCCAGTCATCAGGTAGTGCTCAAGGCTGGGGCATTAGGATGCTACGGCAGAGGAAAATGAAGGTTTGCTGTTTTTCTGTTCTGACCATGATCTGTTTCTTTCTCTCTTTCAGTTCAGCAGATGAGAAGTTTCGCTGGAATAACCAAGGTACGTACATTGTACTAAATCCTTGTTCTATATTATGTGACAGAGCATGCGGGAACCTCAGTGGTGTACATTGTAACGATAGGTGCATCTTAAGAGTGGAGTGGAGTGGACCATGCCTCGCTCCTACGTCTGGACAGTTGTCATCATTTGTCAGACAGAACAGCAACAGAGCTGTGTCTGTCCAGTGTGAAATACGGACATCTAGTTGAGACTAGATTGATGGGCTTAGAGCAAAGTATGAACCACAGACCGCAACCTTGTCTTCTAAAGTATCAAACACAGGTAGTTTAGGATTTGATTGAAGCAGTGGTAAAATATTTATGACTGCAAGTCATGTTCAGGATTCTGCTGCACCTGCTTCCCCTTAGTCATCTACTCTATGAAAGTTCCACTGATACCTTCTAGTCATTTAGCAAATGCTCTTATCCAGAGCAACTTACGGTAGTGACGCATACATTTTTGTATTGATCCCCCATAGGAATCAAACCCACAACCCTGGCGTTGCAAGTGCCATGCTCTATCAACTGAGCCCCACGTGACTGATGGATGAGTTTAGAAATGTTTGGGATGAGTTTAGGAATGTTTGGGATGAGTTTAGGAATGTTGCACAAACATAATTATCCATGAGTTAAAACGCTAGTAATCATCCTTATACGGTAGAGGACTAAGTGTCTACTGCTAGTAGCCTCAGCCTCCATGCCTGCCGCTATAGAAGAGAGATTAATCTTAACCCTCTTGTGTAAGGCTTTATCCCTTGGCACTGTTTGCCAAACTGAAGACAGAGGACAAGTATGTCCGTTTCTGCAGGCACGGACAGACAGATAGACAAGGAGAAGGCACGGCAGAGACACATTTCAGTAAATAGTGAAGCTACAGAGCTTTTGGCTTATCTAGCATGGTCACTACCACTTTGCCATCAGTGTGCCTGTAGTAAACCTCAGGTGCTTGTAAACTTTTGACTATTTGTGAGGTAACGGGACAATAATCCTGCTTCTCCATTCATTGCTGTGTCTCCACAGACGGACAGAAGGACATTGAGGAGGAACTGACGACTGGCTTGGAACTGGTGGACTCCTGCATTAGGTCACTCCAGGAATCTGGGATCCTTGACTCCCAGGAATTCTCCACAGGTGACAGTAAGGACGCTCCTTACGTTATACAGTGCAGAACATTTTTTTATATATTAAACATACCATCTACTTGCAGTGAAGCCGATTTACATTACATTCAGTCATCTAACAGACTCCCATCCAGAGCGACCCACAGAAGCAACCAGGGTCAACGCCCTGCTCAAGGGCACGTCGACAGATCTCACACAATTTTAGATATACATTGAATGTTGCCTTAACAAGGCAGTTAACCCACTGTTCCTAGGCCGTCATTGAAAGTAAGAATTTGTTCTTAACTGACTTGCCAAGTTAAATAAAGGTAAAATATTATTTAATTTTTTTTAATTCAAAAGTTGAAACGTGAATAAAAAGTGTGATTTCCAAGCTGAAAGACATTGTATCCTTACCATACCAAGTATGTGGACACCTGCTTGTCGAACATCCCATTCCAAAATCATGGGCATTAATATGTAGTTGGTCCCCCCTTTGCTGCTATACCAGCCTCCACTCTTCTGGGAAGGCTTTCCACTAGATGTTGGAATATTGCTGAATATTAGTGAGGTCGGTCCCTGACGTTGGGCGATTAGGACTGGCTCGCTGTCGGCGTTCCAATTAATCCCAAAGGTGTTCGATGGGATTGAGGTCAGGGCTCTGTGCAGGCCAGTCAAGTTCTTCCACACCGATCTCGACAAACCATTTCTGTATGGACCTCACTTTGTTCACCGGGGCATTGTCATGCTGAAACAGAAAAAGGCCTTCCCCACACTGTTGCCATTAAATTGGAAGCACAGAATCGTCTAATATGTAATTGTATGCTGTATCGTTAAGATTTCCCTACACTGGAACTAAGGGGCCTAGCCCGAACCAAGAAAAACAGCCCCAGACCAATATTCCTCGTCCACCAAACATTACAGTTGGCACTATGCATTGGGTCAGGTAACGTTCTCCTGGCATCCGACAAACCCAGATTAGTCGGTCGGACTGCCAGATGGTGAAGCGTGATTAATCACTCCAGAGAACATGTTTCCACTGCTCCAAAGTCCAATGGCGGCGGGCCTTACACCCCTCCAGCTGACGCTTGGCATTGCACATGGTGAACTTAGGCTGTGTGCGGCTGCTCGGCCATGGAGACCCATTTCATGAAGATCCCCCGAACAGTTCTTGCGCTGACGTTGCTTCCAGGGACAGTTTGGAACTCGGTAGTGAGTGTTGCAATCGAGGACAGACAATTTTACGTACTACGTGCTTCAGCACTCTGCGGTCCCGTTCTGTGAGCTTGTGTGGCCTACCACTTCGCGGCTGAGCCGTTGTTGCTCCTAGACATTTCCACTTCACAATAACAGCACTTACAGTTAACTGGGGCAGCTCTAGCAGGGCAGAAAATTGACGAACTGACTTGTTGGAAAGGTGGCATCCTATGACGGTGCCACGTTGAAAGTCACTGAGCTCTTGAGTAAGGCCATTCTACTGCCAGTATTTGTCTATGGATCTTGCATGGCTGTGTGCTCAATTTTATATACCTGTCAGCAACGGGTGTGGCTGAAATAGCCAAATCCACAAATTTGAAGGGGGGTGGTCACATACTTTTATATATATATAGTGTATTTTAGAATTCATGAATTCACTAGAAATAGACAAATAGCATGTCGTCCCAAATGAAACAGGCAGGAAGATATTGTATAGGCCAACACAAATAGCATATGTTCACTGCAACACTTTTTATGCTTATCAATAGTCTAAATGTCAAGAAAAATGTCAAGAATGATCTATACAAAATCAACCAGATACAGAAATGCTCGGTGATAGGATCTTTCTCTTTCTCTTTTAGCGCTGAGTGATGTCAATGACTGTGAACGTTTCAATCAAGTCTCTTATCACGTTTGCGTTCTGCGTTCAAAACAGTTGTTTTCCCTTTTCTTCTGATCCCAAATGCCCTCACTTCATTTGATCCAAGCAATAATCTTCATCTTTTTACTATGAGCTACTAAGAGAGTATTAGCTGTCAGGAGAGATTCAGCGTATGTCAAGGGTTTGATATGGAAATTATGTCTCGCCGTGGCGTCAGCAGCTTCCTTTGAGCACAGCAGAGTACACATGTGTACGAGGAAAACGGTTTCAAATCAGCCACTACAAAAGCAATCACATTCATATTCAATGTGCTGAAAAGAGCAGAGAGTTTTGGGGCTAGAAAGAAAAAAAATATGCAGATAGTATATGCTGTCTGTGTGTGTGTCTCTGTATTTCTATGTGTGTACGTACGTGCGCGTGCATGTGTGCGTACATGCGTGTGTGTCATAGGCTGTGTTTGCACATGCACTCCACACTACATCCCCTCTCTATCAGTTAAGCTAAAAATAGCGTCTTGATGAAAAATGGAAATGTGTTCATACAGAATGCAGGTTATAGACTAGATGAATAAAGGAGCCACTCCCTGCATATTTAAAGCACCCTGAGCGACCACCTTGCCAGGGATATTTCTCTGGTCTGCTGGACTACTTTACTTTACCACACACACACACACACACACACACACACACACACACACACACACACACACACACACACACACACACACACACACACGGACTCTTCTAAGAAGGCTCCTGTAGTATTCACTTAACTTTCTGAAATCCTCTCCCAAAGACTCGATACCATTGACAGTTGTTGCAGAAACATTTCTGTTGTCATTTTCATACAGCCGCTATTAGATAAATGTCACAAGATAAATAATATAGAGTCACTTACGACAGCATTTTCAGTGCTAGTTACAGAAATCATAATTTTCATAATGAGCTAGCTCACTTTTCCTGAATGAAAATGATGTCAGTATGTGCAGTGCATGTTCCTGTATGTTCGTGTGTGTGTGTGTGTGTGTGTGACAGAGAGAGAGATGCTTGTGTGTGTGTTTGTGTGCGCATGTGTGTGCCAAAGGCAGTCATCGGGCCAGTTACTCCACGCTAATGTGAAAATAAGGTGGGTGTTGCCAGAACAACATGGATGTGAGAGTAAACACAGAGGAAGGTGTGAAGGCAGTCAAGGGAGGAAGCCTCACTGACCTGAGAGCGGTGTAGAGCACTGAAACAGGTCACACTGAAACAGGTTCACAGCATTTTATTTAATGACATGCACAGTACTCACAGCTATGTTGCTGAAGATAGTGTGCTATTATACTGTAGTGTGGAGTGAATTGTATTTGTTTTTGTGTGCAGTAATTCTATTTTCACTGTGGCTAATATACAGTATATAATATAATATTGCTTGGGTAATGTAATGAAAATGTAGGCCTGTGGAAATAAAATGCTGATGTTAGTGTTACTATTTGAATTGAATGCTAACTGTGCTGTTATTTACAGGAGTTCTGGCAAAGCACAAAAATGCAGGTCAGCGTTAGTTTTTCTGTATGCTATTGAAATTACCCATACGAGAGTAGTGAGGCCCAAACAACTCTGTAGTCTGATTACTTTTATTGTTGGCCTCATTCTGCACCACTTGTGCTCAGTGACTCCCAATTCCTCCTGATCCATTATGCATGCTCTCCCTTTCTCCATCTCTGCCTCTCTGGGTCTGAGAGAGGGAGAGAGAGAGCGGCAGAGAGAGAGGCAGAGAAATAGGTAGGTAGGTAGAAAGGTAGTTATGTACAGAGAAAAACAGAGAGAGAGACTGGGAGAGAGAGACTGGGAGAGACAGACTAGGAGAGCGATACTGAAAGAGAGGCAGAGAAAGAGGTAGGTAGGTAGTAAGGTAGGTACATACAGAGAAAAACTGAGAGAGAGACTGGGAGAGAGAGACTGGGAGAGAGAGACTGGGAGAGAGAGACTGGGAGAGAGAGACTGGGTGAGACAGACTGAAAGAGAGGCAGAGAGAGTGAGAGAGTGATGGACGCAGAGAGGCAGAGGAGAAAGAGAGTGTGGGGGATACAGACACAGAGGGTAAGAGGTTGTCTCAATATTTCAGCTCCACTCTCCTCCCAAAACAGGACAAGGCCTGCTATCCCAGAGTGCACTTAAGCTCAACAATCAGGATGGAACACTCCCTTACCCAGCCGGTTACCACAGCAACCAGACACTAGAGGCCCCGTCCCTCGGGGGCCAGGTGGGAGGGGCAGTCCACAGTTACAACCAGGTGGGTGAGATTTAGGCTGTGTCCCAAATGGCACCATATTCCCTATATACAGTAGTGCACTAGTTTTAGAGCCCTGGTCAAAAGTAATGGACTATATAAGGAATAGAGTGCCATTTAAAACAGGCTCTTAGATTGCCAAGGTCGAAGATAATTTAGCCTTTTCGCTGTATAGTCTGGATTTCGAGATGGCATGTAATCTAGGTGGAAGATTAGATTAGTTTATTACTCACATGCACAGGGTCGCACTCGCAGATGTAATTGCAGGGGAAAGTGAAATTCTTAAGCTCCGAGCTCCAACAGTGCAGGTCAAAAAGAGATGTAAATGAAACAATAATACAAATAATAATAATAATAATATATACATACAGTTAGCTCCAAAAGTATTGGGACAGTGACACATTTCTGGCAGTTTTGGCTCTATACTCCAGCACTTTGGTTTTTGTATGATACAATGACTATGAAGTTAAAGTTCTGACTGTTAGCTTTAATTTGAGGGTATTTTCATACATATCAGGTGAACCGTTTAGAAATTACAGCACTTTTTGTACATAGTCCCCCATCAAGCTTGTGACTCCAACTTGTTGGATGCATTTGCTGTTTGTTTTGGTTGTTTTTTATTTTGTGTAGGGGTTGCGTAACTGGTTGCAGAGAAGTCAGGCGCACACAGCCGCACACACAAACTGGGTAATAAACTTAGACGCTTAATAAACAACCCAACGGTTCAAACAACACAAGAGTACATGGGCACAAAATAGCCCGTAACGCACCAGTAAACAATGTGCACAAGCACTACAAAGAACAATCCCACACAAAGACATGGGGGGGAACAGAGGGTTCTATACAAAACATGTCATTGAGGGAATTGAAACCAGGTGTGGAAAATACAGACAAAACAAATGGAAAATGAAAAGTGGATGGGTGATGACCGCCAAACACCACCCGAACAAGGAGAGGCACCAACTTCGGCGGAAGTCGTGACATTTTGTGCCCAATAGAAATGAATGGTAAATAATGCATTGTGTCATTTTTTTATTGTAAATAAGAATATAATATGTTTCTAAACACTTTGTGGATGCTACTATGATTACGAATAATCCTCAATGAATCGTGAATAATGAAAAGTGAGAAGGTTACAAAAAATGCTAACCTCCCCTGTTATTGTAATGGTGAGAGGTTAGCATGTCTTGGGGGTATGATATTTGTGCGTCTGTAACTTTCTCACTCATTCAGGACTAGACGTTATCATGGTAGCATCCACATTAATGTAGAAGTGTTAGAAACATATTATATTCTTATTGACATTTAAAAGTGTCAAGTTATGCAATACTTTTGGTCCCCTAAAATGTGGGTACTATGTACAAAAAGTGCTGTAATTTCTAAATGATATGGATGAAAATACCCTAAAACTAAATGTGACAGTCTGCCCTTTAACCTCATAGTCATTGTATAATTTCAAATCCAAAGTACTGGAGTGCAGAGCCATAACAACAACAAATGTGTCACTGCCCCAATACCTTTTGGAGCTCACTATATTTACAGCTGTAACAATGATACATGTCCATTGGGGGTTGGGAACAGAGTAAATGTCAGTTGAAACAATAATAAGGTTCTTCCTGTGTTTCTCCAGGTGACATCTAGCCGTGCAGCCCAGCTGGCTGCCAGTGTAGACTCCTCCCAGTCCCAGTGCAGAGATAGAGAGTCGTTTGCCCAGAGCCATGGAAGCGCCTTCCACATGCCTGACGCCCCACCCACTCCTTCCATGTACTACTCTTGCTCCACCCTGCCCGCCCAACGCGTGAGCTCCCCCCACTCCATACAGGCCGTGGGCTCGCCCACCAAGCTTCAGCGTCTTGGCTCGGCCTCCGACATGCCCAGCTACGCCACCCTGCAGCGGGTCTCCTCGCCCAAGCAGTCCCCCAGCCGGCTGGCAAAGTCCTACAGCACCAGCTCCCCCATAAACATGGTGGTGGGGTCTGCCGGGCTGTCCTCCACGTCTCCACTGCACATAGCCTCTTCAGGCAATGCCTCGGGTTCGTCCCCTCTCCATCAGTTCAGCTCCACTGTGGGTAACTACGCCACCCTGTCCCCCAGCAAGCGCATGCAGCACTCCTCCGACCAGTTCAAGATCTCCCACGAGCTGTACGCCAACGCCACCCTTGGGAGGCCTGGCAGCTTGGCAGGTGGGTTCACATGCTCAGACAGAGAGATAATATCTTTATATATATATTATGTCTAAAATTGTGTTTTCTTTCTATGAGTTCAGCAGTCTATTTATTGATAAATAAATATTATCTCAAATTGTTTTAAATGCTGTAGTAAATAGGCTTGATAATACTAGATGTTGTTATTAACCATGTTTGGAATCAACAATGTTTCCTGTGTTTGTGTTGTGGTGTTCAGGGTCCAGAGGCTCCTATAGCAGCCAACACAGTCACCTGGGCTCAGAGCTGCGACCTCTCCAGTCTCCTGAGCACCACATTGACCCCATCTACGAGGACAGGGTCTACCAGAAGCCCTCTCTCAGGAATCTCAATCAGAACCAGGGTGAGTCAGCCGGTCCGGAGCCCTTGCCCCGCAGCACTGGGCATCCCCTTATATTTTACTATAACTTTGTGGCTTTCTCACTTCTTAGCCAACCAAGTGTTATTGTTTCACAGTAAGTTATAGAGGGTTATCATTCAATGAGAGGTTCAAGGGGCAAAAGCGTTTTCAGATAGCTGCTAATCTTTTATTGGCTCTTTGAGGTTCTGAGTCAGCACTGGATTAATCCTTGATAGGAGAAATTACTCAATGCAACAAATAATTGTATAACGTCAGAATTAGATGGGAATCAAGCAAACACAACAAGCCAAAAGGGTAAGGAAGCAAGAATTTCAACAGTCAATGCCCCAGATTTAGCTTATCATTCAGGTATAACTTAGAAGATGGGCCTTTAAACTGTGGTTTTCCTGCAAATAACACTAATGATAAAAAAACAACAGAATCTTTATCGCTCCATCAGATTGTTTAGCTTATCTACATTTTTTCAGTTCAGGTATGCAAATCCGATTAGTATCTTGATGGCAATTTGTTTTGTAGTAACAGATCATTAGATATTAGACAGAAATTAATCTCAATTAATCTTGCAGAATTTATGCTTGAGCATTGAAAACTGAGTCTGAGGCACCCACCATGGTCAAATTCACTCCACAGTATTTAGCCTAATACTTTCTTTAATGAGCATGTGTATCCCCTCCACAGAATTTCCGCCTCACTTCACTGCATATGATCAAATCCTACTATACGATTTGAAAAGCCTTAGTTTCCTAAAGGCTAGGAAATTGGAGTTATAATATTGCTTTCTGTTTGTAAAGAATGCAGACTACTATATGAAAGACCGGAGGGGATGCCGTGATTTTTACTGGTGTTTTATTGAGCATGGGTTTAGATGGTACAGATTGTCCATGAAGGCTGTTGGATCATATCCTCACAGCCAGTACTGTATCCCTCCTCTGCTGATTCTCAACCTTTCACCTCCTTTTAGCCCTTCTCAAACTGTATGTAGGAGTCTGTCTTTTACGATTATTGTGTCACACTGCAGGTTGGTATTGATTGTCATTAATCTTGCCATGGAGGCAGCTGTGCAGAGTGGTCACTAGCTGGCACAGCCACAAAGTCATAATATCAGATTTTTAACCTAACCCTAACCTTGGCCACACTACTAACCCTAATGCCTTACCCTAAACTTAAATGAAGACCAAAAAGCGAATTTTTGTTTTGCAGAATTTTTACGATATAACCAATTTAGTGTATTTGATCTGCGCATGTGCCAGCACCAGCAGGACAAGCCTCTATGCTTATGCGCTAGTGAAGTGAGTTCGGAAAAACTGAAAGTAATCATCTTAGAAATTGTTTTCACATACAAACTTAATATGTCAGAGGCTTCCCAAAAATAACGTGATAGAAGGTAATTCTGATTGCCGATTGTGTGCATTTATCAAAATCCCATCAGGTAGCCTGATTTTGGATTATGTCCATGTAAACAAGATTATTAGGGATATTGTTCTTCTGGCAAATCGTGTAAATGTTTAAATCAAACTATTATATTAATCTAGCTATTCACAGGTGCCGGCCCTGTTCCTATTGGGCCTGTTCCTTCCGGACCTGTTCCTTCCGGTATCGGCTTGTAACACCAGCCACACTACACGATAAATGCTCAACATTTCTGACAGTGCCAGAACTTTGTCAAAGCCTACGACCGCACATAGTGGTACTTAATCGGCACACCTAGACCCTGTCACACTGAACGAGCCAAGACGTCCAACAATCGTTTATGACCTAAGAATTTGCCCACAATGTGGACATTTTGTCTGAGGTAGTAAAATCGTAGCATAAGACGGCTAAAATTGTACAGTCTGTGTGGGTCTTTAGGCAACCACCAGGGCAACATTTCACATCTGGTGGTTTAATGTTGTTTTTTGCTCTTTTGGTTGTCCAAAAATGTTGCATCAACATCAAATATATAATGAAATCACACATTGCAATGGGACACCTTTTTGTAGGCCTATTCACATTTCAGACAGTGCCACAGTGCTTCTGTGATAATATTTATTTCAGTCAACCAACATTCATTGATCTGATATACACTGTGTGCAGTGGCGGTCAGTGCAGTTTAAGATGAGGGAGGACGAGAATTTGTTTTATGAGCATGGCTTTATTTCTATTACAGCATATTGAATGACTGTCATTCATATTCCATTCACCCAGCTCAATGTAACATCGACAGGTTAAGGCTACTACATGATACTCGATTTTCCCTGCTACAACCTAGGCGATGAATGAAAGTTTACAACGTAGGTGCACAGGTCGAGTGAAATTTTAGTAATCAAGGTGACAGACATTGACACATTCAATAGTGCTTTTCACAATCTTGCCTGCATCTAGCTGATCTAGGGTTTAGTTATTAGTCCAACAGTTGCAAACGAGAGTTTCAATTGGACAAATTCAGGTATGTTTACCTTTTTGTTACGTTTGCTTCTGTTTAAGAAAGTTTTTCAACAGAATCGGTGGAATGAATACACCCCTGATCACACTCAAACACAGTTCACTTTCATAACAGCCACGTATATACAGCATGATCTCCCTTTGATTGTTGGATAATTCCTTTTCGCATCTACGCGCTCTTCTCCTCTCACCTTTTTCCTTTGCTTTTGGACTTCAGTGCACAACACATCAGCTGTCTGTGGCCAGGCGAAAAAACCTTTCCAAGCCAAACCTTCATATCATAACCAATAACAACTACACACAACCTACATTTGTCAACATATTAGCTAACATCAAGTCAACATAGCTACTAGAACTAATGTGTTAGTAAACCCGCTCTGCTACAATCATGCAGTACAGTGTAGTCATCAGTGTAGTCATCAAGCAGTTTAGCACTTACACCGGCAGGACCCGGTGGCAATAAATTAATAGAACCATAAGCTTACCTTGACTTGGAAGAGTTCCAGTGTTGGATAACCATAGCCAGCTAGCTAACATAGCATCCCTCTCTGTTTGAGCCGGGTGTTTGAGTAGGCTAAACTAGCTAGCTGCATTTGCTAGCTAAGTAAGTGAAAGCAAAAAAAATACGAATCACTCTCTCTTTCTCCCTCTCTAGCTCTCTTGCTTCTCCTTCATATTTTAAGAAATGAATTTGTTTAAAACTGTTCAACTATTGTCTTTCTCTTTTATGTCAACTACTTACCACATTGTATGCACTGCTGTGCTTGCTAGCTGAAGCTTATGCTTTCGGTACTAGAGTAATTCTCTGATCCTTTCATTGGGTTGACAACATGTCAGTTCATGCTGCAAAAGCTCTGATAGGTTGGAGAACATCCTCAGGAAGTTGTCGTAATTACTGTGTAAGTATATGGAAGGGGGTGAGAACCACAAGCCTCCTAGGTTTTGTATTGAAGTCAATGTACCCAGAAGGGGATGGAAACTAGCTGTCCTCCAATTACACCGTGTTGCTACCCTACAGAGTGCTGTTGAGGCTACTGTAGACCTTCATTGCAAAACAGTGTGTTTTAATCAATTATTTAGTGACGTGAATATACACTACATGATCAAAAGTATGTGGTCATTCCAAAATATGGAGTTGGTCCTCCTTTTGCTGCTATAACAGCCTCCACTCTTCTGGGAAGGCTTTCCACTAGATGTTAGAACATTGTTGCGGAGACTTGCTTCCATTCAGCCACGAGCATTAGTGAGGTTGGGTGATTAGGCCTGGCTTGCAGTCGGAGTTCCAATTCATCCCAATGGGTTCCTCTACACCAATCTCGACAAACCATTTCTGTATGGACCTTGCTTTGTGCATGGGGGGCATTGTCATGCTGAAACAGGAAAGGGCCTTTCCCAAAGTGAATCGTCTAGAATGTCATTGTATGCTGTAGTGTAAAGATTTCCCTTCACTGGAACTAAGGGACCTGGCCCGAACCATGAAAAACAGCCCCAGACCATTATTCCTCCTCCACCAAACTTTACAGTTGGCACTATGCATTGGGAGAGGTAGCGTTTTCCTGGCATTCGCCAAACCCAGATTCGTCCGCCGGACTGTCAGATGGTGAAGCGTGATTCATCACTCCAGAGAACACATTTCCACTGCTCCAGATGGCGGTGAGCTTTACACCACTCCAGCCAAAGCTTGGCACATGGTGATCATAGGCTTGTGATTCGTCACATCATAGGCTGCTCGGCCATGGAAACCCATCTCATGTAGCTCCCAACGAACAGTTCTTGTGCTGACGTTTCTTCCAGAAGCAGTTTGGAACTCAGTAGTGAGTGTTGCAACCGATGACAGACGATTTTGTGTGGCCTACCACTTTGCGGCTGAGCCGTTGTTGCTCCTAGATGTTTCCACTTCACAATAACAGCACTTACAGTTGACCGGGGCAGCTCTAGCAGGGCAGAAATTTGACGCATTGACTTGTTGGAAAGGTGACATCCTATGATGGTGCCGCGTTGAAAGTTACTGAGCTCTTCAGTAAGGCCATTCTATTGCCAATGTTTGTCTATGGATATTGCATGGCTGTGTGCTCGATTTTATACATCTGTCAGCAATGAGTGTGGCTGAAATAGCCGAATCCACTAATTTGAAGGGGTGGTCACATACTTTTATATATATAGTGTATTTAGTATAGTTTTATCTAAAAAGGATAACTTTTTAAATGTTTCACAATTTTTTTTTTCTGACATTCACTGAGGATGATGGTCCTCCCCTTCCTCTTCTGAGGACCCTCCACTGACTGAGTGTACAAAACATGAGGAACTCCTGCTCTTTCCATGACATAGACTGATCAGGTGAATCAATGTGAAAGCTACAGTATGATCCCTTATTGATGTCACCTGTTAAATCCACTTCAATCAGTTTAGATGAATGGGAGGAGACCGGTTAAAGAAGGATTTTTAAGCCGTGAGACAATTGAGACATGGATTGTGCATGTGTGTGATTCAGAGGATGAATGGGCAAGACAAAAGATTTAAGTGCCTTTGAACGGGGTATGGTATAATGTGCCAGGCACACCTGTTTGAGTGTGTCAAGAACTGCAAAACTGTTAGTTCTTTAATGCTCAACAGTTTCCCCGTGTGTATCAAGAATGGTCCACCACCCAAAGGACATCCAGCCAAGTTGACACAACTGTGGGAAACATTGAATTCAACATGCGCCAGCATCCCTGTGGAATGCTTTCGTCACCTTGTAGTCCATGCCCCGACGAACAGGTGTGCCTGTACATCTTGTACACGAATAGTTGTACTAGTTCCCATCCTGACAGACAACTCGTTAACTTCGCTGATGACACTGCCTTGATCAGCCTGTTGCATGATGATGAGGAACACCATGGCCCGGTCCTAAATTACTTTGTAGAGTGGTGTGACGAATCACACTTGGTCCTCAATACCAATAAGACCAAAGAGATGTGCATAGACTTCAGGAAGCATACAACACCTACCTCTGCAACATCTATCAGAGGTCAGAACATAGAGATTGTAGAGGAATACAAATATCTGTTGCTGCTACCGTCTCTTATGACCGAAAATAACTTCTGGACATCAGAAAAGCGATTACTCACCACGGACTGGAAGAAACTTTTTCCTTTAACGAGTCCGACGAGAAGGATATCCTGCTTTCACTGGACCAGGCCCAGATCCACGCCTTTTGCGTGAAGAAAAGACCCCCGGAAAAGGGGACGCAGATCGGGGATCCTTCTGAGAAGCCAGAGGTGAGCGAGTAAACTCCCAATGATTCCATTCTCCTTGCTAACGTGAAATCGTTAAAACATAAAATTGATGACCTACAGTTGAAGCCGGAAGTTTACATACGCTTAGGTTGGAGTCATTAAAACTGGTTTTTCAACCACTCCACAAATTTCTTGTAAACAAACTATAGTTTTGGCAAGTCTGTTATGACATCTACTTTGTGCATGACACAAGTAATTTTTCCAACAATTGTTTACAGACAGATTATTTCACCTATAATTCACTGTATCACAATTCCAGTGGGTCAGAAGTGTACATACATTAAGTTGACTGTGCCTTTAAACAGCTTGGAAAATTCCAGAAAATGATGTCATGGCTTTAGAAGCTTTAAGTCAATTGGAGGTGTACCTGTGGATGTATTTCAAGGCCTACCTTCAAACTCAATGCCTCTTTGCTTGACATCATGGGAAAATCAAAAGAAATCAGACAAGACCTCAGAAAATAAATTGTAGACCTCCACAGGTCTGGTTCATCTTGGGGAGCAATTTCCAAAGGCCTGAAGGTACCACATTCATCTGTACAAACAATAGTACGCAAGTATAAACACCATGGGACCACGCAGCCGTCATAATGCTCAGGAAGGAGGCGCGTTCTGTCTCCTAGAGATGAACGTACTTTGGTGCGAAAAGTGCAAATCAATCCCAGAACAACAGCAAAGGACCTTGTGAAGATGCTGGAGGGAACAGGGACAAAAGTATGTATATCCACAGTAAAACGAGTCCTGTATTGACATAACCTGAAAGGCCGCTCAGCAAGGAAGAAGCCACTGCTCCAATACCGCCATAAAAAAGCCAGACTGCGGTTTGCAAATGCACATGGGGACCAAGATTGTACTTTTTGGAGAAATGTCCTCTGGTCTGATGAAACAAAAATAGAACTGTTTGGCCTTAATGACCATCGTTATGTTTGGAGGAAAAAGGGGGAGGCTTGCAAGCCGAAGAACACCATCCTAACCGTGAAGCACGGGGGTGGCAGCATCATGTTGTGGGGGTGCTTTGCTGCAGGAGGGAATAGTGCACTTCACAAAATAGATGCCATCATTAGGAAGTAAAATTATGTGGATATATTGAAGCAACATCTCAAGACATCAGTCAGGAAGTTAAAGCTTTTTCGCAAATGGGTCTTCCAAATGGACATTGACCCCGAGCATACTTCCAAAGTTGTGGCAAAATGGCTTAAGGACAACAAAGTCAAGGTATTGGAGTGGCCATCACAAAGCCCTGACCTCAATACTATAGAACATTTGTGGGCAGAACTGAAAAAGCGTGTGCGAGCAAGGAGGCCTCCTAACCTGACTCAGATACACCAGCTCTGTCAGGAGGAATGGGCCAAAATTCACCCAACTTATTAGCCAAAAGGCTAGCCAAAACGTTTGACCCAAGTTAAACAATTTAAAGGCAATGCTACCAAATACTAATTGAGTGTATGTAAACTTCTGACCCACTGGGAATGGGATGAAAGAAATAAAAGCTGAAATGAATCATTCTCTCTAATATTATTATGACATTTGACATTCTTAAAATAAAGTGGTGATCCTAACTGACCTAAGACAGGGACTTTTTCCTAAGATTAAATGTCAGGAATTGTGAAAAACTGAGTTTAAATGTATTTGGCTAAGGTGTATGTAAACTTCCGACTTCAACTGTACATGTTTCAAGCAGACCACCATAGTCCCTTTGCCAAAGGAAGTGAAGGTAACCTGCCTAAATGATTACCACCCTGTGGCACTCACGTCGGTAGCCATGAAGTGCTTTGAAAGGCTGGTCATGGCTCACATCAACAGCATCCTCCCGGACAACCTAGACCCACTCCAATTCGCGTACAGCCCCAACAGATCCACATGACGCAATCTCAATCGCACTCCACACCGCCCTTTCTCACCTGGACAAAAGGAACACCTATGTGAGAATGCTGTTCATTGACTACAGCTCAACGTTCAGCACCATAGTGCCCACAAAGCTCATCACTAAGCTAAGGACTCTGGGCCTAAACACCTCCCTCTGCAACTGGATCTGGACTTCCTGACGGGCCGCCCCCCAGGTGGTAAGAGTAGGAAAACAATACGTCTGCCACGCTGACCCTCAACACGGTGGCCGCTCAGGGGTGTCCCCTCCTGTATTCCCTGTTCACCCACGACTGTGTGGCCAAACACGACTCCAACACCATCATTAAGTTTGCTGAAGACACAACAGTGTTAGGCCTGATCACGGACAATTATGAGATGGCCTATAGAGAGGAGGTCAGAGAACTGGCAGTGTGGTGCCAGGACAACAACCTCTCCCTCAATGTGAGCAAGACAAAGGAGCTGATCGTGGACTACAGGAAAAGGCGGGCCGAACAGGCCCCCATTAACATTGACGGGGCTGTAGTGGAGCAGGTTGAGAGTTTCAAGTTCCTTGGTGTCCACATCACCAACGAACTATCATGGTCCAAACATACCAAGACAGTTGTGAAGAGGGCACGACAAAACCTATTCCCCCTCAGGAGACTGAAAAGATTTGGCATGGGTCCCAAGATCCTCAAAAAGGTTCTACAGCTGCACCATCGAGAACATCCTGACCGGTTGCATCACCGCCTGGTATGGCAACTGCTCTGCCTCTGACCGTAAGGCGCTACAAAGGATTGTGCGAACGGCCCAGTACATCACTGGGGCCAAGCTTCCTGCCATCCAGGACCTATATAATAGGAGGTGTCAGAGGAAAGCCCATGAAATTGTCAGAAACTCCAGTCACCCAAGTTATAGACTGTTTTCTGCTACCGCACAGCAAGTGGTACCAGAGCTCCAAGTCTAGGACCAAAAGGCTGCTGAACAATTCATAAAAATCGCCCCTGGACAATTTACATGAACACCCTCCCCCCTCTTTTGTACATTGCTGCTACTCGCTGTTTGTTTGTTACCTATGCATAGTCACTTCGCCCCCACCTACATGTACAGATTACCTCAACTAGACTGTACCCCTGCATACTGACTCGGTACTGGTGCCCCCTGTATATAGCCTCGTTATTGTTATTCTTATTGTGTTACTTTTTATTATTACTTTTTATTTTAGCCTACTTGGTAAATATTTTCTTCTTCTTGAACTGCACTGTTGGTGAAGGGCTTGAAAGTATGCATTTCACGGTAAAGTCTACACTTGTTGTATTCGGCGCATGTGGCAAATAAATGTTGATTTGATTTGATTTTGATCTGTGTGTCCTCTTGGACAATAAGCTTCAGTGGAGTAAATGTACAGACCTGATCTACAAAAAGAGTCAACAGGGACTGTACTTTCTCAGAAAGCTGTGATCTTTTAATGTTAATTGTATGATACTGACTCCGTTTTAGAAATCTAAAATTGAGAGTATTTTAACTATTTGTATTGTTTGATGGTTTGGAAATTCAACTGTCAGAAATATGCTGAGAAGGATTATCACCACAGCAAGCAAGGTGCTTGGAGTCAAACAGACAGGCCTGTACATGACACTGCAACAAAATTTCCCCATGGGGACAATAAAGTCAGTAAAGAATTGAGGCTCTTCTGAGGGCAAAAGGGGGTGCAACTCAATATTAGCTTCCTAATATTTTGTACACTCAGTGTAAAACGTTTATCCAACCGTAGTACAACTGAGAACTGCCCAGGTGTGGAGTATCTATGTGTGGAGCCTAGGTGATGGCTGTCAGGGAGGCGGGTGCAGTGTAAAACCTGCTACACTGTAACTCTATTTACCTCTCACTCTGTGTTAAACTGACAGGCAGGCAGGCAGGGCTCCCTAGAGATGGATAGAGGCCTTCTTCCACATGATCTGGATTAGCAGTAGCAGCAGCTCTGCCCTGACCAGGGAATGCAGCACAGTAGTCTGCAGCCCTACAGTGATACATACCTCAGAGATAAATGGCAATGAGTGAAAGAATGGTGTCTCATCCCATGGCTTTTCTCAAGCGAAAAATGTTATATGTGTATATATTCAGAATAACATTGACTTATGACTATATTATGTTGGCCTCACAGTGATTCTAACCTAATACCTGTCATTTATTTTTCTTGAAAAGCAGTCTTTTCAGACAAAAAAAATACTTTTCAGAGGCCTCCATTGGACTTTGTTTGACATGAAATCGTTAGCTATTCACATTTCCATGAATTCTTCTAAAATTCATTTTAACCAACAATGCTGTCTGGAAATGAAAGTGTTCTGTGTTTAAGATCATGTTCAATGCTCCTCATGGTAGATTATGAAAACACAAAGTTAGTAAAAAAAATACATTTCACAATAAACTGACTGCCTAAGGCCTTTTCAGTGTTCTGAGAGAGGTCCATCTGTTGTGTTCTATTGGAGTAAATAATCATTAATCTACAGAATGCCTACTTCTTCTTCTGTCCATTTGTCAATTATGTGTTTATCTAACTCTAATTTGACAAAGTGACATTTTATTGCATTCGTCATAATTCATTCAGGATAAATGTACTGGAAGTTATGAAATGTATTGAATTGTACCGGAATCTTTTGTAACACAGTCTGTTTTTCTATGTATTGTTTCCTCATAGTTCTTGGCAGAGGCTGCCAAGGGAAGTAATGAAACATTAATTAAATGAATGATCCTTTCTGGCTTTCTTTTGATTTTGCTTTTACCCTCTTGTTCCCCTCCTCTTATTTCTCTGGTGTTTGGTTGTTCTGTTTCTCTTCTCACTGTGTGATCGCTCATTCCTCTGCCTAGACCCAGTAAACCAGTTTTGTGAAGAGGTCCTGAACTTTCTGCTCTGTCCCTACTTCCCTCCTGCCATAGCCCCATCTTCCCCTGGTGTTGACTCCATCCCCTTGCAGCGTACAGGCAGCCAGAACGCCTCAGGCACTTTGCCCTACCAGAGAAGCAGCTTTGCCACTGGCTCGGACTACGCCAACCCGTACCGCACCCTCCAGTTCTGCCCGTCCACTGAGTCTCCCTACAGCAAGTCTGGCCCCTTGCTGCCCCCGGAGGCCGCACTGGCCCGCTCACCTTCTGTCGACAGCATCCAGAAAGATCCCAGGTGAGTGTCACTATAGCGCTGTTATTTATAACACCTCTCCTCTCCTTCAGTCAGACCACTGAATATAAAGCACACATCCACATCACATCACTGCCTACCAGTCCCTCCCCTGTTTGGCCTGTCGGGACCACTACGCCATGAATGACACAGCTACTGTTTTCAGGAGGGCACATGAAGCTTGTTAAACCTCACCTTCCTTCACCTTGTGTTGTTTAAACTTTTACGTGTGTGTGTGTGTGTGTCTGTCTGAGCTGTCTGTTTGTGTGTGTGAGTGAGTGTCATAAAGTGTTTGACTGGGAGTTGCATTGAGTCATAAGCTGTATGGCTGTTTTGTTGTACTATCAGAGTTGCTTTTGTGTGCGTCCAATCAAGGAGTTTATTCCTTTAGAGCAAATATTGAAAAAACAATACTGTCAATGCCTGTAAACAACAACATGTTAAATCACTACAAATACATACTAATGAAAGATCAGAGAAAACACGAATATCTACAGTTGAAGTCGGAAGTTTACATACGCTTAGGTTGGAGTCATTAAAACTTGTTTTTCAACCACTCCACACATTTCTTGTTAACAAACAGTTAACAGTTAGGACATCTACTTTGTGCTTGACACAAGTAATTTTTCCAACAATTGTTTACAGACAGATTATTTTACTTATAATTCACTGTATCACAATTCCAGTGGGTCAGATGTTTACATATATTAAGTTGACTGTGCCTTTAAAC
The DNA here is from genome assembly GCA_030435695.1 of Brachymystax lenok tsinlingensis. Taxonomy (NCBI): domain Eukaryota; kingdom Metazoa; phylum Chordata; class Actinopteri; order Salmoniformes; family Salmonidae; genus Brachymystax; species Brachymystax lenok. Next base: position 23,695,285 of record CM059788.1, on the reverse strand, counting down.
AGCTTGGAAAATTCCAGAAAATGATGTCATGGCTTTAGAAGCTTCTGATAGGCTAATTGACATCATTTGAGTCAATTGGAGGTGTACCTGTGGATGTACTTCAAGGCCTACCTTCAAACTCAATGCCTCTTTGATCGTACTTTTTGGAGAAATGTCCTCTGGTCTGATGATCCAAAAATATAACTGTTTGGCCATAATGACCATCGTTATGTTTGGAGGAAAAAGGGGGAGGCTTGCAAGCCAAAGACCACCATCCCAACCGTGAAGCACAGGGGTGGCAGCATCATGTTGTGGGGGTGCTTTGCTGCAGGAAGGACTGGTGCATTTCACAAAACATTTGTGGCTAGAACTGAAAAAGCGTGTGCGAGCAAGGAGGCCTCAAAACCTGACTCAGTTACACCAGCTCTGTCAGGAGGAATGGGCCAAAATTCACCCAACTTATTGTGGAAAGCTTGTGGAAGGCTACCTGAAACGTTTGACCCAAGTTAAACAATTTAAAGGCAATGCTACCAAATACTAATTGAGTGTATGTAAACTTCTGGCCCACTGGGAATGTGATGAAAGAAATAAAAGCTGAAATAAATCATTCTCTCTACTATTATTCTGGCATTTCACATTCTTAAAATAAAGTTGTGATCCTAACTGACCTAAGACAGGGAATTTTTACTAAGATTAAATGTCAGGAATTGTGAAAAAGTTTAAATGTATCTGGCTAAGGTGTATGTAAACTTCCGACTTCAACTGTATGTTTGCAATACTCTACAATTTCATGACTTTGATTTCTCCCATTCTGTTTTCTTCATTCACCATCCCCTGTACTGTTTATTTGTTTCTCTATCTTTCTTTCCTTTTCCACATTGCACTGTATCTGCTGTAGCTCTGGCATTACTTTTGGCGTTTGTACACGCTTTCAGTGGATTGACTTGTGTTGCATTGATTTGCTGGCTGCAAACAACAACTCAATTACAGTAGTCTCCAAATTAGAAATGACTCCCTATTTATTTGGTTACTTCATATTCATTATTGTTAAAGGGCGGGTCTCACCAAAGCAGGTCTTCAATCTATCTTCATTTCAATTAATTGTGGAAACACTAGGCCTATATTGTGTGTAGCAAAGCAGTTAAATTCCAGAAAGAGATGAATTAATTGTTTTAATGAATCATGTTCAAAGTCAACAACCAAAACAATGTTCTATTAAAAAAATACTCAACCACAATTAAGGTTGTTATATTTGGCTATGTAGCTGTAAGTTAAAACTTTCCTAATGGCCAATGGTTGTTTGCATGATATAATTAATGTCACTATTTAGCAGAGTCCTAAACTATAGGAAAGCATAGTCCTAAATACATCTATTCATATTTAAGAAAGACAATAATAAGATCACTGGAATGTGTCTCTCCACAAACCATGATAATGGTTCTGATGACTGAACAATCCATAATTGACCTAGCTGATAGAAAATTGATCTTCATATTTCTTGGTTTTGTAAGACCCCTTCTTTAAAAGATCCCCATCCACCACAATCAAATCACCTAGTACATGTTCTGAATCCAGTGTAAGTGTGTAATAGGAAAAGTGTTGAGAAAGAAAGATATTTAAATGAGTATTATTTTATTCTTGTCAAGCTCCTTTGTGCGAGACACCCACCTACATTTTTTTCTTTCTGCCTGTCTCCTGATAGGTACGACCCTGAATTCCTTGTCTGGAATCAAAATCAAGCCGAGCAAAGAATGACAAAGTAATCCAACATTTATTACGTATTTCTATCTCTCATTCACTGAATCTGTCCTTCATGTCTACTATACAAATACCAGGAACATTTCCTTACCAATGAAAGAGCATGAATGAATATAGTTCAGTTCTTTTTTCCATTGCATTGTCCTCTGATTCCCATTTACTTACAGTAGCTACTTCACTGAAAGCTTCATATGACTTCCTCAGGAAAAGTAAAGTAAAGGTAGTGCCATTGGTGCTGTCCACAATTTTATATACAGTATCTTCTCACAGATTAGGTTAAGGGTTATGTATCTATTTGCCTCCAAGTTTCTCAAGTTTACTCTTCAGGTTTGTCAAGTAATTAATGGTAAAGATGTGATGTTGTGAAGTTACTCTTTAGTTAAGCTTTAATGGCTTTCTAAAAGTGACAGCAGTTGGAAGCTTTTTGGGTAGGTTACGGGTACTTTGTGATTGTGTGAGGATAGCAACAGTAGGAATCCATTATCCAACAATCATACATTTTCTCCTTCATTTTACATCATTCATTGTCATTTTTCTCTCATCATTTTCTAAATGTGCTTCATCATCCCAAGATTTACTGTGACTTGTGCAGTAATCAAGGAGCAGAATCCATTAACTTAAATGTCACTTTTGCAGTATCTGATCATACTACCTTTATGCTATTTTTCTTAAGTAATACTCAAACTGATATCTATGTGGTAGTTGCCAATTTACGCATGAATCATGTTGCCGATTCATAAGCTGTTACATTCAAATCAAATAAAATTGTATTTGTCACATACACGTTGTTAGCAGATGTTAATGCGAGTGTAGCGAAATGCTTGTGCTTCTAGTTCCGACCATGCAGTAGTATCTAACAAGTAATCTAACAATTTCACAACAACTACCTTATACACACACAAGTGTAAAGGAATGAATACGAGTATGTACATATAAATATATGGATGAGCGATGGCTGATCGGCATAGGCAAGATGCAGTAGATGGTATAGAGTACAGTATATACATATGAGATGAGTAATGTAGGATATGTAAACATCATATAAATGGCATCGTTTAAAGTGGCTAGTGATACATTTTATTACATCCACTTTTTAATTATTAAAGTGGCTAGAGATTTGAGTTGATGGCCGAACGGCATAGGCAAGATTCAGTAGATAGTATAGAGTACAGTGTATACATTTGATATGAGTAATGTCAGATATGTAAACATTATATACAAAATTGTTTAAAGTGGCTAGTGATACATTTGTTAGATCCAATTTTCTATTATTTAAAGTGGCTAGAGATTTAAGTCAGTATGTTGGCAGCAGCCACTCAATGTTAGTGATGGCCGTTTAACAGTCTGATGGAAGCTGTTTTTCAGTCTCTCGGTCCCAGCTTTGATGCACCTTTACTGACCTCGCCACCTGGATGATACCGGTGTGAACAGGCAGTGGCTCGGGTGGTTGTTGTCCTTGATTATCTTTTTGGCCTTCCTGTGACATCGGGTGGTGTAGGTGTCCTGGAGGGCAGGTAGTTTACCTCCGGTGATGCGTTGTGCAGTCCTCACTACCCTCTGGAGAGCCTTACGGTTGTGGGCGGAGCAGTTGCCGTACCAGGCGGTGATACAGCCCGACAGGATGCTCTCGGTTGTGCATCTGTAGAAGTTTGTGAGTGTTTTTGGTGACAAGCCAAATTTCTTCAGCCTCCTGAGGTTGAATAGGCACTGTTGAGCCTTCTTCACCACGCTGTCTGTGTGGGTGGACAATTTCAGTTTGTCCGTGATGTGTGTGCCGAGGAACTTAAAACTTTCCACATTCTCCACTACTGTCCCGTTGATGTGGATAGGAGGGTGCTCCCTCTGCTGTTTCCTGAAGTCCACGATCATCTCCTTAGTTTTGTTGACGTTGAGTGAGAGGTTATTTTCCTGACACCACACTCCGAGGGCCCTCACCTCCTCCCTGTAGGCCGTCTCGTCGTTGTTGGTAATCAAGCCTACCACTGTAGTGTCGTCAGCAACCTTGATGATTGAGTTGGAGGCGTGCTTGACCACGCAGTCATGGGTGAACAGGGAGTACAGGAGAGGGCTGAGAACGCACATTTCTGGGGCCCCAGTGTTGAGGATCAGCGGGTTGGATATGTTGTTTCCTACCCTCACCACCTGGGGCCGGCCCGTCAGGTAGTCCAGGACCCAGTTGCACAGGGCTGGGTAGGTCTCGAGCTTAATGACGAGTTTGGAGGGTACTATGGTGTTAAATGCTGAGCTGTAGTCGATGAGCAGCATTCTTACATAGGTATTCCTCTTGTCCAGATGGGTTAGGGCAGTGTGCAGTGTGATTGCGATTGCGTCGTCTGTGGACCTATTGGAGTGGGACTAGGGTGTCTGGTAGGATGGAGGTGATATGATCCTTGACTAGTCTCTCAAAGCACTTCATGATGACTGAAGTGAGTGCTACGGGGCGATAGTCATTTAGCTCAGTTACCTTAGCTTTCTTGGGAACAGGAACAATGGTGGCCCTCTTGAAGGATGTGGGAACAGCAGACTGGGATAAGGATTGATTAAATATGTCCGTCAACACACCAGCCAGCTGGTCTGCGCATGCTCTGAGGACATGGCCAGGGATGCCATCTGGGCCGGCAGCCTTGCGAGGGTTAACACGCTTAAATGTTTTACTCACGTTGGCTGCGTTGAAGGTGAGCCCGCAGGTTTTGGTAGCGGGCCGTGTCGGTGGCACTGTATTGTCCTCAAAGCGAACAAAGAAGTTGTTTAGTTTGTCTGGGAGCAGGACATCATGGTCCGTGATGGGGCTGGTTTTCTTTTTGTGGTCCGTGATTGACGGTAGACCCTGCCACATTCCTCTCGTGTCTGAGCCGTTGAATTGTGACTCTACTTTGTTTCTATACTGACGCTTTGGTTGTTTGATTTCCTTGCGGAGGGAATAGCTACGCTGTTTGTATTCAGTCATGTTTCCGGTCGTCTTACCCTGGTTAAAAGCAGTGGTTCGCACTTTCAGTTTGAAGCGTGGAATCAGATTGGTCGGACCAGCGTTGAACAGACCTGAGCACGGGCGTTTCCTGTTTTAGTTTGTCTATAGGCTGGGAGCAACAAAATGGAGTCATGGTCAGACTTGCCGACAGGAGGGTGGAGAATGGCCTTGTATGCGTCGCGGAAGTTAGAATAACAATGTCCAGGATTTTCAGGATTTGATATGCTGATAACATTTAGGGAGTCTTGTTTTCAGATTAGCTTTGTTAAAATCCCCAGCCACAATAAATGCAGCCTCAGGATATGTGGTTTCCAGTTTACAGAGTCCAATGAATTTCTTTCAGTGCCGTCGATGTGTCAGCTTGAGGGGGGATATATGCGACTGTGATTATAATCGAAGAGAATTCTCTTGGTAGATGATGCGGTCGGCATTTGATTGTAAGGAATTCTATGTCAGGTGAACAAAAGGACTTGAGTTCCTGTATGTTGTTATGATCACACCACGACTCGTTAATCATAAGGCACACACCCCCGCCCTTCTTCTTACCAGATAGATGTTTGTTTCTGTCAGCGCAATGCGTGGAGAAACCAGGTGGAGGTACAGACTCTGATAACGTGTCCTGAGTGAGCCATGTTTCCGTGAAGCAAAGAAAGTTGCAGTCGCAGATTGCAGCCCTTCTCTCTGGAAGGCAATCCTTGCTCGGATTTCGTCTACCTTGTTGTCCAGAGACTGGACATTGGCAAGTAGTATACTCGGGAGCGGTGCGCAATGTGCCCGTCTACGGAGCCTGACCAGAAGAATGCCCCGTCTACCCCTTCTCCTGCGCCGCCGTTGTTTTTGGGTCGCCGGCTGGGATCCAGTCTATTGTCCTGGTTAGTGGACCAAACAGAGGATCCGCTTCGGGAAAGTCGTATTCCTGCTCGTAATGTTGGTAAGTTGATGTTGCTCTTATATCCAATAATTCCTCCCGGCTGTATGTAAAAAAACGTCCGGTGTAACAATGTAAGAAGTAATACATAAAAAAACTAAATACTGCATAGCTTCCTGAGAACGTGAAGCGAGGCTGCCATCTCTGTCGGCGCTGTATAGTACATATACAGTGGTTCCTCAATTAAACGTCTTGAGTTTTTGTCACAGCGCATTGAGGTAGATTGTGATATAGTGCGGTACATTGCGTCACAGGAAGGAAGAGTTAGAACGCTGGATATGCCTTTGGGTTTAGTCTAAAGCGTTAGTACCCTGGCGCTAATGTGTCTCTCTCATCACTGAATGAATGACGTGAATTGATGAACAGGTGATAGAAACCAGATAGAAACAGATATTTGTGTACCTGATGTCACGGTTTAATTTGAATTAACTGAATGAGGATGAAGAAGAAGAAGCTGATTGAATTGAAAACAATAGTGTAAGAATTGCTCTTCCTCTATCCCGTGTGCACATCCGGAAAAAGACACCTATTTTTTTGTTTCTATTCTGTCAGAAGAAGCTGTAACTGGACTGTAGTCCATTACTTACTATAACTGTTGTTACACTGTAAGGTTGTTATTCTAAGAGAAACAAAAAAATTCTGTTATATTCCATTATAATCTTTAAATATATGTGTTGACTGAATGTACGCAAGTGATGTCTGCTAAATGAACAAGTTGATGGCGCAGCCACATAGCCTCGGCTACTAAGCCCAGATAAATAAAACGTAAAACATGATATTCTGTTATTTTAAAATACGTTGTCTTAGTATGATGTTTTTTATGACTTTCCTAAACTAAAGCCTCATATGAAGCAGACAATGCAGAGTCGTTCTTTGCTCATGTGAAGAAGAAACTGAATGAAAGAGAGTACGGCGAGGAAAACCCAAGTCGTCTGTATGGGCCTCTTTTATGCACATTGTGGATATGGAGGGGGGAAAGTTTTTAAACATTTTCAAGACCTGACCTATTTAATTGATTAGTTGTATGTATTATATTTACCAGTGGAATGTCACCGAATAGATAACAACATGGAGTGGAGTGAAAGTGCACTGTAAGTGTGCTACAAAGCTGTGGGCCAGGTGTAAATGGTTTGGCAGCCTTACCTATTCTTTCAATAAATTGGAATCACAAAAGAAGCCATCCAGCCTTGATGGGCTATCAGCAGGACAATACTCTTTCCAAGTTGATTTCTATTTTTAGGGACTTGAGATCAAGAAGGGAGGGTAGAAGGAGCAAGCGCTGCGTGCTTATTACAGTATGTTTGTCAAACAGGTGAGCAATCTTTTTTACTGGTCATTTGTGTAAACAACACAACAAATACAACAATAATTTCCCCCCAAAATTGCATCAATTCTAACTAAAAAAGCTTTTAAAGTCTTTACCACAGCCAAGATTAAAAACGCATGCATTCGTGAATGCAATTGCTTTAACCGACATGTTGAGGTTTATTTATAATTTAATTATTCAAGGCTCCCATTGTTATTTTGTTTTATAACCAAAATGCTTGAATGAATGATTGATATACACTACATGACCACTACAAGACCAAATATCTAATTCCAAAATCATGGGCATTAATATGGAGTTGGTCCACCCTTTGCTGCTATAACAGCCTCTACTCTTCTGGGAAGGCTTTCCACTAGATGTTGGAACATTGCTGCGGGGGACTTGCTTCCATTCAGGCAAAATAGCATTAGTGAGGTCAGGCACTGATGTTTGGTGATTAGGCCTGGCTCGCAGTCGGCGTTCCAATTCATCCCAAAGGTGTTCGATGGGGTTGAGGTCAGGGCTCTGTGCAGGCCAGTCAAGTTCTTCCACACCGATCTTGACAAACCATTTCTGTATGGACCTTGCTTTGTGCATGGGGGGCATTGTCATGTTGAAACAGGAAAGGGCCTTCCCCAAACTGTTGCCACAAAGTTGGAAGCACAGAATCGTCTAGAATGTCATTGTATGCTGTAGCGTTAAGATTTCCCTTCACTGGAATTAAGGGGCCGTTGCCCGAACCATGAAAAGAAACAGCCTCAGACCATTATTTCTCCTCCACCAAACTTTACAGTTGGCACTATGCATTGGGGTAGGTAGCGTACTCCTGTCATCCACCAAACCCAGATTCGTCCATCGGACTACCAGATTGTAAAGCGTGATTCATCACTCCATAGAACGTGTTTCCACTGCTCCAGAGTTCAATGGCGGTGAGCTTTTCACCACTCCAGCCGACGCTAGGCATTGCGCATGGTGATCTTAGGCTTGTGTGCGGCTGCTCGGCCATGGAAACCCATTTCATGAAGCTCCCGAATAACAGTTATTGTGCTGACATTGCTTCCAGAGGCAGTTTGGAACTCAGTGGTGAGGGTTGCAACCAGTAACAGACGATTTTTACACGCTATGTACTTCAGCACTCGGCGGTCCTGTTCTGTGAGCTTGTGTGGCCTACCACTTCGCGGCTGAGACGTTGTTGCTCCTAGACGTATCCACTTCACAATAACAGCACTTACAGTTGACTGAGGCAGCTGGAGCAGGGCATTTGACGAACTGACTTGTTGGAAAGGTGGCATCCTATGATGGTGCCAAGTCCCTGAGCTCTTCAGTAAGGCCATTCCACTGCCAATGTTTGTCTATGGAGATTAGCCGAATACACTAATTTGAGGGGTATCCACATACTTTTGTATAAATGGTTTATATTTAAGTAGCAATTGAAAGAGAACACTTAGGAGATTATTGGGAAATTATCAGACCAATGGTGAGGACACAACAGCTCACCTGACACAAGACTAAAGTTTTACATTTCTAACTCAATATCTCAGACCTGATTTTCCCCAATGAAAAATGCATCAACCCCCTACAAATATGTAAATTTATTATAATCCACATAATAATTCACACAAGATGAGCTATAGTGAGAGGAGGGAGACTGCGTGTCTGTGATTCGACTTTGCATAGCAAATAGCAAATCAACCTTATAATAGGTAATGATTTATATATATCCAATAGAAAGAAACATCTACAGTATTTGTTCATCAACAGCTTTGTGTTTTCGTTAATAAAATAATTATAAAACCACATTTTAGTTGCACTGCGCCCCAGCTCTACGACCATGGCTTAAACATTGCTAAGATGATTGATGTATTTGTTGCATTGTTGTATCGTCAGTTTCTCGAGCCAAAACGTTTTGATGGCCTTCACAAGTTCATCTTTGCCTGAAGGCTTGGCAGAATTACAGATTGTTTTCAGTTGATAAAAAAAAAGTTAGATATACTGCAGGCCTATTCAGCTGTAATTCTGGCTCTATCCTTTGGAACCACACACTTACCAGGTGAACAGTAGGCTGTTTGCTTGCCTCCAAGGCGAGTGTGGCTTCTTTGAAGCGATAGAGGAAATCACCAAGATCCTCAAGTATTCTTCCACAATAGTTGTCCTTCTCTTTACCTGCAGTTTTGCGCTGGAAACTGTGCCACTCCGTTTTGAATAGCATCATCTCCGCGAGCACCCACTCTTTGTTTATGTAATATACTGTAAGGCACAAGTATCCTGTTATTCGAAAATTATCAGTCCACATGTCAAGTGTTATTGCACCATTACCCAAGCTCTCTCTCAACTCCGGACCATCCGCCAGGACTCTATAGTGCCAGAGGAGAGAGACTCTCGGACAGAAATATTCACACCTCCAATAATTTACAAAAGGATAATCTAATAGCTCGGCTAGGTCTGAAGATCCGCCAATTTGTGCCACAGTTTAGGCTACGGATAGATGCTGCGGTCAGTCATCTGAGTGAGGATAGGAGCGAGAGCCGTTTTTAACCTTCTAAATTAATGATTATGGAATTGTACCGAATAGATAGAGACAATAGAAAGATGCATCAGCATTTCCCTCACTCAGACAAAAACAAATGTGTAAATTGTAGCCCAATTAGCGGGAGGGATGAGGGCATCTTCGACCAGAGACCAGGCTCATAGGGACAGTCATGCATTTTCACACTTTTGGCTTTTCACAGACACAGAAAGCACTATTCTCAATGTGGGGTCACACAAGGGTCACCTCTTTAACTCACATTATCAGAAGAACAATCAGATAACACTATGTGTGGATGTATGCCACTGTCAGCAACATTTAAAAAAATGTATTTTGTATTTAACCTTTATTTAACTAGGCAAGTCAGTAAAGAACAAATTCTTATTTACAATGACGGCCTTCCCCGGCCAAACCTTAACCCGGACGACACAGGGTTAATTGTGTGCAGCCCTATGGGACTCCCAATCACGGCTGGTTGTAATACAGCCTGGAATCGAACCAGGATCTGTAGTGATGCCTTTGGCACTGAGACGCTCCCCGCGAGCCTCCAAATGCTCCATGTATTTCCTGTCTGTCATTATAGTATAACTCACTGACATCCATGGCCCACACAGGCCATTACATAGACAATATAGGATTCCCATTCATCAAATGGTAATTATGCTGATTACCACATGATACGTTTTATACAGTATTATAGGGGTGAGATTTTAAAGCATCAAGGTTGTAGTAATTTCCCCAAAGACTACAGTGATGCCTGGCATTCGAAGTATGTTAAAGGGATAATCCACTCCAAACCACAAATTCCTATTGTTAATGGTGTTAAATAACACTAACATGTGAAAACAATAATTTTTGTGAACATGTTTAATTTTGTCATTATGACAAGGTTGGTAGAAACATGTGAAAATAGTTTTGGGAAATCTGTTGCAGCTCAAGTCTACTAAAACACCTGCAATCCTTTCTCTCTCTCTGGGCTGGCTAGCTAGCTAGCTAGCTAGGTAGCTAGCTAGAAAACATAGCTACATACAATAATACCAAAGTCAATATCAGCATGTGAAGTAGCTAGCTAGCTGTAAAATTGCCTAAACAAACTGCATTATCAATGAAGGTGTCTTACTAGTTCAACTTGCAGTTTGTCTCTGCCACTGAGCAATAAACGGCGTCTCTGCCCAGAGTGAGAGCAGAGTAATGTTGCTTTCCCAGAGAGATACTTTTGAGGAGATGGGGAAACTCCATTAGAATCGTATTAACGCCCATTGTGTATGTTGCCCATAAGTCGTCAATGGGCTGCGTGGTGCATTCTGGATGATTCTGGGACAAGGAAAGCTCTCCTTCAATGAGTGAATGCGAGTCAATTGGGTGCTAGCTCAAAAACGAGTATTAGCATTACTTTTGTGAATAAGAAGTACAACATTGCAAATATTTTTCAAGATGTGAGATAATTAACTTGGAACGGGTCACATTTGAATTGAAAAGACCAGATTTAATTGAAACTATCAAATGTCAGCCTTTAACCATCCAAATATTTCATACAATATTCAGCCAATATCGGGACTGCTTGTTTGTTTTTCTTCCTATAGGCCTACAATGAAATATATCATTTAATTTTAGTCATGAAGCATATTCACAATTGCATGGCATGGTGTTGTTTGCTCGGCTTCAAACGCCCTGAATAATAAATGGAGTAGATGTGCTCAACGATGCCCGCTGGTGGTTTGAATGAGCATTAACGGCAAGCACTGTAACGCACCTCACCATACCACGACATACCACACGCATAGCAAATATTTTCCAAGATGTGAGATTATTAACTTGTTCTCTGTAATATCGTATAGCTTTGGAATCGTGACATTACGGCTGCTTTTCCTTCTCTCTGCGGTCCAACTCATCCCAAACCATCTCAATTGGGTTGAGGTCGGGTGATTGTGGATGCCAAGTCATTTGATGCAGCACTCCATCACTCTCCTTCTTGGTCAAATAGTTCTTACACAGCCTGGAGGTGTGTTGGGTCATTGTCCTGTTGAAAAACAAATGATAGTCCCACTAAGCGCAAACCAGATGGGATGGCGTATCCCTGCGAATGCTGTGGTAGCCATACTGGTTAAGTGTACCTTGAATTCTAAATAAATCACAGACAGTGTCACCAGCAAAACACCCCCACACCATCACACCTCCTCCTCCATGCTTCACAGTGGGAAACACACATGCAGAGATCATCCGTTCACCTACTCTGTGTCTCACAAAGACACAGCAGATGGAACCAAAAATGTCAAATTTTCACCCATTAGACCAAAGGACAGATTGGCCCAAGCAAGTCTCTTCATCTTATTGGTGTCCTTTAGTAGTGGTTTCTTTGCAGCAATTCGACCATGAAGACCTGATTCACGCAGTCTCTTTTGAACAGTTGATGTTGAGATGTGTCTGTTACTTGAACTCTGTGAAGCATTTATTTGGCCCTGCAATTTCTGAGGCTAGTAACTAATGAACTTATCCTTTCCTGTGACGGTCCTCATGAGAGCCAGTTTCATCATAGCGCTTTATGGTTTTTACAACTGAACTTGTAGAAACTTTAAAAGTTCTTGAATGTTCCGTATTGACTGACCTTTATGTCTTAAAGTAATGATGGACTGTTGTTTCCCTTGGCTTATTTGAGCTGTTCTTGTCATAATATGGACTTGGTCTTTTACCAAATAGGGCTATCTTCTGTATACCACCCCTAACTTGTCACAACACTGGTTGAGAGAATGCCAATAGTATGCAAAGCTGTCATCAAGGCAAAGGGTGGCTACTTTGAAGAATTATGATTTTGATTTGTTTAACACTTCTTTTGGTTACTGCATGATTCAATATGTGTTATTTGATAGTTTTGATGTCTTCACTATTAGTCTACAATGTAGAAAATTTAAAAAATTAAGAAAAACCATTGAATGAGCTGGTGTGTCCAAACTTTTGACTGGTACTATATAATAATAATATTGTGTCCCCCCCACTTCTAAAACCAATGTTACACCCAGGGGCAACATTTGACATCTGTCATACAAGTCCAGCATTTAACCCTTTGCACTCTGCATTTGCAGTGCTTTTAAAAGCTTAGTCTATGGAGCTTATAGAGAGTGTCTAATATCTAATAGTATTTAGACAGGAGGACTGTGGATGGAGGCTGTATTAAAGCATTAAAGGAGAAACAAGTTGCTCATTAAAGTGTTTGTTTAGACACCGTCCACACTTGACTGGCTAACTAAACTAGAACATTGAGTGAGGGCAATTACATGGACTACTGCACTTCAACTGTGTTCCCTTGTACACCGTTGATACCGCTAACTGCTCTTCAGACTAGTTTTGTCATTCTGCACAACCAGTTTTCAACTGATATTGTGGCCAAGTTAACACATGGTTAATTACAGATACTAACAGATTTCTATAATGGCACTAATTAGTATTGAAATGGAAAGGCCATCTTTTTCAAATTGGAAAGCTCTGTCAGATTGTATAGTTCCCTTTATTGTGAAGTTGAACCAAAATGTTTTCGATAATGTTTGTTGGATGATTTTATATCATTGTGTCTCATTGACAATAGCACTATATTGTTTTTACATCAGAAACGGATGTCACTTTCTGCTGAAGAATGAAGTCATGCACGCTGAATGACTGTGTGTGTCTTCCTATCTGAAAGGCCCCTGTCTGTCTGTCTATTTAATTGGTTGCCTGAGTCATCAACAATGCTTCTTTCCCCTCTGTGTCATTCCTCTGTGGTGTGAGGCAGCAGTGGTTGCTTACAGTTTTGACCTGTTTGTGTTCACTCTATTGTACAAGCCTTGAGTCGTTGTAAATATGATTTTGGCCCAAGGCATTAGTCAACAACATACTCAGATAAAATGTATACCCCCGTTTCCAATGGTCTTTAATTAGATTGCAGAGCCATGCATTTAGAATACATCATTTATAACTCTATTATAGGGGGGAATTGTTAGATTAACATTCAAGTATGGCACTCTGTATTCTGGTGTAAATGTTCCCAGCTATGGGGCCGACAGATATGTTCACCTGGCTGCTCTTGAACAAAGCCCTGAATGACGATCCGTCTGCAACCCTGAGAGTTAGTTTCAATCCAGTGAGTCGCCAAATGCTACATTACTTTCTACTGAGGGGATTTAACCTCAGCTCAGCTCCCCTGCCAACCTTGATCATTGTGCAGTATGATTTTTTGAGATAACATGGAGACCTTGCGAAAATGACTTGAAGACCACCCTCCATCTTCCAAAATGAGCCGCATTCAAAGTTAAAAGCTGACATTTTAGTCCTCAGGAAAGGCTGTTGAAAGGCCAGCTTAGGGAGTTGAGGGCTAAAGGCAAACTTCACTGCTCTAGCATGTATGCTATAGACATTCCAGTTTGTTATCCAAGTGCCGTGGGAGAGGGAGGGAGGGAAAGAGGGAGAGACAGAGAGATAAAGAAAGAGCTCATTGTCTTGGGCAGTTTGCTTGTGAATTAGCAGATTCTTTGATCAGGCTGTTGTTGCATCCTGAGAGAAATCATCACTGTGAACCAGTCCATTTGGAACCCAGATACTTAACTCATTATGTGAAGTGTTATGCAAACTGCTCTTTACTGCTTTAAAGCTCTGAGAGCGCCGAGATGGGAATACACACAGAGACAGAATAGCTATAGAGAATGTTAAGAATCTACAGTACCAATACTGACAAATAGATAAAGCGATAAATATATGGAATTAGAGTAAAACATTATTTGCTAGCCACTACCCATACTTGGGATATGATGTTTTCAAGTCATTTGACTGAGCTGAGCTGAACGGTGCTTCTCTCTTTTATAGCTGTCAGGGCTGTGGTGTGAGATTGAGGAGGGAGGACAAGATGAGATGTGAGAACAGTGGCATTATCATGGGCGGTCACACGGCCGTTTGGATGAAAAATTGTCCTTGGGTAATTCTCTAATGAAGAAGTGAAATGGCAAGCACAGCACTGGAGCCCTGAGGAATGCATGAGCCCACCCATCCTCTGAGGCGATATGGCTCTGGATGAAGTGATGAGGGCAAATCGTACTACCGTCCATGCCGTCTTGAAAGAAAGATGTGGTTGAGGAAGAACAGTCATTGTAGCTGAAAAGCACGACTTCTGCTGAGGGCAATAAATGAGTACAAAGAATATACGGTGTATCTATTAAGGCCAGCATTAGTCTACTGTACAAGCTAAGCAGCATTAGTATGTATTAATATGCTGCTCTGCATTGGGATGCACAAATCTTATGGTAAAGTAATGCTTGTCTGGCTGTGCTCTAAGTAGAGAGAGACAGTTGTCAAATGTCAGTGTGCGTGTGTGTGTGCACACAGGTACGTACATGCTTGCATATACAGTTAAAGTCGGAAGTTTACATACACATAGTCATTAAAACTCGTTTTTCAACCACTCCACAAATTTCTTGTTAACAAACTATAGTTTTGGCAAGTCGGTTAGGACACAAGTCATTTTTCCAACAATTGTTTACAGACCGATTATTTCACTTATAATTCACTGTATCACAATTCCAGTAGGTCAGAAGTTTACATACACTAAGTTGACTGTGCCTTTAAACAGCTTGGAAAATTCCAGAAAATGTAGTCACGCCTTTAGAAGCTTCTGATAGGCTAATTGACATCATTTGAGTTGTAGACCTTCACACGTCTGGTTCATCCTTGGGAGCAATTTCCAAATGCCTGAAGGTACCACGTTCATCTGTACAAACAATAGAACGCAAGTATAAACACCAAGGGACCACGCAGCCGTCATATATCCACAGTAAAACGAGTCCTATATCGGCATAAGCTGAAAGGTCGCTCAGCAAGTAAGAAGCCACTGCTCCAAAACCGCCCCAAAAACAGACTACGGTTTGCAACTACACATGGGGACAAATATCGTACTTTTTGGAGAAATGTCCTCTGGTCTGATGAAACAAAATTAGAACTGTTCGGCCATAATGACCATTGTTGTGTTTGGAAGGAAAAGGGGGAGGCTTGCAAGCCGAAGAACACCATCCCAACCGTGAAGCACGGGGGTGGTAGCATCATGTTGTGGGGGTGATTTTCTGCAGGAGGGACTAGTGCACTTCACAAAATAGATGGCATCATGAGGCAAGAAAATTATGTGGATGTATTGAAGCAACATCTCAAGACGTCAGTCAGGAATTTAAAGCTTGGTCGCAAATGTGTCTTCCAAATGGTCAATGACCCCAAGCATACTTCCAACTTTGTGGCAAAATGGCTTAAGGACAACAAAGTCAAGGTATTGCGGTGGCCATCACAAAGCCCTGACCTCAATCCAATAGAACATTTGTGGGCAGAACTGAAAAAGCGTGTGCAAGCAAGGAGGCCTACAGACCTGACTCAGTTACACCAGCTATGTCAGGAAAAATGGGCCAGAATTCACCCATCTTATTGTGGGAAGCTTGTGGAAGGCTGCCTGAAACATTTGACCCAAGTTAAACAATTTAAAGGCAATGCTACCAAATACTAATTGAGTGTATGTAAACTTGTGACCCACTGGGAATGTGATGAAAGAAATTAAAGCTGAAATAAATCATTCTCTCTACTATTATTCTGGCATTTCACATTCTTAAAATAAAGTTGTGATCCTAACTGACCTAAGACAGGGAATTTTTACTAAGATTAAATGTCAGGAATTGGGAAAAACTGAGTTTAAATGTATTTGGCTAAGGTGTATGTAAACTTCCGACTTCAACTGTACTGCCAAATTCTCAAAAACAACGTTGGAAGCGGCTTATTGTAGAGAAATAATCATTAAATCCTCTGGCAACAGCTCTGGTGGACATTCCTGCAGTCAGCATGCCAATTGCATGCTCCCTCAAAACTTGAGACATCTGTGTCATTGTGTTGTGACAAAACTGCACATTTTAGAGTGGCCTTTTATTGTCTCCCGCACAAGGTGCACCTGTGTAATGGTCATGCTGTTTAATTAGATTCTTGATATGCCACACCTGTCAGGTGGATGGATTATCTTGGCAAAGGACATCAACAGGGATGTAAACCAATTTGTTTACAACATTTGAGAGAAATAAGCTTTTTGTGTGTATGGAACATTTTTGGGATCTTTTATTTTAGCTCATGAGACCAACATGTTGTGTTTATATTTTGTTCAGTATACATTAACTGATAAGCTTACACAAACACAGTACGTACAACAGTGTCTCTGAAATGTTTGTGCTAGAAAATAACTTAAAACCCTATGTACTGTAATGCATTCCGACTCCATTTGACTGAAGGCGATGTTTCAGCAAGCGACCTACTTCCGAATTGGATATGATTAAGCATACAGCAGTTTGCACAAACTGTTTAAGCATTTTGATTGCCCAATTACCCAAAGGTAACTTATGCAAGGTTACATCATCTTTAGGTAATTTTTTATGAAGTTGTATTTGATCTACAAGTACTTAGATGCACAGCTGTGATCATCATTATAGTAAATGAATATGGCTGTGGATGAATGTTTTTGCTAATGCAACCATGCCTCACAGGGGCAGACCATAGAGCATGTGAACAAGCTTCATAATCATCAGCGATGAGAGGGAAAAAAACAACATTTTGAAAAACATTTTCTCCCATTGGTCCATTTTCTGAAACAAAAGGATTTCAATCCCTCCATGCTCCTCTGTGTTCATTCCCTTTGATGCCTTATATTCACAAGGAAATCATTTCTGACGACTGCACACCAGTCAGCTCCAATAACTCAACAATAAGTGCTCAGTTGAGTAACAGTGCAGCCTAGCTACTGCCTGAACTGAGCATGCCCAGTGCCCACTAGTGTGGGGTTCTGCTGCTTGGTAGAAGGGTGCAGAAAGACTTGGCAGCTGCCCATGTAGTCTGGAAATTGAATGATGTCCCACTGTGTTTGGTTGGTACACTGCCCACCTACTGTGTGAAACTCCACTTTCTATGTAACAGTTCTGAAGGGGCTCAGGAGAGACGTCCATAGCTGTTCTCCCTGTTGTTTTATTTCACTGGGTTTTGTTTTATGTGATTGAGTTCAGAGAGAATCCCAGCTAGAGCCCTATTGTTCTGTTGACCTTTTTGAAAGTTAACATTTCTCTTTCTCTGTAAATGGCCATGGCCTCCTTCATTTCTCCCTGGCTCATGTTAGTGATGGTTGGTATTGCTGGGAGAAGGATTGTGGGGAGATGAAATGGTCCTGAGGCACTTTTAGCCGTCGTAGTGTATACATCACTGACTGTGGCCCTGTGGATCAGAATTAGCTCTCTGTTCCTAGTTTTCCTCTCCCTCTCTCGCTGGCTCTTTCTTTTGCTCTCATAACACATCTCTCCTTTTCTCTCACATCTCTCTCTCACACGTGATCTCAGCCGTTAATATAATTGTTTCTTGGTCTTTGAGAGCTGACAAACTGAAAGGCCTGATTGTGGACAGCTGTGATGGTTGGAGGTTGAACAGTTGCTGGTAGGTGTTTACACTTTTCAGGGATGGCACTGCCTTTACACCAGTGTGTGTCTCTCGCTCTCTCTCTTTGTTGCCGATAAGAATTGGGTGGGGTGGTGGTGATAATGCTGGGGGTGATAGTGGTGGTGAAGATAGTGGTGGGGATGACAGGGGTCTCTGACAGCCGCCTAGCTAGCCTCAGGCTACCACACTGGAGAACCACAGCTAACATCACCAGAGGATAATGCTGGATGAACGTGTCACTCATTCGCCAATAGTAAGGACTCAGTACTAGTCTGTATCATTCTTGTTTTGGATTTTAGTATCTCTTATTATTAAAATAGTTTTTTATCGCTAGGCCAAGTGCTATGGGGACAGATGGAGAGAAATTACGTTTGTTTGGCAAATCTGTCATACATGTTTGTTACCTTTTTCTTTTTTCTTCCCAATTTCAATCTTGTCTCATCGCTGCAACTCCCCAACGGGCTCGGGAAAGGCGAAGGTGGAGTCATGAGTCCTCCGAAAAATGACTTGCCTAACTGCGCTCCTTAACACCCGCAAGCCAGCTGCACCAATGTGTCAGAGGAAACACTGTTCAACTGGCGCCCGGGGTCAGCCTGCATGCACACGGCCCACCACAAGGAGTCGCTAGAGCGCGATGAGCCATGTAAAGCCCCCCGCCGATTGTGGAACTGCCCGGGAATGATTAAAGTAGGAGGCACCAGTGACTAGATAAATAAAAAAACTGGTCAGAGGAAGCAGATGCTAAGCTACAGGACTGTTTTGCTAGCACAGACTGGAATATGTTCCTGGATTCCTCCGATGGCATTGAGGAGTACACCACATCAGTCATTGGCTTCATCAATAAGTGCATTGATGATGTCGTTCCCACAGTGACTGTACATACATACCCCAAGCAGAAGCCATGGATTACAGGCAGCATCCGCACTGAGCTAAAGGCTAGTGCTGCCGCTTTCAAGGAGCGGGACTCTAACCCGGAAGCTAATAAGAAATCCCGCTATGCCCGATGACGAACCATCAAACAGGCAAAGCATCAATACAGGACTAAGATCGAATCGTACTACACCGGCTCTGACGCTTGTCGGATGTGGCAGGGCTTGCAAACCATTACAGACTACAAAGGGAAGCACAGCCGAGAGCTGCCAGTGACACGAGCCTACCAGATGAGCTACAGACGAGCTAAACTATTTCTATGCTCGCTTCGAGGCAAATAACACTGAAACATGCATGAGAGCACCAGCTGTCCCGGAAGACTGTTCCGGAAGACGCTCTCATCAGCTGTCACGACTTCCGCCGAAGTCAGTCCCTCTCCTTGTTTGGGCGGCGTTCGGCGGTCGACGTCACCGTTTTTCTAGCCATCGCCAATCCACTTTTCGTTTTCCATTGTTTTTTTCTTGTTTTACACACCTGGTTTCAATCCCACAATTACTTGTTCATTATTTAACCCTCTGTCCCCCCATGTTAGTTTGTGAGTGTTTGTTTATTGTATTGCGGTCCGTACTGTGGGCTTGGCTTTATTTTGTCGTTAATTGTGATTTATCTTTGAGTAAATTGCTATTATTACTCATATCTGCTGTCTTGCGCCTGACTCCTCTACACCAGCATCACACAGACGCATTACAGAAACACTCACCTTCGAATGGAGTCAGTAGGAGCAGACGCCCTCCCTGTGGCGGTAGAGGAACATGTCCAGCAGCACGCGACCATGTTGCAATGTCTGGGCACCGCCATGGATCGCGTGCTGCAGACGATGGATCGTTGGGAGAGAGAAGGACAGCAGGCCCCACTGTCCACCCCTCCTTCACCCGGTCCCAGCGGGATTCAACTTGCGCTCACGAGGGAGTATGATGGGACGGCTGCCGGATGCCAGGGGTTCCTACTCCAGCTGGAACTCTACCTAGCGACCGTCCACCCGGCTCCTTCGGGACATGAGAGCGTGTCCGCCCTCGTCTCCTGCCTCTCAGGCAAAGCCCTGGAGTGGGCCAACGCAGTATGGAGTGAAGGAGACGCGCCGTTGGACCATTACGCAGAGTTCACCCCCCAGTTCACCCGGTGAACGTCTGTTCCATCTGATGCAGGGGTCGAGGAGCGCGCAGGATTTCGCTTTGGACTTCTGGACCCTGGCCGCCAGCGCGGGATGGGACGACAGGGCCCTGATCGATCACTACCGGTGCAGTCTGCGCGAGGACGTCCGAGACACCACCCTCACGTTGGACCAGCTGGTGGACCTGTCCATCCGGCTGGACAACCTGCTGGCTACCCACGGATGTCCGGATCAGGGCCTGTCAGTTCCATCCCCCAGCACCTCCGATCCGACGCCCATGGAGCTGGGAGGTGCTGCGCTTAGGGCGACCGGAGGAGGGGCCATTCCCTGCACCATCTGTGGCCGCAGAGGGCACACTGCTTGTCGGTGCTGGGGGGGTTCCTCCGGGAGTTGAGGCAGCAGGCAGGGCACTGTCACCCCAGGTGGGTCGGCACCAGGCTCACCCAGAGCCCCCTATTGCTCACATGTATGTATTTATAAAATTTCCTGAGTTTTCTCCGCGTTCCCAGCATAAGGCGCTCGTAGATTCAGGCGCAGCTCGGAATTTTATTGACCGTTCATTTGCCCATAGTTTAGGAATCTCCATTGTTCCTGTGGATATGCTCTTCCCTGTGCATGCCCTAGATAGTCGACCATTAGGGTCAGGGCTGATTAGGGAGGCCACCGCTCCACTAGGCATGGTTACGCAGGAGGGTCACAGGGAGAGAATCAGTCTCTTTCTTATTGATTCTCCTGCGTTTCCCGGGGTGCTGGGCCTACCCTAGTTGGCCCGTCATGACCCCACTATTTAGTGGCAACAGAGGGCTCTCAAGGGGTGGTCACGAGAGTGCTCAGGGAGGTGCGACTACGGTGGAAAGTCCAGACCAGGTCTCCACCGTGCGCATCCCCTCAGAATATGCAGAAAGTGTCTTCACTGGCATTTTCAACCTCTCCCTGTCCGAGTCTGTAAAACCAACATGTTTTAAGCAGACCACCATCGTCACTGTGCCCAGGAACACTAAGGTAACCTGCCTAAACAACTACCAACCTGTAGCACTCACGTCTGTAGCCATGAAGTGCTTTGAAAGGCTGGTCATGGCTCACATCAACACCACCATCCCACAAACCCTAGACCCACTCCAATTTACATACCGCCCCAACAGATCCACAGATGATGCAATCTCCATTGCACTCCACACTGCCCTTTCCCACCTGGACAAATAGAACACCGATGTGAGAATGCTATTCGTTGACTACAGCTCAGTGTTCAACACCATAGTGCCCTCAAAGGTCATCACTAAGCTAAGGACCCTGGGACTAAACACCTCCCTCTGCAACTGGATCCTGGACTTCCTGACGGGCCGCCCCCATGTGGTAAGGGTAAGTAACAACACAATCGCCATGCTGATCCTCAACACAGGGGCCCCTCAGGGGTGCGTGCTCATTCCCCTCCTGTACTCCCTGCTCACTCATGACTGCATGGCCAGGCACGACTCCAACACCATCATTAAATTTGCTGATGACACAACAGTAGTAGGCCTGATCACCGACAACGATGAGACAGCCTATAGGGAGGAGGTCAGAGACCTGGCCGTGTGGTGCCAGGACAAAAACCTCTCCCTCAACATGATCAAGACAAAGGAGATGATTGTGGACTACAGGAAAAAGAGGACCGAGCACACCCTCATTCTCATCGACGGGTCTGCAGTGGAACAGGTTGAGAGCTTCAAGTTCCTTGGCGTCCACATCACCAACAAACTAACTTGGTCCAAGCACACCAAGACAGTCGTTAAGAGGGCACGACAAAGCCTATTCCCCCTCAGGAGACTGAAAAGATTTGTCATGGGTCCTCAAATCATCAAAAGGTTTTACAGCTGCACCATCGAGAACATTCTGATGGGTTGCATCACTGCCTGGTATGGGTACTGCTCGGCCTCCGACCGCAAGGCACTACGGCCCAGTTTATTTATTTAAATTTTTTATTTCACCTTTATTTAACTAGGCAAGTCAGTTAAGAAAATGTTATTGTTTACTATGACGACCTACCAAAAGGCAAAAGACCTCCTGCAGGGACGGGGCCTGGGATTTAATTTTTATTTAAAAAAATTAAATAACATAAATATAGGACAAAACACACATCATGGCAAGAGAGACAACACAATAGTACATCAAGAGAGACCTAAGACAACAACATAGCAAGGCAGTAACACATGATAACACAGCATGGTACCATCACACCATGGTAGCAGCACAAAACATGGTATTAACAGTTTTGGGCACAGACAACAGCACAAAGGGCAACAATACATCAATACATCATGCAAAGCAGCCACAACTGTCAGTAAGAGTGTCCATGATTGAGTCCATGATTGAGGCCCCAGTACATCACTTGGGCCAAGCCTCCTGCCATCCAGGACCTCTATACCAGGCGGTGTCAGAAGAAGGCCTAATAATTGTCAAAGACACCAGCCACCCTAGTCATAGACTGTTCTCTCTGCTACCGCACGGCAAGCGGTACCGGGAGCGCCAAGTCTAGGTCCAAGAGACTTCTAAACAACTTCTACCCCCAAACCATAAGACTCCTGAACATCTAGTCAAATGGCTACCCAGACTATTTGCAGTGCCCCCCTCTCACCCCCTCTTTACACCACTGCTACTCTCTGTTGTCATCTATGCATAGTCACTTTAATAACTCTACCTACAGTACATGTACATACTACCTCAAATAACCGGTTCCCCCGCACATTGACTCTGTATCGGTACCCCCCCTGTATATAGTCTCGCTATTGTTATTTCACTGCTGCTCTTTAATTAGTTGTTACTTTTATCTCTTATTCTTATCTGCCTTTTTTTTTACTGCATTGTTGGTTAGGGGCTCGTAAGTAAGCATTTCACTGTAAGGTCTGTGACTAATAACATTTTATTTGATTTGAACATACTGTAGTATTAAACATCAATATAGCTACACACACAATAGGCCAAACTCAAGGCATTTAAAAGCAAGAGAGAACAGAGATGCCTAATGCAGAAATTACATTATACCACAACACCACTTAGAGGAATTACCACCACATCAGCTTTGTCAATCTACCATGAAAATGAAACAACACAAAGACATGCATACAGCAGTCATCTGAAAATATAGATTGAAGATTGCAGTATAATACACAATGAGTGATCGTTTTGTTTAGCACTGTGTTTCTATGCTTGTGTCTGTCTCAAATGGCACCCTATTTCCTATGTAGTGCACTACTTTTGACCAGAGCTCTATGAGGGCATGGAATAAGATGCCATTTGGGACGCAGAAGCCTTTTACCCATCCAGTTCTGTTCTGTATTCATCCCTGTGTTTCCCATGGTCCTCTGCAGGGAGTTTGGCTGGAGAGACCCAGAGCTGCCTGAGGTGATCCAGATGCTGCAGCACCAGTTCCCCTCGGTCCAGTCCAATGCTGCAGCCTACCTCCAACACCTGTGCTTTGGAGACAACAAGATCAAGTCTGAGGTAACCATGCACCGTTTGGGTCCGGATCCATACAGTTTCTACTGCTGTGTGCTAGCTGGGACACCTGAATCCGCAATTAACACCTGCTGTGCCCTGCGTTTGAAACCAGCTCTCTGTCTCCCCTTGTGGTCTTTACAGCTGTATCTTGGTTATTTTTGGACCAGGGGGCTGTGTGAAGGGAATTACTATTTACTGGGTACTTTATTTTGACAGAAGAGCGAGGGAGATGAGTCTAGTAAGTGTCTTCATAAACAGAACGGAATATACAGTTGAAGTCGAAAGAATATATACACCTTAGCCAAATACATTTAAACTCAGTTTTTCACAATTCCTGACATTTAATCCTAGTAAAAAATCCCTGTCTTTAGTCAGTTAGGATCACCACTTTATTTTAAGAATGTGAAATGTCAGAGTAATAGTCTAAAGAATGATTTATTTCAGCTTTGATTTCTTTCATCACATTCCCAGTGGGTCAGAAGTTTACATACACTCAATTAGTATTTGGTAGCATTGCCTTTAAATTGTTTAACTTGGGTCAAACGTTTCGGGTAGCCTTCCACAAGCTTCCCACAATAAGTTGGGTGAATTTTGGCCCGTTCCTCCTGACCGAGCTGGTGTAACTGAATCAGGTTTGTAGGCCTCCTTGCTCGCACACACTTTTTCAGTTCTGCCCACACATTTTTGATGGGATTGAGGTCAGGGCTTTGTAATGGCCACTCCAATACCTTGACTTTGTTGTCCTTAAGCCATTTTGCCACGAATTTGGAAGTATGCTTTGGGTCATTGTCCATTTGGAAGACACATTTGCGACCAAGCTTTAAATTCCTGACTGATGTCTTGAGATAATTGCAACAATATATGCACATAATTTTCCTGCCTCATGATGCCAACTATTTTATGAAGTGCACCAGTCCCTCCTGCAGAAAAGCACCCCCACAACATGATGCTGCCACCCCCGTGCTTCACCCCCGTGCTTCTTCGGCTTGCAAGCCTCCCCCTTTTTCCTCCAAACATAACGATGGTCATTATGGCCAAATAATTATATTTTTGTTTCATCAGACCAGAGGACATTTCTCAAAAAAGTACGATATTTGTCCCCATGTGCATTTGCAAACCGTAGTCTGGCTTTTTTATGGCGGGTTTGGAGCAGTGGCTTCTTCCTTGCTGAGCGGCCTTTCAGGTTATGTCGATATAGGACTCGTTTTACTGTTGATATAGATACTTTTGTACCTGTTTCCTCCAGCATCTTCACAAGGTCCTTTGCTGTTGTTCTGGTATTGATTTGCACTTTTTACACCAAAGTACGTTCATCTCTAGGAGACAGAACCCGTTTCTTTCCTGAGCGGTATGACGGCTGCGTGGTCCCATGGTGTATACTTGCGTGCTATTGTTTGTACAGATGAACGTGGTACCATCAGGCGTTTGGAAATTGCTCCCAAGGATGAACCAGACTTCTGAAGGTCTAAAAATATTTTTCTGAGGTCTTGTCTGATTTCTTTTGATTTTCCCATGATGTCAAGCAAAGAGGCATTGAGTTTGAAGGTAGGCCTTGAAGTACATCCACAGGTACACCTCCAATAGACTCAAATTATGTCAATTAGCCTATCAGAAGCTTCTAAAGCCATGACATCATTTTCTGGAATATTCCAAGATGTTTAAAGGCACAGTCAACTTAGTGTATGTAAACTTCTGACGCACTGGAATTGTGATACGGTGAATTATAAGTGAAATAATCTGTCTGTAAACAACTGTTGGAAAAATTACTTGTGTCTTGGACAAAGTAGATGCCCTACCCGACTTGCCAAAACTATAGTTCGTTAACAAGAAATTTGTAGAGTGGTTGAAAAACGATTTTTAATGACTCCAACCTAAGTGTATGCAAACTTCTGACTTCAACTGTACATACATACAGCATGTACTGGATAATGACAGCATGTAGACTGCAATCTAGTGAGCCAGTTTCTATCGCCTTTGCCAACACCTCTTTGGTTGTGCATTGACTGATTATGAATCAGCCATAAAATGGCACGTGTAGTGTAATAACAGAAGCCATGATGGGGTAAAACCTTGTCACTAAATGAATTGTCAGTGAATTGGAGCAGAGCACCCAGATGAACAGGGTCTCTGATTTGTAATCATGTTTCTCCTCTGTGTTTAATTGAAGTAGAGAGGTACAGAAACAGCAGCAGTGCTGATCCATTCTGTTGGACCTGGCAACACATCTGCTGACTGTTGGCACTACTCCTCTGGTGTGTGTGTGTGTGTGTGTGTCACTCTGCCAGGTCATCACATCCTCTGTCACTCTGTCACTAATATGGCAGAACACTGTGACAGTGTGTCCTGGGCCTTTCTGTCTCTGTGCAGCCACGTGTTTGACATGGCTCTAGTTTATTTATAGAGAAAAGGTACCTGAGTGAAATGAAGAATAGTATTTATATAGGGATGCCTTTAAGGATATTGTTGTCAATGCTGAAAACTATGACTAAGTATGACTTTTGCTGTAGGCAATTGAACAGTAAAGAACAGTAGCTACACTATTGCATACATATTTGTACTGCTCTTGCTCTATCTTTTCATTTTGTTCCAGTGGATCCACTCACATCCTTCCTCTCCTCTCCCTGTTCCTCTCACCAGATCCGGAGGCAAGGAGGGATCCAGCTGCTGGTGGATCTGCTAGATCACAGGATGACCGACGTGCACCGCAGCGCCTGTGGAGCTCTGAGGAACCTGGTGTACGGCAAGGCCAACGATGACAACAAGATCGCCCTGAAGAACTGTGGGGGGATCCCAGCCCTGGTCCGCCTGCTGAGGAAGACCACAGACATGGAGATTAGGGAGCTGCTCACAGGTAAACAGAGTTTGTTGACAATATATAAAATAGAGAGACATAACATAGCCTTGCTATATGACATTATAAAAAGTATTTAAAACAAGTTATAAAGGATTATACCTGGATGTGTATGGACGTGTTATCTAATGTTTAACTGTCACTGTTACTGGGGGCTGCATAACTACTGTAGGCTGTAGAGGCAAAGAATCCCAAAGGGACGTGTTACATCAACATCCATAGTAGTGGCTCATCAATATAAGTGAGCTAGTTAAACACTGAATATGAAAACACGAATATCCACAAATTACTTGACTGGATAGAAAATGTATATATTTGATGAGACACAATATGATGTGAAACTTCATTGGTGTATGGCACCACAGATATCTATTAAATGACGATGTTCTAAAAGGAAACATTGCCAAAAGGCACTTAGTCAATAAGAAGTCAGAGGTCCCCTAGTCATGTTTAGAGAGAGCATGCTGCTGCATCCTGTTTATTATTCATTTTTTTTACTGTAGAGAGGTTTTTAAGCCAGGAAATGCTTAGGAAATATATGATTTGTGCTGATACTGTCTTAACGGAGATTACCATATAAATTAGAAAGCAATTCAACACTTGGAACACAGTCCCTCCTGTCACAAATTAATCAGGCTGCAGAAAACCTTTCCCGGCCCAGAGGAATTCTGCCTCTTCACATCTTCTCTTCTGGCTGTATAAATCAGTCACAGTGGCCGCCTGAGCTTCCTCTCCCCTTCCTGTGACTGGGCATGGATTAACTGGACCATTTACCAGTTCCTTTCCGTCTCCTAGCCTTCCCTGAGCCTTTGCCGTGTCACCAACTGCCAAGGGGCTCCCTTCTTAGGCATGTGGCGGTGGCGGTGGTTTATGACATTTCCCCTGCTGGTCTAAGAATGCATGTAGAGGAGCCAAAGACCATTATCAGAAAAAATTTAACTATTTTTAATGGCAAATTTCTTGTCTTCTGAGATTAAAGATGTAGATTGTATCCTGGACTCCACGTGATGCCGAACAGGAACCCCTTTTGCTGCTCTTACACAGCCAGGGTACAATTATTCTAATCTAGTGGAGGGATGGAGGGATAGGACTTATCGGAGTAGATTCATTTAAAAGTAGTAGTAGTTGGAGGAGAATGGTAGAAATGTACAGCCATCTACAGACATAGATGTACAGACATCTATCTATAAGTCTTATTCCGTCAGAGCTGGGATGTAGTTTATTTCTTCATATTTGTTTTGGTACCACAGTGACTCATTGTAAAGAGTGGCTGATTTGACCTGATTTGATTGGAATGTCATCTGCACTGAATCACTGTCAGCTCACGACATAGCGGCTGCCTCACCTGAACCACATAAAAACGTCATGCTCCTAAAATGCCATTTCTGTCACCTTGACAACCTGCACAGTGCCCTCAACTTGGGTCTAGTTCTGCAGACGGCCTGCTTTCTCCCCACTAAATGATGATCTTGCACCCCCCGCACCGTCCGCCTCCCCGATGATGTAAGGCTGAGGCAATTAACCTCTTTCATCTATCCAGCGAAATAAAACATCCATCATGTTTTCTTCCCCACTGGAAGAAGATGATGTTATAGGCGGTTATTATCGGCCAAGCCCGCCGCCGCCACCGCTATAGGCAGCAGCTCTTTCATTTTTAAAAACACAGAAATGTTGTGCGCTGCCCCGAGCGCGGTAAAGTGATGCTCTCTGCAAGATGACTGTCTCTGCTAATTATGAGCAACGCAGCTAGTTATTTAGAGCAGAGCAGACCACAAGGAACATGGCTGATAAGACTGACATCCCAACATGGCTGATAAGACTAAAGTAGATCTATGTAATTACATTGTTGTTGTGAGAGGAATGGGTGAAGAGTGACAGACTGCCTCGCCACTGGTAATTGCAATCATAAATGCTACGGCTACGGTGTCCTAGGAGGGACATGACGTGGTGAAGGTCAACAAGAATTATAATGTGTTGGGCCAGCTGTCAAGGTCATTACAATCAGTGTGTGTGTGTGTGTGTGTGTGTGTGTGTGTGTGTGTGTGTGTGTGTGTGTGTGTGTGTGTGTGTGTGTGTGTGCGCGCGCGCGCGCGCGCCCTTTGGTTTGATTGTTGATTTGATTTATTAGGATCCCCATTAGCCGACACCGGTGGCGACAGCTAGTCTTACTGGGGTATGACACAAGAACTAAAAATACATTACAGACAAAAGAGTTTATAATTTACATATATTTAAAAACTTGAACATGTAGTGTGTGTGTGTGGGCATCTATCAGTTACACATACATGTCAGTACACACAGCAAGTAGGTCACATGGGGGAGGCTTTGTGCCGTGAGGTGTTGCTTTATTTATTAAAAAAAAACGCCCCCCCCACTGCGTATGGAGGGTTGTAGGGTGAAGGACCCTCTCCTCCTCCCTCCTCTTCCTCTTTCCTCTTATAGATAACCGGCCAGCTCTTGTGCTGTGTATGTAACTCAATCTTTGGCTGACAGCTGCTGCTCACTTCTTAACACCATCCATGGCAGAGTCACCATGTTCCTATCACATCCTACTGAAAGCAATTTATAGTGACACATGAGTCGGTTGTCTTTTTAAGTCATATGTAATTTGGGATGGTATACTATCTGTGGACACGTATTGCCCCTGTTCAGTGTTTAGAAAAGCACCCCAGCTTGACGAAGAAGACTGAAGTCGTAGTCAGTGTGGTTAAAGAGAGAGGAGAGCCCAGCTGCAGAGAGAGAGCGCTTCCTCCCTCTCTGTCTCTTTGTGGTTTACTCATACAGGCTGTGCCAAAGCCGCTGGCTTTGAATGTAATTGGTAGGCGAGAGAAAATTCCTTCATTTTTTTAGGTTGGTTGGTTTGCACATTAAATTACAGGGAAAAATATATACATCTATGAAGCCCCAGGTGCCCAGTTTATTGCACAATCACGATAACCTCTCACTAATTCAAAACTAGGGGTGAAATATGCTGTTTTGTGACAAGTTATTAAACAGTTATAGAGCCTTACAGTTTTCCATTTTCTTTTTTATGTTGTGAACAGTTTTTGTCCAACATGATCCTTATATTAATTTCAGAGGAAGTATATTTAACTTTTGTTCTCCAACAAAAAATCCAACAATATATCACCATTCCCTTCCTGGGATCTCTACACCAGACCATTCTCCCACGTTAAATCACTGTTCACTGTAAATCATCTGATGTTCTCTGTTTAGGTGTGCTGTGGAACCTGTCGTCGTGTGATGCCCTGAAGATGCCCATTATCCAGGACGCCCTGGCCGTGCTGACCAACGCTGTCATCATCCCCCACTCGGGCTGGGACACCTCGCCCCATCAGGAGGACCGCAAACTGCACCTGCACTCTTCCCAGGTGCTCCGCAACGCCACCGGCTGCCTCAGGTCAGTACTGTTACTGGACCCTCGGGTCAATCAATCAAATGTATTTGATAAAGCTTGCTAGGTTTTACATCAGCAGTAGTCACAAAGTTCTTTACATTTACCCAGTGAAGACCCCAAAGAGCAAGCAAGGCAGAAGTGGAAGCACAGTGGCAGGGTTAGAGGTTAAAACTCACAAGTCTGGACAGTGTATGTCAACCTGAGGTTACATGCACTGGGTTGTAAGGTCTCTTCTGGGGACTATTCCTCTTCTTGGTGTAGCTTTCACTCAGAGCGGTCGGCTTCTTTCAGGTGAATGTCTCCCTGCTTTGTCCCTGCCTGGCTTGCCTGCACCCAGTTATGCAGCTTGTAACACATTGCTCTTTCAAACATTAATCCTCATGAAGCTTTGTACGTAGAGTATTGACTTGACGAATGAGAGTTATTGATTAAGGAAGTTTTATCACAGACAATGAATGCCACAAGTGTCAGAATGATTATGGGAGCCCATGTAACATGCTTCTTTCCCATAATTACCTTCACTATGAGGGATGTTGTGTGAAAACGCCATGTCAGCACTCTGAGGCTTGAAGCTGTCTGCTCTGCTCCCTGCAGGATTCCATTAAAGCATTCTATAATTCTGGAATATTGTCAAAGACTTTCTGATTATAGCGCTGGCACCGGAAGACAATTGGCTGTGTGTCAAGTGTTTCTACTCTTTTATATCTGGGCCCTCTTCTCCTTGCGTACCAGCAAGAGAAGCATCTGCAAAGAAGGAGAATAATGAGATCTTAGCTAATACATTGCTTGTCTGTTAATTTTGGGGTTATTCATTTTAGCTACAGTGCATTACCCTCAGTGCAATATGTCACCACTTCTCTTTAGTGGTATTATCTGCTAATAGTTTATAGAAAGAAACCCATTAATATGCCCACATATTACCTTGTCAAAGCAGGAAGTGATTAATGAAAGGGAGGTGGACTTTGTGGGCACGCCCCGTTCCCATTGGCCACCAGACAAGTAGTCCTCTGCAGCACAACCCATCAGCACTGCAGCAGCGTGAAGTGGGAGGAAGCCCGCTGTAAGTGAAATGTGCTGAGTCTTAATGCCTGCCTGTGATGAGGTATGAATGACTGTACTGTAAATCCCTGAGCTCAGCAGGCTAATTCATCTGTTTCATCAGTTGTTAAGGAACAACAGAACAGGAGCTTTGATTGAATATGTAATGTGCAGGACTAAGATGCCTCGCCACTTGCCGCCTCATTACACACCTGTCCCTCATCCTGTGACACTCCCGCTGGCTGTCTTCAGAACAGAATCATCATGGCAAACATGAACATACTAATTATCACTATCGATCAGACTCACAATAAAGTCAACAAGCCCTTTTACCTTTAGATTGTCAATGCACAATAGAGTCAACAAGCCTATTGAAGATGCTCCATGTTTCCTTGTATGTATCACCCTGAGGTGGTCAGTGGGCAGTGACTGCTGTGTTTTAGGAACGACCTGATAAAGGACCGTCTCTATCTAATCAGAGCCCATCTCTCACTTATACAGTCAACTCACTCATCACTGAACTAGAAAGAGCGCCTCCAGAACAGATCCAGAAGATTGATCCATGGTCTGCTTTGTTTATCAGGCCCATTACAAAGTTCTGGAGGTGCCAACGGAGTCACAAACAGGCCATCAACCTACCAAGCAAAAGAGCCCTAACTGCTCATAGTGTGGAACTGAGAAAAATGACTTTATAGTTTTTAAATTGTACAGCCAAATGAGCTGTAGGCAGATCACTAGAGATCTGCTAGATCTGTTGTGAGGCAATGTTTTATTCATATTGAGCCTGACTTCTGACATGAACTTTGACCCTAGACAGCAGTTAGTGCCTTCTTGCTTGGTACACCCACTGGAATACATAGTGATTTTTTCCCCCCACAAACTTGTGTTCATAGATTAGTTTGTATGTGGCTGTCTGTGTCATATAGTTTGATACTTGTACCAGCAAAGAACAATAAATATTACCAAGGTAAACCGTAGACACTGCAGCCCAAAGCTCAGTGAAACCAAGGTAAAAGGCATGAGTGATGGCAGTTACTGCCTTTTCCCCTGGTTTCACTGTCATTTTTTTCAGTTACTGCTTTTGTCCCTGGTTTCACTGTAACTTTTTTCAGTTACTGCTTTTGTCCCTGTTTTCACTGTAATTTTTTTCAGTTACTGCTTTTGTCCCTGGTTTCACTGTAAATTCTTTCAGTTACTGCTTTTGTCCATGGTTTCACTGTAAAAATGTTCAGTTACTGCTTTTGTCCCTGGTTTTACTGAAACCTTTTCCAGTTACTGCTTTTGTCCCTGGTTTCACTGTAAATTCTTTCAGTTACTGCTTTTGTCCCTGGTTTCACTGAAACCTTTTCCAGTTACTGCAAACATGAGCCCCATTTTCTCAACACAGTGGAGGCAGGATATTTGTCCACATGATAAGCATGTATTTAATGTATCAAAAATGTCAGTAACTCGTTTTTGACCAAATGTGCAGTTACTGCTCTTTTTCTTGGTATGGCAGAATCTCCTTATCAATTGGGCCAAACCTCTAACAGGAGACACAGAAAGATAAAGGCCATGTTGTCCATACAGAGGCCTGTTTTAAGACCAGGCTGGCTGCACCATTATAGACTTTTAATGACCTGACATTTAAAGGGCAGCGGAGAGGAGACAGGATGTAGTGCACTATACCATACAGTCAGCTGCGTACCACCCTGCATCCCAATGCTGGCTTGCTTCTGAAGCTAAGCAGTGTTGGTCCTGGTCAGTCCCTGGATGGGAGACCACATGCTGCTGGAAGGGGTGTTGAAGGACCAGTAGGAGGCACCCTTTCCTCTGGTCTAAAAACAAATATCTAAATTCCCCAGGGCAGTGATTGGGGACATTGCCCTGTGTAGGGTGTGGTCTTTCAGATGGGACTATAAATGAGTGTCCTGACTCTCTGTATTTGCTAAAGATCCCATGGCACTTATTGTAGGAGTGTTAACCCTGGTGTCCTGGCTAAATTCTCAATATGGCCACCTAATCATCCCCAGTTTACAATTGGCTTGTTCATCCACTGTAACTATTACCCAGGTTGTTGCTGTAAATGAGAATGTGTTCTCAGTCAACTTACCTGGTTAAATAAAACATTATGTCCAAAACATTAGGGAATCTTGCTAATATTGAGTTGCACCCCTTTTGCCCTCAGAACAGCCTCAATTCGTCGGGGCATGGACTACAAGGTGTCGAAAGCGTTCCACAGGGATGCTGGCCCACGTTGACTCCAATGCTTCCCACAGTTGTGTCAAGTTGGATGGATGTCCTTTGGGTGGTGGACCATTCATGATTCACACGGGAAACTGTTGAGTGTGAAAAACACAGTAGTGCTGCAGTTCTTAACACACTCAAACCGGTGCGCCTGGCACCTACTACCATACCCCTTTCAAAGGCACTTCATATTTTGTCTTGCCCATTCACCCTCTGAAATGGCATGCATACACAAAATGCTTAAAAATCCTTCTTTAACCCGTCTCCTCCCCTTCATCTACACTGATTCAAGTGGATTTAACAAGTGACATCGATTAGGGGATACCTAGTCAGTTGTACAACTGAATGCATTCAACTGAAATGTGTCTTCAGCATTTAACCCAACACTTCTGAATCAGAGAGGTGCAGGGGGCTGCCTTAATCGACATCCATGGCCCCCGGTGAACATAGGGTTAACTGCCTTTCTCAGGGCAGAATGATAGATTTTTACCTTGTCAGCTCGGGGATTCAATCCAGCAACCTTTTGGTTACTGGCCCAATGCCCCTACCCACCAGGCTACCTGCCGGGATCATAGCTTTTACCTGGATTCACCTGGTCAGTCTATGTCATTGAAAGAGCAAGTTTTCCTAATGTTTTGTTCACTCAGTGTATAGGGAATAGGCTGCAATTTGGGATGCACCCAGGGTGGGAACATGATGGGCCAGGCTTGTCATGGTGTCAAACTATACTATCATTAATGCTATTTAGTTATCCTATATTCAACCAACTATGATGACAAGCACAGAAGAAGTATTATATACAATATTTAGTCCTGAAATTCAACAGAAAAATCATGATGATAGTTAACTACCAGCAGACAGTACAAAATGACAGTTATACAATGCTGAAGAGAAATGTCTGACTGGCTGTTGTTGCAGGAATGTGAGCTCTGCGGGGGAGGAGGCTCGCAGGAGGATGAGGGAGTGCGAGGGCCTCACCGACGCTCTGCTCTATGTGATCCAGACCGCCTTGGGCAGCAGCGAGATCGATAGCAAGGTTTGACTTTGTGTTCCTCTCATCTCCTTTCATAAAGCAGACCCTTTAACATGACGCTGAGGGAATCACAGACAGGGGCTGCCCATCATTACAACACACACACACGGACGTCCCATGTTGTGGATCTGGATCAGTGTGTTGTCAAGGTTGCCTCCCTGGCTCTCTCCACCTCATCATCCCCTGTAAATGGCATTCTTTATTCATGATTTAGCTGCTCAACACCTCTCCTGTCCTTGCTGGTGCTCTGCATGGAGAGATAGGGGGCGCTGACTTCATGGTATTGGTGATGAGGACCCACAGTGCAGTCAGGCTAGACGCTAGCACAGATCATCAACAGCTCTGATTACACTGGTCATTTCCCAAAAGCTCATACCAGATGTCCAATTTCCTGCGAATGAATGCCTCAGAGTCTATGGTGCTAGTGTTTTTATCCTGCTTTGAAATGCATTATTTAGTATAATTGAAACAAAGCCTATTTATATTATGTTAAGATTTGATCCTCTATAAGTACTAGTCAGTGTTCAACTATTGGAAGGATTCAAACACAGTTCATGCATGGAGAAATTGACACACTCAGTCAATGTCAGACTATGTGGTTCAAGGTCACCTGTTTATGGCTTGTAGAAGACCTTGTGAATCTGAGAGAAAATGGACTAGGTACATACAGTATATGATATACATACAGTACATTATATGCATACAGTACATTATATACATACAGTACATGATAACCTCGAGCGATGCGCAGCCCAACTACATTTTCCTGATGTCAAGTAGTAACCATGACAAACTGTTCTTCCCTATTGAAATGCCTTCCATATCTGTCCTCTCTACCACACTCATAACTATGTACAGTAGGTTATGGTACCGTAAAGCTCCTATGATTGTACCACTACATACACGCTCTAAATGAGTGTCCTATTTCGTTTGATTTCCGAGGGCCTTTGTTTTGTCTTGACTACTTTCTGCCAACCAGTTTGAAGGCGATCTGGTGGCCCTAATCCCACTGAAAATCCTTTACAAGATCAAAGTCCCCCACTACGGTGTTGAATGCCTCGCTGCTTACTACAATGGGATTGTCACTACAGTACTGCTCTGGCCTGGATCCAGCACAGCAATCTAACCAGTACAAGGACTTAGTCATACATCAAAAAGAGATTCACTTGACTTTACTGTACCAATTGCATTTAACAGACTGGTCAATTAATGTTCCAATTGAATTGCCTTTATAGACTGGTTAAAGAGCCATACTTTAATTCTCACACTGTTAATGGTTGCATTGAAGGGTTGGCGTCTGCTCTGTTTCGCTGTGGAAGATAATAGACTGTCAACAGTGTAACATACAGTAGGCAATGTTTAGTAACAAGGTCTGTGAGTGTTGTATCAAATGCAGAGTCATGGTCTATTGCATTGCATGCTCTGTCTATTCGAAAGCAAACTAATGCATTTGCCCAAGTTTATAGCATCCCTAAAACATCCTGTCCGCTCACATTGGAGGAAATAAAGTCTTATAACTTTACTTTGTTCGCTACATGGCTGACAAGCAAAGCATCTCATCAAATTGAAATACTGCTCTCAAATCTCTATTTGTCTTCCTCTCTCTCTTTCTGTCTCTCTCTCTGTTCGTCTCCCCCTCTCTCCTTTCACCCACTCCTTCCCTTCATCTCTCATCATCTCCCTCTTTTGTCCTTGCAGACCATTGAAAACTGTGTATGCATTTTGAGGAACCTCTCATATCGACTAGCTGCAGAGACATCTCAGGGACAGCAGATAGGCACGGATGAGCTTGATGGATTGCTTTGTGGCGATGCCAATGGCAAAGATGCCGAGAGCTCAGGTTGCTGGGGGAAGAAGAAGAAGAAAAAGAAGCCCCATGATCAGGTGGGCTCATCTCCTTTCTATCCTCTCTTCTCTACATCTCTACATCAACTGCAGCTGTTAGCAATTAGCCAGCGTGTTATAGCAGTGGAGCTGGAAGCTGGCTAGGGAGGGGGTCTATCTTATGGATAATTACTCATTTACTGGGTTTAGTTCTGAAAGAGGGGCTTGAAGAGAATGCCGCAGCCTGCCAGTTGTTCAACCTTCCTAAGATCTCCCATGTCATCCCGCTCCTCCGCACAGTCCACTGGCTTCTAGTTGAAGCTCGCATCATCTTCAAGACCCTGATGCTTGCCTACGGAGCAGCAAGTGGAACTGCCTCTCCTTACCTTCCGGCTATGTTCAAACCCTACACCCCAACCCGAAATCTGTTCCGCCACCTCTGGTCTCTTGGCCCGCCCTTCTACCAGTACAGGAGGTCAGCTCCCACTCATCCCAGTCAAAGCTCTTCTTTGTCCTGGCACGCCAATGGTGGAACAAGCTTCTCCCTATAGTCAAAAGTCCCTGCCCATCTTTTGAAAACGTCTGAAACCTTTGAAGAGTATATATCTTCAGTATCTCTATCTCACGGCACCTTCATAAAAAATGGCACTTACCTTTCCTTCTAGCACTGACTTTGCTGATTAATACTTTGAGGGAAAATGTCCTTGATACGTTTGTAGATATGTTGTCTCACCTAGTCGCTCTGGATAAGACTGTCTGCTAAATAACACAAATATAATGTGAAGAGGAGAGATCTCTGCCATGTCTGGGACAATAACCAGGCAAAAGCCAAAATTTGATTATTATCTGAGTTGGATTATGCTATTGGCTGTACAACTCATCTACACTGGCATACATTAGATGCTCATGTGGTTGGCTTGGTGGTGATGATTTTGTATGTGAGATATGCCCCAGAGATTTTAACTAACTGCTTAAGACTTAATTATGTTTATCCTATAAGTTCATAATTCAAAAAGCATGTTTTCAACATTTTCACTGTTCTATGATAACTAAGCAATTGTCAGTGGCACTAAGTAGTGTTGCCAAACAGTTTGATGTCCCGTATTTTGCCTGTAGTATTGACAAGTAGTAACATTCCACCATCCTGTGTCACCCAGTGGGATGGTGTGGGGCCCTTCCCGGACTCTGCTGACCCGCCCAAAGGCATTCAGATGCTGTGGCACCCCACCATTGTCAAACCCTACCTCACTCTCCTGTCTGAGTGCTCCAACCCAGACACCCTGGAGGGGGCGGCTGGGGCTCTGCAGAACCTGGCTGCAGGCAGCTGGAAGGTACAGCACAGTACAGTAAGCTATGGTCTCCCTCTTTAGAGCTGCTCAACTGCAGCCATTTAACTGTTCACACTGTCATTAAATTAACTTACTGAACCAGAGAGCTAATTGGTGACTGGTAACTCACTGTATTAGTCAAGAAAGCTGGAACTGCACAGTAATCTATGGCCTCCTCAGAGCTGTCCAACTGCCGTTGCCAAGATGCCATAACTCTTACAGATAGATAGGGTCTAAGTCATTGGTCTGTTCACTTATTGTAATGTTAGTTAAGAAAGAGATACCAGATCCTAATAGATGGTCATCCTACTCTGACTGATGGCATAGAACATAAAGATGTGTGACTCAGTCGTCTCTGTCTCCTCTCTTCTCCAGTGGTCTGTGTATATCCGTGCGGCAGTGAGGAAAGAGAAGGGCCTGCCCATCCTGGTGGAGCTGCTGAGGATTGACAACGACAGGGTGGTGTGTGCAGTGGCCACAGCTTTAAGAAACATGGCCTTAGACGTCAGAAACAAAGACCTCATTGGTTAGTTCGGTTGTCAGTTATTCAGTATTCAACATTTACACATTCAAATGTTTTTTTTCTCTGTGCGTGTTTAGTGTGTGTGTGTGTGTGCTCGTGAGTGTGTGTGTGTGTGCATATGCTAATATCCGTGCACTTCTCTGCAGCCAGCTATACCAGCATCTTTCACTGCTGAGATGGGTGTGCAGAGCTCTCTTTGTGGACTATGTTCACATGGTTGAAATTCTCTTCATAACAGTACTAAAAGACTATTGATCTCTCTAATAAACGTGGTTTTCTGTTGGACCTCGCCATCTCCATAGCAACTGCTCTTGCCGTCTCAGGCTGGTGCTCTGTGTTAAGTAGACATGTGCATCATGTCATAGAGTCGCAGGCCTTCAGACGTCCTACTCTGTTGATAGAATAGAGTAACCCACAATTATCTGTTTACACGCTTAAGTCATGTTAAACCAATGCTATGTCTGGCTAAATATGACACATCTAATAACTTTGTAAAGCAATGATGGGGTATAGTAGTGGGATTTTTACTGTAGTTTTAATAGCTTTAGTTTAGAATTGTATTTTTATTGAGAAATGCTTCTTAAAAATAATTATCGTGTCACATTTTTTATTGACATCATAGCAACTACAATGGGCATATTATATTTGAATATCATGGAATGTGCTCCAAAGGATTGTCTGTCTCTTTGTTTATCTACATTACAAACATCTGTTGTAGTTGCTAATGCTTTTTCTATGAATCGCAGCGTAGTGACTGTGTACTGGCAGGATTAGACCGTCCCTGTCGTTCCCATTCCCAGGCCTCTCTTTTAAACGTGAGGGGCTTGACATTTCCATCCCAGCTGCAAATCTAGTGTCCTCAGGCCTACAGTCGTGTATGTGCTGAGGGGGGTCTTAAAAAAGACCCATTGACCAGACAATGTATTAAAGCCTCATCTAATAGCTGTGAATGTCAGACAGGGAGTTTGAGGCCGTATTGTGAATTATTAAAAGCACCGTGCTCTGAATTTCTTCTCTCTCTCTCCTGCCTTTCGCATATGCTGATACCCATCCTTCCTTCCACTCTCTCTCTTACTCTATCCTTCTCTCTATCCCTATCTAGTCTTTTATGACCTAGATCTCTTGTCTTTGACTAAAAACCCATAGGTGTACTGTACTACTGTAAATGCTGAAACATCATTATTATCCATAGTATATCCAATGTTTTAGAGCACTGTCTTTTTAAAATGATTCAAGTGGGATGCCTCAGTGTCAAGTGCCGTATTTATTGTTCTCCTGTCAAGTCAAGAGAGCCTCTTTAGCTCAGTCACTCAGTGGGCTTGTGCACATCTCTTATCTTGAAGGCTCTCCTGCTGACTGTCCATAGGGTGGTGACAAGGTTAGACAAGGGGTCAAAGACCAGCCAGTAAGCCACTACTGTTTGATGACAGCAGTCATGTCATGTGAAGTTTAGTAAATACTGCTTGTCTTCATCAGTTTCTGATATCTTGACCATTTGTTACCCTTTCCCCTATATTGCTGTTGTGACTTGCAAAGTATTTTGGTCACAAACAGAACATTGCTTTGTGGAGAGCATGTTTGCCATATTTATTTCAAATCAAAATCAAATCAAAGAATATTGTTTTTCTGCATCCATTTTCATAATCTGTTTCCTAAATGGTAGCGCATAGATTTAAATGTTAATGTACAGTATAACTTAACCATGAGGTATCTTTCTCTCCACAACAGGCAAGTACGCAATGAGAGACTTGGTCCACCGTTTGCCCGGGGGAAACAACAACAGCAGCAGTGGTGGTGGGAGTGCTGCCGGTGCTATTGGGAAGACCATGTCAGACGACACCATCACAGCTATCTGCTGTGCCCTGCACGAGGTCATCACTAAGAACATGGAGAACACCAAGGCTCTGCGTGACGCTGGAGGCATCGAGAAACTCATCGGTATCGCCAGGAGCAAAGGAGAGAAGTAGGTGTCCAGAAGTCATACTGTGTTCACTCTAATCTTCTAACCTAGAACCAAATGTTGCATGCGTGCTGGCCAGCTACTTTATAAAACATGTTATCACACTGTCAAGAGAGACTCTGTTCACCCTAACCTTCAACCCTAATGTAAATGAATGTAACTGCTGATCGGGCACAAGCACTGTTCTGTTAGTTTCCCTCTGAATGTACTTCAGTAGATGTTTTTCTGATGTTTTCCCTATAACCCACCAGTGTAAAGAAATGCCTTTTAAATGTAGCTAATTGTGGGTTTTCTGTTTTGGGATTTTATGAAAACAGTTCTCCCTTAAGACCTTTTAGTTTGCAATTAGCAAGGTAATTGTGTATTGTACCTTGGCTATCTCTCCTCATAGTCCTGTGATGCACTTACTCAACGTTGCCAAGGACCAGGGACTCTGGACAACTGTAAGAATACATTGCCCCATTAAGAAAAAATTACAAAACACTCTTGAAGAGTCTTGAGAGAAGAGAAGTGTTGCTGTACAGTATCTGCAGTGCTATGATGTAATAACTTGATGATTATTCCATATCTCTGGTGTGAATTGAATCACCTCTAGCACTGACATTTGTGGCTTGTGGAGTTGCTGTGCTGAGATAGAGGAGAGGATGGGTGCTGTGTGAGAGAGAGGGGCCTCTGATGCTAAACTCATTGGATTTATCTCTGCTAATTGCGTTTATCCATTCCAATTTTTCTTCTTTTTTTGTTGTTGCAAGAATGACTATGGTGCTGAAGTGCAGAATGACCTTGTTTCCATTTAATGTTTGCTTAGATTTTTTTTGTTATTGAATTTGTGTTTTTGAATGTTTTGTGCTGGTGATCTTTCATCCAGCAGCGAGCATTAAATACCTTTTGATTAGAACATTTTGTTCTATTCATCCAAGGAAAATAAAGTGTCGTTTTTCTCTTCCCAGACACACACCCAAGGTGGTGAAAGCAGCCTCTCAAGTCCTCAACAGTATGTGGCAGTACAGAGACCTTCGCAGTCTCTACAAAAAGGTGTGTAATACAAAGAACTTGCTGCCACCACAAGAACTCTGCCGAAGGAGCTGTTGGAAGTTTAACGCATTAGTCTCTGGAGTGTCCTCTTAGACATTTTTGAGCAGTTGGTTTTTAGTCTTTTATTAAAGGGAGCGAGCTGGAGAGAGAGAGAGCGCGAGAGAGAGAGGAGGAAAAGGGCAAAAATGTATGCTGTACAGCAGTACATGCGTCATGTGTGACACAGTTTAGCTCACTAAGTGTATGAATTGATAGTGAGAGTAAAGCTGGAATCCCTCTGGGCTGCAGTTTAATGAATTAAAGAATCTCTCAATGTTGACCTGAGGAGAGTAGATAAACATGCTTTAATGAAAGACAGATTAAGAATTGGAAG
Source organism: Brachymystax lenok tsinlingensis (assembly GCA_030435695.1). Lineage (NCBI taxonomy): Eukaryota > Metazoa > Chordata > Actinopteri > Salmoniformes > Salmonidae > Brachymystax > Brachymystax lenok. The sequence goes on along the minus strand of CM059788.1, from coordinate 23,654,250 downwards.
GTTTAAGGGCTTTGAGAGGGGGAGAAAAACATACACTGCAAGACTGGTGTTGCATGCTTTACTTTAATGGATAGCCAGTCATTATCGGAATGTTCTCCTGTTCGATTTTGCCTCATTTAAATGTGTGTATAGTTCCAACCCCATTTGCTATTTGACCAGATGATCTTAGATCTCACGGTATGGTCATAGAGTATGATCCTACAGCATAGTAAGCAGTATAGATAAGTCCATTATTGTTAGTTCCCTTATGCATCTCCTTTTCCCCCAGGATGGATATTCTCAGTATCATTTTGTTGGCTCATCCTCTACAATAGAAAGAGATAGACAAAGACCATACTCTTCCTCCCGCACCCCATCCATCTCGCCTGTACGGACATCTCCCAATAATCGCTCAGGTTAGTGTATTCTATCTTTACCCCATAGTATTAAAATACTGGACATTTTTTGCAAACTCACAAGCCTTTAGAGCTTTAATTGCCAGACGTTGCCCCCAAAAATTGTCCATGCATTTCAGACAGAAAGAATTGGGAAGCTTAGTAATATTTCAGATAAAAGACACTAATAAGCAACTGCCAGTTACTCACTTACCCTTTAAGATGAAAGAAGAGGAGAGGAAAGGATGAGGATGGTGGGATGACTCGGATGACATACACCAGCCGATTTTCCTCACGGCTGGTTTGAATGCCACAGCTGAGTCTCTGTTCGTCACCACAGCAGCCTCATGGAAGAGACCTTGGGAGGCCCAGTTAGCTCTGGGGGCAGTTAGGACCAAAGCAGAATACGCCTACAAACCTGAATAGTCGTCAGAATGCACTGACTGTAAGTCACTCTGGATAAGAGCATCTGCTTAATGACTAAAATGTAAATGTAAGAGGTATTGGTACTACTGTTGTTAAAACCTAGAACTTGGTACTGTAGCCAGCCATTGGCTACGTTTAATGGTGATTATAGGAGGATCTTCTTGGACAAGAGGGTGTTTGTCGATTCCGTTCGGGACATTAAGGTTACATGGTGCTCTAATTGTAGTTTATTGAAATTCAAAGTGGAAATACTGAACTTAATGGATCCTATTAGAAAGCAATAAACTCTCTAAGTAAAGATTTCATAGAAGAGCTATTTCTGGATGTTAGATCCCCACTTAGTTAGGCCTATGTATTTATTTTCATTACATGCATGTTTTCTTCATGCTGTTTTATGGCATGGTAACGTTATCTGATGATGCCATCAGCTGCTTTACTCTCAGCTTCCTTGCCTTGTATCAATAGAATGTGTCAATGTAGGAGAGTGGGAGGATTAATAATGACGAAGGGAGTCAAGTGGATGTCAAACGTATTTTCCTGCTAATGGTGTACGTGATGTGTCATCTGTGTGTTTGCAGCAAGTGCCCCTGCCTCTCCCCGAGAGATGATCAGCCTTAAGGAGAGGAAGACAGACTACGAGTCGACAGGCACCAATGCCAGTTACCATGGCAACAAGGGTGAGCACACTTCGAGGAAAGACACCATGGCAGGTAGGAAGGAATTTCAGGGCCTCCGTCAGTTTCCTCCTCGTTTCTGGAGTCAGTGTGTTTTCATCAGATGAGGTGTACTCTTAAACCTGTGTGAAGCCTTTTTGTCATTTTATAATAATCAACTTGTTAGCAATGACCACATACCTTCTCTCTGTTTCTCTCCCACCTATAGTTGAAATCTCAAGTGGAACCTCAACATTGTTCCGAGGAGCCTACGTCTCTCCCAGTGATGACATCAAACACAACCAGGTAAGGAATTAAGAAATGACTTGACATCATTATAAGAGCAACACACACTGTTAGGTACTCTCTCACCAGTAGTAAAGTAGTGCTCTAACCTCTGTGTGTTCCATAGGTCTCTGCTCAGGGGCCCAACCCAGGCCAGGAGCCCTACCCTCCGTTCCAGAACCCTCCTGGCGTACAGTTTGAGGAGGCGTTCTATGAGGACCAGGTGCACCAGCGCCCTCCTCAGGCCACAGACCTAAACATGCACCTGGGCCTCAAGTCCACGGGCAACTATGTGGACTTCTACTCAGCGTCCCGCCCATACAGTGAACTCAACTATGAGACCAGTCACTACCCAGCCTCCCCGGACTCCTGGGTCTAGTGGACTATAGAGGAAGGACTGGTCGTCAGCAGTGTCCTGTGATGGGGGAGAGGAGCAGAGAGAGAGAGACTAAGACAGACAGGCCATGCATGTGCATGCATACTACAAGACATTTCTTCAGCGAGTTTAGTTTGTCCTAGAGAGAGAGGTCCCATACCCATGTGTCTTTAGAGAGAGAGAGAGAGACAGAGACAGAGACAGGTAGAAGGAAAGAGCAGTATATTGTTAGGAAACAACTCAGAAAAGGCAAAAGGAAGGTATTAAATGATGGGTGTGAGGAGCGGAATATCTTGGAGATGATCAGGAGTATTCTAGAAGGAAGACAACTGTAAATATGTGGTATAGTAAAGAGATTAGTATGTGAAGCACAAGAAAATGAAGTGTCATTTACACAAGCTAGAGAATAGTTGTCAGTCACAAACTCGTATTAGGTTTTAACGTACGGCTTCAACCTGTGTTGTGTGTAAGGAGTATAATCTCTGGGCAAAATAATTGCTTCTAGACTTTGTATCTTTTGATTTGTTATAATTCTTTTTTATTTCTACTTTTTTAATTCTTAATTCTGATGTAAAGTATTTGATGTACATTACGGAGATACATGTGCATTGTGTATATTACACAATTGCCTGTCCCTTTCCTTAGTGTCTCAGCATAATGTTAGTCTGTCTGTTACATTCTGGGGGATAATAGAGATTACAATGTCTGCACACAAACAAACTGCTACAAGCAATGAAACATGTTTTCGCAGCAAAATGAAGGACGGATTTCAAAGTTATTGCTAATCTGATTATGTGAATTGGTGGACCTAAATGAGTTAAGCGGCTCAACAGCATCATTCCACTCCCTTGGTGCTCTTCCACTGCCTAAAACAGTTTACGGATGGACGGTAGATATACTCTAAATACTTTTTATTTCCTAAAACGCTGTGCTACATGAAAACAAGTTTTTTCCTCCACAAGCCTCCTAGTGAATTGTGCTCATTGTCCGTTTTTTTTAAATGTGCCAAACATGGTTATATCCAAGCTGAGGGGTAACGTTGAACTTCTGTTGAAGTTTACATTCAACAGCAAGTTGTTGGTTCTAATGATGCCAGTTTGTAAATGCTTTTTTTTTATGTGTTTCAATGGAATAAAGCTATATATACACTGTAACAAGACTGGAACATTACCAGGGGGCGAAAATAATATCTTTGAGAGCTTAATTCCCTCCAAATATGTACAAATTAGTTGAATCTGTGTTGTAAAATAATCAATGTTTAAGAAAGTCCATTTTTTTCTTCTTCAGAGATGGGTGGGAATTAAGTTCATGGTAGACTAAACTGTTAATAGAGTATGAATATATATTATATAAATATAAATATATACTTTTTATGTGGGGATGTGTCACTTAAAGCAGCAACATTATGGAAAAGACTTGTAAAAAAAAAATATACATTTTGTTCACCTTAATTTTCTGGTCTGCACACTAAAAGGTTGACTTTATGTAGTCATGTTGTTGCTATGAGAAATAGGGGAGACCAGGGGGCTGAATATCCACAATTTATGGAAGTTGTCACAGACCTCGTAACTACAAGAAAAGGTGCTAAAAGTTATACCGACAGATCTTTGTATTTTGGTGTTTGCAGAATGTATTTTGCCACTTCATGTCCCTAGCTTTGAATATTGAAATTGTCACAGGTGAATGTCTTTCATCACCGACTAAGAATATGATCCCCTTTATCCTTGTTGGCTTTCCTGAAACTTGTCAATGTGGTGAACAGTTATCAACAATGGAGTGTGTGTTTATCTGTTAAAGAGAAAAGTGGTAGTTTTCTACAAACCCTGTAACAACCTTTCCCCAGCATGACACACGGTTTCATAGTGAGTCCTCCTTTTATCAAATGTTACAATAACGTTATGTGGCAACATAGAGAAAAATATATGACATTGCCCACTAATGCATGAACAAATCTTATTTAAGTCAATGTGAAATAAAATAGTGGTAGACTACGCACTAAAACTGAATGGAGGAGAGAAAAAATGTATGTTAAAAGTTGACAACGAGCTCTGGTCTCCCCTACATATCGTTTAGAAGTTCCTAGGTTATCTTCAGATGCTTGAACAATTAATAAATGATGCAAACACCCAAATTGTTCAACATATCCTAAAACGATCCCCCTTCTCATTAGTTAGCAACTGAAAACAGACACAGTCCTTGTGAAAAGTAGGCATACCTGACAAACTGTATTGAACTATGTCAGTAACCTTTTTGTTGCTAGACAATGTGTTTTATAGAAGTGAAACTTTTTATTGCCTCAACAGATTGAAACTGCTACAAAAATATAAACTGACCATCTAAGAGTCATTGTTTTGGGAGTTGTTTGTTCGTTACCAAAAACTCTGGTCTGTCTGTGCTCACTGTGTTCGAAAACCTTTGGTTCAGCCAGAAGAATGATGTTTACTTCTCTACATCAATCTGTGCATATAGTTAAGTAATAGAAAAAATATTTTGATTCTTTGAAGTAATTGAATTCAACTCAAATATAAAGTTTGATCTGCAATCACATTGTGGATGAGACACGGTTGTGGATGAGACAATGCCCTGTGTGTCTGAGTGGTGATTTGATGAGGTGATGTTCCAGATTCAGAACATAGTGTTTCCTAAACTTACCCTGTAACCAAGGGAGACAGACTGGTGTAACACTCTGGAATAAAAAAAAAAAGTGTGAGATTTTTAATTAACATTCCAATCAGGCACTTCCCAAATTATTTCAGTGCAGTGAACTCATTTTGCTAATGGAATGTGACTGTTAAGAAGTCAAAACCACTGTACAAAGCTCCTAGCTTTGTTTTTGTAGCTTGCATTCCACGAGCTATTCGACATTTATTCGACGTGCCGACAGTTACAGTAGCATGTTACAGTTACTTTGAGAGTATGAGTTTTCTTTGTATAAAGAATTTTTCTTATTCCAATCCACATTTTCCTATTCCCAGGGTTTAGTGAAGAGTTTCAAGCCAATCAGAATCTGATAGAAATCATCCACAGCCAGCTCACCCAGGGGACTGAGGGCAGTAGACTGATTGAGGGGTGTCCTTACAGTTTCTCTCTAAATGTTTTCTCTGTGACATTGAGTGGAGGTAATGCTGACAGCTCTGTGTGAGCTACAGCCTTGTGAGATTACCACTGTGATAGGTGTTAATTGCCATGCTGGTGGCCTATTTCGGTAATGCTAAATCCGAGGTTACCATCCATCCATTGTCGTGCCACTGTGGTGCCCATCAGAAATGTGTGGCCTGGCCTCTCTCTGTCATCTGCCTTAGGATCATCACAGCTCCAAAAACTGCACTCTAAAAGCTAAGAACATAGATTATGAATTGAGGCACAAGAAGGCCTATGCTGTTTCTGTGAAAATGCAAAATAAATCACCAGTGTGCCAGATACAGCATTAGTGTATCTGAAAAGAAGCGATCTATACTTTAGAATGTAAGCGATGGAATATTCCATTGTATCCCTTTAATTTTTAATTGCTTCGCTAATCCTGGGAGAATCCATCATTCTGAGGCCTGTGTGCTGGGAAGGAGCATGCGGTGTGTAGCCTGACTGTATGTCAATGTCAACCGTTTGGACCAGTCTGCAGTGCCCTCTAGTGGGTATCTTGGGGACAACTCTCCTCATGCAGGTCAGGTCTGCCATTTTACTTGGCAAGGCCTAGTCACAGTTAGAATAGATATTTCACCGGATGTATGAATATGAAGCATCCGCTTGGCGTTTCCACTAAAGGAAGCCCAGTAACCGGCAGTAGGAGAAGATTGAACGAGATGGATTTTGGCCAACATTCTGCTACTTTTCTCCTCGATGAAACATTTGATATCAATACAGTTTTTCTGTTCCCAAAACTAGAACTCTTACGAACAGAGTGGACTAAGTTTTGTAGGCTTTACCCTTTGCCAAAGTGTTTTTTAAAATGTCGTTGTTTAGAAGGAGCGCAAAGGCGATTTGAGTTATTGCACACGCGCACTTCACAGACTAGGCGTTCCCTAACGGAAATATGCAAATGTTTGCTAAAACGCGCCAATATGACTCATTTGTTCCCATTTGAAACGATGGGCTGTGGTCTATCTTGGTACATGTCTTTGGTCTAGTATTGGTTTACACTATTTACCACAGCCACAAAGTCAACATTTGATTTATCTAACATTAATGAAAACTAAAATGACATTTTTAGTCTTAATTTAAGGTTAGGGTTGGACATAAAGTTAGCAGTGTGATTAAGGTTAGGGTAAGGTTTGAAATCACATTTTAACAAGATACATTTTAGAAATAGGCGGGGTTTATGACTTTTTGGCTGTGGTAACTAGTGACGACCCTAGTACTACTGCGATACACACTGCAGATACAGACACCGATGCAACTAAGCAGAAATGTGCTCAAGATACTGACTGCATGGCCCATGAATTTTATATTAGTTTGGAACAGTAAACGAAATGTTTTATTTTCTCTCTTCTTCAATGTGAAAATGCTAACATTATGTAATGTTGTGATTATGCAAATATGTGGTGCTGCAGAGAATATAGAGCAGTTATATAATCACCTGGACCATTTTCAATATTCACTGATATTCATGTGGAGTGGCAGCGAATCCTGTGGTGGATTGCCTTTGTAACATAGACAAGGAGCATTGTTTTACGTAATTCAGCCTTCTGACTGATAGGAAGCCAAATAGTTTTAGCCGACTGTTAGAGACCTACATCACCTATTCATTGCATTGAGTTAATCTTGAGGCACCTTTTTAATTGTCCAGTCAAACGGTCAATTTGCATTCTTCCAGCTGAATCTACCTGAATGAGTACCCACTGGGCAAACTGACAGAGGCTCATTTGGCACCGGAACATTCCACTCCACATCGCTCAGTGTTCTGTTGGCATAGCTTTAACAGCCCTTGCTGTGTTCTTTTAATGGATAATTCCTCACATGTCCTGCTATATCTGTATTGTGAAATCACATTACCCTGCAGAATATGTTTTTGCTCCTTCAGTGTTACTGTAGAAATTGCCATACCCCCTCCTTATATCTATTCATGATCACATCACTATTTTGCACAAATATTTATGACACCTTCAAAGGGGGACTAGATACATAAAGTGGTAAAACAGATATGTATGAAAATACCCTCAAGTAAAACATGTGATTTCAATTCCAGAATGCTGGAGTATACATAGGGGAGTGTACGTACATGTATCCTTTACATAGGGGAGTGTACGTACATGTATCCTTTATTAACAGCTGAGGAAACATCCAACTGACTAGTGTACTGTCTGCTTTGAGAATATCCTTAACGTTCAGACAAACCTAAATATGCAGTAGGTGTCAGTATTTTTTGGGGATGTCTGACTGAAACATTGACACAATAAACAATGTGCAGAGGTAATATTGTGTGAGCGTGAGTTATCCTTTTACAATGGAAATATCAAACATAGTCATAATCTTAAGAATGCATACAAAAATAAATCTGGATCAAAGTTCAAGTATTAATTCCTCACAGTGAGTGCACAGTTCAAGCCAAGTGTTCCCATCCCAACACTGTCAAAAGCCAGAAACAGAGTACCCAAATGTAGGACAGGAAGACATGGTGCTCCATGGCTACAGTATAATCTAGTAGCAAAGTCCCTAAAATATCGAATGCAGGTGATCACTTCAACTCTTCAGCTCAGAACCAATTGTAATAAAAGGTTGGCTCACCTCCCAAGGCTCCTGAGATTTTTTTGCCCTCTCCTCCTAGCTCAATTCTTTCACCGCCTCCTCACTGTGGGAAAACGTCTCTGCTTCTCCTCCTCCTCTTGCCTCCTCCTCTCCTCCTTAGCCTGTTTGTACCTCCACTTGGGGAGCTGAAGGAGCGCAGGGTCCTTGCTCTTCCTTCTCTTCTCGGAGGCGGTCCCTGAGGGGGCCTTGCACAGCCTCACCTTGGGGATCACAATGCCCGGCCTGACGCTGCTCCTCCTCATCATGTTCAGGGGCAGCAAGCTGGCACGCCTCAGGGCAGACGTACCGGCCACCGCAACCTCCTGCAACATTTGGGTCTGCAGGCTGGCCCTCCGGTCTGTCTTCTTAGGAACCAACTGTACCCGGGAGTTATTGAACAGCTTCTTGTAGTTGTTGATGCGTTCGGGGCCCAGGCGCTTCAGCTCGTCCACTCGCTGCTTTCTGAGGATCTCCGGTACAGCATAGCGCCGCTTCCCAATGCAGGGCGGGCTTCTCAGGGCCACGGTGTGGCAGGCGGTGGCGATCAATGGGCTGGACAGGGCGGTGGTGATGCGCACCATGTGGTCCATCACACCATCGTCCACGGGGTCCGTCTTCATGCGGAGGGAGAACCTACAACAGGCCTTGTCTGCCACCTTCTGCCAGCAGTTCTTTGGTTCCTGGCGTTGGGCCACCAGCTCCTGCAGCATGGGCCACTCCAGCTTGTAGGAGTCACAGAACTGCTCGGCGCACGGCTGGGCCATCAGACGCATCATCAGGTAAGCCGTCTCGTAGCGGCATGTGAACAAAGCCCACTCCCTGGAGGTCATCTTGCGCCCGTAGTCCCTCGCCTCCACGTCTGCTCCTTTTAGAGGGAATACACAGATAGAGACAGTCCAGCAACAAAATAAAGACAATGTAAACATTGTAAAAAATTACATAGAAATACTAAATATTTTAGCTCTACCTGACAACATGAGCAAACGAACAACATCTGCCCTCCCTTGCATGGCTGCCTTCATCATAGCGGTGAATCCATGGCAGTTCCTACGCTCTAGGTCCAGGTTGGAGAAGTAGTTGATCAAGTAGCTGGATATCATAATGTGACCTGGCATTGAAAAATAAGCCAAATGTGTTATTCACCTTATTCACAATGAACCACGTGGAATTATACTCATTGTTTCCAGATCAATACATCTGTTTGCTTAATCTGTCTGTTTTCATTGAGAATGACACATTCCCGAAATATACTGTACTAGGAACCAACAAACCTTAAACTTTGAAACGTCTGTGGATTCTTACCTGCTTGAGCAGCTGTCATGAGGGCTGTATTCCCCTCGTTGTCTTGCCAGTTGACATCGATGTGGGGACACTGAGAGAGCGCCATGACCACGTCCACCCAGCCCATGTAACAGGCTACTATCAGCCCATTCTGAAAAACACATACCACATGCAAAGATCAATGACATATCTCTCTTTTTGGATGACAACAATGTATGTTTACTGCCCTTAAGGTAAATCTGTTGACGCACTGTGCTGTATTGTTCAGCTCTAACATTTGACCTTGCACGTAAGGTATAGTACGTCACACAACTACCGGTACGTCACTTGTCTACATTAGATCTCAAGAAAGTTCAGGCGTGACTGCTGCTAGTGCTTACAAATGACGATGTAGCTAACTAAGGACACAAGGCAAGCTCACCAACCCAAGACTCTGACGCTGTTACACTCCCTGGAGCCTTATGGTCTTAAGGCCGTGGTTTCAGTGCTCATTATGCAACCACGGTTGTTTCACAGGGTCAATTGGATCAGTAGCTCTGCACTTTGAGGCACGTTAACAGCTACTCTAGTTCTAGGTGTGTGGCATTAGAATTGTGATGACACGGTAGAATAGAAACTATCTAACAAAATAAACAAATGCTTGGAGCAACACTGATAAACGTATACGCTTGGAGGGTGACTTATAGCCAGAGACGCCAACCGACAGGCCTAATGATCCCCAACTGACAGGCCTAATGATCCCCAAGGGAATTCCAAGTTAAGTCTCAGCTAATAGTATTTCTGGAGCTTTCTGAACCATCTGCCTGCTGCTGCCTACAGTACTAATCACAGTCCACCAGCCCTATGGTAAGATAGCATAATGACGTATACTAAACAGTATACAAGGGTGGGTCAATGACCCAGTTTATGGATTTGGGGAAATGCCCAGTCACCAAGGCTACTGTACAACCAATCACCATTAAGCCATCTGAAGAAAACTCCTTAGGAATGTGTACTGTAAACAAAGGATTTTTCCCACTAATCATGAAAACCTGAAGGATCAGCAGAGCTTCCAGTATTCTCACTGCTTATGGTTTCCATATTCAACTCTAAGGTAAAGGTCTGAGGTAGGCCTAGAACAAAGCTTTGGGACCAAAGAGGAATTAAAACGGAAAGTTTCTGACAACACCCCATCTATAAACAACCCAAGGGAGAACACCATCTGTCAGGGTCAATTGGAAAAAAGACAAGTACAGTTTTAGATTTGCCAAAGTAAGGTCTTACTCTGCTCAAACAGTCCACATTCAGAGTGTTTGATTTAAAAACACTGCTGTGTGTGTGTTTGTTAATATCTATACAAACTACACATTAGGGCTCATGTCATGCCAGAGTAGGATGTAACGTGAAACAACTGAGGACATTAGCCTTTATCCATCCAGACACGTACCGTTACTGTAGGTGTAGCATGACAGCAGACTTCTCCACTTATTTATACTGTATTAGTCTATCTCTTCACAAGGCGTGAGAAGGGATTAAAAAGGTCAGTGGGTAAGCCTTGTTTCTCAGCTTGATCAGATACTGAGGAAAATCACGGAACTACTCTATATGGAATCTACATGCAGCACCTTTTGAATATAATGTGCAATAGTAGTCACTGAATGTGTAGGCTGCTATGTTATATCCCTAGTATTATTGCTTTACCACTGATGAGGATACAGCAGTGAGTAACACAACCAATATTGCATTAGGCCTAACCCCAATGTCTACCTGTTGGGTACCCATGATGGTCATTAATGGTGTGGAGAATAAGGTATTTGAAGCACCAACCCCATCTTAGTATTGTCCTGCTGCACCCTGATATCTTGGGTGAACCTTTTAAAAGCTCAGCCATGATTACGAGCTGCTTCAACGCCATCTCAAACTGCAATCCCCCATCTGTTCTAGGGCTTAACCAACTGCTCTGAGTATTCCTCTGATATTGTCACTGTCCACAGAAATGACACAGTTTGGGTGTCTAGTACAAATGCAGAAACGGGTGCAAAAAGCCTAAAATGTGTGCTGTCTTTCATATCAAATCAACATAAAGCTTATTCCTGATCTTGTGGAAACCGGCTTTACAAATATCTATATTCCAATGTCCATACTAGCATACCAAGTAGAAAGCATTATACATTGCTTAATTCTAAGTAGGATGTTAGTGTGGACATTGAAACAGAGACCATGTTATAAGTTTGTACAGTAGGCCTTTACTTGATAATATGGACATAATCTAAATCACAGAGAACAATGACTAGTTCATCTCTTTAATGACAATGCAAACATACTCTGTTGTTCTTATCTGTTTCTCTCACTTCCTCCTCTGTCACCCCTTGTCTTATCATAATCTTCACTATGATGGAATTGTTATTGGAGCAGGCCATGAAGAAGGACAGAGGTTCAGGGGTGACTGGGCTGGGAGTCCTGTATTTGAGAGACTCATCAGGTGGATAGAAGGAGTCATCAGAGGCGATACTCCTGGTATCCTCTGGCCGATCTGGCAATGTGTCAAAGTCAAACTCTTCAAATTCCTGATAGACATCATCGTCGTCGTCATCGTAATAGTTGTTGTCCTCATTGTCTCCCACATTAGGATCCTCATTTTTGTCGCCTGCGACCATCTCCAACTCCTCATTTCTGGGACCCCTGACGGCCCCCGCCGGGCCTCCAGAGATCCCATTCTGCTGAACTTTTAACAACGTCCCTCCACCACCACCTGAGTCCTCTATGATCAGCACCATTTAACTCCTGTCTTAGAATCCAGCACAACAACAAGAACAAGGCACCAAAATCCCAATCTCAGCTGACCAATTCTCCCCTCATTCAAAGTGTAAATACTTAGCTAGGTCTTGAAGAAGAAACAGACGTCAGTATGATCCCTAACTGGAACGTGATCTAACATTTGTTCTGGTTCCAAAGCCACTTGAGGAGGATGTCTCAGAATGTCCCCTTTAATCCATCAATAAAGCTTGTTCTCTGAAGTATTAGAAGGACATTAAAGACCTTGTCATCCTCAAAGGATCCTCTTGGTCTCATCAGCTCTTCATTTGCCTTCTGTATTTCTCACTTTCCAAATGGCAACAACCAACAACGGTGTGACAGCTTGAGAATTCATCTCTTCAATGCATTTGTTGCCAAAGTTGTCCCACAAAATGCTGTTCAACAAAAGGCACTTTATTATTTTAGATGGTGTCTACGTCCTGCTGTGCTGATACCCTAATCTTCTATTCCCCTGCTGTAAATCATTTTGTTTCCTTTTACCGATGTGGAAGAGAAGAATTGTCTAAACTGACGCTACTTAATCCCTTTAATCAGTCCTCACTCTCTCTCTCCCTCACTCTCCCCATCCCCCTCTCTCTCTCTTTCTCTCTCTGCTCTCTCTCTCCCAAAATGCATAGTTGAACAAACACAGAAGTCTTGAATGATAAAAGTACAGATTTAGTAGGTTAGTATTGACTTTTCTTGGTCTGCATAGCTAAAGCTCAACTAATTTAAAATTTGTACAACCACATATCTTTGATTTTGTGCAAACACATCAACTACATTTTCATTGCATTCCTGTCTGATGATATACTGGTTTTGCGTCATATCCAATACCCATACCCTAGATCTAGTTCCTACAGTAATGTGGGGATTCCCCATAAAAGTGACTTCATGACATTACCTCCTTACCTCCCACCCCCACTAGTTGTGTAACATTTGTCTATGACCCTAATCTATGGTTGGCTGTGGCTGCTGTTAGCTCTGTTTTAACTGACTGATAATTGGATTCAGCAAAAATAACATGGCCTCTTACATATGTTTCCCCCGCTACACTTCTTGCCACTGATTCACATTATTTTGGTTGTTGATTAACATTATTTTAGAAGCAGCTAAAGGCTTGGGTGTAGCCTGGATGTGTCAGTTTTACGATGCACCTTTTGGCAGTGCGGTTCCCACGCTTGTCTGAGCTCCATAGTCTTAGTGATTTGTACTGTATGTGATCATGTGGGTGGCAAAAACAGCCCTCTTGAAAGTCTCTTTTCTTTATTGCTCCACTCTATTACACAGTGAGAATTCTAAACAATCAAACTCAAGATCTCAGTATAATGAGAAAAGAAGATAAAAAAATAATGGCAAGTTCAAATGCTGGATGTACAGATTGCTCTCACGGGGGCTATTAAAATTCAGCTGCAATCTAAAGATCTTGAAATGATTGATTGCTTCCTGTGTATGGTAGACCCTGGTCCTGATCTTAATTAAGCAATACATCATTTCCGTAGTTGATTCCTTAGTTGATGCAGTCAACTGAAGTAGGCCCCAGAAATTGGTAAGGCTTTAGCAATATGTTGTCAGGTCAATGCTAAACTACTCATGAGTGTAACATTTAATTCCCAATATCAAATCAATACACAATTAAAACCAGGCAACCCTGATCTGCTATGTAGTAAATAGTGTAGTAGGGCTTTATGGAAAATAATGTAGTAAAGTTAATGTATTAACATTCAAATAAGTGGCTGTTAAAGCAAGATTAAAAACACTCATATAAAGTGTAAATCAATAACAACAAGATCAGATCCGCTTTGATAATGGTGAAGTTATTAATTACACTTTGGCTGGTGTATCAATACATCCAATCACTACAAAGATACCTTCCTAAGTCAGTTGCCAGAGAGGAGTTTGTTATCAGCAAGGACAAGGGAGTTTTTTAGGATAAAAAAAACTGAATAAAGTTAAGCACAGGCAAAATCATAGAGGAAAACCTGGTTCAGTCTGCTTTCCAACAGACACTAGGAGATAAATTCACCTTTCAGCAGGACAATAACCTAAAACACAAGGCCAACTATACACTGGAGTTGCTTACCAAGACGACGGCCTAGTTACAGTTTTGACTTAAATCGGCTTGAAGATAACGTCCTAGTCTTTGTGTTATCTTGGAGTTGAGCAGATTAGCTGTTCTGCCAACAACCAAATAGTACAGTAGGCTCTGGTCAGTCCAGGTTGAAACCCTGACCTAGGTCAATTGCTGTTTAAAAGTGGACAGCCCTTCTTCATGTATAGACCAGTATTTAGGGTCTACAACACAGGCTATATTTACCTTAACAGGATCACTTTATAACAGAGTGCCAGCCAGATTACTGTCTGGATTGGCAGCCTGGCACACAGGTAGAAATCTCACAAGCGTTATCTGAGAAAGGTTCATCCTGTGTTGAAGATGTGTTCCCTTTTCACCGTTACTGTCTCAACCCAAACTGTGCTCTTTTAGCTTACTTTCCAGTGAGTTTGGTTCAGCATTTATATAATTATTATTCCGACTTTTTATAGCAGATTATCTTATCCAGAGCGATTTAGGGCTCTATTCATCAGATCCACTTTTAGCATGGTGAAGTTATTAATTACACATTGGCTGGTGTATCAAAACACCCAGTCACTACAAAGATACAGGCGTCCTTCCTAACTCAGTTGCCAGAGACGAAGGAAACCGCTCAGGAATTTCACAATGAGGCCAATGGTAACTTAAAAACAGTTAGAGTTTAAGGGCTGTGATAGGATAAAAATAATGAATTGATCAACAACATTGTAGTTACTCAGCAATACTAACCTAAACGACAGAGTGAAAAGAAGGAAGCCTGTACAGAATAAAAATATTCCAAAACATGCATCCTGTTTATACTTAGCCACTAAAGTAAAACTGGCAAAAATGTGACAAAGAAATTAACTTTAAGTCCTGAATACAAAGCGGTATGTTTGGGGGCAAATACAACACGTCAGGCTCGTGTGTAGCTGGTGCATAAAGTCAGGCGCAGGAGAACAGTACTGAGTGAGCAAAAAACTTTAACCAAACAAATAAACATGCAAAAAACGCTAAACGCGTAAATACAAATAACATGCCATGCGAAACACAGGCGAGGCATAATAATAAATGCACCAGCTGGAAAAACGGCTTCACAATAAACAAACACACACAAGGACATGGGGGAAAACAGAGGGTTAAATACACAACAGATAATGATGGGGAATGCAAACCAGGTGTGTGAAAAACAAGACAAGACAAATGGATAATGAAAAGTAGATCGGTGATGATTAGAAGACCGGTGACGTTGACCGCCGAAACGCCGCCCGAACAAGGAGAGGAGCCGACTTCCACTGAAGTCACTGAGTACCATTCTTCATATTTTCAAGCATGGTGGTGGCTGCATCATGTTATGGGTATGCTTGTTATCAGCAAGGACTAGAGTTTTTTAGGAAATAATGGAACTGAATAAAGCTAACCACAGGCAAAGTCCTACAGGAAAACCTGGTTCAGTCTGCTTTCCAACAGACACTTGGATACAGGTGTGCCAAGCTTGTAGCGTCATACACAAGAAGATTCAAGTCTGTAATCGCTGCCAAAGGTGCTTCAACAAAGTTCAGAGTAAAGGGTCTGAATACATGTCAATGTGATCTTTTTTATTTTTAATGAAACAATTTTTTTACATTTGCAAAGATGTATTAATCAATTTTAGAATAAGGCTGTAACTTAACAAAACGTGGAAAAAGTCAACGGGTCTGAATACTTTCCGAATGCACTGTAAGTCAAGGGGTACCAATTCCTTCATGAAGGCACTGTATCTTATTGGGCCAGATAGGGCTGGGCCAGATAGGGCTGAGCTGGGCTGGCTTAGAACTGTGTTGGAAGGGACAATATTATGAAACTAAAGTTTGGGTCGGCACTATAGCGTGAAAAGGGTATTAGAATAAGAATTCAGCAACCCAGGTCAATCAACATTAGATATGCAGCCAAAAGTATTTCCAATCTCAACATACAATGAGCTCCAAAAGTACTGGAACAGTGACACATTTTTTGTGGTTTTGGCTCTATACTCCAGCATTTTGTATTTGAAACTATACAATGACTATGAGAATAAAGTGCAGACTGTCAGCTTTAATTTGAGGGTCTTTTCTTCCATTTCATGGAACCATTTAGAAAATACAGCACTTTTAGTACATAGTCCCTTAATTTTAGGGGATCAAAAGTATATTTTATATTTCAGATTCTTCAAAGTAGCCACCCTTTGCCTTGATGACAGCTTGCACACTCTTGGCATTCTCTCAACCAGCTTTATGAGGTAGTAACCTGGAATTCTTCCGGCGCCGACAGAGATGGCAGCCTCGCTTCACGTTCTCAGGAAACCATGCAGTATTTTGTTTTTTTTATGTATTACTTCTTACATTATTACCCCGGGAAATATTAAGTTTTATTACATACAACCGGGAGGAACTATTGGATATAAGAGCAACGTCAACTTACCAACATTACGACCAGGAATACGACTTTCCCAAAGAGGATTCTCGGTTTGCTAACCCAAACACAACAACAGACTGGATAGCACGTGGCTACTCAAAGCAACGGTGGCGCCGGAGAAGAGGGAAACGCGCCGGTCTTTTGGTCAAGCTACGTCGACGGGCGCATCGTGCACCTCTCCCGAGTATTTTAATCGCCAATGTACAGTCTCTTGACAACAAAGTAGACAAAATCCGATCGAGGGTTGCCTTTCAGAGAGACATCCGAGACTGCAACGTTCTTTGCTTCACGGAAACATGGCTCACTCAGGACACGTTATCAGAGTCGGTACAGCCACCTGGTTTCTCCACGCATCGCGCCGACAGAAACAAACTTCTATCTGGTAAGAAGAAGGGTGGGGGTGTGTGTCTTATGATTAACGAGACATGGTGTGATCATAAAAACATACAGGAACTCAAGTCCTTTTGTTCACCTGACATAGAATTCATTACAATCAAATGCAGACCGCATTATCTACCAAGAGAATTCTCCTCGATTATAATCACAGCCGTGTACATCCCCCCTCAAGCTGACACATCGACGGCACTGAAAGAAATTCATCGGACTCTATGTAAACTGGAAACCACATATCCTGAGGCTGCATTTATTGTGGCTGGGGATTTTAATAAGGCTAATTTAAGAACAAGGCTCCCGAAACTTTACCAGCATATCGAATGTGCCACCCGGGCTGGTAAAATCCTGGACCACTGTTATTCCAACTTCCGTGATGCATACAAGGCTATTCTCCGCCTCCTTTCGCAAGTCTGACCATGACTCCATTTTGTTGCTCCCAGCCTACAAAGAGAAACTAAAACAGGAAACGCCCGTTCTCAGGTCTGCTCAACGCTGGTCCGACCAATCTGATTCCATGCTGCAAGATTGCTTCGAGCACGTGGACTGGGATATGTTCCGGATAGCATCTGACAACAACATTGATGTATACGCTGATTCGGTGAGCGAGTTTATTAGCAAGTGCATTGGTGATGTTGTACCCATAGCAAATATTAAAACCTTCCCCAACCAGAAACCGTGGATTGATGGCAGCATTAGCAAAAACTGGAAAGCGAACCACTGCTTTTAACCAGGCTAAGGCTACCGGAAACATGACTGAATACAAACAGTGTAGCTATTCCCTCCGCAAGGCAATCAAACAAGCTAAGCGTCAATATAGAGACAAAGTAGAGTCACAATTCAACGGCTCAGACACAAGAGGAATGTGGCAGGGTCTACAGGATTTTAACAAAGCTAATCTGAAAACAAGACTCCCTAAATGTTATCAGCATATCAAATCCTGAAAATCCTGGACATTGTTATTCTAACTTCCGCGACGCATACAAGGCCATTCTCCACCCTCCTGTCGGCAAGTCTGACCATGACTCCATTTTGTTGCTCCCAGCCTATAGACAAACTAAAACAGGAAACGCCCGTGCTCAGGTCTGTTCAACGCTGGTCCGACCAATCTGATTCCACGCTTCAAACTGAAAGTGCGAACCACTGCTTTTAACCAGGCTAAGGCTACCGGAAACATGACTGAATACAAACAGTGTAGCTATTCCCTCCGCAAGGCAATCAAACAAGCTAAGCGTCAATATAGAGACAAAGTAGAGTCACAATTCAACGGCTCAGACACAAGAGGAATGTGGCAGGGTCTACAGTCAATCACGGACTACAAAAAGAAAACCAGCCCGTCGCGGACCATGACGCCCTGCTCCCAGACCAACTAAACAACTTCTTTGCTCGCTTTGAGGACAATGCAGTGCCACCGACACGGCCCGCTACCAAAACCTGCGGGCTCACCTTCACCGCAGCCAATGTGAGAAAAACATTTAAATGTGTTAACCCTCGCAAGGCTGCCAGCCCAGATGGCATCCCTGGCGTGTCCTCAGAGCATGCGCAGACCAGCTGGCTGGTGTGTTCACGGACATATTCAATCAGTCCCTATCCCAGTCTGCTGTTCCCACATGCTTCAAGAGGGCCACCATTGTTCCTGTTCCCAAGAAAGCTAAGGTGACTGAGCTAAATGACTATCGCCCGTAGCACTCACTTCTGTCATCATGAAGTGCTTTGAGAGATTAGTCAAGGATCATATCACCACCATCCTGCCAGACACCCTGGACCCACTCCAATTTGCTTACCGTCCCAATAGGTCCACAGACGACGCAATCGCAATCACACTGCATACTGCCCTAACCCATCTGGACAAGAGGAATACTTATGTAAGAATGCTGTTCATCGACTACAGCTCAGCATTTAACACCATAGTACCCTCCAAGCTCGTCATTAAGCTCGAGACCCTGGGTCTCGACCCAGCCCTGTGCAACTGGGTCCTGGACTTCCTGACGGGCCGGTCCCAGGTGGTGAGGGTAGGAAACAACATCTCCACTCCGCTGATCCTCAACACTGGGGCCCCACAAGGGTGCGTTCTCAGCCCTCTCCTGTACTCCCTGTTTACCCATGACTGCGTGGCCAAGCACGCATCCAACTCAATCATCAAGTTTGCTGACGACACTACAGTGGTAGGCTTGATTACCAACAATGACGAGACGGCCTACAGAGAGGAGGTGAGGGCCCTCGGAGTGTGGTGTCAGGAAAATAACCTCTCACTCAATGTCAGCAAAACAAAGGAGATGATCGTGGACTTCAGGAAACAGGAGAGGGAGCACCCCCCCTATCCACATCGAGGGGACAGTAGTGGAGAGGGTGGAAAGTTTTAAGTTCCTCGGTGTACACATCACAGACAAACTGAATTGGTCCACCCACACAGACAGCGTGGTGAAGAAGGCGCAACAGCGCCTCTTCAACCTCAGGAGGCTGAAGAAATTCGGCTTGTCACCAAAATCACTCACAAACTTTTACAGATGCACTATCGAGAGCATCCTGTCGGGCTGTATCACCGCCTGGTACGGCAACTGCTCCGCCCACAACCGTAAGGCTCTCCAGAGGGTAGTGAGGACTGCACAGCGCATCACCGGGGGGGAAACCTACCTGCCCTCCAGGACACCTACACCACCCGATGTCACAGGAAGGCCAAAAAGATCATCAAGGACAACAACCACCCGAGCCACTGCCTGTTCACCCCGCTATCATCCAGAAGGCGAGGTCAGTACAGGTGCATCAAAGCTGGGACCGAGAGACTGAAAAACAGCTTCTACCTCAAGGCCATCAGACTTTTAAACAGCCATCACTAACATTGAGTGGCTGCTGCCAACATACTGACTTAAATCTCTAGCCACTTTAAACATAGGAATTGGATGTAACAAATGTATCACTAGCCACTTTAAACAATTTTGTATATAATGTTTACGTATCCGACATACTCATATCAAATGTATACACTGTACTCTAAACCATCTACTGTATCTTGCCTATGCCGTTCGGCCATCGACCCAAATCTCTAGCCACTTTAATAATTATAACTGGATGAAATAATGTATCACTAGCCACTTTAAACAATGCCATTTATATAATGTTTACATATCCTACATTACTCATCTCATATATATATATGTGTATATACTGTACTCCATACCATCTACTGCATCTTGCCTATGCCGGTCAGCCATCGCTCATCCATATATTTATATGTACATACTCGTATTCATTCCTTTACTCTTGTGTGTATAAGGTAGTTGTTGTGAATTTGTTAGATTACTTGTTAGATACTACTGCATGGTCGGAACTAGAAGCACAAGCATTTCGCTACACTCGCATTAACATCTGCTAACCATGTGTATGTGACAAATAAAATTTGATTTGATTTGAATGCATTTCAATTAACAGGTGTGCCTTGTTAAAGTTAATTAGTGGGATTTTTTTCCATCTTAATGCATTTGAGCCAATCAGTTGTGTTGTAAAAGGTAGGGGTGGTATACAGGAGATTGCCCTATTTGGTAAAAGACCAAGTCCATATTATGGCAAGAACAGCTCAAATAAGCAAAGAGAAATGACAGCATCATTACTTTAAGACATGAAGGTCAGTCAATCCGGAAAAGTTCAAGAACTTTGAAAGTTGTTTCAAGTGCAGTTGCAAAAACCATCAAGCGCTATGATGAAACTGGCTCTCATGAGGACCACCACAGGAAAGGAAGACCCAGAGTTACCTCTGCAGCCGAGGATAAGTTCATTAGAGTTAACTGCACCTCAGATTGAAGCCCAAATAAATGCTTCACAGAGTTCAAGTAACAGACACATCTCAACATCAACTGTTCAGAGGAGACTGTGTGAATTAGGCCTTCATGGTCGAATTGCTGCAAAGAAACCACTACTAAAGGACACCAACAAGAAGAAGAGACTTGCTTGGGCCAAGAAACACAAGCAATGGACAATAGACCGGTGGAAATCTGTCCTTTGGTCTGATGAGTCCAAATTTAAGATTTTTGGTTCCAACTGCAGTCTCTTTGTGAGACGCAGAGTAGGTGAACAGATGATCTCCGCATGTGTGGTTCCCACCGTGAAGCACAGGGGAGGAGGTGTGATGGTGTGGGGGTGCTTCGCTGGTGATACTGTCTGTGATTTATTTAGAATTCACGGCCCACTTAACCAGCATGGCTACCACATCGTTCTGCTGCGATACGCCATCCCATCTGGTTTGCGCTTAGTGGGACTATCATTTGTTTTTAAACAGGACAATGACCGAACACACCTCCAGGCTGTGTAAGGGTTATTTGACCAAGAAGGAGAGTGATGGAGTGCTGCATCAGATGACCTGGCCTCCACAATCACCAAGCTTCAACCCAATTGAGATGGTTTGGGATGAGTTGGACCGCAGCGAAGGAAAAGCAGCCAACAAGTGCTCAGCATATGTGGGAACTCCTTCAAGACTGTTGGAAAAGCATTCCTCATAAAGCTGGTTGAGAGAGTGCAAAGCTGTCATCAAGGCAAAGGGTGGCTACTTTGAAGAATCTGAAATATAAAATATATTTTGATTTGTTTAACACTTTTTTGGTTACTACAGTGAGGGAAAAAAGTATTTGATCCCCTGCTGATTTTGTACATTTCCCCACTGACAAAGAAATGATCAGTCTATAATTTTAATGGTAGGTTTATTTGAACAGTGAGAGACAGAATAACAACATAAAAATCCAGAAAAACGCATGTAAAAAATGTTATAAATGGAATTGTATTTTAATGAGGGAAATAAGTATTTGACCCCTCTGCAAAACATGACTTAGTGCTTGGTGGCAAAACCCTTGTTGGCAATCAGAGGTCAGACGTTTCTTGCAGTTGGCCACCAGGTTAGCACACATCTCAGGAGGGATTTTGTCCCACTCGTCTTTGCAGATCTTCTCCAAGTCATTAAGGTTTCGAGGCTGACGTTTGGCAACTCCAACCTTCAGCTCCCTCCACAGATTTTCTATGGGATTAAGGTCTGGAGACTGGCTAGGCCACTCTAGGACCTTAATGTGCTTCTTCTTGAGCCACTCCTTTGTTGCCTTGGCCGTGTGTTTTGGGTCATTGTCATGCTGGAATACCCATCCATGACCCATTTTCAATGCCCTGGCTGAGGGAAGATTTGACGGTACATGGCTCCGTCCATCTTTGATGCGGTGAAGCTGTCCTGTCCCCTTAGCAGAAAAACACCCCCAAAGTATAATGTTTCCACCTCCATGTTTGACGGTGGGCATGGTGTTCTTGGGGTCATAGGCAGCATTCCTCCTCCTCCAAACACGGCGAGTTGAGATGATGCCAAAGAGCTCCATTTTGGTCTCATCTGACCACAACACTTTCACCCAGACGTCCTCTGAATCATTCAGATGTTCATTGGCAAACTTCAGACGTGCATGTATACGTGCTTTCTTGAGCAGGGGGACCTTGCGGGCGCTGCAGGATTTCAGTCCTTCAGGGCGTAGTGTGTTACCAATTGTTTTCTTGGTGACTATGGTCCCAGCTGCCTTGAGGTCATTGACATGATCCTCCCGTGTAGTTCTGGGCTGATTCCTCACCGTTCTCATGATCATTGCAACTCCACGAGGTGAGATCTTGCATGGAGCCCCAGGCCGAGGGAGATTGACAGTTATTTTGTGTTTCTTCCATTTGCGAATAATCGCACCAACTGTTGTCACCTTCTCACCAAGCTGCTTGGCGATGGTCTTGTAGCCCATTCCAGCCTTGTGTAGGTCTACAATCTTGTCCCAAACATCCTTGGAGAGCTCTTTGGTCTTGTCCATGGTGGAGAGTTTGGAATCTGATTGATTGATTGCTTCTGTTGACAGGTGTCTTTTATACAGGTAACAAATTGAGATTAGGAGCACTCCCTTTAAGAGTGTGCTCCTAATCTCAGTTTGTTACCTGTATAAAAGACACCTGGGAGCCAGAAATCTTTCTGATTGAGAGGGGGTCAAATACTTATTTCCCCCATTAAAATGCAAATCAATTTATAACATTTTTCACATGCGTTTCTCTTGATTTTTTTGTTGTTATTCTGTCTCTCACTGTTCAAATAAATCTACCATTAAAATTATTATAGACTGATCATTTCTTTGTCAGTGGGCAAACGTACAAAATCAGCAGGGGATCAAATACTTTTTTCCCTCACTGTACATGATTCCATATGTGTTATTTCAGTTTTGATGTCTTCACTACTATTCTACGATGTAGAAATAGTAAAAATAAAGAAAAACCCTTGAATGAGTAGGTGTGTCCAAACCTTTGACTGTTATTGTATCTGTGTAATAAAGTAGTCAAAAGTTTAGTATTTGGTTCCATATTCCTAGCACGCAATGATTATGTCATGTTTGTGACTACAAACTTGTTGGATGCTTTTGCCGATTGGTTTTGTTGTGCTTCCGATTATTTTGTGCCCAATAGAAATGAATGGTAAATAATGTATTGTGTCATTTTGGGGTACATTTTATTGTAAATAAGAATAGAATATATTTCTAAACTCTTCTACATTAATGTGGATGCTTCCATGATCACAGATATTCCTGAATGAATCGGGAATAATTATGAGTGAGGAAAGTTACAGTTGCACAAGTATCATACCCCCAAGACATGCTAACCTCTCACCATTACAATAACAGGGGAGGTTAGCATTTTATATCATACCTCCAAGACATGCTAACCTCTCACCATTACAATAACAGGGGAGGTTAGCTTTTTTGGGGGGGTTTGATATTTATGCCTCTGTAACTTTCTCACTCATCATCATTAACAAGCTTGATGTAGTCATTGCATGCTATGAATATCGGACCAAATGCTTAACGTTTGACTACTTTAATACACATATAAGTTAATTTGTCCCAAGACGTTTGATTCCATAAAATTGCTCTAATTTCTAAATGGTTCACCCAATATGGATGAAAATACCCTCAAATGAAAGTGCCAGTCAGCACTTTAACCTCCTACCATTAGTTTTCACAGCCTACAATAGTATGCCCTACATTTCTTGGCAGATATGGGATGGTAATCAATTGGTTAAAATGACTAGGCATGTTTTCAAGGGATGAGACAAGACATTTTGACCTGCAAGTTATTTACAGTTTGACAATCAGGATTAAGAGTTTACGAACTAGCCAACCAGCCAACCAGGATATCTCTATAGAAAAAACTGTTGTTTTGAGTGCCATTGACTTGCATTATACAGCATTAATGTACAGCTGCTATCAGGTGTGATTATGTTATTGGCTATGAGATGACAGTATCACGGTCTGTTCTGAACCCAGTGCTGCCATCATTAAGAGAAAATGGAGAAGTGGTGAGAGAAGGTGAAAAGTAGCTCCTCATTGGAGGGTCAAATTTCCACATCGCCAAAATTCGGAGTGATTGACCAGTGCAGATCATTATCTCAAATGTGAAGAAAGGAGTTACACATACACACAATCACAAGTAACGTACAATGTTATTTTTAATAAAAATGTGTATTCTCCCATGTACCGTAGGGATTTGTTATATAACCAATGTCTCCCCAACAACCACACATGCTATAGGGAGAGGTGATTGAGCAAGGCTTACTTTCATCATACAACACAAGAGGATGTATTTCATGCTATTCACATCCATTGCGTTTTTCTATTCAATTCCCGGACTGTCATGTGCCTACAGGCTTTTTGCTTGAACCTCCGATCTGATCTCTTCAGAGTACAATTTGACTGAAATTTGTGAATATGACAAACAGTTTAACGTGACATTCTGTGAGGAAAGAAAGCAGCCATTTATTAAGATGACCAATACACACTTAACCACTCAGAAAAACACAGAAAAACATGAAGCAGACAAAAGACCTACACAATACGCACATATAAAAATAGGGAATTTGCTAAAAAAATTGGTCCAGATAAGATCAACAGGCTAACGATAGTACCCAATTTTGTAAAGTTAAGATACTATACGGTCACACAGAATATCAGCATTTAATACCCTCTAAAACAGTCAGAAATCCAGTCTTAAACCTACAACTGACAGCCAATTTTACACATTGAAATGATGAATAGGTTTTGTTGCCAAGGTAAACAATCCATAAGCACAGAAATGCTTTATTTACAAACATTGTATCAATCTCATTAACAGACCAAAAAAAAAAGTGTCAAACCTGATCCAAAACTTCTGTCAAGTAAATCATATTTAATTGTATTGTAGTGTCATCACCACCACATTGAAATACTGACTTGATTTCACTAAAATGGTTTATGAATGACTGCCACTACGTTAAAGCTGAAGTGCAACAGACTGATATTCATGCATATGTAACAACCTATGTTACTCTGTACAACAGGTGTAGCAAGAAATGTAGAGCAGAAATTACAGATGTCATGAGCACAGTTACAATCTTGTAATTTCTAACTAAAAAGCAGACACTGCCTTTTAGGGTTCTCTCAAATGAAACTGAATTATGGAGCTACATGATACAAATAGTTGGCTAGCTGGGATTTCATTAATAACTCCAGCCTAAGACAGGAGACCATCAAGCCAGTATAAAGCTATTCAGGGAAGCCTGAAACACTCATCAGCTCTTCTGTGGCCAGTTAGTCAGACAATGAACCGTAATGCATGAATCAGTATTTCCTGGCTTTGAACCCCGCTGCAGAAAGAGTAAATCACCCACTCCAATAGCAACTTTCTTTCTTGCAGATAACCTCTCCCCCACACACTGTAATACTAAACCCCTAAAAAAGGAAAATCCAAACTAATAAATAAAAACTACAAAAACTGATCCCAAAGTTCTTCTGCCTTGTCTCACGCTCATCACTCCTCTAAAGCGGAGCCTCAGTCATGAGTTCCAATGGGATAACCCCATAGAGCTGTACAGAGGCCTCTCAAGACTCTGCCTAATCCTGGTCAAACACTGTAGTAGTCCATCAAGGCCTAACAACAGGAAGTCATCCAGACCTAACAGGAACAGAATAAAGTGACATCTAGATTTAATTAACAAAATACATATCTTTTTTTCAAGATGTACAAAGATGAAACATTATTTTTTGAATCCATGTTGGTTGGTTTTCAAGGTAATTTTGCCTTTAATCTTTTTAGTAAAACACACTCCTTTCTCTGACTGTGCTTGCGAGCAGGGAGTGAAATAAGGCATGGTGAGAGGCGAGCGCTTGAGTCATGAATGTGAAGAGACGGGTGGAGAGACATCAAAAGGGAGGGGGTGGAAGAGAGGGGCTACACAGCTAGAGGCTGTTCTCAGGTCAGGTGTTAACAGCTCCTACTCCTGGGAAGAGCTGCTGTGTGTGGCTGTACTGCTTCTGCCTGCCGCCTTGCGTTCATAATTCACCAGTCTCTGTCCAACCAGGTACCTGGGAAAGAAGAAAAACAGTTTCAGAGAGAAATACCATGCCATGGAAGGATAGATACTGGCTACAAAGTGTAAAAATGCCAACAAGTATGTCCTCAGAGGCTTGGAGACGTTATTTTATGATTTGTATTGGCAACTATGGTGGTCCATTGTAATAATGGAGACTTTGTGATGACAGTCTGTGACATCCGGAAGCCATTTTGTCAGGTCAGCATTGGCAATAAGTATAAGTCATAAGTGTGGTTGTGCTGCGCTTAATGTCATGGTGCTCACTTGTCATTCTTAATGTGTTCGTAAAGGCGCTTAAATTGACGGATTTGGAAGGACAGGATTCCCAGCAGCATGACGACCATGAGCAGGAACGGGTAGATTCTCCTCTGCACCAAATTCTGCATCTCCATGGTAACTCCTGCAGAGAGAGCAATCAGAGGATCATACCTTTAATTTGCTCACTCACACACACACACCTGAAACCACGAATTACATTTTCCCTAACTGATATTTGCTGTACCTGGGGAATACTGAGCTACGATGGGGACGATGCCAACAGAGATGACATAGGGCACAGAGAGAGACACCAGTAGCACACAGATAACCGGAGCAGCCAGCTTACGGATGATGAAATGGAGATCAATGTTGCGAATTCCGTTAGCGTACACCTAGAAGAGGAAACACAAGGAAGTCAAAATGATGCCAACACGTATTCAATCTGAGCTATATCATGAATGACATCTTCAGAGTAATTAAGGTAAAAACAATCATAGTAAAATGCAATCTTGTGGGACCGACCTGCTCGATCACTGTTTTCAGCCACCACTGGGGACCCATCAGAGTAATGGCAGCGATGATTTTGGCATGGAGCACTCCGAGAGCCCAGTCCTGAAACAAAACAGTAGTGCTGACTGTAGTTGCCTCTTGTTCTGTTATCCAATTGAGGCAATCTAACGACAGCATCATACATGTTCTAGATGCAGTTTAAAATCTTAAAGATGCCCATTTTCATCTAATGTACTGCAATCCCACAACAATATATGGCCACTGGTGTTAGATGGGTGGTCCTTACAGTACCTGCCAGGGGTAGAAGAGTGGTGTCTGGTCCAGCGGCACCCTGAGAGGGGCTACTATGACCATCTCAAACAGCAAGCCCAGCAGGAGAGGGATGGCGCCAGCTAGCAACACAGCTACGACCACTGTCTTCAGGATCTACAGTGCAGTACAAGGCAACACAGAGGGCTAGAAACACAGGCCTCTCAACACACCTACAGTGGGTGTCATTTTACTGAGCCATCTTCAATTTGTATTCTGGTTCAGCCTATGTAGAGGACATTCATCACCCAGAACCATGCATTCACAAAGAGGTGAGCCCTTGCAAACTAACATAAAGCACAGTGTAATAGAAACAGCATAAACAATATGAACATACAGTACTTAAATCTCTCTATGGGTCTTTCCATGTGAATATATCTGTTTTAAACCATCTTCACATACTATATTTTGTTGTATAAAAATCACATAATTCTTCTAATTCAGTGCGAGGGGAAAAACTAAAATAGTTATGAAGAAGACCAATTCACTCATGACAGATGTGGGCGGTGGGTGTTGCTTGTCATTACCGTGTTGCAGAGCATTACCATGAGGGTCCACTCCTGGACCTTGAGTAGAATGGCCCTCCTGCCCTGGGGCATCCAGGACAGCAGCACGGTGATGACCCTGATGGACAGCCAGCACACGTATAGGCCGCACGCTGCCGTGTACAGCTCGTGGATCTTAGCGCTGCCCGTCCAGAAGGACATCAGGTATCGGCCGGTGAATACTGTAGCAGGGGGCGGAGGGGTTGAGACAGGGAGAGAGGGTGACAGTAGGTGAAAGAGGAAGACAGTGGAGTGGATAGTGTAATTCAGTGAGTGACTGAGTGAGTTGTGTCGACTATACAGAAAACTCACCTGGCAACGTAAGACACGCCAGACTGGCCACCAGCAATGTAACACACATGAACACGATCAGGAGCACAATCTAGAAAAACAAGAAAACACTACATTGCATTATCATGCTCTGAGAAAGAAGGCACAGATGGCTAAGAGGAAACAAGTGAAGAGTCTACTGCTGCAGGATGATAGTCATATTATCATTGTATTATAAAACAGGAGTGATCGTCATCAGACCACTTTACTTTTTCTACATTGCTACGTTACAGCCTTATTCTAAAATGGATTACCCCCCCACCATCATCAATCTACAGACAATACCCTATCATGACAAAGCAAAAACAATTATTTAAGTACTCAGAGCCTTTACTCAGTACTTTGTTGAAGAGCATTTGGCAGCAATCACTGCCTTGAGTCTTCTTGGGTATGACGCTACAAGCTTGGCACACCTGTATTTGGAGAGTTTCTCCCATTCTTCTCTGCAGATCCTCTCAAGCTCTTTAAGGTTGGATAGGGAGCGTCGCTGCACAGCTATTTTCAGGTGTCTCCAGAGATGTTTGATCGAGTTCAAGTCCGGGCTCTGGCTGGGCCCATCAATTACATTCAGAGACTTGTTCCGAAGCCACTCCTGTGTTGTCTTGGCTGTGTGCTTAGGGTCGTTGTCCTGTTGGAAGGTGAACCTTAGTCCCCAGTCTGAGGTCCTGAGCGCACTGGAGCAGGTTTTCATCAAGGATATCTTTGTACATCTTTCCCCCGATCCAGACTAGTCTCCCAGTCCCTGCCGCTAAAAAACATCCCCACAGCATGATGCTGCCACCACGCTTCACTGTAGGGATAGTGCCAGGTTTCCTCCAGATGTGACGCTTGGCATTTAGGCCAAAGTGTTCAATCATGGTTTCCTCAGACCAGAGAATCTTGTTTCTCCTGGTCAGAGTCCTTTAGGTGCCTTTTGGCAAACTCCAAGTGGGCTGTCACGTGCCTTTTACTGAGGAGTGGCTTCCGTCTGGCCACTCTACCATAAAGGCCTGATTGGTGAAGTGCTGCAGAGATGGTTGTCCTTCTGGAAGGTTCTCCCATCTCCGCAGAGGAACTAAGTAGCTCTGTCAGAGTGACCATCAGATTCTTGGTCACCTCCCTGACCAAGGCCCTTCTACCCAGATTGCTCAGATTGGCAAAAGAGTCTTGGTGGTTCCAAACTTCTTCCATATAAGAATGATGACCACTGTATTCTTGGGGACGTTCAACGCTGCAAAAATGTTTTGGTACCTTTCCCCAGATCTGTGCCGACACAATCCTGTCTCGGAGCTCTATGGACAATCCCTTCGACCTCATGGCTTGGTTTTTGCTCTGACATGCACTGTCAACTGCGGGGCCTTATATAGACAGGTGTGTGCCTTTCCAAATCATGTCCAATCAATTGAATTTACCACCGATGGACTCCAATCAAGTTGTAGAAACATCTCAAGGATGATCAATGGAAACAGGATCCACCTGAGCTCAATTTCGAGTCTCATAGCAAAAGGTCTGAATACTTACGTAAATAAGGTATGTTTATTTTTAATAAATTTGCAAACATTTCTAAAAACCTGTTTTCACTTTGTCATTATGGGGTATTGTGTGTAGATTGATGAGGGAAAATCTATTTTAGAATAAGGCGGAAGGGGTCTAAATACTTTCCAAATGCACTGTATTATAAACAGGTGAGAGTGATAGTCATGTCTCACCCTAAAGGTGAACTTCATGGGCCGGTGGTAAGGCTGGACACCCACAGGGCCTCCCTGCTGGAGGATAGCCTGGTGGGCAGCGTGCAGCCCCTCAGGGATGGCGTTGTTGTTATTCCTCCTCTGCTGGTTGTTATTGGCCTGCTGGTCCGCATCATCGTCATTCTCCTCCTGGTCACCCAACAGGTACGAGTGGAGGTCTCTGTGGCACAGACAGCACGGTTAACATGGTATTTTCTGAGATGAGACCAAGGATATGTGTCAGTCTATAATACCTAAATTCTGGGGGTTTACCTTGGTTTCATTGGAGAACGATGCGAGCCTGCATTAACAATATCACAGTAGAATAATGATTTCCAATGTAAATGATGAACCGCACACACACAGTCTACAGTGTGCTGGTATATTGTTGTTTGTGTGTGACACTCACAGCAGGTATCCGGCGGTGACGGTCCAGGCTCTGACCAGGCCTTTGAGCCACTGCCGTGTGTGACCCTGTTCCAGCAGCGCAGGCAGAACCACCTGCAGCAGCAGCAGCTCTAGAGACAGCTCACTGACTGGAGCATCACTGGGAGATGGAGACCGTCAACACATCATCCAGTCAACAGAGAATTTACCATCACTCACAACAGTACATTAGCGGGGGATTTGTTAGTTACTGAAGAGGCTTTTTTAAAAATGATTACTAAAGAGGCATGCATTCATGCGGTCAATGGTTTGTCCTTCGGTAATTGCAAAACGTGAGTCTTGGGCCGTAACAGCTGTATTACATTACTATGAGCCAGGGGCTTTAGTCAAGTCAAGTCATTCCAGGCCCCCAGACGTACCTGTACAGCATAACATTGTATGGGAGGAAGGCTGGGAGGATGAGTTTGATTGTCCTTATAGGAAGCCACAACATTAGCAAAACTATGGAGCCAAACACCACCTGTGGAGAAAGACAGGAGAAACCCAGTGTTACTGGTTCTGTACATGTCTTGTCCAGACACCCACAGATATGGCATTTAACATTAGACAAGAAAAAATTTGTTGCGACTTACCACCGATAAAATGAATCTTCTGAGATGTCTGTATATTGGCAGGTGAATCATTTCTTGAACAGGATTAAAATCAGGATCGTTCAGGTTTCTGAGAAACCATAAAACGCCGGGTCTCAGCACCTAGAGCAAAAATTTGAAACAGATCAGCCATGGTGAGATATATATATATATAGAATAATTCTACAACAGAAATATCATGGCAAATGACAGCTATGAAGGTATGAGAGAATACCATCTCACCTCTCGCAATAAGAGGATGAATGAGGCAAAGTAGAAGACGTAGACCATCCCCACAAGCCAGTGGAGGAACATGGTGGTGCCGGGAGCAGACTCAAAACTCAGCTCTCTGTCCTTCAGAGAGGCGTCAAACATCTCCTGCAACACAGAAAATGACTTGGTTTCTAAGTGATTTATCAATTATTATTTCGAAAGTACGAATCATTGAAGCAGAAGAACATTGTTGGCTTACCAGTGAGCAGATGTCGAGCCACCAGCCACAGATGAGAGGGAATACACCAATCTCCACGACTACCAGCAGGGATACCTGATTAATCATAATATCAATAGTTATAATAACTGGTATTTCTTTTATGGCAATAGAAGGCAGATTATTGGAGTTTATACTGTAATCCCAATTGCTCTGTAACAGTTCAGAACATACGGCCGATAAACACATTCTATATGTATATAGTTTGGAGTCCATAAGACACAAACTAGTCATATACCAGTTCAGCTTTGCATTCACAATCACGGGAGAAATCATTATCATCATTTTAGATACCTTGACAACAATGTAGCACACTCCTAAAAGGTGTCTGGATCTTTGAAATCTCACCAGCGCTGCCAATCCCTGGGATTTTCGTTAAGGAAGACACACGAATACATACAGTACAACACAGGTAGTACATCGTGTCTATAACAGACTGAAACTAGGCTATAACACTTGTGTGAGACACCAGAGGATACATGGCACAGTATTAATAGCATGGCCAGGAGGATGTAGCCCACGATGGTGGTGATGAGGCCTTCGAAATGGGAAGCCCGCACCTGCAACAGGAAATTACACAATCAAAATAATCGTATTTTCTTCTTTCTGCGTTCCAAGGAACGAGTCATTCAGATTCCCCCAAAAAATTCACAAAATCAATTCATATATATTTGAAATATAACCTATATGGTTACACGTGTGAGAGAAAATCAAAACATTTAATTTAAGCTGGTACTTACATTTTCCTCAAAGCCAAATCCCACAACTGTGAAATGACCAATATGATACGGGCAGAAAGCTGAAAAAAATCAAAAGTCAGGTGTTAAAATATTTCTCTTTATATTGTTTATTCATCAATTGCACCTTCTCTTAACATAAGTTTAATGATACATACCGAACACCAGAATGAAGAGTGTGTTTAGTGAGACCACCCAGAAGACATGCTCCTAAAAAAGAAAGAACACAAACTGAAGACTTTTGAGAAAGGGTGTGCTATTTCATCAAACATGGGAAAACTTCAAATGCTATTTTTTCCCCTCCAAGAATGAGCTACTTACCAGGAAAACCAAGGAGCCATCAAGACCGAGCATCTGTGATTAAAAAAATAAAATAATAATTCACTCTACTTTTCAGACACAATGACCAATGGGTATAACACAAAAAGGCCTGAGGGAATTCTAAGCCAGACTCACCCTCTCCCATGTTAGCTCCTCTGCCGCCCGGTCCCATTCCAGGGCATTCCAATTCATGTCATCTGCAAAGAGAAAAGCATCACCTCACTCACTGACACCAACTGTGGAACATACTTTGACAAACAAACAGATATCGCCAGCAGATTAAGGTCTATGAAAAATGATCAAATATAGAGAATATGATGTTGAATACTGTTAAATGCAAATGCAACATCCTTAATAAGCCTTTAAATAAGGCTGTATTAGCTTAGCATCTTGGACCATTATAGCCCGAGTGCCAGTCTGTTTGTGCTATTAAACCAACTCCTGGTCACTGACAATGAGCAATGGTGTTGGCAAAAGCACAACATAACTGTGACCAGGCTAGAACCTTTACATTCTGAGGTTTGTACCTTGTGCTCCATTGTTGGCATCCGCTACATCCTCAGCCACAGCCTCGTCCTCCAGCTCCATGTCCTCTGCCGGGTCCATCTGGATGTCGGGGACCTCAGCCGCTGGACCATTGTCCGCCGGGGGCTCAGCTGCAGCAGGAGCAGGCTGGTTTTCAGCTGCCCCCTGCCCAGGACCAGGGGCGTGCTGATAGGGAAAAGACATGGGACATGAAGGTGGGGTCAGGTAGCTCCAAAACATTAGAATAGGTGGCTAAGAAAGAGTGTATTGAGTGCTTCAAAACACTCAACTTGTCAAGTTGCACTAAATTAATGCTACCATTATCACATCATTATGTTAAAGAGTGACTTGACTTTACAGTGGAATTTTTGGCTACCTCATTTGGTTGTGGAGCTGGTGCATGTTGAGGCTGCTGCTGCTGATTCTGCTCCAGCCACTGGGGGGCGCCACCGTGAACAATCTGCTCCCGCAGCCACACCAGACTGATGAAGGCGCAGAGTGTACACGTCACCACGAAACAACCCTGCAAGCAGTCCGCCAGCAAGTTCTCTCTGTGGATGAAGGGACATGACAATTGTCTCACGATGAGTCCGAATGTTATCTGCTAAATGACTAAACATTTGTTTCATGTTTTTACAGAGTAATGTTTGGTACAGGTTTGGGAGAAGAAGAAAAAGGAAAAACGTACGTAGAAAGCATATCTAATGGCAGGGTGAGGAGTGAGCTCACAGAGCCGGTAAACAGACACTTGTAGATGCGACCTGCGGCAATAAGACATTCAGTCAACACACAGTTACAAAGGGCTAACAATGGATAGCTTACTGAACAGCATGTACCACCAGACTGTTTTAGGACGTTTGTACTTACATGCTGTGAGAGGAACCACTCCCAGCCAAGCAAAAGCCACTAGTGTGTAGTGAAACCAGTATCTAATAGCTGTGCCTACACTCGTCAGCAACCCCGCAAATATGTCCTGGACAGGCAGCCGCGAAGGCATGTCTGGAGAATAGACTGGAAAATAACAGAGGAAAGAAAGGATCAAATAGGCTACTTCATTTTCACATCCTCAAATGCCAACACTCCTTTACTGGTCCTAATTGGGTCAATTCAGAAGTAACAAAAGCTTGCATTGGATCAGATTAGAGGTTATCCTGAGATTTGTCAGCAGTTGCCTGGTCAGAAAACTGACCATTTTCTATTGGTATCATGACAGACTGTCTAAAGGACAAGGATAATCAATCATCTGAGAAAACCACAATTAAAAAAATATTATTTCAAAAAACAAGATTAACAATCTCAAACACAAGAAGTATGCTAATCTCTTGCTAAATCACTCACTATGTGAATGAAGATGGCAGACAGACTCCAGTAAGAGAAACAGAGCAGGCTGCTGCATGCACATTAGCTTGAGCCACACTTCCAGAGAAATTGATTAGTTTAAACAGGGCTGTGTGTCTGTCCCCTAGACCTGTACTGAATGATAACGACCCAGGGCAGCACACAGCTTGCCTTGCTACCCAGACTAATTGGTTTCGGCCAAAACGACACGCTTGCAAACATTTGTTTCTTCTCCACAATGAGTCTGGATTTGACTCCCTCCCAGAGCCAGAATACACATGGGTAAAGTTTTAAATTCTTTATTGGCTTTGATACTGGTTGGTTAGACGATCCAATTGCTGACTACTTTGTTTTGTACAACGCCCCTCATCACCACAAACTACTTCAACAATAGCAGATTCAGACTAGAGAACGACCGATAATCAGCCGAGCCGATATATCAGGCCAATATTGGCCTTTTCTAGTCTATCGGCCATCGATAGTCCCTCTACATAGCAAAGCTGCTGCTATGCTAGCAGCCACACCGCCTGAGCCATGAGCACTGCACAATGCTGAGGAATGTCTAGCTGGAAAAAAAAATATAAAAAAATCAACAGCAGCAAGCTAGCTCATTCTCCAACAGAAAAGTGCAGTATTGATAAATTGACACAGTGACCAAAACCAAACTCCTTTTGCAAATATTAGTTTAATTAATTGACTAATAATAAGGGATTGTGTCGATGTGCCTGGACATGCATGCAATAAGCAAGCTAGCTAAGCAGACAGCTATGCGACCTGTTAGCAAAGATTAGGATAACTAACCCTTACATCTATGGTGTTAGCTAGATAAACATGGTGCTAAGATATCAGATAGGCGCTAATAGCCAACATACCTATTTACTGTGTCCTGATCTGACCAGCCTCAATCATATCCATAAATTGACAGTTGATAGTCGGATAAGATGATTGTCGTAAAAGGGATCGAATGAAGTGTTTTAAAATACCTAAATAAAAAGTTGGCAATAGGGTTAGCTACTTAAGAATCGTTATGCATGTTTATGGACTTTTTGAAACTATTGGCCAATTTGAGTCAAACAGAATGTGCCTTGACGTGTCATATTTTTTCCTACTGTGGGGATCTGACATTTTTATACCATAATAGTATTAACAAGTGCTAATTGCTATTAATCATATTGGGGGTTATTCTGTAAGGACTTGTGTATGTGTAACCCCTGTGCGGACATCTTGAGACAATTGCTGACTTATGGTTAAGTGGGGGGTGTGGGGTCTTTATCTCAAGACCCTGTCTGGTGGAAAAGTACTGAGCTACTAAAAACAAGAAGATAACTCAAAAAGAGCGCCAAGAGGCTGGGACCAGCCTGTGCGACAACGATTGGCCAGGCAAGTCTAAACCACGCCCCAGCCACTGTTCTGACAGGCCAGCTCACGATGCCGGAACTAACCCTGTCGGGGTATTTAACAAGAGCATTTTAGGGTGTTGGCCAGTTCTTTGTTTCGTCCTGCGTGATGTTACGGTGAACCCGTATATACGGAAATTGCATTTGCCATTCATTAACTTTAGAATTAAACAAATATTTTAACCAAGTTCAGGTGTGCCATTGTTCCTATCTCAGTTGAACCTACGCAAAACCTAACACTACCCTCGCTTTCCTTGTTTGATATTATGCACATTTATGGCTTGGTAGAAAATGTCAACTAGCCATTGAGTTAGTTCTCATAGTAGCAGAAAACAGAACCAAGTGATATGAGCAATGGAGAGATTTGAAAGGGAGCGGAGCTACACCCTCACTCTATCCAATCGTAGCAGTAGGATCAAAGTAAAATGCCTGCCACTCAGGATATGCACATAATTAGTACTATTGGATAGGAAACACTCAGAAGTTTCTAAAAGTGTTAAAATAATGTATGTGAGTATAACAGAACTGATATAGCAGGCGAAAACCCGAGGAAAATTCATGCCGGATTTGCAGGTTTCTTTTGTACATGACCTTCTTCTCCAGGCTGCCTATTAATTTCTATTTTAACTAGGACTGAGACTGCAGTACCTATGGCTTCCACCTGATGTCAACCGTCTTTATACTGATTCTGGAAGGTCTAGCACTAAGCAGAACAGATAGGAAGAGAAGTAGTGAAGGGACCACTTTTGTCAACAACGTTTGACGGGCGCGCGAGATTGTGAGCGTGCCCCACTTTATTTTCCTTTCCTATTGTTCACGTTATCGTCCGGTTGAAATATTACAGTAAATATACATAAAAGGATACATTAAAATGTTTGATTTGTTTGTAGAAAGTTTATAGGTATAATTTGAACGTGTTGGATGTCTTCGTTGGATTGCCAAGAAGCAGAGCTTTTGATGACTATGCAACACTTGTATATTGATGAATGTTTATTAATTCAACTTTTGGATTTTGAATTTGGCGCCTTACATTTCACCGGGTAGTGTCGGGAGCAGCCCGCTAGCACGCCGCTACTCCCTAAGTAGTTAAGATAGCTGAACTAGCCAATTAAGTTGTTTCAAATTTCACCCTGGCAGCTGAGATGTTTAGAAATGAGTCCAGGCAGCTAAAAAATATATATGTTGTCCCATTCACTGAAAAAAATGCTAGTTTCATGAGCATCCGTGATCACAAATCAAGATGTTACGTTGGATCCATTTGCATTGAAAATATGTTATTTTATATTCTCAACAGCAGTGCCTATATTATGTCCTTCCATACAGGCTTGACATGCTGGAGAAAATGTTGCTTATCAGAAGGCTAATATAGGTCCAAAATGGAAGGCAAACAGATTATGGTGCTACAGATGACAGACTCCACTGATCAGCCAAAACCAGCTCAATAACTCAATACATGCACACACACTCAATACATGTATTGTGACATCTTTATTTATCCAGTTTATCAAGGAATGTACCATTCAAATACAAGTATTACCATTATGTTGTTAAGTAGATACATTTGGTAAAAACAAAGTCAAATGTATTGTTTAATTTAAAAATGTATGTATGAATGCATACATGACTGTCTCTGGTACATTTTGTCATCAACATTTTCTAATCTAATGATATTGAATATCGGCCATCTGCCTTCTTGACCCCCAAAAATTGGAATCTGTATCGGTAGTTCTCTAATTCAGACTGAAGAATGTAATGATTGATAGAGCAGCGGAATAATTCAGTGAGAGTCTTCAGACAAGCTCACAGCCTCACTCTAATGAGAAGTAAATGCTGAACTGAATAGTATGTTAAAACAGAAGGCATATAGACAGAGAGAAAGAAATTGAATTACTTACTTGGCGTAAAAGCAAATCTGTGCTTGCATAACTCGCAGTATTCTTTTCTGCTGTGTTTTAGCCATTGTACCAAGCTGTGAAAACACATGAATGGATTATATAAGTGCAGTGTCACACGTACAGCAGTGCAAAAGATAGGCATTGTCAATTTATCTAGCTAGATCTAGCACGGGGAGAGATATACAGTTGAAGTCGGAAGTTTACATACACCTTAGCCAAATACATTTAACTCAGTTTTTCACAATTCCTGACATTTAATCAGAGTAAAAATTCCCTGTCTTAGATCAGTTAGGATCATCACTTTATTTTAAGAATGTGAAATGTCAGAATAATAGGTAATTATTTATTTCAGCTTTTATTTATTTCATCACATTCCCATTGGGTCAGAAGTTTACATACACTCAATTAGTATTTGGTAGCATTGCCTTTAAATTGTTTAACTTGGGTCAAACGTTTCAGGTAGCCTTCCACAAGCTTCCCACAATAAGTAGGTGAACTTTGGCCCATTCCTCCTGACAGAGCTGGTGTAACTGAGTCAGGTTTGTAGGCCTCCTTGCTCGCACACACTTTTTCAGTTCTGCTCACAAATTTTCTATAGGATTGAGGTCAGGGCTTTATGATGGCCACTCCAATACCTTGACTTTGTTGTCCTTAACTTCTAATGGAGCGGCAGCATAGGTGACGTTTTGGAGAGTCTGGCGTGCCTAAAGTAAAATGCCTGCCACTCAGGCCCAGAAAATAGGATATGCACATAATTAATACTATTGGATAGGAAAAACTCAGAAGTTTCTAAGTGTTAAAATAATGTATGTGAGTATAACAGAACTGATATAGCAGGCGAAAACCAGAGGAAAATCCATCCGGATTTGCAGTTTGTTTTGTAGATGACCTTTTTCTCCAAGTTGCCTATTGCATACAATGTTATGTAGGACTGAGACTGCAGTACCTATGGCTTCCACTAGATGTCAACAGTCTTTATACAAAGACTGGAAGTTCTAGGAGTAAGCAGAACGGATAGGAAGAGGAAGTAGTCAGGGGACCACTTTTGTTTACAATGTTTGACGCCCGCGAGATTGTGAGCGCGCCGCCCCACTTTATTTTCCTTTCCTATTGTTCACGTTATCGTCCGGTTGAAATATTACAGTAAATATACATAAAAGGATACATTTAAAATGATGTTTGATTTGTTCGTAGAAAGTTTATATGTATAATTTGAACGTGTTCTCTTCACGGTTCAATGGGCGACTCAACGGTGGATTTTATGATCATAACGCGCGCCAACCAAACGGAGATTTATGGATATAAATGACTTTTTCTAACAAAATAACCATTGAATGTCTTCGTTGGACACTTGGGAAGCCCTCAGCAGAAGTTCTTCGAAAAGGTACAGTGAGGGAAAAAAGTATTTGATCCCCTGCGGATTTTGTACGTTTGCCCACTGACAAAGAATTGATCAGTCTATAATTTTAATGGTAGGTTTATTTGAAGAGTGAGAGACAGAATAACAACAAAAAAATCCAGAAAAACACATGTGAAAAATGTTATACATTGATTTGCATTTTAATGAGGGAAATAAGTTTTTGACCCCTCTGCAAAACATGACTTAGTACTTGGTGGCAAAACCCTTGTCGGCAATCACAGAGGTCAGACGTTTCTTGTAGTTGGCCACCAGGTTTGCACACATCTCAGGAGGGATTTTGTCCCACTCCTCTTTGCAGATCTTCTCCAAGTCATTAAGGTTTTGAGGCTGACGTTTGGCAACTCCAACCTTCAGCTCCCTCCACAGATTTTCTATGGGATTAAGGTCTGGAGACTGGCTAGGCCACTCCAGGACCTTAATGTGCTTCTTCTTGAGCCACTCCTTTGTTGCCTTGGCCGTGTGTTTTGGGTCATTGTCATGCTGGAATACCCATCCACGA
Organism: Brachymystax lenok tsinlingensis; assembly: GCA_030435695.1. Lineage (NCBI taxonomy): Eukaryota > Metazoa > Chordata > Actinopteri > Salmoniformes > Salmonidae > Brachymystax > Brachymystax lenok. Next base: position 23,614,775 of record CM059788.1, on the reverse strand, counting down.
CCCATTTTCAATGCCCTGGGTGAGGGAAGGAGGTTCTCACCCAAGATTTGGCGGTACATGGCCCCGTCCATCGTCCCTTTTGATGCAGTGAAGTTGTCCTGTCCCCTTAGCAGAAAAACACCCCCAAAGCATAATGTTTCCACCTCCATGTTTGACGGTGGGGATGGTGTTCTTGGGGTCATAGGCAGCATTCCTCCTCCTCCAAACACAGCGAGTTGAGTTGATGCCAAAGAGCTCCATTTTGGTCTCATCTGACCACAACACTTTCACCCAGTTGTCCTCTGAATCATTCAGATGTTCATTGGCAAACTTCAGACAGGCATGTATATGTACTTTCTTGAGCAGGGGGACCTTGAGGGCGCTGCAGGATTTCAGTCCTTCACGGCGTAGTGTGTTACCAATTGTTTTCTTGGTGACTATGGTCCCAGCTGCCTTGAGATCAGTGACAAGATCCTCCCGTGTAGTTCTGGACTGATTCCTCACCGTTCTCATGATCATTGCAACTCCATGAGGTGAGATCTTGCATGGAGCCCCAGGCCGAGGGAGATTGACAGTTCTTTTGTGTTTCTTCCATTTGCGAATAATCGCAGCAACTGTTGTCACCTTCTCACCAAGCTGCTTGGCGATGGTCTTGTAGCCCATTCCAGCCTTGTGTAGGTCTACAATCTTGTCCCTGACATCCTTGGAGAGCTCTTTGGTCTTGGCCATGGTGGAGAGTTTGGAATCTGATTGATTGATTGCTTCTGTGGACAGGTGTCTTTTATACAGGTAACAAGCTGAGATTAGGAGCACGCCCTTTAAGCCATTTTGCCACAACTTTGGAAGTATGCTTGGGGTCATTGTCCATTTGGAAGACCCATTTGTGACCAAGCTTTAACTTCCTGATTGATGTCTTGAGATGTTGCTTCAATATATCCACATAATTTTCCTCCCTCATGATGCCATCTATTTTGTGAAGTGCACCAGTCCCTCCTGAAGCAGAGCACCCACACAACATGATGCTGCCACCCCCGTGCTTCACGGTTCGGATGGTGTTCTTCGGCTTGCAAGCCTCCCCCTTTCTCCTCCAAACATAACGATGGTCATTATGGCCAGACAGTTCTATATTTGTTTCATCAGACCAGAGGACATTTCTCCAAAAAGTACGATCTTTGTCCCCATGTGCAGTTGCAAACCGTAGTCTGCCTTTTTTATGGTTTTGGAGCAGTGGCTTCTTCCTTGCTGAGCGGCCTTTCAGGTTATGTCGATATAGGACTCATTTCACTGTGGATATAGATACTTTTGTATCTGTTTCCTCCAGGATCTTCACAAGGTCCTTTGCTGTTGTTCTGGGATTGATTTGCACTTTTTGCACCAAAGTACGTTCATCTCTAGGAGACAGAACGCGTCTCCTTCCTGAGCGGTATGACAGCTGTGTGGTCCCATGGTGTTTATACTTGCGTGCTATTGTTTGTACAGATGGACATGGTACCTTCAGGCGTTTGGAAATTGCTCACAAGGATGAACCAGACTTGTGGAGGTCTACAATTCTTTTATGAGGTCTTGGCTGATTTCTTTAGATTTTCCCATGATGTCAAGCAAAGAGGCACTGAGTTTGAAGGTAGGCCTTGAAAAACATACACAGGTACACTCAAATGATGTCAATCAGATTCTTCTAAAGCCATGACATCATTTTCTGGAATTTTCCAAGCTATTTAAAGGCACAGTCAACTTAGTGTATGTAAACTTCTGACCCACTGGAATTGTGATACAGTGAATTATAAGTGAAATAATCTGTAAACAATTGTTGGAGAAATGACTTGTGTCAGGCACAAAGTAGATGTCCTAACAGACTTGCCAAAACTATAGTTTGTTAACAAGAAATTTGTGGAGTGGTTGAAAAACGAGTTTTAATGACTCCAACCTAAGTGTATGTAAACTTAGAATAAGTACATCCCAACATCACACCTGCGGGACAGGTAAAGGATGGCAACAACAACTGCCCGAGTTACACCAGGAACACACAATCCCTCCATCAGTGCTCAGACTGTCCTCAATAGGCTGAGAGAGGCTGGACTGAGGGCTTGCAGGCCTGTTGTGAGGCAGGTCCTCACCAGACATCACCGGCAACAACGTCACCGAGTGGCTAACGCCCCTGCCCCGGAGCCAGCTCCAGCTAGCCGCGACCCAGATGCATCTCCCGGCTAGCAACAATAATACCTCTCTCGCCATCTGGCTTGAATCCCTCTCGTCACGACGCCCCGTCGTACCACCTTGACTGGTCTGCGGACGATTACTCCATCCGCTCTGCCTACAACCGGCCTCCGTCGGAGCAGACGGTTCTACCAACCCCGGCCTGCTAACTCTTAACTTTAAACGCAGTGTCTGTCTCCTGCGTGCCGGCGTAGTAACGACTACATCGCGGCTTCCCTGCCCCATCTACTGCTGTTCACTGGACCCTATGATCACTCGCCTACATAGCTGATGCCTGCAGGACTATTCATTAATCACGGTACTCCATTCTGTTTATTTTATTTATCTGTCAGCCCCAGCCGTGTACTCAGGCCCTGTGTGTTGCTAACCAACCCTCTGCCCATTCATCGCCAGTTTTACCTGTTGTTGTTGTCTTAGCTGACTAGCCTTGCGGTCTTACCCGTTGTTGTCCTAGCTAGCTCTCCCAACCAACACCTGTTTTCTTTATGCCTTGCTTTATGTCTCTCTCAAGTGTCAATATGCCCTGTTTACTGTTGTTTAGGGTAGTTATCATTGTTTTAGTTTACAGTGGAGCCCCTAGGCCCACTATACATGCCTCAGATTCCTCCTTTGTCCCACCTCCCACACATGCGGTGACCTTACCCAGTATTACCAGCACCTCCAGAGATGCAACCACTCTTATCACTTGGTGCCTTGGCTTACCTCCACTGTACTCTCACCCAACCATACCTGTCTGCACATTATACCCTGAATCTATTCTACCACGCCCAGAAATCTGCTCCTTTTATTCTCTGCTCCCAACGCACTAGACGCCCTGTTATGGTAGCCTTTAGCCGTACCCTCATCCTGCTCCTCCTCTGTTCCTCGGGTGATGTGGAGGTAAACCCAGGCCCTGTAGCCCCCAGCACCACACCTATTCCCAGGCACTCTCTTTTGTTGACTTCTGTAACCGTAAAAGCCTCGGTTTCATGCATGTTAACATCAGAAGCCTCCTCCCTAAGTTTGTTTTACTCACTGCTTTAGCACACTCCGCCAACCCTGATGTCCTGGCCGTGTCTGAATCCTGGCTTACGAAGGCCAACAAAAATTCTGAGATTTCCATACCCAACTACAACATTTTCCGCCAAGATAGAACTGCCAAAGGGGGAGGAGTTGCAATCTATTGCAGAGATAGCCTGCATAGTTCTGTCATACTTTCCAGATCTATGCCCAAACAGTTCGAACTTCTAATTCTAAAAATGAATCTCTCCAGAAATAAGTCTCTCACTGTTTCCGCCTGCTATAGACCCCCTCAGCTCCCAGCTGTGCCCTGGACACCATATGTGAATTGATTGCCCCCCATCTATCTTCAGAGTTCGTTCTGTTAGGTGACCTAAACTGGGATATGCTTAACACCCCGGCAGTCCTACAATCTAAGCTAGATGCCCTCAATCTCACACAAATCATCAAGGAACCCACCAGGTACAATCCTAAATCTGTAAACATGTGCACCCTCATAGACATTATCCTAACCAACTTGCCCTCCAAATACACCTCTGCTGTTTTCAATCAGGATCTCAGCGACCACTGCCTCATTGCCTGAATCCGCTATGGGCCTGTGGTCAAACGACCACCCCTTTTCACTGTCAAACGCTCCCTAAAACACTTCTGCGAGCAGGCCTTTCTAATCGACCTGGCCCGGGTATCCTGGCAGGTTATTGACCTCATTCCGTCAGTCGAGGATGCCTGGTCGTTCTTTAAAAGCAACTTCCTCACCATCTAAAATAAGCATGCCCCTTTCAAAAGATGTAGGACTAAGAACAGATACAGCCCTTGGTTCACTCCAGACCTGACTGCCCTTGACCAGCACAAGAACATCCTGTGGCGGACTGCTATTGCATCGAATAGTCCCCGCGATATGCAACTGTTCAGGGAAGTCAGGAACCAATACACGCAATCAGTCAGGAAAGCAAAGGCTAGCTTTTCAAAAACAGATATTTGCATCCTGTAGTTCTAACTCCAAAAAGTTTTGGGACACTCAAGTCCATGGAGAACAATAGCACCTCCTCCAAGCTGCCCACTGCACTGAGGCTAGGTAACACGGTCACCACCGACAAATCCATGATAATCGAAAATTTCAACAAGCATTTCTCTACGGCTGGCCATGCTTTCCTCCTGGCTACCCCAACCCCGGCCAATAGCTCCGCCCCCCCCGCATCTACTTGTCCAAGCCTTCCCAGCTTCTCCTTCACCAAAATCCAGATAGCAGATGTTCTGAAAGAGCTGCAAAATCTGGACCCGCACAAATCAGCTGGACTAGATAATCTGGACCCTCTCTTTTTAAAACTTTCTGCTGCCATTGTTGTAACTCCTATTACCAGTCTGCTCAACCTCTCTTTGGTGTCGTCCGAGATCCCAAAAGATTGGAAAGCTGCTGCGGTCATCCCTTTCTTCAAAGGGGGTGACACCCTAGACCCAAATTGCTATAGACCTATATCAATCCTGCCCTGCCTCTCTAAAGTCTTTGAAAGCCTAGTTAATAAACAGATCATTGACCACTTCGAATCCCACCGTACCTTCTCCGCTGTGCAATCCGGTTTCCGAGCTGGTCACGGGTGCACCTCAGCCACGCTCAAGGTACTAAACGATATCATAACTGCCATCGATAAGAGACATTACTGTGCAGCCGTATTCATTGATCTGGCCAAGGCTTTCGACTCTGTCAATCACCACATCCTTATCGGCAGACTCAACAGCCTTGGTTTCTCTAATGATTGCCTTGCCTGGTTCACCAACTACTTTGCCGACAGAGTTCAGTGTGTTAAATCGGAGGGCCTGTTGTCCGGGCCTCTGGCAGGCTCTATGGGGGTGCCACAGGGTTCAATTCTTGGGCCGACTCTCTTCTCTGTATACATCAATGATGTCGCTCTTGCTGCTGGTGATTCTCTGATCCACCTCTATGCAGACGACACCATTCTGTATACTTCTGGCCCTTCTTTGGACACTGTGTTAACTAACCTCCAAACAAGCTTCAATGCCATACAGCACTCCTTCCGTGGCCTCCAACTGCTCTTAAACGCTAGTAAAACCAAATGCATGCTTTTCAACCGTTCGCTGCCTGCACCCGCCCGCCCGACTAGCATCACTACCCTGGACGGCTCTGACCTAGAATACGTGGACAACTACAAATACCTAGGTCTCTGGCTAGACTGTAAACTCTCCTTCCAGACTCACATTAAACATCTCCAATCCAAAATTAGATCTAGAATCGGCTTTCTATTTCGCAACAAAGCCTCCTTCACTCATGCTGCCAAACTTGCACTAGTAAAACTGACTATCCTGCCGATCCTCGACTTCGGCGATGTCATCTACAAAACAGCTTCCAATACTCTACTCAGCAAACTGGATGCAGTCTATCACAGTGCCATCCGCTTTGTCACCAAAGCCCCATATACTACCCACCACGGCGACCTGTATGCTCTAGTCGGCTGGCCCTCGCTACATACTCGTCGCCAGACCCACTGGCTCCAGGTCATCTACAAGTCCCTGCTAGGTAAAGCCCGCCTTATCTCAGCTCGCTGGTAACCATAGCAGCACCCACCGTAGCACTTGCTCCAGCAGGTATATCTCACTGGTCACCCCCAAAGCCAATTCCTCTTTTGGCCGCCTTTCCTTCCAGTTCTCTGCTGCCAATGACTGAACGAACTACAAAAATCGTTGAAACTGGAGACACTTATCTCCCTCACTAGTTTCAAGCACCAGCTGTCAGAGCAGCTCACAGATCACTGCACCTGTACATAGCCCAACCAACTACCTCATCCCCTACCATAGTCATTTATTTATCTTGCTCCTTTGCACCCCAGTATTTTTACTTTGCACATTCATCTACTGCACATTCATCTACTGCACATTTACCATTCCAGTGTTAAATTGCTATACTGTAGTTACTTTGCCACCATGGCCTATTTATTGCCTTATGTTCCTTATCCTACCTCATTTGCACACATTGTATATAGATTTGTTTTTTTCCTACTGTATTATTGACTGTATGTTTGTTTTACTCCATGTGTAACTCTGTGTTGTTGTATGTGTCGAACTGCTTTGTTTTATCTTGGCCAGGTCGCAGTTGTAAATGAGAACTTGTTCTCAACTGGCCTACCTGGTTAAATAAAGGTGAAATAAAAAAAATAAAAACAACGTCACCTACGGGCACAAACCCACCGTCGCTGGACCAGACAGGACTGGCAAAAAGTGCTCTTCACTGACGAGAAGCGTTTTTGTCTCACCAGGGATGATTGTCGGTTTCGCGTTTATCGTCGAAGGAATGAGCGTTACACCGAGGCCTGTACTCTAGAGCGGAATCTATTTGGAGGTGGAGGGTCCGTCATGATCTGCGGCGGTGTGTCACAGCATCATCGGACTGAGCTTGTTGTCATTGCAGACAATCTCGACATTGTGCGTTACAGGGAAGACATCCTCCTCCCTCATGTGGTACCCTTCCTGCAGGCTCATCCTGACATGACCCTCCAGCATGACAATCCACCAGCCATACTGCTCATTCTGTGCGTGCTTTCTTGCAAGACAGGAATGTCAGTGTTCTGCCATGGCCAGTGAAGAGCCCGGATCTCAATCCCATTGAGCACGTCTGGGACCTGTTGGATCGGAGGGTGAGGGCTAGGGCCAATCCCCCCAGAAATGTCTGGGAACTTGCAGATGCCTTGGTGGAAGAGTGGGGTAACATCTCACAGCAAGAACTGGCAAATCTGGTGCAGTCCATGAGGAGATGCACTGCAGTACTTAATGCAGCTGGTGGCCACACCAGATACTGACTATTACCCTTTGTTCAGGGACACATTATTCAATTTATTTTAGTCACATGTCTGTGGAACTTGTTCAGTTTATGTCTCAGTTGTTGAATCTTGTTATGTTGACAGTGAAAGGACGTTTCTTTTTTGCTGAGTTTAGTATGAGAGTGCATCTCTGGCTAAGTATTACTTTTCCTTAGTAATACTTGGCTTTGATCCCAATCTTGAATGTATCATGCTCTGGCTAGAACCCAGTCTGTCTCTAAAGAAATGCCACTGGCCCTGTGCTTGAGTATACCGCCAACACCACATACCATTCTTGGTGGATGAATTTTATACTTCCTGTGCAAACACAGGGGTGATATAGTGGCTTGTCCGGGGTTCCTTCAGACCGGCAGACCCGGCATATATCCCCTGCAGAAAACAAGGACACGAATCAGACAAAATCACAGAGAAAAGGGTTCTACCAACAAAGAAAAGGCATGATGCTGATTTTGTATGCAGAAAATCAGACCGGCTTTGTTATGAGAAACCTTTATGTGCAACTTGCATGATAACAACCTTGGAGATATTTCAGTGATCTCAATACTCTTTATCTAAGGGCTTTCGTTTGTAAATAGTCTGGGGCTTTTGATAAACTTTACATTCAGCAATGAATCATGCACATGCTTTACCTGTCATGCTTTACCTGTCACTGACACTAATCAAGTGAGTGACAGTACTAATGTAATGGGTGGGTGGCACATACTGGGTGGGTTTGCAAACAAACATTTCAATTCTATCATGTTGCTATTATGTTAGTTCGCTAGCTAGCTATGTTGATTGTATCATTGAGTACTACGTCCCTATTCTATTGAATTGACATTTAACAACAATGTGTAGCAGTGAAGTTAGCGCACTACTAATGTTAACTAGCAGTCACGAATGTTGGTTATCTATATCTCGGACCTAGTGGTGAATGAGTGGATGTAGCTTAAGTTAGTTAACGTCTGTTAGCTATGCTAGCAAGCTAACGTTAGCCACTACACGCAGGTTGCATAATCGACAGAAAGAAACAGTTATTGTTAAATTTCCACAAAACAGATTCCTTGAGGGCCAATCAAATGTGTGTCACAACAGGAAGTTAACTAATACTGTAACGTAAATTTAACAAGATGGGTTGACTAGGTTGCTAGCTACCTTCCTCCGCCGTGTCCATCTTGAATGCTGACGCACACTGTCCTCTTTACAGTCAGCACAACACGAAACACCGTCTGACGAGTTGGTGGAAAGCCCAGCTGCCAGCGAAATAAAATAAACATAACATCTCAGAATGATGTTCGATTCGAACACCAACGATCCCCGGAATACAATTAAACTTGTCTATTTGATTCCCCGTTGTGTCACAATGTAGCTATTTACTGGGCACACTTCATCATGGCACTACTACTGCTAGAAGGCTAGACTAGCTACGCTAAAAACAGAAGTGCGCAGAAACTATTAGTATGCTTACGGTACTGAAATACGCCAAAAGAGTATACTTTTATTCGAAAAACATTCTCCAAATACGTTTTAGGACAGTTTAAGTTCATATTAAGTCAAATTAAGTAAATTGTGTTGGTAGTGAGGAATGCACGAAGGGGAATTTGCATACATTTTTATCACAATTATTTTTTTATTATTCTAAATACAGGTACATCCAGTGGTGTAAAGTACTTAAGTAAAAATACTTTAAAGTACTACTTAAGTCGTTTTGGGGGGTATCTGTACATTATTATTTATATGTTTGACTAATTTTACATTACTACATTCCTAAAGAACATAATGTACTTTTACATTTATTTTTATTGAATATTCGAAACATACAATATCCTTGCAGTGAAGCCGCTCACCAACTACATCATACCAGTCATCCAACAGATTCCCATTCAGACCGACACACAGAAACATCAGGGTCAATGCCCTGCTCAAGGGCACGTTGACCGATCTACCACCAGGCCAAAAAACATGAACCCGAACCCTCCAAGATCCCCTCACAGTTCCCCAATAGCTGTCCCTCAACCATTCGAGACCCCTCCCACAGTCCCCCCAAGAAGAAAAAATAAGAATACTATTAAATCCATTCCCCACCCCGAAGTACCCCCCCAATGCACCAACAACCAAGGTAAAGACAAAAGAAAACAGCAAACAACAATGCAAAAAAATTATAAAACAAAATAATAAATGTAAAACAAAGGACATCAAGGACAGCTAAAATCATAACAGCAATGCCAACTGTATATGTTTGTGTGCATGTCTGGCACTATAACATGTATGTGTGTGTTCTTGTATGTGTTCATTTGAATGAGAGTGTGTGTATCTGCGTGTGTACAAACACCTGCACGGCATCAGCCTCTGGCAAACCGGCATTAGTTGTAAAAACACTGCCCCTTAGTGTCATTCAAATGTACTTTTTATTATGTTTTATTTTGACTTTTTTTTTTTTTACTTTTATCTTTGACCATCGTTCTATCTTCCACACAACTCCACTCACACTCCCACCACAATAATGTGCTTTTTACTCCATGCATTTTCCCTGATACCCAAAAGTACTCATTACATTTAAAAAATTTATTTTTTTATGTCGCCTTTATTTAACCAGGTAGGCTAGTTGAGAACAAGTTCTCATTTACAACTGTGACCTGGCCAAGATAAAGCAAAGCAGTGCGCAACAAACAACAACACAGAGTTACACATGGAATAAACAAGCGTACAGTCAATAACACAATAGAAAAAAAAAGAAAGTCTATATACAGTGTGTGCAAATGGCGTGAGGAGGTAAGGCAATAAATAGGCCATAGTAGCGAAGTAATTACAATTTAGCAAATCAACACTGGAGTGATAGATGTGCAGAAGATGATGTGCAAGTAGAAATACTAATGTGCAAAATAAAAACAATATGGGGAGGAGGTAGGTAGATTGAATGGACTAAGTACAGCTGCAGCGATCGGTTAGCTGCTCAGAAAAATTATAACTGAAATTAATACACACTGTATAAATACACACAACACCATGCAACAATAAAGAGCTAAACATTAAATCATAACAGGTGCAAACACATTTAGATTGACTGTGTACAAGAAACATATACAAGGGGCAATATGGATCAATTAAAACTACATATTCACAGCATACATTAATTAAAATCAAGGGGACATCAGAGATCATGAAAATAAATGAGAGCCTCACACTAGGAGCTCAGATGCAAAAATGTAATGTCCACTGTTTCGACAGGCAAGCTGTCTTCATCAGGGTATAATCTCAAACACTGCGAGGTGACTGATTTACATAGTGTCAAAAGACACACACACAGGTGTCTGTAATCATGGCAAAGTGTGGCCTAATATCATTGGTTAATTCTCAAATACTAAAATGGCATACAAAGAACAACATACAAATAACACAAATGGATAGCATACGATTATAGATTCAATTTGGGCTACATAAGCCTGCAAACAATCACAAGAATGGCTTCAGATCAAAGTCTACGTTGAGACCGAATGGAGCAAGGGTCTTTAAATTAAAAAAAGCTGAATTAAATTGTTGCCAGCAGCACACTTACAGTGCATTTTCTAAAAATAAATAAATCTACAGGTGTGTAGATTGATGAGGAAAACAATGAATTGAATCAATTTTAGACATAGTGACAAATTCTCTAAAACGACGTTGGAGGCGGCTTATGGTAGAAAAAAATTAACTCTGACAACAGCTCTGGTGGACATTCCTACATTCAGCATGCCAACTGCACACTCCTAAAAAATGTGTGGCATTATGCTGTGTGACAAAACTGCACATTTTAGAGTGGCTTTTTATTGTCCCCAGCACAAGGTGCACCTTTGTAATGATCATGCTGTTTAATCAGCTTCTTGATATGCCACACCTGTCAGTTGGATAGATTATCTTGGCAAAGAAGAAATGCTCGCTAACAGGGATGAAAACAAATTTGTGTACAAAATCTGAGAAAAAATATGCTTTTTGTATGTATGGAACATTTCTGGGATATTTTATTTCAGCTCATGAAACATGGGACCAACACTTACATATTGCGTTTATATTTTTGCTCAGTATATTTAAAAAAAATTGAACAAGCGAACAGAAACAGAAAATCTTTGTGGTTGTAGGGCATGCATGTTCCTTATACCTCAGAAATCATTGGACAATCATCCGGTGTGCAGCCAGGACATGGTGGCTAGTGGTGGGACAATCATTCACGTTGTCATCCTGGTCACAGCCATCCTGCCCGTCCTGTGAGTAACTGTGCTTCATCATTAGTATGTTCCTGCGGCTGTAGGGTGGGTTGGGACTGGGAGAGAGGCACATCTGATATGATGACTGCGTCCCGCACATTCAGGTTACTTTGGCTGCCCCTGACGCTGGACACCTGGGAGTGAGGGCCGCCGCAGTGGTGGTCACAGATGCATTTGAACGAAGACCATCTGAGTTTGTTAAACTTCTCAAAGTTCTTGGCCATAGCCATGTCGGTCAGGTGATCGGCAGAAGCTGCCCTCCGCAGGGTGCACAGTTCGTAATGTGGGGGTTTAAAGTCCTTGTGGAACAATGTGGGCTCAAAGTCATCCTTTCTGATGATGTATTTTTTGCGTGGCTGTTTGACTTGAATGATACTTGTCACAATTAGAAGGACAACCACCAGACCACAGGTGACTAGAATGATTGTGACATTGGTGTGGCCAAGATTGTCTAAGATGCTGGCTTTCCTCTTCTCTGTGGACAGTAAACATGACATACCATCAAGTTTTCTAGGCTTGAATTGTGATGAAAGTCACATTTAGATTTAGCAAGATTACATTTACAATGCACCATTAACTTGTACTTTTGTCTTACAGGTAAACATAAACCATTGACCATGATTCATATTTGTCATCTCTAGATCCAAATGGATCAGGTGTCTCACCTTTGCAGTTGTTCTCGTCCCAGGGGTAGACACAGTTCTGGATCCCGTTGCACACTAAGCTGGTGTTGATACACATTATGCTATGTCAAAAGAAAGTCTCCCCTTCACATGGAGCTGAAAACAAGGGGAACGTAACTTTACTCCCTAAACATTCAATAGGGTTTGAAAATCATAAACTAGATTGAAAAGCAACTAATAAGGCTTAAGCTGGTTGCACACTGCACACTGTCACCAAACGGAGGCAGTGTGCAAGCGACTTTAGATCAAGGTTGGTCCAGGAGTGTTGTTTCTACTCAATAACCCAGAGAAGAGAACGTATTCCCTGCTGCTGCCTCTCCTTACAAACTATTTGAGCAGTGCAACAATTGAACATAGCTGTAGATTGGGTTGAAATTCCGTCAAATTAATTCACTAACTCTCTAGGAAGGTTGTGAAAAGAATCCGGAAGCAGCTTTTTTGGCTGCCCACTGTCAGAAGGCTTTGTGTAGTAGTGCAAAAGGAGTCAGGCGCAGGACAGCAGAGATGAGCAACACAACGTAGTTTTACTCAAACTTTTACAAAGTAGGAACAAATACCAAGCCCACCAAATGGACTGACATCAATTGAAACAATTATGCACACAAACATGGGGGAAACAGAGGGTTAAATAATGAACATGTAATTGGGGAATTGAAACCAGGTGTGTAAAAACCAAAGACAAAACAAATGGAAAAGTGGATCGGCGATGGTTAGAAGGCCCTGCGCCAGCCGCGCGCCGACACCGACCTCGGGGACGACCCAGAGGACGAGGCGCAGGGCATTCCGGATGGAGACGGTGGAACTCCCGCAGCATCGAAGGATCCAAAATGTCCTCCACCGGAACCCAGCATCTCTCCTCTGGACCGTACCCCTCCCACTCCACGAGGTAGTGAAGGCCCCTCGCCCGACGCCTCGAGTCCAGTATGGCTCAAACTGCATACGCCGGGGCCCCCTCGATGTCCAGAGGGGGCGGAGGAACCTCCTGCACCTCAGACTCCTGGAGTGGACCAGCCACCACCGGCCTGAGGAGAGACACATGGAACGAGGGGTTAATACGGTAATCTGGGGGGAGCTGTAACCTGTAGCAAACCTCGTTCAGTCTCCTCGGGACTTTGAATGGCCCCACAAACCGCGGACCCAGCTTCCGGCAGGGCAGGAGGAGGGGCAGGTTTCGGGTCGAGAGCCAGACCCGGTCCACCGGTGCGAACACCGGGGCCTCACTGCGGTGGCGGTCTGCGCTCGCTTTCTGACGCCTCACGGCTCGCTGAAGGTGCCCTTGAGCGGCGTCCCATGTCTCTTCCGAGCGCCTAAACCAGTCGTCCACCGCAGGAGCCTCGATCTGGCTCTGATGCCAAGGTGCCAGAACCGGATGGTACCCCAGTACGCACTGGGAAGGGGAGAGGTTAGTGGAGGAGTGGCGGAGCGAGTTTTGGGCCATCTCTGCCCAGGGGATGAACGCCGCCCACTCCCCCGGCCGGTCCTGGCAATATGACCACAGAAACCTACCAACATCCTGATTTACTCTCTCCCCCTGCCCGTTACTCTCGGGGTGAAAACCTGAGGTAAGGCTGACCGAGACCCCCAGACGTTCCATGAACACCCTCCAGACTCTTGACATGAACTGGGGACCTCGATCAGATACTATGTCCTCAGGCACCCCGTAGTGCCGGAAGACGTGTGTAAACAGGGCCTCCGCAGTTTGTAGGGCCGTAGGGAGACCGGGCAAAGGGAGTACTCGGAAGGACTTAGAGAACCGATCCACAACGACCAGGATCGTGGTGTTACCCTGTGAGGGAGGAAGATCCGTGAGGAAGTCCACCGACAAGTGCGACCACGGCCGTTGTGGAATGGGTAAGGACTGTATCTTCCCTCTGGGCAGGTGCCTAGGAGCCTTGCACTGAGCGCACACCGAGCAGGAGGAAACATAAACCCTCACGTCCTTAGCCAAAGTGGACCACCAGTACTTCCCACTAAGACAGCGCACAGTCCGACCGATGCCAGGATGACCAGAGGAGGGTGACGTGTGGGCCCAATAGATCAAACGGTCGCAGACAGCAGACGGAACGTACAGGCGCCCAGCTGGACACTGGGGAGGAGTGGGCTCTGTACATAACGCCCACTCAATGTCCGCGTCCAGCTCCCACACTACCGGTGCCACCAAGCAAGAGGCCAGGAGTATGGGAGTGGGATCCATGGACCGCTCCTCTGTGTCATACATCCGGGACAGTTCGTCTGCCTTCGTATTCTGGGAACCTGGTCTGTAAGACAGGGTGAAAACAAAACGGGTAAAGAACATGGCCCACCTTGCCTGGCGAGGGCTCAGTCTCCTCGCCGCCCGGATGTACTCCAGATTGCGGTGGTCAGTCCAGGTGAGAAAAGGGTGTTTAGCCCCCTTAAGCCAATGTCTCCAAGCCTTCAAGGCCTTAAAGACAGCCAATGGCTCCCGGTCCCCCACGTCATAGTTTCGCTCTGCCGGGCTGAGCTTCTTCAAAAAGAAGGCACGGGGCGGAGCTTTGGTGGCGTACCCGAGTGCTGAGAGAGCACGGCTCCTATCCTAGCCTCGGACACGTCCACCTCCACTATGAACGCCGAAGAGGGATCTGGATGAGCCAGCACGGGAGCCGAGGTAAACAGAGCCTTCAAGTGACCGAAAGCCCTGTCCGACCTCAGGCGACCACTGCAAACGCACCGGTCCCCCCTTCAGCAGTGAGGTAATAGGAGCCGCTACCTGACCAAAGCCCCGGATAAACCTCCGGTAATAGTTAGCAAACCCTATAAATCGCTGCACTTCCTTTACCGTGGTGGGAGTCGGCCAATTATGCACGGCTGAAATGCGGTCTCTCTCCATCTCCAGCCCTGAAGTGGAAATGCGGTACTCTAGGAAGGAGACGAACTGTTGAAAGAACAGACATTTCTCAGCCTTGACGTACAGGTCATGCTCCAACAGTCGACCAAGCACCCTGCGCACCAGAGACACATGCTCGGCGCATGTAGCGGAGTATATCAGAATGTCATCAATATACACAACTACACCCTGCCCGTGCAGGTCCCTGAAAATCTCGTCTACAAAGGCCTGAAAGACTGATGGAGCATTCATCAACCCATACGGCATGACGAGGTACTCCTAGTACCCTGAGGTGGTACTAAATGCCGTATTTCACTCGTCTCCCTCCCGGATATGCACCAGGTTGTAAGCGCTCCTGAGATCCAATTTTGTGGAGAAGCGCGTCCCGTGCATTGACTCGATCGCACTGGCTATGAGAGGTAGCGGGTAACTGTACCTCACAGTGATCTGCTTGATGCCTCGATAGTCAATACGCGGGCGCAGACCTCCATCTTTCTTCTTCACAAAAAAGAAGCTCGAGGAGGCAGGTGAAGTGGAGGGCCGACTGTACCCCTGCCCCAGGGATTCGGAGACATATTTTTCCATCTCCTCTTGTGACAGGGGATACACATGACTCCTGGGAAGTGCTGCATCTACCAGGAGATTTATCGCACAATCCCCCCGTCGATGGGGTGGTAATTGAGTCGCCTTCTTTTTACAGAAGGCGAGAGCCAAATCGGCATATTCAGAGGGGATGCGCACGGTGGAGACCTGGTCTGGACTTTCCACCGTAGTAGCACTGACGGAAACCCCTAAACACCTCCCCCGAGCACTTTCGTGACCACCCCTTGAGAGCCCTCTGTTGCCACGAAATAGTGGGGTCATGACAGGCTAACCAGGGTAGGCCCAGCACCACGGGAAACGCAGGAGAATTAATAAGGAAGAGACTGATTCTCTCCTTGTGACCCCCCTGCGTCACCATGCCTAGTGGAGCGGTGACATCCCTAATTAGCCCTGACCCTAATGGTCAACTATCTAGGGCAAGAACTGGGAAGGTTATGTCTACTGGAACAATAGAGATCCCTAAACTATGGGCAAATGATCGGTCAATAAAACTCCCAGCTGCGCCTGAATCTACGAGCGCCTTATACTGGGAATGCGGGGAAAATTCAGTAAAGTTTATATACAAAAACATGTGTGCAACAGGGGGCTCTGGGTGAGCCTGGTGCCAACTCACCTGCAGTGACACGAGAGTGCCCTGCCTGCTACCTCGACTCCCAGAGGAACCTCCCCAGCACCAACCGGCAGTGTGCCCTCTGTGGCCACAGATGGTGCATGGACCGGTCCCTCCTCCGGTCGCCCTAAGTGCAGCACCTCGCAGCTCCATGGGCGTCTGAGCGAATGGAACCGACAGCCCCCGATCTGGACGTCCGCGGGTAGCCAATAGGTTATCCAGCCGGATGGACAGGTTCACCAGCTGGTCAAAGGTGAGAGTAGTGTCCCTGCAGGCCAACTCTCGACGGACTTCCTCTCGCAAACTACCCCGGTAGTGATCGATCAGGGCCCTGTCGTTCCATCCTGCACCGCCGGCCAGGGTCCGGAAGTCCAAGGCGAACTCCTGTGCGCTCCTCGTTCCTTGCCTCAGGTGAAACTGACGTTCACCCGCCACTCTACCCTCAGGCGGGTGATCGAAAGCTGCCCGAAAGAAGCGGGTGAACTCCTCGTAGTGGTCCAACGCCGCTTCTCCTTCCCCCCTTCCGGCGTTGGCCCATGCCAGGGCTTTCCCTGAGAGGCAGGAGACGAGGGCAGACACGCTCTCACGACCCGAAGGAGCCGGGTGGATGGTCGCCAGGTAGAGCTCCAGCTGGAGTAGGAACCCCTGACATCCGGCAGCCGTCCCATCATACTCCCTCAGGAGCGCGAGCCTAATCCCACTGGGACCGGGTGAAGGAGGGTTGAGCATTGGTGCCTGTGGTGGTGCTGGTAGAGGCGCTGGGGTGACTCCTCCTCTCTCCCAACGGTCCATCGTCTGCAGGACGCGATCCATGGCGGTGGCGAGATGTTGCAACATCTGCTGGACGCGCTCCTCTACCGCAAACACAGGGGTGTCTGCTCCTGCTGACTCCATTCTATCGGTGCGTAATTCTGTCAGAAGGCTTGGTGTAGTAGTGCAAAAGTAGTCAGGCGCAGGACAGCAGAGATGAGCAACACAATGTAGTTTACTCAAACTTTTACAAAGTAGAAACAAATACCAAGCCCACCAAATGGACTGACATCAATTGAAACAATTACATGGGGGAAACAGAGGGTTAAATAATGAACATGTAATTGGGGAATTGAAACCAGGTGTGTAAAAACCAAAGACAAAACAAATGGAAAATGAAAAGTGGATCGGCGATGGCTAGAAGGCCGGTGACGTTGACCGCTGAATGCCGCCCGAACAAGGAGAGGGACCGACTTCAGTAGAAGTCGTGACACACACATTCGTATGACCTCCACCAAGGTCACCAACAATACATCGTTGATCACTGTGCTTCAGAACTTGTTCTTCCGGTGCTCCACTGAGCTACTTCCGTCGTACACAGCTTACATTACGTTTGCGCTCATTGGAGTTGCACATCTCATATTCCAAAAATCGCAAATAGATCTGCAAAAAAACATATAAAATAATTGGTTTTCAACCAAGCAAATGGGAACTTAATTATATTGGAGAATGTAAGTAAGGGATATTGCATATATAATCTAAAGAAAAACACACAAAAACTGCACTGACCTTTCCTTTTGGCGGTGCTCGAATGAACCACCTACAGTCCACAGCCTCTGTCTGCAAGGCTTTGCCCTCTTTGAGTATTGATGTACAATCAATGATCCCATCTGATCCACGCAGATCAAATTCGCAAACTGTAGTATGGACCAGTCCATTGCACAGTGTGTAGACAACCATTGGCTGTTACAATAGGAGACGTATTGTGGAAGGACCACCAGAGGGCAGGCTGAGCTCACGGATAGTAGCCCAACCATGCATGTGAGTCAAGGAGACCAGAGACAATTAAGCACAGCTGACGATACTAATGACCTATTCTCTTTCTCCTACAAGAGGGAGGAGGGAACCGGGAGAAAGGGGAGGACAAAGAAAGGAAAGAGTGTTTGCTCCTCCAAAGGGGAAGACATATCTTTTGGGAAGGCGAAGAGGACAAGAAGTTAAACTACTTCTGGGGAACGGTCAACAGGAGAGAGGAGCTATCCACGAACGAACCATTAAGACGGTGACAAATCCGTGATTTATGTTATAGTTTATAGATAATCTTCTTGTGTTCCTCATTGGTCTGAAGAAGATTTATGTTTTCCTTGGGAGATTATCATTGATTGTGTTGGAGTGTTTGAGTTGAAAGAAATCCCTCAATAGAGAACTTTGTTCAATTAAGCAAACCTGCTCCTGACTCGTTTATTCCACCTTTCCGCTTTAGAGTAACACCAAATTACTTGGTCCGCTCACATTGGTGGAGGATGCGGGCACCAGGTGGACGAGTGACACAAAGATAAGTGAGGAAAACAAAATTCTACCAGTAGACACAAAGGAACCATTCAAGAACGCTCTACTACAACAGTTGATCACGGCACAGCAGACAACCATCGAACTCCTGCAACAACAGCTAAGCCGGTGAGAAGAACCTAGCGTGAAGCCAAGAGCGGCTGCTCACGCCATCTTACCTCGTCTCTCCAAGGAGGATGATATTGAGGCCTTCATCATGATGTTCGAAAGGACGGCCACCTTGGAAGAGTGGCCCCCCACAGAATGGGCGAGTGCTTTAGCTCCTCTTTTGACTGGGGTGGCCCAGGAAGCCTATTTTGACCTGGACCCCGCGAAGCTGCTGACTATGGACAACTAAAAACCGAGATCCTGTCTCGGTACCAGCTGACCACCCGAGATAGAGCCGTAAAGTTCCATCAATGGACCTATACGGCTGACCAACCCGTCCGTGCCCAGATCTTCGCACTAATACGTCTTACAAAACAGTGACTCGAAGCCGGGAAGGGAGTAGGACATGTAGTGTGGACAAGATTAGGACCCTTGTAGTGGACAAGATTTTGAGGGAATTACCCAGGGACTTAAAAAGGGTCGTGGGGCAAGCAAACCCTTTGTCAGCAGACAACATAGCCCAGGCGGTGGAAACGATCTACAGGGGAGTTGTTAAAAGGTGACAAGGAGGAACGGAAGGATTCTGCAAATCCTGTACCCCGACTCAACCCGGCGCGTCCGCCACCGAAACGTCCAAACCCACTCCGGATGTGAGAGAAGTCATCACCCACACTACAGGGTCGGTGTTATAAATGCCAGTCTCCAGACCATTATGCCCCACAATGTCCCAGAAAGGACATTGAGTCATCGCTGCCCGCCCCCACGCATCCAGGTTCGAGAGGGCAGGATCAACACTGTTGGTTAGCAGAAATAGCCCCTGCCCCAGAGATTCCGGTTCGAATAGAAGGACAGGATGTGGTAGCCATTCTCGACTCGGGAAGTATGGTGACGTTAGTAGAGGAGCTGATGGTGACCTCCGCAACACTGCTACCAGACAAAGTAGCCGTGTCCTGTATCCATGGAGACACCCACTATTACCCCACAGTGAGTCCGTCTATTCTCACCCCAAAAGGAAGGTGTAGAGTCAGGGCAGGGAAAGTACCCCAGCTGAAGGTGCCGTTATTGATCGGGAGAGACTGTCCCCTATATAAGGAGCTTCGGCAGATGACGTTACGCACGGGAAGAAGGGGAACAGAAAAGAAAAGAAAACCCACCCCCAAATCCAAGCCCGAGGTAGTAGTCCTACAAGGAAACGTAGCCTCTGCCTCGTCCTCTGGAGCAGAGGAAGAAATAGCGACCCAACGTCTACGACAGCCATTCCAGGAAACCACCGATGAAGACACCTGTGAAGGATTATACACGACACAGGAAGAAAGGAGCAACCAGGGTTAAGGGATATATTTGAAGCTCCTTCCGAGGAGAGAACATGGAAGGGATTCTCATCGGGCACCCCTGGCGGGGATGGGGAACAACCTCCACACCCCTCTACCGAGGTCGACCTAGCCCAAGAATTAAAGGGACAGTTCGGCACCTCTCAGCACAGAGACCCAGACTTAAGGGATGCCATGAGGAAGGTGAAGATGATTGACGGGAGAAACGTTGATGGATCAGGTGAGCTCTCTCTTCCTTACTATGCAATCAGGCGGGGTCTCTTATATTGGGTTGTGCAACGAAGGGGGGAAAAACAGGAATTACTAATGGTGCCTAGACCATACAGGGATACTGTCCTACAACTAGCCCATTCCCACGTCCTAGGAGGACACCTGGCACGGGACAAAACTATCGACAGAATCATGCAGAGATTCTATTGGCCCCAGGTCACCTGAGATGTGGCCAGATATTGTAAGACGTGTGATCAATGTCAGATCAATGTCAGCGTACAACACCACGGCATAGCTATGGACCTCGTGGGACCCCTCCCGAAATCCGCCAGAGGACACGAGTACATCCTAGTGGTCGTAGATTACGCTACCAAGTTCCTAGAGGCCATTCCCCTTCGTAACATGTCGTCAAAGGGAATTGCCAAGGAATTGTTCATGATGTTTTCCCGGGTGGGCCTTCCCAAGACTATCCTAACAGATCAGGGAACCCCGTTCATGTCCCGGTTGATGAAGGACTCGTGCCTGTTATATCAGGTTCAACAGATACGTACAAGCATATTCCACCCTCAGACAGACGGTTTGTGCGAACGCTTGAACAAAATGATTAAAAGTATGTTGAGAAGAGTGGTGTCCAGAGATGGCAAAAACTGGGACATGCTTCTCCCACACTTAATGTTTGCCTTGCGAGAAGTGCCCCAGGTGTCTACTGGATTCTCCCCATTTGAATTGCTCTACGGCAGACCCTGTCGAGGGATCCTCGACTTAGCCAAGGAGACCTGGGAGACCCAACCATGCCCCTTCGGTCCACGATAGAACATGTTACCCTGATGAGGGACCGCCTGTCGGCAGTGTGGCCCATAGTAAAGGAGCATATGGAGAAAGCACAACGGACCCAAGGCCGGGCCTACAATAAGTCCGCGACACCCCGTGAGTTCACCGTGGGAGAGAAAGTGATGGTGCTCGTGCCCACGGCTGAACACCGTTTGCTGGCACAGTGGAGGGGGTCCTACGAGGTAACGAAAAGGGTCTCACCGGTCAATTACCTCATCAAGCAACCTGACAGGAGGAAGAAGGTCCAACTCTATCACATAAACCTGTTGAAAAAGTACCACGGAAGAGAGGAGGGGTTGGCTTTGATGGCCCAGGAGGGTAAAGGAAAAGAGGAGGCTCTACCACAGGTGAGCCGTGGCCAAACTCTCCTGCCGGAGCAGTCGAGACAGCTAGACAAGCTGATCATGAAATTCGGCAGGGTATTCTCTCCATTCCCAGGACAAACAGATGTCCTGTTTCACCATATCCACACTAAACCCGGCAAGAAGGTGCATATTCAGCCTTACAGGATTCCTGAGGCCCGCCGAGTCATCGCTAAGAATGAGGTAAGGGAAATGCTGAGGATGGGGGTAATCGAGCCATCTACGAGTGAGTGGTCTAGTCCCATAGTCCTGGTCCCTAAACCCGATGGTAGTATGAGACTCTGCAACGACTTTAGGGGCGTGAACGCCATATCTACATTCGACGCGTATCCCATGCCCCGTGTGGATGAACTCTTGGAGCGCTTAGGAAAGGCCAAGTTCATCACCACCCTGGATTTGACGAAGGGATATTGGCAAGTGCCGGTGGCTCCGGAGGATCGTCCAAAGACTGCCTTTGCCACACCGGAGGGGCTTTTTCAGTATGTGAGGATGCCCTTCGGACTGCATGGTGCTGCTGCAACTTTCCAACGCCTCATGGATGCCATTTTACGGCCCCATCAAGAGTACGCAGCGGCGTACATAGACGATGTGGTCATCCACAGCGAGGACTGGGATAGTCATCTCCTGCGACTACGGGCGGTGCTCGTGAGTCTGGAAGCTACAGGTTTGACGGCCAATCCCAAAAAATGCTGCCTGGGTCTGTCCGAGGCGGAATATCTGGGATACACATGGGAGAATGGGAAAATACGCTCGCAGGCAGAGAAGACCAGGACAATTCGGGACTGGCCTCGACCCCAGTGTATCCCAGATCGCCGTTTCGCCGTTTCATCCCTGGATATGCAACCATTGCCAACCCCCTCACAAACCTCATCAAGAAAAACTTGCCAAACCAGGTAGCGTGGAAGGACGAGACGGAAGACGCCTTTCAATTGCTAAAAGATAGCCTGTGTTCGGATCCCGTCCTACAGGCTCCTGACTTCTCACAAGAGTTCATTGTACAGGTAGACGCCTCGGATACGGGGCTCGGCGCCGTCCTAGCTCAGGGTGAAGGCGATGCAGAGAGGCCTATTCTCTTCATAAGTAGGAAGCTCAGCGATCGGGAACAGCGATATGCTACAGTAGAGAAAGAGGCCCTGGCCATTAAGTGGGCCCTCGACTATCTCCGGTACTACCTACTGGGACGTAGGTTTGCACTCGTTACCGACCATGCTCCCCTCACATGGATGGCCGGCAAGAGAAACAATAACAACAGAATAGCCAGATGGTTTCTTGCTTTATAACCGTTCTCTTTCCATGTCATTCACAGGGCCGGATCGAGGAACGGGAATGCAGACGTGCTATCCCGACGCGACCAAGATGGTGCATCTGGCGCCCGACCCTCTGGTTCGGTCCTGAGGGGGGAGGTATGTGGAAGGACCACCAGAGGGCAGGCTGGGCTCAGGGATAGTAGCCCAACCATGCATGTGAGTCAAGGAGACCAGAGACAATTAAGCACAGCTGACGATACTAATGACCTATTCTCTTTCTCCTACAAGAGGGAGGAGGGAACCGGGAGAAAGGGGAGGACAAAGAAAGGAAAGAGTGTTTGCTCCTCCAAAGGGGAAGACATATCTTTTGGGAAGGCGAAGAGGACAAGAAGTTAAACTACTTCTGGGGAACGGTCAACAGGAGAGAGGAGCTATCCACGAACGAACCATTAAGACGGTGACAAATCCGTGATTTATGTTATAGTTTATAGATAATCTTCTTGTGTTCCTCATTGGTCTGAAGAAGAAGATTTATGTTTTCCTTGGGAGATTATCATTGATTGTGTTGGAGTGTTTGAGTTGAAAGAAATCCCTCAATAGAGAACTTTGTTCAATTAAGCAAACCTGCTCCTGACTCGTTTATTCCACCTTTCCGCTTTAGAGTAACACCAAATTACTTGGTCCGCTCACAGTATATACTGTATGTTTACATAGGTGATATAAGAACAACTGTGTACCTACAAGGCAGAGCCGGTAGGACACCCATGTCTTTAAATTCAGTATCTGAAAAGAGAGCATACAACAGATTACAAATTACATGTTCTGTGTCGGAAAGGGTAAAGGCCAGCAATGCATCATCTTTTATGTGAGCCCTGTGCTTAGTTTAATCCATTCTGCAATCATAAACTTGTTCTTCATAAAAAGAATAAAGCATGTAGAGACAGAGAGAACATAAATTGTTTCCTAAAGCTTCACAATTATGATTTGTAGGTGGATTAATAATTCTTAGACCAGCTTTATACAGATTAGGTTGTGCAGGCAATAAGAACCGAGTAATAAAATGAGACTTCTAAACAATTCTTCATGATACCCTCATCCTTTGGATTTTGAGGGAGAATCCAGTTTGCTAAAATCAAACAGTTATATTTATAGGCAGATCATTGCAAAGAGACTGCTGAACTCTTTTAAACCTAAAATCACGAATGAATCCTTATTAATCGTCTTGTTTCTTACCTCTGCATCATGGATTATTTACATTGTGTGTATGTGCGTGGGCATGTGTGTGCATGCGTGTGGGTGTATTCACACGTGCATGCATGCAGGTCTGTGAGAAAATGTGTCAGCATTTAGGGAAAATGTACTGAACAAAATAGGAAAATATATATACAACTTACAGTACCAGTCCAAAGTTTGGAGACACTTACTCATTCCCGGGTTTTTCTTTATGTTTACTATTTTCTACATTGTAGAATAATAGTGGAGACATCAACACTATGAAATAACACATTTGGAATCATGTAGTAAGAATAAAAGTGTTAAACAAATCAAAATATGTATTATATTTTAGATTCTTCAAAGTAGCCACCCTTTGCCTTGATGACAGTTTTGCACACTCTTGGCATTCTCTCAACCAGCTTCACTTGGAATGCTTTTCCAACAGTTTCAACAGAACATTTGTTGGCTGATTTTCCTTCACTCTGCGGTCTAACTCATCCCAAACCATCTCAATTGGGTTGAGGTCAGGTGATTGTGGAGGCCAGGTCATCTGATGCAGCACTCCATCACTCACCTTGGTCAAATAGCCCTTACACAGCCTGGAGGTGTGTTGGGTAATTGTCCTGTTGAAAAACAAATGATAGTACCACTAAGAGCAAATCGGATGGGATGGCGTATTGCTGCAGAATGCCATGCTGGTTAAGTGTGCCTTGAATTCAAAATAAATCACAGCAAAGCACCCCCACACTAGCACACCTAGTCCTCCATGCTTCACGGTGGGAACCATACATGTGGAGATAATCTGTTCACTTAGTCTGCGTCTCACAGAGACACGGCGGTTGGTTGGAACAAAAAATCTCAAATTTGGACTCATCAGAGTAAAGGACAGATTTTCACCGGTCTAATGTTCATTGCTCATGTTTCTTGGCCCAAGCAAGTCTCTTGTTATTATTGATGTCCTTTAGTAATGGTTTGTTTGCAGCAATTTGACCATGAAGACCTGATTCACAAAGTCTCCTCTGAACAGTTGATGTTGAGATGTGTCTGAGATGTGTCTGAACTCTGTAAAGCATTTATGGTAACTCAAATGACCTTTTTCTCTGCAGCAGAGGTAACCCTGGGTCTTCCTTTCCTCATGAGAGACAGTTTCATCATAGCGCTTGATGGTTTTTGCAACTGCACTTGAAGAAACTTTCAAATTTCTAGAAATGTTTGACTGACCTTCATGTCTTAAAGTAATGATGGACTGTCGTTTCTCTTTGCTTATTTGAGCTGTTCTTACCATAATATGGACTTGGTCTATCTTCTGTATACCACCACTACCTTGTCACAACACAACTGATTGGCTCAAACGCATTAAGAAGGAAAGAAATTCCACTAATTAACTTTTAACAAGGCACACCTGTTAATTGAAATGCATTCCAGGTGACTACCTCATGAAGCTGGTTGAGAGAATGCCAAGAGTGTGCAAAGCTGCCATTAAGGCAAAGGGTGGCTATTTTGAAGAATCTCAGATAAAAATATATTTTGATTTGTTTAACACTTTTTTGCTTACTGCATAATTCCATATGTGTTATTTCATAGTTTTGATGTCTTCACTATTATTCGACAATGTAGAAAATAGTAAAAAATTAAGAAAAACCCTTGAATGAGTGTCCAGACTTTTGACTGGTATTGTATGTCAATCTTGCGTTTCAATTTTACAGTTTAAGACAAATATTTTCTGCAATCACTCACGCTTATGTAATAGTGTAGTAATTTGACTATCCTGCCACTGATGAGAGGAATTAGAAGAGATTAGCATTTGGTGCTAAAAGATTCATTACTTCTTAGGTAAACACTGGGAAATCAGCATCTACTTCTCTAGTAGCACAGGCCTGTAAAAGTTTTCTATTGGCTAGAGCAGAGATGGGCAAATGGCGGCCCGTGGGCAGCATTACCTCCTTTTTCTAGGCTCGCGGACCAGTAAGTTGAGACCCAGGAACTCAGTCTGGGTCTCAATTTACTGTTGAGGGTTGGAATAGTAGAATGCAGAAAGAGCAATTTTGAGATTAGTCTAGCCAGCTATCTAAACTTGTGGTAATCATGGTCGATTTACAGACTGGGGCCCCCATGGATATTGCTAGTCACTCTCATTAACATATCACATTAAAAACTGCAAACATTTCTCTCTACCCTATGGCAAAATGTGTACAATTGCAGGAAATTCACTGTAAAACTGCTTTTTAGTTATAAAACTGCTAAATCTTCACTCCGCACCATGGAAAAATGTGTGGAATTGCAGCAAACTTGCTTTAAAACTGCAATATTTCTAGAATTGGAGGAATTGTATCTAAAACTGTCAAGAAGGGGCCCAACAATATTTTGCTTAAGGCCCCCAAAGATGCTAGAGCTGGCTCTGACTGCATGTGTAGGTATGGATGTGGGTACGCAGACCAGCGAGCCACTGCTGCCCCTCTTGAGTTCTTATGGCCCCATCCCCATCAAAGTTGCCCATCCCTGGGCTAGACTATTGTTGTATAGATACTTTTTGTTGTATTGGTCCTGCAATAGGTACCCTCTCATCATCACTCATTCCTGAAAATGGGCCACAATGTTTCAGGGAGAAACTATCTGGGAATCTATTTCTATCAATACATATTAATATTTGATATTTTGCCACTGAATTATCTCATCGGAACTTGTGCATGATACACTCTCCCTTCAGGTCTTGACTCCAGTGCAGGGCAGGCAGTGGCATCAAATGGAAATAGAGATAACTATGTCAAAACCTTCACAAATAAGTCCCTTCTTGAAATCTATCTGCTGTTTAGCCTGTATTTTTCATCTGCAGAAGGTTAGCAAGAATGTGAGGTTACTGAGCCACATGTTTTACAAATATTTATATGGTGAACTGCTTTGATGGGGAAAAAGGAAGCTGATTAATCTTTCCTCCCATTAGGTACCCTATAAAATCTGTTAGTAATACATTCTTGACTGCAGGCTCAGAGCTGACAAGCTGTACTCCCCTGAAGACAAGCTTTCATTAACTGGGCTGGGTGAACTGAAGGAGGAGATAACCTCCCTCCATCAGCTGCATCATGTATGCCTGCACTACAAAGGCAGCAGCTGGGCAATTCCACAGAAATGGAATTAAGATTTATGCTGTGTGTCCATATCAGCTGGACAATTCCATGTGTACAGAGTTACGCTGAGACTAAGATTTTTCACATTAAAATGTATGCCAAAAAAACTCTATATGGTTTGTTAAACTTTAAAATCAGTGTTTTTTTGTTTGATATACATTTTAAAGTCTCAGCGTAACTCTGTTCACATGGAATTGCCCAGCTGATATGGACACAGCAGAAGTCACCACACCAGTCTCCTATAGCTGTAACTCAGAGTCACTGAGCTGTGACTGTTAAGCTGTTCTCTCACTGTCCTTTCAGCTGTTTGACCTGAATTTGAATGTGTACAACTATATGTTATATTGTGTGTGTCTGCATGCGTGCTTGTGTGAGATAATCAGTAATCCTATAGGAGTCATATATCCACTAACCTCAGAATAACACAAAAAACATTATAAATCAATGTATTTGAAATTATACCTTACCTTGAGTGATGTTATATCATGCAGAAAATCCAATTGCCTCCAATTCCCTGTCTGATACAAACTTTATATGCAGGTATCGCCCACTTGATTTAATATACAAAGTGCTTTCCTGGCCACAGTATCGGGGAAGTCAGGAATCAATATACACTGGCAGTTAGGAAAGCCAAGGCTAGCTTTTTCAAGCAGAAATTTGCTTGCTGTAACACAAACTCAAAAAAGTTCTGGGACATTGTAAAGTCCATGGAGAATAAGAGCACCTCCTCCCAGCTGCCCACTGCACTGAGGATAGGAAACGCTGTCACCACCGATAAACCCACAATAATTGAGAATTTCAATAAGCATTTTTCTACGGCTGGCCATGCTTTCCACCTGGCTACCCCTACCCCGGTCAACAGCCCTGCACCCCCCTCAGTAATTCGCCAAAGCCTCCCCCATTTCTCCTTCTCCCAAATACAGTTAGCTGATGTTCTAAAAGAATTGCAAAATCTGGACCCCTACAAATCAGCCGGGCTAGACAATCTGGATCCTTTCTTTTTAAAATTACTTGCCGAAATTGTTGCAACCCCTATTACTAGCCTGTTCTGGAAAGCAGCTGCTGGAAAGCAGCTGCTGTCATCCCCCTCTTCAAAGGGGGAGACACTCTTTACCCAAATTGCTACAGACCTATATCTATCTTACCCTGCCTTTCTAAGGCCTTTGAAAGCCAAGTTAACAAACAGATTACCGTCCATTTTGAATCCCACCGTACCTTCTCCGCTATGCAATCTGGTTTCAGAGCTGGTCATGGGTGCACCTCAGCCACGCTCAAGGTCCTAAACGACATCATAACCGCCATCGATAAGAGACATTACTGTGCAGCCGTATTCATTGATCTGGCCAAGGCTTTCGACTCTGTCAATCACCACATCCTTATCGGCAGACTCGACAGCCTTGGTTTCTCAAATGATTGCCTCGCATGGTTCACCAACTACTTCTCCGATAGAGTTCAGTGTGTCAAATCAGAGGGCCTATT
Source organism: Brachymystax lenok tsinlingensis (assembly GCA_030435695.1). Taxonomy (NCBI): domain Eukaryota; kingdom Metazoa; phylum Chordata; class Actinopteri; order Salmoniformes; family Salmonidae; genus Brachymystax; species Brachymystax lenok. The sequence goes on along the minus strand of CM059788.1, from coordinate 23,586,586 downwards.
GTCCGGGCCTCTGGCAGTCTCTATGGGGGTGCCACAGGGTTCAATTCTTGGGCCGACTCTCTTCTCTGTATACATCAATGATGTCGCAGTTGCTGCTGCTGAGTCTCTGATCCACCTCTACGCAGACGACACCATTCTGTATACTTCTGGCCCCTCTTTAGACACTGTGTTAACGACCCTCCTGACGAGCTTCAATGCCATACAACTCTCCTTCCGTGGCCTCCAACTGCTCTTAAATGCAAGTAAAACTAAATGCATGCTCTTCAACCGATCGCTGCCCGCACCTGTCCTCCCGTCCAGCATCACTACTCTGGACGGTTCTGTCTTAGATTATGTGGACAACTACAAATATCTAGGTGTCTGGTTAGACTGTAAACTCTCCTTCCAGACTCACAACAAACATCTCCAATCCAAAATTCAATCTAGAATCGGCTTCCTATTTCTCAACAAAGCATCCTTCACTCATGCTGCCAAACATACCCTCGTCAAACTGACCATCCTATCGATCCTCGACTTCGGTGATGTCATTTACAATATAGCCTCCAATACTCTACTCAACAAATTGGATGCAGTCTATCACTGTGCCATCCGTTTTGTTACCAAAGCCCCATATACCACCCACCACTGTGACCTGTACTCTCTCGTTGGCTGGCCCTTGCTTTACACTCGTCGCCATACCCACTGGCTCCAGGTCATCTACAAGTCCCTGCTAGGTAAAGCCCCGCCTTATCTCAGCTCGCTGGTCACCATAGCAGCACCAACCCATAGCACGCGCTCCAGCACGTATATCTCATTGGTCACCCCCAAAGCCAATTCCTCCTTTGGCCGACTTTCCTTCCAGTTCTCTGCTGCCAATGACTGGAACGAAATCTCTGAAACTGGAGATACTTATCTCCCTCACCAGCTTTAAGTCAGAGCTTTTCACAGACCACTGCACCTCTATATAGCCCATCTGTAAATAGCCCAACCAACTACCTCATCCCCTACCGTATTTATTTATTTATCTTGTTCCTTTGCACCCCAGTTTTTCTACATTGCACATTCATCTACTGCACATCTATCATTCCAGTGTTTAAATGCTATATTGTAATTACTTTGCCACCATGGCCTATTTATTGCCTTACCTTCCTTATCCTACCTCATTTGCACATTTTGTATATAGATTTGTTTTTTTCTACTGTATTATTGACTGTATGTTTGTTTTTACTCCATGTGTAACTCTGTGTTGTTGTATGCGTCAAACTACTTTGCTTTATCTTGGAAATGAGAACTTGTTCTCAACTTGCCTACCTGGTTAAATAAAGGTGAAATAAATAAAATAAATAAATCAATAAATCAACCAATTAAAGTGGAGAAGGAAAAGTGCCCATCACGGACTTCAATGTGGCCAAATTTGCATTCCCATGAAGGCTCTATTGAATACTTCTCATCAAAGAAGAGGTTGATGCATTGTCTTGGTGAAGCTGAGGGAGAACAGTGGGGAAATGTAAGCAAAAGTAACACAACATCCAATAAAAAACCTCTTAATTGTTGAGATGGTGTTAATATGTCTTACCTTCAATGATGTAAATACACGTTTGCTCTGGGGGGAAGGTGAACAGACCTCCCTCAACCTCCTTTATCCAGATGCCAAATTGGCCAATTGCGGTCACCCCTGAATTGTTTGTCACTGAAGCACAAGAGTCATTTTAAGGTCTCAATCAGACAGAACATTTCTGTACCATTATACCATCCAGCTTTGTCTAACATGAAAAATGTATCAAATGTATTGTTATTGATCTGATGTGTCATAGTCTTCTTCGCAGCACATTCATTAACAATCATTTTCACAGATTTCAACAAAACAGAGAAAAATAAATAATTATGTGTATAGGCTATTTCAGTGTTACCGGCTTTCTTTTCAGATGTACCAGGCAACCCAAGAGTGATTAGACTTGCAACTACAGCTGTAAAAATCAAAGGAAAGGAATGCTATATATATATAAAAAAAACACAGTAAAACAAATGGCTACAGAACTTGAAACTGAATATTTCCATCTAAGCGCAGCGATGACAATCCGACCGAGCAATCCGACCGAGCAACCTTCAATCCTCCAATGAGTAGCCCAGCCGTAGCGATATACCATGGGTTCTGTATCTATGAGCCTAGACTTCACGCGTGACAATTTCCTGCATTAAATCTGCCACATGCCTTAGTAGGCCTAGTGCACATCATCATCAGTGCTTGTGGTGTTTATTTCCCGTGGACGTTCTGCATTAACAAACGGTCTAGACACTAATTCAAGCCACCATTTCCTCTCAAATAAACAATGAGTAAACAAAACATTAAGGACAACTGCTCTTTCCATGACATAGTCTGACCAGGTGAATCCAGGTGAAAGCTAGGATCCCTTATTGATGTCACTTGTTATATCCACTTCAATCAGTGTAGAGGAGACCGGTTAAAAAAAGCCTTGAAACAATTGAGACATGGATTGTGTATGTGTGCCATTCAGAGGGTGAATGGGCAAGACAAAATATTTAAGAACTGCAATGATGCTGGGTTTGTCAACAACAGTTTCCCATGTGTATGAAGAATGGTCCACCGTCCAAAGGACATCCAGCCAACTTGACACAACTGTGGGAAGCATTGAAGTCAACATGGGCCAGCATCCCTGTGGAACGCGTTCGACACCTTACAGAGTCCATACCCCAATGAACTGAGGCTGTTCTGAGGGCAAAAGCGGTGCAACTCAATATTAGAAAGATGTTCCTAATGTTTTGTCCACAAACTCAGTATTCAGATCCCTTGACTTTTTACACAATTTGTTACGTTACAGCCTTGTTCTAAAATTGATTAAATAGTTTTTCCTCCTCATCAATCTACACACAATACCCCATAATGACAAAGCAAAAACAGGTTTTTATATATATATAATATATAATAAAAATTCTAATGAAATATCACATTTACATAAGTATTCAGACCCTTTACTCAGTACTTTGTTGAAGCACCTTTGACAGCGATTACAGCCTTGAGTCTTCTTGGGTATGACGCTACAAGCTTGGCACAACTGTATTTCGGAGTTTCTCCCATTATTCTCTGCAGATCCTCTCAAGCTCTGTCAGGTTGGATGGGGAGCATCGCTGCAAAGCTATGTTTAGGTCTCTCCAGAGATGTTCGATCGGGTTCAAGTCCGGGCTCTGGCTGGGCCACTCAAGGACATTCAGAGACTTGTCCCAAAGCCAGTCCTGTGTTGTCTTGGCTGTGTGCTTAGGGTCGTTGTCCTGTTGGAAGGTGAACCTTTGCTCCAGTGTGAGGTCCTGAGCCCTCTGAGCAGGTTTTCATGAAGGATCTCTCTGTACTGCCAAGAGTGTGCAAAGCTGTCGTCAAGGCAAAGGGTGGCTACTATGAAGAAACTAAAATATAATATATATTTTGATTTTTTTAACACTTTTTTGTATACTACATGATTCCATGTGTTATTTCATAGTTTTGATGTCTTCACTACTATTCTACAATGTATAAAATAGTAAAAATAAGAAATACCCTTGAATGGGTAGGTGTGTCTGTCACGGATCCCTCCGGAACTGTCATTACGCACACCTGGCCCCTATTCCCATTGATTAGTAATTGTATAAGTGTGCCCTTTGTTCACCATTTGTCTTGTCGAATTACGGCACGCTGTAATTTGGGTAAAGAAATTTTAAAAACTATTACGCATTACTGCGCGGTCTCCTGACCCTTTATGCCAACGTGACAGTGTCCAAACTTTTGACTGGTACTATAGATGTTTTTCATGTTTTTAACAGATAATCTGTTAAATTTCATCCATAGCCAATTGTTATGAAAATGTTTTTGTTAATCATTCAAAGTGTTGTTTCTGTGATACTCAGAGGCTGAGAACTTGGTGATTGAGCTAATCTGACATACCGGTACGACCTAAGATAGCCATGGGCGACATAAGCAATTTGAACGCTGGCACAGACCACTGCATGCACAGTCTAGCCAATCTGAGACCCCTGCCTACGCAGTCTATCTAATCTGAGACCACTGCAGGCACAGTCTAGCCAATCTGAGACCCCTGCCTACACAGTCTATCTAATCTGAGACCACTGCAGGCACAGTCTAGCCAATCTGAGACCCCTGCCTACACAGTCTATCTAATCTGAGACCACTGCGTGCACAGTCTAGACAATCTGAGACCAATGCATGTTCACTAAGTATCAAATCTGTAATTACACAATGTTATCTGTATGGAGCCACATGCAATTGCGCCATGCTTGGAATATCAGGGCAAGTGTTGTGTGTCAATCTTTCAGGAGTCCCTCCACTCTCCCCACTAAACAATCATTCTGATGTACTGTAACTTTGTCTACAAAACATTGTATTTTGACCCATTTACATGATTATTATGGAGATAATCCAAAACCAGAGATTAAAGTCTTTATCTTGTAGTTTTAATAGACTTCAGAGATTTGAGAAGAAACAAAGTTATTGCCAGACATGCCATCTGTTTCAATATGGTAAGCAATAATTTTAAGATTAAAAAGTAGGTCATACTGAGTGTAAATGTGGTATAACACAGATCAGTCTGCATTGGACTTTCTATGAATGTCAGAATATTGTGTTATACCCACACACAGAGAAAATCAGTCTGCAGACTGGATGAAGGATTCAGAGCCCGACTGGGGCCAAACTGACAGTTAACGATGTTTGAGAACAGACTGTTACTACCATATATTGTCAACTCTCCTTTTTTATATAGACAGAAACCTGCCAGCAACTTGATGGTGCAAGTGTAACTCATATCACAGCATTGACACTGCACTATGCATACTGTGTGCGCGTGTGTGTGTGTGTGAGAGTGTGTGTGAGTAAGGAGAGAGAGCAAGAGAGCGAGAGAGAGGGGTGAAGGGGGACTGATTACCTGAAACAGAGCAGTCGCACCCCATAAACGCTGTAACAGTCGATCTTGTGCCATGCTGCCGTTGGTCCTCCTAGGCTTTGGCATTGCCTTTTCGTTGGGACAGAATGACACGGGGCCTCTTGTTTTGGAGGGAAAGTGTCTGGTGGTTTGTGACGCGAACCCGTCTGCAGAGGGAGCGTTCACCTCTTCTTTCGGGATATCTGTCCGGGCAGGCGGTGCTAAAGTGGCTTTCTCTGCGCTCAGGGGAACCAACCACGAACCTTCAGATATGAGCAATAAGTCTCTGACCATCTACTTTGATCAGGTCAGGGACTAATTCTGTCCTTTATTATTTGTGTTTTCAAATTAGCATAATCTTCATAATGTACGTGTGTACTATTTATTTGTATTTTTTTCAGATATTAGTAAACATTGGCAACCATTTTGATCTGCAAGCAAGTGTATTTCAAGCACCAAGAAGAGGCATTTACAGTTTCAGCTTCCATGTGGTGAAGGTTTACAACCGGCAGACTATACAGGTGAGTGCACAGAGAGGCCTTGATTTAGTTGAGACACCAATTGTGGACTTGTTTTTGTTGTGTATCACATATCCATTGCATTGCATTCTGCAGGTGAACTTGATGCACAACGAATACCCTATCATATCAGCTTTAGCCGGGGACCAGGATGTCACTCGAGAGGCTGCGAGCAATTCAGTTCTTCTGTACCTGGAACGGGAGGACAAACTCTACTTGAAGCTTGAGCGGGGAAATCTAATGGGTGGATGGAGGTACTCAACGTTTTCTGGATTCTTGGTTTTTCCACTCTAATCACAAGTCTCAAATCAAGTGATTCTTTCTTATTTTATTCAAGGACGTTGGCCACCCTTCTTTGGACTTTAATTATGAAGAAATGTATAACTGACTGTGAGATAAAGTAGGCTACTTTGGTCATTTATGATGTGGTGGCGATTGAATGGTGGCGATTGAATGTTGAACAGGTGGCGATTGAACAGGTGGCGATTGAATGTTGGCTCTAGTGTCAACGTTGTTGTAATAGTGTAATTGAAATACTGTAATAATAATAAAAAACATTTCCTCCTCATGCTGGCAATTGGACCTATACTGCACATTGAGATTATGTACTGAACAGTTAACCTCTAAATAAAGACGGCTGACTAGAACCTGTGTGTGTGTATTAGACGAGAGAGAGTACATAGAGTTTTCATTACACCTATCTATACACTCTTATAAAAAAAGGTGTTATCTAGAACCTAAAAGGGTTCTTCAGCTGTCCCCATAGGAGAACCATTTGAAGAACCCTTTTTAGTTCCAGGTAGAAACCTTTTGGGTTCTACCTGGAACCAAAAAGGGTTCTCCTACGGGGACAGCCGAATAACCCTTTTGGAACCCTTTTTTTCTAAGAGTGTATTAGGATGACACATGTATCATTTACCTTGACATTATAAAATCTCTCTCTCTTTCTTTCTCTCTCTCGCTCTCGTTCATGGTGATATCCCTCTTACCCCAGCAGCAGTCACGTCTGGTGAGCGTGCACCCCTGTGCCAGAATAAAGTACTCAGATTGTGAAAAGCACCAATTCAACAGCTCCTCAGCGTGAGACCATGGCTGTAGCCTTTTGATGTCTGTCCTCTGCCTCTGAGTTCACACAGAGAGCAGTAGAATGACCAAGGAAAAAACTATCTGCACTGTGCTGACACCTGGAATGTAAAAGTCCATAATCATTTCTCTCTTTGAAACATCATGTGGATTTGCCCTTTCTTATTGAGATGAAAAGTATCCTTTTCCCAGAAACCCAGCCGACCTTGATCCTGGCTGTACCTAGTTAACCCTGACTTAACTCTCTTGGGAAACACTTGGCACACAGAATGCTTCTTATTCTCTAACTGACTTCAACAAGGTATCATAAACTGCGTTTACACAGGCAGCCCAATTCTGATCTTTTGACAGATTATTGAATAAAAGAGATTGGTCAAATGATCAGAGTTAGGCTGCATGTGTAAACGCAGCCATAGACATTTACACTGAGTGTACTAAACATTAGGAACACCTTCCTAATATTGAGTTGAACCCCATTTTGACCTCAGAACAGCCTCAAAACTACAAGGTGTCGAAAGCGTTCCAAAGGGATGCTGGCCCATGTTGAGTCCAATCCTTCCCACAATTGTGTCAAGTTGGCTGGATGTCCTTTGGGTGGTGGACCATTTTTGATACACACGAGAAACTGTTGAGCGTTAAAAACCCATAAGCGTTGGAGTTCTTGACACACTCAAACCGGTGTGCCTGGCACCTACTACCATACCCCGTTCAAAGGCACTTAAATGTTGCCCACTCACCCTCTGAATGGCACACATACACAATCCCTGTCTAAATGATCTCAGGGCTCAAAAATCCTTCTTTAACCTGTCCTCCCCTTCATCTACACTGATTGAAGTGGATTTAACAGGTGACCTCAAAAAGGGATCATAGCTTTCACCTGGATTCAACTGGTCAGTCTATGTCATGGAAAGAGCAGGTGTTCCTAATGTTTTTTACACTCAGTGTATAAAAACGACTTCATAATGTTCTTTGGAAGAAAATACGAAAACAACAGGATATGCTAGACATATTGCTTGTCAGGAAAATGCTAACACTGTATTTCTTCTAGGTGATCTATAGTTGTTGCAGTGTATTAATGAAAGACTATTCAATCACTGTCTCTAAATCACCACATGGTTTATGTTACTTCAATGAGTCATTTATGTTCTGCTCAATTTGCATTCTGCTTCATTGGAAGACTTGTATTGTTTTTTAATTGGCCTGAAGTGGCAAGAACATACAGACTTTTTTCTCCATAGTTTAGATTGTCCCAGTTGACTTATATAATTCTATCTGCTTCTCACAGTGTTAACCACACACTATTTTATTCTGAAGTTTATGCAAAAATATGTGTTTTGTTATGGTGGTCTGCTTTGGTTTTTTTAATAGATAGGCTACCTTATATTCTCTGAAGTTACATCAATGTTTCTTAAAAATTCGACCCTTCTTTTACATCTTGAGATATCTACATATTTAGGCCTAAATAATTAAACAGCCATCTACCTTGACAATGAGCACTAGTATTGGGAAACTATTTTTTATTCATTATTCAGTTGTTTATGTTTGGATATGTCTGTGATAGAGGGACAGTGTTATTTCTTGTGAGTGTGTTAGTTTTATTATTGTGCTCCCAGAACTTCCTGCTGACAGTTGGGAAAATCTCAGTGTATAAATAATTAATAAGGGCATCTGTTCAAAGCTGTTAGGCTGTGTTTACACATTACACAGACAGACCAATTCTGATCTTTTGCCTAATATGGGCAAAATATCTGATCTGATTGGTCAAAAGACCAATTAGTGGCAAAAATATCAGAATTGGGCTCCCTGTGTAAACACAGCCTTATTTAGTCTTTACCTTATCCTGATTAACTGAAGAGACAGTCATTAGCTCTCGACATCGTTGTTCGTCAAGAGTATTCTTTAACAAAGATTGTCTGAATTCATTATAAAAGTGGTATTTTAGAATTATACACTGAGTATGCCAAACGTTAGGAACACCTTCCTAATATTGAGTTGCTCCCCCCCTTTACCCTTAAAAAACAGCCTCAATTCGTCTGGGCATGGACTCTACAAGGTATCGAAAGCGTTCCACAGGGATGCTGGCCCATATTGACTCCAACGCTTCTCACAGTTGTGTCAAGTTTGCTGGATGTCCTTTGGGTGGTGGACCATTCTTGATACACACAGGAAACAGTTGAGCGTGAAAAAACCCAGCATCGTTTTAAGTTCTTGACACAAACCAGTGCACCTAGCGTCTACTACCATACCCCGTTCAAAGGTTTTCAAATATTTTGTCTTGCACATTCACCCTCTGAATGGCACGCATACACAATCCATGTCTCAATTGTCTCAAAGTATAAAAATCCTTCTTTAACCTGTCTCCTCCCCTTCATCGACACTGATTGAAGTGGATTTAACAAGTGACATCAATAAGGGATCATAGCTTTCAACTGGATTCACCTGGTCAGTCTGTCATGGAAAGAGCAGGTGATCAAAATGTTTTGATAACACACTGTATATTAGATCTTATTCAATTAATCACAAGCCCATTTTCCCATGGCAACTCTAACATGGAAGTTGAATCCCAGCCCCCGTTCCCGCAGGTGTTTTGCCTCTTGGGAGGCCGTCATTGTAAATAAGAATTTGTTCTTAACTGACTTGCCTAGTTAAATAAGGGGGGGAAGTCAAAAGTTTGGACACATACTCATTCAATGTTTTTTATTTATTTGTACTATTTTCTACATTGTAGAATAATAGTGAAAACATCAAAACTTTGAAATAACACATGGAATCATGTAATAACCAAAAAAGTGTTAACCAAATTTTAGATTCTTCAAAGTAGCCACCCTTTGCCTTGATGACAGCTTTACACACTCTTAGCATTCTCTCAACCAGCTTCATGAGGTAGTCACCTGGAATGCTTTTCCAACAGTCTTGAAGGAGTTCCCACATATGCTGAGCACTTGTTGGCTGCTTTTCCTTCACTCTGCGGACCAACTCATCCCAAACCATCTCAATTAGGTTGATGTCGGGTGATTGTGGAGGCCAGGTCATTTGATGCAGCACTCCATCACTCTCCTTCTTGGTTAAATAGCCCTTACACAACCTGGAGGTGTGTTGGATCATTGTCCTGTTGAAAAACAAATGATAGTCTCACTAAGCGCAAACCAGATGGGATGGCGTATCACTGCTAGAATGCTGTGGTAGCCATGCTGGTTAAGTGTGCCTTGAATTCTAAATAAATCACCGACAGTGTCACCAGCAAAGCACCCACACACCATCACAACTCCTCCTCCATCCTTCACAGTGGGAAACACACATGCGGAGATCATCCGCTCACCTACTCTGCGTCTCACAAAGACACAGCGGTTGGAACCAATAATCTCAAATTTGGATTCATCAGACCAATGAGAGCTAGTTTCATCATAGTGCTTGATGGTTTTTGCGACTGCACTTGATGAAGCATTCAAAGTTCTTGACATTTTCCAGACTGACTGACCTTCATGTCTTAAAGTAATGATGGACTGTCGTTTCTCTTTGCTTATTTGAGCTGTTCTTGCCATAATATGGACTTGGTTTTTTACCAAATAGGGCTATCTTCTGTATACCACCCTTACCTTGTCACAACACAACTGATAACACAACTGATTGGCTCAAACGCATTAAGACGGAAATAAATTCCACAACTTAACTTTTAACAAGGCACACCTGTTAATTGAAATGCTGGTTGAGAAAATACTGGTTGAGAGAATGCCAAGAGTGTGCAAAGCTGTCATCAAGGCAAAGGGTGGCTACTTTGAAGAAACTCAACACTTTTTTGGTTACTACATGATTCCATATGTGTTATTTCATAGTTTTGATGTCTTCACTATTATTCTACAATGTACAAAATAGTAAAAATAAAGAAAAAACATGAAATTAGTAGGTGTGTCCAAACTTTTGACTGGTACTGTATTTATATACATATATAAAAAAGTTTGGGGTGACTTAAAAATGTCCTTGTTTTTTAAGATTCTTGTCCGTTAAAATAACATCAAGAAATACAGTGTAGACATTGTTAATGTTGTAAATAACTATTGTAGCTGGAAACGGCAGATTTTTTATGGAATATCTACATAGACATACAGAGGCCCATTATCAGCAACCATCACTCCTGTGTTCCAATGGCACGTTGTGTTAGCTAATCCAAGTTTATAATTTTAAAAGGCTAATTGATCATTATAAAACCCTTTTGCAATTATGTTAGCACAGCTGAAAACTGTTGTTCTGTTTAAAGAAGCAATAAAACTTGCCTTCTTTAGACCATTTAGTCAATAGTCATTTACAACATTAACAATGTCTACACTGTATTTATGATCAATTTGATGTTATTTTAATGACCATAACATTTCTAAGTGACCCCAAACTTTTGAATGGTAGTGTGTATATATATATATATAAGAATTGTTCCCATATCCACCAAGGACAGATTCAATCTTGACTGTCCTGATTGGCAAACATGATTATTGGTCAGATCTGCATGTGTAGGCAGCCAGCTCAAAGTAATATCCTACTTCAGTGAAGCTGTCACTGGATGAGCATGCATGGCGTTCCACATTATTATCCGAAACTGTGCTGCATAAGAAGCCCTCTAATGTGAAGATACATGCAGCGCTGGATAAGAAGCCCTCTGGGGTTAGTGGTGGCAGATGGCATGACTTTCAGAATAAAGCATCAATGTGACAAACTTCTGCAGGGCCAAGAAACCGCTGTAAGTACTGTGATTACTATTTGACTCTGTAGCCTATGGGTGGTTTGATGGAAAATAAAACATACAATGATTATCACTAATTACAACCTCTACTATTAAATAATCAAAAAAATATTTTTTAATTTAACTAGGCAAGTCAGTTAAGAACAAATTCTTATTTACAATGACGGCCTACCCTGGCCAACGCTGTGCGCCGCACTATGGGACTCCCAATCACAGCCAGATGTGATATAGCCTGGAATTGAACCAGGGACTCTAGTAACACCTCTTGCACTGAGATGCAGTGCCATAGACCGCTGCGCCACTCGGGAGCCCAAATCATATTAGGCTTATTACTGCTGTTTCAGCGCCATCACCTGGGATTAAAGCCACAAGAGGGCCAACTGACACTTCCTCTTCTGTTCTCAGAGTGCATTCATAAAAATTAAAAAAGATTCAGCCTCATCCCAACATTTCACCCTTAGAATGATTTGTTGTATAATCAAAACTGTTAAACAAAAGAGCGAAGTTAGTAGTTAAAAGTTGCATTTTTATAACCATTGTTCATAGATAAAGATTGCAGGCCACTCTGGTGATTGGGGCAGCTGGCAAGGCTGAGGCTACTTTTCAGTGGCCTGAGAGATACAGGATCCAGTGACATGTTGAGAAGAGGAGGGAGTAGCTGGCAAAGAGGGTGTGGGATTAAGTTTTAAAACCACTTTATCTGGAGGATTCGTGATCTATGTAGACTGAGAAGCCCTGACATTTTAAATATGCATTGAGTCATTTTAAGTTCAGAGTCACATTTTCAAATGAAACCTTTCTGTATGATGATTAAAAACATACAGACTTATCTGTGAATAAGTTCTTTATTAACAGTAATAAACACCCCTCCATTAACTGCATTCAAGATGTGCAATAAAACGGTGTACAGCCGTTCAAAAAAGTATGTTTAGGTGATACCGAGTACTCTACCATAGGTAGCAACTCATGATCTGAAAAGTAACAAGGTGAAGCAATTTTCCTTATACTTAGTGACAGGCAAACAGTCAAGTTTAGGCTACAAAAACAAGCCATTATCCCTATATGGTTATACACAGTCAATGCCGATTAGTTCTCCCAAATCATAGCTTCAGGTGTGTGGTGATCAAATATTATTTCTCCATATACTCAATGTAATTCACATGCAATGAGTAACCATCAATGAGGCAAAAGAAAATACCTATAACTAAAGACTCAGCAGAGACGACTTCCAGGTATCAAAATCATACTAGCTACAGACTACTAACAAACTGTTTTAATGTAGGACAACAAACCACATAGGATAATGAGGAAATGTTGAGTGTAGTAATGATTAGATAATGTATTTGTGCTTTATACAACAATCTAGTAAAAAACATGAGTTGGCGCACACCCAAAAATGTTTGCAGAGGTGCTGACTAACACACCCTGTGAAGAAGGCAATGCGTGCCGAAACGTTGGTTGTACCCAAATTGTTGGGAGCATATTGAGTGTGCGAAATTCTTTCTTTCTTTTTACATGCTTTACATAACGAAACACTTGGTCTATCAAAACAGAATTTACAGAAATAATCCAATGTAACAAAAAACTGATTAAGATTCAGCTTCAATCCTTGGCTTTGAGGTGCGGAGAATAACTGTAAGGCTCACTAGACATGTCAGTTACTGCATTGGCTTGTGGACACATCACTGGGTTAGGGTCATGTCCAAAAGATTAAAAACTAGGCCTATTTCATTATGCTGCTTATCTAAAATGCGCAAGAAAGTCCAACTGGGTTTCATTTATCCTCTTCAGTAGTGCTTTTCCTGCAAGTAATCTTTCATCTTGTTTGGCAAAGGCAATTTCTGGATAAGGTCAATCCGTGTGTACTGACGGATGACAAACCGACAGAGGTACTGCATGGAACGCACCTGCATAAACCTTGAGATAGGGTTTGTCAGTCTGACAGGATACGTTGCAGTCCCTGGTGTACGAGATCGTGAATAGCAGAAGGCTCCACTCTCAGAATCTCTGATGGAATGTTCAATGAGTTCCACTATTGATATGTGACCCTCCACATCTGGCTGTTCGTAGAAACTGAAACTGCCATTGGAATGTTCGATCCTGGTGTGGAGGGTCTTACCCTGTGAACGAAAGCTCAAGCTCAAAAGATAACGATCATCTGAGCTGTCTCGCACCAAGAATGACCCATCTGGTAGGCTAGCAAGTTTTTCCTCAGCTTCCCAACGTGTTATAGGACCCCAGTACCAACCCTGCTTGGCCAGTTTCTTTAGCTCTACTGTAAGGCTGGTTACAATCATGGGCCCGCTGTGCTGAACAGCATCATAAACCCTGCCAACACCAGGGGCGGAATTGGGGTCAAAGTTGAGATGGTGCATCACTCTCTCTGCACCATGCGAGTGAGAAGAACCACCATATACTTGGAAACTCCTTCGGATGTGACTGCCAGGTAGATGAGGTATCAAAGGGGAGAGAGGAGAATCTATTCTAGAGTCTGGAATCAAGACACTTGCAGACTCATAGAGCAGTCTATTCACTGAAGGGTCCATGAATATATCTGGTGACATCATCTCTTCCTGGTCAATAGGGTCTTCCGCTGCATGAGGAGGGAAGCCCTCGGGCTGAGGCACCTCATCTATTGGAGAGGAATTATCCAAGCCTTTTTCAAGGTCATCATCTAAAGGCATTGCATAGTGAATATAGTTCTGAGGTGATAGTCCAATGATCGCAGGCACAGGCACATTTTCATCATCAATATCTAGATGCAAATCACAATTCTGAGGCTCAATGCTCTTAGATGAATCCTGAAAAGACCTATCCATCTGGGGGTCAGGGAATTCTTTCTGAATGCCATACAGAGATGGGCTTGGGTCTGATGAATGTATCATAGCTTTCACTTTCCCATCCATTCTAAGGCATGTTTCCTCAGAATTCGCTGCCCTGAGGGCCCATGGCGTGGGGCTATAATGGTGACTACTAGATCTTAGATGGTGTTGTGATTTTACGTCGTTAAAGAAAATGGGTGTTGAGGAGCACGGGAATGTGCCATCTTCACAGGTTACGGATGTGGAACTTTCTTTTATTTTACTTTTCTGTTTTGCCGAAAGCCTCCTTTTCAGTGATCCCATAAGACTTTCACTTTTTGAGCCGTTCTTACGGCCTTTCTCCTCCTCGTGATCAAAGTCGTTACAAACAAGTTCTTTGCTGTAACATTTTCCAAACACTGAATCTGTTGAAAAGTTGGTAGCTGAATTTGGCTGTGGTACAACATCCTCTCCCTCCTCTTTGCCTTTTAGGTTGAATGACTTTCGTATTGTTCTCAGACTAATTTTCTTCATTTTGGAAGTCCCTCAGACATGCGGGTATCTCATAGATGTGTGGATGGCCACAAAGGTTGTCCTTCAAAAGCGGTCATCCCTGAAGAAAAAAAAATCCCATTAACTTATTACACATCAAGACAAAGAATACATATTATACAGTAGTTGTAATAACATTTTGAATATCGTACAGTCTTATCAATCATGACTAACTACCTTTCTACAGTAGCCTGTTTTTTAACTGCTGGCAATATCTATAAAGAAGCCTGACACTACAGATACATCCTGCTGCTAGTACAAGTGTTTGGATGATAGCTAGCTAGCCAGCTAAGGTGGCCACCCAAGAAACAAAGAGGGCTAGCTGGCTAGCTTCTTTCATACTTCGATTAACTTTTGATATTACCTGTCATCCTCTGATAAAACCTGTTTTCCCAGTAAACTGTCAAGATCGATGCATTTTGAGTGCGCTGGGAAATCAAAGCACTTGGCTTGGTTATGACAGCTAACGTTACTGCCTAACGACGTTAGCTAGCTAGCTTCTGACAGGCTGCTAGCCAGGTAGCTAGCTAGCTAACTGGCTTTAGAGATCCCACACGAGACAATGTAGGAAAAGCAATACAAACTATGTCTAACTGGTTAGGAAGCTAGCTAAATAACGTTATATATATTATTTTGGGGAATATTCCTTGCAGAACTGCTGTAGGTAATAAGTTGCACATGTGTAGCTATTCTTCGCTAACGCTAGAAATCTAGCTAGAACTTTTCAGTCTCCCTTCCTGTCGTTGTTCTTTGTTTACATGACTTTTGCATTGTGGGAAAAGAGGTATGGAATCCCCCAGAACTGAACGCATTGATAATCACCTCAATTTACATGAACATGTTCATATTTAGCCTACACAATACATTTGGTGTCACATATTTGATTTAAATCAGCACAAAACATTTACAAAATGAAACATTGACCTTTGTTTTAGAATTAGATTCCAAGGGTGTATTCATTCTGCCAATTCTGTTGCAAAACCTGAATTTGTCAAATAGAAACTCGTTACTCTGTTTGCTTCTATTTCCTTCTTGATAGTAACCGGTTTCCGTAATGAATACGCCCCGAGGTGTATTCATTAGTATGATTTGCAAAACGTTTTGTAAAGGAAACCGTTGACCGTTTACTCTAGGAACCTAATGGAAGCAAAGAGAAAATGGAACGAAACGGGGAGGGACCTACCTGAATTTGTCAAATAGAAACTCTCGTTTCATTTGAAAATGTTTTTATTTGGGCAAAAGACCTAAACCCTCTAACACATAATGAAACAGGCATGTTATTTAATTTTAATATTGATCCTGCATGTTAGTTTCCTGCTTTATGTCCTTCCATGCAGTGGAAGTCCACTGCTTCATGTCTCATAGGCCTAGGCTTGAATGTTTGCTTAGTAATGGAGGATATATAGATTATGAATGTTCTACAGAACTGTTGCTTTTGGACAGCATGAAAGAAAAAAGAAAACTCAGCAATTCCACTCCCATCTGCACAAGAGCTCCCAAATGAACTCCTCAGACAATGACAACACTGTCCATAAAAAGGGCTTCAGGCACTGCTTTGTGCACTGTATGGTCCCAAAAGTAAAACATGTTTGTTTTAATTGGAAAGGATGTAAAAGATGCCCAATGCCTATTTCTTTGAGAAAACATGTTATGCTCTAGAAATTACCTTTACCCGTAAAATTACAGTACAGATTGAGGCAGACATTGTTTCATGCTTTTGAGGAGAATGAGCTGTATTCAATGTCATCTGACTTTATACTGAGTCACAAAGCAAGTACTGGTGCAGCCAGATGGGAAACGAGCATGAGTAATTTGTGCGGTCACTGGGTCAAAACTCACAGCCCTGACAAGTCATTCTTTAACACAGACATGCACCATGGCGGCTGTACAACGGGAGCAGACAGCATACGCGGCAATAAGGTTAATTAGACTGCAATGAAGCTCAGTATGCGAGAGCTCCCAATAACTCACATCACAAGCTGTTCCCATCTCTCCAAATAAGTGTTTCCCAGCATCTCTGAGTGAGGTGAATGACAGATCACAAATGAACACTGATTGTTCATGTGAACTCTCATTCTGTTCACTTTGGGGGGAGTTTAACTAAGATCTTTATCACTGAGGGCACTGAGGAACATGGTTAACTTCTTGAACTTGTCAGAATAATAGACTGAAAATGGTTGGATATAATGAGCTGTAAATTAACAAGAATTGGCCAGGTTCCTCTCTCACTCACTCACCCTATCTCTCTCTCTCTCTCTCTCTCTCTCTCTCTCTCTCTCTCTCTCTCTCTCTCTCTCTCTCTCTCTCTCTCTCTCTCTCTCTCTCTCCCTCTTTCTCATTACTTCCATTTCTCCACCTTGATCATTTTGTGCACTTTGAGCTTGAGGGTAGGTGTTGAAACTAACTCATGTCAACAGAAGGGGTTGATCTCTTCTCATCTCTTCCTTTCCCGGTTCTAGTAGGTTTGTTTGTTCTTTTGCCCCCTCACGTTTCTGTATCCACTTCCTCTCCACTAGTTTTCTGGCCCCCCAGGCCTGGCATGCCACCCACTGCTGGAGAAAGGCATCCTGGGAAAGTGGGATGCTGCCATCAAGAGCTGCAATGGCGTCTCCGCTAAAATATAACATTTTAAAGTAATTCAAGAAATTCTGAATGATAGTAAGTCAGGTTGAAATAACTGCAGATATTTTAACTCTGTAGAACCCCCAGAATGTGGCTGTTTACATTTAGCTATTTCTTTACTTTCTTTGATTAGCAATGATTATTATAAATTGTGGTTTGATCAGAACGAGATGACACTTGGGTTATTCCATAGGGACCTTTCTCTGTGCCCTGTATGTGCCCCTAAAGGTACAGTAGTATACATACATTATCGTCAGTGCTTTGACAGAACCTTTATCCTGCAGAGGGCAGCATTGTCATTGTTAGTTTGCACATTCCCTCTAGACCCCTCTTAAAAACTACTACTACTGCTTTCAGCAAAAAAGTTAAATGAGCATCATGAGAAATTTATTAAAGTCATAAACGTAACTTCAGTACATAAATGGAAAATGCAATTTGTTGTTTGGTTAAGTCCATGCAGATGTGCCTATTTGGGGAAAAAATGCATGTGCTGTGACAGTCAGAATTAAATTATAGCCTTTTGATTCAGTATGAATATACAAATATTAAATCCCACTATCTACAAGGGACTGAATCCAAAAAGTACATAGGAAAGAACATGTTAATCTAAACAGAGGCAATTATTTCTATTCACCCTCCAGATACACTGCTGTGGCTGCTATGTATTTGCATTTGTATTTACTATGGATCCCCATTAGCTGCTACCAAGGCAGTAGCTACTCTTCCTGGGGTCCAGTTATACTTTTTTTTAACATTACAATACATTCAAAACAGATTTCACAACATAATAAGTGTACAGTCCCACTGGGCAAAACTGGTTGAATCAATGTTGTTTCCACAACATTTAAAAAAAAATCCATGTGAAAACTGATTAGATTTGAAAAAAGTCATCAACGTAAGGGAATTTCTTCAAACTTTTAACCTAAATCCAATGACATGGTCAAATTCTTTGTTGATTTCACATTAAATTCACGTTAGATGACAACTCAACCAAATAAATAAAAACTAGATGTTGAACTGACGTCTGTGCCAGTTAGGTGACTCTAAGTAACGGAAGTAAAGTACATAAACTCAGGTCTATTAGCCTTGTTCCTTATGTAGGCGGAAATCGTAATAAAAAACAGGTGAGGGCTGGAGCTGGCAATTGGTGCTGGTTGTTGGCGCCATTCTTTTATGGCTTGGCAGCTGCATGTTGGTCCTGCACCACCGTTTCATCAAGACAAAAAGCGACTATTTTATACTCCTTATACTCCACGATTCTAGAATGGTTTATGTGTGAATGGTGAAAGAAATGAGAAATCAAAACCCTCCTGTAAACAGAAAAAGGTCAGAGATGACGTGGGGAGTGAGGCCCAGCCCCATGGTGACTATATTCTTATGTGTGTAAATTCTATTTGTAGCCTTGCTTGTTGTTTACAGTCTGCACTCCAAACCCAAGAAACTAAATAAATATGGAGGCTTGGACGACCTCTTATGTCACTACAGTGGTATTTTTGAGTCTCTACTGTGCAGTGAAAATGCAAGTGGGTGGTATATTGTGTAGATTAACTTTTATATACACTACCTTTCAAAAGTTTGGGGTCACTTAAAAATGTCCTAGCGTTTGAAAGAAAAACACATTTTCTGTCCATTAAAATAACATCAAATTGATCAGAAATACAGTGTAGACATTGTTAATGTTGTAAAAGTCACTTCGCCCCCACCTACATGTACAGATTATCTCAACTAGCCTGTACCCCTGCACACTGACTCAGTACTGGTGCCCCCTGTATATAGCCTCGTTATTGTTATTCTTATTGTGTTACTTTTTATTATTACTTTTTATTTTAGTCTACTTGGTAAATATTTTCTTCTTCTTGAACTGCAATGTTGGTTAAGGGCTTGTAAGTAAGCATTTCACGGTAAAGTCTACACTTGTTGTATTCGAAGCATGTGACAAATAAAGTTTGATTTGATTTGAAATTACTATTGTAGCTGGAAACGGCAGATTTTTTAATGGAATATCTTCGTAGGCGTACAGAGGCCCATTATCAGCAACCATCACTCCTGTGTTCCAATGGCACATTGTGTTAGCTAATCCAAGTTCATCATTTTAAAAGGCTAATTGATCATTAGAAAACCCCTTTGCAATTATGTTAGCACAGCTGAAAACTGTTGTTCTGATTAAAGAACTGGCAGCTTCATTAAATAGTAGCCCGCAAACACCAGTCTCACGTCAACAGCGAAGAGGCGACTCCGGGATGCTGGCCTTCTAGGCAGAGTTCCTCTGTCCAGTGTCTGTGTTCTTTTGCCCATCCTAATGTTTTATATTTATTGGCCAGTCTGATATATGGCTTTTTCTTTGCAACTCTGCCTAGAAGGCCAGCATCCCGGAGTCGCCTCTTCACTGTTGATGTTGAGACTGGTGTTTTGTGGGTACTATTTAATGAAGCTGCCAGTTGAGGACTTGTGAGGTGTCTGTTTCTCAAACTAGACACTCTAATGTACTTGTCCTCTTCCTTAGTTGTGCACTGGGGCCTCCCACTCCTCTTTCTATTCTGGTCACAGACAGTTTTCTAATGATCAATTAGCCTTTTAAAATAACAAACTTGGATTAGCTAACACAACGTGCCATTGGAACACAGGAGTGATGGTTGCTGATAATGGGCCTCTGTACGCCTATGTAGATTTTCCATAAAAATAGTAATTACAATAGTAATTTACAACATTAACAATGTCTACACTGTATTTCTGATCAATTTTGTGTTATTTTAATGGACAAAAAATGTGTTTGTCTTTAAAAAACAATGACATTTCTAAGTGACCCCAAACTTTGGAACGGTAGTGTAATTCATACTGTAGGGCACAGTATCTACAATTTCTTTCAATTGCATTCACAATGCAGGTCTCCAGTCAGAAAGCACATTGTGTTTGTCAAAAGAAGTAAAGAGTAAACCAGTTGCCCCACAGAGGGGCTAAATGATGCAAAGCTGCATGTTTGTAAGATGTACTGTATACTGTACTGTACACAAGTGGCCAATTAATGGTAATTAGTATAGTGAAAGTGGAGGCTCCACAGAGGAGGAAAGGGAAGACCATCCTCCTCAGTGAATTTCATAAAAACAAAAATAGTGAAAGATTAAACATTTATTATTTTTAGATAAAACTATACTAAATATATTCACATGTCACCAAATAATTGATTAAAACACACTGTTTTGCAATGAAGTTCTACAGTAGCCTCAATAGCACTCTGTATGGTAGCACCATGGTATAGCCAGAAGACAGCTTGTTTCCGTTCTCCTCTGGGTGTGTTGACTTCGATACAAAACCTAGGACTTACACGGTAATTATGACAACTTCCGGAGGACATCCTCCAACCTATCAGAGCTCTTGCAGCATGAATTAACATGTTGTTCACCCAATCAAAGAATCAGAGAATACATTTGGTACTGAAAGAATGTACTACAGCTAGCTAGCACTGCAGTGCATAACATGTGATGAGTTGTTGACTCAAAGAGAGAGAAAGACAATAGTTGAACAGTTTTGAACAAATACATTTCTTTAAAAATGAAGGAGAAGCAAGAGAAAGAGAGAGAGCTAGCTATATTTAGTATTTAATTTTTTTAAGTTCACTTTCACTTAGCTAGCGTTCGCCGCTAGCTAGTTTAGCCTACTCAAACACCCAGCTCAAACAGAGAGGGTTGCTATGTTAGCTAGCTGGCTATGGCTATCCAACACTGGAACTCTTCCAAGTCAAGGTAAGCTTTTGGTTTTATACATGTATTGGCACCGGGGCCGCCGATGTAACTGCTAAACTGCTTGCTGACTGTACACTGTACTGCATGATTGTAGCAGGTTTCCTAACATGCTATTTTTGGTAGCTATGTTGTCTAAGACATGAGCTAATATGGTGAAAATGATGTAGGCTGTGTGTCACAGTTAGCGGTTATGATATGGAACGTGTTTTTTGCCTGGTCACAGACAGCTGATGTGTTGTCCACAAGCGAAGGGAAAGGTGAGAGGAGGAGAGCGCATAGATGCAAGAAGGAATTTAAACAACAAGCAAAATGATCATGTTGTTTGTACGTGAACGGTGTTTGAGTGTGATCAGCGGTGTATTCATTCCGCAGATTCTGTTGACAAATGTTTCTTAGACAAAAGCAAACGGAGATAAACATACCAGAATTTGTCCATTAGAAACTCTCGTTTGCAACTTTTAGGCTAATGATTGCCAACTAGATCAGCTAGATGCAGGCAACAGTGTGCAAGGCGGTATTGAATGTGTCAGTCTGTCACCTTGATTACTCTAATTTATATCTCAACCTGTGCACCTACGCTGTAAACTTTCATTCATAGGCTAGGTTGTACTAACCTCATGATGGGTATAGGGACAATTAGAGTATCATGTAGTAGCCTAAACCTATCACTGTTACATTGAACCGGGTGAATGCAATATGAATGAGAGTCATCCAATATGGTGTAATATAAATAAGGCCATGCTCATAAAAAAAAATAATTGTCCTCCCTCACCTTAAACGTCACCGAACACTTATCCTGCAGTGTGCTGCATGGGGGGGTAGCCTGATAACAGATGTTACAAAAACAGATTTAATGAATTTCATATATCTTAAGATGAAAATAGTCTCATCATTTATGTGTACTCTGTTCAAGGCAGCGACAGGAGGGCACCAATAAAGTGTGCCTAGACATTAGACAACTATTCTGGGAGTTACGGAAAAAGTTTAATAGGGTTCATTAAGGACAAACAGTAGGGGCATGAAAAGAGTCCATAAAGAGTTGACTGGTTCCACTATTGCAGTGCGAGGCTGTGGGGAATATTTCACGGTTGCCACACTGGCAGTGGAAGTCTGTGTGTGGGATACTAACAAATAGGGAGAGTAAGAGAGAGGCTTGCCATCATCACAACTGGGTGGGTGTGTGTGTGGAGGAGGAAGGGTGATGAGTTCAGAGCAGGAGGCTGCACATGTTTGATCCACTATGTAGAGATGCATGAGAACCTTATTCTAACTCTGAAATTCTCATGTTGTGAGTAGAAACTTGCGTTTTAAATGGAAATTGAGAATAGTTTGTTGTTGCATTTCCTACTTCAGAATATGTACCCTATGGGTTGTAAACTCTATAGGCTACATGTTCTGAAGTGCAGTGTTGGGGTCAGAATTTAATTGAGTGGGAAATTGCTCATTGATTCCAATTCAATTCTTGAATTTGAATTGAACACATCTCACAGGACACAGAATTTGAAATAATTTCCAGACTACTGTAATTCTTAAAAAGAATGTTTAGGGGAATTCCGTGACATGTATCCTATTGCATGTGAGAGTGAATTTAAATTATAGCTGTTATAAATGACACATATCATTATAAAACCAGCAATGCAAATATGATTACTCTCTTCCAACTAAACACAGCTGGCAACTATATTACCATAATAATGATTAACTCTCTCAAGGAGTACAGGAATGAGGCACTAACCACCACAACACTTATTTTTCTGGAGTTAGAGATTGTTGCCCCATATACAGTACATCATATATGTCCGCCCAGAAGTCAACCTCAAGAGCCAAGCTATAAAGCATGAGAATGATTGTACAAGTCATATTTAGAAACCACTCACCTCTACACACCAGCTAATGTTTCTCTAGCGGTGAGCTGCCTTGATATTTCAAACATACTTCAAAACCCGTATAATTACTGACTATATTTTACATACAGTAGCTGTACTGTACAATAAACCAACATCCACAATCAAAAAGATTAAAAAAGTTCTCTCACTCTAACTAGTAACATACATTATGTCATTAGAGGCTCAGGAGTTACAAAAATAAATATTATATTTATTCATTTACTGTGAACAGCCTGCCACTATGTATCAAGTGAGATTATTCTATAAAGATATAAACTATCATGATTGCAGAACCAAATGGGAAAAAACTGGTTGAATCAACGTTGTTTCCACGACATTTCAACAAAAAAACTTGTTGAATCAACGTGCAAAAATGATTGGATTTGCAAAAAGTCATACTTTTTTTTCCCCACCAAAATGTTTACCTAAATCCAATGGCATGGTACATTTTTGTTGTTGTTGATTTCACGTTGAATTCACGTTAGTTGACAACTCAACCAAATGTAAATCAAAACTAGACGAACTGATGTCTGTGCCCAGTGGGAACACTGTACTGTACTGCACTGTACTACAGCGTGTCAAATTTAAGAGGGTTATACTATAACAACATTCATCTGATGGAGCTGATTTCTACTCACAGCAACCACAGACATTGGACAAGCATTAACAACTACTGGAAGACATTAATCAAATACATGATAAATACATAATATCCTCCAACTTTTTAATTTATTATTATTTTATTTAGTATCAGGTATACTATTAGCAGTAGCTACAGTCCAAATGAAACAAATCTAATTTCACCAAAGAGCACCTCTGAGATGATGATGTATAGATCCTTGTGCGGATCTGTGACGGTGGGGTCTTTTCATGTTGTATAACACTCCTGCAGCAGTGAACAGTTGGCGTCTTTGCCAGTGGACTCCTCTGCAACACTTCCCTGTGAATTTTGACAGCGTTCTGATGCATGCCTCTTCTCTCTGGAGAGCGGTGTGGAACTCAATGAGGCCATCAGCAGCTCTCTATCAGCCCTGGTCCTCTTCCTGGAAAGTTCCTCTCAGTCCAGCCCCCCGGTCACTCAGCAGAATGGTGGTGATAGTGGGGGTTGTGTGTTATAATGGGTCACCACTACAGTACAGTGTATACAATGTATTAACCATAGCTTTGCACTAGCAATGGAAGCTAGTATGTAATATCTATTTCTAAAGAATGGATAAAGGTTTATGGATAAAGGTCAATATGTCTGTCCTGTTGGATTCTCTCTCTTATGTTGACTGACTATATAGTCTAACAAGAGCTTTTGACAAAATTAGAAAAGACAGTACATTATCTTAGATATGATCTTGCCCCTTTAAAAAAGTGACAGCATTCGTTAAAATGCGTTATCAGAAGCAAACTCCTTTCAGACGAAACTATTGAGTAAAATATACTGAACTTGAATCTCAACCCTTACATAAAGCATCCCACAGAGGGTATGTGTGCGTATGGGTGACTGACAGAGACCTTTCAACTGGGGTTGACCACATCTGTGGCAGGCGTGGGGGAAATGCATCCAGGGAAGTGAGATTGAGATCAACACACACAAAGTCACTCTTTGTCTGCTCTACCTAGCGCACAGCCAGTGGGCCCGAGTAGTTTAACATAAGGGCTTGCTCAGCTTTCATTCTTTACAGCTTCTGCCTGGAAAGGATATGGGCTTTCTACAAATTCTGTTTTTGAAATGTTGAATATGAGTGCCTGAATTCTGTGGATAGATGAACATGTGTAATAGCTGTATAATGTATATAAAATGTTTCAACCAGTTAACTGTTGTTGGTGGGGGTTTTTTTTTTGGGGGAGCTGTATAAATATGAAAAGCTACTACTGAATGAACCAGGATTTAGCCTTTTCTCACACAGTAATTCCCTGTGAACCTGACAAACACATGTTGGATCTAGGACAGTAAGACAGTGCTCTCTCTGCCATCCAGACAGAATACCAGTAGTTTCCAGTACATTAGTGGTGCCTTTCTAACGTGAGGTAGTGCTTTATAAACTACATACCATACATCTACTGTATTATGAACAGTAGCAATCAATGGAGAACTGATAAGGTTTTCATGAAACATATAATAATTGCTATACTGTATGTTCAGCTAAAAGACATGCTATGAAAGTCCCAACTGTCCTTTCAGAATTGACCATTGATAACAATGATTTCCTCACAAATGTAAATAAATAATGCATATTTTGGGTGTCTCACCATGTGGTTTCGTGCTATGAAATTCTCTGACGCACTCCTGGCCAGCCAGGCTTGAACTGTAAAAATCTATGAATAAAGGCTATACAATTTTGTATCATGAAACATCAGTCATCAAAATGTATAGAATACTTACAAATTAAAAAAACAATACAACATTTGAAATATCATAGAATTAAAACCTTTACCTTGCATGCACATTACATATTTTTCTGTTCTGATACAAATATCTATGAGAGATTGCATTTGTTAGGCATTCAAATTATTTACAACATGTTATATACATCCAATATACAGTCTTAAAAGATCTACATTTGAACAGTGTATCTTTACATATGCTGTGATCAAAGTGAAGTGAACAGCCTTGAGAAGCTGAGGTGCAGCTTAGCAAGAGAAGGAAACCATAAGCAGTGTAATTACTGGCCGTGAAATGACTGGGTGTTAAATGACAAGTGCTCATTTTCATTGCCAGTGTCCTTGCAATGTGGATTCAAATGACTGCAAATACTCTGAATGCTTTGCCACCTGAGGGATTCTGTAGGCTGGGAGGAAGAATGGACACTTGTGTAAGTTTGCATTCAGCTACGAACAGTTTACATAGTCAAGCCAAGGTACAGTATATGACACTGATACTAGCCTATATCTCTATAATGCATCTTTTATTTTATATTTATTTAACTAGGCAAGTCAGTTAAGAACAAATTCTTATTTTCAATGACGTCCTAGGAACAGTGGGTTAACTGCCTTGTTCAGGGGCAGAACGACAGATTTTTACCTTGTCAGCTCGGGGATTCAATATTGCAACCTTTCGGTTACAAGTCCAACGCTCTAACCACTAGGCTACCTGCCGCCCCAAATCTGACAAGGCAAGGAGTTTTTCTGATCACATGATCCTGGTCCCTAGCCATTATGCATCCAAAAGCATTTGCAACAGAGTCGAAACCCCACAATTGGCCTGCTTTTCCCTTATTCACGTCCCTTACCTTTCTGAAGAGATTCCGTTCTGATAGCTACCGCTGTACTGTCTCCTCTTGTCCACGGGCTGCACATCCAGGTAGCCTCCTGAGTCATTCTGAATGACACCAGCATGGATGGCTGCTCGACATATACTGGATTTCTAGAAAAAAAAAAAGGTAGGTTAGCGTAAAACACAGGTAAAACTATTTGGAGGCCATTGTCAGACATACAGTACATACATACATACATACAGACATACATACAATGACTTACATCCGAATACCATTGTGTTCCAATGACTCTGGCATGGGTCTCATGCAGACAATTGCGGGGGCAATACATCCTGGTGGGGAAAAATATCTATGAAACACAGTACCTATCTAAACCAATCAACTTTACAGTAGAAGGTCAAGTTTGGTTTATTAGAAAGTGACCTCTTTCTTTACCTTGGACAGTGCCGTGCAGGTTTTTTGTAGGGACAGAACCGTGCAACGGTGGTCTCACATGTGACTGCTTTTACTGAGGAGCAAAGATGCCACAATGTCATTCAAACAATGCATGCATTACTGAGACATTAAGGTGCACAACATGATAGTAGACCAGACATACCTGGTACAGTAAATACGTTGAAGGCATTTGCACTCCTGTTCATCCTGTAAATTTGAATAATTTGGTGTGAAAACGTGTCACTTGTTGGTTTGGCTTTATGACAAACATAATGGAGTGAGTAAAACAATCATAGTGGAAAGAGTAAACAAACATAGTGGAGTGAGTAAAACAAACATAATGGAGTGAGTAAAACAAACATAGTGGAGTGAGTAAAACAAACATAATGGAATGAGTAAAACAAACATAATGGAGTGAGTAAAACAAACATAATGGAATGAGTAAAACAAACATAATGGAGTGAGTAAAACAAACATAATGGAGTAGGTAAAACAAACATAGTGGAAAGAGTAAAACAAACATAGTGGAGTAAGTCAAACAAACATAATGGAGTGAGTAAAACAAACATAATGGAATGAGTAAAACAAACATAACGGAGTGAGTAAAACAAACATAACGGAGTGAGTAAAACAAACATAATGGAGTGAGTAAAACAAACATAATGGAGTGAGTAAAACAAACATAATGGAGTGAGTAAAACAAACATAACGGAGTGAGTAAAACAAACATAATGGAGTGAGTAAAACAAACATAATGGAGTGAGTAAAACAAACATAATGGAGTGAGTAAAACAAACATAACGGAGTGAGTAAAACAAACATAATGGAGTGAGTAAAACAAACTTATTGGAGTGAGTAAAACAAACATAATGGAATGAGTAAAACAAACATAATGGAATGAGTAAAACAAACATAATGGAGTGAGTAAAACAAACATAACGGAGTGAGTAAAACAAACATAATGGAGTGAGTAAAACAAACTTATTGGAGTGAGTAAAACAAACATAACGGAGTGAGTAAAACAAACATAATGGAATGAGTAAAACAAACATAATGGAATGAGTAAAACAAACATAATGGAGTGAGTAAAACAAACATAATGGAGTGAGTAAAACAAACATAATGGAGTGAGTAAAACAAACATAATGGAGTGAGTAAAACAAACATAACGGAATGAGTAAAACAAACATAATGGAATGAGTAAAACAAACATAGTGGAGTGAGTAAAACAAACATAATGGAATGAGTAAAACAAACATAATGGAGCGAGTAAAACAAACATTATTGAGCGAGTAAAATAAACATAATGGAGTGAGTAAAATTTGAACTCACGAAACAGACTGAACACCATTTTTGTATGACTTTGTGAAATGTGATTTTCTTCCTTGTCTTGTAACGTCCAGCCAGCCTCCACCATCGTCTATGATTCCAGCGTGTAAACCAACTCCGCAAACACTTGATTGCTGAAAAATTAAACATGTTTCACTACTCTTTATACCAGGGTTTCCGAACTAGTTGGGGACCCCTGCTTTATATATTAAGACAGTATACTATGGCCATCCCCAACTGTTCAACTCCCGCTTCTGAGGGGTGTTATCCAATACTGTTCAAGAACTAGAATATGTGAGCAAAATGACTAAAGTTGTTTTATATCATTATTTTATATCCCACAACTTGTGCATTGAGAATAGACAAAACAAATTGACAGATACAAAATTGTGTTTTATTTTCGTACCATATCATAATACCCAGTCCCTATTACTTTTCCTGGGCTAGACAAGCATCCAGGAGGACACTCGTACCTGCAAGAAGAAACAATAGTTATAACTCAGCTTTGACCGATTCACAGGAATGAGTAAGAACTGGTAAGTGACAGCATCGACTTTAGGAACAACTTAGGTCTACCTACAGTATTACTAGTGTTTCCTTTACAACGTAGTCCTACCAACAGTATTACTAGAGTTTCCTTTACAACTCAGGCCTACCTACAGTATTACTAGTGTTTCCTTTACAAAGTAGGCCTACCTACAGTAATACTAGCGTTTCCTTTACAACGTAGGCCTACCTACAGTATTACTAGTGTTTCCTTTACAACGTAGGCCTACCTACAGTAATACTAGTGTTTCCTTTACAACTTAGGCCTACCTACAGTAATACTAGTGTTTTCTTTACAACTTAGGCCTACCTACAGTAATACTAGTGTTTTCTTTACAACGTAGGCCTACCTACAGTAATACTAGTGTTTCCTTTACAACGTAGGCCTACCTACAGTAATACTAGTGTTTCCTTTACAACGTAGGCCTACCTACAGTAATACTAGTGTTTCCTTTACAACTTAGGCCTACCTACAGTAATACTAGTGTTTCCTTTACAACGTAGGCCTACCTACAGTAATACTAGTGTTTCCTTTACAACTTAGGCCTACCTACAGTATTACTCGTGTTTTCTTTACAACGTAGGCCTACCTACAGTATTATTAGTGTTTTCTTTACAATGTAGGCCTACCTACAGTATTACTCGTGTTTCCTTTACAACTTAGGCCTACCTACAGTATTACTAGTGTTTCCTTTACAACTTAGGCCTACCTATTACAAGTGGTTCCTTTACAACGATCACGCAGCTTGGTCTCACAGTCCATCTGTTGACCTTTGAAAACAAGAAAACCAATCTCACTTAGATCTTCTGGCAATGAGTCCAAATATAGACTTATCTGTCTGGTGACAGACATGTCCTACTGTACAATGACATTGTATATGAAATACAGTGCAATAAAATGAGAGATCAATTCTTACACATTTGCACTGTGCTGACCACCTCATTCCTCTCCACGTTGTCATTGGATGATTGTGTTGGGGGCAGTGGTCTCGCTCGAGGCTCTTGGGCCCTCGGATCTGGCTGTGGCTCCGGCTCGATGTAATTTGTCTCTTCTAGTTCAGGGGCAGGACGTCTCTGTACTCCGTTCTCTGAAGAAGAACAAGAGCCACATCACATGTTATATGCCCAGCAAAACAAAAATGTGAAAAGCAACCAATTTGTTTTGCACCAAAAAAGCAGCCTACCTTTGTAGCAGAGATTGTCCCTACAGCCTCCACCATAGCTAGGCGGACAGGCAGAGCACGGGCTGCCATGTTTGTATGGGGCATGCCCCCACCAGTTTCCCCTGCACACAGATTACATCATAAAACACACTGAACCTTTTGAACCAATCCCTCTCAGTTCCAATACACTACATAATATACAGCAATTTGGGGGGGGACAAACATAAGAATATTTTTTTTTAAACTGGAAAACTTACGGCGGTGAGTAGTTGCAAACCAAGTACACAGCTTTAGTCCAAATCATGCCCCACACATTCATATTGTAGCACACATTGATAGCGCATCCAATATGGCTGCTTGTTGCCCAAACCATCTGCAAAGACAGACAAAGTAGCTACCTTCAGATAATGGTCCTCTCAGACTTCTCTGGCCTTAAATAAAGTGTTATGATATTGTCATAGGAAACTCTTACCTGTGTGTAGTGAGTGCAGACGGGACCAGAGCATCTGAAAGGGCAGTGTGGGTTACATTCCTGTGGATAGGGATAGCTGTAGTCTCTCACTTCATCATACCAAGCTTGGACGTGAAATGTTGGTGGTCGGTCTCTGAGGAAAGTGGAAACAAAACAAAAACAATTGGCAATATATTAGTACTCTGTACTCTACTGTTAAATCACACATTTGTTGCCTCATGAGTTTATATGACCCCACAACTGTCATTCATCCTGTTAAAGCCACCTAAAACAAAGTATCTAGGAGTAATCATGTTAGGAAATGGACATACAGTTCTACTGTATAATGACATAATGCATATAATCAAACTGGCCATCTCTCCTGTTACTATACAGACCTTCCCCAGTGGGCACCCAGGTTCTGTCCAATCTGGGTTAGCATGTGTTGTGGTCCATGCTCCCACAGGCAGGTGTGTGCCCAGTGTTCAGCACTCCTCTCCAGCTCCGTATCCCAAACCTTTCAAATGTGAAAGTCAGAGTTATTCTGATCAGCTAAATGCATATCTGCAGGCACATCAGGTTGGTGCTAGAGCTACTGAGACTAAAACTCTTAAAAGTGCTTGTATTAGTGTTACTTAGACTCTAGAAATACAACATTCTTGATAAACAAACATTGGAAATGCAAATCTTAACATTCTTCCCAGAAAGTATTGGGGGACCTGATGGCATTTTTAGTACTACTGGCCTCTTTGCATCAACTCTGCACTAAAGTGCACCAATCTGCACATGATACAGATCTTGTATTGGGTCAATTGACACTATAAACTATTTGTGCACCACTTGTTTCTGACAAAGAGCTAAGTAGATATGATGTGAGGAATTCTAATGTTTCTGCCAAGCTGTAGTAAAATTGTCCATTCGAAGAATAGGTGTAGTGTGCTGCTGTTCTGCTGTTTAACTGCACTAACACCCATCAAGGTTAATTGAAAAATGTGCCAGTCGGCTGCCCTGTACAGTCCTAATGTCTTCCATGTGTAGTACATTACATTAGTGATATCTGCATTATGCACTGCTTAGGGTTAGTGCAGTGGGCTTGAAGGAAATGGACATACTGTAGGCCTACTAATCTCCGGTTATACATGGAAATCGTCCAAATTATCCAAATAGTGTTGGATATTTACATTAAGACATTGAAATTATGTCCTCTAAAAGGCAAATCCTTTGCGTTCTTCTAAACATTTACAGTTAACCCCTCCATCTGTGAACAGTACTTTACATTGCTTCCAGGAATCCTTTGCAGAAACCTATATTTGATCAACCATACTTCAAAGGAAGATGCTCATCTGTTAAAAGTTTGAGTCAACACAGATCCATCTTTGTTGCCAAAGGAAATGCAAAGATTAAATAAAGACTAATATTTGAAGATGTGAGTTTAAATGGTTGAGGCAGAGTGCACAATAACAGTGTAAGAGAGAGCTGGTCGGTAGCCAAGGCAGGGGCCAGAGCTTGAGGTTTGACAGGGGCAGTAACATACTGCCTTTATTGCTTGGCTGTTGGTCAGGCTTGTTTTTAGGTTTTGATCTATCTGAGCTCTCTGCTCCCAGCAGTGGTGGAAAAAGTACTACATTTTCATACTTCAGTAAAAGTAAATATACCTTATTAGAAAATGGCTCAAGTAAAAGTGAAAGTCATCCAGTAAAATACTACTTGAGAAAAAAATATTTGGTTTTACTTAAGTATAGTTGTGGAAAATTCACTCAATTGTCATACTTAAAAGTAAAAAGTAAATGCTAGACATCAAATTCCTTATATTAAATAAGCAAACCAAACAGCACACTTTTCTCATTTTTAAAAATTTATGGACAGCTAGGGGCACATTCCAACACTTAGACAAAAATGTACAAATGCAGTATTTGTTAAGTGAATCTGCCAGATCAGAGGCGGTAGGGATGACAACTCATTATACTGGTAGGTGTGTTGTGAATTGGACCATACTGTTGTCCTGCCTGAGCATTCAAAAGTACTTTTGGGTGTCAGGGAAAATGTATGGGAGTAAAATGTACATATTTTCTTTAGGAATGTAGTAGAGTAAAAGTAAAACTTGTCAAAAATATAAATACTCAAGTAAAGTACAGATACCTCAAAAAACTACTTAAGTAGTACTTCAAAGTATTTAGACTTTACACCACTGGCTCTCAGAGCTTGGTGTGAAACCTCTGCATTGGCCCTGACTTTCCAAATGTGATCTGCTGAAACCATTCTGGTTGAATGGGTTTGAGAATGTTCCAGATTCTCAAGCCTAGATGTCTTGAGTCTATGAGCAAGTATCACCCGTTAGCTTGGATGAAGTATGAGTGCAAAATAAGTAACTAACACTTGCTTCAATCTGTAGTACTGTATGATCTCCTTCTTCAGTATGAGC
Source organism: Brachymystax lenok tsinlingensis (assembly GCA_030435695.1). NCBI lineage: Eukaryota > Metazoa > Chordata > Actinopteri > Salmoniformes > Salmonidae > Brachymystax > Brachymystax lenok. The sequence continues at coordinate 23,554,193 of CM059788.1, read as the reverse complement.
AAGAGTCATATTCCAATTGCCTACAGTCCATCTTAGGAAAACCTAAATACAACATAAATATAGAAGTCACAGTTGGTCCTGGTTTAGCTTTCTTACCATATACTCCATATTTGAAGCTTGAGGATAAACTTGACCTCTGAGCTTGTTGTGCAAATCGAGGATGAGGTGCATATCACCCTCAGTGATGGCTCTCTTCCCTCTCTGTTTGGACACCCACCACTCATCATCTTTGTTCATATACTTCTCCAATATGGCCTCCAGGTGAGTAGAGTTAGGGATCACCATAGAAAGTACTGTTTGGGCAAAGAATAGCAACCCAAACCCTCTCAGCCAGTCCTGAGTTACACCCTTCATGATGACGATCAGCCTCTCCAGCCTCTGTGATTCACTCCAATGCAAAATTTGTGTTCTGTTGGCTAAACAAAATAAAAAATGAAATACAATATGATGGTTGGCCAAGCATTCAAGCATTCATATTAAATTCAATATTATTGGTTATTGATTTATGCATTCACTGATGAATTTCACATCTCTGGCACATGGATATCATACATTAGAATTAGAACGGTAATACTGTACATTGCTTTAGTGTATTTTAAGCTCTTGACAGTAGGTCAATTGCACTGTTCACACACAAAAAAAACATTTTTGCCAAGCACATGCAATATTTCATGAGCATGCGTATTGCGTGTGAAATTCTCTCACAGGCTACAAGGCAAGGCAATTCACCTCCGATCCTGTTGTAACGTTATAATACAAAACAGTATTTTTCGTTATCCCAGTGTCGAATATATATATATATATATATATATATATATATATATATATATATATATTAAATGTACCTTTTACCAAAAGTTTTGTTCAATCTGGTCAACTATCCCCGGGAAACAATGTCCAACTCCAAATGTTGTATTGAAGCAGAATGGTGAACATGAGAGCTACTCTTCATACATCCTAAGATTTAGGACATCTACAGGAGCCTAAACTTACGTAATAAGTAAGTAAGTTCGGATATCGTACATCCACCAAGGAATCTAGAGAGCGTATCTGTGTAATCATTCAAGTATGAGCGCTCCCTGCGCTTATATGCCAAATTTAGATTTAGCGATGCGTAACGCCGCAGACCCCGCCCTTGGCCTCCTCCTGTGTTCCCAGATTGAACTATTGGAAGACTCTGGTCCTGATCCCAGCCATCCCACTCAAGTTACAGCAAGGTAAACTTTGGGTAATGAGAGCCTACTCATATGTATATTTAGTATTTATGTTTATGTTTGTTGGTAAGATTTTGAGATGTTCAATTATCCCATTTACTGTAATGGGATTTGAGTTGAATGGATGAATTAACTATTACTGTACTGTACACCCCAAACATCACTGTCTATGTTATTACAAGACTCTCTAGCTTTGTGCCTGCATCCATGACACCAAGAAAAGCTGCACTCTGAACTTGCTGTCCTCCTAAACTCCCTGCCTTTGTTAAGCAACACAACCCAACTGAGCTCTGCAGCTTAATGATGGCCAAACCCATCAAAACGGATTAGGCTTATTCCACTTCAGTAAGCATCAACCCAAGTTTGAGAAACAGACTCTGTTCCCCAGGTGGGTATCATGGAGAAAGCTGGTATCCTCTGGGTAGAGGGCATGCTGTGCTCCCTGTTTTATGAGTGCCTTCCTGGGCATCAGATTCTCAGCACCTTAGGTCATGCTGACTTCAATCCTGTCTTCCGAGTAAGATGTCTAGAGGAATCAACCCACATGACCAAAAAATGTTCACTCAGGTGGAAATGAAGTCAGTGCCCAGCTAAGACTTGTAACAAGTTGCTGTACAGTGCCATGGTTGCTTCCAGGTGGCTGCATTGATGAAGTAACTTGTACAAGCAAATACATTTTGGGTGAATAAGTACCACTGCCTATTCAAAGTTGCCTACTAAGGGAATTTTAATCCCATTGATAGTCCTCTTCAGTGCTTTACAGTAGAGATGCAGACACTCCATGCTAGGGGTCAATTGGGTTCCAGCACCGCAAGACTCCAAGTCAGTGGGGAACTGAACAGGTCCAAGAGATAATTGGCTTATGGGCTGGGCCTAAACAAATTCTCTGTAATGATGTTGACCAGTGACATTCTTTTGATTTTATTTAGCAGTGTACAGAACATTTCAGCAGATAGTTGACATTGTGTCTAAATAACCTTTCCCCGTGTTGTTTTCCCTATTATTCATTTCCTTACTTGTCTTTGTGTGACTTATGTGCAAATTGTCCATAATTATCAGTCTTCACACAGGGACATTGTTGAATATTCACAAGGGAATATTCCACTGCAGGCGGAGTTTATTTCGCTGCACCTTTTATACCTGCTGCAGACTGTGTAGCCTATGTGACAAATAAAATTAGATTTGAGAAAAAAAAGGTTTACTTTGTCATGCTTGCCCTCTGGTGTTCTCCTTTCCTCACTACAGCTGCTAACACCTCTTCTGATGCAGTTGGACATTCCAAACACACTTTCTCAAGCAAGACATGCACTCAGTTAGAGTGTAGCAGTCTTTATTCTATAACATTGGTAACAGGCCATAGCAATTACATGAACACAAATATAAGTGACATTCAATGGTGTAAAAATATGAAGCATCATGCAACTAAAAACAACATGTAATTCATGTTCTGGAAAACACTTCAGAAATACTTACAAAAATACAGTAAATCTTTAATAAAACAATATTTATCAATGTTGAAAATGCTACTGACACATGGTACTGTGAGCTGGAGTCGATCGATCCAATATACTCTTGTCTTTATAATTATGAGGAAGCTTATTAACAGGTTACTCTTACCACTGCCTTAGTGGAGGTATTTGTAGGTTTGATCTCTGTACCAAATAGTAAATCAAAAGTCACCAACAAAAACAACATGATTGCTGATCAATACATTTGACCATCAATATGATGGTAAGACAACAATAAGTTGTACACTACAACATAACAATGTATGATACTCATTTACATCTCAAAACCAAATAAAATGTAGCTTATAATTCAAATTGTGTAATTGTATAAAAAGGTACATTGTACATGTAAAGTACTTGGGGGAAATATATCTGACATTTGAAGCAATGTGAAATTCTGATATCTGACAGTTCATTACTAAAACAGATGTCTAAATGGTTTACTTGAACCAGTACATGTAGTTGGACGTTATTGCAGGGAAACATAGGTTGTTACTACATGAGCCTCCGTAGCTTGGTGGGCATGCTGAACATGGGATGCCAACTCTGTAGGGAGGTTCTCCTACCCAGTTCCCCCTGGAAAAGAAAGAGTAATAATGTGTCATTCTTGTTGTAGTTGAAAGATGCTCCCTTGGGCATTAAACATATCCTTTTCCAATTTGAATTAATAGAGTTGTCATTTCCCATTTCACAAATCTAAAGCATAATAGCATAATAATAGCAGCTATACTTGATGCTTTCATAATGACATCAGTTTACGTGAACACCTATAAATCTGTTCTCATTCGGTCTGACAATGTGTTTCTGAAATGTAAGAGAGGATATCAATCATTCAGCTGTGATAAGTGGAGCTTGTTAAGGTATTAAGCAGGACTCACTTTGGGGAATAATTACAGACCAGGTATGTTGCTTGTCTCCACATGGCTCCCCAGACAACCATGTTATAGCACGTTTGGACTGCACACCCAACTCTGTTCGTTGTAGCCCACACCATCTGAAGATCAGTCAGAGAAGTCTTTTGAGGATAAATATACTTTCCTGAAAAAGAAGAAACTCCAGCACCCTGGTTATCCTGAATACTGCATAAACAATTTAATTCATCTCGTAGAAGCAATGTTTAGGTCAATAGACCTTCATCCGGGTCTTCGTCAGGAGAAGACTACTCCCAAGATTCCCAAATCTGAAGTGCCTAGATGGCTACTGTACCTGAGTGTAATGTGTACACATCGGAGCAGAGCACCTCATAGGACACCTGGGGTTGCAGTCACGAGGGTATGGAAACACATAATCATTTACTTCGTCATACCAAGGTTTGACCAGCTGCAGAATGGAGCGATATCTGGAAGAAACACAAAGTACATTCATTTTGTGCCATAGTCAACATTGCATGAGGTTGGACTCAAAGATGGCATTGCTCAGATCCCACTCAATCAATAAAAACAAATAAAAGATTATATTAACAAGTGGTCTGTTGATATGATTGACACATCCCAGGCTTTACATACCCCCCTGTTCTGACTGACAGGTTCTGTCCCAGGTATCTCAGTATAAATGGTGGTCCATGTTCCCAGAGACACGTGGCTGCCCAGGCTTCAGCAGATCTGGCAAGGCCTTCATCCCACACCTGTATATGTTGCAGACATGATAATGCACTTATTGGGATTGAACCTAAAAGTACACAAAAGCCATGCATTGTGAGCTGCTCTCATAAATATCTACCTGAATTAACTTGCATGAATACATGCAAAAAATATATATATATTCTGTGACCATGAGCACTGATTTTATGTAGTAACCTTATGTTTCCAGCAGGGTGAGCCATAGACCAAGCCATAGTAGCCACATAACTCATGATGCATACCTACATTTTAATTGGCAAAAACAGTTATACAGTAAGTTATCAGATCAAATCACAAAGGCAACATTACACCAACAAATCTCAAATAAAAAGTAGCCTACTAGTTTAGCATGTAAAACACTTTCAATTTAATCTCAATTAAAAACTTACACCCACCATATACTCCATATTTGCAGCAGGTGGAAAGACGTTTGCTCGGACTTTATTGTGATAGTCAAGGATGGCAAGCATGTCGTTTTGTGAAATCCAGCGTTTCCGTCTAGACTTGGGGATGAGCGCAGACACCTGCGCTTTTAACGTTGAGTTCATGTCGGTGAAATGGTCTATTGAAGTGGAATTTGTCGGGTTATGGATGAGCCATCCACTTGCTCCACTGGCTATGCAGAACAGGACCACATTGGTAAAATAGCACATTCTTCTCCAGTTTAGTCACGTACTGTAAAGAAAAACAAAGAAAATAACAGTCTCGTTTGAAATAAAACAGGTAGCCTACATTACTCTGGATAATTATGTCATGCCCTTGAATAAAAACGCAAAGGTAGAAAGATCACATTCATTATAAAAAAAGAAAGGCAAATAACTATACTATTCAAACTATCACTTCCCTGATTAGATTCAAAATATAACATGAACGTTTGATCCAAAATACATGTTGAATAGCCAATGTCTTACCCGCAATTCAGAATGTCTCAGATGAGCCTGTACAAAGTTGTACAATTCCCTTCTCTGCGTGCTCTGTTCAGTCCCTCTCTCACTCTACTGCGACATGCCTCTGCCTTGGCCACAGTTTTTATAATCTGCCATTGCTCAAGGAGCATATGGTAAACAGTGTCTGAGGTGTTAATGTCAACATTATATCATTTGTATGCTACTTGTAACATTGTTTATTACATGCTTATTTATTGGAAATCAAATTGCATTACATTTAGGTCAAGTTAGATTACTGTAATAGCAAGGTGTCTTCTTCATTACTTCACTCAGTTGGTTGTCAGCATCGCAATGCCATGCTTGTGGTTCACACGATATTGTATTAGTTATACGTCCATGATGCAGTTAACTTTCTGCTCTTATTTGAAATTGGATCAGGCTCATGCCCTTGAACAACAAAACCTTGTCAGGAAGAGACCAAACACTGATTTAGATAGTCTCAGGTTTTCCAACTACAGTATCGCAAGTAATTTTCCTGGTCTGAGGTCTCCTGTGCCTAGGGTTTCTTGTCACGTTCATTGTAATGGAAGGATTACACTTGTTCAGTGGCCAAATCTACTGCCTGGGCACTCTCCCCCCTCCCCCCAGAATAAAATCAGTGCCAAATTGAAAAAATCTCAAGAGGGTCATATTTTTCTTTGCCATTTGGAAATGAACTGAAGCAAAGTGCTTCAGTGATTTACCCCATCTTTCTGTTATTTTGCTTATTTTGCTTAGCGCTTTTGAAAGTTTAATTGGAAGAATGACATACTTGTTTTCTTCCAAATAGTGCAGTGATATAAATACTTGGCTGGAAACTCAGAGCCGTCTTTGGGTTCCATTGATTCAGTTAACTCAAGTTTTAATATTGCAACATCAAGAATGACAATTCATACACATCAAGTGAGTTGTGTCCTATTTTGTTGCCTGCAAAGAATTAATAATATATAAATAATATGTTAGGCTACAGCTTAGAAGAAACTAAAAGTACAGTTCAAGTGATATTCATTTATGGTAATTTAATGGTAGCCTACCATTCAAGGCAGTGTTTTCTCTTCTGTGCCACAAGAACTTCTGAGCCACAAGAACGGCAGGGTGGTTAGCGCGTTGGACTAGTAACCGAAAGGTTGCAAGTTCAAATCCCAGAGCTGACAAGGTACAAATCTGTTGTTCTGCCCCTGAACAGGCAGTTAACCCACTGTTCCTAGGCTGTCATTGAAAATAAGAATTTGTTCTTAACTGACTTGCCTAGTAAAATAAAGGTAATACATTTCTTTTAAATAATAATTAGTTCCCTTTGTGATTGATTGTACAGTGGAGCTAGATCACTAGGCAGTAGCTTTTGGTGTGACATCATCACTCTTCACACAAGAAGAGTGCAATAAGCCGCTTGGAATTACTTCCTGGACTGGTTGGACTCAAGTTTAATGTTTGTTATACTATGGATTATAAAAATCTATTCATGCCTGTTAAGATTTTGACTCTCTCCCATTGCAGCTGTTCAAGGGACACAGGATGTTGACTGTGACCATTGACTTAGTTTTGTCCAAACAAAATATATTATTTTGGATGGTTTCATTTTGGATGATTTCATTTATTTCATTTTTCATTTCATGGTATTGGAGAAGTGAAGAATATTCCAGTAAAGCTGACCAAATTGGGGACACACATTAAACTATGCGGTGGTTTAAAAGTATACTATATTCTTCAATTCGCCACATGTGCACTCCACCCAATTATATTCTTACCCATTGGCAGGGGTTAGTCTAGAACCATAGACTTAACCATTTTGAAAGAATGAGATGTTAAAACTATACAAGCTCACAACAGTTTTGGTATTTTTGACCCATTTGGGCCTTTATTTCATTAGAAATCACTACTACATTCACATAAATTACATTATATAAAAAACTAAACTAGTTATGGTATTTTTTCCCCATCTGGCTTGTGTTTTGGTATTACCCTTAAATCATTCATATAAATGTACAATTAGTCTAGTCCAGTTAGATGTCTAAATATACAAGCTTGATGCATAATAAGGTTCTAAGCAACACTAAATGAGATCTCCAGCTGCCAAACAAATTACAAAGTTAGAATTGAAGAGTGACCTATAGAGCTTAGTAAACCATGTAATTGAGGAATGGGGTTCTTCAGGGATACAATGCCTATTCTCAAATATTCCATTGTCTATTCTCAAATATTCTATTCCATTACAAACCTCTCATGTGTTCCATTTTCACAATAATAAATAAAAAAAGATCAGCAACTGAGGCAGAATGAGATTCATCCAGGGACATAAAAACTAAGACTACTTCTGCAGTGCATTCAGAGTCCCATGCAGTCCCAATAGATCCGAACCAGTGGCATAGGCTCATCTCCCACCTCTGAGTGAGGGCGAGCTTGATTTATCCCATTTTCTGTCCAACAGAAACACTTCAGTTAAACCCAAAATATTTCTCTGTGGACTTAAGCATTTTTTTTAATATTAGCAACAGGTTTAAAGCTGTTTCAGAAGAACCAGGCAGCATGGGTAAAATGCATTCTCCCAAAAGGCTGGTTTCAAGACTTATTGTAATTTGTGACTGAACTGACAAATGTAGTTTCTGTGTTGACACTATACCAATTTCAAACTGAAATAAAACAATCGGAGCAAAAACAATGTTTTTGAATGACTCATATCCATTATATTGTAGCTTGACTTTTACGATATTAAAATGGTATATTGCACATGTTCACATTCTCAATATTATTCTATTCAGAATTAGTCATATTTTGTAGCGAAATCAAGCAATCAACACACTCCTTTACGTACTGTATATTTCCCCTTTGTTGGCTTGTTCTAATCTCAAATTGAGATAATGGGCTTTCTATGGCTTAGTATTCTAAATTCAGGTTTGGTCTTCTCACAGATTATCGAGACTTGGCAGGCCCGTGACAGCAAACTGGCCATCGACCAAAGATGATGACCGTGAGATTGTTTTTTCAGATCCTAGGCCTGTCTTACCTCAGACCCCACACTGCTGTGGCCAGTATGTTACTCAGATGGGCGGGGCAGCTCTGCTCTATTGGCACGCACCCTCAAACCTGCTAGGCAAAATATCAGATCCAACCCAAATGTAAATGCCAATGAAATAAGCTGCATGCCAGACAGTGCAAAACGGATTATTATACAATTTTATTAAACTTATTAAGCAAAAATGTAAGGTCTTATGATCTCTGGACAGTGTTCTGGTTGATTTAACATTCTTTGTATAATGTGAGTAAACAGGTGTGGATGCTGTGGGAGGAGGACTGTGAGAATATTTAAAAGGAAAGCATCGATGGTTGGCTGCCATTCACACAGAACCAAACCTCTCAGCCAAAGCAAATCAGACCAGCTGGTGAAACACATCTGCTGGGTCGCATATATCTCGACTGTGTTGAAGCGAGCAGTACAAACAGGGTCCACTTTTGCTGTGTTGCTGTAGAATATCAAAATGCCCCTGACATCATAGTGGCCCTGGCTGTTTCGTAGAAGAGCAGATGTTTGCATTTACTGACTGACAATCTTTTCTGTAATTTTCTGTTTTCATTAACCTCAAGCACAAGGATGCAACAATGATTATATGATGGAAGAACAAAGAAGAGAAAGAAATAATTAATCTCATTCGCCTTGATTGTGAGCTAGCTGACAACTGGAAAAACACCCGAAACCCACAGCCCCCTCCCTCAAGTACAGTTCCAAAGCCTTTCTCCAAAATCTGTTACAGTACATGAAAGTACTGTAAGTCTAAACTTCTTTAGTGGTTCTGAAATCACTTCTATGAGAATGACATACACACCATTGTCCCATTTTGTACCAGAGCCTCTCAACTTCTATAATGGGAATCAGCTGTGAATGCTGGTTGTTTATCAACCAATTGCTCCTAATAAAAAGCTTTAGGATGAACAGAACAATTAGCAAAAGATTATATATTTTGTTCTTTTTTTTGTTTTGAAATACAGTACAGTAGGCGATATTGGAAAGATAGTTTTTCTCTCTATATTGTAATCTTGTGTTGGAGAGAGTTTGACAAATGTTTAGCTCAAGTTCTCATGGTTTTGTTATACAAGTAACAAGTCAGAATAGTGAAAGTTTAAGCACTACATCCTCTGCATACATAAGAATAGATTTATTGCTTGTTTTATAGCACAGTAGTTACTTTGGTTTGGCCTGAAGCTGGACTGGGAAGGCAGTGCTGTCCCAGCATAACCTCTGCATTGCTTTGTCAGTAAGGGTTGTTGGCTGAGGAGGTACCACTACACCTTCTATCAAGTGGGCAGTTTGAAGGCCATACACCTACTGTATGAATTGCATTGCAATATTGGGGTTAGAAACTTTACACTAACATTATGATTCCACGCATATATTTCCTGAAGTTTTACTGAATCTTTAGACTTTTTTAGATAATTTGTCAAACATGGTTGATTTGATCTAATTATGTACAAATACTCTTTTCCGTTTGGTCTACCAAATAGTTGCATGAAGATCCCATCAAATCCTTAACACTCTGAAAACTATGTGTGGGAATTGTACAACTTTTTTCCTTCAATGACATACTACTGTTTAACAAGAGCTATCACTGTTTCGGTGGCTATAAAGCATCTTTCAGAGGCATGAGAATCTGGCATCCTTTCGCTTTCCAAAACCAGCCTAAAAAGTCTATAAGTCTTTGGTAGGAGTTGGCATAAAAACAATCCCAACACTTACAGGTACAACAACTCCATGTCTCTCACAGAGAGCAAGAGGTAGCTTAGCCTTTGCTCTTTTAGCTTAATTATATAATAGGAGAAAGGTGAGTTGTATAAATGTGTCAGTAATACCGAATCACCTATCCTTGCTGCAGGGTTGGGAAGGTTACTTACTAAATGTAATCCGTTACAGTGACTAATTACCTGTCCAAATTTGTAATCAGTAGCGTAACTTTTAGATTACCCAAACTCAATAACGTAATCTGATTACATTCAGTTACTTTTATATTACTTTCCCTAAAAGAGGCATTATTAGAAGATAAAAATGTATGTTACCAATTGAACGGCAGGATAAATCAATGTTCAAGTTTACATAGCTGGCCATATTTGGATGTTAATTTAAATTTTACTTTATGGGTTGGTTACATATGCTTCTTCTAACCCATCGCTTTCTACTAAATATAATAATACAACTCAATTATATCTTTACATTAAAAACCAAAGTTAAATAAAGGTAAAATATATATTTTTTAAATTCCAGTCATTCCAATAAATGTTATCCCACTTGATCTTCAAGAATAGGACTTGGACATATCAAGGAAGTATAGATTAGCCATATTGTTTTACCTGAGCATAACCCCAAAACTAAGGACTTATTAGCCAGCCCTACTCTGTTGTTTATGATTTTGTTGTCATGGAGGACTGATTGGGCTCATTGATTTGAGTTGAAAAATAAATGCTGCGCTCATGGAATGGTATGCATTGAGCACTACTGAAAAGTTGAATGCCGTATGCTGCATTTGCTATAGGCCTATTGTTTCCATTTCTGTTGGTGACACTTTGATATTTTGATAATATGCAGCTGTTTAAAGGGCAAATCCACAGATCAAATCAAATTGTATTTGTCACATGCGACTACAACAGGTGTGGACCTTACAGTGAAATGCTTACTTACAAGCTCTTAACCAACAATGCAATTAAGAAAAATAGAAATATAACAAATAATTATGGAGCAACAATAAAATAACAGTAGCGAGGCTATATACAGGGGGTTCCGGTAGAGTCAATGTGCGGGTCACCGGTTAGTTGAGGTAAGGTAATTGAGGTAATATGTACATGTAGGTAGAGGTAAAGTGACTATGCATGGATAATAAACAGAGAGTAGCAGCAGCATAAAAATCGGGGGTGGGGTGGGGACAACGCAAATAGTCCGGGTAGCCATTTGATTAACTGTTCAAGAGTCTTATGGTTTGGGGGTAGAAGCTATTAAGCCTTTTTGACCTAGACTTGGCGCTCCGGTACCGCTTGCCATGCGGTAGCAGAGAGAACAGTCTATGACTAGGGTGGCTGAAGTCCTTGGCAATTTTTTGGGCCTTCCTCTGACACCGCCTGGTATAGAGGTCCTGGATGGCAGGAATGTACTGGGCCATATGCACTACCCTCTGTAGTGCCTTACGGTCAGAGGCCGAGCAGTTGCCATACCAGGCGGTGATGCAACCAGTCAGGATGCTCTCGATGGTGCAGTTGTAGAACTTTTTGAGGATCTGAGGACCATGTAAAATCTTTTCAGTCTCCTGAGGGGGAATAGGCATTGTCGTGCCCTCTTCATGACTGTCTTGGTGTGTTTGGACCATGATAGTTTGTTGGTGATGTGGACACCAATGAACTTGAAGCTCTCAACCTGCTCCACTACAACCCTGTCGATGAGAATTGGGGCTCCAACCTAAGTGTATGTAAACTTCCGACATCAACTGTGTATACATTGTATATACACACACACACACACACAGTACCAGTCAAAAGTTGACGCCTACTCATTCCAGGGGTTTATTGAATTTGGACTATTTTCTACATTGTAGAATAATAGTGAAGACATCAAAACTATGATATAACACAAATGGAATCATGTAGTAACCAAAAAAGTGTTAAACAAATCAAAATATATTTTAGTTTCTTCAAAGTAGCCACCCTTTGCCTTGATGACAGCTTAGCACACTCTTGGCATTCTCTCAACCAGCTTCATGAGACAGTCACCTGGAATTCATTTCAATTAACAGTTGTGCCTTGTTAAAAGTTAATTTGTGGAATTTCTTTCCTTCTTAATATGTTTGAGACAATCAGTTGTGTTGTGACAAGGTAGGGTTGGCATACAGAAGATAGCTCTATTTGGTAAAAGACCAAGTCCATATTATGGCAAGAACAGCTCAAATAATCAAAGAGAAACGACAGTCCATCATTACCTTAAGACACAAAGGTCAGTCAATACGGAAAATGCCAAGAACTTTAAAAGTTTCTTCAAGTGCAGTCTCAAAAACCATCAAGCACTATGATGAAACTGGCTCTCATAAGGAACGCCACAGGAAAGGAAGACCTAGAGTTACCGCTGCTGCAGAGGTGCAGAGTAGGTGAAAGGATGATCTCCGCCTGTGTGGTTCCCAGAGTGAAACATGGAGGAGGAGGTGTGATGTATGGGGGTGCTTTGCTGGTGACACTGTCGGTTATTTATTTAGAATTCAAGGCATACTTAACCAGCATGGCTACCACAGAATTCTGCAGCAATACGCCATCCCATCTGGTTTGCGCTTAGTGGGACTATCATTTGTTTTTCAACAGGACAATGACCCAACACACCTCCAGGCTGTGTAAGGGCTATTTGACCAAGGAGAGTGATGCATCAGATGACCTGACCTCCACAATCACTCGACCTCAACCTAATTGAGATGGTTTGGGATAAGTTGGACCGCAGAGTGAAGGAAAAGCAGTCAACAAGTGCTAAGCATATGTAGGAACTCCTTCAAGACTGTTGGAAAAGCATTCCAGGTGAAGCTGATTGAGAGAATGCCAAAAGTGTGCAAAGCTGTCATCAAGGCAAAGGGTGGCTACTTTGAAGAAACTAAAATATATTTTGATTTGTTTAACACTTTTTTTGGTTACTACATGAGTCTATATGTGTTATTTCATAGTTTTGATGTCTTCACTATTTTTCTACAATGTTGAAAATAGTACAAATAAATAAAAACCCTTGAATGAGTAGGTGTCCAAACTTTTAACTGGTACTGTATATATATAATTTATAAGTCCAAAAATTGATGTAGCAACTACTGGTTGCCCCTTTAAGTTTATCAAAGGTGTACATGTTTGAGCATGTGTCTATTAGGCCTATGGGTTTTCGTCATTTAAATCAGCATGAATTAGATTGAGCAATAAAATCCCCACTTTTATTCCATAGGCTGGGATCCGCACTATGCAGATGCTGAAGACTGCATTTTTCACTGGCTGTCCACTGATTTAAAAAAACGGATTGATAGGCAGCTTAAACTTCTTGAATTCAACCATTATTGGGTTCATATACACATTTAGATTTGTGAACAGCCACCCACAATCTGTAAGACTCAAATAGCTAAATGGGAGAGCAGCAGTGTGATTCACATCAATGCGCTATGTAGATGTCAATAATAAGTGGTAATCCTTACCTCCAAGCGTTTATTCAAATTGCATAATCTATGGATGCCGACAGCAGTTGCACCATTGGAAGACACAGCTTGGACTGTAGCCTACAAAAGCCTATTCCTGCTCTTTTCCCGCGATCCATCAAAACCCATTTGGTGTGTCATCACAGCGGCCTCTGATTTGGGGTCAGACTCGCTCAGATGGAACGAACTTGAAGTTGCGGCTTTTTTCAATACTGATTTGAATGTCATTGAGAAAACAGGAGTGTCAAAGATTTTTTGCAAACATCCTTTCTGAATTTCAAAGTAATCCTCGAAGTAACGATCTAGTTTTTCAAAAGTGTAACGAGTGTGCTGAGAGTCTGGACGCAAGTTCAGGGAGTGAGTGTTTTAATAAATATAAGAAACAATGAACACAACAAATGAACACAACAAATGAACACAAACAACACAGCGACATGAAAACAGAGGCAATAGCACCTGAGGAAAGAACCAAGGGGAGTGACAGATATAGGGAAGATAATCAAGGAGGTGATGGAGTCCAGGTGAGTGTCATGAGGCGCTGGTAACATAACAGATTACAGTTACCGTTTTTGTAATCCCTTACATGTACTCCCCAACCCTGCCTAGCTGTATCCATCCATGTAACTTTGAGTTGTGTTCATACAGGGCATTTTGCATTTGGTGAATGACCTCATGGATTGAATAATATTCTCCAGGAATTACTATCTTCAGACTTTTTGTAACTGAACCATTGAAAAATCTAACAAAATCCGTTGTTTAAAACCTTAAATTGTAGTGTTTAAAAATATATTCATAACAATCACCAAGAAGTTGAGACTACAAATCTGTCATTGTGCTCAAATGTTTAAATCTCATGCCATATATCATTGCTCAAGATCTTGGAAGAACATGAGTAGTACTGTGTCTCAGAGAAGAGAAATAATTTTATAACCATATATAGAGATATGTAAAAATAGTAGTCTTCTGCACTGCAGGTGCTTCACATAGTTATACAGTATATTTGTTCAGTTGTGTTTTGTTAGTAAAAGTAACTTCAGTAGTTCTTACCCACTGGGCACACACTGGTTGACACAATGTTGTTTCCACATCATTTCAATTACATTATGTTGAACCAAGGTGGAATAAATGTTGAATTGACATCTGTGCCCAGTGGGTATTGATTTAAGGCCTGCATTGGGCAAAAATGTAGTATGCTATCTTGTTAGGCCAATACATCTTTATAGAAAATAGTACTTATGCCATTGCTTCAGCTGACAAGGGTTAATAATAACAGTTAAATGAGTTACCAAAGTCTTACTACTGAATACAATACAAATATACTTAACCTACTGTAAGTTACAGCAACTAATAGGCCATTGCTGTTGTACTGTATGCTGAAAAAGGCATGAGATTAGAAGAAGTACACCGAGTTCAGCTTTAACAATAACAGTCTGAACAATAACATCTGACATAATAGCAAGAATTTACGTTCCCCCTGCTGAAATCATTGTTTCTAAAAATGTTAATGATGTAATTCACCCATGTTTACACAAGCTGATACACCAGGGGCGATAAGAAACATAAATGTCAGAGTTACCCATGCAACTCTCGACTGTACATAAATATGAATACAGTGACTAATTATTATTGACTTCTTTGCCATGTTAACTTATTATTATATAGTATTTTCAGGTCCACAAAAGACCACAGAGTGACTGCAAATGGTATTAGTTTCCTCACAACATTAAAGCTGCCATATATTGCACTATATACAAGCTATTATCACATAAGCTACTACACACACAGTACATATAAATTGCAAAGAATAATAAACCAATTTTCCCTGTAAGGATATGATATGTTCCTCCGCACCATGTTTTGCCTGTTATCTAGAAACCAAATCCTGTTGCTGCTGGGAATTCAGGCTCCCGTTATGGACTGTTAGGTAACTCATGCAATATAGGCTATAACGTCAGTGGCAGACTTTTATAGGAGGGGTTATATGTAATAACAATGAATCACCAAAGAGATACAGAGTGAGACTTATTACCTGCTCAGTCTGTTTTTACATTCAAATGTTGCCCTGGTATCAGCTGAAACGAATCTGTATGACGAGTGTCAGATAACCTATTGTATAGGTCACGCTTTATGCTGATATAAGGAGTTCATTTGTATAGTTTATCTGACCATTAATCCAACCATGATAGAGGTAATAATAATATGGTTCTGAAACTAATTGCTTGCCAAGCTCATATCAGTTACACTTAGTTTGTAATTTTCTCATAATTGCTTAGCTGGTGTTATTGTTGGCCAGCATGTCTTCACCTCCTGATGTAGAGAGCTGTACTCTGTAGTATTACAGTCTGTAGGGATCTGTAGACCATACAAAGAAGCATGGATTCAGTTCTAGTGATGTAACTAAAGCCAACACCTTCACTGAAAAAGGTGAAGCGGGACTGTTTTGCCAAAATGGACACCACAGTAAATGCTTTGATAATGAAATACATTTGTATGTATATTATTTGACATGGTACTGTACATCATGCCAAAGAGCCTACTTCGTTATTTCTTCCACAGATTAATATTCGATCAACTTTTGTTGTATCATGTACAAAAAAAAAATACATACATTTTTTGGGGGGGTCATTTAGCAGATGCTCTTATCCAGAGTGACTTACAGTAGTGAGTGCATACATTTTCATACTGGTCCCCCGTGGGAATCAAACCCACTACTCTGGCATTGCAAGCGCCATGCTCTTCCAACTGAGCCACACTGATTGTATAGATAAAGCATGGGTCACATTTATTGTAGACAGTGGCATGGGGACAAGAATGGGACATGGTTGACATGCAAAGCGATATTAAATGTAAGGGTTAGGGTTAACCTGTCAATGGGATGCTGGTAAGAAAAGTCCCCTTAGTTTCTCCCCAGTGGCATAAGTAAGATCCAAAAAGGCAATAGGGGATGAGGCATTCTATTGAAGATATACTGTGTTTGCAATGCAGATTAACAATGTGCACACTGACACCCAGTGGTGAGACCTACCTGTTGCCACGTCCTTCCTATATAGGCTACAAACTCTATATATGAACAGGGGTGTCCCAAAACTTTTAGAGACAACATGGTCAAAAAGTATAGCAGGTTTGGTAACCTATTCATAATGTATTTGACATTTTAAAAAACTAGTGACTTCTGACCAAAAAACATTAGTCAAACAACCCATCAATGTCCTGATTCATGTACAACGCTGCAGGATTAGCAGTGCTCAGTAGATGTCACTGTTGTTTTTATAATCAGTCAGTAAATTAGTTTTATCTTAATTTGATCACTGTTGTCACTGAGAATTTGTTGAGAAATGCAAATTGTAGTGTATTCAAAACGGCTTCTAAAATGTCAGACTTGATCTGCTCTAACTAAAAATGTATTCACTACTACAAAAATGTCCATTAATTATAATCCACATTTACTGTTTCCTGCTGTGAGAAGCAGGGTCAAATTAAGATTTAGCTACTACTTTATGTTTGCTACCACCACCACTGGCCAGTTCAACGTCTTTTATCTGACTGTTGAGATTCATATAATCATCTTGTCATTTATCAACAGTCAATCATCGATGTAACTATAACAGCAGATATAATTTCACTTTTTGAATGTCATGACATTATCTCCCAAATCTAACAGCTACATTTTCAGAAAGGCTCAATTCAATCAGGGGTGATTTTGACAATTAATTATAATTAATCAAACAATTAAATGGGATGAACAGGTTAATCTCGAATGGTTGATCTATAACTACAGATCAACTCTCCCTGAGACAGAGAGAGAGAGAGAGAGCGCGAGAGAGCGAGAGAGAATCATAAAATAAACCAGGAGCTATTCTGGCAGCGGTAGTGGCGCTCTCTCTCTCCCTCCCACGTACTGCTTTAGCCGACACCACAAATTCACACAGTGACAATCATTAATCTCTGCTTGGAACCACAACACCTCAGTGCGACCACAGAATCCACCGGACTCTCACTTCAGCGCTCCTACTTTTCTTTGAAAATCCGCTCTGGACTCGCAAGGGACAGCACAATATTGGGCAGCTACCGCGACTCGTTCTTCTCCCCTCATCATCTGAATGACGGGCGGACGGTTCGATTTTGACGATGGTGGCACATATTGCGGTGGCTGGGAGGATGGGAAAGCCCATGGACATGGCGTCTGTACCGGGCCCAAGGGCCAAGGCGAATACTCCGGGTCCTGGAACAATGGTTTCGAGGTAGTGGGGGTGTACACCTGGCCTAGTGGAAACGTGTATCAGGGCTACTGGGCACAGGGGAAACGACACGGACTCGGTGTGGAATCGAAGGGAAGATGGATTTATCGTGGGGAATGGACTCATGGATTGAAAGGTAGATACGGGGTCCGGCAAAGTCTCCACACGCCTGCCAGATACGATGGGACGTGGAGTAATGGTCTGCAAGATGGATATGGAGTTGAAACGTATGGTGATGGAGGTAAGCGTGCCAGTAACAGTTTGTGGTTAGTAGATGTAATGCCGTTTGAAAGAGAAGTCTGGCGTTTTACAGTGTAGCAGGGGGCACAAATGTTGTTGAGCAAGTCAGTTGTATCAAAGTTTGATAAGAGTAGAGAAGCCTGCCTGAACTATGTGCCAGTGCCACACCACTGAGCTCTATTGATATAAACTGGACTGGTCAGTCAGCACTGAGCTCTCCCATAGAGGTCATGGCTAAAAATAGAAACATCACTCAGGCACACTTGAAAATCAAAGTGCTTTTTAACCAGCACATACCTATTGTATTGATCTTTGTTCATTTGTTGAAATATGGTAATTGAGTGTACAGTAGTTTCTACAGAAAGTCGTTTTAGATTATATAAAAAAAGATTTCAAAGATTGTGTTTGTGACAGAAGTGGTGATGAGGTTGTAATGTCAGGGCATACACACACAGTTGCATATAACTAAAATCTAAAATCTACTTTTTGATGACTCAGCATTGATTGATAGTGTTTTATATATTGATTAATACACAGGAAAGCAATAATAGGTTGTAGGAAATTCAATAGATGTTAATAGATCAGTAATAAACACACCACAATATCTTACTTCACATGAAGTGTGATAATCAATAAATACTGTGGCATAATAAACAATAATTCGATTTGCCAAAGATAATGTGGACATTGATTGCAGTCTGAGGGCTGGATTTGCAGAAGATAAAGTGAACATTTATTTCAGTCTGAGGGCCAGAGCCAACAAAATCTGAGCAAACTTCATTAGCCGGTTCCCCCTGAGCAAGCTTGTCTTCTAGTGCTCTCGTTTGTGCTTGGGGTCTAATACTTTCATATGTGTCACTCACTGGTTCAGACAAATGCACAGTTCCTGACAGTCTGAAGCAGCAAGAGGTACCGGCAGGGGCATCAGCTAAACCTAGGGTATGGAAATTATATTTTTTTATCAAATTGAAGCGCATTTACTGCATTCCTACACAATTTAAAAACTTTCAAATGCAATTTGGAAAACAGCAAAGACAAGCAAAATTGTCTCCAGCCATTATCACCTTGTTGTTGTAGCTTCATTCATCTGTCAATGGGGGACTTAACATTCTACAAACACATCTCATACAATAATTAGCTGCTACGCACTAGCTCAGCACCAGGATTAAAACTCTAGTTAAGTTTCATGTCAAGTCAAACAACAGTTGCCCAGCCAAAGCCATCTACTACAGCTATCTTTACCTCTGCACCAGTGGCGGTCGGTGCCTTTTAAGATGAGGAGACTTTTTTTTTTTCATGAACATGGCCTTATTTCGATTAGAGAATTTTGGATGACTGTCATTCATATTCCATTCACCCAGTCAATTGTAACAGCGACAGATTTAGGCTACTACATGATACTAGAATTGTACACTTGTTGTATTCGGTGCATGTGACAAATAAAGTTTGATTTGATTTAACGCGTTAGTAAACCCACTACAATCATGCAGTAACGTTACAGTGTACAGTCAGTAAGCACTTACACCGGCGGGCCCCAGTGGCAGTGGCAATACATTTGTCAAACCTAAAGCTTACCTTGACTTGGAGGAGTTCCAGTGTTGTGTTGGATAGTCATAGCCAGCTAGCTAACATAGCATTCCTCTGTTTGAGCAGGGTGTTTGAGTAACCTAATCTAGTAAGTGAAACTGAAAGTCTCTCGCTCTCTCTCCTACTACATCTTGGAAGACATTCATTTGTTGAAAACTGTTCCAACTCTTTCTCTTAGAGTCAAATAAAATTGTATGTCACATACACGTGTTTAGCAGATGTTATTGCGGGTGTAGGGACTACTCACCACATTTTATGCACTGCAGTGCTAGCTAGCTGTAGCGTATGCTTTCAGTACTATATTCATTCTCTGATCCTTTGATTGGGTGGACAATGTCAGTTCATGCTGCAAGAGCTCTGAAATTGTTGGATGTCCTCCGGAAGTTGTCATAATTACTGTGTAAGTCTATGAAAGGGGGTGAGAACCATGAGACTCCTAGGTTTTGTATTTTTAGTCAATGTACCCAGAGGAGGATGGAAGCTAGCTGTCCTCCAGCTACACCATGGTGCTAGCCTACGGAGTGCTGTTGAGGCTACTGTAGACCATTGTAAAACAGTGTGTTTTAATCAATTATTTGGTGACGTGAATATATTTAGTATAGTTATCTTAAAAGGATAACTTTTTAAATGTTTTACCATTTTATTTTCATGAAATTCACTGAGGAGGTTGGGCCTCATCTCCACTGCTCTGCACTGTTTTATGAAAAGTTGCGCTGTTCACTGCAGCTGCATTGATGCGCTTCCCATAAAGATAGCCAGCCTTCCCTCCAGCTCCCAGGCGTACGCATGGTCCTAAAGTCAGCCCACTAATACTGCTAAACTGCATTGGCCTTTTAATCGGGATTGGAATGAATTTATTAGCCTATTTTAAATTGTTGGTGTTGAGCTAGAG
Source organism: Brachymystax lenok tsinlingensis (assembly GCA_030435695.1). Lineage (NCBI taxonomy): Eukaryota > Metazoa > Chordata > Actinopteri > Salmoniformes > Salmonidae > Brachymystax > Brachymystax lenok. Next base: position 23,533,786 of record CM059788.1, on the reverse strand, counting down.
TATGACTGCCATATCCAATTAATGCCCCTGGGTAACTGAGTCAGCATAGGATCAGTCAACTTAGGAATCAGTGGGACAGTGGGAGTGTCACTCAACGAAATATAAATACTAGTCACTGACAAAACGTGCCGTAATCTATCCTCCTAATGTGTTCAGAGTGATTTTGTTCAGTAACCTAATTGTGTTTAGACTGATTAATTTCACATAGCAAGACAGATGGAGTTAAGTTTGGCTTGACCAACAAACTTCCCTATGGCTCAAGTTACTTCCACCTTTTAAAATAGTACTTTCTTCTCTGTGGAAGCTATGATGGACAGAGTGGCATATCACCTTGAGTGCACACCAGAATGCAGTATGCATTTAGAAATGTGGACCCCCCCCCTTTAGTCGCTGAAATGGTGGGAAGGCTTGAGATATCACAATTATGGTGGGAAGTCTATTTTGCACTTCCACCTTCAAACAAATATCTGAATGCCAAAAATACAGTTGGAGTGTTAACTGAGGTTGTGAGGATGTCAAGTCAGTTAGTGTTATGGTGGTGGATTCAACGTTACTGTTAGTGTGACAGCGTTGTTTTACTTCCACCTGAGCGATGTTTGAAATGAGTGACTTCTGCCGGACTGCAGTTCTTCCAATGGATCCTGTATGCAGGAGGCATAAGGAATGCCAAATCAACCCCTAGATCCCTATGCATTTGTGGAGATCGCAGAGTATTTGACAGGTGTAAGCAATATGCTAATAGCTCAAACTTGCCCTCTGATAGGCTAGGTGGAAGTTTCACTACATTGCTTCAATACCAATAAAATGGTATTAGATCTCCACAAGTACATAGGGCATAGGGCCTAGTAGTTGATTTGGGATTGGGGTGTAGAATAAGTAGCCTACACTTCCCAGTCCCTCCTGACCTCCATGCCACGACCTGTTGCAGGACAGGTTGTTACTGTGGGTGGGAGCTCATCTTAGAAAATATTTTAAGGCTAACATATTTGGACAACTGCACTTGTTGTAACCTCAATAAGCCCCATCTAATCATGGATAAGGGCACTACATAGTAATGGCTTCATTCTTGCCACCTTTTCATAGCCTAAACAAACAGTGCAACACACCACTGGTACATAACTTAAATGATGTACCAGTGGTACCCTATGCTTGTCTAGTATGTCTACTGTCATAAAGGCCATGTCTAGACTTGACAGTTCATGCAGCTTTACTATTCTGATCATGGAATTCCAAATGTGTCATGCATCCACACCACAGTGTGTCTGGATTCCCTTTTCCTGCGCTATATTCAAATACCAGTATGCATTCTACAAACGGTGGAATAGGCAAAATATGATAACACATCAACAATCTTTGAAGCTAGCCAGCAAGCTAGCAAGCAATGCTAACGGGATTGCAAATGGGTTAGCATAACTAGCCAAACAAAACATATTTTTCTAAATATTAGCTAGCTGGCAGACCACTCTGGTAGGCCTACATTATGATCAAATAACCACAGTAGCCTACTTTGCCACTGTTAAAACTGTAACTTAAAGCAGGTACAGCCTCGGTGTTCACAGTAAACGCACGCACTGGAAGTTGGACAGAATTTTCACAACATTCAAGTTTGCGCTCGGACGACCTTAATTTTGATCAGTGCTGAAACAATTTAGAGGGAACATTGGTCTAGACCTGTCTTTTCAATGCGATCTTTGTATTTTGATAGCAGAAATCACATGTAAATGTCAAGTGTAAACACGACTAAAGACTGCCTGGTTTGGCATAACGTCAAGACTATATTAATAGCAAATGATGAAGTGATAGTAAATCATGATACAAACAAAGACTGAAATATGAATCTCGTCATGGACGTGGTATCTTGTATGTGGTTTGGAAACATACAGCTCTGTCTGACAGGAGAATCACAGTACCTGGGTAAAATTAGGTATTGGATGTGATTTTAATCCATTCAATGAAAAGTTCCCAATGTAATAGGGATATTATGGACTTGTAGATATGTTTTCCACTTCAATTTCTTGAATTGACATTGGGCAGTGTAAATAGATTTTCTAATCAACTCTAATATTAAAATGTGGTACGCCAAGTGATTATTCTGTGATCATGACAAAAATGTAGTTCATGATTTTCTTAATGTTTGTATTCATTCTTGCCATTTTTTGTTGTCCTAACAGGTACATACCAGGGGCAATGGACAGGAGGAATGCGACACGGATACGGTGTGAGACAAAGTGTGCCTTACGGGATGGCTACGGTTATTCGTTCGCCTCTCCGAACCTCGCTGGCCTCGCTCCGCAGCGAACAGAGCAATGGCACCGTCCTCCATGCCAACCTCGACCTGTCAGACAGCCCTGCCGGCATCAGAGGAGGCTTTGTTCTCAACTTCCACAGTGAAGGCGAAGGTGAGAAGAAAAAGGGCCTGTTTCGTAGAGGGTCCCTGTTCGGAAGCCTCAGAAACCTACGAAAGTCAGACTCCAGGTCGTCCATATCGAGCAAACGCAGCTCTGCCCCCAGCGATGCCGCCAGCTCCATCAGCCGAATCAGCTCCAGTGATGCCAACTCCACCTTAAGCTTTGGAGATGGAGTTGATGAGTACATGCCCCTGGAGGACAATGTAGACGCCACCACCACAGAGTCCTACATGGGGGAGTGGAAGAATGACAAGCGGAACGGCTTTGGTGTCAGCGAGCGTACCAACGGGATGAAGTATGAGGGCGAGTGGATGAACAACAAACGCCATGGCTACGGATGCACAATGTTCCCAGATGGCATCAAAGAAGAGGGGAAGTATAAAAACAATGTGTTGGCGCGAGGCATCAAGAAACAGCTCATTCCTCTCAAAAACACCAAAACCAAACAGAAAGTGGATCGGGCTGTGGAAGGAGCCATACGGGCAGCAGCTATTGCCAGAACAAAAGTAGAAATAGCCACTTCAAGGTAATCAGTTTCTCAATGTGTATGGTTGCGTCTGAATTGACACACTATTTCCTATACTGCCATACCAAGCAAAAAGGCAGTAACTGCTCATTTGGTCGAAAATGAGTTAGTCATTTTTTGCTACATTAAATACATGCTTAATCATGTGGACAAGTATCCTGCCTCTATTGTATTGTGTTTTGGAGAAAATGGGGGTCATGTTAGCAGTAACTGCATAAAGTTACTGTGAAACCAAGGTAAATAAAAGCTATTTTTTCTCAATTCCACGCTATGAGCAGTTACTGCCTTTTTGGTTGGTAGGGCAGCCTTATTGGCCCTGGTCAGAAGAAGTGCACTATATAGGGAAGGTTAGTGGTATCTGGGGTCCTTGGGACATACTTACCCTAAACCCTAACTCTTCCCTAACCTTAATCCTTACCTTAACCATTTTAAATGTCAACTTCAATGGGATGACGTCAGAGTTGGGACATCCCAAGGATCCCTTTCAGACTTTTCCATATGGGGAATAGGGTGCCATTTTGGACACAGGCAATGTTGTGGTGTTGTTGGTGGTAAATAATCCTACTGCTGCATGGGTTTCCAGGTTAGGTCTGCTGACTGGGTTAAGTTGAATGGCTGACAGGTTGAGATTCTCAATGAGGGGTCAGGTTTTTATTGGTGTCACCTCATCCTACCTCTCCCATCTCCAACATTCTCCAACTCTTTCTCTCACTCACTCTGCCTCTCTCTCGCTTACTCACTACATCTCTCTCACACACACACACACAGTAACCTAATTGTGTTTAGACTGATTAATTTCACATAGCAAGACAGATGGAGTTAAGTTTGGCTTGACCAACCATCTTCCAGATCAGATCTGCTGATTGGGTTCAATTTAACCCAAATAATACAATTGGTAAGGAGCCCGTAAAACGGCCGCCATTCCCTCCAGCGCCATTGTTTGCCCAATTACGCGCTGGTGGGGATATTTAAGACAAACCGAAAGCTGGTCTTAGCGATAACGCGGTTGTTTATGGCAAGGGTTTTGACAACGGAAACGCAGCCTATCCAGCCGTGAGGCACAGCGCCCATAGGCACATAGAACAAGAGATATGTGCTTTTTGCGCCTGTTAATTATTATTTATTTTTTCCCCCATTTCGTTTTCTTTGATTAAAAACCAAGCATAGCCTAGCCTAATGTCAAGTTTGGTAGCAGCAAAACAGTGAGCAAAGAACCCCTTTTATTCCATGTAGGCTATTACATTATTTTGGATGTACGTAAAAAAAATCTATGTAGGCTATATGCCTATCATGGAACGAGAGATGAGAATCTGGTGACACACTTATTTAGAAACGTTTACATAACTTTCCTGTAACAATTGCTTGTTTTCCATTTCGTTTGATAAAAAGAGCCCTTAGTATGATACCCTTACCCTACTATAACAAAAGCTGGTTCAACAGCAATGCGTCTGGTATCATTCTTATCATGGCCATGCGTTAGCCAAGTAGCCCACCTATAAAAGGTTACTAAATGGTCTACTCTTGAGGCTGTTGCCGATATGCTTTTGCATTATTCACATAGGCCTACCTACAGTGCATACTCCATTCGGCTTGTAGCCATCCCCATTTCCAAAGACGCGCTCCTCCAAACATAAGCAAAGTCCTATAACGCCATATAAACGGCAGGCCTAGGCTAGATCTTGCTTATTGAGAATGTGCCTCACACATACAATTGAATTAACGGGAGCCTAGTATTATTTATTTTTTTAGGAGAAGTACGATGTGTAAAGGCCTATACTGGTTGAAGCCAATTACAACAATGTTGACTGTTAACTAGGGCTGGTCGATTGTTTGGTCGTTAGGCTGTTGGTTGACCGATAGTGTTTTAGTTGAGCACTAACAAATATATATACACTAATCAGGTCACTTACATATATATATATATTTGCGCCCATCTCAGTGAACTAATTGATTGCGGAGACTAAAGGCCAATTTATCCTTGATTCGAAGGCTGCGTATGGAGGCATGCAGAGGCCAAATCGACCTCCGTAGCACATCGCCATGTGCCTCCCAAATGTTGTAACAATGCCGAGGGCTCTGTATAGCTCCACATTGATATGATTGGTTGACGGTAGGTGGGGGCGCTACATCCTGTATAAACACAAAGTCACTTCCTTGACAACAGCTCTGCCCGTTCTGCGTAGCGCAAGAAGTATGAATGCCCTGACTTCTGCTGAGGCCATATCACCGTAAATGCTACATGGCCAATGCAGACGTCGGATTGACCATTCGCCCAGATGCAAAATGCAATTCTCTCTCCCCTGCCAATTTGTGCACATTAATTGTTTCATAACTACATTGTGTGAATTGTTTGCGTTTGATTCTTAGTGTATATCAATTTTCCATTACATATATCACCAGTAGTACATTTACCGTTAATTCCTAAAATTTCTCATCTATAATGTTTGTTACTTTGGTTACGGTCATTTATTTTAATACATTCAATATTATTATTCCAATCTTTCTGTTCTCATTGTCGGAGTGGACACATTGTTTGCAGAGTGCACAACCTATGCTACACTTGTGAGAAACAAGTTTTGTTTCATTTAATTCAATTTACGAGTTCGTTCAATTTAGTCATTGTCTTTTGTTTGGAGCGCTCCTGTCAATGTTGAGTAAGGACGCGCACACATAGAAGTAGGTCTATAGGCTACCTGGCCTGCCCGCAAATATAGGCATATAAATGTGCCCATTTTGGGATCTGATAGTATTTCTGATTGGCTTAACGCACCACCGCAAATGACCTGTGGAGCTTCTCAAAGTAATGTTTTCTTCACCTCAAATAGCAAGCAAACAAAGTATGTTTTTACATCCATTGAGAATTACAAAAGTTCATAAATCTTTCCAGCTCTGTCTCCCTTTCGATAACCACTCAGCATGAAAGTGAAAAATGTCATGCTCTGATCCAGTGGAAACGTCATAGAATAGGCTTCTTATCAATGCTTGACCTGGCCTAAAATAGGTTCCGGTACTCATTTTGGGTGCTGATACTGTTTATATTTAGGTGCAGGAGCTCTACAATACGTTGGAGCTAGTATTCCATAAGAGGGACCAGCCTAATTGGAGTTGATGACAACGCAAAAATCGTCAATAACCTACATAATTTGAGGAAAACCAAATGCCGTATTTAGCCATGGAACACCAGTGAGTGGCCAAGCCCTACACCTACAACTTGTTTATTCATCAAAACCCAGGCCTTTAGAACTACCGCTAACTATTGCGCTCATTATAATGGCTGTGAACATAGCACAAATATTTCTGACAGCCCCCGGACCTATAGCACTACTGCCAGCGCATAGATTTACCATTACCTTAGGTTTGTTAAAATAGAGCCCATGGTCTATAAAGTCGTCATGACATGCCGTGGACTTGGAATTATTCCAAATTAAATTAAAGTTGAATTAGAAATAAAGACTCACTTAGAGAGAAAACAGTCATATTGTTAGTAGCCTATCACTTGGACAACAGCAAATTATGTTTTCTTTCAACGCTACATTAAACAACAACATTGATTAACTACTTTATTGTCCTTTTATAGCATGGGGGTTGTTGAACACTAGTTTCTGAAGGGCATTCTAGAGCGTGCATTATTTTCCTATAATGCATGGTATAATTGCATGGTATACTTCATTCAATTGCTATGAAGTTCATTCTTACATGTTGTTATTTTTGAGCTGCTTTTGAAAGCAAAAACATTATTGGCATTGTTGAATTCGATTTTCATAATAGCAAGCTAGGATGATGGTTTGGTTAGCTAAGCTAGCAAGTCTGGTTGGTTACCAAGGCAACTACTGTAGCTATCTAGCTAGATAGTAAACTTAATTGCTACTTCAGTTGATGTTGTCAAATTTATACTGGGATAATTAATAAAAGGGATAATCAACTCAGGGCTCTATGCATTCTCTGGAAAATAATGCAACTCCGTGGAAGGCCAATTACACTCCACTAATGCGTGGTGGAACACACCTTCCACATTGTGCATTATTTTCCAGAGAACACATAGCCCCTCGTTGATTATCTCTCACTGAATGCAAAGCACAGAGATTAAATGATATACTACCATGTAAAACACCCACCCATATCTGTTTAAAGTATCAAAATAGTGACTTTATTGCCTATCATGCCCACCCATCCCCCTTTCCTCATAATCTTCTTCTCTGATGAGAACCACTCATTAGCATGTTCTTTATCCTGATTTTCTGGCATCTGCATGAATTTTAATGAGGGCTCTCATATGTCACCACCACAACAACTCCTCCCGTCATGAAATATAAATGTGTCAGAGGCAGAATGTCTAAAATTAAGGTTTCGGTCTTTGAAGACTTATGTGTCTGAGTTGATAAGCGTGGTAAGAGCTTTGGAAAGTGCAGACTGGGTTTGGTTTGCGTCACTTTTCCCATCATCTGGGTGGAAGCCCAGGGGAGCAAAGAAGGGAGGAAGTAGAGAGAGAGAGATGGAGAGAGAGGGGGTGGGGGGATGAAGGAGGGCAAGCAGTTCCTAGACCAGACCGGACGGTGTGTACTAACTGTGCCCTGCTCACATGTGAGGCCAGCAGCCACTAGTGTGTCAGTCAGCATAAAGCTCTGACTAAATAAGGCATGGCAGGACTTGGCTTATCAACAGTTTACAGGAATACAGCAGCAGCTGAGCTGATACATTAGCCCATCTCTGTCCCACCATCGACTATCATCTGGTGAACTACTCAGTCTATCTGGTTGGGACTAGGTGTTGGAGAGTTTATCACTCACCTTTCCTCAGAACTCTCCTTAGACTTGCTAACAAGCTTCCAGTAAAGTTTCTTAAACTTGGTTTAAGTTGCTTTTTTTCAATGTTTTTCAATGTGTCCTATTTTCTCCCCAAGTCATGTGATGTAGTATAGCCTATGCTCACAGGCTTCAAAGCTTTAAAGAAGCCCACATTAAATTGTACCATGACTCCATGATGATAATGATATGAGTATGGGATAGTGGGGTAAGTTAAGCCTATTTTTACATTCAGCATCACAAAGGAAATATAGTATTCTTTCTGAAAAAGATATCTACATATATTTCAGAATGTTGTGTTTACCTGGAAATGATCGGAATTCATGTAAACGTTACAGTTTTGAAAACATAGTTTGTCCAAAAAAAGTGCTCTTGGCACAACTTACCCTGGATATGGGGTTAGTTGTGCTGCGGGACAGGGTAAGTTGAACCGCCTACACATTGTTTTAACTTAACACCAGGGCCTAGCTCATGTCATAGAGATAATCCCTTGCATTACACCTGGGAAGAAAACACTTAAATTTGCTCAATTTACCAAATGGCCATTGGCTCAATTTACCCAAAGGCAAACATTTTGACTATATTAGCCCACACAGCTACAAGGATGCACTTTGATGCTAGGTTTAGGACATCACATTGAAGCATATAGAGATCCCAAGTAACATATAGAACAATCTTCAAATTATTTACTTTGGTTTAGATACAAGCATCATGAAACCTCTAACACAAATTCATTTGACTTGGTGATTCTTTTTTTTTTTTTGAGAGGGACCTAAATTGCTTTTCCCATGTGGTTTCTTCCTTCACAGACTATGAAATGATGACAGCTTCTTAAATATTTGGTCAAATTATCAATTTGGTGTATTATTTCCTAGAAACAAGGGTTGGCTCAATTTACCCCACTCTCCCTTACAACTTGTTGTACTCTTCATTGTAACTATGTAAGTATCGGAACAATTCTCTCTATAACAGAGTTTTACGATGACTTATTTAACAGCACAACGACACTATATGCATATGAAGTTCTCATTATTCACAATGATTCACTGTCTGCGAGACTGTCAGCTGTCTACAGGTAGCAAAGCCAATTGCACATAATAAAGACTCCTCAATGCACACTAAGGTTCTGTAGTCATGTGCCCCCTAAAGTTGGTGAAATACACTTTCATAGTCAGTAGTTGAAAAAGGGAAGGTCCACAATCTTGAAGGTTGAAAAAGGAAATGTTTCGTCTTTGTGAACTTCATTGGTGTCAAACCAATGAACTTCAGTATTCTGCGGTCCCATTCTGTGAGCTTGTGAGAACTACCACTTTGCGGCTGAGCCGTTGTTGCTCCTAAACATTTCCACTTCACAAAAACAGCACTTACAGTTGCCCGGGGCAGCTATAGAGGGCAGATATCTGATGAACTGACTTGGCATCCTATGATTGTGCCACATTGAAAGTCACTCAGCTTTTCAGTACGGACTACTCTACTGCCAATGTTTGTCTAAGGAGAATGCATGGCTGTGTGCTCGATTTTATACACGTCAGCAACAGTTGTGGCTGAAATAGCCGAATCCCCAAATTTGAAGGGGTGGTCACATACTTTTGTATATATACTGTATACAGTGCATTCGGAAAGTATTCAAACACCTTGACGTTTTCCACATTTTGTTACAGTGAGGGAAAAAAGTATTTGATCCCCTGCTGATTTTGTACGTTTGCCCACTGACAAAGAAATGATCAGTCTATAATTTTAATGGTAGGTTTATTTGAACAGTGAGCGACAGAATAACAACAACAAAAATTCAGAAAAACACGTGAAAAATGTTATAAATTGATTTGCATTTTAATGAGGGAAATAAGTAATTGACCCCGCTGCAAAACATGACTTATTACTTGGTGGCAAAACCCTTGTTGGCAATCACAGAGGTCAGACGTTTCTTGTAGTTGGCCACCAGGTTTGCACACATCTCAGGAGGGTTTTTGTCCCACTCCTCTTTGCAGATCTTCTCCAAGTCATTAAGGTTTCGAGACTGACGTTTGGCAACTCGAACCTTCAGCTCCCTCCACAGATTTTCTATGGGATTAAGGTCGGGAGACTGGCTAGGCCACTCCAGGACCTTAATGTGCTTCTTCTTGAGCCACTCTTTTGTTGCCTTGGCTGTGTGTTTTGGGTCATTGTCATGCTGGAATACCCATCCACAACCCATTTTCAATGCCCTGGCTGAGGGAAGGAGGTTCTCACCCAAGATTTGACGGTACATGGCCCCGTCCATCGTCCCTTTGATGCTGTGAAGTTGTCCTGTCCTCTTAGCAGAAAAACACCCCCAAAGCATAATGTTTCCACCTCCATGTTTGACGGTGGGGATGGTGTTCTTGGGGTCATAGGCATCATTCTTCCTCCTCCAAACACGGCGAGTTGAGTTGATGCCAAAGAGCTCAATTTTGGTCTCATCTGACCACAACACTTTCACCCAGTTGTTCTCGGAATCATTCAGATGTTCATTGGCAAACTTCAGACGGGCTTGTATATGTGCTTTCTTGAGCAGGGGGGACCTTGCGGGCACTGCAGGATTTCAGTCCTTCACGGCGTAGTGTGTTACCAATTGTTTTCTTGGTGACTATGGTCCCAGCTGCCTTGAGATCATTGACAAGATCCTCCCGTGTAGTTCTGGGCTGATTCCTCACCGTTCTCATGATCATTGCAACTCCACGAGGTGAGATCTTCTTTAAATAAAGAACATGTAATTATGGGATAGAAACCAGGTGTGTATAATGAAGACAAAAAAACATAGAAAATGAAAAGTAGATCGGCGGTAGCTAGAAGACCGGTGACGTCGACCACCGAACGCCGCCCGAACAAGGAGAGGGATCGACCTCGGCAGAAGTCGTGACAGTGCCTCCCCCTTTGACGCACGGCTCCAGCAGCGCGCCGACACCGGCCTCGGGGATGACCCGGAGGACGAGGTGCAGGGAGATCCGGACGGAGACGGTGAAACTCCTTTAGCAACGAAGGGTCCAGGATGTCCTCCACTGGCACCCAGCATCTCTCCTCCGGACCGCACCCTTCCCACTCCACGAGGTACTGAAGCCCCCTTGCCCGGCGCCTCGAGTCCAAGATGGCTCGAACAGCATACGCCAGGGCCCCCTCAATGTCCAGAGGGGGCGGAGGAACCTCCCGCACCTCAGACTCCTGGAGTGGACCAGCCATCACCGGCCTGAGGAGAGACACATGGAACGAGGGGTTAATACGGTAATCTGGGGGAAGTTGTAACCTATAGCAAACCTCGTTCAGCCTCCTCAGGACTTTGAATGGCCCCACAAACCACGGACCCAGCTTCCGGCAGGGCAGGCGGAGGGGCTGGTTTTGGGTCGAGAGCCAGACCCGGTCCCCCGGTGTGAACACTGGGGCCTCACTGCGGTGGCGGTCAGCGCTCACCTTCTGCCGCCTCACGGCCCGTTGCAGGTGCACATGGGCAGCGTCCCAGGTCTCCTCCGAGCGCCTAAACCATTCATCCACCGCAGGAGCCAAGATCTGGCTCTGATGCCACGGTGCCAGAACCGGCTGGTAACCGAGTACACACTGGAAGGGAGATAGGTTAGTGGAGGAGTGAGTTTTGAGCCATATCTGCCCAGGGGATGAAAGCCACCAACTCCCCCAGGCCTGTCCTGGCAGTATGACCGCAGAAACCTACCCACATCCTGATTAACTCTCTCCACCTGCCCGTTACTCTCGGGGTGAAAACCTGAGGTGAGGCTGACCAAGACCCCCTGACGTTCCATGAACGCCTTCCAGACCCTGGACGTGAACTGGGGACCCCGATCAGAGACCGATCAGATGTCCTCAGGCACCCCGTAGTGCCGGAAGACGTGGGTGAACAGAGCCTCCGCAGTCTGTAGGGCCGTAGGGAGACCGAGCAAAGGAAGGAGACGGCAGGACTTAGAAAACCTATCCACAACGCCAGGATCGTGGTGTTTCCCTGTGACGGAGGAAGATCCGTCAAGAAGTTCACCAACAGGTGCAACCATGGCCGTCGTGGAACGGGTAGAGGTTGTAATTTCCCTCTGGGCAGGTGCCTAGGAGCCTTGCACTGGGTGCACATGGAGCAAGATGAAACATAAACCCTCACGTCCTTAGCCAAGGTGGACCACCAGTACTTCCCACTACGACCGATGCCAGGATGACCAAAGGAGGGTGATGTGTGGGCCCAATAGATAAAACGGTTGCGGACAGCAGACGGAACGTACAGACACCCAGCTGGACACTGAGCTGGAGTGGGCTCTGTACGTAACGCCCGCTCGATGTCCGCGTCCAGCTTCCACACCACCGGTGCCACCAGGCAAGAGGTTGGAAGTATGGGAGTGGGATCCATGGATCGCTCCTCTGTGTCAAACATCCGGGACAGTGCGTCTGCCTTAGTGTTTTGGGAACCTGGTCGGTAGGATAGGGTGAAAACAAAGCGAGTGAAAAACATGGCCCACCTTGCCTGGCGAGGGTTCAGTCTCCTCACCGCCCGGATGTACTCCAGATTGCGGTGGTCAGTCCAGATGAGAAAAGGGTGTTTAGCCCCCTCAAGCCAATGTCTCCACGCCTTCAGAGCCTTTACGACAGCCAACAGCTCCCGGTCCCCCACATCATAGTTACGCTCCGCCGAGCTGAGCTTCTTTCGAAAAGGTGCGGAGTTTAGGTGGCGTGCCCGAGTGCTGAGACAGCACAGCTCCTATCCCAGCCTCGGACGCGTCCACCTCCACAATAAATGCCAAAGAGGGATCCGGATGAGCCAGCACGGGAGCCGAGATAAACAGAGCCTTCAGGTGACCAAAAGCCCTGTCCGCCTCAGCTGACCACTGCAGTCGCACCGGTCCCCCCTTCAGCAGTGAGGTAATGGGATAAACCTCCGGTAGTAGTTGGCAAACCCTAAGAACCGCTGCACTTCCTTCACCGTGGTGGGAGTCGGCCAATTACGCACGGCTGAAATGCGGTCACTCTCCATCTCCACCCCTGACGTGGAAATGCGGTACCCTAGGAAGGAGACAGACAGATTTCTCAGCCTTGACGTACAGGTCATGCTCCAACAGTCAACCAAGCATCTTGCGCACCAGGGACACATGCTTGGCGCGTGTAGCGGAGTAAATCAGAATGTCGTCGATATACACCACTACACCCTGTCCGTGCAAGTCCCGGAAAACCTCGTCTACATATGCCTGGAAGACTGATGGAGCATTCATCAACCCGTACGGCATGACGAGGTACTCATAGTGCCCTGAGGTGGTACTAAATGCAGTCTTCCACTCGTCCCCCTCTTGGATACTCACCAGATTGTAAGCGCTCCTGAGATCCAATTTTGTGAAGAAGCGCGCTCCGTGCATTGACTCGATCGCACTGGCTATGAGAGGTAGCGGGTAGCTGTACCTCACAGTGATCTGATTGACACCTCGATAGTCAATACACGGGCGCAGACCTCCCATCTTTCTTCTTCACAACAAAGAAATTCGAGGAGGCAGGTGAAGTGGAGGGCCGAATGTATCCCTGTCCCAGGGATTCAGAAATATATGTTTCCACAGCCGCCGTCTCCTCCTGTGACAGAGGATACATGTGACTCCTGGGAAGTGCTGCGTCTACCAGGAGATTTATCGCACAATCCCCCCGTTGAAGGGGTGGTAATTGAGTCGCCTTTGCCAAATCAGCATATTCTGAGGGGATGTGCACGGTGGAGACCTGGTCTGGACTCTCCACCGTAGTCGCACCGATGGAAACACCTACACACCTCCCCGAGCACTTTCGTGACCATCCCTTGAGAGCCCTCTGTTGCCACGAAATATTGGGGTCATGATAGGCCAACCAGGGTAGGCCCAGCACCACTTGAAACGCAGGAGAATCAATAAGGTAGACTGATTCTCTCCTCATGGCCCTCCTGCGTAACCATACTTAGTGGAGCGGTGGCCTCCCTAATCAGCCCCGACCCAAATAGTCGACTATCTAAGGCATGCACAGGGAAAGGGATATCAACAGGAACATTGGGGATCCCTAAACTATGGGCAAATGAACTGTCAATAAAGTTCCCAGATGCGCCTGAATCTACGAGCGCCTTATGCTGGGAATGTGGGGAAAACTCAGGAAATTCTATTAACACAAACATGTGAGCAACAGGGGGCTCTGGGTGAGTCTGGTGCCTACTCACCTGGGGTGACACGACAGTGCCCTGCTGCCTCGACTCCCTGAGGACGCTGCAACATGGTCGCGTGCTGCTGGATGCGCTCCTCGACTGTCAGAGGAGGGCTGTGTGCTCCTGCTGACTCCATATTATGGTGCGTGTTTCTGTCAGAAGTCTCAATGTAGCAGGTAGGCAGAGTTAGGCGCAGGACAACTGAGATGAGTAATCATGTATATTTACTCAAAATACAAAACTACCAAAATTGGTAGTACAAATACAAGCTCACTTAAACAAGAACCTCTAACATAGAATAAACACGCACAAAACAATTGGGGAAACAGAGGGTTTAAATAAGGAACATATAATGGAACATTTAAATAAGGTGTGTATAATGAAGACAAAAAAACATAGAAAATGAAAAGTAGATTGGCGGTAGCTAGAAGACCGGTGACGTCGACTGCCGAACGCCACCTGAACAAGGAGAGGGACCGACCTCGGCGGAAGTCGTGACATCATCAATCTACACATAATACCCCAAATTGACAAAGCAAAAACAGGTTTTTGGAAATTGTAGTAAAGGTATTAAAAATAAAAATCTTAAATATCACATTTACATAATTATTCAGACCTTTTACTCAGTACTTTGTTGAGGCATCTTTGGCAGCGATTACAGCCTAGAGCCTTTTGGGTATGATGCTACAAGCTTGGCACACCTGTATTTGGGGAGGTTCTGTAATTTGTCTCTGCAGGCCCTCTTAAGCTCTGTCATATTGGATGGGGAGCGTCGCTGCACAGATATTTTCAGATCTCTCCAGAGATGTTCGATCGGGTTCAAGTCCGGGCTCTGGCTGGGCCACTCAAGGACATTCAGAGACTTGTCCCGAAGCCACTCCTGCGTTGTCTTGGCTGTGTGCTTAGGGTCATTGTCTTGTTGGAAGGTGAACCTTCGCCCCAGTCTGAGGTCCTGAGCGCTCTGGAGCAGGTTTTCATCAAGGATCTCTCTGTACTTTGCTCTGTTCATCTTTCCCTCGATCCTGACTAGTCTCCCAGTTCCTGCCGCTGAAAAACATCCTCACAGCATGATGCTGCCACCACCATGCTTCACCTTAGGAATGGTGCCCGGTTTCCTCCAGACGTGACACTTGGCATTCAGGCCAAAGAGAATCTTGTTTATCATGCTTTGAGAGTTGTTTAGGTGCCTTTTGGCAAACTCCAAGTGGGCTGTCATGTGCCTTTTACTGAGAAGTGGCTTCTGTCTGGCCACTCTACCATAAAGGCCTGATTGGTGGAGTGCTGCAGAGATGGTTGTCCTTCTGGAAGGTTCTCCCATCTCCACAGAGAAACGTTGGAGCTCTGTCAGTGACCATCGGGTTCTTGGTCACCTCCCTGACTAAGGCCCTTCTCCCTCGATTTCTCTGTTTGGCCGGACGGCCATCGCTAGGAAGAGTCTTGGTGGCTCTAAACTTCTTCCATTTAAGAATGATGGAGGCAACTGTGTTATTGTGGACCTTCAATGCTGCAGATTTCTTTTGGTACCCTTCCGCTGATCTGTGCCTCAACACAATCCTGTCTTGGAGCTCTACGGACAATTCCTTCAACCTCATGGCTTGGTTTTTGCTCTGACATGCACCGTCAACTGTGGGACCAATTGAATTGACCACAGGTGGACTCCAATAAAGTTGTAGAAACATCAAGGATGATCAATGGAAACAAGATGCACCTAAGCTCATTTTTGAGTCTCAAAGCAAAGGGTCTGAATACTTTTATAAATAAAGGTATCTGTTTTTAATGTTGAATAGATTTGCAAAAAAATCCAAAAACCTGTTTACGCTTTGTCATAATGGGGTGTTGTGTGAAAATTGATTATTTAAAAAAAAAAATCAATTTTAGAATAAGGCTGTAATGTAACAAAATGTGGAAGTCACGGGGTCTTAATACTTTCCGAATGCACTGTATCGAAGTTGAAAAATAAAGTTGAATCAGAAATTACAAAAATGTATGAATGACATTGGCATGTCAAACTATTTAGTGTTTGGAATATTTAGTGTTTGCAATATTTGTTTTAGTAAGAGTGTGAGACTGTATGATAATTAAATAATACAAGTGAATAGTTATCTAACTACTTCTAATATGATTTAAAGTTAGAAAAAGCTGTTGCTCACACAGTATTTATTGGGAACTCTGTAGGATCACTGAGCTCTCCACCCTATAACCCACTTAAGACAGTGTCTGTCTGGACGGCCCAGAGGCATGCAGTGCTTCTTCACCCTCTTAGACCTGGCTTCGAGTAGTATTTGAAATATTTGTTATAGTTAATGCTGTGTCTGATTGGGCTTGTCTGGAGCAATGAACCCAATAGAATAGTCCCAGAAGCGCAAACCCTGCGGATCTTGCACTCTCAAACAACATGCTCAAACAAACACTTAAAGTATGTAAAAGTAAACAAATACTATTTGAACCTTGGTATGTACCCTTCCCAGTCTAACCAGCTCTTATTCTGCTTTGCATTCATCCAGAACAGCTCACGCCAGGACTAAAGGTGACGCTGCTGACCAGGCCGGTCAGTCAGCCAGTCAGGACTCCGACATCGCCAGGGCAGTGGCCAGGGAACTGTCCCCCAACTTCCATCAGCCAGGTAACCCAACATACTGTACCCAACTAGACCCCAGCATCTATCTATCTCACAGCCCCTTGTTATAATCCCCTTTGTCCAATTTCCTTTGTGTCTGGGTTGCGGGTTTCTCTTTATTTTCTGTCTGGGGCAGATGTATATGCACATTTTAAAATGCTAATCGATTTAGGGAGGAATATTATTAGTATAATTTACCTTGGGGTCTTTTTTATCCTCAGAAAATGTCATTTTTTGGGGGGACAACAGCAAGTGTCACAGATTTATGAGTATAATATTTTGTATTAGAGTGAACATTTTTCTGTGGCATTGATGTATGTCTACGTACATACTGTACAGCATATTCTTCTACAAATGAATATATTCTTTCCTGCAAGATAATTATTTAAATAAACAGATCGGTACTTTTGTCAGCCTGCTTAGTTTTATGAGAGGGTGGTTCTTCAGTGTGATGAGAGTTTTCGTGTTACATTCTAATGCATGTTCAGCTCCTGTATGCATGAAGGTCAGTGGTCTTATATCATTTTGCTTTTTGAGCATTCCTCTTTTTACCACATGGTCTTGCTCAGGTCTGGCCCATATAGCCTTGCTAAATCTTTGACACTTGACCTGACATCAGTATAGTGTATATTACTGACTCCTAACAACCATGTTCAATAGCCAGCCTGCCTGCAAGCTGTAATCTATTTCATTTGAATGATTCCTTTTAACTTTTTCTTAATGCCCCATAAATGTCTTAATTATTTACCGTTATGAACAACTGCTGAGCTTGTAGAGATGTAGTAAGTGATCTTAGCACTTGCTATTAATAGTAGAACAAATGTAATATTATGAACCATGATTCCATTTGATAACACTGCTTGTGTCAGAAAGGTGTTAACTTTGTTGGCTTGCGAGCTTGTGTCAGCTGTGTTACAGCGTTGGCCTCATCAGTGGTCAGGAGAATGTCGAGAATGCTTGGAACCATTAATCGGAATCATAAACCAACTGGGACAGCTTTGAAACTCCATTAAGGAACAAATACTCGATATGTGAAATCATGGATGCAGAAAAGGCATCCTAACCATGAGCTAACTGACAGTGAATAAATGTGAATTTATGTATTCACCAAAAGCAACACAAAATAATATGTAGGTGTGTGTATCTCTGTATCTCAGCACTAAATACTTGAGTGTTTGTTGATAGTGATATAAACACACAGCATTCATTCAAATGTTGTGATATTAGATCACTGTGTACATGCTACAAATTGACTAAGTATAGATAAAAGGACTGTATATCATGATAATAACATCCTTCTATTTTCTAGGCCCTGATTATATAAAGCAGAGGTTCAACGAACCGATTGAACCTATTGTTCAAGAGGAGAAGAAAGAGAAGACCCCTTCAAGTAGCCCTCATTTCTACCGTAAAGGCACAACCCCAGACAACTCTCCCACCGCGAGTCCACAGTCCTCTCCCCCACCAACACCCCCGTCAGCACATATGCCGGAGCCCAAGAAGAGCTTCTTCGGCAAGCTCGCCCCCAAGCCAGGGAAAGAGAACAAGACCCCCGCAGCAGAGAGCCAGCTCCCGGTCATCACAAAGGCAGTGTCTAAGACATCGTTGAAACAGGAAGCAAGACAGGAATTGCCTCAACTGAAACCGTTCAAAATGGAGTCGTCGGTTCCCGCCAGCCCTGGCAATGGACAGCTGCACACTGACACTGAGTACCACGGCTACTACGTGAAGGCAGACGTGAAGATCCCTCCAGACGAACCTGAGGACGTAGAGGAGCATGTTACCCCGTCCACCCTCACCCGGGTGCCACCGCCAGCAAAACCTATGGCGCAGTACAGGACACCCACCCCAAAACCTATAGCGCCAAAGTTGGTATCCAAAGAAAGCAAACCTGAGTCGAGACTTAAGAAACTAGATTCGTATAAGCCAAGAAGCCTAGCAGAAACTAGGAAACAAGCCAGCTTGGAGATCACCACGGATTTCGTAGAGGAAGAGTCAGTAAGTAACTAAATACTGTATGATGATGAAAATGGGAAAACTGAAACAAAGAGAAACAAATGTGTCATTTCAGAACAACGTGTGAAACATCAAAGGTAGTCTAAACTTTCAAAATTCAGTTTTTGAAATGTTCTCCTGAATCTGTCTTTTCTACTTCACAGGGTCCAAACACAGTACTGGTTGCCCTTGTAATGCTGTTGAATATTGGTCTAGCAATTATTTTTGTCCATTTTTTAACCTGACGGAATCTGAACTGAGGTAAGAATCAGCATAGTATTTATTGAGATGTTATAAATTGTAGAGCATTGTGATACAGTAATTTATGTTCCATTACATTTTTAAATGTAACGTAAAGTAAAAGAAACGTTTA
Source organism: Brachymystax lenok tsinlingensis (assembly GCA_030435695.1). Taxonomy (NCBI): domain Eukaryota; kingdom Metazoa; phylum Chordata; class Actinopteri; order Salmoniformes; family Salmonidae; genus Brachymystax; species Brachymystax lenok. The sequence continues at coordinate 23,514,914 of CM059788.1, read as the reverse complement.
CTTAAAGAGTCAATTGCAAGTTTTAAATTAAATATTAAGATACAGAAAGCCTGAATGTGATTCAACATAACTATTAACCCTCCTACTGTTTTGAATCTTCAGTGAACTCATCAAAACTAGTGGCGCAGGCCCCTAACTCTCTGCAGTTGCGTCAATGGCCTTTAAAAATGGCGCTGGTCAGGCACAGACACAGGCAAAGAAGGACTGGAAATAGAGTGAAACACGGGAGAAAGATGAGAACAGGACCATTCGGCCCCGACGCTGACCAGTTTCGCTGGCGATGATTTGTGACACGCTTAGGTTCTATGAAAGCTGAAGCAAGCAGTCATTGCGAAAGCAAAAAGAAATATCTGCTGATCCAAGCTGTTACCAGTCAAGTGCGTTGCCTCTCCATCTGCCCTGACAGGGGAATGTGGAGGGTGGGGGTGCTTGACAGGATATGTTCGGAGATGCACTTTTAGTTGACGGAAGCTAACAGCTGCCTTACTATTTTACCATCTGACGTTTTAGTGGGTAGATGCAGTGCACAAGGCTGCCAGAGGAATGTGTTTCAGCAGACTTTGCTGCCGTGGGAGTGTGTCTCTGTGTTTGCTATATTATTCACTTGGTACATAAGAAATAATACTTTTTTTAAAGTCGCACTCACCAGTCTTATTCCATTCCCCAGCCTTATCTAACTTCTTCTGTTTGGACATGCTTGTGCGTGGGGCCGTTTCAAGTGCATTTGTTTTGTGTATTTGTTAGTAACTGTTCGTTTTTTCATGTTTTTTCCTTTGAATATCCTTAGGTATTACAAATTATTAAGAGAGCGTTTTATTTATTTAAGTCTAGTCCATGCATTTCTCAAACTTTTTTAAGATCCTTCAAATCCAACATAAATTTCCCTAAGCCCTATGCTACACAAAGCAGTTCTCATTTGAAAGAAATTGAAATGTTTAATTCCAGTTATTTCTACATTATCAAATTTGAGAGTAATGTATATGTATACTGCATTTTAGCAGTATACAAACACAGATTGTGCATTAACTTTTGACTAACCAGCTTGTTTTTTACTAACCAGCTATTAGCTAGAGGATGGCTACATGTAACACAAATTTATGAGATTACATAGTTAATCAACACTGATTTGTGACTTTAACAAATTGACATTTATTTTCTGATTAAGGGCTAACTGGTGATATTGAATATCTTTCCTCCTGATTTAACTTGTATCTATCTGTAACCAGCCACTGATACAGTTTGTTAACATAGGTAGTCATTCACAGTGTTCTTTCTGCACACTGACCCTATATTGCATCAAATTAGTTGTTTGCAATTTGATTGATTTTAACATAAAAGGCAAAAGGGCTGTAGTTTTGTTCATTAGATTTTTCCTTTTTTCTTTGTGCAATCAAGGATCAATGTCCCCAAAAATGTTTTGTCTAAATTGTTTTGTGAGATAAAGGCTTAATGGTTAATTTTTCAATTGTACATTGTCAAATGGAGGCATAATGACTTGCCAACTTGATTTCTTCTTCTTTTGTTCAAATTTGTAGCAAATATGGTGTCCGACATTGATTTATTGCCACATGAATATAACATATACAGTAGATTGGCATATGAAGAGAATACATTAGAATAACGTGATTAGTTTGGTTTGATTTTCATTTGAAAATATGCAATTGTGTCTTGTAGAATATTGTTGAGGAGTTTGATTTAGTCATATAAGAGTAAACTATTTGTGCATGGGTTAGTTGATGAAAGTCAATTTTTTTGCTTAATAGTTGTCTTTAAATTTGGCCGAGCCAACACCCCACCAACACTGGACTTCATCCTAACTTGCACCGTTGTGAAGGCAGTCCAATGCTCAAAGCCGCTCTGCAATTACACCGTGTTATGTGTGTTGAATACATTCAGATAGAGTTAATGGTTGGCTAAATGTTTAGATGAGTATCTGTCAGGACTGTTAGAACATTAGAATGTTCCAGTTTACTTTGGGGAAGACAGAGGAGAGGGAGTGCATTGGTCTTAATTATGAAAGTCTAATTACTGTATTTTGTCATCAATATATTATTAATATAATTTTGTGCCTAGTTAGCTAAGCATGACGATTTATTTTTATTTTTGGAATAATAAATGTTATTTTTTCTCAGTTAAAGTTGAATAAATAGAATAAAATATATTATATTTATAAAAGCGTACATTTTCTTTAACTGTTGACAGGTGTAGGAGATGCATTTTCACTGGTTATGGTAACATTTTCATTGCAACAATGCTAAGGGTATGGTAAGAGGAGTTGAAGAATGTGTTAGTTGGATTTCAAGGCAGTAACATTGATGTTTTACAGAGATTTGGTCATAGACTGCCACAGAGAGTATGTGAGATGGGAAGAAGAAAGCATCAGAAAAGAAATGCCTTCAGATATGTTTATTACTACTTCTCTGAATGTAAAGTAATAAAGAACATTTAGAGCACAGCGTTAAATAGCACAGGCAACGTTCAAAGTTGAAAGTACCACGATGAATGATCAATAATGTATTTTTCTTGTCTAAACTGTATTTGCACACAGCCATGTATAAGGCAATTTTCTACTAAATGTACCTGATGCTCCATACATTTGTTTGCCCAAAATGACAAGCTGTTGTTACTTTTTAAAGGCAAAGTAACAGTCTTTTTATGTATGATTGTATTTTTCTAAAATGTTTTGGAAAACTAGCCTGTAAACTTTTGGAAAAATGTAACTTACCATTTGATAGATATTTTAATTAGTGATTTTAATATCAATTCAATATTTATGAACTGTTGCCAGGCTTACAAAGAATATCACTGAATACAAAATAAACAACATGAAGCTATATTGGACAACGAGTTTTGATATGTATGATCTTCTGACTACAATGATTTTAATGGATTTTGGGGCAGTTGTTCCTCCCCATTAAGAATTAAAAGAACGTTTACATCATTTATTTTTTCTGTCCAATTTTGTGTGTGGGGGGCAGCTTTCTGTTGTCCTTTATCAGAGGTTGGATCAGTGAAGGTAAGGAGGCTATCTGAAAAGAGACATCATTTGACCATAGATATACAGGTGTTAGTGATATCCCACTCAGTTTCATGTTAACATTGTTTTATTGTTCTCACTCCAAAACCCTGATATAGCACTTTGAATTACAATCCATTGTTTTTACTCAAGCATACTGATGTAATACTTCAAATTATACTTCATATTAACGTTGGTGGTGAGAGGATAGGGGGGAATTCCCCTTTGCTTAAGCTGGTCTGCCATAGCAGAAGGGGTACTACTTTATTAGGAGCAGTCTAACCCCCTTCCCCCGAGAGTGAAAATTGGCCCTGGTCTCAGGGATTGCTGCGGTTATCCTGAGACTAAAATAGTGTACAACAGCTGCTGCTGGGAGAGTGTCACATTTGAAAGCAATGGAAGATGTTGCGGATTTCTTTCTGTATGTACTCTGCTCACATCGTAGTGTGTATCAGCGAATGGAAGGAAGGTCACTGACAAACTGTTTTTGTCCCATTATCTTTGTGTTTCCAGACAACCACTGTGTAACTGACAGCGGTTCAATGGAAACAGACCCATAAAATGAATGTATTGCAGCCATGGCAACTCCTTAAACTGTTCCTCTAGGGGAAAAAGCCTCCTGAGAGTCCATAAGCTTTGAAGCACTATAACGTTTCACACTGAGTATTCTATTTTCTGTCCCCATTGTCCTCAATTCTCTCAACAGTCATTACTCCACACATAAGCCTCACCGACCATACTGTAATCACAACAGGAGTATGATTGACATGTCTTAAACAAATCCTGCATGCATGTACACTCCACCCCCTTGCGACACAAGGAACACGTGATGTGAAAAGTATACATGGCAACTGGAAAGAAGCAGCAGGATTCTAGATGATTCTGGCATTGCATCTATTAACTTATGCCAGAAACAGAATTGCACTTACACTGTTGGGAGGGAGACATGTTTCAGACAATCGGACGCAGCTGTTAATTTTATTTCCAAATGCCCTCCCATCCAACAACCTCTTAACTAATCTACTCCAAGTACTGTTCTCGTCTGATCTTTGTTCTCGGCTGAAGTCTCGGACAAAATGAAAGGGTTCGTAAGCATAGTCTGTGTGCAATTTCAGATATCTTTTTGTGGGAATAGCCAAGGTCAAACAGCGTTAGTTACAGGCATGTGAACGGGAGACAGTGACAAACCCCAAACATCTCCAACTACACACACTCATATTTCATCACTTGTGTGGGATACCAGACACATTTACTTTTCACCAAGTCAACCATCAATTCTCATTGTGCTCAAAGTTTAAAGCATTTATTCAAGTTTACTTATTCAAGGTAATATATACATTAAAATCATATTAAAAGTATATAAACTAATAGCACACATTTCACATGTATTCAGTAGTTGAAGGTGTTGAATGTCGCATCACATTTAAAACTCAAATTTATAAAGAAAACATGCTTGGAAAAAGTTGCTTCTCCGCCCTGATCAAAATGGCAGCCGTTACAGCTGGTAATACATTCTGGGCCTGAGGAGCCTTCTTAATTAACCCTGCCCACTCGCCTGCTTGTTCTGCTCCATTAAACTTCAACCCCCCCCCTTTTCTCCAATAGAACGAGATTGATAGGCCCTGGGGGTCAAAACTCTGAGGTCGTCCCGTCTGCACGGTGGCACCTGCTCTTCCCCGTCAGGAGAGCAACATTGCACCCACCCACCCACCCACCCACCGGCTGCCTGCGGGGCTGCTAGCTACCACTTCAAACCCACTGTCAAGTTCATCACAGCCAAGGCACGCTTTATATATAGTACTAGTCAAAAGACTGGACACACTCATTCAAGTGTTTTTCTTTATTTTTTTACTATTTTCTACATTGTAGAATAATAGTGAAGACATCAAAGCTATGAAATAACACATATGGAATCATGTAGTAATCAAAAAAAGTGTTATAAATATTATTTGAGATTCTTCAAAGTAGCCACCCTTTGGCCTTGATGACAGCTTTGCACACTCTTGGCATTCTCTTAACCAGCTTCACCTGGAATGCTTTTACAACAGTCTTGAAGGAGTTCCAACATATGCTGAGCACTTGTTTGCTGCTTTTCCTTCACTCCGCAGTCCAACTCATCCCAAACCACCTCAATTGGGTTGAGGTCGAGTGATTGTAGAGGCCAGGTCATCTGATGCAGCACTCCATCAGTCTCCTTCTTGGTCAACTAGCCCTTACACAGCCTGGAGGTGTGGTGTTGGGTCATTGTCCTGTTGAAAAACAAATGATAGGCCCACAAAGCAAAAAAACTGATGGGATGGTGTATCGCTGCAGAATGCTATGGTAGCCATGCCGGTTAAGTGTGCCTTGAATTCTAAATTAATCACAGACAGTGTCACCAGCAAAGCACTCCCACACCATCACACATCCTCCTCCACGCTTCAAGGTGGGAACTACACATGTGGAGATCTTCCGTTCACCTACTCTGCATCTCACAAAGACATGGCGGTTGGAACCAAAAATCTCAAATTTGGACTCATCAGACAAAAGGACAGATTTCCACCAGTCTAATGTCCATTGCTCATGTTTCTTGGCCAAAGGAAGTCTCTTTTTCTTATTGGTGTTCTTTAGTAGTAGTTTCTTTGCAGCAACTCGACCACAAAGGCCTGATTCACAGTCTGCTCTGAACAGTTGATGTTGAGATGTGTCTGTTACTTGAACTCAAACATTTATTTGGGCTGCAATTTCTGAGGCTGGTAACTCTAATGAACTTATCCTCTGCAGCAGAGGTAACTCTAGGTCTTCATTTCCTGTGGCGGTCCTCACGAGAGCCAGTTTCATCATAGTGCTTGATGGTTTTTGCGACTGCACTTGAAGAAACATTCAAAGTTCTTGACATTTTCCATAATTGACTGACCTTCATGTCTTAAAGTAATGATGGACTGTTATTTCTCTTTCCTTGTTTGAGACGTTCTTGCCATAATATGGATTTGGTCTCAAATGCAATAAGAACAAACAAAATTCCACAAATTAACCTTTAACAAGGCACACCTGTTAATTGAAATGAATTCTAGGTGACTGTCTCATGAAGCTGGTTGAGAGATGGCAAAGAGTGTGCATCGCTGGCATCAATGCAAAGGGTGGCTACTTTGAAGAATCAAAAAAAAAGTATCATTTTTTTAACACTTTTTTTGGTTACTACAGTTGTGGCCAAAAGTTGAGAATGACACAAATATTAATTTTCAAAGTCTGCTGTCTCAGTTTGTATGATGGCAATTTGCATATACTCCAGAATGTCATGAAGAGTGATCAGATGAATTGCAATTAATTGCAAAGTCCCTCGTTGCCATGCAAATGAACTGAATCCCCCCAAAATATTTCCACTGCATTTCAGCCCTGCCACAAAAGGACCAGCTGACATCATGTCAGTGATTCTCTTGTTAACACAGGCATGAGTGTTGACGAGGACAAGGCTGGAGAACACTCTGTCATGCTGATTGAGTTTGAATAACAGACTGGAAGCTTCAAAAGGAGGGTGGTGCTTGGAATCATTGTTCTTCCTCTGTCAATCATGGTTACCTGCAAGGAAACACGTGCCGTCATCATTGCTTTGCACAAAAAGGGCTTCAAAGGCAAGGATATTTCTGCCAGTAAGATTGCACCGAAATCAACCATTTATCGGATCATCAAGAACTTCAAGGAGAGCGGTTCAATTGTTGTGAAGAAGGCTTCAGGGCATCCAAGAAAGTCCAGCAAGCACCAGGACCGTCTCCTAAAGTTGATTCATCTGCGGGATCGGGGCACCACCAGTACAGAGCTTGCTCAGCAATGGCAGCAGGCAGGTGTGAGTGCATCTGCACGCACAGTGAGGCGAAGACTTTTGGAGGATGTCCTGGTGTCAAGAAGAGCAGCATAGAAGCCACTTCTCTCCAGGAAAAACATCAGGGACAGACTGATATTCTACAAAAGGTACAGGGATTGGACTGCTGAGGACTGGGGTAAAGTAATTTTCTCTGATGAATCCCCTTTCCGATTGTTTGGGGCATCCGGAAAAAAGCTTGTCCGGAGAAGACAAGGTGAGCGTTACCATCAGTCCTGTGTCATGCCAACAGTAAAACATCCTGAGACCATTCATGTGTGGGGTTGCTTCTCAGCCAAGGGAGTGGGCTCACTCACAATTTTGCTTAAGAACACAGCCATGAATAAAGAATGGTACCAACACATCCTCCGAGAGCAGCTTCTCCCAACCATCCAGGAACAGTTAGATGATGAACAATTACTTTTCAAGCATGATGGAGCACCTTGCCATTATGAAAAATTGATAACTAAGAAGCTCGGGGAACAAAACATCAATATTTTGGGTCCATGGCCAGGAAACTCCCCAGACCTTAATCCCATTGAGAACTTGTGGTCAATCCTCAAGAGGCGGGTGGACAAACAAAAACCCACAAATTCTGACAAACTCTAAGCATTGATTATGCAAGAATGGGCTGCCATCAGTCAGGATGTGGCCCAGAAGTTAATTGACAGCATGCCAGGGCAGATTGCAGAGGTCTTGAAAAAGAAGGTTCAACACTGCAAATATTGACTGCATCAACTTCATGCAATTGTCAATAAAAGCCTTTGACACTTATGAAATGCTTGTAATTATACTTCAGTATTCCATAGTAACATCTGACAAAAATATCTAAAGACACTGAAGCAGCAAACTGTTTGAAAATTAATATTTGGGTCATTCTCAAAACTTTTGGCCACGACTGTACATGATTCCATATGTGTTATTTCATAGTTGATGTCTTCACTATTATTCTACAATGTAGAAAATAGTCAAATAAAAATTAAAACTTATAGGTGTGGGTTTCCAAACTTTTGACTGGTACTGTATATTTAGACCACATTGTTGGATTGGCCCAACCAAGTTTAACATTCAGTTCCATATGTATTCACCTGCCAGGCCAAGGCTCTAGCCCTCCAAATGAAACTAAACACAGGTTGAATATCATTATTATTTGTACTAACGAAGAAGGAGCTGTAGCTACTTCTTAGTAAATCATGTCATAACACAAGAGCAGAGATATGTTAGCTCTTAAAACAGATCTCAAAAACATTGTTGAATTAAATAAATGACTCACATTTGTGGCACGGTTCCCTAGCAATCACACACCCAGTATAACATACCAAACATTGCAGCAACATATGAACATCAAATTTAACTGATTACAGTTGATTAGTTTATCAAAAAGGGCACAAACAGTGTGTGCTGGAGTTTTATATCTATGTATTGCTCCTCCTTTGTTTGGTTAGAGCAGCGCATACAGAAATCAAATCTGTATCAGATCAGTTCCTCAATGAATGACAGTACTTAGCAGCTGATAATGTGCATCCCCATGAGTCACAGCGGAGGACCAAAATGGTCGGCTGACGGCTGGGAGTCAGGGAGGGGATAGTGGCTATCCTTTCTTGTTGATCATCACAGGCTGAAAATATTTCCACGTGTTCCTGCCCGTGCCTTCAACTTGCATCATGAAAAGTCCCTTTTGTGGTATTTATCGATTTGTCCAAACAGCAGTGTTTTATTTAATTTTTTTAAACAAAATAACATTTTCTGAATGCCTTATTCCACAGCTACATACAAGATATATTGTTTGTTTCATGATTGTGGAATACCACACTGGCTTGTTTCTCTTTTACTTGACTTACAGTGCACCCTAGTGGAGGTAGTCATCACATCCTTTATAGTACATTAGTGACTCAATATCCTGACTTGAATATAGCATGTGTTGCCTTGAAGGAGCTTTCAGAGCTTGAGTTACTTAGTTGTCTTGTATTTGTATTTATTATGGATCCCCATTAGCCAAGGCAGCAGCTACTTTTCCTGGTGTCCAGCAACATAAGACAATTACATACAGTTTAAAATACTACAAGACATTAGATCTCATAACAACTTAGCTGACACATTCAGTGTGTTCCCTCAGGCCACTACTCCACCACCACATACAACATCCATGTGCATGTGTGTGTCTTATCTTGTCGTCTCTGGCACATCAGGATTAGCATTGCATACATTGTAATAAACTAGTACTTGAACAACTTTGCTGGAAGCAAACTATAGCTATTCTACATTACGCTACAGTTTGTAACAGTAACACAAATACATGCAAATCATGAGAATGTCATGCTCCACTCGCATGCGTTTCCCCCTATTTCACTTAAGTTGTAACGTTGACTTTTTTTCCACAGATTGGCTGTCATCTGAATTCCAGTTGACGAAGACCTCATAATTCCCCTGTAATGAGGCAAATAAGATGTACAACACATTATTAAAACTCACATTCTTAATAATAACATGTCTCCAAGCTCTTCACATAGAGATGTACCATGTGAGAGTAAACTAACCATGGAGGCAAAGCTGTGTCTTTAAAATATGTATATTTTTAGAAGACATAGAATGTGGTTTTCAACAGTAAGACTTGTACTCACTTTTGGCAACATATCATAGGCCCTGAGATAAGAGAACAGTATCATGTAGGGATTCTGCAAAGAGGATGACCATCTGTTAGTCACACCACCCACCAGAAGTGAAATTAAACAGCATATCATTTTTGACAGTTGGAATGGTGGGTAGATATAAGTGAGTATTTCTGATACATTCCTCCTTTGAGAATGTTACATATTTTCAGATCCGGGCAAAGCAATCTTTCTTGGATAACTTGTTCTATTTACTTCCAATTGTTATACCAGACACCTACCTTGAAACCATTGTGGCTCTATTGAAACACTGAAAGTTAAAATAAAGCATATTGTGTGTTAGCTATGGGTTTGGTCCTAAACCATTTTAACTGTCAAGAATGCAACACGACTAAAGAGAGTTGTTTAGCAAGAAACATTAAAAATGTTAAATAGAAACTGAAATTCTCACTTATCACTGAGGAGTGTAAATACTCTCATTCCATTGTTGCAGGGTGACATTGACACAAATGCTAAAAGAGTATCAGAGGAAATATAAAGTAATGACATTTCCAGACATCTAGTAGTTCTGGTACTTCATATGTAGTCACAGCGCTATACTAGACAGTTATCTAAAACGTTCTGATTAAATTCTGTATAAAAGTTTTACATTCTTCTCTATATGATCACTAGATAAGTAAATAGAAAGGTCTTACAGTGCCAAGTATACCAGGTTGACACTCCCTGAAGAGCAAAGTTATCTTTTCTGTCCAGAAGCAGCCAAAACACAACAAAATTGTACCCAGACTTTGAAACATCATGGTAAAGTTGATACTCTGCAATGGTTTGACTTACTGCCGGTCTCCTGTTCATGCAATTAACACTGTTTGATAGTCCCCAAGCTTTCTCAAAACATCAGAAGTAGCAACTTCTTATTTTGCCCACAGAATACTGGTAGTGTTTTTCTGAAGAGGCATTGTTTGAAGCAGAAGGAAGGGAAGTTACAATTGAAACCAGTCATTATGTCAAAGGTAAATTTAGTTTATATTTAGTAATGAAATTAATACATAAGCTTTGTTTAAACACATTTTATTCATATACTCCATGTCTATACATTACCAATTACTAGTCAAAGGAAGAAACCAACATCTCTCAAAGGTTCTCTTTGATATGATATAATTGATACCCTACATTAACAACTAAGCCGTACAAAGACACAAACGACCGTTCCATTCAACAGTTCAGACTGCCATTGCCATTATCTGTAGAAATCCGTTAACTCTTATTAGGTTTACCATTCAAGTCTTCTGTATCAAATGAAAAGGGCTGGTCGTAACCCATGAGGTGGTTATAGTCATGAGGAAGTGGGAACAGCATCGGATTCACAAGCATTGACTTCTTGTCGGCATAGAACGTGGTGAACATTTTGCTGACACCCGGTATCTTGACCTCACTCTGACGGAACACAGTCTTTTTCTCCATCAGAAGGATGTTGTAGGTGACAGCTGTGTACGTGTCAGTGTCATGGTTGTGGTACAGGCGAACCACATAGCCTTTGGTGATGATGTGGAGGAGGATGGGAGTCAGGAATGTGAAGAAACCAATGACACCACAGAAGGCTCCCTTCAGGACAAGACTCTGAACGCCGATGCCAGTCTTCAGAAGAATGTAGGGCATCATACACAGGCTGGCCCCGCTACTGGTGTAGGAGAACATCTTCACACCTGCAAAAGACAAAAAATACAATTCATGTTTAGGCCTAGTTATTCAATGATGATAATGTTGATGATGAGAGATTGTTTATGGTGTTTAAAGTAATACCTCGGACAGCATTGCCAAGGTTCCCTGAATAGATGAGCGTCCCCTCCTCAGAGTGGTTTGTGGAAGACGTAGAGAAGCAGCGGACCATCCGCTGTACAGAGGCTGGCTGTACCTGGGCAAATTAGAAACTAGGCCATTTCTTTCCATACAATGCCTTTAACTGCTACAATTAGACTAGAACAAATAATGTATCAGTTTCAAAAAGAACTTGGTCCAAATCTTAATTATCTTTCAGATGAGATCTTACAGTCTGATCAAATATGTCAATGAAATTTGCGTTAGAGATTAATTGAATCTCTAACGCACTTTCAAAGGTTAACGCACTTGCACAACCAGGCCAGTGCAGATCATGCCTGACCACACTGCTCGCATATTGATTTTGTCCACCCACACCAGAAGCGGTCAAGACACGCAGGTTGAAATATCAAAACCAACTCTGAACCAACTATATTAATTTGGGGACGAGTCGATAAGCATTAAACATTTATGGTAATTTAGCTAGCTTGCTGTTGCACAAGGTCCTCTACTCCGACAATTATTCCACAACTAAAAGGGTGAACAGAATTCATTTCTAGGAATCTCTCCTCCTTCAGGCTTCTTCTGACTTTATTTGGCAGTTGGCAACCAACTTTAAGGTGTATTACCACCACCAACTAGCCTGGAGTGTGGACCTCAGTTCATCAAACACTCACGTGGGTATACGCTCCTAAAAACCAATGAGATGGGAGAGACCGGACTTGCAGTGCATCACAAATAGAACCAATGACTGAATAACATGCTGACTACCACGTTCGCGTCATGTGCGTGAGCGTTGCAAAATAAATGTACATGCTATACAAGCGTCTGCGTGGCCAGGTGCTAAAATAGAAATAGGTTCTATTTATGATGCTAAACGCATGCAAGTCCGGCCTCTCCCATCTCCCGGTTGGTTTTTAAGAGCATATATGCCCATGTGGGTGATTGAAAGATGAACTGACGTCTACACTCCAGTCATTTGTTGCAATGCACCTTAAAGTTGGTTGCCAACCGCCATATGAAGTCCAAAGTAAAAAAAGAAGCCTGAGGAAAAAGGAGAGATGACGAAAAAGTAATTCGGTTTACCGTTTTATCTGTGGATTAATTGTCAGAGTAGAGGACCTTGTGCATTTCATGTAAAATAACAACCCAATGTTCATATCCCAGGCCAAATTAGCTAACAAGCGACCTGTCCCCAAATTAATATAATTGGTTCAGAGTTTGGTTTGATATTTCAACATGCATGTCCTGATCGTGTCTGATGTGAGTGTACAAAATCAACATGCGCGCGTCCGGTTCGGTCAGGAGCATGTAAATCATACATAGCTAATGTATCGAACGCAGAGCGACTAGGCTAGCTAGTTAGCTAACATAGCTTTTTTCAACCAAAAAACCTACGTAACTAGCATAATAGGGCATATATCCCAGGATTGGAAGTAGAACTATCTACCAGACAAGTGATGACAAAATAAAGCCAAATACCTTTTTAGCCACATCATTGAGAAATGACCTTTTGGCAGCGTGATACAAATACTCTTCCGTCTTCATTAGAAGCCTTCTACACCCGTGAGTAGCAGGCCTCCCATTTCGGAGGGCAGCAAATTGTATACTAAACGTTTGCGAAATAGCAGTACGTAATCTACGTGCAAAGTAATGCTGAAACATGATAAAATTAAGCCACCTTAATAGCTTCTTTGCTAAAAGAATGCACAACAGCACTGTTATTAACCCCCGCCCCTTTCTTCTTCTGTGGCAGTGGTGCACAGGATTCTTCTTCTTTGATGTTTATTGGCAGACTGCACTCATACGGTGTATTGCTGCCACCTACTGTACGGGTTAGAAAAATACTCCAAAAACAAAATATGTTTTGGATGAACAAATTCATGCTAATTACCAAAAACAAAAAAACTAAACAAATTCACAATACTACCCTGAATTAAAAAAAATATATATATAAAAACGGTACTATTCATTTCCCCACACAGGCTCAACAACCTGGGAGGGGGAAACTCTTCATTCAGTACTCCCTGTTACATTTTGCCTGTAAAGTCCTGGAGATCCAGAAATCGATTTGCTGCCTTCACAATGATGTCTAGCTTCTTTGATGTTTTCTAAGTTTAACTAGTGCAATTTATCACTAGCGCTATAAACGCAACAAAGTCCACCTTCTTCACTATTAGTGTGTCGGGATCCTTCTCCTGCATTGCATTCACTGCAGACTGTGGGACATCCACTACCATCTCCTCTCTACTCACTCCTTCAGCTATTTTCACTGCCTCCACATAGGAGACCTGCTGGATGGCCCTGATCCTAGCTACTGCGACCTTCTTTATCTGTACAGGTAACTCTGGGAACTCGGGAACGTGATTCCCATCATAATTACAACAACGTGCTTCATCTGACTCTTCAACTACTACATATTTTTTCCTTCGACAAACACTTGCCACATGTCCAAACTTTTTACAATTGTAACACTGCATCGGCTTCTGTACATACGGTCTCACCGCATAAAACAAATCAAATTGTATTTGTCACATGTGCCGAATTCAACAGGTGTAGACCTTACGGTGAAATGCTTACTTTCAAGCCCTTAACCAACAATGCAGCTTTAAAAAAAATACCTTAAAAAAATATGAAATAAAAGTAACAAATAATTGAAGAGAAGCAGTAAAATATCAACATCGAGGCTAAATACAGGGGGAACTGGTACAGAGTCAATGTGTGGGGGCACCGGTTAGTTGAGGTAATTGAGGGAATATGCACACGTAGGTAGAGTTATTAAAGTGACTATGCAAAGATTATAACAGAGAGTAGCAGCAGCGTAAAAGAGAGGGGTGGGGGTCAATGCAAATAATCTTGGTAGCTATTTTATTAGATGTTCAGGAGTCTTATGGCTTGGAGGTAGAAGCTGTTTAGAAGCCTCTTAGACCTAGACTTGGCGCTCCGGTACCGCTTGCCGTGCGGTAGCAGAGAGAACAGGCTATGACTGTGGTGGCTGGAGTCTTTTACAATTTTAGGGCCTTCCTCTGACACCGCCTGGTATAGAGGTCCTGGATGGCAGGAAGCTTGGCCCCAGTGATGTACTGGGCCGTACGCACTACCCTCTGTAGTGCCTTGCGGTCGGAGGCAGAGCAGTTGCCATACCAGGCGGTGATGTAACCTGTCAGGATGCTCTTGTTGGTGCAGCTGTAGAACCGTTTGAGGATCTGAGGACCCATGCCAAATCTTTTCAGTCTCCTGAGGGGGAATAGGTTTTGTCGTGCCCTCTTCACAACTGTCATGGCATGCTTGGACCATGTTAGTTTGTTGGTGATGTGGACGCCAAGGAACTTGAAACTCTCAACCTGCTCCACTACAGCCCCGTCGAAGAGAATGGGGGCGTGCTCGGTCCTCCTTTTCCTGTAGTCCACAATCATCTCTTTTGTCTTGATCAGGTTGAGGGAGAGGTTGTTGTTCTTGCACCACATGGTCAGGTCTCTGACCTCCTCCCTATAGGCTGTCTCGTCGTTGTCAGTGATCAGGCCTACCACTGTTGTGTAATCAGCAAACTTAATGATGGTGTTGGAATCGTGCCTGGCCATGCAGTCATGAGTGAACAGGGAGTACAGGAAGGGACTGAGCATGCACCCCTGAGGGGCCCCCGTGTTGAGGATCAGCATGGCGAATGTGTTGTTACCTACCCTTACCACTTGGGGTCGGTCCGTCAGGAAGTCCAGGATCCAGTTGCAGAGGGGAGGTGTTTAGTCCCAGGGTCCTTAGCTTAGTAATGAGCTTTGATGAAACTATGGTGTTGAGCGCTGAGCTGTAGTCATTAAATAGCATTCTCACGTAGGTGTTCCTTTTGTCCAGGTGTGAAAGGGCAGTGTGGAGTACAATAGAGATTGCATCATCTGTGGATCTGTTGGGGAATGCAAATTGGAGGGGGTCTAGGGTTTCTGGGATAATGGTGTTGATGTGAGCCATGACCAGCCTTTCAAAGCACTTCATGGCCACAGATGTGAGTGCTACGAAACATGTTGGTATTACAGACTCAGACAGGGAGTGGTTGAAAATGTCGGTGAAGACACTTGCCAGTTGCTCAGCGCATTCATTATCTTTCGTCTCTCTGTGTTTTTATAAATTTCCTTCAATTCGCTAGAGGCTGACAGGAATAAGCATCCGGAGTGAGCGAAACAGCGCCCCTCTGTCTCTCTAAGTGTAGGCCATCTATCTGATGCTGTCTGGTCCAAACAAGTATGACATTGTTGCCGCCTGTAGCGTTGAAGGCAAGGGAAGCCAGCGAGCATCTGGCCTCCCTTGACAAAAAAAAAATGAATACAAATTTGCCAATCAGCGTTGAGCTCAACTGAGCGAGCTCAACTGTGAATGGTCCTGGTGTACCAAAACATGTGTCAAGGGAAGCCAACTTGGATTTGGCATCACTCATATCAAACCCTGTTGAGTGCATAAGTCATTGACAGAAAAACTTGAATTGTTGTATCTCGTTGTGTCGTTGTCCTCTGGTGAATAGCTAGCCAGCTAGCTAAAATTGTCCCTTTCCTAAATTAGCCATGGATGGAGATAGGGATTTGGACTTGTGGTTTTACTTAATTCTCCGTACTGGCCAATGACTATAACGGCGATGTTGATCCAACCATTACTTCATACATTGCTGTGCCCCTGGCCTGAGAGGATGGCAGTTCAATATGTAGCTAGATGTAGAAGGCTAATGTTAACTAGCTAACGTTGCTCATGAGTGGAGGTTAGGCTAGCGAGCAAGCATTTTAGCCAGGTAGCCTAGGACAACAAAAAATAAAAGCTTGTACTGTATGACAGAGTGATCGACCGTTTCGTCAACATGGCAACTTGGCTTTATCCCTAAACCACACAGCCTTTATGTCCAGCGAGACACCAGAGATGATGACAACTTTAACTGGTGCCCTACTCTGAAAATCATAGCTTTCCACATCATACGTCAACATCTTGTTGAGCCACAGAGCTTTCTCCTTTTGCGCTTTTGACACACACAAAATCAACCTCATACTGCTCCTGGTCACTCGAACCGATTCCACTTTACCCAATTCGTCCTTCACCATCTTCTTTGAGACCGCAGACGGGTCACCCCAAAAAACATCAATTTCCTGTTTGAAGCAGCAATGTCAGAGATACTGGATATATTGACGAGATGCTTATGACTCCGCCCTAACAATATTCTTCTTCTTTGTGTGCTTACTATTCGGGTGACTCTGTACTGGCCTACTACTCACGGGGATCCTCTCAGGCTCCCTCGCCCTTTTCACACCATCCTCTACTTTCCTCACTGCCTCAGCATATGACACTTTGCACAATGCTTTCACCCTGAAAACTTCAAATCAAATCAAATGTATTTATAAAGCCCTTCTTACATCAGCTGATGTCACAGAGTGCTGTACAGAAACCCAGCCTAAAACCACAAACAGCAAGCAATGCAGGTGTAAAAGCACGGTGGCTAGGAAAAACTCCCTAGAAAGGCCAAAACCTAGGAAGAAACCTAGAGAGGAACCAGGCTGTGAGGGGTGGCCAGTCCTCTTCTGGCTGTGCCGGGTGCAGATTATAACAGAACATGGACAAGATTTTAAAATGTTCATAAAACAGGCAAAACAGTTGAAACTGGAGAAGCAGCATGGCCAGGTGGACTCAGGACATCAAGGAGTCATCAGGCCAGGTAGGCCTTGAGGAATGGTCCTAATGCTCAGGTCCTCAGAGAGAGAGAGAAAAAAAAGAAAGAGAGAGAGAGAGAGATAATTAGAGAGAGCATACTTAAATTCACACAGGACACCAGATAAGAGAAGAAATACTCCAGATATAACAGACGGACCCTAGCCCCCCGACACATAAACTACTGCAGCATAAATACTGGGGGCTGAGACAAGAGGGGTCGGGAGACACTGTGGCCCCGTCCGACGATACCCCCGGACAGGGCCAAACAGGCAGGATATAACCCCACCCACTCTGCCGAAGCACAGCCCCCATACCACTAGAGGGATATCTTCAACCACCAACTTACCACCCTGAGACAAGGCCGAGTATAGCCCACAAGATCTCCACCACGGCACCAGTAAGCCAGTGACTCAGCCCCTGTAATAGGGTTAGAGGCAGAGAATCCCAGTGGAGGGGAACCGGCCAGGCAAAGACAGCAAGGGTGGTTCGTTGCTCCAGTGCCTTTCCGTTCACCTTCACACTCCTGGGCCAGACTACACTCAGTCATAGGACCTACTGAAGAGATGAGTCTTCAATAAAGACTTAAAGGTTGAGACCGAGTCTACGTCTCTCACATGGAATGGAGCTCTATAGGAAAAAGCCCTGCCTCCAGCTGTTTGCTTAGAAATTCTAGGGACAGTAAGGAGGCCTGCGTCTTGTGACTGTAGCGTGCGTGTAGGTATGTACGGCAGGACCAAATCGGAAAGATAGGTAGGAGCAAGCCCATGTAATGCTTTGTAGGTTAGCAGTAAAACCTTGAAATCAGCCCTTGCCTTAACAGGAAGCCAGTGTAGAGAGGCTAGTACTGGAGTAATATGATAACATTTTTGGGTTCTAGTCAAGATTCTAGCAGCCGTGTTTAGCACTAACTGAAGTTTATTTAGTGCTTTATCCGGGTAGCCGGAAAGTAAAGCATTGCAGTAGTCTAACCTAGAAGTTACAAACGCATGGATTAACTTTTCTGCATCATTTATCAACCTGTCTCACTCACACAGGACATTTCTGATCCCCAGCAACAAGGCCACCCACACAATTGAAACACTCCACTTCTTCCACCAAAACTATACACTTCTTTGTCCCATGCCTTCCTGCACACTTCTAACACAACAGAATCTCCCACCTACATACTTCTGAAACATGACCATAAACTTGGCATCTAAAACACGGTAGTAGGTTTGGAACAAAAGCTCTCATGGGATAACTTATATACCTAGCATGACTTTATCCTGCAAACACTCAAAACTCAGAAGGACAGACAGGGTCTCCTTAGTCTCCCATGCACCCGGGGATCCTAAACTTTAGTCGATCCACCTCAACTCAACGCCACCCCAGTTATCACTCCTTTCAGTGGCGCTCTGCTCCGGGGAGCAAACCACCTCAACACTCAACTCCACCCCAGCTATCACTCCTTTCAGTGGTGCTCTGCTCCGGGGAGCAAACCACCTCAACACTCAACTCCACCCCAGTTGTCACTCCTTTCAGTGGTGCTCTGCTCCGGGGAGCATCGCGAAATGCGTAGTGCCTTCTCACTTATGGATACTTTGACAGAATTGACAGAATTCAACTCCTTCTTCACCCAGCCTGATACCACAGACGGATCCGGCCAAAGTCATCTTGGGCATTTTTCTGATCTTTGGGGTGAGGCTCAGAAGCCTCACTATCCGTCGACTGCTGATATGTACCTTGCGCATCGCATCATATCGGCCCTACTTTCTGCCTTGCGTCATCTCGCCATCTGCCATCTTGCCTTCATTTCCCCTTTCTGTTGTGAGCTTTGATTCAGACGTTGAATATTATGAGAGGCAACACATATAGAGCCCAACGGTGGACATGTCATAATACCCATAAAACCTCCGCCCTAAAAATAGTATTCGTTGTCCACAGAGCGGAATGCTTATTCCTCTGTTTGGATTGGTGGATACATCTCGTCAGTGGTGTAGTGGTGCCTGGAGAAGTTGGTATACTCTAAGGTGCCCTGTGTGAAATTCTATGACATACACTCTGAATTACCTAAAATGATAAGTCCCATATTGGTCTTTCACAGTCAGGCCAACGCAAGCTGTACTGTGCAAGTAGGCTAATAGTAGGTCTACTATTGAAACTGTGATGGACATTTTTATGTTTGTGCTTTTCTAATAACCAATTTCTGTGTTCTGTTTGAGCTTTTATAATAACCAATTTCTGTGTTCATGCATGTGACTGATTGAAGGAGTGGGAGAAATCCTCACTGTAGTATCTGCAATTTGGCAGTACGCCCAGACCCTTGTTTTGAGAATTATATCTCAGTTTCAAGGTCTCAGCCTGGAGAGAAGAAGCCTCGTGAGGTATTGGTCTGCCACATACATAAATCAGTATTGGTTGGTCACATGAATGAAAGCAAACGTTAATGATTAATTAATTATGAATAAGCTAAATCATGCAAATATTACTTTGTGTAAGTACATGTACAGTTGAAGTCAGAAGTTTACATAAACCTTAAGCAAATACATTTAAACTCAGTTCTTCACAATTCCTGACATTTAATCCTAGTAAAAATGTCCTGTCTTAGGTCAGTTAGGATCACCACTTTATTTTAAGAATGTGAAATGTCAGAATAATAGTAGAGAGAATGATTTATTTCAGCTTTTATCTCTTTCATCACATTCCCAGTGGTTCAGAAGTGTACACACACTCAATTAGTATTTGATTGGCATTGCCTTTAAATTGTTTAACTTGGGTCAAACGTTTCGGGTAGCCTTCCACAAGCTTCCCACAATAAGTTGGGTGAATTTTGGCCCATTCCTCCTGACAGAACTGGTGTAACTGAGTTAGGTTTGTAGGCAAACTTGCTCGCACACACTTTTTCAGTTTTCGCCACACATTTTCTATGGGATTGAGGTCAGGGATTTGTGATGGCCACTCCAATACCTTGACTTTGTTGTCCTTAAGCCATTTTGCCACAACTTTGGAAGTATGCTTGGGGTCATTGTCCATTTGGATTACCCATTTGCGACCAAGCTTTAACTTCCTGACTGATGTCTTGAGATGTTGCTTCAATATATCCACATAATTTTCCTCCCTCATGATGCCATCTATTTTGTGAAGTGCACCAGTCCCTCCTGCAGCAAAGCACCCCCACAACATGATGCTGCCACCCCCGTGCTTCACGGTTGGGATGATGTTCTTCGGCTTGCAAGCCTCCCCCTTTTTCTTCCAAACATAACGATGGTCATTATGGACAAACAGTTCTATTTTTGTTTCATCAGACGAGAGGACATTTCTCCAAAAAGTACAATATTTTTCACCATGTGCAGTTGCAAACCATAGTCTGGAGGTCTACAATTGTTTTTCTGAGGTCTTGGCTGATTTCTTTTGATTTTCCCATGATGTCAAGCAAAGAGGCACTGAGTTTGAAGGTAGGCCTTGAAATACATCCACAGGTACACCTCCAATTGACTCAAACAATGTCAATTAGCCTATCAGAAGCTTCTAAAGCCATGACATCATTTTCTGGAATTTTCCAAGCTGTTTAAAGGCACAGTCAACTTAGTGTATGTAAACTGCTGACCCACTGGAATTGTGATATTGTGAATTATGTGAAATAATCTGTCTGTAAACAATTGTTGGAAAAATTACTTGTGTAATGCACAAAGTAGATGTCCTAACCAACTTGCCAAAACTATAGTTTGCTAACAAGAAATATGTGAAGTGGTTGAAAAACGAGCTTTAATGACTCCAACCTAAGTGTATGTAAACGTCCCGACTTCAACTGTAGAGCCTACTACACAGTATCATTTGATAGGGAATGTAACACATTTTCACCCCAATTTTTTTTTCTGTCCTCTCATACTGTATATGTCTAGTCTATTCACCTTATTATTGAAAATGTCTTGACATATAAATAGAGAATCTTGAGGACCACTCTGCAAGCAAACACATTACAAAGGGTCACATGAACAAATTTTATTTGTCTTGCATATGGTAATAAACTTATTGTAAAACAATAAGTTACTATTCATTCACTATCAAGTTATGTTGACTAACAATTAAGATGACTATGGTCACATACCGTTAAAACAAGCAAAGTATATTGGGATGGAGGGAACATCAAAAAAAGCAGGCAGAAGAAAAATAACTGAGGAATTGACCCTAGAGTTACCTACAGTATATTGTGATTGTAAGTATTGATTTGAGGATGTGAGTATGATCAAGCTAACTGTACAAAAGAATGTAAGATAATTACAACAAAAATACAAATCCTTTTACAGATGACTTGATGGATAAGAGGTGGTGACATACCAGGGAGTGTCAGTGCACTAACCTTCCCTAGTTTTCCCTGACATCTCAATTATGATCTAACATAAGCCTACTGCACCGTACTGTATTGTACTGTACATTACTGACAGCAAATAGTACTTTGAAAGGAGGAAGTAAGCCATGATATGACAAAGCTTTCAAGTTATACAAACCTCGAGAACTTGGTACAATAGCTATTTGCTTATCATCACCTCATATGTATCCCTACTAGAAATACATTATTTATAGATCTCTATGAACCAGCCAAATTATGTAGGTTTTCGCCTTCTCATAAATGTCTATTTATGAAAAGGCACACAATTCAAACATGTACCAGGAAATATTACAATCCTGATCTATTTTATCTTAGAAAAATAGAATCAATCATACAAGTGAACCAACAAAACATCATCTACTTGAAATCGAATATAAGCACTGTAGTTTATATAGTTAATACACTGTAGTATTACGATTGTTCTCAGTAACCCTCCTGATTCAGTTCAAACTTGTCAGCATAGTTTTTTTTAAGCTGCAACAGTTGAGATGTCTACCATTACTGAGTAGGTCAGCCATGCAAAACTTAAAATGCACAATGAATCAATAAAGATGTTACTTTGTTCAATATTAAGAGGAATTCCAACTAGAGATATGCATGAATTCTTGGATTAGTGCCTTAAAATCCTCTGTCTGTAGAGGGCAGTGTTACACTTTCTACCTGAGTACTGTACTGTATTGGACCTAGCAATCATCCCCATACAATATAAATTCAACTTGACACATCAAACATCACATACACAGTATTTGTTCCAACTAGCACACATACATACCCAACACATTTTCTGCACTTCTCTAAGGCAGCATACATACATACCCAACACATTTTCTGCACTTCTCTAAGGCAGCATTATAACAACATAAATACAGTGAGGAACGTAACAACAGATTTCCTTTGATCAGAATGGATCTGGTACTCAGCAATAATGCATGTCCATTTTAGTGATGAACGCAAATAAGCATTCAGTTGATATGATCTGTATCTAAGTGAATGAAGTGCTGCTGTATGATACTTGTTTTTCCTATAATAGTTGTCATTATCTAATCACTTTTGCCATAGTGAAGATCCTTGAGGTTGCCATGCAATACTTATATGGCTTGTCCATTTCCCATTGCATGGATGAAGGGTTGCACAACAACAGAGCTAAACACAGAAATTAGGGACGTAAGCTCATTCACAAACAGAATATAAAATAGTAGAATATAAAGTATTAGAAAGCAATCATAGATAGTAATGTATAGGCAATTATTAAAACTGTCTTATTGGTCTAGTTCCATATAGAATTGCTATATAATATGCTGCACTTTCTTTTTATTTTTGCTTCCCTGAACTAAGAGACTGTTGCTTGTTCCTTATACAGTATATCTCTTGGTTGACTTGATTGAGAACAACGCAAAATCTAAACAGACACAATAACATGAGAAGGAAACTTAGCAAATGAATGCAAGTCATATCAAGTAACAGAATATGATATGACATTGATACTGTTCCACAAATGATGAGCCCTTATATAAAAATCCCAAAGCCTTTCCTCATTTCTCTCTTCAGATGATGTCCTTGTCCCATGACACTAGCAAGCTAAAACAAAGAAACTTGCATTGGATAACTTGCTACGTAAAAAGTCCTGGACCATAATGTACAATTTGTTCATACATGTCCTCATTCATACTAGGTTGTTTTTTTGCTCACATTGGAGCCTTATAGTAAAATCCACTGTTATAAGTTCCACGTCTGCAGCAAACAGCAGTTCTCATAGGTCTTCAGAAACAGTGATGTTATCAGAAATAATACTTGTCAAGCCATGCAGACAACTTATTATTCACTACATTAGTGTGCTTCTTTTTCTTCTTCGTACACAAACAGAGAGTCTGTTTCCTCTTTCCTTGACCTTCCACCTATACTAGTCACATGCTTGTTTCACAAGGTGGAGATAGACTTCCATCCAGAACTATGTGGTTTTCCTTTTGGCTGTTGCCTGTCTCTCTTTCCCCGTTGCCGGCGACGACCACTTCCTGAGTAGTGCAGTTGAGGGATTTAGGTGACAAAGGGCTGAAGACGGCGGCCCTGTCCATGTGATTCCCACTATGGCTTAAAATGGAAGGCGGACCTTCTCCCTCTAAGCCCTGGGCTCCATCCTCTCCTTGGCCTGACTGTCCTGGAGACCATGGGCTGGTCACCGGGCCCTGGCCTGGGGGTGGGGAGGGCTGGTATCCTGGTGGAGACAGAGTAGCACTGAGAGACTGAGGGGACTTAGCGCTGGGAGGCGTTAATGGCACCTCTCCCTGAGATTCATTGAAATTGACTTTGAGAGATTTTGTCTTCTGTGGGTTGTTGCCTCTGAGAGAACTGCGGATACTTTCGACGCTCATGTCAAAGCTTTGATTATCCTCCCCCTGTGACACCCCCTCTGGATTGCTTGAGACAAACTCATAAAGACCCTCCTTGATGATGGTGGCCGGCTGAACTTTCTCTGTAGTTTTTGGTTCCATAGCAGTGATCTGGCTGAGGTCGAGGGGAGGAGGAGCCCTCCGTCCTGCTACATTGGGGAGGAGGGAACTGCTCTCTGCCACACTGAACTCCGTAGTGCAGCTGGCAAAGCTGTCCACACTGGATGGGCTCCTGAGGTCACCCATGGCTCGTTCCTTGATTGGGGGGGGCTTTAGTCCGGAAAACACTACCTTCATTTCCATTACCTCCTCAAGCTTCTGTCCTTGTTCATGTGAGCCAGAGCCAATGTTGGCAGTGGTCGTCATCTTGTTGTACATCTCCTCCAATATCTGGGCATTCAGGTGCTGTGGGCTGGTTCTTGGTGGATTGACCCTAACTGGAGATCCCAGTTGAGCAACCTCTTTATACCTCGCCTGGGATTTTGGACTAACCTCAGAGTTGCCGTGCCTACTGCTCCACCTACTAGGCGAGAGATGGTTATCCATTGGCCGTTTCTCGTCACCTTTCTCCACCATAACATCCGTCAGCTCCATACTGCGAGCAAACGCATCCTTCAGATTCATAGAAACAATACTGCCATTCCTCTTGGCCCGCTCCAAGGCCTCTCTCCTCTTGATGGCTTTCTCCTGTCTCTTCTGCTCCCTGTAAAACTCTGAGAAGTTGTTCACAATGATGGGGATGGGCAATGCAATGACCAATACACCTGCAATACAGCAGAGCCCACCAACTATTTTACCAAGAAGAGTTTGTGGATATATGTCCCCATAACCTACAGTTGTCATGGTAATGGTAGCCCACCAGAATGAAGCAGGAATACTAGTGAATTTTGTGGCATCTTCGTCTTTTTCGGCAAAGAATACCAGGCTGGAGAAGATCATGATACCCATAGCCAGAAACAATATCAACAGACCCAATTCATTGTAACTGCGCCGAAGGGTGAACCCAAGGGACTGCAGTCCAGTGGAATGTCTGGCCAATTTTAAAATTCTTAAGATTCTCATTATACGAAATATCTGGACCACTCGTCTGACATTCTGGAATTGCAGAACACTCTTGTTGGATTCGGTCAGGAAGAGAGTTACATAGTAGGGCAGGATAGCTAGTAAATCAATGACGTTCAGTGGGCCTTTGCTGAACTGCCACTTGTCAGGAGAAGAGAGGAAGCGGAGGAGGTACTCCATCGTGAACCAGGCGATGCACACAGCTTCAACATGCGCTAGGCTGGGATTGTCATTGAACTGTCCAAACTCATCAACGACTTGTAGCTCCGGCAAGGTATTGAGTGATAATGAGATTGTTGATAGAACGATGAAGAATACGGAGACAAAGGCCAGGAACTGAAAGACAAAGAAACAATTTAATATTAGTCATGATGAGAGAGTTAAACAACTCTTATTACGTTTGTGCGTGTGTGTGTGTGCGTGTGTGTCATGCGACTAGAAAATGTCATAGTATGTGGCTGGATTGATTTCATCATCTCTTGTGTTTCATCCACTAAACAAGGGGGTCCACTGAACATAGAAGAGATGGATGTTAACATCTGGAATAAGAATTTGGAATAAACAAGGTTCATATCAGCATGTCACATTAGTATTGCTTGATATATGGACTTCAGGAGAGGGAGCACCCCCCTATCCACATCGACGGGACAGTAGTGGAGAAGGTGGAAAGTTTTAAGTTCCTCGGCGTACACATCACGGACAAACTGAAATGGTCCACCCACACCGACAGCGTGGTGAAGAAGGCGCAACAGCGCCTGGCAACAGCGCCTCTTCAACCTCAGGAGGCTGAAGAAATTTGGCTTGTCACCAAAAACACTCACAAACTTCTACAGATGCACAATCGAGAGCATCCTGTCGGGCTGTATCACCGCCTGGTACAGCAACTGCTCCGCCCACAACCGTAAGGCTCTCCAGAGGGTAGTAAGGTCTGCACAACGCATCACCGGGGGGTAAACTACCTGCCCTCCAGGACACCTACACCACCCGATGTCACAGGAAGGCCAAAAAGATAATCAAGGACAACAACCACCCAAGCCACTGCCTGTTCACCCCGCTATCATCCAGAAGGCGAGGTCAGTACAGGTGCATCAAAGCTGGGACCGAGAGACTGAAAAAACAGCTTCTATCTCAAGGCCATCAGACTGTTAAACAGCCATCACGAACATTGAGTGGCTGCTGCCAACATACTGACTTAAATCTCTAGCCACTTTAAATAATAGGAATTGGATGTAACAAATGTATCACTAGCCACTTTAAACGATGCCATTTATATAATGTTTACATATCCTACATTACTCATCTCATATGTATATACTGTACTCCATACCATCTACTGCATCTTGCCTACGCCGGTCAGCCATCGCTCATCCATATATTTATATGTACATACTCGTATTCATTCCTTTACTCTTGTGTGTGTATAAGGCAGTTGTTGTGAAATTGTTAGATTACTTGTTAGATACTACTGCATGGTCGGAACTAGAAGCACAAGCATTTCGCTACACTCACATTAACATCTGATAACCATGTGTATGTGACAAATAAAATTTGATTTGATTTATAAAGGATTACCAACTTTGGGAGGTAAAGCTACAATAACAATAGAATTATGTCTTCTACATACATAGACAATCCACAAAGTGATATTTGTCTGAGGTTAACAGTTTTGATCAAGTAAACAAATAACTTAAGCATTTTGCAAGTGGTTCTTTCATGTTTCAATGTGTTCTTTTGATGAAAGAAAATATCCTCCATTTATTGAAAACAAATCATTGCGAAATTTCAAGGACCATGAATCAAACTGCAATTTCCTGTCTCTAAATCTCTTAAGACTTGATTTGGCATCAACGTATATACAAATGCATTATTTCCACCTGACATCGTCTTGCAAGCAGAAAAGAACATCGTGGTTACTCATTCTAGTTAACTTGTTCCTCAGGACTAAGCCTTCCTGTCACGTATGCTCTCTCTCCGTTGCTCTAGGTCGCCATGCTCACGCTTCTCAGCCGGACTGACAGGTTTCCTAACTGACAGGTTTCCCGCGCCTCAGCAGAGGTGACCGGTCCGCTACTGATCCCCGGGATCGTCATTTTGGTCGGCGTCCTGCGGCTGGAGCCGCGCGTCGGGGAGGGGGTAATGCCACGTGTGCTCCCTCTCCGGCACACGTGAGGTCACCAAGCTGCTCGTATTGGCTCACACCTGTCACCATCGTTACGCGCACCTGCGAGTCATCAGACTCGCCTGGACTCTATCACCTCCATGATTACCTTCCCTATATATGGCACTCCCTTTGGTTCCTTCCGCAGGCGTTATTGTTTCTGTTCTAGTTCATGTCTGTGCGTTGTTTGGATTACGTTTATTTATTACAACACTCACTCCCTGAACTTGATTCCCGACTCTCAGCGCACATCGTTACACTTCCTTACCGAGGTACCTGGAAAACCTTCATTATGCCTTCAAGTGAGCAGATAGTGAGTGACATCGATATTTGTTCACATTTAGCGTTTCCAGGAGGATCAATAAGAGCAAATATAAGCAGCTAAAAATCAACCAGTAAGTTGACTGCTGACTTTGCTTAAGGTCTAGTGATTTTCTATAAGTAAATCAAATACCACACCTCAGCTGTCACTTTGTCTTCACAGGGTCTAGGGTTGTTCTCCCCATGCAACCCCTTAACCCTACAGTGGGGTGGTCATATTGGTCTGACAGAGGCAGAGCAGCCTCGTAAGGTGCCCTGACTTCAAGGGAGAGATTTGTTAGTGAATCCATCTAACTATAAAGTCATTTTTTGTTTTACTATGATATTACTGGTATGTTACTTAGCGACAGTATAGCGACCTAATTGTTCTTATTTATTACACAAAATCCTTTGATTAGATGGAGCTGCAACTTAAACTTGTATATACTGTATAACCCAATGGGTATGACGATGTGAGAAATACCAGAAATGGTTGTGTAAGGCACAGACGACAGAGCAGAAGACAATATTTCCTCCCATCCAGCTAAATGTGGCTGGAAGCAGAGGCTCGCTTATGGATTGATAATCAATGCTTAAAGCAGATATCCTGTCAACTCTCTGCAGCACATTGGCCACTCTTTCCTTACCCCAAGAAACACTTAAATCAGGGATATCTGACTGATGGAGGAAACAAACAAATCACCACATCAGTTAATGCTAATTAACAGTATATAGATTTTTGTCTGCCCTTTATTGTATGTCACGGTTCTAAGAAGTCTTTGTCAACGGCCATCTTGTTTAGATTAAATAAGCACTAACATAAGAACATACCTAAGGTTGACAAAGGTCAAACCTGTGAGGTGTGTGTCTGTGTATGTATGTTCACTTTGTCATCAAGACAAGGGCACAGGTTTAGTGCCCTGTGGAAATAGACGCTTATTATATCCCTCTTAGCTATACCTGGTCGGTCCAGCCTCCCTCCCTCCCTCCTTCCCTCCCTCTTGGCCTGGGTTCCCAAGGCCTGTGACACTGTCATCACATGGGCTTTACCTCCCTGCAACACTCTCTTAATCATGGCTTTAGAGGAGAATTAACCCCAGGTTACAAAGGACTCCGACACCAAAATAGATCTGCATCTCCAACGCCTCTGTAGAAAAAAAAGTCAATTGTGATTAGCAGACAGAGACACAAAACTATGGCATGGGAGTACAGTTAGGGTTGCAAAAGGAGGGATATTACTTAACTTTCAAAGTGTACCAGTAAACTACCAGAATGTTGGTATCTTTCAAGGATTTCATGTAATCTATGACAAGACATCTAGTGGCCCTTTTGGGTATTTCAGATTATCACAGGTGTCTGTAATTATCTCTGGCCCTCTGGGGATTTATCAAATGTAAAATATATGAAATAATTAAATAAGATGATATAAAATAAAACATGGAATGTCAAAGCTCTAAAACATTATCCTAAATATAAGCCATCAAATTAGTGAATACCAGGGTTTCAGCATGAAATATCATTTTAACACACTTTTACAGTGCCTTCAGAAAGTATTTATAACCCTTGACTTATTACACATTTACAGCCTGAATTAAAAATTGATTAAATATATTTTTTGCTCACCCATCTACACACAATACTTCTTAATGATTTGTTTTATTTTTTATTTACTGAAAATGAAATACAGAAATATCTCATTTACATATGTATTCATATCCCCGAGTCAAAACTTTGTAAAAGTATTTCAGTAGTGAGTCTTTTTAAGTAAGTCTCTAAGAGCTTTGCACACCTGGATTGCACAATATTTGCCCATTTATTCTTGTGGTAAAACTTTTTTCAAGCTCAATGGTTGTTGACCATTGCTATTCATCCATTTTAAAGTCTTGCCATAGATTTTCAGGCCGATTTAAGTCAAAACTGTAACTAGGCCATTCAGGAACATTCAATGTTTTCTTGGTAAGCAACTCCAGTGTAGATTTGGCCTTGTGTTTTAGGTTATTGTCCTGCTGAAAGGTGAATTTGTCTCGCAGTGTCTCTTTTAAAGCCGACTGAAGCAGGTTCTCCTCTAGGATTTTGCCTGTGCTTATAGCTGTATTCAGTTTATTTTCATCCCCCCCAAAAATGTCCTAGTCCTTGCCGATGACAAGCATACCCATAACATGATGCAGCCACCAGCATGCTTGAAATATGAAGAGTGGTACTGGTGTTGAATTTGGCCCAAACATAACGCTTTGTATTCTGTAGAGGCTTCCTTCTTTTAATTTAGGTTAGTATTGTGGAGTGAGTGGGTGTATTGATACACCATCCAAAGCCAAATGAATATCTTCACCATGTTCAAAGGGATATCCAGTGTCTTCTTTTTTATTTTTATACATCTACCAATCGCTGCCATTCTTTGCAAGGCATTGAAAAACCTCCCTGGTCTTTGGTTCAATCTCTGCTTGAAATTCACTACTTGATTGAGGGACGTTACAGATAATTGTATGTGTGGGGTGAAGATATGGGGTAGTCATTCAAAAAGTATGATTATTATTTAACATGGAATGAGTCCATGCAACTTATGCAATTTATTAAGCACATTTTTACTTCTGAACTTATTTAGGCTTGCCATAACAAAGGGGTTGAATACTTATTGACTCAAGTCATTTCAGCTTTTAATGTTTTATTAATTCCTTGTTCTACAAACAAAATTCTACTTTGACATTATGGGGTATTGTGTGTAGATCAGTGACACAAAATCTCAATTTAATCCATTTTAAATTCAGGCTGTAACACAACAAAATGTAGAAAAATGTCACAATGTCAATATGTATTTGTTCTCAATGTTTTGGCGTCAAACTGGTGGCAGTTGTGAAGTCAATAGTTGCAGAGTATAATACCATTATTGATTAGATGCTATTTTCTCTTAAACCATATGGTCTATCTACTAGAAACTCATGGACACATACATTGTTTTAATACTATATATGAATAATTTCTTTTACAAGTTATTCAAGTTTAATTACCAAAATTACGATAGATAGCCATAGATTTTCTGTTAATTACCAAAATTACTGAAGATTCCAGTAACGTTGGTACATTGACGGAGCTTTGCAACCCTAAATACAGTATTGTCTGTTGGAGATCCAGTCACACAGACAGTTGCCAATTTAATTTCAACTCATCTAAAAGATGCACAGGTGTTTGAATGGGAGAACTAATGACGTAAAAAAACAGATCCCTCATTGCAGATAATGCAGTTAGGAGTTAGCAGTAACATTTCCTAGCATAACCTCCCCCCTTTTCTCTCAAGGAGTCAAAAGCATTCTACAGGGATACTGGCCCATTTTGACTCCAATGTTTCCCACAGTTGTGTCAAGTTGGCAGAATGAATGTCCTTTGGGTGGTGGACCATTGTTGATGCACACGGGGAACTGTTGAGAGTGAAAAACCCTGCAGCATTGCATTTCTTGACACAAACCGGTGCACCTGGGCCTGGCACCTACTACCATGCCCTGTTCAAAGGCAATCTTTTGTCTTGCCCATTCACCCTCTGAATGGCACACATACACAATCCATGTCTCAATTGTCTCAAGGCTTAAAAATGCATTTTTAACCTGTCTCCTCCCCTTCATCTATACTGATTGAAGTAGATTTAACAAGAGCCATCAATAGCGGATCATAGCTTTCATCTGGATTCACCTGGTCAGTCTATGTCATGGAAAGAGCTTAATGTTTTTAATGTTTTGTATAGTCAGTGCATATTGGTATATCCCAAACAGGCCAGGCCATACTGTAGTATTTAGCACAGAAAGATTTTCACTTGACAACCTTTCCGTAGTGCTGCAGGATGTAACGTGACTAACTGTCATAACTGTGACCGCCCTCTGCTCATCTTCAAGTGCATAATGCGAACAAATTGTCAAATGAGCAATACTGTACGTGTGCAACAAAGATGTGAGAGTATGAGCTTGAGTCTCGAAATTGGCATAGCAGTGTTGTTAGTCCTTTAAAATATGAGTGTAATGAAAGTGAAGGGCAGTCTTGCCAGGGACAAATGGGGGAAAGCTATTGACTGGCTTGCAGAGCTAATGATGGGACTCTTGGCCTTGTGAGAGATGGTTACACAGAACAATCCCTTTCTGGAGGGGTTTCCCTCATCCCATGAAGCAAATGCAATTATAGACTTTATTAACTGTCATGTATTCTTTGTTATTTGAAACATAAATATTATATGTATAGGCTAATACATGCTAACTTTGAGTCTCTACTCATACATAGCCCATAGCCATACAACCATACTGTATGGATCACAAGGAGTTTCATTAATCAATTATTATACACACTCAGCTTTCTATACACAATATACTGTCTGGCTGGCATTTTTCAATATGTTTCCATGGGGGTGTTTAGAATTACAATGTTACAATGTTGACTGAAGAAGAAGTATCAGATTATTGGTTGATTCTTCCTGTTGAGGAAAGAATGAGTAACCACTTCTAACCTCCCTCTATCCTTACTATAGATAGCCACCAAATCCTATTACAATTATCCTGAAATGTCCTCCTCACAGAGACAAGACAACGCAAGCACATGCAGAAGCTCCTATACTTATGGCCCTCTGGAGGACAGGGGGTGGGGGTTATATTGACTTATTATACCTGCATCTACATATAAAGTGATAAAAAATAAAAATAATAATAAAAAATGTCCAGGAGAGCACATAAGGTGATTTACATTGGAGAGTGGCCATAGCTGTGACAGCCTGTCGATGCCACGTGAGTTGCTGACAACCGCCTGCATCTGCTGCCAGCTACTTCTGAGAAAGCCTCCTGCCAAGACGAGGCAAAAAATAAATGAGCCACAACTAGTGGTAAAACATAATATATATGTTGGTTCCACTTATAAAGTACCATGATCCGTACAAGTATTGGTAATGTTTTTTTTATTTTACAGTGCTGTTTTAGATGGGGTTTAATTTTTTTTTAAACTTTTTATTGTGGAACACAAGGAAAGCATAAACAAAGTACAGTAAAAGAACATCAACAAAGAAAAAAAAATAAAAAAAATAAATAATAAGATCTGGCAGATACAGTGCATATCATACCTTCATCACAATAGTTACTTTGATATCTTTTGTAATTAGATCATTTCCATATACGTAGTCCATTTTTCCCAGTATTCCTGTCCTCTCTCCTATTGAGTTCTTAAAGCAAAGGTCATACGTTCCATGTGGTGTATTTCTTTCTTTACAATATTTTAGATGGTTTTTGACAGATTCTTACTACGAAATTATGTGGTAAGTAGAAATGGGTTGGCCTACTGTACTTCCAGGTGTTTACCTGGTATTTAATTAATGAAAATAATGAATAATTCAACACAATCAGTAGCTACCTACAATTAATATCAATGATAATTGTACTTGGTTTTAATATTAATAAGGTGGAAAAAGTTAATATGCCAGAACTATGTAACAACTATGATACTACATAAGTAAATCCCAAATAACCCAACTCATTGGAAAGATATCCGATGTAAGAACATCTCAAAACTTTAAAAAAATATATACAAATGTTAAACTGAGAACACATTAAAGAAAGGTGGCTTGCTACAGAGCTTTACAGAGAGCGACATAGAGAGAGTCTGTCATTATGTGATGCAGAGGTACACTCTTAGAAAAAAGGGTTCCATAAGGGTTATTCGGCTGTCCCCATAGGAAAACCCTTTTGGGTTCCATGTAGAACCCTCTGTAGAAACGGTTCTAAATGGAACCCTGCAATCAAAAAGGGTTCTTCAAGGGGTTCTCCTATGAGGACAGGCAAAGAACCCTTCAATTTTACTGCAGTGGGCTACATCAGGGTCACACAGTGTTTCTTGGTATTCTTAAACAAACCTACTTTGAAACTAAAGTATACACCTCACACACATGGTTATGGGTTTAAAAAAAGAAGGCACCTGTACCATGTCAGATATAGAGTTGAAAAGGTTTGAGTATGCATCCCAATATTACACTTTATATACATCGCAAAGGACTGAAATATAACAAAACCGACATAGAAACATTTAATTTACAGCGTTTATAATTTTTTTTAAATTAATTAACAAACTTATGACAAATACTATATTAACCTTTTCAATCTAGAGTTCCAAATATCTCTAACATGCTGACCACACCGACAGTGTTGCGTACATGAGCATTGAAAAATAAATGTACACATACATGTTATTCAATAATTTCAACCAAACTGCTCGCGAGCGTCTGCATAGCCAAGCACTAAAATAGAACTTGGTTCTATTTTAGACGCTTGACGCGCTGGAAGTCCTGCCTCTCCCATCTCCTCATTGGTTTTCAGTAGCATATACCCACGTGGGTGATTGAAAGATGAAGGAGGTCCACACTCCAGTCCAGTTGGTTGCAGTAATGCATTTTAAAGTTGGTTGCCAACGCCATATAAAATCCACAGAATAATAATGAGCTAGGATAGATACTAGATTTAATTGTGGATTAATTGTCGGAGTAGAGCTAAATGTCCATGAATGTTTCATATGTGTGTTTCGACCTGTCCCCAAATGAATCAGTTGGTTCAGAGTTATTTTTGATATTTCAACCTACGTGTCCTGATGGCATCTGGTGTGGATGGACAAAATCAAGAAGCCCACGCGGACACACGTGCGTGCCCGGTGTAGTCAACATGTAACGGTCGCCCTAGCATGAGTTTTTTAATACAGGTGATGTCAGAATCCACTCACTGTTTCAAAATGTGATTGTTAAGCAACAGGACAGTTATGCGCTGCCCTCAAACCAAGGCACGCTGCCTGCTAATTATCTATAGGCTATTTGTCAATTTCGAGTTTTATTTTGCAACAACAGTTTGAATTGAAGTGTGTTCGGCCTCCTCATTAATTCACATAATAATTAATGAGGAGTCACCCATGTCACTGTTGCGGACAATTTATGTTTGAGGCTTTACTGTAAGTATGCAGACATTTGCGCATCTCTAGTCTTTTTCCCCCTGGCACATTTTCTGGCTGGTGCCCGCATTGCCTTCATTCTTGTTTTCCTTACAAATAATAACTTTGGACGTGTGTGCGTTCCAATAAAAGTAAGTGCCTTATTTTCTGTAAATAGTTTTGTCGTTTCTACTGCAGCATACCACATGTATGTATGGAGCATAATGTATTTACTGTTTTATTCACGTTTTTAAGTACTGGGGACAAATCATGTATTCCCATTCTTGCATGGATTGTAATGGTGTGTGTCAAATACATTTATGAAAGTTGTACTGATTATGATAAGCTACTGCTAAGCTATTTGCCAGCTCAAATCAAATTTTATTGGTCACATACAGATGGTTAGCAGATGTTATTGTGAGTGTAGCGAAATGCTTATGCTTCTAGATCAGACAGTGCAGCAGTATCTAACAAGTAATATCTAACAATTCCACAACAAAACCTAATTTGTAGCAAATTCCACAACAAAACCTAATACACACTATCTAGTAAAGGAATGTAATGAGAATATATAAGTATAAATATATAGATGAGCAGCGGCTAAGATGCAATAGATAGTAAAGAATAGATAGTGAAGAATACAGTATATACAAATGAGATGAGTAATGCGAGCTATGTAAACATTATTAAAGTGGCATTATTTAAAGTGACTAGTGATCCATTTATTAAAGTGGCCAATTATTAGTGTCTGTATGTAGGCAGCAGCCTCTCTGTGTTAGTGATGGCTGTTTAACAGTCTGATGGCTTAGAGATAGAAGCTGTTTTTCAATCTCTCTGTCCCAGCTTTGATGCACCTGTACTGACCTCGCCTTCTGGATGGAAGCGGGGTGAACCGGTAGTGGCTTGGGTGGTTATTGTCCTTGATGATCTTTTTTGCCTTCCTGTAAAATCAGGTGTTGTAGGTGTCCTGGAGGGGGGCAGGTAGTTTGCCCCCGATGATGCGTTGTGCATACCGCACCACCCTCTGGAGAGCCCTGCGGTTGTGGGCGATGCAGTTGCCGTACTAGGCGGTGATACAGACCAAAAGGATGCTCTCAATTGTGCACCTGTAAAGGTTAGTGAAGGTTTTCGGTGACAAGCCACATTTTTTCAGTCTCTCCAGTCTCCAGTCTCCTTCACTTAAAAAAGTTATTCATATAAAGTGTTGATGCTACATGCTGTGTTGGCTGATGAAATAACATTGACCGTCTTCCGGGTAACGCCGTCAAAACAAAAAAGAGGCGCTGTTGCACTTTCTTCACAACACTGTTTGTGTGCATGGACCATTTCAGTTTGTTGGTGATATGTACACCGAGGAACTTAAAACTTTCCACATTCTCTACTGCTGTCCCGTCAATGTGGATAGGGGGGTGCTCCCTTTGCTGTTTCCTGAAGTCTACAATCATCTCTTTTGTTTTGCTGACATTGAGTGAGCAGTTATTTTCCTGACCGAGAGCCCTCACCTCCTCCCTGTAGGCTGTCTCGTTGTTGTTGGTAATCAAGCCTACCACTGTAGTGTCGTCTGCAAACTTGATGATTGAGTTGGAGGCGTCCATGGCCATGCAGTCGTGGGTGAACAGGAAGTACAGGAGAGGGCTGAGAACGCACCCTTATAGGGCCCTAGTGTTAAGGATCAGCGGAGTGGAGATGTTGTTCCCTACTTTCACCACCTGGGGACGCCCGTCAGGAGGTCCAGGACCCAGTTGCACAGGGTGCATTGTCTGTGGACCTATTGGGGCGGTAAGCAAATTGGTAGTGGGTCTAGGGTGACAGGTAGGGTGGAGGTGATATGATCCTTGACTAGTCTCTCAAAGCATGATGACAGAAGTGAGTGCTACGGGGCAATAGTCATTTACTTCAGTTACCTTAGCTTTCTTGGAAACAGAAACAATGGTGGCCATCTTGAAGCATGTGGGGACAGCAGACTGGGATAGGGATTGATTGAATATGTCCGTAAACACACCAGCCAGCTGGTCTGCGCATGCTCTGCCATCATCTGGGCCGGCAGCCTTGCGAGGGTTAACACGCTTAAATGTTTTACTCACGTCGGCCACGGAGAAGGAGAGCCCACAGTCTTTGGCAGCTGGCCGTGTCGGTGGTATTGTATTGTCCTCAAAGCGCGCAAAGAAGTTGTTTAATTTGTCTGGGAGCAAGACATGGATGTCCTCGAAGGGGCTGGTTTTCTTTTTGTAATCCGTGATTGTCTGTAGACCCAAAGTGGAGTTGAAATGCGACTCCACTTTGTCTCTATACTGACG
Organism: Brachymystax lenok tsinlingensis; assembly: GCA_030435695.1. NCBI lineage: Eukaryota > Metazoa > Chordata > Actinopteri > Salmoniformes > Salmonidae > Brachymystax > Brachymystax lenok. The sequence goes on along the minus strand of CM059788.1, from coordinate 23,478,454 downwards.
CTTTGCTTGTTTGATTGCCTTACGGAGGGAATAACTACACTGTTTGTATTTGGCCATGTTTTCAGTTGTCTTGGCATGATTAAATGCGGTGGTATGTGCTTTAAGTTTTGCGCGACTGCTGCCATAAATCCACAGTTTCTGGTTAGGGAAGGTTTTAATAGTCACAGTGTGTACAACATCTCCTATACACTTCCTTATAAACTCGCTCACGAGTCAGCGTATTCTGTACGTCAATGTTATTGTCTGAGGCTACCCGAAACATAGCTATGTACAACGCATTCTGTTTGGCATGGAAGTGTCTGTCAGACCAAAGATGTTATAACAAAACAAGGTGAAGAGATGGTTCAATTGACTGACTTATGGTGCTTTCAAGACAACTGGGAACTCTGAAAAATATGAGGTCATATCATGACGTCAGTGATCTTCAGGTCGGAATGTCAGAGCTCTAGAAAGTTCCCAAGTTGGAATTCTGAGTTGGATGACCATTCTGTGAGGTGATACCATATTATTTGCTTTGTGATTAGTCAAAAACTGTAAATGACTTGTCAAGTCATGTGCTCGGGTTCTTGTATGCACTGTAACAAGCACATCGCAAATTTATAATATGCTGAAAAGTGGCCAAACTAAGTTCATATATTTCGGGCAATGGGTAAAGCCATCTTTGACTTTGACTTAGGTTATTTGCGTCTTATAGTGAATAACATTCTGGGATTAGGGAGTTTTCACTCGTCAAACATGGCTGCCATCATAAATCATTTAGCTGCTTTTAGCTTAGATGATACATGTCTCTTTTCAAAACAATATTACATTTCTCCCTTGTGCTCACCAGATATGTGGTACATTGTTAACAAGTCTAACTGTTAGGTCGCTAACTTGTGTTTCGAAATTTTGTCAGCGCAACCTGTTATTTAGACTGGTTTATGGAATGAGTTTGGCTGTGGATGTGTTCCGTATGATGCTTGGATGATGTTTGCATTTATCTTTTACAATAAATGGTGAAATTGAGGAATAGAGTTACGAAGACACAAATTTGTGACCGTACGCGTCCATGGGTTAATAACATTCCACCCATGAGGCCACTAGAGGGTTGATTTGGTCATTTGACTGCAGGAAAGGGTACGGTTCTATATAGCACCTTTTATTCTAAGAGTGTAGGGAGGGATAAGACAAAGCCTCTGAAAAGCCTTGGCTGTAGGAATCGCGTGACGCAGGGATTGTCTCGGGCATGTCAGGATGAACAACCCATCAGGCTACAGTCATGGCTGCTGACGTCAAGTCAATGGTCATCCAGCATTATGCCTATTGGCTGTGATGGCAGAGCTGCTTGAGGTATCATTGGTCAACTGTGACCTGAACTATCACCCACCAGGTGGATCAAAGTGCAAGTGCAACACCCACTAAAGTGGCGTAATAGTTGCCAATAGTTGCCAAATGGTTTGACCTTTCCACTTTGGTCTAATCTAAATTCATGCTGCTTCATGTAGAAATTTCACAGGGAAATTTGTGATAGCATTGAGTGACTTGAGTTGCTCTGTACATGAAGAAACAACACAATGGCAAAGACTACACTGAAAAGTTGGACTATTTCACAGGCAGGACACTGAAGTCAGTATTCAACATTATACACGTACACAACTTTTCTGTGAAAACCACACTAGTGGGCCACTACCATGTGTCTTTGTGTTGTTTATGAAACCACATGGCATTTACACCATTCATTGAGACCACTGTGCCTCGTTCAGCAAACGCTCTATAGATTCTACCCTCACATTGCTATGTGATATACTACCCAAGCACTTAATACAGAGTAATTCACTCATGGGCCTTGCGTGCGTGTGGTGCATTTAGATATAGTCCAGGTAGACAGACATCACTGGTGTGGGGGTGGAATGAGCAGGATTAGCTTCCTCCTGACCTTATCTGCACAAACTTAATTACATGAACAGTGATCTGGACACAGAGAAATAGCTAGCCTACGTCTTGAGATCATTCCAGGGCAGGGCATGCGTGTACACACAGGGAGGGAACGCCAAAGGATCATCAGATACTCAGCCACAAGAATGCACCTTCATGGCTAAGGTGTAAGGGTCTTCTTTGATACGCTGTGTAATAGTCATAAAACACCCGTATTGTTCTTCTCCTGCAAAACATTCTGGGTGGTTTTATCCTCCAACAGTCCTGACAGACAACCTTTACCCACTAAAAGAGCACAGTCTGACAAAGCTCTCATTAATAAAATAACGGCAAATGACAGAGCTTTCTCTTTGGCCATGGAGCTCTCAGTGGAGTGGAGCAATTACCATTGAGGCACATTTGTTGTATATTTATTGAATATGTGAAAATGAAATAATAAGGTGAATCAATAGACAATGTACAGTATGTCACCTTCATTACTTTCTCAAGACGGATATCGCTATGGGTATCTACAACAGTTATTGTAGAGTATTTCAGGAATTATCTGTAGTCTACAGGAATGATATTTTTCACAACAATAACAATTAACTATTTTCCATATAGATCACATATATTTTCATATAAAACTACAGATTTAAAAAAATAAGTTCCCTCTCCGGGACAAAAAAGTAATTTGAATTTACGATAAAATACAGTACACCTACTCATTTAAGGGTTTTTCTTTATTTTTACTATTTTCTACATTGTAGAATAATAGTGAAGACATCAAAACTATGAAATTACACATATGGAATCATGTAGTAAGCAAAAAAAAAAGTGTTAAACACCCTTTGCCTTGACAGCTTTGCACACTCTTTGCATTCTCTCAACCAGTTTCATGAGGTAGTCATCTAGAAAGCATTTCAATTAACAGGTGTGCTTTGTTAAAAGTTAATTTGTGGAATTTCTTTCCTTAATGCGTTTGTGTTGTGACAAGGTAGGGGTAAAATACCAAGTCCATATTATGGCAAGAACAGCTCAAATAAGGAAAGAGAAATGACAGTCCATCCTTTCTTTAAGACATGATGGTCAGTCAATGCATAAAAATGTCAAGAACTTTGAACATTTCTTCAAGTACAGTCTGATGAGTCCAAATTTGCGATTTTTGGTTCCAACCGCTGTGTCTTTGTGAGATGCAGAGTATGTGAACGGATTATCTCTGTATATGTGGTTCCCACCGTGAAGCATGGAGGAGGAGGTGTGATGGTGTGGGGGTGCTTTGCTGGTGACACTGTCTGATTTATTTAGAATTCAAGGCACACTTAACCAGCATGGCTACCACAGCATTCTGCAGCGATACACCATCCTATCTGGTTGGACCGCAGAGTGAAGGAAAAGCAGCCAAAAAGTGCTCAACATATGTGGGAACTCTTTCAAGACTGTTGGAAAAGCATTACAGGTGAAGATGGTTGCGAGAATGCCAAGAGTGTGCAAAGTTGTCAATAAGGCAAAGGGTGGCTACTTTGAAGAACCTAAAATATATTTAGATTTCTTCAACACTGTTTTGGTTAGTACATGATTCCATATGTGTTATTTCATAGTTTTGATGTCTTCACTATTATTATATGTAGAAAATAGTAAAAAGAAAGAAAAACCCTTGAATGAGTAGGTGTGTCCAAACTTTTGACTGGTATTGTAGATACAGGTATGTTCTGTATTTAGAAAATGCCCTTTGGCGATTTTAAGATCCAACAAGGGAATCCATTCAGGAGACCCAGTCTAAGAGCTTAGAGTATTATACTCTGCTAATCCACATCTTCATTAAAATATGCTTTGAGACTAAAGCCCTTTATTCATACACAGAAATCCCTCAAAACATAACCCTGAGTGTGATGATTGATCATGGTTCAATCTGAGCATGATGATCTATGGTTATGAGTGGCGGAGATGTCCAATACAGTATGTGAGAGGTGGGACCGCGGGACAATGAGGCTAGTACGCTGGCTGAGCTGCCTCAGCTGTGTTTCTCTCTGTCTCCACCAAGCTGCATGCATGTGTGACCTGGACCGGCATGGTGCAGTCCTTGGGAACATCTGGCTACTGAGAGGTAAGCAGATTAATTGAAAGATCTGGATTTCCCTCATTAAGCCCTGGCCAGTGCCTTCCTCCCACTCAGTTACGTTTAGCTCTTGGGTTGCTGCTAAACTTAAAACAAAGGCTCCCAGGAAATGCTCAAAACATTTTCCTGGGAAGATTGTTTGTAGAGGTTCAATCTGGCAGAACACAGGGATTTGTTCCAGCTATAATCTGCGACAGGAGTTTGGATTTACAGTGACATCGGAGAGGAAATGAAGACGTGTGGAAGGCAGAGAACTGCGGCTTAACACAGCTGTTAGAGGGGAATCTCTTTTATGGTTATGACATAAAAGAGAAACACCACTTGTAAAATGTCATATAAAAATGATGTGCAGATAACAGTAAATCCATCAGTCAAACAGTATTACGGTTCCACATTCACCTCAAACAGACTTCACCTCAAGTCCAGTATCAATATTGTGATCATAACTGCCAAAGGCAAAATGTAATTTACTAAAATAATTAATTGAGATGAAAGTATGCCTGTAAAATGTATGCCAGTACACAGCCAGCAAAAATTAATCCTACAGTATTTACAATATCTATTCTGAGCCAATAACAAAATGGCTGACATACAGAGCCTACTTCCTCTAGGGTATACTTGTCATACAGCAAAGAGCTTACAGTTTATAAATCCGATAGACAACAAGACAAAAAGCAGCAAGACAAACAACATGCTTTAACCCCCACAAAATAAAAGGAAATACCACCTCAATGCAAAGGATGTAAGGATTGAAGGTTAGATTTCTTCTGACAAAAGTTAGCACTGCTGCAGACCAGTCTCGGAGGGGAAACAAACTGAGCACGGAATCTCATGAACGTCTTGATCAATGTCAGGGGGTTTCATGGAAAAGTGGCATGATATATTGGATTAGCAGTGTTTTTATAGGTGAAATGTAGCTGGACCCACCACATTTGTCATGGAGCTTCTGCTGAGTAAGGGGCACAGTGGAGGAGTGGCATTTCAGGACATTGTGCAACAATAGCAACTGGAAAATGGTTATATAGCCTACATAAGACCATAACTAAACCAATATCAAGCCTTGTGTGTTTGTGTATATATGTGTGTGTACATTTTCACTATTGATGAGGGATGTACCACTGGATTGGAAACCAAAAATATTAGTGTTTCTTAGAAATGCAATGACTCAATTATCAATATACAGTGAAAATGCATATACGTAGACACTCAAAAATGTATCAATATAACATTGCAGTATGAAGGGAATTTGCATAGATTTCACAGTTCATTACTATGGTCAAAGACACCATGCTATTACCCCACAAAATAGGTTTCATTTAGACCATGTTGGCTCAGGCTATGGTCCCTGACTGTGATCTATGTAGACCAAAGCCCACTGGATTGGGTTCAGTTAGTTGGTGATGGTGTGATGGTGTCTCTTTGTGTGAGGGGAGAAGGGAGAAGGCCATGATTATAGTAATTAGTCAAATACATGTGCCTGATTGGTCATCACGATATACAGGCCAACCAAAAGCTTGGTAATTTAGGTGACATGAACATGTGACATAGATTCAGACGACGTGATGAGTGGCAACCTGTACTTCAACTCAGCGTGTAAACTGAACTGATATTTATGTCCAAGGTATTCTGTTTTTAGGGACAAACATTAGACGTTGCAATGGCCATGTGCTCACCACACAGTATTACATTGAATGGAGAAGAGCAGACTGCCACAGCATACTTAAACATCACAACAACAAAAAAACATGCGAATGTCATCTGCTAATGCAGAGCAAATTTGCATATTACTACTTATTCGATTGCTACCCACTCCACAAATAGACTACTCAACTCAGTCCAATGATTTCCAACTATAGTAGAGTGCCTAGTAGAGTCCTTTCATGTGCTGTAGGCCTACAGCCTGCCAACTGCCGTCAAATAAATCATATCACACTCACCACCCTCAAGCCACGCAATCAATTGTATGATTTCTCAAATAAGAAGGAAAAATAAGCAAAAAAAAGTACATTTAAAGTACGTTTATCGATCGCATGATCTTGACTTTCAAGTGTTTATTGAAGAGGATCAACTGACTCATTCAGTCTGTACACCTCCAAAAATGAGGGAAACAAATTTACAGTAGGTCAAACTACAAACATGTCACCTTTAAGCTCAAAAAGGTCCAGATGGACCCTCTGCCATAATGGAATGAAATTCTCTCAAAGTTGCTATAAATCTGGGATAAAAAGGGGAGTAATTATTTGAAAGGTTTAACCAGCAGTTTCTAAAAAGTAAAGGGACGGCTCATGCTTTGAATTGTAACAACTGGCTACTATAGTGGAATGTGAAGGGCATTTTAAATTAAATTACTTAGCAACACAATGCATATATGAAGTCAGGGCCGTGCACAGATCTTTTGGGGGGCAGGTGCAACATTTGTTTAATAATGTTTAAGACTTGTTGAGCAGTTATGACTTTCATTATTAAGTTACATAAAATAAATAGATGGCCACATCTTAATGGCTGATTAAATGTCAAATATTTAACACACATTTTTACGACAACTTGCAGTTAGTGGGTTCAGAACAACAGCAACAAAAGGGCACTTCAGAGACAGGAAGGGAAAAGGGGCATGTGCTCTGTGCACGTGCCTGTATAAAGTGACACAGGATGAGAATTGATGGGCTTATTTGTTCCTGGTTATGGCTTTTAATATTGAGGTAGTTGCAGATAGAGGAGAGGGGAGGAGGGATGAGACAAGTAGTTATATAAAGGGTACCACACAGATGCCATTGACATTTTCCTGCGCCTCGCACTGCCATGCTTATACGAACTGAACTGCCATGCTTATACGAACTGAAGGCAAAATGGATTATGCTGAGAGGTGCAGTTTCCTTGCCAAGACTCAAAATCCCTCATCCCATATATCAATAATAGGATAACATCCTTGGTATAATAATGATTCAACTTTGCCTGTGTGAATATACTCTTAAGGCTGCCGAATATATAAAGAGCACTTAAATGCTCTGAGTTGATCAGGTCCCCATGTCAAAATTCTATCCAGTGGGTAAATTGAGGTGGATTGAAAGTCTCTCAAAAAAGCTAAAACGTTGGGATACAGTTTCACCATGCACAAAATTCCAATCTAGCCAAGGCTAAGATAACCCTGTACTACTATAGTGCATGTTCCAGATCACAGCAATTTAGCCCAATGAGCTACTGCAAAACGTGTACCTTTCTTTGAGAACAATGCCCTATGAACCATATGACATTATCAGCTACAATTGAAGGTCAGATGATAAATGGCTGAAAGAATTTAAAAAAGGAAACGCATCAAATGGCTGAAAGAATTTTAAAAAGGAAACGCATCAACAACACAATTGGGAAAAACAATTCTGCTGTCCAAGCATTCTGTCTAACATGCCAAATGGACACATTTAACTAACTCGAGCATTTTATGCATTCTTCAAGAGTAAATTGAGTGTGATAAGGAAGCAAGCTCCTGACATCTGCACAATTTCACAGTCATTAACTCAAATTAACCAGGGGACCCTCAACCTGTATCTATTCAACAAGTACTGAAGGAACTCATCATGAAGTGAGAAGGAGACTACTTGTACTTCATTTGTTAATCTTATAGCAGCAGCAAACCCAACTCCAGTAATTGATTAACAGCTCTACCGCACACGTGACCCCTGCCCGGGCCGACCGGCATATTGCAAACCTAGCTCACTGTGAGCCAGACGGTGTGCAGCCTTCGCAACAGTCTATTTGCAGAAGCAGCCAGGGTAAAACCCCCAAAGGAGATTAAGTCTCACTTCCATCACTCCCTACAGTACTGAGCCGTACAACCAAGCCTCAGCAAAACTAGGGACACATACCATTATGTAGTAGGCCTACCTGTATGAGTTCCTGATGGCTTTTATAGAATATAAAATTATGTTAAAACTGACAGATGTTTAAGAACGGTGTGTAGAATGAAGGACACAGCAAGCTGTAAGCACTGACATGGAAGTTTCACATGTTCTGTGTCAAGAAGTTATTCATGTTCACAAAAGTTTGTTTGTTTGTATCATTGAAAATCACACAATACATTTTTGACACTCGTTGTAAAGTTGTTTCCAAGAATGTCATAATACAAATGTAGATTTGATAAATATACCAAATCAAATACTGTACTATAAGTAATAAACTGGAATAACATTTTACAGTAATGAACATCCATTGAAGCCTCACAAAATTATGACTTCTGGAGTATTCCATGAGGTAACTTGATATGGTCAATGCAAGGCTCCTTTCCATTCCTGTCAGCAGTTGTGGGTGATGTAATGACAAGCGCTTGAGTGGAAACTGTGTCATTGTGCTGACTCACAAAATATGATTGACTGGGAGCCAACCATAACATACTGCACTGTTGTGACAGGCCGGGTACAACCCATTGCCGCTCCTCCAGTATATCACACCTAGGAGGAGTTGGCGGTGCACACAGCCACTGTCCTTCCCTGTGCCTTTTGCTTTTCCATGTCCTTCTCAGGTCAAAGGGGGCAGCACACCTTGGGATCACCTGTGTGCTTTAAGCACTCCCTAATCCCCATGTGCTAGCTAGTGCTACCCCCATGCTTCCTGCAAGCCAAGTGTCCATCAAGGGGGGGTAAGGGATGCCCTTTCGTACTTCACTGTTCACTCTATCATTACAAATCACCAAGCTAATTTCACAAACACATTTGGTTTGGTGCTACTATACCTATCTCTGGATAGTCATGTTTCAATGTAAGTACAGTACAGGTATGTGAAGTAGGACATGTTTCAGGGTTTGGAGCCCATCAGCTTGAATTACATGATGTTCATAGTGGCTCAAATATTGCACAGGGACAAAGTGAAATCAAAAGGATTGCCCAGTTGGCAGTCTGTTGAGTGTCCTGCCAGTTTAGTGAGGCAGGATAATGGGGACTGATCAGTACTTGTGTGAGCCAACAGTGGGTTCCCCTGACTATCTGTCCTCTTACCTCCACCACCTCCTCCTAAAACACTTTCCTATCAGGTCTACTCCTAAAACTCTTATAAGACACTCTATGCACCTCCTCCAGAATTAGGTGACTAAATGTTATTGAAGAAATTAAAAACTTGCACACTGCGCTTGCCGGTATCACTTGTGTTTTTTAGCAAAACGAAATGTTCTGCTTATCCCTCCCATCTACTCTCCATAAAACTCCAGCATGGTCCTTCAGAAAACCTCCTGTACTGTATGTACCATTTGAGGTTAGCATCTGTGTGAACCATTAGATGTTTTAGATTCTTCCCATAGAGAGGACAAATGTGCATTTGTGGGAATACAATGCATTACACTTCCCCACTCTAGAAAATAAAGATAAAAGCATGCACATTAAAGCCGTTACTAATGGGTTGACTACTTTCCTTGGCCTGAATTCTGGGAAGCCCAGTACACATGGTATACCATTGGGATTGTGTACGTGAGACAAGAAATTAAGTTGCTGTCTGCAAAATAATATTTCACATTAGACAGATTCATATAGGAGTCCTGGATACATAGTTATTTGATCTAACTTGAACATGAATACCAAACCATAATACCTAACCTAACACTAGGCCTTTAGTGCCCTAGTTCATATTCATCCCTTATTAAGCAACTGATCCCCCTTTACTGAAATTAACTAAATGTATTTAAGGATGCAAAATACTGTGTATCAATATGTGTGATATTATTAATATACATTTTTAAGTGTATCATATAATCTGTACAATACACAGAGCAGTATGCACTAATCACACATGCACCATAATCTTCTGGGTTCTTTCTTATCTGATTACTTCATAGGTTAAAGGAGGATTAAGGTGCTGGGGGCACAATACTCTCCTCCTGAGTTGGAAGGAAGGAGGTATCTAAAGAAAAACTCAATGTGGAACACAAGATCTGTGAATAAAACTTATTGATCAAATTCCATATATCAAATTCCTGACATATTGAGATCTACTTCATTCAGAGTTTTTCCAGCAGCTGAGCTGGAGTTGAAAAGGGGTTAAGAGCATAGGCTCTATAGTACTCCACTACTTCACAGCAACCACTTTAGGATGTTTGCCATGAGGCAAATCCAAGATCATAAATTATATTTAAATCTATAAATTAGAGAGATTACAGCAGCAGCTATGACACCATGGGTTGGGATGGATTTGGACTGACCCACAGTCAGTCGGCCTAAACTCAACCCAGGTCAATGCTTTGGTCTTACCTTAGCAGCAAGAGAAGAGCTAGGCTTCTCAAGGAGGTCCCACAGCTTCTGTCTCTTGTCTGGACAGCAGCCTTCTTCTGGCTCCTCCCCATCCTTTTCTCTGAGAGACTCAGCCTCCCTCCTCAACTCCTCGTTCATTTGCTCCTTCTTCTGGTGGTACCTGGCCTGGCAGCAGGACTCCAGGTAGATCTCGTCTATACCCCAGTAGTCTAGCTCCTGGCCGAAGGACAGGGCGCACATCTCCTCCATCATGTGCAGCTTCCCTGTTCTGTAAAAGTTCAGAATGGAGGAGAATGCTCCTGGGTGCCTATCGAAGAAGTACTCGTTATCAGTCAAGCTGTAATCATCGCAGATCTCCATTAAGGTTTCGTGGGTATTGCAGTCTCTGAGTTTACCCAGCCTGGTCCTGGGGAGACGGTCCAGTGTCCTCCATAGGACCTCGTGGACAAGACCCCCAACATTGATGCGGACTCTTCTGGATCGGGCCTTGGTGCGGATGATATCGATAGGCTCTGGTGGGAGTGAGCCTACAGGACGTGAGTTGCTTTTGGGGATCCCAAAGCCAGCTCTCTCCGCCATGATGGTCACAGTTCAGGTGTTCTGATAGGTCAGGAGGAGGTCAGGTCAAATCCACTGACCCCTCAGTTAGGAATGGGCACACCAACTTTGAATGTGAGATAAACTTCAAACCGGTTGCCTCATGGCTTCAACTGAGAGAGAAAAAAGGAAAAAAAACAGGGACACTAATTTACCCATTAGTTGATGACAAATGTGCATCTGGACGCATTATCCTGATCGTGGGGACCCACAGGGTGTGCAGGCTTGTTGCAGCCCAGTAGGCCTCAACTAATCATCACGCCCTTGACTATTTCCATCAGGTCTCTTAGTATAGCAAGAAAATCCAGACTGAATTCAACTTCTCAGCAGGCTACTGGAACAAAATCCTACACACCCTGTGGTCCAAGACCAGGATTGAAGAACAATATAGCCAATCCTATTAAATAAATGGGATGTGAGCTCAAGGTATTGCAGAACTACCCTAAAAAGTTATTCTTTATAAAATTGAAAAAAGTATTCAGGTGCTCTATAGCCTAAGCTTTAATGTGATTGTGTAGGCTAAAGACAAACACATATCCCACTGCAAGTATGCTAGCCTATTACACTTAGCTAGGCTACTGTACATGACTTGATAATAGCCTCCAGGCTATTTATACAGGAAGCTCTAGGGCACTCAGTTGCACTAACTTACAGTAGATGTTTCACATGGAGGGTAAATGGTACCCAACTCCATCTTGATACTGTAGGTCTTGATAAGGCTGTGGTTGTGATTGATGATCATAGCCTAGGGTAAATTCTGATAGAGGTCACATAGTTGTACTTTATCATCCCAAGGTTACTTATGTAATACATTGCTTTGAAGATCAAATGGAACCAACATATGATTGGTTATATTACACAATATACCATATTACATCAGTAAGCTTAACTTTTCAAGCATCTTATCCAAAATAACATCCTGACTGATCCTGTATTTCACTGTAATCAAACATAATCTATTTCACATTTAGGATATTATTAACATGTTATCTTTTGATTTTACACAACCTATCTTTAAATAATAGATCTGTAGCTAGGCTAAAATATGATATATTATTTTTAAACAAAATTTCAGATTTTCTGTCAAACAGTCTAATATAGGCTAATAACAATCCGTGCCCTACCTTTTTGTATCACCTTACCTTTCAAAACAAACTCCTCTCCCCCGAAAATAATTGAAGAGGCAAGCTATTCGTGATTAGGCTACCCTCCCATCAGACTAGTACCGCAAGCCGTCTGTAACTGGACTCTTCCAGTAACTGAAATAAACAGAGAAATATCGTCCTCGTTGTGAGAAAATACTACTACCAGTAGTAAAACTACAGATCGCACACTCCATGGGGATATGGTAAAAGAGGTTGCCCTCGGATATCGAACATGTAAAAATAAACGGATGAGCGCACCATGGGACTATCTGCATAGCAAGACACACATGATCGATTAAAATGGGTGAGCGTTCTTTCCACCCGCTGGCTGCAACACAGCCCAGAGGTGACAGCTAATTGGATTGAGTTGTACATCACCAAGGACAGCTCCAGATCAACGAGAACGAGCCCTCTACGAACTCTACACAGTGCGAGACATTTGTCAACGAGGAAGACTGCATGTTGTAATGCTCTAGTCTAGTGTCTAGTCACATCTGCTAGTCAAGCATGCAACGTTTTTCTGAAAAGACTTCGATAAGAAAAACATGAAAATATGCGTGTCTGTGTTACAAATGTCGACCTTTTTAATAGAATACAACAGAAAATAATAACTTCCCGTTCCCCATGTAGTTAATTAAGCAATAAGGGCCTAGGGGGTGTGGTATAAGGCCAATAGTACAATACCAAGGCTAACGGCTGTTCTTATGCACGACGACGACGCAACTTGGAGTGCCTGGTGCTTCGTGCCTGGATACAGAACTTAGCCTTGGTGTATTGGCAATATAGCACAAACCCCCGAGGTGCCTTATTGCTATTTTAAACCAGTGGTGGAAAAAGTACCCAATTGTCATACTTCAGTATAAGTATAGATACTTTAATAGAAAGTTACTCAAGTAAAAGTTACCCAGTAAAATACTACTTGACTAAAAGTCTAAAAGTATTTGGTTCTAAATATACTTAAGTATCAAAAGTAAAATTATAAATAATTTCAAAGTTCTTATATTAAGCAAAGCAGACGGCACCATTTTCTTGTTTTTAAAATGTTTGGATAGCATGGGGCACACTCCAACACTTAGATATAATTTACAAACGATGCATTTGTGTTTAGTGAGTCCGCCAGATCAGAGGCAGTAGAGATGACCACATATTCTCTTGATAAGTGCTGAATCGGACCATTTTCCTGTCCTGCAAAGCCTTCCAAATGTAACGAGTACTTCTGGGTGTCAAGGAAAAAGTACATTATTTTCTTTGGAAATGTAGTGAAGTAAAAGTAAAAGTCGTCAGAAATATAAATAGTATAGTAAAGTACAGATACCCCAAAAAATTACTTAAGTAGTACTTTAAAGTATTTCTCTACTTAAGTACATTACGCCATTGTTTTAAACTATTTACCTAGCAGTGTACTCCACCAGTGGTCAAGACACAAATAAAGTATCAAGTATTAGGCTATTGATAAATCAGTAAAATATACAGTACCAGTCAAAGGTTTGGACACACCTACTCATTCAAGGGTTTTTCTTTATTTTTACTATTTTCTACATTGTAGAACAATAGTGAAGACATCAAAACTATGAAATAACACATATGGAATCATGTAGTAAGTAAAAAAAAGTGTTAAACACATTCCAGGGGGTCTTTGTTTTACTTTAATAGTAATGAAATTGAAGCCTGATAAAGACTAGGCGGTAGCTTTGAGGTATTAAGGCACTCTGCAAATAATCGAGACAAGAATGGGCAAAGCAGACCAGAAAACGTCCCGTAAAATTCGGTTGGAAAACCGTCCGGATTGCTGTTGCAATCTCCTCAGGTGTAAATTCTCATGGGAGTCTGTATCAATTGAAGGCATATTCAGACCATTAAAGAATGAATCAATCAGCAAAGGGTCTTGAGGAGATTCAGAGGTATATAGCGCAGAGTAAAATTGTTTTAATTGATCATTGCTCTCTTTATGTATAACTGTGGTGGTACCAGACAGGGTCCTTATTTGTGGGATTAAACGTGAGGCCTCAGATTTACAGATCTGATGTGCAAGGAATTTACTGGCCTTGTTGCCTTGTTCATACACTCTGTATCGAGCTCGCAAGAGTAAGTGTTCAGCTTGCCTGGTAGAAAGCTCATCAAATTCAGATTGGAGTAGTGGGCGCTCTTTATGTAGATCAGAGGAAGGATTTGTAGCATTCTTCTCATCCAATGTAGCTATGGCTTCGCTCAGGTCTCGAAGCCGCTGAGAGAGCGAGCTTTGTTTTTGTTGGCTGTATAAGAAATAATTTGGCCACGTAGGTATGCTTTGAGAGACTCCCATATGGTAGAGCAGGACATACCTGGCGTGGAATTAATTTCTAAGAATAAGGTGATTTCAGAAGAAATGAAAAGGACAAACTCCTTATCTGAGAGTAAAATGGGGTTAAGACACCATTGATAACACATAGGAGGTTGCTGGGAAACTCTAGATCAAGCACTAATGGTGAATGGTCAGAAATAACAATGCTCTCATAAGTACACCGCCAAAGGTTAGGCAGAAGTTCTTTGTCCAAAAAGAAGTAATCAATGCGGGAGTATGTTTGATGAACATGAGAAAACTAGGAATACTGTCTATCTGTAGGGTGTAGGAAACGCCAGGCCTCACACATAGCATATTTCTGAAGAAAATATTGAGGAAGTAGGGCACATTTAGATGGGCCTGTAGTTCTTTGTGGGGACATTGTACAGTTGAAATCCCCCACTAAAATCAACAAATGGGAATTTAAATTGGGTATAGCAGATAAAAAGGAAGAAATGAAATTTGTGTCATCCCAATTGGGAGCATAAACACTAGCCAAAACAAGAGGGGTAGAAAACAGCTTACCGGTTACTATGACGTATCGTCCCTTAGGATCAGCAATAACCTCAGAAGCTACCTAGTGACTTTCCCCTGTACCAGGGGTAAGCACACTGTGTGCTATACTGGGAGCAGTGACATCCAAGCAATAAAACCTCACAAAAGTGTGTGGTGATGCCCAACTCACCGCAGCACAAATATCTCCTATGGTCAACCCTTTAAACAATGCCCAAGACACTGCTAGACCCCTGGTGGAGTGAGCATGTACACAGCTAGGTAACCCTTGCCCCTTGCTGCTTTTTGCCAACGAGATAGCCTCCACAATCCAGTGCATGTAACCTCTGTTACTCTTCAGAATCAAAAGGAGGAGACGAAAAGGGACATCTAGGACGTTTCCTGCACAATGGGAGTTTCCACGGATCCCCGCCTAAAAGGCAAATGATCTCTGTGAACCAAGGCTGCATGGGCCAACGAGGAGCCACAAGAACCAATGGTAAGCCCTCCCGGTGCACCCACTCAAAAGTAGGCTGAATCAGAAGCACTGAAAAGCGTAAAGGAGTGTCCGAGGCCACTGGTGAGCCAGGGCATCCGTTCCCAATGGGTCCCTCATCGAAACAAATTGATGACACATCACATTTTTTCATGATGCGTAAGATCTATGTCGAAAATGTCCAATACCTGGAGAGCCTCCACTCCTGAGAGAGAAGGTACCACTTGGATAAAATATCTGCACCTGAGTTAGGAGGTTAGGAGGGCGAGAGATAGAGTCTCTCCCCATCTGTTGATGGCATACGGACATATTGTCAGTTCTGACCAGCACAAGCCGGCCCTACAAAAACAGGGGGAAGCGCATGAGCGCCAGACATGCTGTGCTCTCCACACAAGGTTTCATACCCCCCGAATCGAGTTGCCTTTGTACAGCGCACCCTACCCTATTGGGGATGTGTCTGTCGTGATCACCTTGCGGGATACAACTCAGCCCATGGGAGCCCCATGACAATAGCAGAGGGTCCGGTCCCACCACTGGGCCATGGACCGTGGGCCTGAAAGAGACGCTTGCAGCGACCGGCTTAGGCTGCGAGATGCTTCCCGTTCAATGGCTAGCACTCAGCTCCGGAAGTGCCATATCAACAATAGCCACACGGGAACGACTTCATCACAGAAACCATCATCCCCAGTAAGAATAGGGACTGGCAAAAACGCACTGTGACCCAGTCGAGATTTGGCTAAGCAGAGCCAGAACCCGGACAACCTCCATGGGGATACAAAAATACGAAACGCGAGTGAGCCTAGCTCGAGATCCAGAAACAGAATGCGCTGAGGTGAGTCAGACAGCGCTTTTTCTGGTTTCTTATGAAGCCTAGAGACTGAATACAACAGTAGTATGGATTTGTCTAACACTGCTTGCCCCCTCAACTCCACCGCCACCAGCCAATCGCTGTAATAGCTCGTGGCTCGTGAGCATTCTGAGTTTGTGCTTGCTGAGGGCTTGTAGGTCTAGAATGGGATGCAATGTCCCATACCTTTTTGTAACCAGAAATACCGTCTGTGCTAGCAGTCCCAGATCTTCGATATAGAAAACACTCGGATTGCCTGGATATTTCCTCCCTCAAAATGGGCGCTGAGGCCTCGGTAACAGTCGACATGATTACGCTGCAGAAATGTGGGGGACGCATAACAAATTGTAGCCTGTACTCTCACGTCACTGTTCACATGATCCAGGCTGAAACTGCGCATGCATGCCGTTGGTCGGAGCAGACAGTGAGACTCCCGTGAAGTGCCATTTGAAGGGGCGGGATCCCACCCTGTGGACTGGGAGAGATTGGTTCTTCTTCCATTTCCGCCACTCTTGACAACTATATGTCTGAACATGGAGAAGGAACACTTGTCATCAAACTCACATGTGGGAGACAACACTTTTAACACCCGTGAACACTGGAACTCTGTTGAAAAAACTGTGTTTATGTCCTTAAGCCCGGCCTACTCTGGGTACACTGGCTTCGGGGTAACACCCAGCCAGTTACCGGATCGCATCTTACTGCCTACCCCGATTGGCCGTGTCACTTCGGTGTACTGTAGTTGTAACAACAAGCCTCACTCGGTTTAGGTGGTAAGATGCGTTCAAGGTAACCGGCTGGGTACTGGATCGCACACACACAAAAAAATGTACCCATGGGAAAAACGTTATTGTGGAGGTTCCCTACCGACCAGTCATAGGTACTGCCGACATAGTGCATTATAACCTAGCTGGTAATGGGACAGAGAGCTCTGAAAACAGACCCATTATGTTGTAACAGATAGGGGCAATTCGTAATTTAATCTAATTCCCAGAAATGAAAAGCATTGAGCTGGAGAAAGACAGCTAATTTTGGGGCTCATATGAACCTCATATGAACCACTGCGTGTGGGATAATAGCATGGTCGTGCCCAGTAATGAGACACCTATGGTGTGGACAGTGACCCAACTTGTCACTCTCACCCTTGGGAGATTGATATACCCCCTGTGAACACCGTGAATCGCAGGGTAACAGAGGGGGCAGCATTAGACATGGAGAAGCTTCCAACATACGTTGGGCTTCCATGAGACTGTATAGCCTGCATGAAGCCTGGCCCCTTTACAGGCACAGGGGGCTCTGGCAATGGCTGACTTAGTACCTCTTTTGCCAACGTGGGGGCACTGTTATCACAGTAAAGTTAATGTGGAGGGGCGCACGGATCGCTCAGACTCGTGCCAAGGCCCCTCGCTCCAGGGGTTACCCCAGCCACGTGTTTGCGGGTTTGCTTTTTCATTAGCGGTGCACGCAAACCCCATTTCCTTCACTCCCTCCAACTGCAGGAACTGAAAATAGGAATTGGGTTGCCATAACGCCGGCTTGCATTGGAAAGCTAGTAAATTTCAAACGTTGTAAGTCAAAGCATGCTAGCCGATGTTAGCCAGGAGGCTTTTTGCACAAGCTAGGCTAGCTAGGCTATTTGACCGCAGTGACTGAACGCTACTTAAACTAAACCAGAGAGCAACCCAAGCAACTCCACCGTGGTGAGGCAGGGATAGCTAGTAATAGTAGCTTGCCTTGGTGATGTAGCCAACCTGGCTAGCACACTATGCAGCGTTAGTTTAACTAGCTCGGTCTCGAAAGTCGGCGTAGTCACTTCATCAACAAGTCTGGGAAGAGAGGCAAGCGGTGCTTGACCAAGGCAGTCACAGGCAGCGGGCGGGGGGCCCACCGAACCTAGCCACTCTCTCTCTTTGAGTAGCCTCCCATAACCGGTGACAGAGCGCACAGGATCCGTGTTGGGTGCGGGCAGCCACCGCATACCCCATGCACGGGCAGACGACATTTGCTCTGACCACCCAATCCATCTCCGCTTTCTGCACCTTGGACCCAGCCGAGGTACCGGCATCCGGGAAAGAAAAGCTTCATCAAGAATGTAACACGTCCTTCCAGGGAGTTTGTACGCAGTACGTGGCAATGCATACACGGATTGTTTCGAGCGAAGGCCACCTGCGCATGCTCCAAGCCAAGACAAACTACACATAGATCTTGAGTATCTTTAAGAGAAATGGTATAGCCTCATGACTGGGGGCAGGATCTTGACCCCGAACCCGGCTTAGCTATCATCGTCTCTGTCGTTTTCTTAGCCACCTCACTCATTGCACCAGAAAATTGAAGAATAACTAATTGTTTGTGATTCTAAAACTTATGAGAACAACTACAAACTTCAGCACACAACATCCAGGGGGGTGAGTACGCTATACCGCTATTGGACAGTTTAGTTGGCGCAATGTAAGACGTTTTCTAATAGTTTATTTTAGTAGCGTGAATCAATCCTGTTCACACCGAGGTGAAGCCTCATGCTTATCACTTGCGTATTACTTATCTCAAGCTTATCACTTATCACAGTGAGGCGCGGATTTTCATTGGCCTTGTCAGGCGTGATTGTAGATCCTTCAACTGAAGTCGCGAGAGTGCGACTCCCCATAGTATGTCGCGTACCGAAGTTGACTGACTGAAAGGGAACTGTTGTTTCATGGGTGCTGTGTCATTTGAAGTGGATCCTTTGTTCGGACAACCACCCAAGACATTTGATCTAATCCCAGAGGCCGACCAAAAACGTTGCCGCAGAAGAATAGACGGAGCGGCCTCCTGGTCAGACTTTGAAGGCGTGCACACCACCCACCGCTTTCGAGTATATTACTCGCCAATGTCCAGTCTCTAGACAACAAGGTAGACAAAATTAGGGCAAGGGTTGCCTTCCAGAGAGACAACAGAGATAACAGTAACATTCTCTGTTTCATGGAAACATGGCTCTCTCTCTCTCTCTCTCTCTCTCTCTCTCTCTCGATATGTTGTCGGAGTCGGTACAGCCACAGGGGTCTCTTCATGCATCGCGCCGACAGAAATAGTAGCATGAATCGATCCTGTTCACACCGAGGTGTAGCCTCATGCTTATCACTTGCGTATTACTTACTTCCGGCGCCGACAGAGATGGCAGCCTCGCTTCGCGTTCTTAGAAAGCTATGCAGTATTTAGTTTTTTTATGTATTACTTCTTACATTGTTACCCCGGGAAATCTTAAGTTTTATTACATACAGCCAGGGGGAACTATTGGATATAAGAGCAACGTCAACTTACCAACATTACGACCAGGAATACGACTTTCCCGAAGCGGATCCTCTGTTTGGTCCACCAACCAGGACAACAGACTGGATCCCAGCCGGTGACCCAAAACAACGGCGGTGCAAGAGAAGGGGCAGACGAGGCGGTGTTCTGGTCAGGCTCCGTAGACGGGCACATCGCGCACCGCTCCCGGGTATACTACTTGCCAATATCCAGTCTCTGGACAACAAGGTAAACGAAATCCGAGCAAGGGTTGCCTTCCAGAGAGACATCAGTGATTGCAACGTTCTTTGCTTTACAGAAACATGGCTTACTCAGGACACGTTATCAAAGTCGGTACAGCCACCTGGTTTCTTCACGCATCGCGCCGACAGAAACAAACATCTATCTGGTAAGAAGAAGGGCGGGGGTGTATGCTTCATGATTAACGACTCATGGTGTAATCATAACAACATACAGGAACTCAAGTCCTTTTGTTCACCTGACCTAGAATTCCTTACAATCAAATGCCGACCTCATTATCTACCAAGAGAATTCTCATCGGTTTTTGGTTTTTATTAACTTGGCAAGTCAGTTAAAAACAAATTCTTATTTACAATGACAGCCTAGGAACAGTGGGTTAACTGCCTTGTTCAGGGGCAGAACAACAGATTTTTACCTTGTCAACTCGGGGATTCGATCTAGCAACCTTTTGGTTACTGGCCCAATGCTCTAACCACTAGACTACCTGCAGCCATGTATAGCCTCCCTCAAGCAGATACCATGATGGCCCTCAAGGAACTTCACTGGACTCTATGTAAACTGAAAACCATATATCCTGCGGCTGCACTTATTGTAGCTGGGGATTTTAACAAAGCAAATTTGGGAACAAGGTCCCCTAAATTCTATCAGCATATTAATTGTAGCACAATTAGGCAATACACTGGATCACTTCTACTCTAACTTCCGTGATGCATACAAGGCCCTCCCCCGCCCTCCCTTCGCCAAATCTGACCATGTCTCCATTTTGCTCCTACCGTTCTATGGGCAGAAACTCAAACAGGATGTACCCATGACAAGAACCATTCAACACTGGTCTGACCAATCGGAATCCACATCTCACGATTTTTTTGATCACGCGGACTGGGAAATTTTCCCGGGCAGCCTCAGAGAATAACATCGATTTGAACCGTGATTCGGTGAATGAGTTTATAAGTAGGTGCATTGGAGATGTTGTACCCACTGTGACTATTAAAACCTACCCTAACCAGAAACCGTGGATAGATGGCGGGATTCGCGTAAAACTGAAAACGCGAACACCGCATTTAACCATGAAAAGATGACTGGGAATATGGTCGAATATAAGCAGTGTAGTTATTCCCTCCGCAAGGCAATCAAACAAGCGAAATGTCGGTATAGGGACAAAGTGGAGTCGCAATTCAACGGCTCAGACACGAGACATACAGTTGAAGTTGGAAGTTTACATACACCTTAGCCAAATACATTTAAACTCAGTTTTCACAATTCCTGACATTTAATCCTAGTGCAACTTTCCTGTTTTAGGTCAGTTAAGATCACCACTTTATTTTAAGAATGTGAAATGTCAGAATAATAGTAGAGAGAATGATTTATTTCAGCTTTTATTTCTTTCATCACATTCCCAGTGGGTCACAACATTACATACACTCAATTAGTATTTGGTAGCATTGCCTTTAAATTGTTTAACTTGGATCAAACGTTTCGGGTAGCCTTGTACAAGCCTCCCACAATAAGTTGGGAGAATTTTGGCCCCTTCCTCCTGACAGAGCTGGTGTAACTGAGTCAGGTTGGTAGGCCTCCTTGCTCGCACATGCTTTTTTAGTTCTGCCCACAAATTTTCTATGGGATTGAGGTCAGGGCTTTATGATGGCATCTCCAATACCTTGACTTTGTTGTCCTTAAGCAATTTGCCACAACTTTGGAAGTATGCTTGGGGTCATTGTCCATTTGGAAGACCCATTTGCGACCAAGCTTTAACTTCTTGATTGATGTCTTGAGATGTTACTTCAATATATCCACATAATTTTCCTTTCGTCATGATGCCATCTATTTTGTGAAGTACACCAGTCCCTCCTGCAGCAAAGCACCCCCACAACATGATGCTACCACCCCCGTGCTTCACTGTTGGGATGGTGTTCTTCGGCTTGCAAGGCTCCCCCTTTTTCCTCCAAACATAACGATGGTCATTATGGCCAAACAGTTCTATTTTTGTTTCATCAGACCAGAGGACAATTTTTTTTTAAGTACTATCTTTGTCCCCATGTGCAGTTGCAAACCGTAGTCAGGCTTGTTTTGTTATGGCGGTTTTGGAGCATGTGAATTAGCCTATCAGAAGCTTCTAAATCCATGACATATTTTCTGGAATTTTCCAAGCTGTTTAAAGGCAGAGTCAACTTAGTGTATGTAATCTTCTGACCCACTGAAATTGTGATACAGTAAATTATAAGTGAAATAATCTGTCTGTAAACAACTGTTGGAAAAATGACTTGTGTCATGCACAAAGTAGATGTCCTAACCGACTTGCCAAAACTATAGTTTGTTAACAAGAAATGTGTGGAGTGGTTGTAAAACGAGTTTTAATGACTCCAACCTAAGTGTATGTAAACTTCCGACTTCAACTGTATATCCAATTTGGTAATTTAAGAAAACATAAAACAAACGAAAACAAAACAAAGACAAAATCCACACCCCGAACCCTCCCTGAACACTAGGGCCCTGCCAGGTGGCAAAGAGTACATAATTTAAACTCAGTTTTTCACAATTCCTGATATTTAATCCTAGTAAAAATTCTGTCCTAGGTCAGTTAGGATCACCACTTTATTTAAGAATGTGAAATGTCAGAATAATAGTAGAGAGAATGATTTATTTCAGTTGTTTTTTTCCATCACATTCCCAGTGGGTCAGAAGTGTACATACACTCAATTAGTATTTGGTAGCATTACCTTTAAATTGTTTAACTTGGGTCAAACATTTCAGGTAGTCTTCCACAAGCTACCCACAATAAGTTGGGTGAATTTTGGAATCAGGTATGTAGGCCTCCTTGCTTGCACATGCTTTTTCAGTTCTGCCCACAAATTGCCTATAGGATTGAGGTCAGGGCTTTGTGAAGGCCACTCCAATACCTTGACTTTGTTGTCCTTATGCCATTTTGCCACAACTTTGGAAGTATGCTTGGGGTCATTGCCCATTTGGAAGACCCATTTGCAACCAAGCTTTAACTTCCTGACTGATGTCTTGAGATGTTGCTTCAATATATCCACATAGTTGTCCTTCCTCATGATGCCATCTATTTTGTGTAGTGCACCAGTCCCTCCTGCAGCAAAGCACCCCCACAACATGATGCTGCCACCCCCAGCTTCACGGTTGGGATGGTGTTCTTCGGCTTGCAAGCCTCCCCCTTTTCCCCTTTTTCCTCCAAACATAACGATGGTCATTATGACCAAACAGTTCTATTTTTGTTTCATCAGACCAGAGGACATATTTCCAAAAAGTACGATCTTTGTCCCCATGTGCAGTTGCAAACCGTAGTCTGGCTTTTTTATGGCGGTTTTGGAGCAGTGGCTTCTTCCTTGCTGAGCGGCCTTTCAGGTTATGTTGATATAGGACTCGTTTTACTGTGGATATACATACTTTTGTACCTGTTTCCTCCAGCATCTTCACAAGGTCCTTTGCTGTTGTTCTGGGATTGATTTGCACTTTTCGCACCAAAGTACGTTAATCTCCAGGAGACAGAACGCGTCTCCTTCCTCCTTCCTCCTTCCGGTATGACGGCTGCGTGGTCCCATGGTGTGTATACTTGTGTACTATTGTTTGTACAGATGAACGTGGTACCTTCAGACATTTGAAAATTGCTCCCAAGGATAAACCAGACTTGTGGAAGTCTACAATTTTTTTCTGAGATCTTGGCTGATTTCTTTTGATTTTCCCATGATGTCAAGCAAAGAGGCACTGAGTTTGAAGGTAGGCCTTGAAATACATCCACAGGTACACCTCCAATAGACTCAAATGATGTCAATTAGCCTATCAGAAGCTTCTAAAGCCATGACATAATTTTCTGGAATTTTCCAAGTCAACTTGTTAACAAGAAATGTGTGGAGTGGTTGTAAAACGAGTTTAAATGACTCCAACCTAAGTGTATGTAAACTTCCGACTTCAACTGTATATCCAATTTGGTAATTTACTTAGTGTATGTAAACTTCTGACCCACTGGAATTGTGATACAGTGAATTATAAGTGAAATAATCTGTCTGTAAACAACTGTTGGAAAAACGACTTGTGTCATGCACAAAGTAGATGTCCTAACCGACTTGCCAAAACTATAGTTTGTGGTTGAAAAACAAGTTTTAATGACTCAATCCTAAGTGTATGTACAATTGTATATATATTACATTTTCATAAGTATTCAGACCCTTTACTCAGTACTTTGCTGAAGCACCTTTGGCACCGATTACAGCCTTGAGTCTTCTTGGGTATGACTCTACAAGCTTGGGACACCTGTATTTGGGGAGTTTCTCCCATTCTTCTCTGCAGATCCTCTCAAGCTCTGTCAGGTTGGATGGGGAGCGTCGCTGCACAGCTATTTTCAGGGTGAACCTTTTCCCCAATTTGAGGTCCTGAGCACTCTGGAGCAGGTTTTCATCAAGGATCTCTCTGTACTTTGCTCTGTTAATCTTTCCCTCAATAGTCTCCTAGTCCCTGCAGCCAAAAAAGATCCCCACAGCAAGATGCTGTCACCACCATGCTTCACCGTAGGGATGGTGCCAGGTTTCCTCCAGACGTGACGCTTTGCATTCATGCCAAAGAGTTCAATCTTGGTTTCATCAGACCAGAGAATTTTGTTTTTCATGGTCAGAGTTCTTTAGGTGCCTTTTGGCAAACTCCAAACGAGCTGTCATGTGCCTTTTACTGAGGAGTGGCTTCCGTCTGGCCGCTCTACAATAAAGGTCTGATTGGTGGAGTACTGCAGAGATGGTTGTCCTTCTGGAAGGTTCTCCCATCTCCACAGAGGAACTCTGTCAGAGTGACCATTGGGTTCTTAGTCACCTCCCTGACCAAGGCCCTTCTCCCCCGTTTGCTCAGTTTGGCCGGGCGGCCAGCTCTAGGAAGAGTCTTGGTGGTTCCAAACTTCTTCCATTTAAGAATGATGGAGGCCACTGTGATCTTGGGGACCTTCAATGCTGCAGAAATGTTTTGATACCCTTCCCCAGATCTGTGTCTCGACACAATACTGCTCTCGGAGCTCTACGGACAATTCCTTCGATCTCATGGTTTGGTTTTTGCTCTGACATGCACTGTCAACCGTGGGACCTTATATAGACAGGTGTGTGCCTTTCCAAATCATGTCCAATCCATTGAACCTACCACAGGTGGACTCCAATCAAGTTGTAGAAACATCTCAAGGATGATCGATGGAAACAAGATGCACCTGAGCTCAATGTCTAGTCTCATAGTAAAGGGTCTGAATACTTATGTAAATAAGTTATTTCAGTTTTTTATTTTTAATACATTTGCCAATATTTCTAAAACCTCTTTTCGCTTTGTCATTATGTGGTATTATTTGTAGTTTGATGAGGAACGTTTTTTATTTAATCCATTTTAGAATAAGGCTGTAACGTAACAAAATGTGGAAAAAGTCAAGGTGTCTGAATTCTTTCAGAATGGACTGTATATTGGAAAACATTCAAACATAGTAACATACGGTGCCCTCAGAAGGTATTCACACCGCTTTACCTTTTTCACATTTTGTTGTGTTACAGCCTTAAGAAAAAAAAGATTAAATTGAGATTTTGTGTCTACACACAGTACCCCAATAATGTCAAAGTGGAATTTTGTTTGTAGACAAAAAAATGTATTCATAAAAATGTAAAACCTGAAATAAGTCAATAAGTTTTCAACCCCTTTGTAAATGCAAGCCTAAATAAGTTCAGGAGTAAAAATGTGCTTAACAAAAATCGCATGATAATTTGCATGGACTCATTCCATGTTCAATAATAGTGGTTAACAAGATTTTTGAATGACTACCCTATATTTGTACCCCATAAGTACAATTATCTGTAAGGTCCCTCAGTCTAGTAGTGAATTTCAATCACTGATTCAACCACAGAGATCAGGGAGGTTTTTCAATGCCTCGCAAAGAGGGGCATCGATTGTAAAAATACAAAAATCATACACTGAATATCCTTTTGAGCATGGTGAAGTTATTAATTACACTTTGGATGGTGTATCAATACACCCAGTCACTTCAAAGATACAGGCATTCTTCCTAACTCAGTTGCTGGAGAGGAAGGAAACTGCTCAGGGATTTCATCATGAGGCCAATGGTGATTTTAAAACAGTTGCGGAGTTCAATAGTTGTAATATGAGAAAGCTGAGGATGGATCAACAACATTGTAGTTACTCCTCAATACTAACCCAAATGACAGAGTGAAAGAAGGAAGCCTATACAGAATATAAATATTCCAAAACATGCAGCCTGTTTGCAACAGGACATCAAGACATTTAAGTAATACTGCAAAAAATGTCACAAAGAAATACACTTTTTGTCCTGAATACAAAACCTTGTGTTTGGGGCAAATCCAACACAACGCATCACTGAGTACCACTCTTCATACTTTCAAGCATGGTGATGGCTGCACGATGTTATGGGTATGCCTGTCATCGGTAAGGACTAGGGAATTTTTTTTCTGATAAAAAGAAACAGAATACAGCTATAAGCACAGGCAAAATCTTAGAGGAAAACCTGGTTCAGTCTGCTTTCAAACCGACACTGGGAGACTAATTCTCCTTTTAGCAGGACAATAACCCCAAGCTCTGGAGTTTCTTACCAAGATGACATTGAATGCTCCTGAGTGGCCAAGTTACAGTTTTGACTTAAATCGGCTTGAAAATCTATGGCAAAACTTTAAAATGGCTGTCTAGCAATGATCAACAATCAACTTGACAGAGCTTGAAGAATTGTAAAAAACAATTGGCAAATATTGTACAATCCAGGTGTAAAGTGCCTAGAGACTTACCCCAAAAGACTCACAGCTGTAATCACTGCCAAAGGTGCTTCTACAAAGTATTGACTCAGGGGTGTGAATACTTATGTAAATTATATATTCTGTATTTAATTTTCAATAAATTATCAGAACATTCTAAAAACATGTTTTCACTTTGTTGTTATGGGGTTTTGTGTGTAGACGGGTGAGAAAATAAGTCTATGTAATCCATGTTTTACTCAGGCTGTAGCACAACGAAATGTGGAATAAGTCAAGCGGTATGAATACTTTATGAAGGCACTGTACTTTAATTCAAAATACATCAATAAACCAGATGTTTATCAGATGATGTCAAGGGAGCATTATGAAATATAACACCATGTTTGCCCCTCTGTAATGCTAACCAAACAAATATTGACTCTGTTTGGACTCAACAATGGAGGTCCCTATCTTTATTGAAAATATTCTTGAACATATAATTGGTTCATTGCCCAGGCTCCCACAGAGCATCAACAGAAAACCTGAATGCCTTATGAAAGTCTGCTTATAAAAGAATAGAATAAAAGGAAGCTGAAGGTTTAGTCAATAAATGACAAACGATGTGTGCATACAGGAGATGTATTTTTTTTTTAACAGAGGGGAGTAAGCATTAGGAATGTGGTATTTTACGCTAAATGTAAAGTTTTGGAACAACTACGATCACAGAGTTTAATTGACAAATTTAAGACAATGCATGTAAATTGAATATCAGCCATGACAGAAATAGGGTAATTTCCTGGTTTTAATAATTGTTTTTTGTAATGGGATGTTTTATAAGATAATTGGAAAAGATCCTCAGCTGTATGTTACATATGAAACATAAGTGAATAGGTCCATTCCGTTGTGGTCATTACATCATTCAGAACAAAGAGAGAATTATTGATTTTAGTTTACTACTGGAAAATCATAGCACCATAGTGCTATAATGAACCCATGAATCTCATAGGTTTACTCTAAACCACAAAGTTACCCCTCAGTTTCAGCTAATGTTGTTTTTCAGGAAGGACTGTTTGTCCAGTTAGCTTTTCTGGTCTGTGGCAATGGACCAGATGCATTTACATTAGGATAATAAGCCTCTCCACTGTCAGTCCAAAGTCTGACCAACCAAGATGCAATGTAATTCAATCTGTTTGGCAAATGCCTTTCTAATAACAGCAGACACTAGAAAGCTCATCTCACACCCTGCTGGATGTCTTTGTTTTCAGTACTGTATGTTTTTTATGTACACTTGGTGCTTATACATTGACAGCTGTTTACTATAGATATTAATGTATGTTGAAATGTAACTTCTCTGCTCTTACCTATTGTAGAACATACTACTAATCTACACATTCGGTCACAAACCAAACCACATGAAACTTTCAAGTCCTTGTGGAAATGTCAACATGAACAGAAAAGCCTGATGAGCTCCTCAAAGACCGACCTGATGCAGAACAAGACCCACCAGCCTATGATTCATGGAGATCATGCTACAGAGATTTCTGCCAAAATATTTGAGGTAAGTCATGTGGAAAACACATCTTGCAGATATTCAATTCCTTTTTTAATGTTATTATTGCATGTACAGTTTTTTACTTTTCAAACCTTACTTATTATTAGTTGAGCATGAGAGCCATCCTCTGAAAATATGATAAACTATTTTAATGTGATTTTGTGATTAGTAAAAAATACATTGGTCTAAATCAAATCACATTGTATTTGTCAAAAGCGCCGAATACAACTGGTATAGAGTTTACTGTGAAATTCTTGCTTACGAGTTTTTCCCAATATTGGAGAGTTTAAAAATAATTATACAAATAAAAATAGCAACACAAGAGGAATACAATTAAATACACAAAAATGGAGCTACAGTGGCTTCAGAAAGTATTCATACCCCTTGACTCATTCCCTAATTGTTGTGTTAAAGCCTGAATTCAAAATAGATAAAATATATTTTCTTTCTCACTCATCTACACACAATACCCCATAATGACAAAATGAAAACATGTTTTTAGAATTTTTTGCAAATTTATTGAAAGTGAAATACAGAAATATTGCATTTACATAAGTATTGACACCCCTGAGTCAATACTTTGTAGAAGCACCTTTGGCATCGATTACAGCTGTGAGTCTTTCTGGGTAAGTCTCTAAGAGCTTTCCACACCGGGATAGTGCACGATTTGCCCATTATTCTTTTAAAAATTCTTCAAGCTCTGTCAAATTGTTTGTTGATCATTGCTAGACAACCATTTTCAGGTCTTGCCATGTCAGGTAGATTTAAGTCAAAACTGTAACTTGGAACAGTCACTGTCTTCTTGGTAAGAGATTTGGCCTTGTGTTTTAGGTTATTGTCCTGCTGAAAGGTGAATTCATAAAAAAATTGTATGTATTGTCTTATCATCAGGTGAATGATAATAGCAAGTAGAAGTAATCAACATTTGAAAATGAATAGATTTGGTAGACAGTTTCATTATATTGACCTCCCCATAGTTCATTGGAAGAGGAAATCTTAACTCTAACATAGTCTATTAGATAGAAAGATATATTGGCGGCGTAGAGAAAATGTTGCTGTTGTAAAGCAAATTTTCTTAATTTCTACAGATTTTTCAAATGAGCTGAGAGAATTTTGCACTTTTGAAGCCAATTTCCAGCAATTGTACATGTTTTGGCATGGAGCTGAGAAACACTTTGGCAGTATTAAAGCTAATTTTCTGCAATTCTATTCATTTTGCCATGGCTAATGTTGTCTTCCTCTGCTCCAACATTAAAATAAAATGAATGGGCATGTGCCCTGGATGCCCATACAATACATTTTTCTGTAACTGTAACTCTGCCACTCAGGAACATTCACTGGCTTCTTGGTAAGCAACTCCAGTGTAGATTTGGTCTTGTGTTTTAGGTTATTGTCCTGCTCAAAGGTGAATTAATCTCCCAGTGTCTGGTGGAAAGCAGACTGAACCAGGTTTTCCTATAGGATTTTGCATGTGCTTAGCTCCATCCCATTTCTTTTAATCCTGTAAAACTCCCTAGTCCTTAACAATTAGAAGCATACACATAACATGATGCAGCCACCACTACGCTTGAAAATATTGAGAGTGGTACTCAGTAATGTGTTGTATTGCATTTGCACCAAACATAACACTGTATTCAGGACAAAAAATTACTAATTGCTTTGACACATTTTCTGCGAACAGGATTCATGTTTGGCACATTTTTACTCATGAACATATTTAAGCTTGCAATAGCAAAGTGGTTGAATACATTTCAACTTAAAAAAATGTATTCATTTGTAAAAAAATTGAAAAACATAATTCCACTTTCACATTATGGGGTATTGTGTGTAGGCCAGTGACAAAAAAAACTCAAAGAAGGCAGTTAAAGTGACTAGGCATCAGAATAGATAATAATAAGAGTTAAATAAAAAAACTGAGTAGCAGCAGCAAATGATGAGTGTAAAAGTGTGTGTGTATGTGTGCCTGTGTGTGTAATGGGTATGCATTTGTGTATGTGTGGTGTCGATCTGCGTGTGTGTGTTATGTGTATGTGTGCCTATGTAGTGTATGTGAATGTGTGAGGGTTATGTGTTGGAGTGTCAATGTAGTGTGTATATGGTGTGTATACATGTATATAGTCTAGTGAGGGTCCGTAGGGTTAGTGCAAATAGTTTGAGTACCATTCATTTACTATTTAGCAGTCTGGGTATTTAACAGTCTTATGGCTTGGGGGTAAAAACTGTCTCAGAGCCTGTTGGTCCGAGAGCCGATGTTCCGGTACTGTTTGCCGGACGGTAGCAGAGTGAACAGTCTATGGCTTGGGTGGCTGGAGTCTTTGGCAATTTTTTATCTGGTTTTAGTTAAGATGTTTTACTTAACTGTCAACTGAACAGTAACAGAATCCAGTATGTACAATAGTATTTTGAACATATGTGTTACTGTAAACCAGATCATAATACAGGACTGATATGGTCTTTCCACACTATGATAATAGTGGGCTCTGCAAGGAGACTCTGAAGCATTGGGAAAGCACTCAGCCCTGCTGGGAGTCCGTGACCAAGCCAATGCCAGCCCTCTGCATTACGCCACCTCACACGGGCACATCAGCACCATACAGCTCATTGTGCAGTTGACTGGTCCAGATGGTAAGACATATTTACTTAGGTATTTATTATCTTTCTTGAATCATTATTGTTTGCCATTTTATATTGTTGCCAGAATCTTATTTTTTTTGTTTTATCAGTCATATGATATTGATGTATATATTTAAATGTATTGAGAAAACAAAAATCTCTATCTGTGACCTTTGTGAAGACCTGAATGCCAGTGATGAGGAGGGCAACACTCCATTGCACTGGGCTGTGCAGAGGACCCAGAGAGAGAGCTGTGCTTGCCTGCTGGACCTGGGGGCAGACTCGAACATCCTCAACCTCCGCCTCATGTCTCCCCTACACCTGGCTGTCAGCCTCGGACACAACCCTCTCGTTGAGGTCCTTCCCATACCTGACCCCCATTCAGCTCTACTCTAGTACAGGGGTTTTCAAATGTTTCTTGCCCAAGGACCCCCGCCCCATCATATGTAAACAAACAAAAAAAGTTACGTCTTGTCTTATCATCAGGTGAATGATAATAGCAAGTACAAGTAATCAACATTTGGAATGTAATAGATTTGGTGGACAGTTTCATTATATTGGCTGTCCTAACAGTTCATTGGAAGAGGAAGTGTACACTCTAACATAGTAAATTAGCTAGAAAGGTATATTGGCATTGTAGAGAAAATGTTGCTGTTGTAAAGCAAATGTTCAGCAATTTTTCCGTTGAGCTGAGACAATTCTAAAGTTTTGAAGCTAATTTCCAGCAATTGTACATATTTTGGCATGGAGCTGAGAGACAATTTAGCAGTTTTCAAGATAATTTCCTGCAATTCTATGCATTTTGCAATGGTAATGCTCTGTTTCTCTGCTCTTACATTTTAATAATATCAACAGGCATGTGCCCTGAATGTAAATTTTCAATAATTTACCACAATAATTTTCTATACAGAAAGAAAACTGTAATTAGCTCCAATGACTGTATTTTCCTCCGTCTAAGTTTAGACATTTTAGCAATGAAGCTATTTATCTACTTCCCCAGAGTCTGATGAACAGGAACAGCTAGCACGGTAACTGTTCCTGTAGGCTCGTGAAACTGCCTCTAACTTTATACTGGATGCAGACATAAAAATGGTATCCACGATGGTATTCTGTTGCAACTAGAGGTTTTCACTGATCCACCTGTAGACTGGGGGTCAGCAGGGCCTTAAGTCCTATGGGGCTCCGCTCCACTCATAGAACTGGAGTTACAACTCCAGTAACTATCGTTCTATATCACAGAGCTCCGCCCCATAGGGGGGCTCTGCTCCTAGTGGTTTAAGGCGGAGCGAAACGCTCCAAAATGTACTCCCCGCCGAGCCTAACACTTCCCACTTAATGAAAAGGTCTGGATCAGCCATGGCTGCGACCAAATCTCGCAGTACTGTAACACACTGTGTCACAATATACTGCGTCCTCGGTCCAATCCGCCCTACTCAGTCTAGAGGCATTGCCAATGACTAGTTGGCAGATAAAACAGAATATGAGCCATACTAATCTGTACAACCAGATAGATTATACTTCAATATTAAAAGATTGGTCTAATAGTACTGTAATACCAGTTACAGAAGCTATATCCCTCATCCTTCCACCCAAACACAGTCATAGACTTGTGGGCAGGATAGAATACATGACTCTACTGTACCACACCCTCAGCCAGGAGTCATGCCATGTAGTCATTCTAATAATCCCCCTAGTTCTAGTCCTCCCATCAGCAATGCTAAATACAGGCTGAACCAATTTGGAAGACATACTCACTGATTCCTCAGTGTAACCCGCAACACTCAATCCATAGGCCAAAGCCAATTATTTGTGGGCAGATAACAGAATATCGGCCATACTAATCTGGCTCAGCAGATAGATGATACCTCAATATTCTATCAAAATTAGTGACCGGTCCAATAGTGAAGTAATACCAGTTACAGTTCTATTTCCCTCATCACTCCGCCCCAACACTCTAAGAGCGGGAGAGCGCGAAGCTATGGTGCACTCAATAAGAAGGACCTGTATTCCTCTATGGCCCATGCCGCCGCTGTCCCCCGACATTGAAGTGGTGGCACAGCCCAGGGTGGGCCCCCCTCTAAGGGGGAGGAAATATTAGCACGTTCTGTGAGAAACGGGGGCGACGACACGTTGGTTATACTCGTAACCTTACGGGGTTCCAGCCCTCCGTAAACGCAGCATTGGTCTGAACTGCACTAACTGAGGTGCTTGCCTGAGTTAGTGCGCCGTCTCCCAACAGAGATTGCGTCATCGACCCAACATGGGGTTGTGTACGCAGGCTGTTCTTTAAACCCTGAGCCACGTTACTCCTAGGAGTCTGTGGTGTAGGGTTTTTATGAGGTACTGTATAGCATGGCGGCTCATTATGAGCGTCCACTTTGTTGCCCTCATGTCATTCCCACTCACAACGTGCTCAGCTACGCACCCGTGGTGGGCTGGACTACACTCAGAGTGGTGAGAGGGAGAGAGATAGAGAGAGGGAACCTGAACGGTCTCGGGTTTGTTATGGAAAATAGGTTCTCTTGTGACAAAGTCAACTGGAACACATTCCTTTATTCAACAAACAACACGTTGGCTCCTCCATCCCTTTGCAAGGGGGGGGGGACAATGGGCGCCGTCGCACAAGGTATTGCGCTCTCACCCGTCCTCTCCCCCACGTCCCGTCATGGTCGCTGTCTCTTCTGGCCGCCCCTAGGGTGTTGCCAGGGTGACGTCACGACCACCTCTCTCGCCGGTGGAGCGGATGCTCTCTCTGGTGCTGCAGGAGGGGCGGGGCCCACTCTTGGTGCACCAGATGCTGCCGTTCGACGGGCTCTCCGTCTGGCCATAGACCCAGGTCTACTAGAGACGGTGAAGCTGGGAGGCTCTCTGGAAGATGCTCTAGACCCTCCTGCTAAAGGCAGGTGCCTAGATAGCTGCTTCCTCTCCCCCTCCAGCTTCCCAAAACGCTCCGTCGCATCTTTGACGGCGGCTCCAAAGAGACCACTGTCAGAGATTGGGGCTCTTAACAGTGCGGCTTTATAGGTCTCCTTCTTAGCCATCAAAGACAGCTAGAGGTGTCGATACACGACCACCAAAGTGGCCATGGACCAACGCCTGTGTGAGATGGAGTATGGCGCTGGAAATCCTCGACACCTCCTCTATCTCCTCTCCCAACAGCTCAGTTCTACCTGTGGGGAGACGGGAAAGAGAGGCTGCTAGGAGGGCAATATTATTTGCTGCTATACAGCCTGGACACCCAGAACAAAGGACTTCTCTACCAGCTGAGCTGTGAGCCTGTCCTTGGTCATAGGTAGAGTGGGTTTTCTGGACGACGGCCAGGAGCTCGAACCCGGGACGAGGTATGCAGCCAAGGCGTCCACAAGCCTGGGGATCTCCTGGGGCCGTCTGTCGTCCACTCTGCTGAATGGGGTGTACACCTTTGCCGGCTCTCTGGCCGTTAAAGGCGACCCCCATGCACCCTCCACGTATTTACCGAGCGAGGGCATGGCTGGTGCCAACGGCACAGCCGCCCTTCTTGGTCTAGAGTGTGGGTTGCCCACCATCATATCCACTTCCGGTTTGGAGGGAATAGGGGGGCAGCGTGATATCCAGCCGGCTCACAGCCTGCTCAATGAGCCCTGGAAAATCAGAGCGCAGAGAGACCGTTGCGTAGGAGGGGGCTGCTGAGAACTCAGAGCCTGTCTCTTCCTTGCCCAAGGATGTGAAAAACCTCTCACTCTCCATAGGGGGGGGGTTTCAACCTCGGTCAGTGGAGTGGATTGTTCCGGAGAAAAATCTACACACTTACCAATATCCTCGTCTTCTCTAGAAGCGGCATCGTCATATGACACCTCAGAACCTAAGGCTAGCACAGACATGGCGTCTTCTAGAGGGATATCCTCCCTGAAAAATGCCCACCGCTGCTTCCTCGCCTTTAATGAAATGAGGGCGCAGCTAGGGCATTCCGGGGGATCTGTGAGGTCGCCCCTAGCGTGCTGTGATCCTAAGCACATGAAACATAGGTCGTGTGAGTCCACGCCATGGGTAGCAGCGACACAGAGCTCATTTTATAAGGACGACGTTCATCCTGAGACTTGTCTTCTCTCTTCTCTACTTGGCCAGTCAGTCCAGTCCAGTTGCTGAAGATAATGGGAGGCTGATTGAGGGGAAACATCCCCTTCTATAGGAACACCTGTACCATTGGCTGCAGGTGTGTGCAAATTTTTCTCTCAGGCTATTCGCTCTCAGGCAGTGGGGTAAACCACTTGGAGCAGAGCTCGCCTATGGGGCGGAGCTCCACGATATAGAACCTAGCTATGGCAGCCATTAGTTTGCTATAGTGTGAGTCGGCTTGATTGGTGGTGTGTGCATATTTTTCTCTCAGGCTATTCGCTCTCAGGCAGTGGGGTAAACCACTTGGAGCAGAGCTCGCCTATGGGGCGGAGCTCCACGATATAGAACCTAGCTATGGCAGCTATTAGTTTGCTATAGTGTGAGTCGGCTTGATTGGTCTCTCGTCTCTCTCTCGCAAAACGTGCAGCCAGGACTGAGTTTGAGAAACCCTGTTCTAATACATCTCTATTATACTTCTACACTTCTAGCTAGTGCACCTCCATGTACTATTATTCATTCAGTCTAATAACATAAACTCAGCAAAAAAAGAAACATCCTCTCACTGTCAACTGCATTTATTTTCAGCAAACTTAACATGCGTAAGTATTTGTATGAACATAACAAGATTCAACAACTGAGACATAAACTGAATCAAAAGTAACAGTCAGTATCTGGTGTGGCCACCAGCTGCATTAAGTACCGCAGTGCATCTCCTCCTCATGGACTGCACCAGATTTGCCAGTTCTTGCTGTGAGATGTTACCCCACTCTTCCACCAAGGCACCTGCAAGTTCCCAGACATTTCTGGGGGGAATGGTCCTAGCCCTCACCCTCCGATCCAACAGGTCCCAGACGTGCTCAATGGGATTGAGATCTTGGCTCTTCGCTGGCCATGGCAGAAAACTGACATTCATGTCTTGCAGGAAATCACGCACAGAACGAGCAGTATGGCTGGTGGCATTGTCATGCTGGAGGGTCATGTCAGGATGATTAAGGGTACCGCATGAGGGAGGAGGATGTCTTCCCTGTAACGCACAGCGTTGAGACCCTCCACCTCCAAATCGATCCCGATCCAGAGTACAGTCCTCGGTGTAATGGTCATTCCTTCGACGATAAACGCGAATCCGACCATCACCCCTGGTGACACAAAACCACGACTCGTCAGTGAAGAAAGAGCACCTTTTGCCAGTCCTGTCTGGTCCAGCGACGGTGGGTTCGTGCCCATAGGCAACATTGTTTCCGGTGATGTCTGGTGAGGACCTGCCTTACACTATCAAAATAAAGAAAGTCGCACACTCAGGTGACCCTGAGGAAGGCACAGTGATGCCGAAACGTTGGTAAATACCCATTAAACTGTTGGGAGCGTATATATGTAGTGTGCGACTTTCTTCATTTTGATAGTGTATAGTTTATTCGCCGTTAGTCAGCAC
Source organism: Brachymystax lenok tsinlingensis (assembly GCA_030435695.1). Lineage (NCBI taxonomy): Eukaryota > Metazoa > Chordata > Actinopteri > Salmoniformes > Salmonidae > Brachymystax > Brachymystax lenok. The sequence goes on along the minus strand of CM059788.1, from coordinate 23,442,370 downwards.
CTCCACACAAACTTTGTTCTGGGTGTGTGCCAGCTCATGTTATTTGACCTGCCTTACAACAGGCCTACAAGCCCTCAGTCCAGCCTCTCTCAGCCTATTGCGAACAGCCTGAGCACTGATGGAGGGATTGTGCGTTCCTGGTGTAACTCGGGCAGTTGTTGCCATCCTGTACCTGTCCCGCAGGTGTGATGTTTGGATGTGCCGATCCTGTGCAGGTGTTGTTACACGTGGTTTGCCACTGCGAGGGCGATCAGCTGTCCGTCCTGTCTCCCTGTAGCGCTGTCTTAGGCGTCTCACAGTACGGACATTGCAATTTATTGCCCTGGCACATCTGCAATCCTCATGCCTCCTTGCAGCATGCCTAAAGCACGTTCACGCAGATGAGCAGGGACCCTGGGCATCTTTCTTTTGGTGTTTTTCAGAGTCAGTAGAAAGGCCTCTTTAGTGTCCCAAGTTTTCATAACTGTGACCTTAATTGCCTACCGTCTGTAAGCTGTTTGTGTCTTAACGACCGTTCCACAGGTACATGTTCATTAATTGTTTATGGTTCATTGAACAAGCATGGGAAACAGTGTTTAAATCCTTTACAATGAAGATCTGTGAAGTTATTTGGATTTTTCCTAATTATCTTTGAAAGACAGGGTCCTGAAAAAGGGATGTTTCTTTTTTTTTGCTGAATTTATATTATATGATATACTACGGTATTATTTGATGATATGATATAATAAGATATGATATCATTCAGTATGATATGATATTACAAATAATAATGTTTTTCCACAGCTGTTACTGTCTCACAGCAACACGGATGCCAACCTGAAGGGAGACCAGGGGAACACACCTGTAATGTTGGCCTGCTCGGTTGATAACCATGAAGCTCTTTGTCTACTTGTGTGTGAATATTAATTATATGGCCACTGTATAATTGTCAAATTGTGTGTTCTTGTATGTTTGAACAAGGAGACGTGTGTGTGATTCATTGATCATTAGTGAAGTCCTATGAGGTTTTTGTAATGTAACTACACTAATTTCACCTGCTGTTCTCAGTTTAAATACGGAGCCAGACTATGTCAACAGAACAAGCTGGGGCGTTATCCGATTCATGCAGCAGCGTTTGCAGGGGCTAAAAAAATCAATGCTGGTGGTTCTTCAGAAAGGTAAGTAAATAAGAAACATTTGCTTTCCAATTACAGTAATTAAATACACATTTTGGTACTCAAACAATATCAAGCAGATAATTCTTACTCACTAATTTTCTCTGCTGAAGGTGAGGAGATGGGTTGCTCAACTGAAACGCACATCAACTACGTGGACAAGTCATTCAGCACTCCTCTTCATCTGGCCATCCATGGAGGAAACCTGGAGGTGATCAAACTCTGCATAGAACAGGGAGCAAAAATTGACCAACAACAGGTATGTCAGCTGGTGATGATGACGCTAAGAAGCTTTTTCTGTGGATATGTAAATAATCATTCAACCTACAAATATCCTATACCATATACTCACAAAATCAAACACAAAAATAACTTTGGTTCTTTCTCAGAACCATAGACAAAAGCACATATATTTAGAAAGCTTCTGAGTAATAGGAGAGACCAATTATGAACCTTACTTATCATTTTCTTCTAATATAAAACAGTTCCCGTTACAGGCATTCATTTGAAAGGTTTTAAGAACTGAGGTTTTTACAATGTGTTACAGTAAGCAACAATGGGTTATTATGCATCCATAAGCATCCACCCAAAATGGGTAAATTGTCAGTTCGTGTTACACCCACGAGACATTGGAACCAAATCCACTCTAAATCTAATCAAGGGGAACGGACCAGTGTCTGTAATATCCTGACATAATTTCAAACTGGTCTGAGTCATTGTCTGAGTCATTGTGCACATGTTTTTGTGCTTCTCTTTACAGTGTGACAAATCCACAGCCCTCCACTTTGCCTGCACCCAAGGAGCATTTGAGGCCGTCAAACTCATGCTATCAGCATATGATAGAGTCTGTGATGTCATCAATATCACAGATGGAGCTAGCCAAACTCCACTGCATAAGTAGTACACTGTATACTGTATGCATTTTCATTGGACAAGACGTTTAGGTAAAAATTATATCCTACTCTCTTACTCTTTTATCATGTTTTTCACCAACAGGGCAACAATATTTGACCATGTTGAATTGGCTGAATACCTAATTTCAAAGGTAAACACAAAACATAAAAAGAACCAAGAGAAAAATATGAATATTTCCAGTGTTTCACGATCTTATCATATTAATATTTATTCTTTGACGGGGTGCAGACATTAATTCCATTGACTGTAAGGGTCATACGCCACTGCTTCTGGCAACAAGCTGTAGTGCATGGAAAACAGTGGGCCTTCTTCTTACACATGGTAAGTTTCTCAAAGAGAGGCATATGTCTCACATTTAGTTTACACTATTGTATGGTTTGTCATAATCCTGTTCATCCTCTCCTATTTTAGGGGCTAATTTGAAAATAAAAGACAAATATGACTGCAATTTCCTTCACCTTGCCATCTTGCAGCCTAAAGGTCTGAAAAACCTTCCTTCAGAAGTCTTTCAGGTAATATTCTATAATGAACGTACCTGCTACAAGTTTTAATAGCAATGATGAAGCTTCCAAAATGACGCTGAGATCCATGTTAACATTTTAAGGCAAAGTCACAAGTTCTAAATATTGCAATGAGCTCATACAGTATGTTTTAATGAGCGCTAGTGGGGGATCTTGTGAGAACGAACACGTAGTGCATTACTGCCACCTAGCGTTGAGAACTTGAAGCAAATCCAACACACGAAGAAGGATCACAGGATCGTAAGTGTTAGCCTTTGTATTAAACAAGGTTCATTATTAAAACCATATATCTTCTTGTGACTGTCTCAGTAGGATTGACATGTACAATAATTTTGAATGAAGTTGGCAGTAAACACTGAGATCCTAATGTTATCATATTGTCTCTTGCCACACAGTTCAGCAATGTGAGAGAGCTCCTGGGTGCGGAGGACAATGAGGGTTGTACTCCCCTGCACTACGCCTGCAGACTGGGAATCCCAGAGTCAGTGACGAACTTGCTCGCACTCAACGTCTCACTAGACCAGAAGTCTAAGCAGAAGAAATCTGCACTGCATTTCGCAGCCGAGTGAGTTACTTTAGCAATAAGACGTGGTATATTGGTATATATATCACAAACCCCCGAGGTGCCTTATTGCTATTATAAACTGCTTACCAACGTAATCAAATCAAATCAAATGTTTTTATAAGTCACAAATTGCTGTACAGAAACCCAGCCTAAAACCCCAAACAGCAAGCAATGCAGGTGTAGAAGCAAGGTGGCTAGGAAAAACTCCCTAGAAAGGTAAAGTAAAAGTTAGTGCAGTAAAAGTTGTCATACCCAGTGTATAAGGTCTGATATACTGTGTCTGTCAGTCAATCAGCATTCAGGGCTCGACCCACCCAGTTTATAATTTGGAATAAATCTCTACATTATTGACTCATTGAGTTGTCAATAGACTCATTATACTCCAAAAACATGAACAATTTCACTGTTTGCTATTTTGGCTATTTTGGCTGGTTTTCAGTTTAGCATTAGTTGTATTTGATAACTTACTTTTTATGATCAATCTTTTCTATTCCAGGTATGGGAGGATAAACACCTGCCACAGACTCCTGGAGTGGATGACCTGCACCAGGCTGCTGAACGAGGGAGATGAGAGGGGGATGACTCCCCTCCACCTGGCATCCCGAGGTGGTCATATTAAAGTGCTGGAGCTACTGCTGCGGAAAGGAGCTCTGTTACACAGGTACAGTACTCAGTGGTGGAAAAAGTACTACATTTTCATACTTGAGTAAAAGTAAAGATTCCTTAAAAGAAAATGACTCAAGTAAAAGTGAAAGTCACCCAGTAAAATACTACTTGAGTAAAAGTCCAAAAGTATTTGGTTTTAAATATACTTAAGTATCAAAAGAAAATGTAATTGCTAAAATATACTTAAGTATCAAAAGTAAAATTACAAATAATTTTTAATTCCAAGCAAATCAGACGGCATCATTTTCATTATTTTTTTTTTTAACGGATAGCCAAGGGTCATTCTCCAACACTCAGACATAATTTACAAACAAAGCATGTGTTTAGTGAGTCTGCCAGATCAGAGGCAGTAGGGATAACCTGGGATGTTCTCTTGATAAGTGTGTGAATAAGACAATTTTCCTGTCCTGCTAAGTATTCAAAATGTAACGAGTACTTTTGGGTGTCAGGGAAAATGTATGGAGTAAAAAGTACATAATTGTCTTTAAGAATGTACTGAAGTAAAAGTAAAAGTAAAGTGGTAAAGTAAAGATGCCCAAAAACACTACTTAAGTAGTACTTTCAAGTATTTTTACTTAATTACTTTACACCACTGACAGTATTTCAGACCTGCTACGCACACACTCACTCAAACTCAATGTTAATCCGAGTGAGGTGAATCATTATTGCCCAAACCAGTGGAAACCAATGTCTATCTTTTTCCAATGTCTATTTTCCATTTTGAATCAGCTGCAGTAGTAATGAATGTTTACTGTATGCCATTGCAGTGATTCTAAAGGTTGGACCTGTCTACATCACGCTGCAGCAGAGGGATATACCCAGACCATGATCCTCCTCCTGGAATCAAATATCAAACTGCTGGACAAAACAGATGAAGACAGGGTTTGGTTCCTCTCTTTTTCCACATTCCCTTACCCTGAGGTGGGCTCATCTTCACATTCCCTTACCCTTGAGGTGGGCTCATCTTATCTGTTTCCTTTCTGTTTAGCTTGAGGGAGTAAGATGTCTATGTTGAAATACAGAGAAAGTCTTCCACAAATAGATATCCTTCCTCTTTCTGAAAAGGGAAAGCGAAAAGGTTATTGTTGCGGATATATACAATCCTCTGTTCTAATTTCGAAGTGCTATGTGTTTTACTTTTGGTCCAGAACACAGCGTTACATCTGGCTGCCAGGGAGGGCCATGCGGCTGCAGTGACACTTCTCCTGGGCAGAGGGGCCCAGATGATGCTCAACAAGAGTGATGCCTCCTTCCTCCACGAAGCTGTTCTTAACAGCAGGAAAGACGTTGCCATCGCTGTCATCCACAATGAGAGGTTGGGCCACTGTTGTAAGATACAGTGGATACTTTATCTATGGGCTGTTACGATGCTTTGACAGTACAATGATGTGTTGGATTATTGGTATTCAGTTAGATTGCATGACAATGTCATATTGACATGTACAATATAACCTGTTTGTTTCAGATGTGCTGAGGCTATGCTATTGTTCGAAGTGAAGTCAACTAAGAGATGTGTTGTCATGGACATGATAGAGTTCTTGCCAGAGTCATTCAAAGTTAGTTTTATCAAAAAAACTATGCATAAAGGAAACTATCATAAAGGAAATGGATACAAAACTCCCATTTATCAGTCAGCATATTAGAAAACATTAATGGTACAGTGTTTCTCCACAGCATCTTTTGGACACTTGTGTGAAGGAGTCAGATGATGACGTAAATGGTTACAACTACTCTGTACGTCTGTTCTCTCTATTCTGTATTTGGCATTACCTTCTTAAAACTCAGATTCATTATTGCTTAATCAAATTCACAAAAACATTCCAGTTAGGGTGTGTTATAATGTAATATGTCTTTTATCAACAGATCGAGTACACTTTCAAATGGCTCCAAGCTCCCATGCATATCATTAAGCTTGCAAAAACGGACAAAAGCTACTACTTCCAGCCTCTCACTGCTCTGAACGATAGTACCCACTGCAATACTGTAGACCAGTGTTTCCCAACCCTGGTCCTAGAGTGCCCCCAACAGTACATATTTTTATTGTAACCCTGGACAAGCACACCTGATTCAACTTGTCAACAAATCATCAAGCCCCCAATGAGCTGAATGAGGTGTGTTCGTCCAGGGCTACAACAAAAATGTGTATTGTTGGGGGTATTCCAGGACCAGGGTTGTGAAACACTGCTGTAAACTGAACTGCACTGTTTTCAAACAAGGTATTTTGCTCTAGGGTTAAGGGCCATGGAGTTTCCCCAACTAACACTTTAAAGCAAAACAGTGCAATATCAGAAACAGGTCATATACAGTGACTTCGGAAAGATATTTGACACCTTGACTTTTTCCACATTTTGTTACATTACAACCTCATTCTTAAATGGATAAAAAAAAAAAAAAAATCCAGCAATCTACACACAATAACCGATAATGACAAATCGAAAACAGGTTTTTAGACATTTTTGCAGATGTATTAAAAATAAAAGCAGAAATACCTTATTTACATAAGTATTCAGACCCTTTGCTATGAGAATTGTGAGCAGTTGATGTTACTCTTCCATAACACAGACCCCAAAGCAAATCAGGGGGAGACAAATATATTTATTCAAAGAGAACAAATCACAGTTGTTATGCTGGAAAGTAGATGACAGATGTTCATTCTTCCCTGTCCTCAATGTCTTCTCCACTGAACAAAGAGACAGGATGTAGTTTGTACCCCAACCCTAGCCTGTGGTTGACCAATTAGAATTCCTTGCAGCAAAATTGGGCCAATGGCCAAATAAAAAGTATCCCGTTTCAGGCTCAATGTATAGACAATTTGGACCAATGAGAACTTGCCACATGTAGCTATAAGTCCTGGACTGAAATTCCTCCCGTGTCCCTGAACCATTAATCTTCAGTTCCCCTCTTGACCTTTAGTCTTCTGCATTGTGTATTTACCTTCGAATATTCTTACATAATCAAAATTGAGCACAGGTGCATCCTGTTTCCGTTGATAATCCTTGAGATGTTTCACCCACTTGATTGGAGTCCACCTGTGGTAAATTCAATTGATTGGACATGATTGGAAAGGCACACACCTGTGTAGATAAGGTCCCACAGTTGACAATGCATGTCAGAGCAAAAACCAAGCCATGAGGTCGAAGGAATTGTCCGTAGAGCTCCGAGACAAGATTGTGTCGAGGCACAGATCTGGAGAAGGGTACCAAAAAATGTCTGCAGCATTGAAGTTCCCCAAGAACACAGTGGGCTCCATCATTCTTAAATGGAAGAAGTTTGGAACCACCAAGACTCTTCCTAGAGCTGTCCGCCTGGCCAAACTGAGCAATTGGGGGAGAAGGGCCTTGGTCAGGGAGGTGACCAAGAACCCGATGGTCACTCTGACAGAGCTCCAGAGTTCCTCTGTGAAGATGGGAGAACCTTCCAAAAGAACAACCATCTCTGCAGCACTCCACCAATACGGCCTTTATAGTAGAGTGGCCAGACGGAAGCCACTCCTCAGTAAAAGGCACATGACAGCCCGCTTGGAGTTTGCCAAAAGGCACCTAAAGACTCTCAGACTATGAGAAATAAGATTCTCTGGTCTGATGAAACCAAGATTTAACTATTTGGCCTGAATGTCAAGCGTCACGTCTGGAGGAAACCTGGCACCATCCCTATGGTGAAGCATGGTGGTGGCAGCATCATGCTGTGGGGATGTTTTTAAGATCAGGGACTGGGAGACTAGTCAGGATCCAGGGAAAGAAGAACGGAGCAAAGTATAAAGAAATCATTGATGAAAACCTGCTCCAGGACCTCAGACTGGGGCGAAGGTTCACCTTCCGCAGGGGTGACTTCGGGACAAGTCTCTGAATGTCCTTTATTGGCCCAGCCAAAGCCCGGACTTGAACCCAATCGAACATCTCTGGAGAGACCTGAAAATAGCTGTGCAGCGACGCTCCCCATCCAACCTGGCAGAGCTTGAGAGGATCTGCAGAGAAGAAAGGGAGAAACTCCCAAATACAGGTATGCCAAGCTCGAAGAAGAAGACTCAAGGCTGTAATCGCTGCCAAAGGTGCTTCAACAATGTATTGAGTAAAGGGTCTGAATATTTATGCAAATGTGATATTTCATTTTTTTAATATAAATTAGCAAACATTTCTAAAAACCTGTTTTGCTTTGTAATTATGGGGTATTGTGTGTACATTGAATTTAATTAATTTTAGAATGAAGCTGTAACATAACAAAATGTGGGGAAAAATCAAGAGACTGTATGTATTTGTCATTCCCACAACACAACATTGTTGGATAGTGGAAAGGAAAACATAATTATCTGATATGTTTTCAAAGTGTTTATATTGTTATTTTTTTACTAGTCCATGGTGCAATTGAACCGCATAGAGCTTCTGACCCATCCTGTCTGCAAGAAGTATCTAGAAATGAAATGGTGAGTGACACTGCATGACCTTTATCATAATACGTTATCGTCATACTACTGTCTCCAACACTGTAAATATTGACAACATCATACTACCGTCTCCAACACTGTAAATATTAACATCATACTACTGTCTCCAACACTGTAAATATTAACATCATACTACTGTCTCCAACACTGTAAATATTAACATCATACTACTGTCTTCAACACTGTAAATATTAACATCATACTACTGTCTCCAACACTGTAAATATTGACATCATACTACTGTCTCCAACACTGTAAATATTGACAACATCATACTACTGTCTCCAACACTGTAAATATTGACATCATACTACTGTCTCAACACTGTAAATATTGACAACATCATACTACTGTCTCCAACACTGTAAATATTAACATCATACTACTGTCTCCAACACTGTAAATATTGACAACATCAGATTAAAAGTCATACCAAGCTACAGTATATAGTAAGCTATATACAAAATATATTAGTGCACAGTCACCTGCGAATACTCACCAAATGGTTTCTTATATCTATTTAGGAACGCCTATGGTATCAAAGTGCATCTGCTCAATCTGGCTGCCTACTCACTTGGTCTGGGGCCTCTGACACACATCATTCATACTCTGAAGCCCATCCTCAACACCAATGTCACCTATACTACATCACCATCATCATCAATAAGCATGGTGACCACCTCCCTTGACAAGGTGCCGTATGAGATCCGATTACATCCATAGCAAGACGTTAGACTTCTTTCCTAGTGTATTTGTCTCAGAAACCTAGTTCAATAACAACTCCTCCATCTTCACAGCAATGCTATTTTATCACCATCTGCATGTTCCTGATTCTTGCCATGAATTTGTACACAGTTGGCAAGGAGCTGGTGCAGCTAGTTCAGCAGGTAATCATGGAAATATAAATCTGTTCTAAATACTGTAGCCTCAACCCATGGTATGTGATTTGATCATTTTAAATATATTGTAGCGAAGTTAACCCAAGACCTAGCAGTCTTGTCAAGGAGTTTGGATAACTTGGTATAACGTTTAAGGTGTTGGGTTGACAGTCGCTGAACCCGGGTTTGAGTCCCAGTCGGGGCTACTTCCCGAATTTGTTACAATATTGAAATAGATGTTAATTTGATGTGTTTTTTTTCAAGGGTTCAAAGTACTTCCGTGATGTGACCAATGCATTGGACTGGGGTGCTGCCATCACTTCTCTGTTGTTTGTGATCCCTTTACTGATGGACTTCAAGGACACATGGCATTGGGAGGCTGGGGTAGTGGCAGTTCTTCTATCCTGGATCAACTTTCTCCTCTATTTCCAACGGTATTGAGACTGAATGTTTTTTTTTAACATAAAATAGTGTAGGTTTACTGAGATTCATCTTTGAAGAAACATGTATTTATAGAAACTGATCAAATGTATTTTTTTATCAACAAAAGCAATTTTATTTATCCCTATTGGTCCACAGGTTTGAACGTGTTGGGATCTACGTGGTGATGTTTTTAGAGATTGCAAAAAATCTTTTAAGCATCATTGTACTGTTCTTCTTCTTGCTGCTGGCATTTGCATTGGCTTTCTATGCCCTGATAAAAGAACAGGTATGTTTACAGAACCATAGAGATTTAACAATGCTTTATCCCTATGTGAAGAACATTTTATTGTATGGTATTGTGTTATGCATGTAGCTGAGTGTTTTAGTCTGTAAACATCTGTTTAAAATGACCAATAACTTGTACCTGTATTTGTTTAATGCATTTCTACAGTTACAGCAAGCTCCAAAAGTATTGGGAGAGTGACATATTTTGTTGTTGTTTTGGCTTTGTACTCCAGCACTTTGTATTTTAAATGATGTAATGACTATGAGGTTAAAGTGCAGACTGTCAGCTTTAATCTGAGGGTATCTTCATCCATATCGGGTGAACCGTTTAGAAATTACAGCACTTTTTGTACATACTGTAGTCCCCCCATTTTAGGGGATCAAAAGTATTGGGACAAAATATTGGGACAAATTAAGTTATGTATTTTAAAGTAGTCAAAAGTATTTGGTCCCATATTCATAGCACGCAAGGACTACATCAAGCTTGTGACTCGAAAAATGTGTTGGATGCATTTTCTGTTTGTTTTTGGTTGTTTCAGATTATTTTGTGGTCAATAGAAATTGATGGTAAAAAAGAAATTGTGTCATTTTGGAGTCTCTTTTATTGTAAATAAGAATATAATATGTTTCTAAACCCTTTTAGATTAATGTGAAATGCTACCATGATTACGGATAATCCTGAATGAATCATGAATAATGATGAGTGAGAAAGTTACAAAACGCACAAATATCATACCCCCAAGAAATGCTAACCTCTCACCATTACAATAATAGGAGAGGTTAGCATTTTCTGGGGGGTATGATCTTTGTGCGTCTGTAACTTGCTCACTCTTCATAATTCACTAATTATTCAGGATTATCCATAATCATGGTAGAAACAGTGACTCCAAAATGACACAACACATTATTTTGCATTCATTTCTATTGGGCACAAAATAATCTGAAACGTAACCAAAACAAACAGCAAATGCATCCAACAAATTTGTAGAGTCACAAACTGGATGTAATCATTGCGTGCTAGGAATATGGGACTAAATACTTAACCTTTGACTTCTTTAATACACATATACAGTTGAAGTCGGAAGTTTACATACACTTTGGTTGGAGTCATTAAAACTCGTTTTTCAACCACTCCACACATTTCTTGTTAACAAACTATAGTTTTGGCAAGTCGGTTAGGACATCTACTTTGTGCATGACACAAGTCATTTTTCCAACAATTGTTTACAGACAGATTATTCAATTTATAATTCACTGTATCGCAATTCCAGTGGGTTAGAAGTTTACATACACTAAGTTGACTGTGCCTTTAAACAGCTTGGAAAATTCCAGAAGATTATGTCATGGCTTTAGAAGCTTCTGATAGGCTAATTGACATAATTTGAGTCAATTGGAGGTGTACCTGTGGATGTATGTCAAGGCCTACCTTCAAATAAGCCAAGACCTCAGAAAAAACATTGGAGACATCCACAAGGCTGGTTCATCCTTGGGAGCAATTTCCAAACGCCCGAAGGTACCACATTTATCTGTACAAACAATAGTATGCAAGTCTAAACACCATGGGACCACGCAGTCGTCATACCGCTCAGGAAGGAAACGCGTTCTGGCTCCTGGAGATTAACGTACTTTGGTGCGAAAAGTGCAAATCAATCCCAGAACAACAGCAAAGGATCTTGTGAAGATGCTGGAAGAAACAGGTATATATCCACAGTAAAATGAGTCCTATATCGACATAACCTGAAAGGCCGCTCAGCAAGGAAGAAGCCACTGCTCCAAAACTGCCATAAAAAAGCCAGACTACGGTTTGCAACTACACATGGGGACAAAGATTGTACTTTTTGGAGAAATGTCCTCTGGTCTGATGAAACAAAAATAGAACTGTTTGGTCATAATGACCATCGTTATGTTTGGAGGAAAAAGGGGGAGCCTTGCAAGCCGAAGAACACCATCCCAACAGTGAAGCATGGGGGTGGCAGCATCATGTTGTGGGGGTGCTTTGCTGCAAGAGGGACTGGTGCACTTCACAAAATAGATGGCATCATGAAGAAGGAAAAGTATGTGGATATATTGAATATATATTGAAGCTTGGTCGAAAATGGGTCTTCCAAGTGGACAATAATCCCAAGCATACTTCCAAAGTTGCGGAAAAATGGCATAAGGACAAAAATGGGGGACAATGCGCAAAAAGTGCTGTAATTTCTAAACGGTTCCCCCGATATGGATGAAAATACCCTCAAATTAAAGCTGGCAGTCTGCACTTCAAATCCAAAGTGCTGGATTACAGAGCCAAGACAACAACAAACTAATGTGTCACTGTCCCAATTCTTTTGGAGTTCACTGTATATGACTTTATGCATCGTTGTTCCCAGAACTTTGTTGACAATAGATCTAGCATGCTGCTATCAATCATGCAAGCATTTGTCATGATGGTTGGAGAACTCAACTACCAAGAAAATATCCTGAAGCCATTTCTGAAAGGGATTCTGCCATTCCCTTCTTTGACCTACGCCATTTTTGTTGTGTTCACCTTCGCTGTGCCCATTCTCCTCATGAACCTAATGGTAAGTCCTAAAATCCTACAGGAAGAAATGTACTTCTACTTCCATTATCAACTAAGGATGCTTCATTGCATCTACATGACTACCTTATGTGTGACATAGATTGGCTTGGCTGTTGGTGACATAGCAGAGGTACAGGCGAATGCTGTGCTGAAGCAAATGGGAATGCAGGTGTGTTTTGACTTCTTTGTCTGTCACGATCTCCTAGAGGGACAGACCAAGGCGCAGCGAGGTATCCAGTATACATACTTTATTTATGTAACGTAACTGGGGGGAAAAACAATAAACAAACAAAGATCGAAACAACGGAACGTAACATAGAAATAAACACTTACGCTACGAACCCAAACAATAACCCACAAAACCCTAGTGAAAACCACAAACATATATATGGTTCCCAATTAGCGGTAACGACACTCAGCTGCCTCTAATTGGGAACCATTAACCCAACATAGAAAATCACACCTAGAACCAAAAAACCCTACAACAAAAACTAAACTAAACACGCCAGCCTGTAAAACTCAGGCCTGGACGTGACAGTACCCAAAGCGCGGACTCGACCGCGCCAAAAGTCCATGGGGGGGGGGGGTCTTCGGGTGGGTCTCTCTGTCCAAGGTGGCGGCTCCGGTGCCGGCCGTGCTGGCCCGAGGTCATGCACCGGAGGCCCTGGGCTAGAAGCCGGAACAGTACGTGCTGGACTCACGAAGCGCACAGGGGACCTGGTGCAGGAAGCAGGAACAGGCTGTGCTGGACTCGCGATGCGCACAGGGGACCTGGTGCGGGGAGTAGGAACAGGCTGTGCTGGACTCGCGATGTGCACAGGGGACCTGGTGCGGGGAGCAGTAGCAGGCTGTGCTGGATTCGCGATGCGCACAGGGGACTCTGGTGCGGGGAGCAGGAACGGACCGTGCTGCACTCACGATGTGCATTGGGACTCTGGTGCGGGGAGCAGGAACGGACCGTGCTGCACTCACGATGTGCATTGGGACTCTGGTGCGGGGAGCAGGAACGGGCCGTGTTGGACTCACGATGCGCACTGGGGGCCTGGTGCGCGGAGCAGGGACAGGACGTGCTGGGCTCTCTATGCGCACAGGGGGCCTGGTGCGCGGGAGCAGGGACAGGACGTGCTGGGCTCTCTATGCGCCGGGGGGCCTGGTGCGCAGAGCAGGGACTGGACGTACTGGGCTCTCTAAGCGTACAGGGGGCCTGGTGCGTGGAGCCGGCACCCTTTTACCCAGCTGTTCACTCACCCTCGTCTCACAGATGATGGGAGCTGGAATGTCGCGCACCGGGCTGTGGGCGCGAACCGGAGACACCGTACGCAGAGCCGGTGCAGGATATCTCGGTCCAAGAAGGTGCACTGGAGACTTAGCGCGCAGAGCTGGTACCACTCTTCCAGGCAGCACACTCACCCTAGCCTGACAGATGAGTGGAGCTGGAATGTGACACACCGGGCTGTGGACTCGCACCGGAGACACTGCACGCAGAACCGGTGCAGGATATCCTGGTCCGAAGAGGCGCACCAGAGACCAACACGGCCCGTTCCTGCTCCCCGCACCAGAGTTCCAGTGTGCATCGTGAGTCCAACACGGCCCGTTCCTGCTCCCCGCACAAGAGTTCCAGTGCGCATCGTGAGTCCAACACGGCCCGTTCCTGCTCCCCGCATCAGAGTTCCAGTGCGCATCGTGAGTCCAACACGGCCCGTTCCTGCTCCCCGCACCAGAGTTCCAGTGCGCATCGTGAGTCCAACACGGCCCGTTCCTGCTCCCCGCACCAGAGTTCCAGTGCGCATCGTGAGTCCAACACAGCCCGTTCCTGCTCCCCGCACCAGAGTCCCAGTGCGCATCGTGAGTCCAACACGGCCCGTTCCTGCTCCCCGCACCAGAGTCCCAGTGCGCATCGTGAGTCCAACACGGCCCGTTCCTGCTCCCCGCACCAGAGTTCCAGTGTGCATCCTGAGTCCAACACAGCCCGTTCCTGCTCCCCGCACCAGAGTCCCAGTGCGCATCGTGAGTCCAACACGGCCCATTCCTGCTCCCCGCACCAGAATTCCAGTGCGCATCACGAGTCCAGCACAGCTTGCTCCTACTCCCCGCACCAGGTTCCCTGTGCGCATCGTGAGTCCAGCACAGCCTGATTCTGCTTCCTGCACCAGGTCCCCTGTGCGCTTCGTGAGTCCAGCACGAACTGTTCCGGCTTCTAGCCCAGGGCCTCCGGTGCGTGACCTTGGGCCAGCATGGCCGGCACCGGAGCCGCCACCTTGGACAAAGAGACCCACCCAAGACCCCCATGGACTTTTGAAGACCCCCACTATGGACTTACTGTCACGTCCAGACCTGAGTTTTACAGGCTGGCGTGTTTAGTTTCGTTTTTGGTGTAGGGTTTTTTGGTTCTAGGTGTGATTTTCTATGTTGGGTTAATGGTTCCCAATTAGAGGCAGCTGAGTGTCATTACCTCTAATTGGGAACCATATATATGTTTGTGGTTTTGCACTAGGGTTTTGTGGGTTATTGTTAGGTTCATAGCTTAAGTGTTTATGTTATGTTCCGTTGTTACGATCGTTCGTTTTCGTTTACTGTTTTTCCCCAGTTACGTTACATAAATAAAGTATGTATACTGGATACCTCGCTGCGCCTTGGTCCGTCCCTACAGAAGATCGTGACATTGTCATGCTTTTTCAAACTCATAAAGAATTTTCAAACTCTTTACTAGTGTTTGACTGCCAGGATAAGAAAAAATCTGCATGTATTATAAACCATTATTCCACAGATTGAGCTTCACACTAGACTAGAGGAGAAGATGCCATACTGGTTAATGAAGAGGGTTGACCAGGCCTCTCTCACTGAGTACCCTAACAGAGCTTGCGGCAGAAAGGTGTGTCCTTTCTACAAGTGGTCATATTTAAAAGAATATGTTAATAACTGCCCTTTGAATGTTTGTGTAAAATGGAAGAGTTTTCAAATTGAAAAACAGAACAAATATTTTGAAATCCTTTCGAAGGTGTTTAATAAAGGACTTCAGTTTATTGTTCTGTGAATCAGTTTGTTTAAAGGATTGTTTAATCAACTAATACTGTGCATGGAAATACTTATGGAGAGACATTGAGGTTGCCCAAGCCCACCATAGGACACTGTTAGTTTTTGGTATAGGTGTTTGGTAAACAACATAGTAATAATGAATAGTCTGAATCTCCTTTAACAGAGAGAAATGTTCTTTGCAATGCTGAGTATGGGGCATGAGAAAACCCGTCTCAACCCCACTTCCCGTCCATCTACACCTATGGAACAGGAAATCAGTAAACAGAAGTACAGGTGAGGACTTAGTTCACACCAGTGGTTTGTTTGACCTTATTCAAATACAACAGCAGAGTAATGCACAAGTATTAACATTATATTTTTATCAGTATTTAGTTTATCAGTATTTAAAAATCTATCAGTATTTAAAGTGCATTCTATCAATTTTGTATTAAGCGCTTAAATACTACACATATTTTTTGACTATTAAAATAGATAATCTATTTCCCCAGGCTGAAGGAGATGTCTAATGTTATTGAGAAGCAGCACAACCTGCTGAAGCTGATCGTTCAGAAGATGGAGATCAGTTTGGAGGCAGAGGAGGAGCATGACGGTCCTCAGCTGTTCCAGGGCTATAGGGACAAGCCCTTCCCCTCCCAGAGCAAATGGAACCCTCTGCTGAGGGCACTGGCAGCTAGGGAGTAACATCCATCACATATATTATCATGGGCTGACAAGCTAACCCCTGCACATCACCCATTCATTATTTCAGCTAAACTAATCGACAGTGTTCCTTTAGTAGGTATATTACTGGATGTAAGGGAAGACAAGTGTCATGATTTAAACTCATTTCAATTGTATTTTGCATGGTTTTCTGAATCATTTAGTCGGATGCACCTCACATTTTCGTAAGATAGGATATATAATAGAAAACTAGACGGGATAATACATTTACAGTATCTGTGCATTCTTGCTAAAGCGCTTTGAGGACCCTATATTTAAGTGTCCTTTAAAACAATATTCATTGTTAAGGGTGTATCAATAACATATTGTTTCCGTAGCTGACTAGGAGGACAAGGATCTGTGTGTACTGTATCATGTTTTTCTCCTTTTGGCATCCTCTGTGGGCTCAGGCATGGGTTTCTTCCTCTTGTTTTCACTGTGTACTGGAGAGAGATGCATAAGAAAAAGACAGCTTATTTGATTGTGGATCCAATGAGTCCAGGGCCCATATTCACATAGCGTCCCAGAGCAGGAAACCTGATCTAGGATAAGCTCTCTCCTTGTCTAATTCATTATGATTTAAAAGCTAAATTGATACTAGATCACAACTCCTACTCTTTTGATAGGCCCAAAACTACAGTATGAAAACAAAAAACACATTCCACTTTGATTGAGAATTGAATCGCTGCACACCTCCATTTCTCCATGATGTTTCCAAGTAACTTATAAAAGTAAAAACAATATTGCCCACTGTACTATTATGGGAATGTTACGGATCATGTATTGAAAGTGGTTCTAACCTGAAGCTGGGCTCCTTCCCTCCTCTCTGTCTGGAGTGGGCCTGTGGGAGGAAGTCTTTACATGATGATAAGGAGGACGGGGAACAGGGGACCGAGAGGCATGTGCATTGGAAGAGTGTGCAGTAACAGTTTGTCTGCACTCCTCCTGTTGGACTGCTTGAACTGTGGAAATAGGCTTTGCCCCTGGGGAGAGGAATGGGGTGTTGTAAGAAGAGAGGGGTGACACCAGTTACCCCCTACAATACATACGGTCTTCAATAGGAAACGCTCCATTGGATTTCCATGCATAGATCAGAACAGACGTACAGTATGTAAATGACTGAACCTAAACAGGTGCAACCATGAGATGGATAATGTTGAACTGAACAGTTAATTGCTAAATACATAAATGGGACAACGGCGTGCTGTGAAATCTCAAACATGCCATATTATGAGTGAAAGTTGTGGCTTTTTCAATTTTGGGTCATACAAACAAAGGAGTGAGACAGTGTGTGAGAGAGCGAACACAGTCTGTTCTGTATTGCATCTTTCTATCTGGAATAACTCTATAAACATTTTCCAGTAAAGAGGCGTGGAGTGAAACAGAAAATGAGGACTTAATAATACCACACAGTGCATTCGGAAAGTATTCAGGCCCCTTGACTTTTTCCACATTTTGATATACAACCTTACTCTAAAATTGATTCAATGATGTTCTTCCCTCATCCATCAGAAACACCATATTTACATTAGTATTCAGAACCAATGCTATGAGACTTTGAAATTGAGCTCAGGTGCATCCTGTTTCCATTGATCATCCTTGAGATGTTTCTATAAGATTCTCTGGTCTGATGAAACCAAGATTGAACTCTGACCTGAATGCCAAGCTTAATGTCTGGAGGAAACCTGGCACCATCTCTACGGTGATGGATTGTGGTGGCAGCATCATGCTGTGGGGATGTTTTTCAGGGACTGGGAGACTAGTCAGGATCGAGGGAAAGAGGAATCGAGGGAAAGAGGAACAGAGCAAAGTACAGATTCTTGATGAAAACCTGCTCCAGAGCGCGCAGGACCTCAGAAGGTTCACCTTCCAACAGGACAACAACCTTAAAAACACAGCGGCTTCGGGACAAGTCTCTGAATGTCCTAGAGTGGCCAAGCCAGAGCCCGGACTTGAACCCAATCAAACATCTCTGCAGCGCCGCTCCCCATCCAACCCGACAGAGCTTGAGAAGATCTGCATAGAAGAATCTCCCCAAATACAGGTGTGCCAAGCTTGTAGCGTCATACCCAAGAAAACTCAAGGCTGTAATCGCTGCCAAAGGTGCATTAACAAAGTACTGAGTAAAGGGTCTGAATATTTACGTAAATTAGATGTTTTTTTTTTATATACACTTGCAAAAAAAACTATTTGGGGTTTGTCATTATGGGTCTTGTGTGTAGATTAACGGGGGGAAACAATTGAATACATTTTAGAATAAGGCTGTAACGTAACAAAATGTGGGGGAAAAAATCAAGGGGTCTGAATACTTTCCAAATGCACTGTAGATGAGCAGAGGTAAATGTGAATGAGGCTCATCAAGATGCATGCAACTTTGTCAAGTCAACTATACCTAAACTACAATAAATTGATTCTTATGGTAAAAGTAGCTCCCATGCTACTTTATTATGGACTCAGCAGACCTGTTGATATCATGTACATGGCAAGAATATCCTCCATTGATCATGCTTTCACACCATGAAAACATAGTAAATGACAAGACAGAAATGTCATGCAAAATAGGAAAAATAGAATGCATGGAGAATGATATCTAGAAGACAGAAAGCCTGTTCATGCAGTTAGTACAGTAGCATGCACTCACACAAAGAGATCAATCCTCTGTAAGCAAAGCAGCAGTTTAGGACAATGAATTGCTTGTTCTGTTAGAAGAAATAGCACACCACGCCACTCAAGACTGTCCGTCCAATCCCCAAAAAAGGATGAAATTCATATTTATTGATTTTAAATTGTTTTACAAAGTACACAAAATTCCTTGTATATTCATGTATCATTTATATAATGAATCGTTAATTTGTGCATGGTTATGCAATCATAACATTAAGACTGAACAACATTTATTGGCATACATGCTGAAATGAACAAAACAACTAAAAACACTTGTATTAGAACAAATAAAATAGCATATTAACACTTTCTACCAGCATTTATAAAATAAATGTTACTAACAAAGGTTAGATAAGCAATCAGGTCGTAAACAGGGTTTTAAAGCAAGGGTTACGTTTTCCAGTTAACACTCATATTAATATCCAGATGAAAAAGCAAAGTCATGCTTTATCCAAATGCACAAAGCGTTCCTTGTCCAAAACACTATCAGAGAGAGACTGCAATAGAGCGAAGTGCATACAGAAAGACAGTACAAACAGAAGTTCTCTGGTCCTAACTTACTTACACCATGGTCCCAAAGTAAAACATTCCATCCTGAGCCAAATTGTTGACAGCTCGAATTCATAAATACATTAACAAAATGCATAGAAAATGTAATTTACCCAATGGACACTGACCTACAAACTCTAACAAGGGAAAACCAAACAAAAGTACAAACACCCAAACAATGACATAACATTGTTTTTTGAGCTCAAGTTTGTGCTGGTAATGCTCCAGGAGATTACTTGTTATCCAGTCGCAGTAGTTGTTCCTTACCATTGACGGTTAGTGATCTTAACTGTCCGTCTTCTTCCACCTCTACGCGTTCCTGTCCATTCTCCACAATTCTAAAGTATGGAGGGGGATTCAAATACTTTTCTAAATCAATGCACTTCAAAAAGAACCAATGTTATTAAAGGATACACTATCATCAGAGGCTATCTGGCCTAATAGAAAAGTAGATAACTAGTTGCAAACATAACAATTAAAGACCAACAAAACAATATCAACTTCACTGTGTGGTTATAGAGCTACTAATCTACCTTTTTGTTGTGATTTTCCTGCCATTGATGAATTTGGTGGAGGTTGATACAGAGCGGAAGTTGCCCATCCCGCCTCCTCCACCTCCACCTCCGCCGCCAAAGGAGGTGGAGGAGAAGGCAGTGAAGCCACCATGGCCTCCTCCTCCTCCCAGATGACCCATGTGACTCATATGGCCCATAGGACCCATATGACCCATGTGTCCCATGTGTCCGAAAGAGGTAAAGCCTGTCAGGGAACAGAGAGATGACATTCACTTATAGATCCATAACAATCCCATCTCTAAACGCATCAACCAATACATCCTCTAACTGCTTTAAGGAAAAGTCGTTCTGGATTGATAGCTTTACACTTTATTTGACGGTACAGACAGGATCAGGTGTTTCCTAAGAAATTAGAAGGTGAACTGATAAATAACATACATGTTTGTTTCTTTGGGATACATTCTTTTTTTTACATGTACAGTACCAGCCAAAAGTTTGGACACCTACTCATTCAAGGGTTTTTCTTTATTTTTACATTGTACATTATTTTAAGACATGAAGGTCAGTCAATGTGGAAAATTTCAAGAACTTTGAAAGTTTCTTCAAGTGCAGTTGCAAAAACCATCAAGCGCTATGATGAAACTGTCTCTCATGAGGACCACCACAGGAAAGGAAGACCCAGAGTTACTTATGCTGCAGAAGATGAGGTCATTAAAGTTAACTGCATCTCAGATTGCAGCCCAAATGAATGCTTCACAGAGTTCAAGTAACAGACATCTCAACATAAACTGTTCAGAGGAGACCACGTGAACCAGGCCTCCATGGTTGAATTGCTGCAAAGAAACCACTACTAAAAGGACACCAATAAGAAGAAGACACTTGCTTGGGCCAAGAAACACGAGCAATGGACATTTTTGGTTTCAACCGCCGTATCTTTGTGAGACGCAGAGTAGGTGAACAGATGATCTCTGTGGTTCCCACCGCGAAGCATGGAGGAGGAGTGATGGTGCTTTGCTGGTGACACTGTAGGTGGTTTATTTAGAATTCAAGGCACACTTAAACAGAATGGCTACCACAGCATTCTGCAGCGATACGCCATCCCATCTGGTTTGCGCTTAGTGGGACTATCATTTGTTTTTCAACAGGACAATGACCCAAAACACACCTCCAGGCTGTGTAAGGGCTATTTGACCAAGGAGAGTGATGGAGTGCTGCATCAGATGATCTGGCCTCCACAATCACCCAACCTCAACCCAATTGAGATGGTTTGGGATGAGTTGGACCACAGAATGAAGGAAAAGCAGCCAACAAGTGCTCAGCATATGTGGAAACTCCTTCAAGACTGTTGGAAAAGCATTCCAGGTGAGGATGTTTGAGAGAATGCCAAGAGTGTGCAAAGCTGCCATCAAGGCAAAGGGTGGCTATTTTGAAGAATCTAAAATATATTTGAATTTGTTTAACACTTTTTTGGTTACTACATGATGAATATGTGTTATTTCATCGTTTTGATGTCTTCACTATTATTCTACAATGTAGGAAATAGTAAAAATAAAGAAAAACCCTTGAATGAGTAGGTGTGTCTATACTTTTGACTGGTACTGTATATCTGGGACTTGTGTTTCCTGACCTGGGTCAAACGCTGTGAAGCCTGCACCAAACGGTGGGAAGCCACCAAATCCCCCAAAGAAGGGTCCCCCTGTTCGACTCCTGCTCACTCCCCTGTGGTGCCTCCGCCCTCCACCGAAGAACTCATCCCCAAACGGATCCCCTCCTGCAGGAGAAGAGAAGAAAGAGTGTGAAGAGAAGAGAGACTGTGTTCAGTTTCTGGCTGACAGCTAAAATTATAAACAACGAGAAATAGCCTGCATTCAGATAAATAGACCTACACCACCTACACACTGAAAGTGAATGTAATGCAATTTACTGACTGTAAATCTCCAATCTAGTAGATGCTATGAGCTAAATTATTCATATTATTAGTTTCTGGGATAAGTATACTGAGTCTATTGTAATCAACTCAACATGGTCCTCATAAAGGACGACTGGGCCCCCTCTTTCATCTCTGACTTTCTTTCTCTGGTTGCCGATTTCATCTCTGCCTGCCTCTCATCTCCGTCCTTCCTTCTCTGTGCTCTCCTATCTCCTACTGATTGTCCCCCTCTTCTGTCTGCAGCGCTCTCTGTAAAAGCTTTAAAAGATATATATATATATATTTATTGTTGACAATGTATTACCAATACTCAAAAATGCTCACCAAAGAAATCCGCAAAAGGATCTCGACCACCAAAGAACTCCCTGAAAACATCTTCAGGATTGCGGAACGTGAACCCTTCGTTGAAGTGATCACCATTGTGGTAATGTCCAACTAAATGAAAACAAAAAGGATGAATATGGTCAGTGGAAATAATAATAAGTGTTATGATTGTTTATTACAGATGAATAGAGTAACAGTTAAACTTTCCACAAAATAATTTTATACATTTCTGACATCCGCCAGGAGCCTAATAAAGAAAGGACTTACCACCTCCTCCACTGTTTGTTGTTAGGCCTGCTTTACCATAGCGATCATACATGTTCCTCTTGTTGGCTACAACAGAATATAAAAAGGTAAACTCACAACAAAACAAACAGTAACATGATAAACAGGATGATGACAAGTGAGATACACTGGATGCTTGCCAAGGGTTCAGAGGGACAAGACACTGGGTGAGTACCTGCAGATCAGCATATACAGCCTTTATGGGATTATTAAGGGGAATTTCAGAAGGAATCAAATACAATCTTTCGCAACCTCAACTATTAACACACAGTTTAACAATTGCATAACAGTTGTGGATGCTGCTATTGTACGTGAACCAACAGCTTCCTTGAAAAGAAAATTACTTATTTTGGTTAGATGTACTTTACGTGTCATGTCAGATATTGGTGCATTATTTATTGTTCATATTTTATAAATACTGTGTTCTCTTGGCTTCAAACACCTTTCAAAATGTATGACTTACCATCTGACAGAACCTCATAGGCCTCAGAAAGTTCTTTGAACTTTTTCTCTGCCTCTTCCTTATTTTCTGGGTTTTTGTCTGGGTGCCATTTTAGTGCCAATTTTCTGTACCTGAAAGCAGTGAAATACATTAAACAGCAACTCAAGGGGAAATGTAAGCCTAGCTTATTATCTCAGTATATCAAACATTTAAAACTTCTGAAAATCCCATCTACATCTAGTGCCTGTCTATCTATTGGAATACATACGCTAAACTTGACAAGAATACTTACGCTTTTTTTATGTCTTCTTGAGATGCATTTCTTAGGACTCCTAAAATGTGATAATATTCCACCATGGTTTTGTATTACTTTTTCCAACCTGTGTGAATAGGAAACAGTAATGTAGAATTTGCAGGAGTGTACATCTTATACAAACTATGGTGTAAATGGGCAATTATTTCCCAGGCCTCAGGGAACAAAAAATGGAAGTACAGCAGCACCTTGAATATGGGATAATCTATGACTTAAATGATTTTATCCTCCCCAGACTGGACTGGCAGTTGCCTGGTAACTAATTGGCATGCCTGAGTGACAGCTGGGGGATGGGGGCTTATGGTCCCATAAAGGTCAACGCTTTAACGTACAAAGAGGTCACATTCTGGCTCAGTGTAGAACATACCCCCTGGTGCAATTAAACAATAACTAGGCCTGATTGACAACCCTGGGTCAACCACATGGGGAATGCCACAATTGTCCGTATGTTGAAGCTCCTGGGGACATTAGTCGTTGTGCTGCGGCTGCGCTAGCCAGGTATACAACGTTAACTAGCTAGCTAGCTACTGTTTAACTATGGATTTCTAGCAGTTGGAAATAATTGTATACACGTTCGCAGTCTCCTCTTTTCCTCTTTCATCCATATCTCTGAAATGTCACTCTGCATTCTACTAGCTAACGCGTTTATAACGCTCACTATGTTAACGTTAGCTAGAAGATTGCTAACTCAATAGCATAGCCAGTTTTGTTCGCCGTCCTGTGCCTCCTAGCATTACACATCACCTAGCAACTCAAAACGAATCATACCAAAGCTAAAGACCATACTGAGTGTTCTAGCCAACATCAACATTTTGCAGTAACTTGCGTTGCTGTCCAAATTATCATTCTGGCTAGCTAACTAATGCTAACTAACAGTCTAGCAAGCTAACTAGCTAGATACTGTTTTTGTGATGATGCCCAGCATCAAAGGAATGTGTCACTGGTAAAACAAAAGACGTGGTCAAATTACCTAGCTCTTCAGCCGTCCCAGTTTTCTTCTAAAGCCTGATAAGTTTCCAGTAGTGATTTATTATCGTTTTCCAGTTATGGTTATTTAAGAAAATGCTGCTTTGCCCCAGACAATTCAGCAGCCTTGGATTGTTTGTAGTTTTACGTAACATCCGGTTAGCTAATCCTCTTCTTCTTTGGTGTTAATTCACGACGGCCAGACAATGAGTCAGCGCAACATCGCCCCCCTATTTTTGACGTAAACTGGGCGTATAACCAATGTAAAAACGGCATATTCTGTGAAGTAACTGTGTGAAATAACAGAAGATGAAAGCATGTTTCTTTATTCTTAAATTCAATGCAAATTATTTGCACAACTTTAATTTACCTTATTTTTATTTACATGTATTTATTTGTCTACCATGTCTGATTAACAGAAGTGAACAGGAAGGGGAGAGTATTTTGCCACTAGAAAACCATTTATCCCAAATACATCCTTGCCCTCTGGTAAATGATCATTGCTTCTCACCAATATTTACTGTCTCTATAACTCTCCACACTAATTTTCTTCCTGAAGATCAATCATAGATGAACCAATCAAATGATAACCCTCTCCAACCTTCAAAAGTGTATCCCTTCCCTCCCTCAGCTCTTCAAGTAAGGTTCTAACTCTATTTTTATCTCTAGTCATTAAATAACAGCTCACAAGTATGTAGAGTCAGAGTCAGTCTGAATAATTGTTTCTGCCAACCTCAGTCGCTCGCAGTCCTATAAATAGAGCCAGGCCTGGTGCTGCATTAGTAGGAGAGGGACTGGTTGGACTGAATTTGCTGTGTGAAAAAGGTTCTTAGACCTGTAAAAATAACTACTCATGATTACCTTGGAAGGCTAAAACAGTGGGCTGCATGCAGCTAAACAAAGACTTATATATTACCTTTCCGATGATTACACCTTAGAAATAGTTAGAAGCGTATTTTGCAGATTTCAAGGAAATAACCCCTCTATGAATCTAAAGAGATATAAGTAACTCAGCAACACACTCATCTGAAAATATTGTCTAGGTCTGTATCTTAGATAAACCAAGTGACAATTGTAGGTTTATTATAAAACAAATTGTTTGTCAGTGTTTTTTCCCATTCAACATTTTCTGAATGAAGGTTTGTGTTAACTAATTCATAATTCCTTATTCATTAAGTGGTTTGGGAAGAGAGAGAGAGCATGAAGTAGAAGATGAGACTGGAGTGAGAGTCATAGGCTTTTTAAAGACAATGCCTTGAATTAATTGCATCCAATGAGCAATGGAGTCAGATTAGAGTTTTGTAACAGGACTTCCAATTAAGCCTGACAGACTGCACTGGGGAAAGAAAATGTGATTAAACTGAGTTTAACATTGTGACACTGCATTGTATTACACTGCAGGCCATGTAGAAAGAGTTTAGCCCACTAGCATACATTGTTATATTCCAGATATAGGATAGCATGATAAAGCATGATGATCATAGCATGAACATTGTATTAGCGACATCATGAATAACCTGAACCAAATTGCTGCACATTGTCATTCTCTCAAGCTGATGCTGGCATTGTAATTTTGGGTGAGAACTAGGTGAACTTATTTGGGAGAGGGGAGGAGCTGCTGCTAATGCTGTTGGTGGTGGCATGAAGCTTTAGGCCTAGCTAGTATTGATTGACTTCCTTCATATTGTACCTTTGGGAGATTACGAGAGGTGCAGAGGCACTTAGGATATTACACAAGATGCAAACTTTAGTGGGCCAAACCTTTTAGTGATGCCATTAATTAAACTAGCATTGTGTACATGGGCACTGTCTGGCAGCTGAGGCAGACAGCGTGGGCATGCAGTGTAGCCTGGCAGGTTCACTTTCAGAGAACAACTAGTGCCAATGAATGATGCAATGGCACTAACGTTATATTCCCATAGGAACAAACTTGTTATGAGAGTTTTTCTCGATATACCCCATTACTGTAGACCTTGACTGTATTTTCAATAGCATGAGGTCCAATTATTGAGGTCCAGCCCTATTCATCAACCTGGCCAAGGCTTTCGACTCTGTCAATCATTGCATTCTTATCGGCAGACTCAACAGCCTTGGTTTCTCAAATGATTACCTCACCTGGTTCACCAACTACTTCTCAGATAGAGTTCAGTGTGTCAAATCTGAGGGCCTGTTGTCCGGACCTCTGGCAGTCTCTATGGGGTTCCACAGAGTACAATTCTCGGGGTGACTCTATTCTCTGTATATATCAATGATGTTGCTCTTGCTGCTGGTGATTCTCTGATCCACCTCTACGCAGATGACACCATTCTGTATACTTCTGTCCCTTCTTTGGACACTGTGTTAACTAACCTCCAGACGAGCTTCAATGCCATACAACACTCCTTCCGTGGCCTCAAACTGCTCTTAAATGCAAGTAAAACTAAATGCATGCTCTTCATCCGATCACTGCCCGCACCTGCCGACCCGTTCAGCATCACTACTCTGGACGGTTCTGACTTAGAATATGTGGACAACTACAAATCCCTAGGTGTCTGGCTAGACTGTAAACTCTCCTTCCAGACTCATATTAAACATCTCCAATCCAAAATTAAATCTAGAATTGGCTTTCTCTTTTGCAACAAAGCATCCTTCACTCATGCTGCCAAACATAGCCTCGTAAAACTGACTATCCTACCGATCCTTGACTTCGGCGATGTCATTTACAAAATAGCCCCCAACACTCTACTCAGCAAATTGGATGTAGTCTATCACAGTGCCATCTGTTTTGTCACCAAAGCCCCATATACTACCCACCACTGCGACCTGTATGCTCTCGTTGGCTGGCCCTCGCTTCATATTCGTCACCAAACCCACTGGCTCCAGGTCATCTTTAAGTCTTTGCTGGGTAAAGCCCCGCCTTATCTCAGCTCACTGGTTACCATAGCAGCACCCACCCGTAGCAGCGCTCCATCAGGTATATTTCACTGGTCATCCCCAAAGCCAACTCCTCCTTTGGACGCCTTTCCTTGAGTTCTCTGCTGCCAATGACTGGAATGAACTGCAAAAATCACTGAAATTGGAGACTTCTATCTCCCTCACTAACTTTAAGCACCAGCTGTCGGAGCAGCTTACCGATCACTGCACCTGTACATAGCCCATCTGTAAATAGCCCACCTAACTACCTCATCCACATATTGTTATTTATTTTTTGCTCCATTGCACCCCAGTATCTCTACTTGCACACTCATCATCTGCACATCTATCACTCCAGTGTTAATGCTAAATTTTAATTATTTGCCTTACCTCCCTAATCTTACTACATTTGCACACACTGTATATCAATTTTTCTATTGTGTTATTGACTGTACGTCTGTTTATCCCATGTGTAACTCTGTGTTGTTTGTGTCGCACTGCTTTGCGCTATCTTGGCCAGGTCGCAGTTGTAAGTGAGAACTTGTTCTCAACTGGCCTACCTGGTTAAATAAAGGTTTTTTTTTTTTTAAATAATGGAGTATTCATTCTACTGGAGTACACAAACAAAGTTTTCAAATTTGGCCATAAACTTTCACCAGCTCATGAATACGCTGGGAAAGCTATACATCACTTCCTTCCCGAAGACTTTTCCCGCCTTTGAGCTCCGTAGCAAAAGCCACTCCAGAATGACACTAACAAACAGTATCTTACATCAAATGTAGGCATTGACATTGCCTGGGGGTATCATGTTAAAATTATAATGATCCCTATCCGGCTTGAAGGACATGAAAAAGAATGTGTCGTGTGGCATACCAACCAGAGTGTAGTAATATAAATAACATTTTCAACATATGATCCTTTCCCTCAAAGTAATAGGAACTGTAACCTGTTCCTTCTCAGAGACAATGAACAATAAATATAGCTCCAAGGAACATGGTATCTGAGACATTCAATCATAGTTTATACCATTACAACAGCCAATAGCTACCGTATTTGTCTAAGCCTATGAAAAAATTAATTATTTATTTGAAAACACGAAATGCTCAGAACAAAACATGTTTTATGTGCTAGTAATGGTTGTTTCAAAATCTATTAACACCCATTCATGGGAGGTTAACTTGTCATAAAACCTAGATCAATATTTTACAATTAAATAAGGTTGTTTGTCACTGTATCATTTTATAATAGATTTTCCATATATTTTCCTCCATGTTAGCGAAATATTGCCTTAGCAACATATTTCTGACATTGGAGAAGGTACTATTTTCCTGATGTATGACGAATGACTAAAATCACTGTGTCAACCTGAAGCATTTGTTTTTAATTCTGTACAGTGGACTCAATTACTCGGTTTACTCCAATGGCTTCATGGGCACACTTGCACACTTCCTTAAGTATCTTCTTACTTTGTGCCTACATTATCTTCTCATGTTGTGCCTATATTATCTTCTCACGTTGTGCCTACATTATCGTCTCACGTTGTGCCTGCATTATCGTCTCACGTTGTGCCTACAGTACCACCCTGTCAGGCTTTAACACTTCACACACTTGTTGTTTGGTAGTCTGTTTCAGCTCGTTGTCAATAGGAAATCAAGCAAGATAATCTGAAAAAAACTGAAAGTCTGAAAAAAGCTCCAATCATCAAGATAAGGATTATAGCATCTCCTTTTCAACATGTCTCAATTGAATAGTACAAGTATCTTGGTGCAGTACTGAGAACATAGCCTACTGGCCCATGTCAGATTTATAGTCACTCTTAAAACTACTATTTTTCCTACGAGTTCATTTGGATTACCTGTCATATAGCAAGGTGACTGTTGAGCGACCCTCTGTCTCAGACCAGCTAATTGCAGAGAGACATACACGGCTGTGTGAGTTTGATGGTCGACTATGGGTAACGTTATGAGGCACTTCAAATGAAAGATAGATCACGTCAGTTGTCTGTGATGTCCTTGAGCTGCTTGTGGTGGGTGATCATTACCACCCATAAAAAGGAAATACGATGTCTTAATGGACATTCTATGTCTGGTTCTCTCTTGCAATTAAAATGAAAAACACATCAAGAACAACCATAAGTCCATTCATACTTTAAGGTGGACCTTGCTGCTCTCTATTCCAAGTGGTCTTTTTTTATAGAAAATTTCATGATATGTATATTTAAATAAGTGCAGACCTTAGCTTCTTTATGGTCTACAAAGGACACAAAGGGCTCCTAAGAGAAAGAGTTTTACAATTGAGGAAAAATGATTCACAAAACATTATCACAATATTGTAAGATTTTGTTGTAATACCCATTATTTGGTCTCAGTATCCTAAAAGGAAACCATATCAAAACATACATGATTATTTACCTGTAGTTGTAATAGACGGCTATTGTCTGTAGGAAAATCAATATCATATAAGAGCCCTCAGTTCTATGCTGTATTCCCTACAGGATGTATGTAGTTATTGCTTATCACAATTTCGGTACACCTCAGCAGATTTATCATTAGTGCAGTCAGTGTATTCTAACAGAGAGACTTGGGCCTTCAGTGCCAATCACTTATTTGATTATAAAGCAGTCAAGTTGAGTCAGCTGCTTTGTTCCATTTGATGGGGTCTTGTACTGTAATGGATATCAAATGATAGTATTATCCTTTGCTTTTTATTTCACCAGTAATAAGAAGGTATATGTTTTCATACTTCTCAGATTTTTCAATATTATTGTGCTCTATGTTTTATTCAGTCTATTTGCAAAGTAAACAAACAAAGCAAAGGTATTGAGTGAATACCAGTAATAGATTGGCACTCGATCTTAATGTTAAACTGAATTAGATCATTTGGTTCAGTGAGAATATTTAAAGTGCCCTTCATTAATTCTTTGAGATGATGTTGCCATGTTTTTAATTTTTTTTATCTCAAGAGGAACATAGCTAGAAAAAAAAGGTAATTAAATACAAATCCTACATTTAGGTTTTACTTAATTTACTAAGTGCTACGTTATGTCAAATTCTCATCTTAAAGATGGATTTTCAATAAATCTGTATGTGGTTAAGATGACAGAAAGCTCCACATATCACAATATGTGGCAGAGCTTATTACAGCCTGAGGATTTATCGATCTGCCATTTTGTTTGATATTTCACCGGGCCTTTTGGCACTCATGCCCTGAAAGATGCCCAATACAAGCCTGGCTGATGCGGCCCATGTGATCACAGCGCAGGGATAGCTGTGACAAACTGGTATGGAAAGGAGGCTATTTGTTAATGCAAAATTCGCTCAGAAATTGTGCTATAGGATTGATTCGTTCTCTCAAATGTCCTCCTCTGGGGTTGAGATTTTAAAATCCAACCTTTGTAATGGAAGGGGGCGGTGCTCGGGTGCTGTGTGTGGCTGTGCCTGTGGGTGTTTGAGTGAGAAAGATACAGAGGATAGCCAAAAGCAAAGCCCCCATCAATATCAATGCATTGTGCCGACAACATCAAAGAGCCATACAAAACTAGTTAGGTGTTAGCCAGACTAGCCCAATACTACTTTCAAACCAAACAATCATTATGCTGAAGTGTAGCAAAGGCACCTTACCCCACATATTCTTACTTGTAACAAACACAAGAATCCACTTATGATTGACAAAAGCATGTCAATCTATACAAATATGATTGAATTGTCAATTTGTTGGTAGAACTGATTGATTTTAACACTGGTTGCTGAATTTTTGTGGTGATGATGTCAACGTGAAAGGTTATGAGGTTCATATGCTGATCCATTGAATGGTGTCTGGGAAAAAGATTAGTGGCAAGAATTATTGCTAATTCCTGTACACGTTTCCCATAAAATCCTCTTTTGTTAGTTGTTCAGTGCTGACACTCCATGTTGTTCTCTCTAATGGGCCATTTAAAGGGCCCTAAATTCCCTCGATGAGAGAGTGGTTTTGACCGAAACAGGATTACATATTTTATTTGAATGTTTGTAAAATTGCGTTGTTTTTGTTTTTCGTAATGACATTATCTAGTAGTTGCTTGCATTGTAAAAGAGGATGAGAGTCATTTTATACTGCAGCTCCATGTTAGAAAACTCCACACAAACACAATTTCAACCAAATTTCTAGTGATATCCAATTTCCAACAGTTAACTCAGATGTTTCCTTAACGTTAGCATCTAGACTAAATGTATTTAGTTGGGTGTGGTTATCACATTTACCAGTAAAGACAAAGATTTTTTTCAAATGCACATACACTGATTATCCAACAAACCCTGTTGTGGATTTGCAAAATGATTGCCTTAGTTGCCTTGTAACTGTTACAAAAGACTTATCGAGAACAATCTGGAACCTATGGTGACCTTCTCCCCTTCAGCACTAGAGAATGTGACTGACTTAACTAGATATCTACAGTAAAGGGGAAAAAAAATTATCCCATGAATGAGCTTTGTGTGGAGGATTTATTTATTATAACAATCTTCACTTTCCTCCTATTTCTATTCTTCCTAAAATACAAGGATCCGAGCATAATACATCACTTGTTAAAGAGAACCGCAACAGTAAAGTCGTTAGCACAATATGTTTTCTCATACAATACATATACCATTACATCATGGAAGGGCCATGACCACAGGTGTCAGTCAGAAAGGAGAAAAGGTTTGCTGAAGGTTTTTTTCTGTCTAAATTGTTTTACTTTGGTGGAAGTGTTATATTTCCTGCTCTAGAACATGAGACAAGACTCAACAGAGGAATGAGGTGTGGAATACTTGCTATACTATAGCTGAGCTATAGTACTATACTATACTATAGTAAAGCCTCAACTATAGCTGAGTTTTGGGTGTGTGAGTGTGAGGAACTTGTGTCAACGTTGGCACATTTGAATAGGTTGCTCATCACTATGGTTCTTGTCAAGCTTACTAGTGTCATTTCAATGATTTTGTATACTTTTGGATGGGGCCGGAAGTAGGTCTAAGTGGTGGTAAATCTGAACTATTGATATTTTTGTATTTACAGTGAAAAGTGCAATACACTTTAGGAAAACAATTTTCTCTAACACTGAACACTTTTCATACATTTGTATAGTATGATTGAACTAGAAGTCGACATAACATCAAATAAGCTCAATATGCATCACATCAAAATCAATGAACACAAATGTTATTTATATTGCACTTTAACAACAACGATTGTCACAGAGTGCTTTACAACAACTCGGCCCAGACCCCAACGAGCAAGCAGCAGTTATGGGGCAGCAGGTAGCCTAGTGGTTAGAGCGTTGGACTAGTAACCGAAAGGTTGCAAGAACAGATCCCCGAGCTGACAAGGTAAAAATCTGTCGTGCTGTTAACCCACTGTTCCTAGGCCGTCATTTAAAATAAGAATTTGTTCTTGCCTAGTAAAATAAAAAAATGTGGCAAAGAAAACATGGAAGGAGCCTTCTTTAGGTGTACAGATTAGGAGGTTGGAGTGACAAGCTGAGTATAGTATGTGACCACCAGACAGTTGTTCAGGCAAGACAAATCATAATAAGTTCATGGCATGGATGACCAACAGGATCAGAGTGTACAAGACCTTAGCCTGAGAGTTGTCTACATATGCTGACAAAGATCTAATATTCTATTTACTTACTCAATCCACGTCATTCCCACTGGGACATAAATCCAGAATGAGTCAATATCTGGCCATTCTTAGAATGTGCCTAAGACATCAGTCAGCTTCTCTTGGTGTGCTGTGTGACATTTTGGCAAACAGTGTTCTTGTACTGGGCTTCTCGAGTGACGCAGCGGTCTAAGGCACTGCATCTCAGTGCAAGAGGTGGCACTACAATCCCTGGTTTGAATCCAGGCTGTATCACATCTGGCTGTGATTGGGAGTCCCATAGGGTGGCACACAAATGGCCCAGCATTGTCTGGGTTTGGCCGGGGGTAGGCTGTCATTGTAAGTAAGAATTTGTTCTTAACTGACTTGCCTAGTTAAATAAAGGTTAAATAAAATAAATAAATACAATACTGCTCACTGTTGTCTAATTTGTTCGGCCAGAAGATGCAGCAGATTCTCCTGAGGCATCCACTGCTGAAAGACTCCATCCGTCTCTTGACAAACCTACCCATACAATAGAACAAATTTGACATTGCTGCTGTTGTATAGGTGAATATTCATTCTGAGGCTGCTCTGTTCAGACCTCCAGATGGGATGAGTTGGGCAAATGCACAATGTGAGGTTTTAGAGATCTTCCAGCTGAGAGAACAGGGTCCACCGAATACCTCTGGGTTTGTATGGTGTGGTTTTGGTCATGATCCAGTTAATGGTAATAAGGAAGAGGATCTGAGTGAAGAAGGAACCCTGTTTCACTCCCGACTGCACAGTGAACAACTCAGACTTGCCCATAATGACACTGCATTCAAAGTGGTCAAAAGATTTCCCTATGATTGTAACAATCTTGAATAGTATACCTTGATTAGTATATATTCAATCGGATCTCAAGATCTTAAAGAGAGTGTCACCATGTATACTACCAAAAGCCTTGAAGTCTATGAAGTGAGAATGGCGAAGTTCAGAATCCTGCTTGCTCCTTCCTTAGCTTGGTGTCAATGGCTGACTCCGTACATTTTTGGTGATGCAGAATAAAAAATGGTTGATGGTATTACCCCCAAATTGAGATTCATTTTCCAGCATTAGATTCACTTTCAAACAATATAATATTTAAAAACATTATATTGTGTACATTGTCAGAAACAATGATTTAATTGGATTTCTTCATCTATGGCTTACCCTCGTTCACCATTAAATAGTAGTTTGAACTGTTTATGATGTTGTACTTGGCACCATTGTAATCCTTGACCATCAAAACATAGCCATAGACATTACATTTTCTGTGTTATCATGTTTGGTTCAGCAGATATGAAGGAACGTGTGTTGTCCGGCTTTGGCCAGGGGGCGTTTTGGAGATTCGTCACTAGTTACCACAGCCACAAAGTCATAAACCATGCTTATTTCTTCAATTTTTCATCTTATAATGTTATTTTAAACCTAACCCTAACCTTAACCCTAACCTTAACCACTCTGCTAACCTTATGCCTAACCTGAACCTTTGATTAAGACCAAAAATGAAGATCGTTGGTGCGCAGGCAAGAGGTGAGGCTGGAGGTGAGGTCTTTGCCAGAGCTCCATTGATGGGCACAGCAACGTAGATCAGCTCCTGGCCCCTCCTGGCCTATTTCACTATTTCACAGATATCATAAAATGTGAAGTAAAATAGAATGGTGAACACAGCCATCAGGCTGGTTCCACCAGGCTAGGTTATGCCTTGGACATTAATAAATGCATCGAAGAAGTAGAAAATAAGCAACACATAATGTCAGTTTACAAAAATGATGTTTCACAATTGGGTTATCAAATGTATCAAAGTAATGAAGTAAGTTACCTTCTGTTCAAATGATGAGCCTGTGAAAACTGTTGCCGACAGGTGGAGTTTTCTGGCCGTATGTTGCCAACATGTGGCTGACTGCTCCATTCATAGGGAAGCTCACAGCAAGGGCATGTCTGCATGATGGTCATGAGGGACCCCTTGATGGTCTTCTATATGCTGCATGTTCGGCTTCAAACTGGACATCTCTCGACCTCAAAATATTGTGGGGGCTGTTTTGTTAGACTTCAGTGTGGCTTTTAACATTATCGATCATAGTCTGCTGCTGGAAAAACGTATGTGTTATGGCTTTACACCGCCTGCTATATTGTGGATAAAGAGTTATCTGTCTTTTTTTAAATTTAACCTTTATTTAACTAGGCAAGACAAAGAGGTTGTTCTTTAATGGAAGTCTCTCCAACATAATCCAGGTAGAATCAGGAATTCCCCAGGGCAGCCGTCTAGGCCACTTTAGTAACAACATACCACTGGCTTTGAGTAAAGCCAGTGTGTCTATGTATGCGGATGACTCAACACTGTACATGTCAGCTACTACAGCGACTGCAAATGACTGCAACACTTAACAAAGAGCTGCAGTTAGTTTCAGAGTGGGTGGCAAGGAATACATTTGTCCAAAATATTTAAAAAACTAAAAGCGTTGTATTGGGGACAAATCATTCACTATACCCTAAACCTAAACTAAGATGGAGAGAAGTCTGTCCATAATAAAGCGCTGCTCTACCTTCTTAACAGCACTATCAACAAGGCAGGTCCTACAGGCCCTAGTTTTGTCGCACCTGGACTACTCTTCAGTTGTGTGGTCATGTGCCACAAAAAGGGACTCTGGAAAATTGCAATTGGCTCAGAACAGGGCAGCACGGCTGGCCCTTGGATATACACAGAGAGCTAACATTAATAATATACATGTCAGTCTCTCCTGGCTCAAAGTGGAGAAGAGATTGACTTGATCACTACCTGTATTTATATAAAAAAACTGTAATATTGTCACGACTTCCGCCGAAGTTGGTTCCTCTCCTTGTTTGGGCAGCGCTCGGCATCGCTAGTCTTCTAGCCATCATCAATCTATTTTTCATTTTCCATTTGTTTTGTCTTGTCTTCCCACACACCTGGTTTCAATTCCATCATTACATGTTGTGTATTTAACCCTCTGTTTCACCCATGCTCTTGTCCGGAATTGTTATTTGTAAATGATAATGCACGTTCATTTGGTGTGTAACGGGGTTTTTACCCAAATTGATTGTTTGTTCTGTGTCCGGTGGGTTTTCATTAATAAACCGTACCATTGCGTAACACAGTTTTGCTCTCCTGCTCCTGACTTCTCATCCGCCAGTACGCACACATTACAAATACCTTATGTTTCACCGAGTCGTGGCTGAACGACGGCATGGATAAAATACAGCTGGTGGGCTTTACGCTGCATCGGCAAGATAGAACAACTGCCTCCGGTAAGACACATCAAATCAAATCAAATATTATTGGTCACATACACATGGTTAGCAGATGTTAATGCGAGTGTAGCGAAATGCTTGTGCTTCTATTTTTGACCATGCAGTAATATCTAACAATTTCACAACAACTACCTTATACACACAAGTGTAAAGGAATGAATAAGTACATATAAATATATGGATGAGCGATGGCCGAACGGCATAGGCAAGATGCAGTAGATGGTATAGAGTGCAGTATATACATATGAGATGAGTAATGTAGGGTATGTAAACATTATATAAAGTGGCATTGTTTAAAGTGATACATTTATTACATCCAATTTTAATTATTAAAGCGGCTATAGATTTTAGTCAGTATGTTGGCAGCAGCCACTCAATGTTAGTGATGGCTGTTTATCAGTCTGATGGCCTTGAGGTCGATGCTGTTTTTCAGTCTCTCGGTCCCAGCTTTGATGCACCTGTACTGACCTCGCCTTCTGGATGATAGCGGGGTGAACAGGCAGTGGCTCGGGTGGTTGTTGTCCTTGATGATCTTTTTGGCCTTCCTGTGACATCAGGTGGTGTAGATGTCCTGGAGGGCAGGTAGTTTGCACCCAATGATGCGTTGTGCAGACCTCACTACCCTCGAGAGAGCCTTACGATTGTGGGCGGAGCAGTTGACGAACCAGGCGGAGATACAGCCCGACAGGATGCTCTCGATTGTGCATCTGTATTTTTGGTGACAAGCCACATTTCTTCAGCCTCCTGAGGTTGAAGAGGCACTGTTGCGCCTTCTTCACCACGCTGTCTGTGTGGGTGGACCATTTCAGTTTGTCCGTGATGTGTACGCCGAGGAACTTAAAACTTTCCACCTTCTCCACTACTGTCCCGTCGATGTGGATAGGGGGCTGCTCCCTCTTCTGTTTCCTGAAGTCCATGATCATCTCCTTTGTTTTGTTCACGTCAAGTGTGAGGTTATTTTCCTGACACCACACTCCTCCCTGTAGGCCGTCTCGTCGTTATTGGTAATCAAGCCTACCACTGTAGTGTCGTCTGCAAACTTGATGATTGAGTTGGAGGCGTGCATGGCCACGCAGTCATGGGTGAACAGGGAGTACAGGAGAGGACTGAGAATGCACCCTTGTGGGGCCCCAGTGTTGAGGATCAGCGGGGTGGAGATGTTGTTTCCTACCCTCACCACCTGGGTGCGGCCCGTCAGAAAGTCCAGGACCCAGTTGCACAGGCCGGGTTCGAGACCCAGGGTCTCGAGCTTAATGACAAGTTTGGAGGGTACTATGGTATTAAATGCTGAGCTGTAGTCGATGAACAGAATTCCTACATAAGTATTCCTCTTGTCCAGATGGGTTAGGGCAGTGTGCAGTGTGATTACGATTGCGTCGTCTGTGGGCGGTAAGCAAATTGGAGTGGGTCTAGGGTGTCAGGTAGGGTGGAGGTGATATGATCCTTGACTAGACTCTCAAAGCCCTTCATGATGACGGAGGTGAGTGCTATGAGACGATAGTCATTTAGCTCAGTTACTTTAGCTTTCTTGGGTACAGGAACAATGGTGGTCCTCTTGTGAGAACAGAAGACTGGGATAAGGATTGATTGAATATGTCCGTAAACACACCAGCTAGCTGGTCTGCGCATGTTCTGAGGACGCGGCTAGGGATGCCGTCCGGGCTGGCAGCATTGCGAGGGTTAACACGTTTAAATATTTTACTCATGTTGGCTGCGGTGAAGGAGAGCCCGCAGGTTTTGGTAGCGGGCCGTGTCGGTGGCACTGTATTGTCCTCAAAGCGAGCAAAGAAGTTGTTTAGTTTGTCTGGGAGCAGGACATCGGGGTCCGCGACGGGGCTGGTTTTCTTTTTGTAGTCCATGATTGACTGTAGACCCTGCCACATACCTCTCGTGTCTGAGCCGTTGAATTGCGACTCTACTTTGTCTCTATACTGACACTTAGCTAGTTTGATTGCCTTGCGGAGGGAATAGCTACACTGTTTGTATTCAGTCATGTTTCCGGTTGACCTTGCCCTGATTAAAAGCAGTGGTTTGCGCTTTCAGTTTTGCGCGAATGCTGCCATCAATCGACGGTTTCTGGTTGGGGAAGGTTTTAATAGTCGCTGTGGGTACAACATCACCGATGCACTTGCTAAAAACTCGCTCACCGAATCAGCGTATACATCAATGTTATTGTCCGATGCTATCCGGAACATATCCCAGTCCACGTGTTCGAAGCAATCTTGAAGCGTGGAATTGGATTGGTCGGACCAGCGTTGAACAGACCTGAGCACGGGCGTTTCCTGTTTTAGTTTTTGTCTATAGGCTGGGAGCAACAAAATGGAGTCGTGGTCAGATTTGCCGAAAGGAGGGCAGGCTTTGTACGCGTCGCGGAAGTTAGAGTAACAATGATCCAGAATGTTTCCAGCCCGGGGTCGCGCATTCGATATCAAATAAAATAAAATAAAATTTATTTATAAAGCCCTTCTTACATCAGCTGATGTCACAGAGTGCTGTACAGAAACCCAGCCTAAAACCCCAAACAGCAAGCAATGCAGGTGTAAAAGCACGGTGGCTAGGAAAAACTCCCTAGAAAGGCCAAAACCTAGGAAGAAACCTAGAGAGGAATCAGGCTGTGAGGGGTGGCCAGTCCTCTTCTGGCTGTGCCAGGTGCAGATTTTAAAATGTTCATAAAACAGGCAGAACAGTTTAAACTGGAGAAGCAGCACGGCCAGGTGGACTCGGGACATCAAGGAGTCATCAGGCCAGGTAGGCCTTGAGGAATGGTCCTAATGCTCAGGTCCTCCGAGAGAGAGAGAAGAAAGAAAAAAAAAAAAAAAAAAGAAAGAGAGAGAGAGAGATAATTAGAGAGAGCATACTTAAATTCACACAGGACACCAGATAAGAGAAGAAATACTGATAACATTTAGGGGAGCCTTGTTTTCAGATTAGCCTTGTTAAAATCCCCAGCTACAATCAATGCAGCCTCAGGATATGTGGTTTCCAGTTTACATAGAGTCCAATGAAGTTCTTTCAGGGCCGTCAAGGTGTCTGATTGGGGAGGGATATATACGGCTGTGATTATAATCAAAGAGAATTCTCTTGGTAGATAATGCGGTTGGCATTTGATTGTAAGGAATTCTAGGTCAGGTGAACAAAAGGATTTGAGTTCCCATATTTTGTTATGATCACACCACGACTCGTTAATCATAAGGCATACACCCCTGCCCTTCTTCTTACCAGATAGATGTTTGTTTCTGTCGGCGCGATGCGTGAAGAAACCAGGTGGCTGTATCGACTTCTGATAACATATCCCGAGTGAGCCATGTTTCCGTGAAACAGAGAATGTTACAATCTCTGGTGTCTCTCTGGAAGGCAACCCTTGCTCTGATTTCGTCTACCTTTTTGTCAAGAGACTGGACATTGGCGAGTAGTATACTCGGGAGCGGTGTGCAATGTGCCCGTCTACGGAGCATGACCAGCAGACCGCTCCTTCTGCCCCTTTTGCGACGCCGCTGTTTTGGGTCGCCTGCTGGGATCCGATCCATTGTCCTGGGTGGTAGACCAAACAGAGGATCCGCTTCAGGAAAGTCGTAATGTTGGTAAGTTGACGTTACTCTTATATCCAATAGTTCCTCCAGGCTGTATGTTATAAAACTTAAGATTTCCTGGGGTAAGAGTATAAGAAATAATACATTAAAAAAAACTAAATACTGCATTGTTTCCTTAGAACGCGAAGCGAAGCGGCCATCTGTCGGCGCTCTGGGAGGCGGTCTGTGTATATTTGTAAACAACAGCTGGTGCACAAAATACATTATTAACTTCTTAGGCAGTGGTGGGGCGCTAGCGCCTCAATCCCGACACTACCAGGTGAAATGCAAGGCGCCAAATTAAAAATCCAAAAGTTGAATTATTAAACATCCATATACAAGTGTTTCAAACTCATCAAAAGCTCTGTTTGATTGTTTGAGGGTAGCACCTTCACTATTTTCTCATGACCATTAATTCATTAGCCTTCACGGTTCACACAAAACACATTTCACAGCGAAAACAAATCAATTACCTGTTGAAGAACTTCTGCTGATGGCTTCCAAAGTGTCCAACGAAGACAATCCATGGCTCTTTTGTTAGAAAAAGTAATGTTCTATATCCATAAATCTCCGTTTGGTTCGCGCGTTATTATCAGAAACTACAGCCTCCACTCCTCCATTGAAACGTGACGAGAACTCGTTCAACTTAAACCTATAAACTTGTCCAAGAACAATCAAAAATCAATTTAAATGTATCCTTAGGAACACTTTTACGTATATTTACTATAATAAATCAACCGGAATATAAACTGAGCTATAAGGACGGAAAAAAACACAGAGCGTGCCTTCTCGGGAGCACGCGTTCTCTTCTGTTGACTTCCAAGGGGACTCTTCCTGTTTTCTCTTCTTCTCTGCTCTAATGCATCCAAAACAAAACTGAACACTATCTCGAGACTGTTGACATGCAGAGGAAGCGATCGGTACTGCATTCATATGCCCTTATATGGGCATTTTCATAAGGGAGGGGTTCCAAATGAGGCACTCTGTCAAAACCACTTGTTTCCTATCCAATGGTACTAAATATGTGCATATCCTATTTTCTGCGCCTGAATGGGAGGCATTTTACTTTGGGCACGCCAGGGTCTCCAAAACGGTCACCTCGTGTGCTTCTGCCTAAGAAGTTAAGGAAGTCTCAAGGTTTTGCTCACCTGAGGTAGAGTATCTCATTATAAGCTGTAGGCCACACTATTACCTAGAGTTTTCGTCTATATTATTTGTAGCTGTCTATTTACCACCACAAACCAATGCTGGCACTAAGTCAGCACTCAATGAGCTGTATAAGGCCATAAGCAAACAGGAAAGCACTCATCCAGAGGCGGCGCTCCTAGTGGTCGGGGACTTTAATGCAAGGAAACTGAAATCTGTTTGACCTAATTTCTACCAGCATGTTAAATGCACAACCAGAGGGAAAAATCTCTAGACCACCTTTACTTTACCTGCGCTCCATTTGGCAAATCTGACCATAATTCTATCCTCCGTATTCCTGCTTACAAGCTAAAACTAAAGCAGGAAGCACCAGTGACTTGATTAATAAAGAAGTGGTCAGATGACTGACTGGACTGTTTTGCTAGCACAGACTGGAATATGTTCCGGGATTCTTCCGATGGCATTGAGGAGTAAATCACATCAGTCTCTGGCAATAAGTGCATTGATGACGTCGTCCCAACAGTGAACGTGCATACCCCAACCAGAAGCCATGGATTACAGGCAACATCCGCACTGAGCTAAAGGGTGGAGCTGCCGCTTTCAAGGAGCGGGACCTGGCCGCTTATAAGAAATCTCATTATGCCCTCAGACAAACCATCAAACAGGCAAAGCGTCAATACAGGACTAAGATTTAATCGTATTACACCAGCTCCGACGCTCGTCGAATGTGGCAGGGCTTGCAAACTATTACAGACTACAAAGGGAAGCATAGCCACAAGCTGCCAAGTGACACGAGCCTACCAGACGAGCTAAATTACTTCTAAGCTCGCTTCAAGGCAAGCAACACTGAAGCATGCATGACAGTATCAGCTGTTCCGGACGACTGTGTAATCACGCTCTCCATAGCCGATGTGAGTAAGACCATTAAACAGGCCAACATTCACAAGGTTGCGGGGCCAGGCGGATTACCAGGACGTGTACTCTGAACATGCGCTGACCAACTGGCAAGTGTCTTCACTGACATTTCCAACCTCTTCCTGACTGAGTCTGTAATACCAACATGTTTCAAGGAGACCATCATAGTCCCTGTGCCCAAGAACACTAAGGTAGCCTGCATAAATGACTACCAACCCATAACATGCATGTCTGTAGCCAGGAAGTGCTTTGAAAGGCTGGTCATGGCTCACATCAACACCATTATCCCAGAAACCCTATACGCACTCCAATTTGCATACCGCCCCAACAGATCCACAGATGTTGCAATCTCTATTGCACTCAAAATCAAATCAAATCAAATCAAATCAAATTTTATTTGTCACATACACATGGTTAGCAGATGTTAATGCGAGTGTAGCGAAATGCTTGTGCTTCTAGTTCCGACCATGCAGTAGTATCTAACAAGTAATCTAACAAATTCACAACAACTACCTTATACACACAAGAGTAAAGG
Organism: Brachymystax lenok tsinlingensis; assembly: GCA_030435695.1. Lineage (NCBI taxonomy): Eukaryota > Metazoa > Chordata > Actinopteri > Salmoniformes > Salmonidae > Brachymystax > Brachymystax lenok. The sequence goes on along the minus strand of CM059788.1, from coordinate 23,400,290 downwards.
AATGAATACGAGTATGTACATATAAATATATGGATGAGCGATGGCTGACCGGCATAGGCAAGATGCAGTAGATGGTATGGAGTACAGTATATACACATATATATATATGAGATGAGTAATGTAGGATATGTAAACATTATATAAATGGCATTGTTTAAAGTGGCTAGTGATACATTATTTCATCCAGTTATAATTATTAAAGTGGCTAGAGATTTGGGTCGATGGCCGAACGGCATAGGCAAGATACAGTAGATGGTTTAGAGTACAGTGTATACATTTGATATGAGTATGTCGGATACGTAAACATTATATACAAAATTGTTTAAAGTGGCTAGTGATACATTTGTTACATCCAATTCCTATGTTTAAAGTGGCTAGAGATTTAAGTCAGTATGTTGGCAGCAGCCACTCAATGTTAGTGATGGCTGTTTAACAGTCTGATGGCCTTGAGGTAGAAGCTGTTTTTCAGTCTCTCGGTCCCAGCTTTGATGCACCTGTACTGACCTCGCCTTCTGGATGATAGTGGGGTGAACAGGCAGTGGCTCGGGTGGTTGTTGTCCTTGATGATCTTTTTGGCCTTCCTGTGACATCGGGTGGTGTAGGTGTCCTGGAGGGCAGGTAGGTTTCCCCCGGTGATGCGCTGTGCAGTCCTCACTACCCTCTGGAGAGCCTTACGGTTGTGGGCGGAGCAGTTGCCGTACCAGGCGGTGATACAGCCCGACAGGATGCTCTCGATAGTGCATCTGTAAAAGTTTGTGAGTGATTTTGGTGACAAGCCGAATTTCTTCAGCCTCCTGAGGTTGAAGAGGCGCTGTTGCGCCTTCTTCACCACGCTGTCTGTGTGGGTGGACCAATTCAGTTTGTCCGTGATGTGTACACCGAGGAACTTAAAACTTTCCACCCTCTCCACTACTGTCCCCTCGATGTGGATAGGGGTGCTCCCTCTCCTGTTTCCTGAAGTCCACGATCATCTCCTTTGTTTTGCTGACATTGAGTGAGAGGTTATTTTCCTGACACCACACTCCGAGGGCCCTCACCTCCTCCCTGTAGGCCGCCTCGTCGTTGTTGGTAATCAAGCCTACCACTGTAGTGTCGTCAGCAAACTTGATGATTGAGTTGGATGCGTGCTTGGCCACGCAGTCATGGGTAAACAGGGAGTACAGGAGAGGGCTGAGAACGCACCCTTGTGGGGCCCCAGTGTTGAGGATCAGCGGAGTGGAGATGTTGTTTCCTACCCTCACCACCTGGGACCGCCCGTCAGGAAGTCCAGGACCCAGTTGCACAGGGCTGGGTCGAGACCCAGGGTCTCGAGCTTAATGACGAGCTTGGAGGGAACTATGGTGTTAAATGCTGAGCTGTAGTCGATGAACAGCATTTTTACATAAGTATTCCTCTTGTCCAGATGGGTAAGGGCAGTATGCAGTGTGATTGCGATTGCGTCGTCTGTGGACCTATTGGGACGGTAAGCAAATTGGAGTGGGTCCAGGGTGTCTGGCAGGATGGAGGTGATATGATCCTTGACTAATCTCTCAAAGCACTTCATGATGACAGAAGTGAGTGCTACGGGCGATAGTCATTTAGCTCAGTCACCTTAGCTTTCTTGGGAACAGGAACAATGGTGGCCCTCTTGAAGCATGTGGGAACAGCAGACTGGGATAGGGACTGATTGAATATGTCCGTGAACACACCAGCCAGCTGGTCTGCGATGCTCTGAGGACACGGCCAGGGATGCCATCTGGGCCGGCAGCCTTGCGAGGGTTAACACATTTAAATGTTTTTCTCACATTGGCTGCGGTGAAGGTGAGCCCGCAGGTTTTGGTAGCGGGCCGTGTCGGTGGCACTGCATTGTCCTCAAAGCGAGCAAAGAAGTTGTTTAGTTGGTCTGGGAGCAGGACGTCATGGTCCGCGACGGGCTGGTTTTCTTTGTAGTCCGTGATTGACTGTAGACCCTGCCACATTCCTCTTGTGTCTGAGCCGTTGAATTGTGACTCTACTTTGTCTCTATATTGACGCTTAGCTTGTTTGATTGCCTTGCGGAGGGAATAGCTACACTGTTTGTATTCAGTCATGTTTCCGGTAGCCTTACCCTGGTTAAAAGCAGTGGTTCGCGCTTTCAGTTTTATGCGAATGCTGCCATCAATCCACGGTTTCTGGTTGGGGAAGGTTTTAATATTTGCTATGGGTACAACATCACCAATGCACTTGCTAATAAACTCGCTCACCGAATCAGCGTATACATCAATGTTGTTGTCAGATGCTATCCGAACATATCCCAGTCCACGTGCTCAAGCAATCTTGCAGCATGGAATCAGATTGGTCGGACCAGCGTTGAACAGACCTGAGAACGGGCGTTTCCTGTTTTAGTTTCTGTTTGTAGGCTGGGAGCAACAAAATGGAGTCATGGTCAGACTTGCCGAAAGGAGGGCGGAGAATAGCCTTGTATGCGTCACGGAAGTTGGAATAACAGTGGTCCAGGATTTTACCAGCCCGGGTGGCACATTCGATATGCTGGTAAAATTTCGGGAGCCTTGTTCTTAAATTAGCCTTATTAAAATCCCCAGCCACAATAAATGCAGCCTCAGGATATGTGGTTTCCAGTTTACATAGAGTCCGATGAAGTTCTTTCAGTGCCGTCGATGTATCAGCTTGAGGGGGGATGTACACGGCTGTGATTATAATCGAGGAGAATTCTCTTGGTAGATAATGCGGTCTGCATTTGATTGTAATGAATTCTAAGTCAGGTGAACAAAAGGACTTGAGTTCCTGTATGTTGTTATGATCACACCACGTCTCGTTAATCATAAGACACACACCCCTACCCTTCTTCTTACCAGATAGAAGTTTGTTTCTGTCGGCGCGCTGCGTGGAGAAACCAGGTGGCTGTACCGACTCCGATAACGTGTCCTGAGTGAGCCATGTTTCCGTGAAGCAAAGAACGTTGCAGTCTCGGATGTCTCTCTGAAAGGCAACCCTCGATCGGATTTCGTCTACTTTGTTGTCAAGAGACTGTACATTGGCGATTAAAATACTCGGGAGAGGTGCACGATGCGCCTGGCCGACGTAGCTTGACCAAAAGACCGGCGCTGTTTCCCTCTTCTCGGCGCGCCGTTGTTTTGAGTCGCCGGGTACTATCCAGTCTATTGTTGTGTTTGGGTTAGCAAACCGAGAATCCTCTTTGGGAAAGTCGTATTCCTGGTCGTAATGTTGGTAAGTTGACGTTGCTCTTATATCCAATAGTTCCTCCCGGTTGTATGTAATAAAACTTAATATTTCCCGGGGTAATAATGTAAGAAGTAATACATAAAAAAACAAAATACTGCATGGTTTCCTGAGAACGTGAAGCGAGGCTGCCATCTCTGTCTGCGCCGGAAGTTGTTTACACACTGTCCTTTCACACTGTCCTTTCACACCTGGACAAAAGGAACACCTATGCGAGAATTCTATTCATTGACTACAGCTCAGCGTTCAACACCCTAGTGCCCTCCAAGCTCATCAATAAGCTAAGGACCCTGGGACTAAACACCTCCCTCTGCAACAGGATCCTGGACTTCCTGATGGGCCGCCCCCAGGTGGTAAGGGTAGGTAACAACACGTCTTCCACGCTGATCCTCAACACGGGAGCCCATCAGGGGTGCATGCTCAGTCCCCTCCTGTACTCCCTGTTCACCCATGACAGCACGGCCAGGCACAACTCCAACACCATCATTAAGTTTACAGATGACACAAAAGTGGTAGGCCTGTTCACTGAGAACGATGAGACAGCCTATAGGGAGGAGGTCAGAGACCTGGCCATGTGGTGCCAGGATAACAGCCTCTCCCTCAATGTGATCAAGACAAAGGAGATAATTGTGGACTACAAGAAAAGGAAGACCGAGCACGCCCCCATTCTCATCGAGGGGGCTGTAGTGGAGCAGGTTGAGAGCTTCAAATTCCGACCGCAAGGCACTACAGAGGGTAGTGCGTACGGCCCAGTACATCACTGGGGCCAAGCTTCCTGCCATCCAGGACCTCTATACCAGGCGGTGTCAGAGGAAGGCCCTAAAAATGGTCAAAGACTCCAGCCACCCTAGTCATAGACTGTTCTCTCTGCTACCTCACAGCAAAGGTGGTACCGGAGCGCCAAGTCTAGGTCCAAAAGGCTTCTACCCCCAAGCCATAAGACTCCTGAACAGCTAATCAATTGGCTACCCAGACTATTTGCATTGTCCCCCCCCTCACCTCAGCTACTCTTTATACTCTACCTACATGTACATATTACCTCAATTACCTCGACTAACCTGTGCCCCCACATATTGACTCTGTACCGGGTACCCCCTGTATATAGCCTCGCTACTGTTATTTTACTGCTGATCTTTAACTATTTGTTACATGGAACTCTATTCCACATCAAGTAACTGATGCAAGTAATAAATTAGATTTAAAAAACAGATAAAATACACCTTATGGAACAGCGGGGACCCGGAAGCAACACAAACATAAGCACAGACACATGCATACACACGATAACCTATGTACTATACACACACGTACACATGGGTTTTGTATTGTAGATATGTGTTAGTGGTGGAGTAGGGGCCTGAGAGCACACATTGTGTTGTGAAATCTGTGAATGTATTATAATGTTTTTAAAATTGTAGAACTGTCTTAATTTTGGTGGACCCAAGGAAGAGTAGCTGCTTCCTTAGCTAATGGGGATCCATAATAAATACAAATACAAAACTGCAGCAGGCAATCTTATGAGGTTGACTGGGAGGGCCTTAAACAGGGTGAAATTATAGACAACCAAATGGTAAATTACATTTGGTTCAAAAGAAAGGACAAAGCTTTTGGTTAATGCACTTCACTACCAAAATGACCCGACTAGATGTATCTGCTTGGCACATTTCATATAACACACATTACCTGCCGTTGTTGATGAACCTGTCTGTGTCATCAGGGCAGTAACTCGGGTAAGGATCAGAAGTGTCATGATTTTATTTTATTTTTTTATTTTATTTCACCTTTATTTAACCAGGTAGGCCAGTTGAGAGCAAGTTCTCATTTACAACTGCGACCTGGCCAAGATAAAGGGAAGCAGTGCAACAAAAACAACAACACAGAGTTACACATGGGATAAACAAACGTACAGTCAATAACACAATAGAAAAATCTATATTCAGTGTGTGCAAATGTAGTAAGATTAGGGAGGTAAGGCAATAAATAGGCCATAGTGGTGAAATAATTACAATTTGGCATTAACACTGGAGTGATAGATGTGCAGATGATGATGTGCAAGTAGAGATACTGGGGTGCAAAATAGCAAAAATACATGACAATATGGGGATGAGCTATTTGGGTGGGCTATTTACAGATGGGCTGTGTACAGGTGCCATGATCGGTAAGCTGATGCTTAAAGTTAGTGAGGGAGATATGTCTTCAATTTCAGTTATTTTTACAATTCATTCCAGTCATTGGCAGCAGAGAACTGGAAGGAAAGGCAGCCAAAGTAGGAGATGGCTTTGGGATGACCTGTGAAATAAACCTGCTGGAGCATGTGCTACGGGTGGATGTTGCTATGGGGACCAGTGAGCTGAGATAAGGTGGGGCTTTACCTAGCAAAGACTTATAGATGACCTGGAGCCAGTGGGTTTGGCGACGAATATGAAGCGAGGGCCAGCCAACGAGAGCACACAGGTGGGTAGTATATGGGGTTTTGGTGACAAAACAGATGTCACTGAGATAGACTACATCCAATTTGCTGAGTAGAGTGTTGGAGGCTATTTTGTAAAGGACATTGCTCAAGTCAAGGATCGGTAGGATAGTCCGTTTTACGAAGGTATGTTTAGCAGCATGAGGGAAAGAGGCCTTGTTGCGAAATAGGAAGCCAATTTTAGATTTAATGTTGGATTGGAGATGCTTAATATGAGTCTGGAAGGAGAGTTTACAGTCTAACCGGACACTTGAGTATTTGTGTTTGTCCACATATTTTCAGAACAGTCCAAAGTAGTGATGTTAGTCGGGTGGGCGGGTGCGGGCAGTGGTCGGTTGAAAAGCATGCATTTAGTTTTATTAGCATTTAAGAGCAGTTGGAGGCCACGGAAGGAGTGTTGTATGGCATTGAAGCTCGTCTGGAGGTTTGTTAACACAGTGTCCAAAGAAGGGCCAGAAGTATACAGAATGGTGTCGTCTGCATAGAGGTGGATCAGAGAATCACCAGCAACAAGAGTGACATCATTGATATATACAGAGAAAAGAGTCAGCCCTAGAATTGTACCCTGCGGCACCCCCATAGAGACGGCCAGAGGTCCAGACAACAGGCCCTCTGATTTGACACACTGAACTCTATCTGAGAAGTAGTTGGTGAACCAGGCAAGGCAGTCATTTGAGAAACCAAGGCTGTTGAGTCTGCCAATAAGAATGCGGTGATTGACAGTTTGCCAGGTCGATGAAGACGGGTGCACAGTACTGTCTTTTATCGATGGAGGTTATGATATTGTTTAGGACCTTGAGCATGACCTTGACCCATGACCAGCTCGGAAACCAGATTGCATAGCGGAGAAGGTACGGTGGCATTCGAAATGGTCGTGATCTGTTCGTTAACTTGGCTTTCGAAGACTTTAGAAAGGATGTGGAGGATGGATATAGGTCTACAACAGTTTGGGTCTAGAGTGTCTCCCCCTTTGAAGAGGGGGATGACCGCGGCAGCTTTCCAATCTTTAGGGATCTCAGACGATACGAAAGAGGGGTTGAACAGGCTAGTAATAGGGGTTGCAACAATTGTGGTGGATAATTTTGGAAAGAGAGGGTCCAGATTGTCTAGCCCAGCTGATTTTTAGGGGTCCAGATTTTGCAGCTCTTTCAGAACATCAGCTATCTGGATTTGGGTGAAGGAGAAATTGGGAGGCTTGGGCAAGGTCCTGTGGGGGGTGCAGAGCTGTTAGGGGTAGCCAGGTGGAAAGCATGGCCAGCCGTAGAAAAATTCTCAATTATCGTAGATTTATCGGTGGTGACAGTGTTTCCCTAGTCTCAGTGCAGTGGGCAGCTGGGAAGATGTGCTCTTATTCTCCATGGACTTTACAGTGCCCCAAGACTTTTTGGAATTTGTGCTACAGGATGCAAATTTCTGTTTGAAAAAGCTAGCCTTTGTTTTCCTAACTGACTGTGTATATTGGTTCCTAACTTCCCTGAAAGTTGTATATTGCGGGGACTATTCGATGCTAATGCAGTACGCCACAGGATGTTTTTGTGCTGGTCAAGGGCAGTCAAGTCTGGAGTGAACCAAGGGCTATATCTGTTCTTAGTTCTACATTTTTTGAATGGGGCATCCTTATTTAAGATGGTGAGGAAATCACTTTTTAAAGAATAACCAGGCATCCTCTACTGACGGAATGAGGTCAATATCCTTCTAGGATACCCGGGCCAGGTCGATTAGATAGGCCTGCTCGCTGAAGTGTTTTAGGGAGCGTTTGACAGTGATGAGGGATGGTTGTTTGACGGTGGACCCATTGTGAATGCAGGCAATGAGGCATTGATCGCTGAGATCCTGGTTGACATAAGAGGTGTATTTAGAGGGCAGGTTGGTCAGGATGATATCTATGAGGGTCCCCGTGTCTACAGATTTGGGGTTGTATCTGGTAGGTTCCTTGATAATTTGTGTGAGATTGAGGGCATCTATCTTAGATTGTAGGACGGCCGGGGTGTTAAGCATATCCCAGTTTAGGTCACCTAACAGTACGAACTCTGAAGATAAATGGGGGGCAATCAATTCGCATATGGAGTCCAGGGCACAACTGGGGGCTGAGGGTGGTCTATAGCAAGCGGCAATAGTGAGAGACTTATTTCTGGAAAGGTGGATTTTTAGAAGTAGAAGCTCGAACTGTTTGGGCACAGACCTGGATAGCATGACAGAACTCTGCAGACTATCTTTGCGACCCGGCCCCCTTTGGCAGTTCTATCTTGGCAGGGAATGTTGTAGTTGGGGGTGGAAATTTCCGAATTTTTGGTGGCCTTCCTAAGCCAGGATTCAGACACGGATAGGACATCAGGGTTGGCGGAGTGTGCTAAAGCAGTGAATAAAACAAACTTAGGGAGGAGGCTTCTGATATTAACATGCATGAAACCAAGACTTTTACGGTTACAGAAGTCAACAAATGATAGCGCCTGGGGAATAGGTGTGGTACTGGGTTCTACAGGGCCTGGGTTAACCTCTACATCATCAGAGGAACAGAGGAGGAGTAGGATAAGGGTACGGCTAAAGGCTATAAGAACTGGTTGTCTAATGCGTTGCGAACAGACAATAAAATGAGCAGATTTCTGGGTGTGGTAGAAAAGATTCAGGGCATAATGTACAGACAAGGGTATTGTAGGATGTGAGTACAGTGGAGGTAAACCTAGGCATTGAGTGACGATGAGAGAGGTTTCGTCTCTGGAGGGACCAGTTAAGCCAAGTGAGGTCTCCGCATGTGTGGGGGGTGGGACAGAAGAGCTATCTAAGGCAAGGTGAGCGGGACTGAGGGCTCTACAGTGAAATAAAACAATAAGGACTTGCCGAGACAGCAGTAGACAAGGCATGTTGACATTAGAGAGGCATATTGACGTTAGAGAGAGGCATAAAGCAGTCACAGGTGTTTAGAGCTAAGACAACAACGGGTAAATGGTGATGAATTGGCAGAGCGGGTCAGTTAGGTACATACAGGACCTGAGTTCGAGGCTGGGAACGACATATTAACAAAATTAGGTACTGTATTATTGAAACAGTCCAGGGGGCATCAGCTGTGTAGCCGAGTGATCATAGGGTCCAAAGAACAGCGATAGGTGAGTCAGGGAGCCGTTCAGTAGTCGTCAAGGGCTATATCTGCGCTAGGCGAGTGGGAGACACGGCGCTTAGAAAGCTAGCGGGCCGGGTCAAGAAGATGGGTCTTCGGCGACATCGCAACGGAGAAGCCCGTTGAGACCACATCGGGCGACCACGTCGGCAGACCAGTCGTGATGGATCGGCGGGGCTCTGCGTCGACATCAAAGGGTCCAAGCCAATTGGCAAAAGAGGTATTGTAGCCCTAGAATTAGCTAGTATATGGGCCTAGCTCGTGGTTAGCTCAAGGCTAAATGGTGCCAGTCTCCCTCCACTCCTATGATGGTGTGTCCTTTCATAGGAGTCGAGGGAGACTGGCAACAACAGAGGAGGCTTCAAAGGAAGCTTATGTCGCATGACACACTTTTATTCTGAGGTCTTGTCTGACAAACACTGAACTAAATTATTTTGGAGGTCGCTAAACCATTCCAATCACATTTATGGACATGTTATGTTGTCCACCTTTGTCACGACTTCCGCCGAAGTCGGCCCCTCTCCTTGTTCGGGCGGCGTTCAGCAGTCGACGTCACCGGTTTTCTAGCCATCGCTGATCCATTTTTCATTTTCCATTGGTTTTGTCCTTGTTTTACACACCTGGTTTCAATCCCACAATTACTTGTTCATTATTTAACCCTCTGTTCCCCCATGTTTGTTTGTGAGTGATTGTTTATTGTATTGCGGTCCGTTATTGTGGGCTTGGATATATTTTGACGTGTATTGTTTTTTCTCTTTGAGTAAATTGCTATTATTACTCAATTCGGCTGTCCTGCGCCTAACTCCTCAACACCAGCTACACACAGACGCATTCACAACCTTTGCTCCTTCTGGTAGGTCCCGGCATCCCTACATGATCACGGGATCTGGCACCCAACTGTGCACTTGGTCTAACAGAAAAACAGGGTCAACGATTGTCATCATCCCTCAATTATTAACATAGCTCGAGAAATAAGGTAATCTCGTTTGGAAGTTAATTCTATGCTTTACAGATGTAGACTGACTGGCTCCAGATTGGATTATATTCAGGCCGACGACACCGTTACACTATGCAACCAACTGTGACGTGTTTCTCTATGGCCCTGGGTTGGTTTGTACGGAAGTCCAGACAGGACATGTGAATAAATAAATACATTCCCTTGTTATGTTGAGATCACATCTTATTTATGTCATGATCACTGCATAACAAAATTTGTTTTGTCGAGATCCCAAGATCATTTTCTTGTGATCACGACATTACAAAAGTTGTTTTTATCGAGATCATGAGATAATCAAAAGTAACACACATTTCATTAATTTGTTCAGATGTACGATAACCACCTCATCAAGGAGCCCTGTGGCTGCGTTGATCGCAATGTACTCGTGGGCATTTAAGCCCTGACCGAAACCTGAGAGGCAACCCTGTCTCCCAGGCTAGCCAATCACATGCAAGGAATATTGCAGCTAACTTGGTTAGTCTTGTGAGCTAGCTAGGTAGCTCTGTAGTCTTGTTAGCTTGCATAACTGAAATGTGTATAATTGTAAGGGACACCATGTTTTGTGGATAATATTTACATTTACAGTGGGTGAGCTCCATTACAGACAGGCTGATCAGATTCAATTTCAGCCTCAGAGGCTGATAAGTCAGGATGCTGCCTTGTAGGCTGTTTCATATGTAAGGCTCCTTGCAGACAGCCTACTGTACAAGGCAGAATCCTGATTGATAAGCATCTGGCTGTTATTGGATCTGATCTGCCTGCCAGGAATAGAGCACATCCACTCTTGATCATGTACAGCCAGATGCTTATCAATCAGGATTCTGCCTTGTACAGTAGGCTGTAACTCTGTGTAACTCTGTGTTGTTTTTTGTCGCACTGCTTTGCTTTTCTTGGCCAGGTCGCAGTTGTAAATGAGAACTTGTTCTCAACTGGCCAACCAGGTTAAATAAAGCCATCTGAGCAGCTTACCGATCGCTGCAGCTGTACACAGCCCATCTGTAAATAGCCCATATTGTTTTTATTTACTGTTTTGCTCATTTGCACACTAGTATTTCTACTTGCACATCATCATCTGCACATCTATCACTCCAGTGCTAAATTGTAATTACTTTGCTACTATGGCCTATTTATAGCCTTACCTCCTTACGCCATTTGCACACACTGTATAAGGACTAACTCAGTTGCCAGAGAGGAAGAAAACCACGCAGGGATTCCACCATGAGGCCAATGGTGATTTTAAAACCATTACAGAGTTTAATGGCTGTGATAGGAGATGACTGAGGATGGATCAACAACATTGTAGTTACTCCACAATACTAACCTAAATGACAGAGTGAAAATACAGAAGCCTGTACAGAACAAAAATATTACAAATCGTGCATCCTGTTTGCAATAAGCCAATAAAAGAAAACTGCAAAAAATGAAAAAAAATAATAATAATTGTCCTGAATACAAGGCATTTTGTTTGGGGCAAATCCAACAGAACACATCACTGAGAACCACTCTTCATATTTTCAAGCATGGTGGTGGCTGCGTCTGGGTAATCTTGTTATCGGCATGGACCAGGGAGTTTTTTAGGATAAAAAAGAATGAAGCTAAGCACAGGCAAAATCCTAGATGAAAACTTGGTTCAGTCTGCTTTCCAACAGACACTGGGGGACAAATTCACCTTTCAGCATGATAATTACTTAAAATACATGGCAAAATATAGACTGGAATGGCTTACCTAGACAACAATGAATGTTCCTAAGTGCCCTAGTTACAGTTTTGACTTATATCGGCTTGAAAATCTATGGAATGACTTGAAAATGGCTGTCTAGCAATGATCAATAACCAACTTGACAGAGCTTGAATATTTTTTTACGAATAATGGGCAAAAATTGTACAATACCGGTGTGCAAAGCTCTTAGAGACTCGGTGCCAAAGATGATTCTAACATGTATTGACACAGGGAGTTGAATACTTATCTAATCAATATATATTAGTGTTTTATTTAAATTTTTATATATTTATATGTTTGTCCCACTTTGGCATTACACTTCGACTACTTTGTGTCAATTTTGACACAAAAATAAATGTTTCTGACTCTTATCGATGCCACATAGGCCCTTTTTTGAAAGGGATTCGTTGTTTTTTATAGGCTCTTTGACACAATTTTTAAATATCACTTAGACCAGTGGTTCCCAACCTTTTCGATTAATGTACCAAGAACTGAATTTTGCTCTTCCCAGAGTACCCTTGAAGTACCCCATCATGTGCATTTTACCAGTAGGTCTATGGTCTCATGAGTCTTCTCAAGTACCCCTGTGAATAGGCCAAGTACCGCTAGGGGTCCTAGTACCCCTGTTTGGGAACCACTGACCTAGACTATAGGCCAACTGAACATACACTTTCTATTTGCCTTATCTGTGGTTCAGATGGAAGACATCTCTCAGAGGAAGGCTGAAGTCAGTTAATCTTCATTATCCTTTGCCTTATTGATTCTGTCTATCCTACCCACCTCACAATGGTCTTTTCCTTCACCTTGCGGAATTGCCTGCCACTTTCCTCCATGGCAAAGATTGGTTGCTATAGCAATAGACTGTTCGATCTAACCACAGACCTAAGTTCTGATTGATGAAAATAGTACTTCAATGTCTCCTCTCTTAATTGCAGTTGGCTTGGACGAATGGTTCTGAACATTAATTTGCTCGGAAAAGGACAACATGAGGATGAAATGAGAAAGGAATAGCCAGAAAGGGTATCAAAGCAGCTGATATGCATCCAGAACAACTAAGGTCTATTCCCACTGCGCACACACTGGTTGAAATAACATAGTTTCCATGTTATTTCAATAAAATTAAGTTGAACCAACGTGGAATATACGTTGAATTGACGTCTGTGCCCAGTGGGTTGAGACCTGAGTGAGAAGGATTTCTTTACAAATACCACCGTACATTAACTGTTCAAATGACCCACCTGTAAGTCAATAAGGCCTAAAAAAAGCACAGTGCTGTGTCACTCAAAGAGGTTACCATTAATTTGGAACAATTCTTATTATCCTGCTAAGTAATGAGATTATAAAATAATGGACAAGAGAAGGATGTTTTTCCACCAAGGGCCACCACAGACATCACATGTGACCCGGGTTACATCCCAAATGGCACCCTATTCCATTTATAGTGCACTGCTGGGGAATAAAGTGCCGTTTAGGACTCACCCCCAGTACAGATGTAGACTGACCTCAGGAAGACCATTCATTCACATTTTTATTGATTTATTTATTTCACCTTTATTTAACCAGGTAAGCTAGTTGAGAACAAGTTCTCATTTACAACTGGCCAAGATAAAGCAAAGCATTGCGACACAAACAACAACACAGTTACACATGGAATAAACAAGCGTACAGTCAATAACACAATAGAAAAAAAAGAAAGTCTATATACAGTGTGTGCAAATGGCGTGAGGAGGTAAGGCAATAAATAGGCCATAGTAGCGAAGTAATTACAATTCAGCAGATTAACAGTGGAGTGATAGATGAGCAGATGATGATGTGCAAGTAGAAATACTGGTGTGCGAAAGAGTAGAAAAGTGAATAAAAACAATATGGGGATGAGGTAGGTAGATTGGGTGGGATATTTACATATGGACTATGTACAGGTGCAGCGATCGGTTAGCTGCTCAGATAGCTGATGTTTAAAGTTAGTAAGGGAAATATAAGTCTCCAGCTTCAGTGATTTTTGCAATTCGTTCCAGTCATTGACAGCAGACAACTGGAAGGAAAGGCGGCCAAAGAGGTGTTGGCTTTGGGGATGACCAGTGAGATATACCTGCTGGAGCGCGTGCTACAGGTGGGTGTTGTTATCGTGACCAGTGAGCTGAGATAAGGCGGAGCTTTACCTAGCATAGACTTATAGATGACCTGGAGCCAGTGGGTATGGCGACGAATATGTAGCGAGGGCCAGCTGACTAGAGCATACAGGTTGCAGTGGTGGGTGGTATAAGGGGCTTTGGTGACAAAACGAATGGCACTGTGATAGACTGCATCCAGTTTGCTGAGTAGAGTATTGGAAGCTATTTTGTAAATGACATCGCCGAAGTCGAGGATCGGTAGGATAGTCCGTTTTACGAGGGTATGTTTGGCAGAGTGAGTGAAGGAGGTTGTTCTGCTAATTGAAAAGAACGACTTGGATTTCCTGGTGACACAAATGGTCTCTAAGCCTTTTTTGTTGCCTAGCAAAAAGACTCTACATGTTTTCAGCAGCTTAACCTTTCTGTCTCCCGGTGGGCAATTTAGCACTTAAGTGAAAATTAGAGATAATAGTCAACTAGATATGGAGAAATTGTTAATTAGATGTTCGAGGCTGGAGATGCTAGTGCCAATCTACCAATACAGAATAATGTATTTTGGTTATTGAGCATATTCAAGCACTTACACTTTCATTTGGATACAGGATTATGGTGAAGGAAGGAAAAAACAACATGGAAACAGCTTAACATTTTTGACCTGCTAATAAGGGTTACAGACACTGTGGAATTCTACACTTAACTAAAAGAAAGGACAAAGTAGTTTCAAAACATGATCGGTTGATTACTGATAAATTGCCCGAAGATTTTAAGGATACTTTTGTAATTTCACAGTTTGTTGTGGCTGTTGAACATCATTGTACTGTTGGTGGTGTTGCATGGTGTGCACTCATTCTGTTAAAATGGATGTGTTTATTTTCATTCTGGTCCATGATGGATACATGTGACCAGTAGCAATGGAAAGGAGCACTGCATATTCCGCTTTGATGCTGTTCAAAGGACTGGATGATTATATACAGATGTAGTATCTTCATTTGATCACCCTATTGCAGGAGAACTTTACTGCAATGCAGTAACTTATTTGAGGTTTAAAAAAAGCATTCTGAAGTTGTACTTTCACTTTGATATTTCAGACTTGATTTTCTCTTACGAAAAATTTAACAACCCTACAAAATGTCCATGAATTATTATCCACATAATAATTCACATTTCGTGTTGCTGCAGGATTATTTTCCTGCTGTATCAAACTGGCTCAATTTAAAATCCGACATCTGTAGTAGTTCCATTTGTGTTGTAGTCTGTTCCTGAACTGTATTTTCACCCAGCTGGAGCAGCTTTGGAGAACCCACATCTAAGTGGGTCTTGTATGTCTCTTCTGCCAGCAAGCCAACTACAGAACAGACCAACCTACTGTAGTAGACCTACAGTATGACAATCCCAGTCTTTCATACTTCAATTTTTGGGCCCATGGTTACATTGAAAATGCAATCCAGTCTTTAGAGCAATGTACATAAGGGATTATACATTGAGTGTACAAAACATTATGAACACCTGCTCTCTCCATGACGTAAACTGACCAGGTGAATCCAGGTGAAAGCTATGATCCCTTATTGATGTCACTTGTTAAATCCACTTCAGTCAGTGTAGATTAGGGGGAGGAGACAGGTTAAAGAAGGATTTTTAAGTCTTGAGACATTTGAGACATGGATTGTGTATTTGTGCCCTTTAGAGTGTGAATGGTCAAGACAAAAGATTGAAGTGCCTTTGACCAGGGTATGGTAGTTTGTCAAGAACTGCAACGCTGTAGGGTTTTTCCCCCTCAACAGTTTCCTGCGTGTATCAAGAATGGTCCACCACCCAAAGGACATCCAGCCAATTTGGCACAACCATGGGAATCATTGGAGTCAACATTGGCCAGTATCCCTGTGGAACGCTTTTGACACCGTGTAGAGTCCATGCTCCGACAAATTGAAGCTGTCCAAATTGAAGCTGTCCAAATTGAAGCTGTCCGACAAATTGAAGCTGTGCCAACAGTGGCGACAAGAATGCAGTATGACTTACCTCATGCTAAAATACTTTTATAAGGTAGACTTGAGTTTGAATGACCAATGAACTGTATGTGTCTGTAGGATGTCATGGAATAAGGGAAATGTTTCCAACCATTATATTGATTCCATAGGCAGAATCCAACCTAGAATGCTTGAGATCCTTGCACTCAATTCTTACGTTTATTTCATTTGACCTTTATCCCATGTGTTTTTATGTACCACCACCAGTATACCAAAGAGTGTCCCCATTTGAAAATATTACGGTTTGAGTATTTTGAGTCCTTCTAAGACTCTTAACATAGTTTGAGGATCAGGATTAGGATCTCAATGTTAGTTCTAATCCGAACATTTTAACAATTCATTCCTGAGTTCTGACTCTTAATTGCCTCAAATGATGTCCTTGCCACTTCAATAAAAAACATAAACACCATGTAATTGAAAAATACTGAGATATTACAGCGTGTTATATATTGTGTGTTAAGGTAATGCAATGCCTTGCTGCTATTGTATAGTTTTTTTTATTTAAAGAAGTATGTAGGCCTGCCTGTACTACTCAATGGCCTTAACATGCAGCCAACTGTTTTCACCTTGCAGCCATTTCCTGATTTGCAATGCTAAACCACATTTTGTACTACTCATGAACACATTTCGGTATATTGAGTGCAGTTCCTGTGAGGGTCTTGCTCTGTAATGTGACAAGATGGTGAGTTTTTGCTCACTTTCATGCCATTTTTCTGCAACCAATGCAAACCACGGCCAATCAAACATCAGCAATGGGACAAGGGGCAAATACTATACTGTTCAACAAATCCACTACAGATGACAAAATTATGTGGGGCTTATTATTTTACACATTTCAACTTGGGGGCAAGAACACTTCTGAAATGTTAACGACATAGATATGATCATAGAAATCCCATTCACTTATTCTACTGTCACACTGCAATTAGCAGATATCATTGGTGGAAGGGCAGTTGCTGACCCATAAAGTTCAGCTGGCCCTAGGCTACAGATGCTTGCCATGTGAAGACTGGTGGTGATAGGCACAGTAGTCCAGCAGCAGGGAAATAAACTCTCTGACCAGGGCTCTGTGGTCAAAAGTAGTGCACTATATAGGGAATAGGGTGCCATTTGGGACGCAAACTCTTACTTTCTCCCTCACTTCACACCCTCCTTAGCTTAATGTATTGTGACCTGCATACCATCTCGGTGCAACTAACCTGCATAGAATTTGCTATCCAGACCATTATGTCTACAGTTCATGTGTTTTAATTTGTATGTTCATCACCCTTGGTCCTGGACAGCTAAAGTGTATGCAGACATTTATTCCAGACCAGCACTAAAACAAACGTTTTATTTTACTAGCCTGCATGCCACTTCTTATGATTACTAAAAAATACAGACAAATATTGAAATATACATTTCGCAAAAAGAAAGTAAGTAAACGTTTCAGGAATTACTGTGAATAAGTGGCCTATTGACACTGTCAAAGCTGCTATTTGAATAGCATGGAGAAAAAACGGTTTGTCAAGTGGAGCCAATCCCGTTCTTTATTTGACATACATTGATGAGCTGTCGTTAATTTAGAGCACTAGTATAGAACAGAATGGAGCAACCCCATTCATATGCGTCTGGACTGGTTTTCTGAAGCAGCAGCAGTAACACAGCTCCAATGTGCTCTGAGGGCAGCGACATCAAACTGTCATTACGGCACCTGCTTTGGTAGCGGTCGTTTGATAGCCTCTTAGAGTAGAGAGAGAGAAACGAGGACACTGATGCAGGGTAGAGTGTGAGAGACTGCGAGATAAGTGAGAGGATATAGCCAGCCTACACAACAGGGACCTCAATACAATTAATCCAATGGACGTGATGCTTATACTGATAAGAATTGCGCTCGTGGGCTTCATCTGCCTGTTTCTAGCATCCGCTGGGTTGGCCTGTGGTCCAGGCAAGGGATACGGAAAACAAAGACATCCGAAAAAACTGAAGCCTTTGGCTTACAAGCAGTTCATTCCCAACGTGGCGGAGAAGACCCTTGGGGCCAGTGGCAAATACGAAGGGAAGATCACAAGGAACTCTGAAAGATTTAAAGACCTGACTCCAAACTACAATCCTGACATTATTTTCAAAGATGAGGAAAACACTAATGCTGACAGACTTATGACACAGGTAGGCTATAGTGAGAAAGCGCATGAAGATGTATATTGTGGGTCCTGAATGATAATTTGGCACGAGAACAATGAATGACGCTCAATTTCAAATGACAGTTGTTAAATATGTATGATTTACCTTTATGGTTACTATGCATACCTATGTATAATATAGCTTTTAAACAATTTCAAACAAACTGTGCACCATATTTTGTCTATGGACAGTTCTGCCCTATGTCTCCAGTTGGGCTTATCCGAGCATGAAAATTAAGACAAGTCGTTATGGATGCCATGCGCACGACTGCTACCACTTATTAAAGGGGCTGGTTCTAGACAGTTAATGTTAGGCTATGATAAACTTGTATTATGGACTACCCCAAACCCCCCAGAGAGAGAGAGAGAGAGACTAGGGATAATTAATTAATTTAGATTCGCAGCGTCACTCGATAAGCCATAACCATCTATTACATTTCTAAAATGTTTATTCGTTTCTTTTCAAATCGAAAAATGTACAGTAATAAAAGAATATATTGAAATATATACAATCAATAAAGCTCTGTCTTGCCCCTGTATTTAGTTGTGCATGCTATATACATATATATATATAGTGTGTGTGTGTGTGTGTGTGTGTGTAACCCTCCTATTTAACCCCCTGACATCTAAATCATCTATTTATGCTTTTCAGAGATGTAAGGACAAACTGAACTCTTTGGCTATTTCAGTCATGAATCAGTGGCCGGGAGTGAAGCTGCGCGTGACAGAAGGCTGGGACGAGGATGGACACCATTTCGAAGAATCTTTACACTATGAAGGAAGGGCTGTGGATATCACCACCTCTGACAGAGATAAGAGCAAATATGGAATGTTATCCCGGCTCGCGGTGGAGGCAGGATTCGACTGGGTCAATTATGAATCCAAAGCCCATATTCATTGTTCTGTGAAAGCAGGTAAACAGAACGAACGAACAATTAATAGTAATAATAATATTTAAATATTTTGATTTAAATTTAAAATGCAAAAAAATAATAATGACTTCCTCAACCGTTCATGCACTGTTTATTACGCACGTTGCTATGTCAAGAAAACAATTTATTTGATAGGGTTTGTTCGATAGGCCTAGTGCAGTTATTACACAGTTATAAGACAATGCGTGTGACCCATGTTGCAATGTCAACTGTCCTACCCCATTTGTTAGAGCAGTAAGCCCTATATTTGTCAAGGTCATTCAGTTTACATTTAGATTTGTATGGCAATAGTGACTTGGTCCAAATAATTTATTTATTAACTCTTTATTGTCTGCTCTTCTCCAGAAAATTCAGTTGCTGCAAAGTCGGGTGGCTGCTTCCCTGGATCTGCCTCAGTTCTCCTCGAGGATGGTCGAAGCAAGCTGGTAAAAGAACTGGAGGTGGGCGACAAGGTGTTAGCAGCAGACATAGAGGGAAATATTGTGTCCAGCGATTTCCTCATGTTCTTGGACCAAGATCCAGTGTCAAGACGAGAATTTTATGTTTTTGAAACAGAGAAGCCCAACCGAAAGTTAAGACTGACGCCGGCTCACCTGGTCTTTATCACCAATAACGTTACGGATGACGACATGACTGCAGTGTTTGCCAGTAATGTAAAACCTGGGCAACAGGTGTTTGTTGTGGACGAGGACGTAGACCACCTGAAGGCAGTCACTGTGGAAAGGATTTACGTGGAAGAATACGAGGGATCTTATGCCCCAGTAACCTCACAAGGAACAATCATAGTTGACCATGTTTTGGCGAGCTGTTACGCTGTAATCGAGGACCACAAATGGGCGCACTGGGCCTTTGCACCAGTCCGGTTGGGGCACGCGTTGATGTCTTTCACAGGTCTAGTCAAAAAGCGCGAGGACATACGTCAGAGAGATGGAATACACTGGTACTCAGACATTCTATATCACGTAGGGACATTGCTGCTGGACATCAACTCTTTTCATCCTCTTGGAATGTCCCAAAGCTGAGACTTGAGTCGTTTTTATTTGTCCATTTCAAAGACACAAATGAATGCTCTTAAAGATGGAAATACTTTTGGGCACTGAAGCCATACATGTATATTCTTATTTATTCCACTTATGTTTTCCTCCTATCATGAACCCATCGAATTTAGTCGTTTAGGATAGTGTGAACAATCTGTGAAGAATTTATTTCTAAACATTTGAGAAAAAACTGTTGATAATCGTTATGTGCAAATGTGAACTGACTGTTATATTTTCTTGGATGAACATAGTGTTGCCTCAATAAATTATGTTTTTATACACTGAAACATGTAGCCTGCATGTCAGCCTGAACAAATAGCCTACATTCTCACATTTCGTTTTCTAAAATGGACATGGTTCAGCAACAGTGAAAAAAGTGCCTTTACGGTTGTAAATCCATAAATGCCATAGCCTACTGAAAACGAATAGACTAATTCAGAAAGTGCAACAAGTCTTTAATATAATAGCATACATTAGGCTTATTTTGCCAAATACGTTTCAGATTAAGCATTGTTTAGAATTCAATATCACTATATGCATCTCAACTTCTGTCCACTCAGCATTGGGCACTGACAGAAATATGTCTGTGCCTGCTTCTTCTCAATCAAACCATGGAGCAACTGGAGCCTCTGGTGGCCATGCACCACCTATATAATCTGATCTGATCAAAGCTACCACTTTGACCCTGCAAGAAAGCACCTGTTCTATATAAGAGTAGGCCTTCAGATATTGGTTATATTTTACATTTAGTCAATCATATCTCACTTCTTTTCTTGGTCTTTCATAATGGCTCTCAAATACTGAATGGATAAAGCCGAGAGAATGAATCAGAGAGCCCTTAGCCCAACCTTAAGACTATTTTCTTCAATTAAGAGGTTGACTATTTTCAACAACCCCTGGCCCCTAGTGCTAGCCTAGGTTACATTCCCTAAGCAACCTTGGTAATTTAGGCTACTCACAATAACACTGCTCCACTTTGACACACTTGGCAGTTGGTCAAACAGATGTCATGTCAATAACTGAATCACACAACTTAATCAATAACTGCTCAGTCTATTCTCATCAACCCCCACCTCCAACATGCTTTACAAAAACAGGGGCAAACACATTTCCTTAACCGACAGAAATCACTAAAAACTGAATTTGCGTGATAATCCATGTTTATCATCTCAATAAAGACTTGTCAAATATGCTACACATAACTCTACACTGTATCATTATTCAAGATCATCATGATTTACAGCGCATTCGGAAAGTATTCAAACCCCTTGACTTTTTTCACATTTTGTTACGTTACAGCCTTATTCTAAAATTGATTACATTGTTTTCTTCCCCCCTCATCAATCTACACAAAACAGCCCATAATGACAAAGCAAAAACTGGTTAAAAAGTTTTTGTGCAAATTTGAAATTTGAAAAAACTTAAATATTAAATTTACATAACCATTCAGACTCTTTACTCAGTACTTTGTTGAAGCACCTTTGGCAGCTATTACAGCCTCAAGCCTTCTTGGGCATGACACTGCAAGCTTGGCACACCTGTATTTGAGGAGTTTCTCCCATTCTTCTCTGCAGATCCTCTCAAGCTCTGTCAGGTTGGATGGAGAGCGTTGCTGCACAGCTATTTTCAGGTCTCTCCAGAGATGTTTGATTGGGTTCAAGTCCGGGTTCTGGCTGGGCCACTCAAGGACATTCAGAGACTTGCCCCAAATCCACTCCTGCATTGTCTTGGCTGTGGGTTTCGGCTTGTTGTCCTGATGGAAGGTGAACCTTCGCCCCAGTCTGAGGTCCTGAGCACTCTCTCTGTTCTTTGCTCTGTTCATCTTTCCCTCGATCCTGACTAGTCTCCCAGTCCCTGCCTCTGAAAAACATCCCCACAGCATGATGCTGCCACCACCATACTTCACCGTATGGATGGTGCCAGGTTTCCTCCAGACGCGACACTTGTCATTCAGGCCAAAGTGTTCAATCTTGGTTTCATCAGACCAGAGAATCTTGCTTCTCATGGTCTGAGAGTCCTTTAGGTGCCTTTTGGCAAACTCCAAGCGGGCTGTCATGTGCCTTTTGCTGAGGAGTGGCTTGCGTATGGCCACTGTACAATAAAGGCCGGATTAATGGATTGCTGCAGAGATGGTTGTCCTTCTGGAAGGTTCTCCCATCTCCACAGAGGAACTCTGAAGCTCTGTCAGAGTGACCATCGGATCGGGTTCTTGGTCACCTCCCTGATCAAAACCCTTCTACCCCAATTGCTCAGTTTGGCCGGGCGACCAGCTTTAGGAAGAGTCTTGGTGGTTCCAAACTTCTTTCATTTAAGAATGATGGATGCCACTGTGTTCTTGGGGACCTTCAATGCTGCATAAATGTTTTGGTACCCTTCCCCAGATCTGTGCCTCAACACAATTCTGTCTCTGAGCTCTCCTTCAACCTCATGGCTTGGTTTTTGCTCTGACATGCACTGTCAATTGTGGGACCTTATATAGACAGGTGTGTGTTTTTCCAAATCATGTCCAATCAATTGAATTGACCACAAGTGGACTCCAATCAAGTTGTAGAAACATTTCAAGGATGATCAATGGAAACAAGGATGCACTTGAGCTCAATTTCGAGTCTCATAGCAAAGGGTCTGAATATTTATGTAAATAAGGTATTTCTGATTTATAAAAACCTGTTTTCACTTTGTCATTATGGGGTATTGTGCGTGAATTGATGACGTAAAACATTTAATTTAATCCATTTTAGAATAAGGCTGTAACGTAACAAAATGTTGAAAAAGTCAAGGGGTCTGAATACTTTACGAATGCACTGTATGTTACTGTGACTATGACAGAGCAAAAATAAACAACTTTTAAAGTCACTACAGTCACTATATTTGCCATTTCATAGAGCAAAGCATAGATGTTTGAGCAGCGTAATGGCCTTTTCAGAGTACAAAGTTGTTATTCTGGGAACTGAGAAAACAAGCGTCACTTTAATCCTCTCCAGAGTTTGACAGGTTAGAAAGAATCTGAATGCCCTCAAATGCCTTCAGTGGATGATTGGGCAAAATAAGTATGCCTATCAAATATCAAATTAGCAGAAATGTGTCATTTTACATAAAACTATTCTTCTGTTCAGATTGAGAACCAGCAGGCTCTGAGTTTACCTTTATTTTCTGTTTCATTCAGTACCATGCAGCCTTGCCCACAAGGTGGTGCTATGCACTAAACATAAACTTGTCCAGGGAGAAATGTTGGCGTCTGTGTAATTGACACCTACATGGCATGGAAGTGTAGGGCCACCTTACATGAGGACATTGTACATTGTCACTGACAAATAAATGCACTGAATGTAGGCCTATTATCTCATCAAAAGCAAGCACCATAAAAATACCCTCAGTAGCTGCATTTTTCACTACCTGTCCACCTGCTCTATTCAGGAGCCATTCTATCTAGAGATAGAATACCAGTCTAGTGATGTGAAGTTCCTTGTGGCATGATAGAAGGCCCCTTTGGCTCCTGAATTCCCTATGAAATTCCACTGGCACAGGACGACAGCAATTCATGACACGTCCACATAGAATCGGCTTTCCAGACGTAAATCTTTACTGAAGATATTAAAAACAAGTAACCTGAAGCAACTTTGCATATAACAAGAACCATATGCTATCTCCTCTCCCCTGTGCTAACATTTACTGGAGACCTCCCACTGGACACAAACTGGTTTAATCAACATTGTTTCAATGTAATTTGTCAACGTATAGTGACGTGGAATCTACGTGTAAAATACATTGGATTTGGAAAATGTCATCGATTTAGGCAGTTGTTTTGAGTGTGAAATTTCAAAAACAGGATTATGTCATCATGGTAACCAATTTTCAACATAGACAAACTTTGTATAAATAGTTTGAATTTGTGCCTTTGAAATAGTGTCAGATCTTCAAAGTTACTTTCAGAAAAAAAACTATAGGCTGAGCAGCACCTCCTACTGGAGAACTGATTTCTCTACAGCTATCTCTTCAGTGTCCTATGCAGGGTTTTAACTAAGCCCTGCCTTGCTTAGCTTTGATAGTTGTCACTAACTATTACCAATGTGCTATCGTGATAATTATTATCGAGAGATCTCCACTTCAAAACTAAATAGATTCACTGATGCTGTCAAAGTAATTCCAAAGGGTAGGTTTAACAGAGGAAATGAATTGTAACCACCACACTTGATCAATCATACTGTACAGTATATCATCAATGATGCTATTTAGGCCTATACAGCAGTTACGAAAAGTCATCAAGAGCTATTGTTTGAATTCAACCCAGAACTCAACTAAAAATAGAGAATACATACAGGCCTCGGATTTCAAACTCTGGTTGATTTCAAAATGTAATCGACAAGTTAATAATTTATTTGTTGGATTCATGTCTCCATCTCAACAAAATTGAAGTTAATAAGAATAGGACTACATTTTATCTAATCAAACTTTAAATAATGTTTGTTTTGATTTAGTCATATTCTTTAATAACTTAGATTTTTGGTTGAGATGGAGACGTAAATTCAACATATAAATGATTCACTTGAAGATTACATTTGAAATCAACCAAAGCTTGAAACTCTAGGCCTATATGTATTGTCTATTTTTAGTTGAACCCTAGGTTGAATAAAAACATAAGCTGTTGATGACTTTGCAAATGCTATATAGGCGTAAATAGTATTATTGATGATATATGACTTACACAGTGTACAAAACATTAGGAGCACCTTCCGAACATTGAGTTGCACCCCCTTTTGCCCTCAGAACAGCCTCAATTCATCGAGGCATGGACTCTACAAGGTGTCAAAAGCGTTCCACAAGGATGCTGGCCAAAACTGATTACAATGCTTTCCACAGTTGTGTTAAGTTGGATGGATATCCTTTGGGTGGTGGACCATTCTTTATACACACAGGAAACTATTGAGCGTGAAAAACCCAGCAGCGTTGCAGTTCTTGACACAGTCAAACTGGTGCGCCTGGCACCTACTACCATACCCCATTCACAGGCACTTAAATATTTAGTCTTACCTATTCACCCTCTGAACGGCACACAGACACAAGGAAAGGAAATAGTAATACAATGCAAATAGTCAGGGTAGCCATTTGATTAACTGTTCAGCAATCTTTTGGCTTGGGGGTAGACGCTGTTCAGGAGCCACACAATTGTGGGTGAACAGGGAGTACAGGAGGGGACTGAGCACGAACCCCTGAGGGTCCCCCGTGTTGAGGATCAGCATGGCGGATGTGTTGTTACCTACCCTTTCCACCTGGGGGCGGCCTGTCAGGAAGTCCAGGATCCAGTTGCAGAGGGAGGTGTTTAGTCCCAGGATCCTTAGCTTAGTGATGAGCTTTGAGGGCACTATGGTGTTGAACGCTGAGCTGTAGTCAATGAATAGCATTCTCATATAGGTGTTCCTTTTGTCCAGGTGTGAAAGGGCAGTGTGGAGTGCAATAGAGATTGTATCATCTGTGGATCTGCTTGGGCGGTATGCAAATTGGAGTGGGTCTAGGGTTTCTGGGATAATTGTGTTGATGTGAGCCATGACCAGCCTTTCAAAGCACTTCATGGCTACAGACGTGAGTGCTACGGGTCGGTAGTCATTTAGGCAGGTTACCTTAATGTTCTTGGGCACTGGAACTATGGTGGTCTGCTTGAAACATGTTGGTATTACAGACTCAGACAGGGAGAGGTTGAAAATGTCAGTGAAGACACTTTCCAGTTGGTCAGCACATGCTCGGAGTACACGTCCTGGTAATACGTCTGGCCCTGCGGCCTTGTGTATGTTGACCTGTTTAAATGTCTTACTCACATTGGCTACAGAGAGCGTGATCACACAGTTGTCCGGAACAGCTGACGCTCTTATGCAGTGTTACTCGCCTCGAAGCGAGTATAGAAGGAATTTAGCTCGTCTGGTAGGTTCGTGTCACTGGGCAGCTTGTGGCTGTGCTTCCCTTTGTAGTCTGTAATAGTTTGCAAGCCCTGCCACATCCGATGAGCGTCAGAGCCGGTGTAGTACAATTCGATCTTAGTCCTGTATTGATGCTTTTCCTGTTTGGTGGTTAATCGGAGGGCATAGCGGGATTTCTTATAACCTTCTGGGTTAGTGTCCCGCTCCTTGAAAGAGGCAGCTCTACCCTTCTACCCAAAATACCGTAGATCCCATGTGAAAGCAGTAATACTGTACTGTACTGAATACCAGTGTGACTGTTAATCGGATCCAAGATGGCGTAGCAGTAAGACGTGTGTGTTTGTCTTTGTCTTATCCCGTGTCTTATCCTGTGTAAATAGCCGATCTTTCTCGTATATATCTTAATCTCACATTATATCTACGAACTAAATATACTTTCCTGCAACCCGCCTCACCCAATGTGGTACGGATCTGCTATTTTTATTCCTTATAAGTGGAACTTCCATCAGGAGCTATCCAGCTAACTAGCTACCAGTCCTTGTTTGCCACGGCTAGCGGTCTTCACCTTTCTCTCAGTCACCAGCCAGCCTTAGCTTGGACAACACCTGCCAGTCTGCACAGCGAGATATCAACCCAGAGCATATCGGACTGCTTCTCTCTACCACATCACCAGATTCCTGCCGCTCTGGATCATTACACTGAATCACCGCAGTTAGCTAGCTGCAAACGAGTGTCTATTGTTAGCTAACGCCTCTGTCCCAAAACAGGCACCAGCTAGCCTTGAGCCTTGTCTACTGCTGTCTTGGCTAGTTCTCATTGTTTTATTTCACTGTAGAGCCCTCAGTCCCGCTCAAAATACCTTAGATAAATCTTCTGTCCCACCCCACGCACATGCGGAGACCTCACCTGACTTAACTGGTGCCTCCAGAGACGAAACCTCTCTCATCGTCACTCAACGCCTAGGATTACCTCCACTGTACTCACATCCTACCATACCATTGTCTGTACATTATGCCCTGAATCTATTCTACCATGCCCAGAAATCTGCTCCTTTTATTCTCTGTCCCCAACGCACTAGACGACCAGTTCTTATAGCCTTTAGACGTACCCTTATCCTACTCCTCCTCTGTTCCTCTGGTGATATAGAGGTTTACCCAGGCCCTGTAGCCCCCAGTTACACTCCTATTTCCCAGGTGCTATCATTTGTTGACTTCTATAACCGTAAAAGCTTTCATGCATGATAACATCAGAAGCCTCCTCCCTACGTTTGTTTTATTCACTGCTTTAGCACACTCCGCCAACCCTGATGTCCGAGGCGTGTCTGAATCCTGCCTTAGGAAGGCCACGAAAAATTCAAAAATGTCCACCCCCAACTACAACATTTTCTGCCAAGATAGAACTGCCAAAGGGGGGGGGTCGCAATCTCCTGCAGAGATAGTCTGCAGAGTTCTGTCATGCTATCCAGGTCTGTGCCCAAACAGTTTGAGCTTCTACTGTTAAAAATCCACCTCTCCAGAAATAAGTCCCTCACTGTAGCCACTTGTTATAGACCCCCTCACCCCACCACTGTACCCTGGACACCATATGTGAATTAATTGCCCCCCATTTATCTTCAGAATTTGTACTGTTAGGTGACCTAAACTGGGACATGCTTAACACCCCGGCCATCCTACAATCTAAGCTAGATGCCCTCAATCTCACACAAATTATCAAGGAACCTACCAGGTACAACCCCAAATCCGTAAACACGGGCAACCTCATAGATATCATCCTGACCAACCTGCCCTCTAAATACACCTCTGCTGTCTTCAACCAGGATCTCAGCAATCATTGCCTGCATCCATAATGGGTCCACCGTCAAACAACCACCCCTCATCACTGTCAAACGCTCCCTAAAACACTTCAGCGAGTAGGCCTTTCTAATCGACCCGGCCCGGGTATCCTAGGAGGATATTGACCTCATTCCGTCAGTAGAGGATGCCTGGTTATTCTTCAAAAGTGATTTCCTCACCATCTTAAATAAGCATGCCCCATTTAAAAAATGTAGAACTAAGGACAGATATAGCCCTTGGTTCACTCCAGACTTGACTGCCCTTGACCAGCACAAAAACATCCTGTGGCGTACTGCATTAGCATCGAATAGCCCCCGCGATATGCAACCTTTCAGGGAGGTTAGGAACCAATATACACAGTCAGTTAGGAAAGCAAAGGCTAGCTTTTTCAAGCAAAAATGTGCATCCTGTAGCACAAACTCCAAAAAGTTCTGGGACACTATAAAGTCCATGGAGAATAAGAGCACCTCCCAGCTGCCCACTGCACTGAGGCTAGGAAACACTGTCACCACCGATAAATCTACGATAATTTCAAAAAGCATTTTTCTACGGCTGGCCATGCTTTCCACCTGGCTACCCCTACCCCAGTCAACAGCTCTGTACCCCCCATAGCAACTTGCCCAAGCCTCCCCATTTCTCCTTCACCCAAATCCAGATAGCTGATGTTCTGAAAGAGCTGCAAAATCTGGACCCCTACAAATCAGCTGGGCTAGACAATCTGGACCCTCTCTTTCTCAAATTATCCGCCGCAATTGTTGCAACCCCTATTACTAGCCTGTTCAACCCCTCTTTCGTATCGTCTGAGATCCCTAAAGATTGGAAAGCTGCCGCGGTCATCTCCCTTTGCAAAGAGGGAGACACTCTAGACCCAAACTGTTACAGACCTATATCTATCCTACCCTGCCTTTCTAAAGTCTTCGAAAGCCAAGTTAACAAACAGATCAGCGACCAATCGAATCCCACCGTACCTTCTCCGCTATGCAATCTGGTTTCCAAGCTGGTCATGGGTGCACCTCAGCCACGCTCAAGGTCCTTAACAATATCATAACCGCCATCGATAAAAAACAATACTGTGCAGCCGTCTTTATCGACCTTTCGACTCTGTCAATCACTGCATTCTTATCGGCAGACTCAACAGCCTTGGTTTCTCAAATGACTGCCTCGCCTGGTTCACCAACTACTTCTCAGATAGAGTTCAGTGTGTCAGTTCAGGGCCTGTTGTCCGGACCTCTGGCAATCTCTATGGGGGTGCCACAGGGTTCAATTCTTGGGCCGACTCTTTTCTCTGTACACATCAATGATGTCGCTCTTGCTGCTGGTGATTCTCTGATCCACCTCTACGCAGATGACACCATTCTGTATACTCTGGCCCTTCTTTGGACACTGTGTTAACAAACCTCCAGACGAGCTTCAATGCCATACAACACTCCTTCCGTGGCCTCCAAC
Organism: Brachymystax lenok tsinlingensis; assembly: GCA_030435695.1. Classification (NCBI taxonomy): domain Eukaryota; kingdom Metazoa; phylum Chordata; class Actinopteri; order Salmoniformes; family Salmonidae; genus Brachymystax; species Brachymystax lenok. Next base: position 23,371,316 of record CM059788.1, on the reverse strand, counting down.
TGCTCTTAAATGCAAGTAAAACTAAATGCATGCTCTTCAACCAATCGCTGCCCGCACCCGCCCGTCTAGCATCACTACTCTGGACGGTTCTAACTTAGAATATATGGACAACTACAAATCCCTAGGTGTCTGGTTAGATTGTAAATTCTCCTTCCAGACTCACATTAAGCATATCCAATCCAACATTTAATCTAGAATCGGCTTCCTATTTTGCAACAAAGCATCCTTCACTCATGCTGCCAAACATACCCTCGTAAAACTGACTATCCTAAACTGACTATCCCGATCCTTGACTTCGGCGATGTCATTTACAAAATAGCCTCCAACACTCTACTCAGCAAATTGGATGCAGTCTATCACAGTGCCATCCGTTTTGTCACCAAAGCCCCATATACTACCCACCACTGCAACCTGTATGCTCTCGTTGGCTAGCCCCCACTTCATATTCGTCGCCAAAACCCACTGGCTCGAGGTCATCTATAAGTCTTTGTTAGGTAAAGCCCCGCCTTATCTCAGCTCACTGGTCACCATAGCAGCACCCACCCGTAGCACGCGCTCCAGCAGGTATATTTCACTGGTCATCCCCAAAGCCAACTTCTACTTTGGCCGCCTTTCCTTCCAGTTCTCTGCTGCCAATGACTGGAATGAACTGCAAAAATCACTGAAGCTGGAGTCTTATATCTCCCTTACTAACTTTAAACATCAGCTATCTGAGCAGCTAACCGATCGCTGCACCTGTACATAGTCCATATGTAAATATCCCACCCAATCTACCTACCTCATCCCCATATTGTTTTTATTCACTTTTCTACTCTTTCGCACACCAGTATTTCTACTTGCACATCATCATCTGCTCATCTATCACTCCACTGTTAATCTGCTGAATTGTAATTACTTCGCTACTATGGCCTATTTATTGCCTTACCTCCTCACGCCATTTGCACACACTGTATATAGACTTTCTTTTTTTTCTATTGTGTTATTGACTGTACGCTTGTTTATTCCATGTGTAACTGTGTTGTTGTTTGTGTCGCAATGCTTTGCTTTATCTTGGCCAGTTGTAAATGAGAACTTGTTCTCAACTAGCTTACCTGGTTAAATAAAGGTGAAATAAATAAATCAATAAAAATGTGAATGAATGGTCTTCCTGAGGTCAGTCTACATCTGTACTGGGGGTGAGTCCTAAACGGCACTTTATTCCCCAGCAGTGCACTATAAATGGAATAGGGTGCCATTTGGGATGTAACCCGGGTCACATGTGATGTCTGTGGTGGCCCTTGGTGGAAAAACATCCTTCTCTTGTCCATTATTTTATAATCTCATTACTTAGCAGGATAATAAGAATTGTTCCAAATTAATGGTAACCTCTTTGAGTGACACAGCACTGTGCTTTTTTTAGGCCTTATTGACTTACAGGTGGGTCATTTGAACAGTTAATGTACGGTGGTATTTGTAAAGAAATCCTTCTCACTCAGGTCTCAACCCACTGGGCACAGACGTCAATTCAACATATATTCCACGTTGGTTCAACTTAATTTTATTGAAATAACGTGGAAATGTTATTTCAACCAGTGTGTGCCCAGTGGGAATAGTCCTTAGTTGTTCTGGATGCATATCAGCTGCTTTGATACCCTTTCTGGCTATTCCTTTCTCAACTTTAAGCATCAGCTGTCAGAGCAACTTACCGATCTTTGCACCTGTACACAGCCCATCTGTAAATAGCCCACCCAACTACCTCATCCCTATATTGTTATTTATTTTTTTGCTCCTTTGCACACCAGTATCTCTACTTGCACATTCATCTTCTGCACATCTATCACTCCGGTGTTTAATTGCTAAATTGTAATTATTTTGCCACTATGGCTTATTTTTTGCCTTACCTCCCTAATCGTACTACATTTGCACACACCGTATATAGATTTTCTATTGCGTTGTTGACTGTACGTTTGTTTATCCCATGTGTAACTCTGTGTTGTTTTTGTCGCACTGCTTTGCTTTATCTTGGCCAGGTCGCAGTTGTTAATGAGACCTGGTTAAATAAAGGTAAAATAAAAGGGCGTGTCATGAGGGCAGATGCCAAGAACCTTACTTACAATCCTTTGCACGCCTTTGAAAAAAACATTTATGTCCTCTTTTTTTTCTCTTCTTTACTGGTGGCACATCCATTTCTAACTTGCTGAAGACTAAGACAGTGATTATGCAAGAACTTCTGTAGCTGCCCAATATTATTGGCTTCAAAACATTCACTATCCGTTTTTCACACATCCAGAACTAGGGATGAGCATTTTAAATAATTTCACTATTCAAAAAATATCATACGTTTTGGGGGATATCTGGATGGTCAAAATACATGTGTTTTTTGTAACTTTGTTTAAACTTGGACAATTGCTTACTACGCTGCCTGCGTGACTCAGGAGAGACAGTGCACGTTGCTGCAGGGAGGGGGATGGCCAGGGTCTGGAATGTGTGTGACACAGGAGGGAGAGATAAAAAGTAGCCACTGATTTGCGCTACTTAGACAAACTTGTAAACGCCATAGGTTATCTATCATCCCATCTGGCATGTCTTTACTGCATCAAATCAATGTAAAGAAGCTAGCTAAGATAGCCAGCTAGCTATGTTAGCTGGCCAGCTAGCTAGCTAGCTAGATTAGTTGAGGTTAATTTGTTGCGCTCCCCGCCCTTTTCTACAACAACTCCATTCAGATAAAACAACATCCTGCCTGTCGGTTGCTCGTTGTAGCATATTCCTTCTCATTTAGCTAACTTAATTACATAATTTTAATTCCATTGATTAGAGATCTCCCACTTCACGTTGCTACTCATGGAACCACTTTTATTGGCAGACAATAACAACAAATTACACACATAAGACGTGTGTAGAATACACGGTATACATTTTTATGGGGCACACGTCATAAAAACGACATAAAAAAAGTTTGTTGTTTTCCTCAACTAAGAATTTTATATGTCATGGTATATCCTTGTGAGCAGCAATGTCGCATATATATTTATATTTAATTGAGACAAAGCCTTTTCATTGTTAAATGCTCTGGCTGGGCCACTCAAGGACATTCAGAGACTTGTCCCGAAGCCACTCCTGCATTGTCTTGGCTATGTGCTTAGGGTCGAATTCCAGTTGGAAGGTCTTGTTTCTCATGGTCTGAGAGTCTTTAGGTGCCTTTTGGCAAACTCCAAGCGGGCTGTCATGTGCCTTTTACTGTGGAGTGGCTTCCGTCTGGCCACTCTACCATAAAGGCCTGATTGGTGGAGTGCTGCAGAGATGGTTGTCCTTCTGGAACCTTCTCCCATCTCCACAGTGGAACTCTGGGGCTCTGTCAGAGTGACCATCGGGTTCTTGGTCACCTCCCTGACTAAGGCCCTTCTCCCCCGATTGCTCAGTTTGGCCGGGCGGCCAACTCTAGGAAGAGTCTTGGGGGTTCCAAATATCATCCATTTAAGAATGATGGAGGCCACTGTTTTCTTGGTAACCTTCAATGCTGCAGAAATGTTTTGGTACCCTTCTCCAGATCTGTGCCTCGACACAATCCTGTCTCGGAACTCTGCGGACAATTTCTTCAGCATCACTGCTTAATTTTTGCTCTGACATGCACTGTCAACTGTGGGATCTTATGTAGACAGGTGTGTGCTTTTCCATATCATGTCCAATCAATTTAATTGACCACAGGTGGACTCCAATCAAATTATAGAAACGGGATCAATGGAAACAGGATGCGCCTGAGCTCAATTTTGAGTCTCATAGCAAAAGGTCTATAAATAAGGTATTTCAGTTTTTTGGAAAATTTTGGACAACCTGTTTTTGCTTAGTCATTATGGGGTATTGTGTGTAGATTGATGAGGATACAGTTTATTTAATCAATTTAAAATAAGGCTGTAATGTAACAAAATGAGGAAAAAGTCAAGGAATCGGAATACTTTCCGAATGCACTGTAAATTCAACACATTACATGAGCAGGACAAAATAGCACCTACACACACACACACACACACACACACACACACACACACACACACACACACACACACACACACACACACACACACACACACACACACACACACACACACACACACACACACACCTTTCATGGTGGCTGTAGATAGACTGTGTTTGAGGTGTCGGGGAATCTCGTTCTATTCCCAAACAGGAGATCCTTCCTCAGAAGGGTTAACCTGTTTCACAGTAAATTTCACTGATCGTATCAACCTTCTCGAGTAAAAAGACAGGCTGACAGCGTGACACTCAGAGCAGGTTTGACCTACCTGAATGGGTCCGACTGACATCAGCAGGTTTTTCAGTTGGACATCAGCTGCTGACGAAGAAAGCCCTTCAATTGACACAACGGACAGGTGAATGTCCGCTGCTCCCTCCCTTTGCTCTCACTCTGTTTGTTTGGCACCAGGCGGCCACGGCCCATCTGGTCTGCTCCGGCACTGCCGCGCCCCTGAACAAAGACCTGCCGCGAGAGCCGGGGGTATGCTGAGCCAACCAATTTAGCTTGCCCTTCTGGTGTCTCGTGATGTTTCAATACATGGGAGATAAGAAACCGGCAACAACAAAAAAAATCGACATTCTTGTAGGTCATTTTCAAATGACTTTTTATTAAGACACTCATTGAGAGAGGTGAGATGAACAATTCAAATGACATTCCTGTAGGTTTTGACAGGCTATAGTAGGCTAGTAAGTACAACATCCCCTGGACGTTCAGTTCATATGACGTGTTTTGACAACAATGAACAAGCCAGTACCACCTCACCTCATGGAGAGGGCCCTCTGGGGTTCTCACTGTTTGGCATTCCAGGTCCTGTGGTTGTGGTGTTTTCTGCCCTCAGGTGGTCACTGTAGGCAGATACAGAAAGCGCAGAGATGAGACAACACAAATAGCACCCCATTCCCTTTATAGTACACTACTTTTATTAACCAAGACCCATAGGGCTCTGATCAAAAGTAGTACACTACAGTATATAGGGAATAGAGTGCCATTAAGGACACATCTGTACAAGTAGCCTTATGTACGATGCCACACATGAATGCAGTGGATGCATTGCATTCATGTGCGGTGTCCTATGCAGAGCTATCGTACAACCAGTAATCTGAATATACTGTTGTCCTTGTGACCTTCCCTAGCTGCATGGCCTCTCCTCCTCTCACTGTGAGCCCTCCCACCACAGATCCTTAATGAGAACCCTTGGAGCAGAAACAAATTAGAGAGGACTCCATGTAAGCATCCACCCACCACACCACGCTGTGCCACACTGTACCACTGAACAAGTTAGTGACTCCGTTTGAAAACATCAAGGGAGATATTAAGGTCCTGAATATGAGAAATAGCAAAGGTGATACTGGTCACTGGCACTGCAGGGGCAGTAGGCTTACAGTAAACTACAGCAACAGGCATCTTAACAAAAAAGTTGGACTAGTAAGTAATTGGAATAGATTGATAATTTCCTTTCATAGTAGACTACCCTAGAGGACTTTTTTCAGCCTCTTTACGGGTTATCATCCTAAATCATACATTGAAAAGGCGTAGATGCGTATGTTGTGTTCAACATTATAGTTCAAACCTTCAAGATAAACTGACAATTCCATCTGTTGGAAATACTTCAACATGTCCAGAGACATAAGTAAAATCAGACTGATCAAAATTCCTGTGAAATAGCAGTATTCAACCGGTTCCCAATCAGCCCAATGAAAACTGGTCTAATCCCCCAGCCTTAGAAATCACAACCCTTGATTACACCAAACAAACCCTAAGCAGTATTATCCTGGATAGACAACACTTGGCAAATTCCCCATCCACTTCCACCTACGCTTTGTGCCTTCTGTAAGCATCATATTATTCCTGATGAAAAATTAATTTCCCTTATCTGCAGCTATAAGCCTTTCAATCCAAAGCCTCCATAATGGCAGCTGTTTTCTTGAGTATGCACACACACACACACACACACACACACACACACACACACACACACACACACACACACACACACAAACACACACAGACACACACACAGACACACACATAAAATATTAATTGCACATCTTCAGGGGGTGACATGTATTGCCGTTTACCTGAAGGATATTTGCTCCTCATGAGAGAGGAGGAGAAGAGAGGAGAAGAGAGGAGAGGAGGAGAGAGAGATTACATTGTTAGGCTGCCGAGACTGACAGGAGAACAATGTCCCAAGGTAGCAGCATCTCACAGATCTGCCTTTCAGCAAGCCTACACCATCATGTCAAAAGAAACCCCATTGATTTGGCTGTCTGCAGATATTTCCCTGTGCACAGACATCCACCTCTACCAATCTGAAGACCGACTCTGTGTTATCTTTATTGCCAGTCAAAAGCACGTAGCCCTTCGCTGCCTTTATTCTCCGGGCTATTCGGCAAGAGTGGCGGCTCATTTGAGAATGATTGCATTGAACCGAGGAATGAATTCAACATGCATATGATAATGAACATCTTTTCTCTCACCTATGAGAGAGAATTGTTCCATTCATTAGGAATGGGAAGGGCAAGGGCAACATTCCCAGATTACATACCTAAAATGTTTGCATTAAATGCAATGCCCATCCATTTCCTGTTTCTCCCACTCTGATATGCTACCCTACAGGCATCTATACCTCATTTAATCTATAACTTGGTATATTCTGCATTGTAAAAGACTCGAATAGAAGGACCACTTTGAATATAGTTGAAATGCATTAATCAAGATACTCTACGGGTGGGGAGAGGGGCCCCCTCAGCCAGCCTTAGGGTTGGGTTGAGATATAATAACCATGATGATGCCAGAGGGCACTGTCATGCTGGCCTGGGACATACTGCCGTGCCAGGGCTCTTCTAGGGTGTGCCCACTCCTCCACACTCTGTGGGACTGGCTTTAATAATGTTAATATAGGTAACACTCTGCAATAACTCTTCTTCTAAAACCTTCTCCCTAAAAACACAGTCCTTCACAGACTGGAAACATATTTATACAGATTACTATGGGCTAGAAGGGTTGCATCATCTTTCTCCCTTCATCAAAAAGGGTGTATCTGGCAGTGAGAGCGATTGATTGGAAGATCCTCCCTTTGACCAGGGCTATTGATCTGTATCCAACACATTGCCAGACCTAATAATTGCCTCTAATGAAAAGCTCTCATTGAATCCTCTTGACCTTGAGCAATAGGTCTATGTGCTGAGAATACATGTCTCTCTCATCGGCTTGCTTTGTAGGAAGAAGACCTCTTTTTCACACCTTCGAATGAGAGGTACAAGGTCTACCCTGCTATTAGCTGACAAAGATATTTTGAGAAAAACAAATGTGGTTTCTTACGCCTAAATATTTGTTACTTTACCCTGTTCTTTGGTAAGAGAATGTGGTAAAAAAGGCTATTATGAGTGACCTATCAATGCATTACAATTCACAGTTTCATGCTAAACATAAAGAAATATAAAGATTTTATTCTCACGGAACATGGACGATGGCATAGATGGGTAGTCTCGCTCGAGGTTGTTAAGAGGACAGGCACTCCTCCTCCTTGACTTTTTGAACCCAATTCCACTCTGGCACTTTGGGCACTTTGGGCACTGACAGCTAGCGCCTTGGCAGAGGGCTATGGCGTGGGTGGAGGGCTTCTGTCCAGTAATGGGCATTCCCCTGGCAACGACCATGGTCTGACCTGGCAATGGGCCTGGCCTGCCAGGCAGGAGGGTAGGAGGGAGTCTGCATAGTGGAGCCTAAGTGTAACTGGCTCTCACCTTCGCTAGAGCCAAGGCAAACTCTTGCTGCTGCTGTTGTTGCTGTGTTGAGCTCAACCCTTCAGGATACAATACTAACATTTGTTCAGAGATAGCACGATTTAAAAAGGAAATAGCTAAACTTTCGGTGGTGGGCAGGATGAGATGCTGTAATATATCTACAGATCTTTAGTGTTACTACTGTAATACCTTTCTCTCAGTAAAATAGCATAGACATTTGTTTCAAGGCAGCACTAGAGGGCAGTATAGCTCTTAGCCAGCTATGAGGCATTTATTATGGCTGTGATACAAAAACACAATTACATTTTAAACATACTGTTTCATTTGATTAGATTATGGTTTATCTGAACAGAGCAATACACTGAAAGCAAGTGTAAAGATATAAACATGGATCATGTTTAGAAAATGGATCACAATATCCTGAAGGTAACAATTTAAAATAGTTTGAAACTCAATTGAGTACCTCAATATGGTAATCCCTATGCCCTACATATCTGTCACACTTCCGTCATTTGTGTCAACTACTCCTACATTAACATGTATTGTAAGCAACATAAAGTACAGACACATGAGAATAACACAGAGTTAATGGTCATTCACCACCTCTGCCTGTGATCCTGTGCTGTGAGAAATAACGCAAGGCCTGGCTGGGGGTGCATGTTACTGTGTCTAGGGGGAGACCGTGCCTGGGTTTGGCCAATCCAGTCCCACTCAGACTGGGGCTCCATGCAGCAGACATTGGGCTTGATGTTGACGGGCCTCCTCGGCAGGAAACTGGGGCATCCCAGTGTCCCTACGGAGCATGGGGGCTGGCCCTGTGGGTAAAACCCTAGTCCCAGGCTGGCTAAAAGCTATATGGGACCATGGCCAGGGAGCGAACATTACTATTCATGAGTGGAGCTGGGGTCTGCTGATCAAACATATGCTGTCCTGGGAACCTTGGCTCTCTGAATGCCGGAAAAGATAAAAAGAGGGGAAGTGAACATGAGGCGCCATATTGATACACTTCCGCTGAGCTGATGTGACATTTCTACTTCTGTTGCACCTTGGGTGCAGGACAACACTCAGCAGGAGATCAATATATGCATGGCTCCACAAAGGGAAACAACACTAGAATACAGTGATACAGTGACCAGTTGACTCCACTGCAGTTTTTTGTGACTGAAATTATATTTAACAGATTGAGGAAAACAGCCAGTTTGGATAAACAACAGCAAAGGCAAAGGTGATCACCTGACATGCTACAAAACACCAAATAGAACTGGCCTTATTCATCTTAATGGACCTCCAGTCCAGCAGGCAGGTGAGGGATGTGATGTGCGCTGGTGATTGAACAAAACACCTCCACTGAACAAATCTAGCTTCCAGTGTCAAGCCTTGTCCCCATTAACAGACTCAGTTAATCATCCATACTATGCACCAGACAGACACAAGGAGCACCTCACCATTATGGGCTTAATCATCCCCTCTAAAAAGGTCCGCTCCAACCCTCAGTAGGATTTAATTAAAATAACCACAACAATACAGGAAAGAGCTCCTTGTGAAAATGTGATAACCGAGCATGCTCTCCTGATGGCTAATCCTCCATTTACAAAAATATGAATTGTTCAATGGGACTCTATGGGATGAGGTGTGGGATGGGCAGTGGAAACACAAGCAATTTGTATGGAGAGGACGATTTCTGTGAGAGCAGTGCTCTCAAATCTTTCACATCTTGAAATTGGCTTGCATCCAATGATTTGATTTGGAGAGAAATTAACAGCAATTGAGCTTGATGCTGTGTGCATAATTAATTTCACAATCTGATCAGACAGCAATAAATGGCCGTCATGCCTTCCTTTCACTACCCAGGAATCAACATACAGTCACTGTATTACCAGCCTCACTTACATACAGTTGAAGTCGGAAGTTTAAATACACCATAGCCAAATACATGTAAACTCAGTTTTTCACAATTCCTGACATTTAATCGAGTAAAAGTTCCATGTCTTAGGTCAGTTAGGATCACCACTTTATTTTAAGAATGTGAAATGTCAGAATAATAGTAGATAGAATGATTTATTTCAGCTTTTATTTCTTCAATCACATTCCCAGTGGGTCAGAAGTTTACACACACTCAATTAGTATTTGGTAGCATTGCTTTTAAATTGTTTAACTTGGGTCAAACGTTTTGGGTAGCCTTCCACAAGCTTCCTACAATAAGTTGGGTGGATTTTGGCCCATTCCTCCTGACAGAGCTGGTGTAACTGAGTCATGTTTGGAGGCCTCCTTGCTCACACACGCTTTTTCAGTTCTGCCCACAAATGTTCTATAGGATTGAGGTCAGGGCCTTGTGATGGCCACTCCAATACCTTGACTTTGTTGTCCTTAAGCCATTTTGCCACAACTTTGGAAGTATGCTTGGGGTCATTGTCCATTTGGAAGACCCATTTGCGACCAAGCTTTAACTTCCTGACTGATGTCTTGAGATGTTGCTTCAATATATCCACATAATTTTCCTTTCCTCATGATGCCATTGATTTTGTGAAGTGCACCAGTCCCTCCTGCAGCAAAGCACCCCCACAAAATGATGCTGCCACCCCTGTGCTTCACGGTTGGGATGGTGTTCTTCGGCTTGCAAGCCTCCCCCTTTTCCTCCAAACATAAACATTATGGCCAAACAGTTCTATTTTTGTTTCATCAGACCAGAGGACATTTCTCCAAAAAGTACGATCCCCATGTGCAGTTGCAAACCGTAGTCTGCCTTTTTTTATGGCGGTTTTGGAGCAGTGGCTTCTTCCTTACTGAGCGGCCTTTCAGGTTATGTCGATATAGGACTTGTTTTACTGTGGATATAGATACTTTGGTACCTGTTTCCTCCAGCATCTTCACAAGGTCCTTTGCTGTTGTTCTGTAATTGATTTGCACTTTTCGCACCAAAGTATGTTAATCTCTAGGAGACAGAACACGTCTCCTTCCTGAGCGGTATGACGGCTGCATGGTCCCATGGTGTTTATACTTGCGTACTATTGTTGTGGAGGTCTACAATTTTTTTTCTGAGGTCTTGGCTGATTTCTTTTGATTTTCCCATGATGTCAAGCAAAGAGGCACTGAGTTTGAAGGTAGGCCTTGAAATACATCCACAGGTACACCTCCAAGTGACTCAAATTATGTCAATTAGCCTATCAGAAGCTTCTAAAGCCATGACATAATTTTCTGGAATTTTCCAAGCTGTTTAAAGGCACAGTCAACTTAGTGTATGTAAACTGCTGACCCACTGGAATTGTGATACAGTGAATTATAAGTGAAATAATCTGTCTGTAAACAATTGTTGGAAAAATTACTTGTGTCATGCACAAAGTAGATGTCCTAACCGACTTGCCAAAACTATAGTTTGTTAACAAGAAATTTGTGGTTGAAAAACAAGTTTTAATGACACCAACCAAAGTGTATGTAAACCTCCGACTTCAACTGTACATATGGGAAATAAAATGCTCAAAATGAGGAAGCATCCCCTTATCCCTGAGATGTGTGAATACCTTTCCTTGGCATACATAGCCTGGCTGTGACCCAGACTGGAATCTCATTTTCTCCAGCTACCTTTAGCATTAATAAGCTTGCCCCACAATGTGTCAATCAGAGCCACCTGATACCAGAGAGATGCCGCCTAGCCTACTGCACGCTGGAGGGGGCTAGATGCCAGATCTCCACAGCCTGTTTAGACTCTTTATAATGTTGTAATGAATCACTTTACTGAACCAGGGATAGCTCAAGGATATATTTTTTAAACTTTGATTACAATTTCACCAATCCAAAGTTTATGTTCACACCACTTTTTAGACATAAATGGAAAAGCTTATAGGCAAACAGCCAAAACAGAGTGACACATGAAAACAACACTTTTTTAGAACCTCTTTTTAGTTTCCATCATTGGGGTACAGCTTGATATGCTAAACCCATGACTGCATCCTTCATCCTTCACAGCTAAACTAAGCCCCCACCCTTCGCCCCCTAAATTAAATAAATAATAAAATCCCTGAAACTCATATCAAACATTTCCAGTTGTGCAAGGATGCCTATCAATGTTTACCGATTCTCCAACAGTGTTTAGCCATGGCTGAGCATTAAATAGTACCCCCTCATCCACCGCCCCCACCACATTGCCCTGTGTGTGTGCTGCCCATGTTGGTGTGGAGAAAGAGCGAGCAGCTGCTACTCTCTGGGTGTCTCTGGGGACCCACAGCAGGCTTGTGTTTGGTTTGTGAGCACATCAAGGGCACACCAATGAGAGGAAGGAGACCATTCGATACAACGACAATGAACAGAACTCTCTCTCTCTGGAAAGCATAGGGGCTGTAGTAGCTATAGGCCTACATACACATCTTCCATTTCACCTGAGAGACAGCGAGGTAATCCCAGGATGTGCAGTCCTCTGAGGCAGAGGTTAACATTAAAATATTGATTGTATAAATGTTTTTTATACATTACAGGCTTGTGAATGTAACACTGTTTAGTAACAGAGCAGTGTCAACTAGCACACAGGCATAAACTATGTGAAAACACATTTCACATAGTTTATGCCTGTGTGCTGTGTTGTGTGGTGAAATAACAGCACAAACGTTATTCCTCATCGTTACGATCACACTCAGATCATACATATTTAGTTGAGGAACACATAGGACACAAAATATGTGAAATACCCCGGGGCAGGTAGGAGGAGAACACAACCCCATACTTAAATTGAGCCTGTCGAGGGGTGAGGGAGAGGGGGCACATTTTGGCCTGATGCGCGGAACAAGCCCCTCGGCTGTCTGTGTATATTAAATCTTTGATTGGAGACGAGGCCTGAACTGAAACCAGGAGCAGGACAATACTCAGGAGGAACGCCGGATAATAATGACTCATCAGTGGACCATCAGTGTAGAACACAACCTAGACGGAGGGACAGATATTACACATCCAACTATTTAGAATGAGCAACTAGCTAAATACATCGGCAAAGCTTCATTTTGGAAACAAAACACAAGGCGGAATAGAGCAGCATATTCATAGTTTGTGAAACGGTATACTATACTGTATGTTTGTATTTTGCTTGTTTTTGGCGAACACTAGAATGAACATGTAACTGTCTGTGGAAGTTATACCTTGTACAGTGGTGTAAAGATCAATTACTGTAGGCCTACAGTTGAATCTCCTGTGACATCCTTTTAGTGAACATCCGCTGGAGCACTGAAGAAAGCCAACAACCTTGACATGCTCCATATACAGTACATGAATACTTCACATACAAGTACCCGTCAACAGACTGAGAAATGCCACGGTAGATGAGGAGTTTACAGTATTATTCAACAGTGAATAAAGATGTTGACTGTTCATCCATGCTGTTACTCCACCAGTTGACTCTGCTTTCGCAAGACTACCTCTCTTACACACCACCTGAAAACTCAGAGTATGACTAAAGGGACTATGAAATGGACAGTTATGGTAGACAACTGTATTATTAATTTAAATGCTTTTAGATTCTTAGCTCTAACAAATATTTAATTAAAATCCTAAAAACAAGGAACAATATGCTGAATCTCAGGAAAAGCACACATTTGATTTAATGTCATGTGCTCACACAATGGATGACTGCCAACTCATCTAACATAATCCATGTATCAACATAGATAAGAGAAGCAAATTACTTGGTTTAATTGTCATTTTCTAAAGCAAACTCATAGTACACCCACAAGGCCATGTCAAAAGAAGGGTAGAAGCTACCTGAATATCATAAACAGCTTCAGAGAAGATGGCAAACATAGCCACTACATAAACATGGTGAGGCTGAGATACAAATATAAGGGCATCCATAGGGGTTCCTGCAGCTTCACACACCAATAGCCATTCTAAAATTCTGTAGGAAAAACATGATAGAGAATGAGAAGTGCTCATAATATTTCAGAAATCAGCTTCTGGGGAGAAGAAATTCCTAGAAGTATTAGTAATACTATTGAAATCCAGGGATGTGCAGTCAAGGTAAGCATTGCTTACTTTGAGATAACCTACAAAAAAAAGCTGTTATAAAAAGCCAAATAAAAAATACAATGATCTAAAAAACGTTTTTTTCAAAAAAATTCTGGTGGTTCTTATGCTCAAGTGTTCAAATTTTGTATTTTAAACCCCAGGAGGTGGCACGTTATTAGGCCTTTTTTTCCCAGCCATTCAAATCGTTGAAGTCGTGGCCATTCCTGACTCCAGTCACTGTTAATAGACAGCATCAGCATAGGCGTCGTTGTTTTGCCTAGCTTGAAGTAGTGTAATTTGTTGCAAATCAAATAAAAGTGTATTGGTTGCGTACACAGTTTAGCAGATGTTATAACAGGTGCAGCGAAATGCTTTCATATTTTGCGCATACGTATTGCCTAAACATGTTGTGTGGGTATAACCTGGGGTAAGCGCTGCACATTTGGGACGTGTCTACATAATTTGCCGTTAGCATCCCTTGAACTGAACGAACTCGAAACTAGCTAGCTAGCAAAAACAACCTAACAAATGGACACTATACGGCACCTCTAACAATTTTCCAAGTTGGAATAATTTAATGCGCCATTTGGAGGCTTCGAAGAGTGGAACGTCAACTATAATTCAAGATCAGACCAGACAGAGGCAGCATTCAGGAGCTCTACAAATCAATATGTGACATGACAGGCAAGTGAACAGTGAGTACTAGACTGTCCACTTGTCTGAAACGACATTAGCAATTAAAATACGTTTTACCCAGACTTTTACACATCTTGGACATATACTTTTGCTTTGTGGACGGAATGGGAATTACTTTTTGTCTGTGGAAATGGAAGCCTTGGGGATGCGTCTCCCATATGGCTGGGCCTGCTGTGTGCATGGAGAATAAAATAATGGACATGAGGGTATGCTTCTTCAACGTGGTCACCAAGAGGTTCACCCTGAAGGACAGACCAATGGACTTCATTTACAAGTAAAGGTAGACCTAAATGCATTTTCCTTTGCAAATTTGTAGGTTAGGCTACATTTTGAACTGCATTATTCAGTCATTATGATTGTTGATATGGACATTTCGTTAGAACCTTACTTATTATACACTGTATGTACAAAACATTAGGAACACCTGCTCCTTCCATGACATAGACTAACCAGGTGAATCCATTTGAAATCCATGATGCCTTATTGATGCCACAATCAGTGTAGATGAAGGGGAGGAGACAGGTTGAAGAAGGATTTTTAAGCTTTGAGACAATTGAGACATGGATTGTGTAAGTGTGCCAGTCAGAAGGTGAATGGGCAAGACAAAAGATTTAAGTGTATTTGAACGTGGTATGGTAGTAGGTGCCAGGCGCACTGGTTTGAGTGTGTCAAGAACCTTTTAATGTTGCTGGGTTTTCCCCCCTCAACAGTTTCCTGTGTGTTTCAAGAATGGTCCAACACCCAAAGGAAATCCAGCCACAACCGTGGGAAGCATTGGAGTCAACATTGGCCAGCATCCCTGTGGAACGCATTCAACACTGTGTAGAGTCCATGCCCGAATGAAATTGAGGCTGTTCTGAGGGCAAAAAGGGCTGCAACTCAATATTAGGAAGGTGTTCCTAATGTTTTGTACACTCAGTGTATCGCTTGTGTATCTTGGTTACATTGGTATTTACATTAGATTTTGTTTTTGTCAATTTAGGTTAATAGCCTATGTCACTCCGGTTTGTAGGAGTTATCTGTTGTATGTGAACTTGGGCTTCATCAAGGTTTATTTGTGAGTAGATCTGGCTTTGAGAATAGCCAATGCCTACCCAGCCACGACGTCACCGCACGTCACTGTTCAAATCAATAACACAGGCAATTTGTGAAAATAACCTGGTTCAATAGGAATAGGACTTGAATTGTAGATGGCAGCTTTAATATATAGTAAAAACATACCATATTATTGAACCTGACAGGCAATCTCCTTTAATACCGTGAATCATCAATTATTTCTCTGGTACTTAATGTCTAGATTAATTCCACCACCCTACGTAATAAGATGATTTCAGATGACATCTCCAATCAGTGGGCTTGGAGTGCTTCCAACCGATAAAAAACCTGTCACATAAAGTCAAAAGTGATGACAAAATAGAAATAACATTTGCATTTGGCTCCTCTGAAGACATACTATGAGTTAACACAATATTTCATCTGCCTACATCCAGAGAGGTGACCCTGTGTTTCATCATAGTGCATTTTCAGACAAAAATGGCACATCTGGGTTTCATTCTCACAGATCAGTGAATGATAAAACAGTCAGCCCAATTTATTGAAATACTTATCAGCGGAAGTGTAAAAATGGAGGGCATCATTAAAAGTAAAGATGACAGAGTGCGTCAACAACAGCAATGTGCCTGTCACATTTGTATAGCGACCAATCTCCCTCTGTGACCCATCCCTACTGCCCCCCTCTCTCCATGCATCACCACCCACCCCAAAATCCCCCTCTCCCTGCCCTTTTGTTCCCTACTCCAGACACAAACAATGTGGCTCCCTGCTATAGATGATGGCAAACTAGCTTGGCATAGAGCCTGCAGCATGACCATACTGTGGATCTCACAGAGGAAGCCATCTGTACTTGTTTATCAGGACTCTTGAGTCCGTCACTAAAAGAGGTCCGTCAGTGAGTAACAAAAGGTCATTTTTAAAGATGGACTGGTGACCGTGAGTCGTCAGTTTCATTAAAAAAACGGATTAATCAAACTAGGGGTAACATCATTGACACGGTATATGATTAAATTCTACAGTATGTCAAGACAAAGTCTATGGTTAGGATTGTTAGCTATATATAAAGTCATAAAATAAGTTATAACTTATTATCTGGTTGCATACAGGGATTTAAAAAGCATTACAAAACTTTGCAGCAGTGTCCTGTGACGTTACAGGAAGCAACATCTTTATCTGTGGTGTGGATAAAGAGAGAGGGTTTTCTAGTGTCCTTGCACCACATCCTGTGCGAGTAACAGAAAATCAACCACACTGGAGAGATATCACTCCAACAGCAGCAAGGTAATCCAGTGTCTCATGAGAATGTAAAAAGCAAAGTGAGAGGAGTAACAATTATCCTATCACATCCAAGACCTCATTATATTAAACTAAAGAGGTCAATACTCTTTTATCCAGAGAAGAACTTTATCAGATCTAGTCTTAGTGTAGACAGAGGCCGTTGTATTACCTGTCATTGGTAATTGGCAGTGGATCTCTGCAGCACAATGCATCTCTCTCCAAAGAGCTTCAGCTCCCAAGGTCAGTGCAGAACGCAGCAAGAAGGATGACAGAGGAACGTCCGTTTCTGCAAAACAAGCTGTCAGCACAAACTTTGTCAGTCAGGGCACAGATGGACAAATAAACTGCTAGAGAGTGATAATAGATGTGATCGTCCCCAGCCCTCCCTCCATCCATCCCCTGGGACTAGAATAGATCTGAAATTGTACCTTTTGTAAAATGCCAATGTCATTTTATCTTTGGAGATAAAATGAAAAGAAGGCTCACTTGAAATTCATTACCTTGAGAGTCATTGATTTTGATGTCATCTAGATGGGCTTCACTCTGGCCTGGATGTTTTGTCCTTCAGTGTGTAGTTTGGTCTCCATCCACCTCTGCCTCATCGTTCTCACATCTCAATATTCTTCTGCACTTTCCCAATGTTGGCTATGGCATCAATGCTTAGGCCTACTGTTAGGCCATGGCTAGAAGAGGGAGAACACCACTGACCCCTTTTCATTATGCTGTAATTCAACTTCAGTGATGTACACTAACTTTCCCCCAAAATACTATTAATCCATGTGAAAACTGTTCAGGCATGCTCTTGTGGTGCCAAGCTGGTTCTAAGTTTTCCAAAAGGATGTTGGTCAACGCAGTCGCGTAATCCCTGTTTGCTGATTTGTCAGGAGTAGATAACACATCGTGTTTACTCTGACCTTGTTCTCATCCAGAAGCTCTCTGGGACATAAAAAAGCAAACTTTCAACTAACCACTCACCTTTCCCACTGACTGTAGATGGGGGAAAAGTTAATCTAACCTCTTAGTTTGGGCCTCCTGCTTACTGTTCTAAAGGTCATCATTCAGCTCTTCATCTGACATATGGGGTGGCAGGTAGCCTAGTGGTTAGAGCTTTGGACTAGTAACCGAAACGTTGCAAGATCGAATCCCCGAGCTGACAAGGTAAAAATCTGTCGTTCTGCCCCTGAACAAGGCAGTTAACCCACTGTTCCTAGGCTGTCATTGAAGACAACAATTTGTTCTTAACTGACTTGCCTAGTTAAATAAAAGTAAAAAAAGAAAATACCAGCACAGTTCTGGGAAGCAAGATTTACTATCAGCACTATCACTACATCATTATTACTATCAGTCATTACTGGAGACCAAGTAGAAAATAATATACTATTGGAATTGTATCACTATCAGCCAATTTTACAGGATATAAAGTACATGCCGAATGGTTTTAAAAACGTACTGTCCAATTTCATTTTAAGATCTATTCTATGGGGGCTCTGTAGAAAGCTTAACATTGATGAATATAAATATACTGTATCAAAATCATGTTTATTTTAACTAATAATTGACTGATCCAATCAATCAATCACATTTATTTATAAAGCCCTTCTTACATCAGCTGATGTCACAGAGTTCTGTACAGAAACCCAGCCTAAAACCCCAAACAGCAAGCAGTGCAGGTGTAAAAGCATGGTGGTTAGGAAAAACTCCCTAGAAAGGCCAGAACCTAGGAAGAAACCTAGAGAGGAACCAGGCCGTGAGGGGTGGCCAGTCCTCTTCTGGCTGTGCTGGGTGCAGATTATAAAAGAACATGGACAAGATTTTTAAATGTTCATAGAACAAGCAGAACAGTTGAATCTGGAGAAGCAGCACAGCCAGGTGGACTGGGGACATCAAGGAGTCATCAGGCCAGGTAGGCCTTGAGGAATGGTCCTAATGCTCAGGTCCTCCGAGAGAGAGCGAGAAAAAGAGAGATAATTAGAGAGAGCATACTTAAATTCACACAGGACACCGGATAAGAGAGGACAAATACTCCAGATATAACAGACGGATCCTAGCCCCCCGACACATAAACTACTGCAGCGTAAATACTGGAGGCTGAGACAGGAGGGGTCGGGAGACACTGGCCCTGTCCGACGATACCCCCGGACAGGGCCAAACAGGCAGGATATAACTCCACCCACTCTGCCGAAGCACAGCCCCCACACCACTAGAGGGATATCTCCAACCACCAACTTACCATCCTGAGACAAGGCCGAGTATAGCCCACAAAGATCTCCGCCACGGCACAACCCAAGGGGGGGGGGGCAAACCGGACAGGATGATCAACCCTTTTCTTTCAGCACAAAGAACAAGCTCTATCATATCTATCACATTGTCTCATCTCTATTGAGAATTCTCAATGTACACACAGTCCCCCTTTATAAGAGAAGGTGATCTGTGGATAATATGCAGTTACTGGTGAGAAAACCAGGTCAAATTCCCCTCTCAAAGGGACCACCTGTCACTAGCTGGAGGCACAATGTGAAACCAACAGTCACTGTAGCACACCTCTAGTTTGCTAGTAGTGCTTGACCACTTTGAATTACTAACCATCAAAATTAGGAGACTAAAATTGTTGATGTACAGAAAATGAGCACCATGATCTCATCACTTTGCCCATGAATGCAAAATAATTATGTCTAGATCAACACAAGCAATGAAATCTCCTTAAGCACAGGACAACAATTAAGCTAAGCTAACATGACTAATTGTTAATTTCTAATAGAATGGACTGGGGTGAAAGGGTAATCCTAAAAGCCTGCAAGAAAAATTATACCAGCACACCAATGGTTACTATACAATAAAGTAGGGATACAGTATTGACCATTACCTGTTTGCTGAATGTTAAAGGGTTTATAAGAAGTTTACAAACTGTTAATTGTTAGTTTATATAGTTTAAGGATATGTAATCTACCGTTATAACACATTGTATAAATTGTGTGATTGTTATTGTTGTGCTTGGCAAATTGGCTTACACTTCTGTCCACATTTCTGCAGCAATGCGCCCACATGATGTGGGTCACATAACAAAGAGATCAGCATAGCCTTCATATTGCATTATTAGGGTCGACTGAAGGGTATTAAAGGATAGGACTACTTGGAAAGATGGAGCAAATTTGCGCCGCGTCTATATAGTCGACTCATTCATTAACAAGCATGCTCAAGTTACTGTTAGCTCAAAAACAGGTGATTGTTGTCGATCTGGAAAGCACCTCAGAGCAACTCGACGCCCGGTTTTCTCAGTATGTTCATTCCCGTGAGGCAGCGTTCAGTCATTGGATATCTGTGCTAAGTTTACAATACCATTGGCTCACATAGCTGTCATTGTTCTGCTTCCTGGCTGAACGTGGCAACGCCTGGAACAAGCACGTAAGTAGACACTGTCCACTGACAGTAAGGTAGATATGATCATGTTTCATTCAAAACAGGTGAACATTAAAAAACGAACTTCACTTTAGCCGTATGTTTTATGTACAATCAGCATTCACAACGTTGTCCCTCGCGTCTGAATCCGACAGCTGTAGCCTACCGTGCTGAAAAGTTCCTAATTCTTACTCACCTGACTGTTGAACCAGGTAAGTTCCAAGGGTCTATTGTAAGCCAGTATTGTGCTACCTGACTGGTGGAATTATTAGAAAATGGCAGGGTAGCATATTTGGCCTTTCTTTATAATATTTTTGACATGGGTAGGCTACATGAAAATAGGCTGCCCCAAAACTGTATCTTGGCTGTATGCTGCATTCACACAGGCTTCGTTTTTGCAGCTTTTAACGCGCTGCCAGTGATGCATCCAGAACGCAGTCAATCCTCTGTTTGTCAATGAGAGCAAGGCGTCTAAATGCACATTTACAGTGCTGTGGTTAACTTACAGTGCTTTGCATGCAGGATTTGTATTATTTGTTGAACTTTTTCTTTGCAATGCATTTTGACGAGGGTATAGATTTAACTAATATGCCTGTAGAGGTCAGTCAACCTATAGTAGGCTATTATAGCATTTCTCCCCTCTTTCCACCACTACCTTGCTTTCTTCATACCGCATGCCTTTGATTATTTCAACAGTGATCTACCGGAAGTTGATTTTAAAGACAGAGTCAGTTATATGACGTAGATGCACAAAGTAAACAGCATAGTGGGCCAATTATTTCCACAACAACTAAGAGTGTTGGAGCACAGCAAGGCTAAACTTCTCTGATGTTTTGGTCCCGGGCAGTGCCGCCCCAAGCCTTTTAGCATAAGTATAATACAGGAAGGCACAATTTATAGTCCAATATTTATACATGTTTTGGGAAGGGGGTATTGGGGGGCAAGTGTTTAAATTATGCACTATTTAGCAATCCTAATAAGAGTCTGGTAGCAGCAGGTGTGTGTGTGTGTGCGTGAGTGCATGTGTGCTTAGGTGTGGAGAATCAGAGCAGGTGGTCAGTCCAGTTCAGCTGTCTGATTGGTTTGTAGATAGAAACTGTCTCTGAGCCTGTTGGTATTAGACCTCATGTTCCAATACCGTCTCCCCGACGCTAAGGGAGTGAACAGCTTGTAGCAGGGGTGTGTGGGGTCCTTGATGATGATGCAGGCCTTCCTCAGGCACCGTTTTGAGTAGATGTCCTGGATGGGTGGGAGCACGGTCCCAGTGATGTACTGGGTGGTCTTCACCACCCGCTGGAGGGCCTTGCGTCTGTGGACGGAGCAATTTCCATACCAGGCCATGATGCAACCGGTCAGGACGCTCTCGATGGTGCAGCGACAGTATTTAGAGAGGACTCAGGGTTGCATTCCAAATTTCTGCAGCCGCCTTAGGAAGTACAGACACTGTTGAGACGCTGTGGTGGTGTTGTTGGTCCATGTCATGTCCTCAGTGATGTGGATGCTGAGGATCTTAAAACTGATGACTCTCTCTACTGCAGTCCCATTGATGTGGATTGGAACATGTTCCCTCCTCTGCTTTCTGAAATCCACAATCAACTCCTTTGTTTTTCTGACGTTGAGGGAGAGGTTGTCCTGGCACCACAATGCCAGTTCACTTACCTCCTCCTTATAGGCTGACTCATCTTTGTTGGTTATCAGGCCTACAACCGTGGTGTTGTCAGAAAACCTGATGATTGAGTTGGTGTCGTGCAGAGCTACGCAGTCGTGGGTGAACAGGGAGTACAGCAGAGGGCTGAGGACACACCCTTGGGGGGGCCCTGTGTTGAGTCAGTGGGGAGGAGGTGTTGTTGCCAATCTTCACAGCTTGTGGTCTGCCAGTCAGGAAGTTCAGGATCCATTTGCAAAGGGTGGTGTCGACCTTGAAGGGAACAATAGTGTTGAATGCAGAACTGTAGTCAATGAATAGCATTTTCATGTAGGGTGTTCCTCTGGTCCAGATGTGTTATGGCCATGTGAATACCAATGTAAATGATATCTTCCGTGGATCTGTTGGAGCGGTAGGCAAATTGTAGTGGCAATCAACATTTGTATCTGACATGCGCAAATTGAGTGACTGTCAGTGAGTACGTTTACATGCCCATTTAATAATTTGATATTAAACTGATTATGGCAGTAGGCAGATTATGCGATAGTCATGTAAACACATTACTCTGCTTATCTTAATCAGCGTAAGGTCAGAATCGAAGTAAGCATACGCCAATTAAAACACCTGGTTTTCAGAGCAATCTTTCGAAATATTAGAACATGTAAACACCTTAATCGGCATTCCAGCTGTGTATTAGATCTGTGTATGTGCTTGCCCCAGCCAAGCGAGCCTCCCTCTTTAGACCGAATGAAGTGAGTTCGGAAACAACTGAATGTACGCGTCTTAGAAGTCGTTTTCACATACAAACTTTATATGTCCAAACTCAGAATCAAAATAACATGTACGCTGTGGTAGAACGTTTATTTTGTTTGGTGATTTATCAGAGTGCCATCAGTAGCCTGATTTCAGATGTGTCCATGTAAACAGGATTATGAGGGAAATCGTTCTTCTTACAAAGCATGTATAAACGTTTCAATCAAACTATTATGTTAATCTGACTATCCACAATAATCATATTATTTTGTGCATGTAACCGTGCTCAGTGACTGACATAACAAGTGGATAACTGCTGATGCACTACCACATTTATAAATTGCACCTTTTATTACTCTTAACAGTAAGTAAGACCCCGACTGAGTTCCAACATTTTATTTATCCAACATTTCTGGGTCGGAGGCCCCCTAGCGGTTGCAGGGCCCTACGCGGAGTGCGTAGTCTGCGTATAGACAAAGGCAGCACTGGTCCCATACAGTGAGGGGGAAAAAGTATTTGATCCCCTGCTGATTTTGTACGTTTGCCCACTTACAAAGAAATGATCAGTCTATAATTTTAATGGTAGGTTTATTTGAACAGTGAGAGACAGAATAACAACAAAAAAATCCTGAAAAAACGCATGTGAAAAATGTTATAAATTGATTTGCATTTTAATGAGGGAAATAAGTATTTGACCCCCTCTCAATCAGAAAGATTTCTGGCTCCCAGGTGTCTTTTATACAGGTAACAAACAGTGTGCTCCTAATCTCAGCTCGTTACCTGTATAAAAGACACCTGTCCACAGAAGCAATCAATCAATCAGATTCCAAACTCTCCACCATGGCCAAGACCAAAGAGCTCTCCAAGGATGTCAGGGACAAGATTGTAGACCTACACAAGGCTGGAATGGGCTACAAGACCATCGCCAAGCAGCTTGGTGAGAAGGTGACAACAGTTGGTGCGATTATTCACAAATGGAAGACAAAAGAACTGTCAATCTCCCTCGGCCTGGGGCTCCATGCAAGATCTCACCTCGTGGAGTGAGGGATTTTTTTCTGGATTTTTTTGTTATTCTGTCTCTCACTGTTCAAATAAACCTACCATTAGAATTATAGACTGGTCATTTCTTTGTCAGTGGGCAAACGTACAAAATCAGCAGGGGATCAAATACTTTTTTCCCTCACTTGTAGCTACCACATTGTAAGTGCACATGCACCGACAATGAATGCTGTTCTTGCTTCCTGCTCATCGCAATATCTGCAGTGCTGCTCCTGCAGCGTCATTCCATTAAAGATACATTTTAACAGTATCTAGGCTATCAACCCCATAACAACACAATGTTTTCTCATTCAAACTGTGTTCAGCTGCAGCATCCAATCAAAATATATCACAGAAGACATAAACATATCATTTTTTGCTGAAATAAAGGACTCTCACGGGTCTATTTACACTCCACTATTCTAGACTACACAGACTCTGCAAACATTCATCATTCACTACACTTTTAACTTTTTTCTAGACCAAGGGGCACCTCAAGGACCGCTAACCTCAAGGACTGCTAACTCCGGGTTGTGTTCCACCTCCTTTCACTATTTATCAATACTTCTCACCAGCGTGAAGTTGTAGACTAAGTTCTGTTTGAATATTTGATCTAAAGATAACATGACTTGTGGCCAACCCCCCCATACCCTTGTGGAGAGGCACTCAGTTTTATGGCCCATGTTAAACCCAGTTTCACTCTAGCTCTGTACAATTATACCCCTTCACGGATGGTGTAACTTCTTGGATCTCAACACATTCTGTTATGTCTAGACAGTTTGTGGAAATCCGTTTTCTTGTTGTTTTGTGTTAAAGTAAGGCTACTTTCATAGTACACAACTTGATTTCAGAATATGACTCTTGCTAGATAGACTGTGGGTGGCGCTCAATGGCAAATACTTTTTTTTTATTTGAATAATGAATTGGCTTTGCTTGACTGCTTTATACATATCTCTTTCCCTCAGGGTACGAATATGGCACCATGGATTATTCAAATTGCCTTGGTGGCAATGAGTATCTTAACCGAAACTACTGAAGGGAAAAAAGACAAGGTGCTCTATTGTTCAGGTAAATTGGGATGTTTATTCGTCCACTTTGTCCTTTTCTACCTATGCAATATGCTTTTTCAGGATTTAGGTCTACATGTAATGCAGCCCCTGTTGATAGTCAATACAGACTATAGATTTGCAAAGTGTTGTGAAGTATTGTGATAAAATATATTATTTTGTGAAAGTTAACTCAAGCAAACTAATGTATTGTAAGCTCGTTTCCTAGCATTTCACCTGCCAGGGCAGCATTTCCTATTCTACATCTGACTGTTTTCTTGATTATCAATAGGTTTTATTGTTACTGCGCAATTTTGGACAATCATTATATTATTAAACTATTTTGAGGTGTTATTGTTTGTGCATGCAGTTCTAAAAAAATATTTCTGTAACGTCTGCTTCCAACTCACACCCTCAAACACATGGATCCCCTGAACGCAGCTCACTTTCCAGCTCACACTCTCAAACACCTAGATCCCCTGAACGCAGCTCACTCTCCAGATCCCAATCACCTGAATTCCAATCACCTGTTCACACACCTGTATGTCATTATCACACACTATTTAGTTCAGTTCTTTGCCCCTGTCACGATTCTCTTCTGAGGGGACAGACCAAGACGCAGCGATGTAGCCAGAATACATGATTTAATATTAATACACGGGACAGAACGAAAACAAAACAAGGAAGCGATGAACAAGGCGAGAGCCCTAACGCTAAATGCTAAACTATACACAAAGAGAACTAAACCGAACCACGACGGAAGAAACCTAACTAAACCTCGAACGGAGAAACCTAACTAGACAAGAACCCGACTGAACCTGATATAATCATGACATGAACATACAATAACCCACGAAACTAAGGTGCAATTCCCAAACATATAAATGGTTCCCAATTAGAGACAACGAGACTCAGCTGCCTCTAATTGGGAGCCATTAACCCAACATAGAACTAGACACCATAGAACTGTGAAAACCCCTAAACCAAAATGAACCCAAAACGCTCCAGCCTGAAAACCCAGGACTGGGCGTTACAGTACTCCCAAAGGCGCGGACTCGGACGCGCCAAAAGTCTGTGGGGGGATCTAGGGTGGGTTCCTTTTGTCCCAGGTGGGCTCCGGTGCTGGCCGTGCTGGTCTGATGTCACGCACCGGAGGCCCTGGACCCTTTCTAGGAACTCTGGTGCGTGGAGCAGAAGCTGGCCCTATCGGACTCGTGATGCTCACTGGAACTCTGGTGCGTGGAGCAGGAACTGGCAGTACTGGACTTGTGATGCTCACTGGAACTCTGGTGCGTGGAGCAGGAACTGGCAGTACTGGACTTGTGATGCTCACTGGAACTCTGGTGCGTGGAGCAGGAACTGGTCGTACTAGACTTGTGATGCTCACTGGAACACTGGTGCGTGGAGCAGGAACTGGTCGTACTGGACTTGTGATGCTCACTGGAACTCTGGTGCGTGGAGCAGGACCTGGCAGTACTGGACTCGTGATGCTCACTGGGACTCTGGTGCGTGGAGCGGGAACTGGTCGTACTGGACTCGTGATGCTCACTGGGACTCTGGTGTGTGGAGCGGGAACAGGCCGAACTGGGCTCGTGATGCTCACTGGGACTCTGGTGCGTGGAGCAGGAACTGGCAGTACTGGACTTGTGATGCTCACTGGAACTCTGGTGCGTGGAGCAGGAACTGGCAGTACTGGACTTGTGATGCTCACTGGAACTCTGGTGCGTGGAGCAGGAACTGGCAGTACTGGACTCGTGCTGCTCACTGGAACTCTGGTGCGTGGAGCCGGAACTGGTCGTACTGGACTCGTGATGCTCACTGGAACTCTGGTGCGTGGAGCAGGAACTGGCAGTACTGGACTTGTGATGCTCACTGGAACTCTGGTGCGTGGAGCGGGAACAGGCCGAACTGGGCTCGGGACGCGCACTCTGGTGCGGGGAGCGGGAACAGGCCGAACTGGGCTCGGGACGCGCACTCTGGTGCGGGGAGCGGGAACAGGCCGAACTGGGCTCGGGACGCGCACTCTGGTGCGGGGAGCGGGAACAGGCCGAACTGGGCTCTCTGAGCGCACGGGGAGCTTGGTGCGCGGAGCCGGAACAGGACGTGCTGGACTCTCTGAGCGCACAGGGAACTTGGTGCGCGGAGCCGGGACAGGACGTGCTGGACTCTCTGAGCGCACAGGGAACTTGGTGCGCGGAGCCGGGACAGGACGTGCTGGACTCTCTGAGCGCACGTGGAGCTGGGTGCGCGGGGCCGGAGCAGGACGTGCTGGACTCTCTGAGCGCACGGGGAGCTGGGTGCGCGGAGCCGGGACAGGACGTGTAGAAACAACTACACGGACTGGGATCTTGGAACGCGGAACAGGGATCTTGGAACGCGGAACAGGGATCTTGGAACGCGGAACAGGGATCTTGGAACGCGGAACAGGGATCTTGGAGCGGAACAGGGATCTTGGAACGCGGAACAGGGATCTTGGAACTGAACAGGGATCTTGGAACGTGGAACAGGGATCTTGGAACGTGGAACAGGGATCTTGGAGCGTGGAACCGGGACTGGGCGTGTAGAAACCTCCACCCGGACCTGGGACCTGATACGGAGAGCCGACATACCTCCAGCTAGCTCACTAACCCTGGCCTCACGGGTGAGTGGAGCTGGAATCTCTCGGACTGGGCTGTGGATGCGTGCCGGAGATTCTGCCCGTAGGACCACAGGATAGCTTGGTCCCAAAAGGCGCACTGGAGGCCTGGCTCGCAGAGCTGGCACCACTCTCCCAGGTAGCACACAGACCTCGGCCCGACCCATGAGTGGCGCTGGGATCTCTCGCACTGGGCTGCGGACACGTACCGGAGACACCGCACACGGAACTGGAGCAGGATATCCGGGTCCCAGGAGACGTGCCGGGGACTTAGTGCGCAGCGATGGCACCACTCTTTCTGGCTGCACCCTTATTTTCCCCGACTGATGAGTGGAGCGGGAATCACTCGCACCGGCCTCTGAATCCCTATAGGGAAACCGTGCGCAACACTGCATAGCACGGCCTCCCTTCGCTGCGACGCTCTCCCCACGCTCTCTCCATAAAGCACGAGGAGTTGGCTCAGGAGTCCCTCCTGAACCGGCCAACCCTCGTGTGCCCCCAAAAGTTTCTTGGGGCTGCCTTACGGGCTTCCGTGCCAGGCGAGTTCCAATGAACTTTCTCTCTCCGAGGTCCATACGCCATATAAGTCCTCATAGCTCCCACGCTCAGTCCTCGCACACCTGCGCTGCTCCTTTTCCCAAGAGCTAAGCTCCCGGGTCTCTCGCTGCTTGGTCTTTTGTGGGTGGGTTATTCTGTCACGATTCTCTTCTGAGGGACAGACCAAGACGCAGCGATGTAGCCAGAATACATGATTTAATATTAATACACGGACAGAACGAAAACAAAACAAGGAAACGATGAACAAGACGAGAGCCCTAACGCTAAATGCTAAACTATACACAAAGAGAACTAAACCGAACCACGACGGAAGAAACCTAACTAAACCTCGAACGGAGAAACCTAACTAGACAAGAACCCGACTGAACCTGATATAATCATGACATGAACATACAATAACCCACGAAACTAAGGTGCAATTCCCAAACATATAAATGGTTCCCAATTAGAGACAACGAGACTCAGCTGCCTCTAATTGGGAGCCATTAACCCAACATAGAACTAGACACCATAGAACTGTGAAAACCCCTAAACCAAAATGAACCCAAAACGCTCCAGCCTGAAAACCCAGGACTGGGCGTTACAGCCCCCATCACTGTGAGGTATTGTTTGTTTTGTGACACCTGTATTTCAGAGCGCTGGGTTTCCCATGATTTATTCCTCCCGTGCATGATAGTTTTTGCCTGCCTCACTAACAACGCCTTTTGCCTATTCTGCCTAAACTTTAGCCGGATTTCCTGTTTCCTGTCGGATTTCCTGTTATCTACCTAATGTCTGATCTCCCGGATGACGTTACTAGCCTTTTCCCTGCCTGTACTGTTGCCCTTTTGGACCCCCTGTGTATGACCTTCTGCCTGCCCCTGGACCCAGCTACCTGCCACCTCCTGTGGTCCTTTGCAATAAACACCTGCTGCGCCCTGCGCTTGAAACCAGCTCTCTGTGTTCATTACAATTTCTGTTGAATTTCAAACGTGTAGGAGGACAGAGACAATTTAGAATATTCTTTATCTAAAAATAAGAAAGGCGCACTATGGAAAACTTTGTCATCATGACAATTAACATTTTCCTGCAATTACATTGTTTTAGCAATTATGTTTTAAAAAGGAAAGTTAAACTTGGTAAAAGGCAGCTCCTCACATTTCATTGGAGCACCATTGTCTTTCTATGAACCCAACACTGCAGTCTTACCAAATCTTGGAGTCATCCTTGCATGACTATGTAACACTTCTCAAGCTACCAATGCATTAAAGCATCAAAGCTGTGACCGAGGCACTGATAAACGGCCTCTATCTCCAGGCCATCAGACTGTTAAACAGGCACCACCCTGCCCTGAACCTTAGTCACTGTTACTAGCCGGCTACCACCCGGTACTCTACCCTGCCCCTTAGAGACTGCTGCCCTATGTACATAGAGTCATTGAACACTGGTCACTTGAGTAATGTTTACATACTGTTTTACACACTTTATATGTACAGTGCCTTCAGAAAGTATTCACACACCTTTACTTTTTCCTAATCATGTTGTTTTACAGCCTGAATTTAAAATGGATTCATTTGAGAATTTTTGTCACTGGCCTACTCACAATACCGTATCATTTCTAAATGAAATAATGTATTTTATGTTTTTTTTTAAGTTAATTAAAAATGAAAAGCTGAAATGTCTTGAGTCAATAAATATTCAACCCCTTTGTTTTGGCAAACCTAAGTAAGTTCAGGAGTAAAATGTGCTTAGCAGGTCACACAGTAAGTTGCATGGATTCCCTCTGTGTGCAATAATAGTGTTTAACATAATTTTTTAATGACTACCTCATCTCTGTAGCCCACACATACAATTATCTGTAAGGTCCCTCAATCGAGCAGTTAATTTCAAACACAGATTCAACCACAAAGACAATGGCGCCGGAGGGGATGGCTGCCGTTTTACAGGCTCCTTACCAACTATGCTATTTTGTTAGTTTTTTTGCATTGTTTGTAACTTATTTTGTTAATAATGTTGCAGCTACCGTGTCTTATGACCGAAAAGAGCTGCTGGACATCAGAACAGCAATTACTCACCTCGAACTGGCCGAAGATTTTTTTTTTCTTGAATGAGTGATGCAAAGGATATACTGCTTCCCCGAGACCAGGCCCAAATCCCCATCATTCACTTGATGAAAAGACGGAAATACAGGGGGTGGAGGTCGGGTGCCTTGTGAAAATTCGTCGGCGAGTGGGTAAACCACGTGCAAACCACGGCGAGTGGCCAACGTGCAATCACTGGAAAATAAACAGGATGATCTATGATTGAGACTATCCTACCAACGGGACATTAAAAACTGTAATATCTTACGTTTCACCAAGTCGTGGCTGAACGACCACACAGAGAATATAGAGATGGCTGGGTTTACCGTGCATTGGCAGGACAGAGCAGCTACTTCTGGTAAGACAAAGGATGGGGGGGTTTGTCTATTTGTCAATGACAGCTGGTGCGCAATGTCTAATATTAAAGAAGTCTCAAGGTATTGCTCGCCTGAGGTAGAGTACCTCATGATAAGCTGTAGACCACACTATCTACCAAGAGAGTTTTCATCTATGTTATTTGTAGCCATCTATTTTACCACCACAAACCGATGCTGGCACTAAGACCGCACTCAACGAGCTGTATACGGCCATAAACAAACAAGAAAATGCTCATCCAGAAGCATTGCTCCTTGTGGCCGGGGACTAATGCAGGCAAACATAAATCTGTTTTATCTCATTTCTACCAGCATGTCACATGGGCAACCAGAGGAAGAAAACTATAGACCACCTTCACTCCACACACAGAGGTGCATACAAAGCTCTCCCTCGCCCTCCATTTTGCAAATCTGACCATAATTCTATCCTCCTGATTCCTGCTTACATTCATAAACTAAAGCAGGAAGTACCAGTGACTCGCTCAATACAGAAGTGGTCAGATGACGTGGATGTTATGCCACAGGACTGTTTTGCTAGCACATATTGGAATATGTTCCGGGATTTATCCAATGGCTTTGAGGAGTATACCACCTCAATCACTGGCTTCATCAGTAAGTGCATCGGCGACGTCATCCCAACAGTGACCGTACGTACATATCCCAACCAGAAGCCATGGATTACAGGAAACATCCGCACAGAGCTAAAGGCTAGAGAGAGCCTACCAGACGAGCTAAATGCCTTTTAAGCTTGCTTCGAGGCAAGCTCACTGAAGCATGCATGAGAGCACAAGTTGTTCCAGACGACTGTGTGATCACGCTCTCCGTACCCGACGTGAGCAAGACCTTTAAACCGGTCATCATTCACAAGGCTGCAGGGACAGATGGATGGACGTGGACTCAGAGCATGCGTGGACCAACTGGCAAGTGTCTTCACTGACACTGACCCGGTACTCTACCCTGCCCCTTAGAGACTGCTGCCCTATGTACATAGAGTCATTGAACACTGGTTACTCCATAATACCAAGTGTCTTCACTGACATTTTCAACCTATCCCTGACCGAGTCTGTAATACCTACATGTTTCAAACAGACCATCATAGTCCCTGTGCCCAAGAAAGTGAAGGTAACCCGCCTGTTCAAGGCTCACATCAACACCATCATCATGGAAACCTTAGACCCACTCCAATTCACATACTGTCCCCCAAAAAACACAGATGACGCAATCTCAGTCGCACTCCACACTGCCCTATGTGAGAATGCTGTTCATTGACTACAGCGTAGCGTTCAACACCATAGTGCACACAAAGCTCATCACTAAGCTAAGGACCTTGGGACTAAACACCTCCATCTGCAACTGGATCCTGGACTTCCTGACGGGCCGCCACCCAGGTGGTAAGGTTAAAAAAACAACACACGCTGATCCTGCCACGCTGATCCTCAACAGTGGGGCCCCTCAGGGGTGCATGCTTAGTCTCCTCCTGTACTCCCTGTTCACCCACAACTGCGTGGCCAAGCACGACTCCAACACCAACATTAAGTTTGCTAACAACACAACAGTGGTAGGCCTGATCACGACAACGATGAGACAGCCTATAGGGAGGAGGTCAGAGACCTGGCAGTGTGGTGCCAGGACAACAACCTCTCCCTCAATGTGAGAAAGACAAAGGAGCTGATCGTGGACTACTGTAAAAGGAGGGCAGAGTTTCAAGTTCCTTGGTGTCCACATCACCAACAAACTATCATCGTCCAAACAAACCAAGACAGTCGTGAAGAGGGCATGACAACACCTTTTCCCCCTCAGGAGACTGAAAAGATTTGGCATGGGTCCCCAAATCCACAAAAAGTTATACAGCTGAACCATCAAGAGCATGCTGACCGGTTCCATCACCGTCTGGTTTGGCAACTGCTCGGCAACTGACTGTAAGGCGCTACAGAGGATAGTGCGTACGTCCCAGTATGTCACTGGGGCCAAGCTTCCTGCCATCCAGGACACCACGTCAGAGGAAGACTCAAAAAAATTGTCAAAGACTCCAGTCACCCAAGTCATAGACTGTTCTCTCTGCTACCGCACGGCACATGTTACCGCAGCTCCAAGTCTAGGTCCAAAAGGCTCCTAAACAGCTTCTACCCCCAAGCCATAAGACTGCTGAACAATTAATGAAATTGCCACCCGGACTATTTACCCGCCCCCGCCCCACCACCACCACCACCCACTGCCTCTACTCACTGTTTATTATCTATGCATAGTCACTTTACTCCTACCTACATGTACAAATTACCTCGACAAACCTGTACCCCCTGTATATAGCCTTGTTATTGTTGTTTTTTACTTTAGTTTATTTAGGAAATATTTATTTCTTGAACTGCATTGTTGGTTAAGGGCTTGTAAGTAAGCATTTCATGGTAAGGTCTGCACATGTTGTATTCGGGCGCATGTGACAAATAAAAATGTACTTAATTAGATTTGAAAGACTAGGGACGTTTTCCAAGTCCTCGCAAAGAAGGGCAACCATTGGTGGATGTGTAAAAGAAAAAAGCAGACATTGAATATCTCTTTGAGCATGGTGAAGTTATTACCCTTTGGATGGTGTATCAATACACCCAGTCACTACGAAGATACAGGTGTCCTTCCTAACTCAGTTGCCGGAGAGGAAGGAAACCGCTTAGGGATTTCACTATGGAGCCAATTGTCATGCGGTGGGTGTAGCTGGTGTAGGTAAGTCAGGCGCAGGAGAGCAGAGATGAGTGGACTAAGTATGTTACTCGGGCAATGTTAAATACAGAACGCAACCGCACGTACAAATACCGGCTGCCACAAAGCACAGGTGAAAACCATAAAAACCCAGCGTAAACCTCGGCGGAAGTAGTGACAACAATGCTGACAGTTACAGAGGTGAATGGCTGTGATAGAAGAAAACGGAGGATGGATCAACAACATTGTAGTTACTCCATAATACTAACCTAATTGATAGAGTGAAAAGAAGGATGCCTGTACAGAATACAATTATTCCAAAACATGCATCCTGTTTGCAACAAGGAACTAAAGTAATACTGGAATAAATGTGGCAAAGCAATTAACTTTTTGTCCTGAATACAAAGTGGTATGTTTGGGGCAAATTCAATACAACACATTACTGAGTACCACTCTCCATATTTTTAAGCATAGTGGTGGCTGCATCATGTTATGGGTATGCTTGTAATAGTTAAGGACTGGGGAGTTTTTAAGGATAAAAAGTAAAACCTGGTTCAGTCTGCATTCCATCAGACACTGGGAGATGAATTCACCTTTCAGCAGGACAATAATCTAAAACACACTGCCAAATCCAAACTGTAGTTCTTAACCAAGGCAAGGGCCGAGTTACAGTTTTGACATAAATCTGTTTAAAAATCTACGGCAAGACTTGACAATGGTTGTCTAGCAATGACCAACAACCAATTTTAAAGAGCTTGAAGAATTTTGAAAAGAATAATGGGCAAATATTATACAATCCTGTTGTGGAATGCTCCTAGAGACTTACCCAAAAAGACTCACAGCTGTAATTCTAACATGAGTCATGGGTGTGAATACTTATGTAATTTAGATATTTCTGTATTTAATTTCAACGTTTTCCCTTTGTCATTGTGGAGTATTGTGTGTAGATGGATGAAAAAAATTATATTTAATCAATTTTCAAATCAGACTGCAAAATGTGGAATACTTTCTGAAGGCACTGTATATACTGTGTTCTAGTCATGGCTCATCCTATATAACTACTGCTGTTCACACCTTTTCTATTCATATACTGTCCATACTGTCTATACACACCGTTATATATATATATATATACAGTACTAGTCTGGACACACACCTACTCATTCAAGGGTTTTTCTTTACTTTTTACTATTTTCTACATTGTAGAATAATAGTGAAGACATTTAAATGATGAAATAACACATGGAATCATGTAGTAACCAAAAAAGTGTTAAACAAATGAAAATATCAAGGCAAAGGGTGGCTACTTTGAAGAATCTAAAATATATTTTCATTTGTTTAACACTTTTTTGGTTACTACATGATTCCATATGTGTTATTTCATAGTTTTAATGTCTTCACTATTATTCTACAATGTAGAAAATCATAAAAATAAAGAAAAACCTTTGAATGAGTAGGTGTGTCTAAACTTTTGACTGGTACTGTATATACAGTGCATTCAGAAAGAATTCAGACCCCTTCACTTTTCCACATTTTGTTACGTTACAGCCTTATTCAAAAATGGATTAAATATCCATCAATCTACACACAATACCCCATAATGACAAAGCAAAAAAACTTTTTATTTAAAAAAAATCAAATGTATATATAAAAAAAACGGAAATATCACATTTAATAAGTATTCAGACCCTTTACTCAGTAGTTTGTTGAAACTCGTTTGGCAGCAATTACAACCTCGAGTCTTCTTGGGTATGACGCTACAAGCTTGGCACACCTGTATTTGGGGAGTATCTCCCATTTTTCTCTGCAGATCCTCTCAAGCTCTGTCAGGTTGGATGGGGTGCATCGCTGCAAAGCTATTTTCAGGTCTCTCCAGAGATGTTAAATCGTCTTCAAGTCCGGGCTCTGGCTGGGTCACTCAAGGACATTCAGAGACTTGTCCTGAAGCCACTCCTGCGTTGTCTTGGCTGTGTGCTTAGGGTCATTGTCCTGTTGGAAGGTGAACCTTCGCCCCCAGTCTGAGGTCCTGAGCGCTCTGGAGCAGGTTTTCATCAATGATCTCTCTGTACTTTGCGCCGTTCATCTTTCCTTCGATCCTGACTTGTCTCCCAGTCCCTGCCGCTGAAAAATATCCCCACAGCATGATGTTGCCACCACCATGCTTCACCGTAGGGATGGTGCCAGGATTCCTCCAGACGTGACGCTTGGCATTCAGGCCAAAGAGTTCATTCTTGGATTCATCAGACCAGAGATTCTTGTTTCTCATGGTCTGAGAGTCTTGAGGTACCTTTTTGCATGTGCCTTTTACGGAGGGGTGGCTTCTGTCTTTGCCACTGTACCATAAAGGCCTGATTGGTGGAGTGCTGCAGAGATAGTTGTCCTTCTGGAAGGTTCTCCCATCTCCACAGAGGAACACTGGAGCTCTATCAGAGTGACCATCGGGTTCTTGGTCACCTCCCTGACCAAGGCCCTTCTCCCCCAATTTCTCTGTTTGGCCTGGCAGCCAGCTCTAGGAAGAGTCTTGGTGATTCGAATCTTCTTCCATTTAATAATGATGGAGGCCACTGTCTTCTTGGAGACCTTCAATGCTGCAGAAATAATTTGGTACCCTTCCCCAGATCTGTGCCTCGACACAATCCTGTCTTGGATCTCTACGGACAATTGCTTCGACCTCATGGCTTGGTTTTTGCTCTGACCTGCACTGTCAACTGTGGGACCTTATATAGACAGGTGTGTGCCTTTCCAAGTCATGTGTAGTCAATTGAATGTACCACAGGTGGATTCCAATCAAGTTGTAGAAACATCTCAAGGATGATCAATGTAGACAAGATGCACCTGAGCTCAATTTCAAGTGTCATAGCAAAGGGTCTGAATACTTATGTAAATAAGGTATTTCTAAAAACCTGTTTTCACTTTGTCATTATGGGGTATTGTGTGTAGATTGATGACAGAAAGAATTCTGTAACGTAAGGCTGTAACGTAACAACATGTGGAAAAACTCAATGGGTCTGAATACCTTCCAAATGCACTGTGTGTGTGTGTGTGTGTATATATATATATATATATATATATATATATATATATATATATATATATATATATATATATATATATATATATATACACGACATGATCAAAAGTATGTGGACACCTGCTTGTCGAACATCTCATTCCAAAATCATGGGCATTAACATGAAGTTGGTCCCCCCTTTGCTGCTATAACAACCTTCACACTTCTGGGAAGCCTTTCCATATGTTGGAACATTGCTGCTGGGACTTGCTTCCATTCAACCACAAGAGCATTAGTGAGGTCGGGCACTGATGTTGGGCGAATAGGCCTGGCTCGCAGTCGGCGTTCCAATTCATCCCAAATGTGTTCTATGGGGTTGAGGTCAAGGCTCTGTGCAGGCCAGACAAGTTTATCCACACTGATCTCGACAAACGATTTCTGTATGGACCCCACTTTGTGCATGGGGGGGATTGTCATGCTGAAACAGGAAAGGGCCTTCCAAAACTGTTGCCACAAAGAATCGTCATTGTATGCTGTAGATTTCCCTTCACTGGAACTAAGGGGCCTAGCCCGAACCATAAAAAACAGCCACAGACCATTATTCCTCCTTCAGCAAACTTTACAGTTGGCACTATGCATTGGGGCAGGTAGCGTTCTCCTGGCATTCGCCAAACCCAGATTCGTCCGTCGGACTGCCAGATGGTGAAGCGTGATTCATCCCTCCAGAGAAGGCATTTCCACTGCTCCAGAGTCCAATGGCGGCGGGCTTTACACCACTCCAGCCAAAGCTTGGCATTGTGCATGGTGATCTTAGGCTTGTGTGTGCGGCTGCTCGGCCATGGAGAACCATTTCATGAAGCTCCTGACGAACAGTTTTGAGCTGACGTTGGCTTTCAGAGGCAGTTTGGAACTCAGTAGTGAGTGTTGCAACCGAGGACAGACGATTTCTATGCACTACCTGCTTCAGCACTCAGCGGTCATGTTCTGTGAGCTTGTGAGGCCTACCACTTCAGGGCTGAGCCGTTGTTGCTCCTAGACGTTTCCACTTCACAATAACAGCACTTATAGTTGACCGGAGCATCTCTAGCAGGGCAGAAATTTGACTAACTGACTTGTTGAAAAGGTGGCATCCTATGACTGTGCCACATTGAAAGTCACTGAGCTCTTCTGTAAGGCCATTCTACTGACAATGTTTGTCTTTGGAGTTTGCATGGCTGTGTGCTCGATTTTATACACCTGTCAGCAACGGGTGTGGCTGAAATAGCCAAATCCACTAATTTGAAAGGGTTTCCACATACTTTTGTATATATAGTGTATTATGAGTTGTATATGTTTTCTTATCAACAGTTCTGTGTACATAATGACCTATTTACTTTTGTTTCTAGTATGCACCCTGTATTATACATTTTTTTCTATCAAGCTTATTTCATTAGAAATAATTTTATTGCAGTTTTACTTTTGCTTTTCGCTAGCTGTGGGCATAATATGGATCGATATATACTTATTTTATAGTAAATGATTGCTGTGGATTGTTCAAACCTATGTCTGTTTCTTTTAGCATGCAGGGCTATTGTTGATGAGCTCAATTATTCAATCAGTCAGATTGATCCGAAGAAGACTATCCATGTGGGAGGCTTCAGACTCAACCCTGATGGGAACCTGACTGATAAAAAGGTAGCTACCTCAGTAAATGTTGCAAAAGTACGAAATTATTCCAAAGTGTGCTCCACTGGATCAAAACATCTCATAGTACACATAAAGCTATCAATTGAACTTTCTTGAAAAATGTGATTATTTATGGATTAAGAGATCGATGCATCATTAATGCATTGAAGAATGCATATTCATACTTAAAATACTTGACAAAACATAGGTTTAGTGGTTTCATAGTAGTTCCTGGTTTCCTGGATCTCGTACCTTGAGAAATGGAATGTAGTGTATTGTGAAACATCCCGGCAGAAGAAAAAAAAGATCAGTATGTAACTTAATTTCAGTTTGGGTGGTTGTAAGCATTGGTACCCGCTTTATTACCGTTTCACCTGTATTTCCCCCTTTTTCGAATCAAGCATTGTTGTGGTGTGAAGAGGTCAGACCTGGTAGTGTTCCAGTGTCCTATCACTAGTGTCCAGGGACCGTCATTAGCTGGTCAGCTCCCCTATTGATCTCAGGGGTTAATCCCCTTTTGATGGTAATTGATAGCTAGTAACGTGCTGTTTATTTAGCTAGGCTGTTTGTGGTTTTTCCTCTCCCCCGTGGCCATTTCAAGTTCACTTTCAAGTAAAAGGGATTCTGATATCTCAAAATATGACAACTCAAATTATCTCTCATTCATATTGATAAGAATGAAATCAAACATTCCATGGGCATAGTATAACAAACATTATAGAGTTAGATTCGTTTTTTCTTGAAGTATCGTCTTCACCTTCTCTTTTCAAATCAAATCAACTTGTATTGGTCACAAGCACATGGTTAGCAGATGTTATTGTGAGTGTAAGAAATGCTTGTGCTTCTAGTTCCGACAGTGCAGCAATATCTAACATGTAATCTAACAATTCCACAACAACTACCTAATACACACAAATCTAAGTAAAGGAATGGAATAAGAATATATATATATATATTAATATATGGATGAGCAATGGCAGAGTGGCATAGGCAAGATGCAATAGATGGTATAAAATACAGTATGTATATATATATATATATATATATATATATATATATATATATATATGAGATGAGTAATGCAAGATATGTAAACATTATTAAAGCGGCATTATTAAAGTGACTAGTGATCCATTTATTAAAGTGGCCAATGATTTCCAGTCTGTATGTAGGCAGAAGCCTCTCTGTGTTAGTGATGGCTGTTTAACAGTCTGATGGCTTTGAGATAGAAGCTGTTTTTCCAATCTCTCGGTCCCAGCTTTGATGCACCTGTACTGACCTCGCCTTCTGGATGGTAGCGGGGTCAACAGGCAGTGGCTTTGGTTGTTGTCCTTGATTATCTTTTTGGCCTTGTGACATCAGGTGCTGTAGGTTTCCTGGAGGGTGCTCTTGCTGCATGAGAATAGTTTTTTTGCCATCAGTTTTTTTGCCATCAGTCTCTGTCCTTCCTGTTTATTATGCTGTCTATGGATCAGGTGTGTATGTCATATTCACAGACTCTCATTAAGTGCTTCCTAAAATAGGGTTAATTTTAAAAGAAACGCTAATTACAGTTCCTATACCCCTGTGAGTCTTGTTCATATTCCATTTAGTTTGCCCTTAAGCTGTGGGGGTGTGCCTCTGCAATACCTCTGTTGTTGTTAGTAGAGAGAGTGTATGAATGCAATGATATAGCTCCACTATAATTACTAAATAAAAATGAATACTAGTAAGAGAACAGTTAAGTATTGAATTATGTACCTGGTTTTACAGTGCTCTGAACGGTAAGCACACTGACTTTTATGTGAAACGACCAACAGACCCTGATGGCTGATCAACTCTTTTGATCAACTTCTGTACTTACTGCCCTATGGAAGTGTACCTTTTGCACTAATCACTGGCTTGTT
Source organism: Brachymystax lenok tsinlingensis (assembly GCA_030435695.1). Classification (NCBI taxonomy): domain Eukaryota; kingdom Metazoa; phylum Chordata; class Actinopteri; order Salmoniformes; family Salmonidae; genus Brachymystax; species Brachymystax lenok. Next base: position 23,331,783 of record CM059788.1, on the reverse strand, counting down.
TTGACTTCTGAGCATAAATCCAAGAAACCCTCCCCCAACCCACCCCACTGGCTTTTGACCCTGTCTGAATCAAGTAGGGAGGGGTGTTCAAGCTTAGATGCCATCATAGGAGATTTGCTGGTCTTAAGTCTTCTTTGCTCTCCTCAGAAAGCAGCAGGGCTCCCTGAAGGAAGGTTGACACCAGTCACACCACAAAGTTAAACCTACAACAATGAATCATTAAGCCAAAGACATTGAACTTAGATTAATAAGTTGATGGAAGTTGTTCATGTCTTATGTTTTTATATTCGTATATAGATTGTATTTCATAAATGTATTAATTCTCAACGAATGGCTTTCAATGTTTCTGGATGGACCATGAAAAAAATGTCTGTCACTTTTCATTAAATTACATTTCTGTATTGTCACGATAAAGGTAAATACTGCAGCAATCGTTTGTCTGTGTGTTTATGCAAATATTTCATTTTCTGAAGACTATAACAATATTACAATGTTGTAAATGGTGGCATTAATAGGTTCTAGTTTTTATGAATTTGTGTGTTTTCATTGGTCTATATTATTCACACCAGAAATTGAAAGCCCCTTTCCAATAATGGCTGGTTTTCCAATGGGAATTCAATGGAGGATAGCATCCCTGAGAAGCCTTTTCTCTGCAAGGTCTGCCTAGTCCCCTCCTCATTCTTCAGGAAATGTGTGATTGACAGGTCCTTTTCAAACCCCTCAGACTGGTAAGGAAGGAATTTAATTCCACACCATTTTCAGGATTGCATGATAAGGATTTGGCTTGAGGTTGGACTTTTTCATGCTGGATGTTTTGTGTGTTTAAAAAACATTTAAGGCAGATTTTTCTGATCAATCAAGTCAAGATCTCATCATACATATTCATAGAAATACACCTATGGTGTAATTTTTTAAAATAATAATCAGAATAGCTAAATTTTATGTTTACAATTTTTGCAAAAAAATGCTGCTATTGTTGAATGCAGTGCACACTTTTTTGTTTTGAAGTGACTTATTAGTTAATAGTTAAACATTAATGTTGAAGTAGTCAAACCATTTTTTTTGTTGATAGACCATACTCAATGTTAACTACTTAGCTCTCTGTACATTGAAAAATGAGAGAAATGTGTAGCAAGGTTCAGGCAGTTTCCTGAAACCTTTTTATCTTATTTGTGAGCAGATGGCAGTGAGCCACGGAAGCCCCTTTGTGTCACTAAGAGTCAGATATAAAAAAAAGAGGAGGGGGAAAATGCTTCTATAATGTAATCAGTGGGTCCGGAAGGGTCCATACTGAGGCTGAAAGGGGACAATAGGGTCAGGGATATATCTACATTGCACAAAATCCAGTTCATCTGCAATATGCCCCCCCTTCCCCTTGCCCAGCACCTTTTGACCGGGATTGACAAGGAAAACTTCCTGCTTTGATCATTGGAGGGTGGAGGAGATGAACCGCCAAAAGGGACCAAAGGATGAGACTGAACTGTTTACCCTGCACTTGGCTGCTGTTTAGGCCTCCCCCTGCTCCTTAACTCAGCCCCCTTCCCTGGCCCTTTCACTGCCACTGCACCCCGTCACCCTTTCCCCTCTCTCCTTCCGGGGAGGCCACGGGGGCGGGAGCATAGTGCACCTTGACCTGTCTAGACACCATTGCATGTGTTGTCCTGTTTCCAAGGGGAAGGGGTATACTTCTACAGGTTAAATGTCATAGTTCCAGCATAGGGGAAGTAGGGGTTGTTTGTGTGATGGGAATGGAAGTTAGGGGTCACCAACATGACCCGGCCGGATCCCAAGCAACTTCATAGAACTGGAATCAAAAGTTAAATTTTTATTATTTTTTATTTATTTTTATATTTTTATCCACCAGGTCCCTCTTGCTAGGTCTGAGGCCAACTTGAGTGAGCTTCTGGATGGAGTTTGTGGTAGCATGAGTGACTATGCTCTTCATGTGGACCCAGACACCAAGAAAAAGCAATACAAAAGATTTGCTCCAAGAAGTTCTGATGCTGGGGATTTTCCTGATTTTAACAATTTCAAGTTTGATGGCCCAGAGGGATCCAATGCCCTAAAATTTGTGGTAAGTGTGGCAATAATTTATTAATTTACTCACATATTTATTAATTTATTTTCACTCATGCTGTACATACTTCAAAGTTCAGGTGAACATTTTTCCTATGTTCTGCATTTCCAATTTCACTATTTTCACCTATTAACTAAGTATTTCAAGGGTGAATAGAGATATTGGTAGCAGAGGGAAACTGCTTATTATGTTTTGTTAACCAGGATAAAACTTTGATGTAATTTAAAGCACAGAAGTCAATGTTATACCTTTGGCCTTTGATATCACAGCTTGATATTATCTGAAAATCCAGTTACATTCTTCATAATTCAATAATAATATTGTTTTTTCACTTTACTTATGACCTTTTTAATTAAGATATATTGCATGCATCGTAGTCTGTAATATAGAAAGCCATTAATTGAAATTATAACAAGAAATATGGAAACGTGTATTAAAGCTTGCATTTGTATTTTTTACAGTTATTACAGTGTGACATTCAGTGTTGAAGTTTGTCATTTTGGTGCCAGGGATGTACTGTATGTTAACCCAAAATGCAGGCAATTACGCATTTTCCTTTGTCAATTTACAATTATATTGTGGTCTTACACGTAATTTGCACATATTTAACTTGAGTTAGGCACCGCAAGTAAGAAATCGTATAATGCGCAAAGATGTCTGTGTGTGTGTGTGTGTGTGTGGAATCGCCAACAGTCGTGTTGCCTATCTAGGTTACATGAGTCATCCAAGATGGCTGAACGGCATGGCGAGAGGAAAAATGGCAGTCTGCCTCACGGCCATGCCCACTATTGTGTGAAACTACATGCTTGTGAATCTCTCATGTGCGGAGGACCTGTTTTTGCTGTCTGTCAAGTGGCAACCTATCCCCTTTCTTCTGTTACAGTGTGAAAGCATTGTGGAGGAGTTTGAAGATTATATCATCTCTCTCTTTGCCAAAGAGACCAACCATGTGGTCGACAAGTTATGCAATGAAGTATCGGGTACGGTTTCAGACATGTTGTGGTTTCTCTCTGACCAGGCCTCCTGTTTGCCCCTTACTGCATAGATACTACCAAGAACTATGTTATTACTCACATCATTACCCAAATGATACTACCTAGAACTATGTTATTACTCACATCATTACCCAAATGATACTACCTAGAACTATGTTATTACTCACATCATTACCCAAATGATACTACCTAGAACTGTGTTATTACTCACATCATTACCCAAATGATACTGCCTAGATCTATGTTATTACTCACATCATTACCCAAATGGAGTAATAGATGACACCATTGGGTTTTGATTTGCTTTTATAGTTTATTAAAATGACTAATCACTATTTTTTGTATGAACAAATAATCACTGTATCTGGGTGTTTGGGCTTTGAAGAGCTTTGATTTGTAAAGAATAGTGGACAGATGCCCTACAAAATAGTCAATTTGGTGATCTGAACGTTTTAATGTTGCTGTTTTTTGATTGTGCGACCCCAAACATGTTTAGAAGAGTACTGTGTAGCTACCAGGGAATACAAACATGACCACTTTTGTTTATTATGCATCAGAAAACAGAATATGAAAATGTGTACATCCAGACACTAACTACCTTTATTACAGCTCTATTTGTAGTGTCATGATTTCCCCCTTATGTAACTGTCATCTTTGATCCACCATTTTGTTTCAACCCTGTTAAGTGAGGGTTCTGAAACAGCAGCGCAACCGGCCAAGTACTATTTATGAGCAGAAACAGTTTATTTAACAGTTTATTTAACAGTTTATTTAACATCTCAGAGGATGATGTTGTGAACCTGTATGAAGCTACTACTCCATTAGAGAAGCTAAAGGGCCATTTTTGTTCAACAAGATCGCGGTCGTAGGCCGATAGTTTGAATGTGCTGTGAAGAAAGATTTTGCCTCTTCGCTGCTATTTGAGTATCAGGGTTATATGGAATTCATCATCAGAAAGAAACCACAGCTCCTATCTCTCGTATGTTTTCAATATGATTTTTCGGCTAGTGTCATTGCAGTAAATGGTGTGTCTTCTACTGGATGTCTGCAATTATTGATAGTTATTTTCAATAGGCCATCTGATAGGATGGCGCACTCATTTTTGTCTATATTTCATTTCCAGATCAATGTAAAGGCACCAAATTCCAGAGTGACGAACTATAGTTTTACATGCATCTCTGCTGCTGATGACTGGACCAGTTTAGATATATATTTCAAATGAAGAAATCATTCTTGAAGGATATTGTATCAATCAACTTGAATACTTATAAATAAAGTTTTCTATTTTGAATTGAGATACTGGACTAACGTTGTCAAATCCACAGAATTGTATTATGATATAGAAAGTCAGGTGTTTCTTTAGAGGTAGTCCTAGTAACTTCCAGCTGGGTGCTGTTGTCAAAAAGTCATAAATTATACATTTCTTTAATGTGCAGGAGGAAGAAGTGGCACTAAAAATAAGGATAAGATGGGTGTAAAAATAAATTTCCAAGTTTAAATGTGCTATACTCAGCCTTGAGGGACTATGAGGAAGCAGCCATGTCAAAAAAAGATGGCGTGGCGTCCTACAGGCAATGTCAAGATGAGCTGGATCAGAATTTTTTCACTTTCACTTTCATCAGCTGATCAGTTTTAGAATTGTTTGTAATGTCACAGAATTCCAAATCTGTTGATTGTACAGGCCATTTCTTGTCCAGAATTCAACTGTTGGAGATAGTGGATTTCCGCATTCCTGGTTGCATTTGATTTGCACTGTGTGTCCTGGGTGGAGGAGGGAGTTGATTCTTGATTTTGAAATGGGCAGTCCCCCAATTCAATTCCAGTCGTGGTATCATTTTAAACATTAGTATGTGCTCTGACATATGGGGAAGTATGTCAAATGTTATGACAATTGATCCAACAATTTTTTCTAAAATACCCCTTTCAATAATAAGCAACATTTTAAGTGTTACAAAAAAAAATTTGCAAAGTGGGGAAAAATAACCTACAGGAGAGCCTTGGTAGTTATCTCCCAATAAAAACATTAGTAAATTCCTAAATCAGGTAAATTATGAACAAAATTGTGATAACACATATCTCAGAGCACACGTTGTAAATTCACCATCTACAGATTGAACACACTGCTATATGCCAGGGAAATGCAAAACCTCATGGACAGTGTTGTTCCTTTTTCATATAATGACCCTCACAGCTTTATCCAATAAAGACAAATAGTCACATGTATTTTTTGGCTTTATGGTCTAAATATTATTTAGCATTTTTGAAAGGTTTACCCAACATGTATCTACACTTATTTGTGGAAAGATTTGAGTCAGTTTTGGAGAAAAGAATGTAAACCTCCTTTGCTAAGGAACGAAGAACAAATGCATGGGTCAAACTTTGTATTGGTCAAACTTCCACTGACTACATGTGACTGAAAATAAACCCTATGAAGCAGGCAAGTTGAATACAAACAGGATATATCGTTTTGATTATCATCAGGAGTTACAGCATTTTCCCCCACATCCAGTTCTTTCAAAACAAAAGTTTTCAACTTGTTGCATATTCCTAGAAGTTGTGTGTTGGGAGTTTATTCTGGCTTAAGAAAGTGTCAGCTTTGCTTTGTGTGCATAGCTGTCTCTGGATGTCTAGGGCTTGAGCTTAACTTCATGACAGATAAAGGGTTACCAAGGTGCTGTTGGCAAGAGGCTCAAAGTGGCGGGGCAAACTGGACCACTAAATGCTCATTTCCTACGCATGTTAGTGCCTTTGCAGTATGCTGAGTGGACTCCTGGAGGGGGTTTCTCAGATGAAATGCAACCTTCACACAGGTAATGAGGACTATATGATAAACCATTTGTACAATTTCTTAAATGCAATTTCAATGGTCCAGGAAGACCATCTCATTCAGAAATGTTGGGAAAGTGAATATTTCCCTTACTCTCTATAAAGTTTAGTCACTGATCTGCAGCATTAACTTGTATTCTAACAAGATTAAAATATATTTGTCCTGGAGATTAGCATACTTAAGTCCTCCTTTGCCTTTTTGGTAGTAGCAGTGTGCTTTGATCTGTGTTGCGTGGCAAGAGCCTAGCTTGGGCCCGGCCATCCGAGTGCCAAGTGTGAAATTGGCCTGATGTCATCCCTATTCTTCACCTTATACATCTTTCACCAGCTTAATTATATTTCCGCCACAAAGCCCTAGTGCTTCATTCCATATTCAAGTTTGACTAGGAAGCATTTAAGAACTATGGATAAATAACTCAGTGGGGGGAAGGGACAGGATGGGTCTTTTGTTTGAGAGACACACAAGAGACATCAATACTTTTCTGATATGTATTTTCTTTTTGAGTCAGACTGCCCTTTGCCTCTGCCAATTGGAGAGGTTAAATTTTATGACACGGGATATGTGAACTTATGATAACCAAGATGTAGGGCAGGCTATTCATTTCTTCATTGTCTGTGGGCATTTGCATGTGGACCTTCTTAAAGTCTCGTGGCTGGAATGTTGTGGATGAAATCATGTTCATTTTCATGTCGAGGCAGGGAATGAAATTGTGGCAGAACTTTCTATCCAACTTTAACTTTCATCAACATGAAGAGTTATGCAGGAACTTTTTGTGTATTTGATGCTCAAAAGACATCATGCATCACTGTTATGGAGAGTTGGAGGAGAGAACGTACAAGCTTTTTGATTATGGAATTTTTGTAGAAATGTACATAATTTAATGAGATTCCTTTTTAGGGACATTTTGAATTCCGAGGTGTAGAAGAAGTGATGTGTTAAAGGAAATGAGCCACCAGAAGCTGTGATCGAGGGCTTTGACCTTCATCAGGGGCTCCCGGCCACAGACTCCATTGAGGAACTAACCGTGTTGCTCAGCTCAGCGTCTAAGGCACCAGCTTTTCTAACCCAGAGAGCTCATCAAGTCAGTGACCATTGGGCGTTACTTCCACATACACAAGCTGGGCAAGAATAGAAATGCAGATGAGGTTCTGGGGCATTGAGGAGCAGGTCAATGCTGAGAATGGTCCGCACAGATAGCACTCCCTTTTGTGTTTGGATCCTTTTTTCTGTTTTTTGGGGCCTTTCTATACATGTTTGAGAGCATCAGGTAATACTGAGACTGCAGAACGTTGTGACCTGTATTGGTGACTGAAGTGTGATGTGTTTGGTTATGCATGGCAGCTTTGAAATCCACATATCCATATGCTGTATTATGATCATATTCAAAAGGTGTCATTATTTTTCTGGATTTGATCAATCTTACTTGGTTGATACATGTGAGGGAAAATTGACTTTGTTGATGAGAGACTCTGTTACAGTCAGAAACTGGTGATGGGATATCTCTCAGCATTCTGGATTACTAACTCCTCTGTAACCAAACAACACAAGTCTCAAAAGGCTCATTTATGAGGATATGTATTCTATTGAACCTACTAGTTTTAATGTTTCCATAAGCTTTTAATTCCCTGTTTGTTATTCTGCTGTGGATATGTTTGACAGAGCAAATTACTTGAAGGTGAATGTTTATAGCAACTGAGTGCAATACTGAGTGAAATTGCTGTCGTGGGATTCTTAGAACACTTTTGAGATCATTGCAGAGTTATTGCACATCTAAGAACTTTTCGGAAGACAGAAATGAGTACTTTACCTTTTTGAAATGCTGTGTCTTCTCTTATACCCTATTCAAGACTCCTAAGTATAGGCGGGCTGCATTCAGCATTGTGCACCAATGACTTTAGAGATGTAAACCTGTATTTTGACTTTGGTATGAGTTGTGGCGGTCACCCAACCACTACTCAATTGTAAAACTAAAATGAGGTATACTCTGCTGCATATAACTTGGACTGACTATAACATCATGGTGCAAGTCATGTGTAACTTTTCTTTGTGGTCAACATTTATTTTTAGTATTTTGCATTTAGTAAATACATTGTAGACTATGTTTGCCTGGCGAAACCAACAGTCGTCTTTTCCATTGTCATTTAAAAAAGAGACTTTCTCTGCATACCAAGTTTGATTGAATTCTGTTCATACTTAATCTTGAAGAGTGCAACTTTTTTAAGTAATTTGAACTCTGTAGTAATTTAACTAATACTTTACAGTCCTGTTACTTTACTGTAGTGTTACTTTAATTTACTGTTTCACTTGTGTTTTCCCTGGTATTTACAAGGACATGATACAGTAACTATGGATACTTCTATTGCCACTTCCAAGAAATCAACACAACTATAACTACCAGGTATTTTGTGCAAGTGCTGCTTGTTTGAATAAAACCCTGTAAAACAAGACTGTAAAACAAGTATAATACATTATTTCCATGCATGAAATAATGTATTCTTCTTTATAGGTTTATTTAGCTGATGACCACTAGCAATTAGCAAATCACACAATGCAGTCTACTCTGTATGAGAAAACACGTCCACAAATATGTGTATTGAGAGCTAGCCCATCCAGAAAGAGGCATGGGGCAGGCCTTGTATCGAGGAAATGATCATGCATCATACATAAACTGACCAATTGCCTATCAGAGGACAATATTTTCAAGTGGCATTATTTGTTCTGTACTTCGATTAAATTCTCCTTGCTTCAAGACAGGCCAGTAATTGTTATGCAAATTGATATTCAGTTATTTCAACATAAATGTGGCTTGGCCATATCACATTTATGCCTCAGCAATGATTCCCAGAGTGGAAGTTTCTGAATTAACAGTAGGCTATTGGTCAGCCTGTACTTTTAGAGCACTCTGATTATATCACTATATAAAAAATAAAGGATTTAAACTTGTCTTAGTATTCTTGTGGTTTATTTACTTATTGGTTAATTACACAGTATGATACAAATTATTTACATTTGTCTCATATCAAAGAATACTGACAGAAAAATACAACCAAAACTTTGTCCTTATTTATACATATGCTTAAAAATTCTGTTGTAAATTCATGTTGTATACCATCTCTAATGGCAATAGCCCATTCTTGATATAAACATTTAATGTGTTATTTCTTTGTAGCACAGTTCTCATAGAAAAGTTCATTTACAGAATTTTTAAGGCAAAGTGTGTTTTAAATTTTAATTTTAATTTACACACACTTAATATTGACAATAAAAGATCATTCACATCATAAGACCACAATTTGGTAGATACAGCAACTTTTGTCTCATGATATACAGGTGACAGATTGCAGATTTCATGCAAAGGCCTCTAAATGTTTCATTCACAAAAAGAAGTTATTGCAAGATAAATAAGTTATGTAAACATTCCAGAGCTTCTTTTAGAGAAACAATATGGCCGCTGAGTATTGTTTATAAATATGAATATCATGTTATTTGCAAATAACAATAAATTGTATTTCAAACTATGGAATGCATGGACAGTTTGAGATACATTATTTGTACAGTAGACCTATATATGATGCCCATTGACGTTACTTCAGCGGTGAAGTATTTCATAAGAGTATAATGATTGAAGTGAAGATGTTCGATATAGGCCTATGGTACAAAGTTAAAGGTCCTTGCTTGGCACTGAAATCCTGATTTGAGCCGGGGTTAAATTGGATTTTGTTGGTGGTGGAAGTGACCCAAAACGGATGCATTTCCATGATAATTCCAAATGGATATCTGTTCAATTCCCATTGTTGTCATCCACTCCCACCACTCCTCCCTATTTAACCATTGGATATGAGCTACGCGCGCATAACTTGAACTTTGGGGTGAATCATAGCATTGTTAACCAATGGTAGACTTGCAAGAAAGTTCGTTTTACGCGCTTGCATACCAGACAAATATTTCGGTTTATAAAATACTGTTTTGTTTTTCTTACTATATGCTAAAGGTATTTCAAGATAGGTCCTTTCGTGAAAGTGAAGTTAAGCTACATTCCTTCTATGACTCAACTCATTTCTATAGTTTGGGTCAAGTTTAAAGTAATTTATAGGCCTATTGAATATATTATGTATTTATTTTTCATCAAATCTCAGTTTCATATCAATACATGTACCCAAAGCTGAATTATTTTACTGAATTTATTCATTTTTAATGCTCAAGAGATAGCTATAGTTAATGCAGCACTTGAATATAAAAATGCATTGTTATCAGATAATACGCATCATTTAATGCATATGGTTCCCTCCATATCAACTCAGACAGGCTGTATTTTTACACAAAACAAAGGAACCTCAGAAAACATATTTTCAACATGAACATCAAAGTACAAGCAAACTGTGTGATAAAAAACGTAAAAACATAAACACTATTTAGTCTATTTGAATTCACAGTTTCCAAAATGCAGCAGAACAAATCTTTGGACATCAGCATGTTTCCATTATTTCGGTCAAATGTGATAAAAACAAAACTTGCTAAAAACAAAACAAAAGCAAAACAAACTTTGATGCTGAAGCAATTCTAAAGTTCCAGGGAGAACATGGCAAAAGTTTTATAACACAAAATGGTTTAAATCAAATCAAAGTGTATTGGTCGCATACACAGATTTGCAGATGCTATCGCATGTGCAGCGAAATGCTTGTGTTTCTAGCTCCAACAGTGCTGTAATAATACCTAGCAAAGTAACAAATAATAAAAATAATAAAAAAAAATACACCTACAGAATATTGCAAAATCCTGTCTCATTCATGTTTTAAATATTTGCTGGTGTTTTTGTACACTGGCCCTTTAAAGTTATTTATTGCTTTGTATATTTTTCATCAATCGCTGTCTGATTTTTCATCCTTAGATGATGTGGCATGATTGTATAGTCCCTGTGCCATCAGGTGCAAGGCTAAAGAGTTTTTATTCCCGGTAGCCTTCTTTATTTTGGCCCTCTTGTTTTGAAACCAGATTTTAATTTGAGATTCGTTGAGGCCGAGTTCTTCTGCCAGACTCTGTCTTCTCTGTTCGGTCAGGTACCGACTAGTCTGAAACTCCGTTTTTAGTCTCTGGAGTTGTTCTGCTGTGAAGGCCGTTCTTGGACGCTTGTCATCCTTGCTTGGGGTCGTCGTCGTTGTCGTGGTAGTGGTCGACTTCTTTGGTTTACGAGATCTAGGCCCTGTAGATTAGAATACATTCAATGATCAGACTTTGAAACGAACAAAAATGATGCCTTCAACGTCCTCAATAACATGATCACTAATACTTGACTAATTAATATGATGATCATGACGATCAAAACAGATTCGTAGTACTCTAACATGCTAGAATAGACCTAGTAGGATAGCAGTAGTAACCAAGTATTAGGCCCAATGAGCCTTTAGTAGCAGAATAAGTATTGTGGTGGTATTAATATTAGCCAAATTGCCAGTATAGGCACAATAATCTATACACCTAAAATTGTATTAGAATGTAAAGTATTCTAAAAGGGTGCAGGGTTTTGTGTGCATAGGAGAAGATGATGGGTGGGTGTTGATGGGGGTGGGGTTAGAGGGAGGGGGGTATAGGCGCCCCTTTCTCACTGTTACCATAGGAACTAAATTTATAAGCTTCATAAATATGTAATGAATATCGTGAACATTTCATAAAACTGTTTTTGTGTTGGCTGGTTCTACACCAAATAAGAGATCGATTCGCAGCTACACGTTTATTGGATTCACAATTTCATTTGAATGTTATTTTGATCAATAGGCCTATTTTACCTTACTCCTGGAATGAAGTTTTTTTTTATACCGTTAATTTCGTTACATGCAGATCTATGCTATGAGACCAACATAAAACACAGTGGTAACTTTTTTTGTTTAGTAATGGAACTTTCCTTTGTTACTATAGAAGTTAATGTATTCATTCCATTATGCATAATATAGGGACTATATGTTATACGACGATGGCATATTATCGATATTAACTTAATGTTAGTGCTTCTAAATAGCTGAATATATATAGTTCATATAGTTTAACAATGTGCTAATTTTAAACGATGTTAGCTAGAAATTAAATAGCCTAGAAATTAAAACGGACAATATCTATAATTGTTACTTTGATACACTTTGAAGTGCATTTACTTCGACATTATATGAAAAAGCTCAAAATATAACAAACATTAGGCTATAGGCCATAATGGAAGATCTGACAATCACATCCTGCAGCAGTAGGTAAAGGCCTAATATCCTATTATGAGAATAGTTTGAGAATATGATAAACAACAGGCTAAATATAGCAGAGGAGGGAAGTAAAAAGTCATTATAAAACGACGTTTTTATTCTTAATATCGGTCCAGTTTTTCTCTCGAAACGTTGCACTCTAAAAGTCTGATTGCACGCATCTCAGTCATTTCGCATATAGATGGAATACTTTTTGCCTTGCTCCATTGTCAAAAAAAATATGCTAATTAAATATTAACAAAGACGAGTGAGGAACAATGGCGTTAAACTACGTTTCAATACTGCTTTAAAAGTTGCTTTACAAGTTAACTACTTCAATATTTTTAATACTTCGATACTTTCAATCCTTTTTTGTCCTCCAAAAAGTATTGACTTTTCTCTTTTTTTCATCCTTTTCATTGTTTTCTTTATTAGGGCTATTCAAACAAAATTGTCAGCTTGATAATAATTGCATGACTTGCCAAATATTTTTAAGGAGATACTTCTAATAACAGTAACAATACGATAACATTGCCTATAGTAGGCCTACGACTAATATTTGGTTTGTAACCGCCATTATCATCCAATCAGAATTCTAGGTCAATCGAAATCTTCCTAGTCGTTATGGATAAAAAAATATATAATAATAACATTAATTGGCAACCAAAAAATCATTAGAATATTATTTTATTCATTTCCTAAAAGTTTCGGACAAATAGTTGAAATTAGGCTGCACAAAGGGATACTTTTTATGTTTGTATAATGCGGCTGCAGGAGATGGTTTCAGGTTTATATTTTGACTTATTTAGTTCACTGAGTCAGTTTATATTGCACAAGTGAGCCAATGGTTCATGGTATTCCTATTCTTACTTTATACTAAGCCAAGGAAAATACAATACTTTACCTGATGATGGTCGGTCTGAATATCTTGTACAATACACCCAGGCTGGCCAGAGCATAGGTTTCGACGAAGGTGCAGAATTGGCTTGAGAACTATCCGAGTCGGAGCTTAGGCACTGATCTCCAATTTCTCCTCGGGGCTTGAGAGGCGCATCTCCAACAATATCTTTTTTTGGCTCACCGACTGAACGAGAATTCGATGTTCCTTCCCCTGCCACCGTCCCACCTAACTGCCCAGATTTTGGGGGAAGGCGAGGACTATTCTCTCGTCCATTGAGGTGATTCTCATCATAATTAAAAGTCCCGTCTTTCCGCCGTCCAAAGTCTGGTCTCAAAATATTATCAATGTAAAAGTTCGTAATTCGGTGCGGTTGCTGGTTCCCAGGTGCTTGAAGAAGAGGAAGAATAGCTCTGTTGAATTCTTCGCCCGAATCTTGACGCTCTCCATTGCGATTATCATCTTCTTCCATGGTGAAATGCTCAATGTCCAATTCTGGTAGCCTACCTTTCTCGCTCTCCCACACAAAATGATGAATCCCAATGTATAAATGTTTTAGCTTTCCTTGTTCACTGTGTTTTTTAAATACAATGTAATGGGAAATAAAAACTAAATCCGTTTTTTTCAGTATCTAGTTTTGGTAGTAATAAAACCACGCCTCTTGCCTTTTTCACAAAGAAAAAACATACTTCAAATGTATTTTTCCGCCTTGCTGTGATTGATCTATTTGTTGAGAAAGTAGACTACCATTTAAAATACTGAGTAGTAGTAGTCCCCTTTCAGAACCAATCCAATCTTGATGCTTCAACTACTAAACTACGAGTAGATAAAGAGGCGCTAACTGCTCCTGAAATACTTTCACTATGGATTTTCGTTCTTATTTTTAATAGGCTACGAGTCCCCCCAGTGACGTTGCAGTCCGGTATCTAAGACACGTGCCTTGGACCAATAGAGTTCGTGAAATGTTACCACATGACCAAATACTCCAGAATACTAGAAGACCGATGACAGCACCCCTACACCTCACCCAATCCTCAAAGCTGTAGTATTCAAAAAACATAAACAAGTAGGACACCATTTCTGATTCAGTCAGCCTTCCCAGTTAGTTTTTTTTAATAATAAAAAACAAACTATTTTCTGCTGAGAGTTTTTTTTTTTTTAAGTTTTTTTGTTATAGACATATCTCCACATTTCGTTGGTTCTTCGGTTCAAAGCGCACACAAGGCATTCCCATGAAAATGGGGTATCCTCGAATGGGGGAGGGGTGTGAAACCTCATATATGTTTCTCAATCTTCCCCCAAAAATTCTGGAAGATTGAGGAATATTACCAAACATGGATGAGCCAGCACTCCGCAAAATGCTTTAGCAGTCCCCAACATTACTGAATAAGTTTCCTACGGTTTTTCCCTGAGTAGCGCATAGTGGCTAGGGGGACACGATGGGTGGTGCACTTGCTAGGCTACTCGTTTCTTCGGCTATTGCACGTGAAGTAGCCCTATGTCAAATTATATGAGAATGCAACTTAATATTCCCCTATGTTGTCAAGGTAGCCTCATCAAATATGGTGCGTAATAGTAATCCGTTGGTCTCTTGTTATCCAATATTATCTATAACCACTATAGGGCATGGGTAATGTAGTCTATAGTTTTTATCATACGATTGTTGCTCTAGTGGACGCGGACAATCTGTTTGGTCTTTAGTCCAGTCAACAGCCAAAATCGGTTTGCGCGTAAAAAGGACCGTGGCGCTTTAAAAATTGGCGATGCCATCAAACAGCTGTGATATCAGATGTTGCGGTGAAGAATTGAAGACTATTCTTCTCTCGGTGGCCTATGCATATGGGTGATGTCCTCAGGTCAAGTCTTTTGGTAAAATGTAGACTTTCTGACTGTCGTATATAATCAAAGTGGGATCTATTTTGACATATTGATGAGCGAAATGAGTTCAGGTCAACACGCGCGCATCTTGCTCTCTAAACATGGTGAACTAGGTGTGCATTATATATAGTGCAGCAGTAATGAGCAAATAGTTGTTTTCTATTTGATAGCCTGTGTCATGCAGTACCTATGGCATCACCAAAACACATGATGTTGCCTTGTTGTTGGGATTGGCCATAACATGAATCCATTATTTTGTGTTATTACACAGCGTTTGAACATTATTGTTGGCCTATAGCCTAGTTGGGGATGTAGAAGGCAGAAGTTATTCCAGATGTTATTAACGATCCGCAAAAGATTACTGTAAACAAATAATGCACAATAGCCTATTAATTAATGTTTTGGACTGCTCATTAGAAAATATTAAATTACCAAGACGGGCTTTTGTTTGAGAATATTGAGTTGGATTGATCTGATCTAGTATTCATTATCCCTTTCCCTTTTTCATTGTCCTAATAGTTGGATGAAGAGGTTACGGGTTTATAGACAACATCCCGGAGAGATTAAAAAACCTTTGCATATATCAAAAACAGAAGGAAAAAAACATGTGTTCATGAAATACTGAGTTATAATGGTCAAATCATTCGTTATATGGCTGTATTAAATCATACAAGTTTTTAAAATAATTTATATTCCAAAAATACAATTGTTCAGCAAAATGTGTGTTTTCTGTAGTCCTACTGTCTTCTTAATTCATGTTTGTGATTCGTTTTGTTTAGGGTGTGCCTATTTTTGTCCTGATTTTTATTTATTTATTTTTATTTCACCTTTATTTAACCAGGTAGGCAAGTTGAGAACAAGTTCTCATTTACAACTGCGACCTGGCCAAGATAAAGCAAAGCAGTTCGACACACAACAACACAGAGTTACACATGGAATAAAACAAACATACAGTCAATAATACAGTAGGAAAAAAAGAAATCTATATACAAAGAGTGCAAATGAGGTAGGATAAGGAAGGTAAGACAATAAATAGGCCATGGTGGCAGAGTAATTACAATATAGCAATTTAACACTGGAATGGTAAAAGAAAACTGTGCAGTAGATGAATGTGCAATGTAGAAAAACTGGGGTGCAAAGGAACAAGATAAATAAATAAATACGGTAGGGGATGAGGTAGTTGGTTGGGCTATTTACAGATGGGCTATAAACAGGTACAGTGGTCTGTACACTGCTCTGACAGCTGGTGCTTAAAGCTGTTGAGGGAGATAAGTGTCTCCAGTTTCAGAGATTTTTGAAGTTCGTTCCAGTCATTGGCAGCAGAGAACTGGAAGGAGAGTCGGCCAAAGGAGGAATTGGCTTTGGGGGTGACCAGTGAGATATACCTGCTGGAGCGTGTGCTACGGGTTGGTGCTGCTAAGGTGACCAGCGAGCTGAGATAAGGCGGGACTTTACCTAGCAGGGACTTGTAAATGACCAGGAGCCAGTGGATATGGCGGCGAGTGTAAAGTGAAGGCCAGCCTCACGAGAGTGTACAGGTCGCAGTGGTGGGTGGTATATGGGGCTTTGGTAACAAAGCGGATGGCACTGTGATAGACTGCATCCAGTTTGTTGAGTAGAGTATTGGAGGCTATTTTGTAAATTACATCACCAAGTCGAGGATCGGTAGGATGGTCAGTTTTACGAGGGTAAGTTTGGCAGCATGAGTGAAGGAAGCTTTGTTGCGAAATAGGAAGCCAATTCTAGATTTAATTTTAGATTGGAGATGTTTGATGTGAGTCTGGAAGGAGAGTTTACAGTCTAACCAGACACCTAGGTATTTGTAGTTTTCCACGTAATCTAAGACAGAACCGTCCAGAGTAGTAATGCTAGACGGGGGGACAGGTGCGGGTAGCGATCGGTTGAAGAGCATGCATTTAGTTTTACTTGCGTTTAAGAGCAGTTGTAGGCCACGGAAGGAGAGTTGTATGGCATTGAAGCTCGTCTGGAGGGTAGTTAACACAGTGTCCAAAGAGGGGCCAGAAGTATACAGAATGGTGTCGTCTGCATAGAGGTGAATCAGAGACTCACCTGCAGCAAGAGCGACATCATTGATGTATACAGAGAAAAGAGTCGGCCCAAGAATTGAACCCTGTGGCACCCCCATGGAGACTGCCAGAGGCCCGGACAACAGGCCCTCTGATTTGACACACTGAACTCTGTCGGAGAAGTAATTGGTGAACCATGCGAGGCAGTCATTTGAGAAACCAATGCTGTCGAGTCTGCCGATAAGGATGCGGTGATTGACAGAGTCGAAAGCCTTGGCCAGATCAATGAAAACGGCTGCACAATAATGTCTCTTGTCGATGGCGGTTATGATGTCATTTAGGACCTTGAGCGTGGCTGAGGTGCACCCATGACCAGCCCTGAAACCAGATTGCATAGCGGAGAAGGTACGGTGGGATTCGAAATGGTCGGTAATTTGTTTGTTAACTTGGCTTTCAAAGACCTTAGAAAGGCAGGGAAGGATGGATATAGGCCTATAACAGTTTGGGTCAAGAGTGTCTCCCCCTTTGAAGAGGGGGATGACCGCAGCTGCTTTCCAGTCTTTGGGAATCTCAGACGTCACGAAAGAGAGGTTAAACAGGCTAGTAATAGGGGTTGCAACAATTTCGGCAGATAATTTTAAAAAGAAAGGGTCCAGATTGTCTAGCCCGGCTGATTTGTAAGGGTCCAGATTTCGCAGCTCTTTTAGAACATCAGCTGACTGGATTTGGGAGAAGGAGAAGTGGGGGAGGCTTTCTGATACAGGATATTAGGCTGCCTATTTTAGCATTTAATTGTTACATTGATTGTTAAGGTCTAATGTTTGGTGCACCTGCACCAAACATTAAATGCGACATATAGACTATTCATACTGTATGCCTATAGCATTTAAAAGGACAGCTTTGCATGAAGGCTAGGTGTGCCTTGCCTACGTGCGACGAGGCAAACAATGAAATTCCAATTCCATATTGCTGAAAAACACCTGCAGACTTGTTGACGTTATTTGAAATTATTTACGCTGTTCTGCAATGGTTATTTGCAAATGTACCAGGACTCGTTGGTGAAGTTGGACCCTGTAATCGAAAAGTCATGCAGCTTGAAGTTGTCCGAGGTCCAAGCAATGTCAGATGTGTTTTGTTAAGCTCATTATTTTTCAAAAGCTGTATTTCGCCTACCCCTCTCTGCACACTTATTCAAAATGTATTTTAACCTGCTTTGAACTTCTCTGGCAAAACAAGGATCCTAGAATGACATTCTATAGGCCTAAGCAACTTTTCCGTCATTTAATTAGGGCAGGTGAGAGAAAGTAGATCCACTCTCCAATGACCTTTTATTTAACCTCATTCCAGGGGATTTACACCATTAAAAGTCCAAATACTCACTTCACCTTTGATCAGTAACTGTAACTAATTAATAAACCACAACAAGGTTGTCAAATATTCAATCCAAGCTCATGCAGATTCGATATCCTACTGAACTGGTGACTATTCCTTTCTTGTGTAATTTAGTTAGCTTATAATAATGTTATTGCATTTAGGAATTGCATTCATAACATTCTCTTATGAAATATTGCAATTCATGTGGAAAGATGAACAAATGTGTAGAGATGTGAAAATTAGCCATTTGAAATATTTGACGGACGTTTCTGTCCTTCATGTTGACATCCCCAACTCTCACAATCTGCAACAATGTCTGTCAAACATAAATAGAATTTGGCATATTGTTTGCAAATGTTCAATCGTTCTTTTACGGAGGTAATCTTAGGCCAACTCATATTTTTCTAAATTATTCTTAATTTCTCATATTTAAAAACATCGCAGTTCAACCTATATGCAACTTTTCCTAAAACACTGGTCTGTATAGCCAATTATTGGCAGTTTGAAAAATATTTCCTTATGAGTCCAATAATTCCAGTCTAGCCTATTCTAACATAATCATCCCCAGACAATTTTAATAGGCCTAGCCAATCTGGTGCCCATTTTCGTAACTTTCATCCTAGCTCTCCTAACCCAGCCAAAACTTTATATTTCGGTAAATGTCTCTTTCTATTTGGTTTACTTTCCCTCAGAAAGGGTTATGCTACAGGGGCAGAGGGATTTGTGAATGAACGCCATAGCGTTGGCTGCAGCTCACAGATCATAGCCCCAGATCACCAGCACACAGATGTGCTCCATTGAATGGCTGTGATATCTGCTCTGTAACAATGCAGGGGTCATGTTGGATCCAGGCGCTTCCTGTTGGTCTTTGAAAAACAAACGGAGAGAGAAAACACTAAGGGGGTCCCCGAGGATGAGGATAAAGGTTAGGCCTACTGACCACTTCCTATAGTCTGGAAAGCTGTTGGTGAAAACTGTGCGCCACACTGGTCTCAACCCTGATAAGGCTTTTCTGGCCAGGACATAGCCTATCCAACTTTCATAGTAGTTTCCTTTTGGTTCGATTATGTAGACTTTCTATTGGCATGACTTAATCTCCCGACACATTTGAAATTGTTCTTATGCGAATTTATTTATACTCATACCCCGTTCATTATGTTTACCCCGTTTACCCTCACATAATGTCATATTCCAGTTAAATTAATCGTGAACTCAACTGCTTGCTGTCAATATTTTCATTTTAATGTATAGCCTACGTGTCATTTAAATGTATACTTTTCTATAAACATGTAATTTATTGGATAAATTACATTTGAAATACTTTAGGACGTGCTTGCTATTTACTTATAGATCATTGATCTAAACTGTCCCTCCCTCTGCCCGCACTTTCCTTTATGTGCAAAATGACCAAGTCTCCTTCAACAAGACGTTGAAAAGGCCAATGGGACGATTGTTTATGGGGTTTAATTACTGGTTAATCCCCCTGATCGCCCTGGCGTGGATAAATCCCAGCTGAATAGGCGTTTGAAAACTGAGCCAGTTTGGGTTTCTCCAGTCAACTCAACCCCAGCATTTTCCGCTACTTTTTGGTGACCATGGTTGCAGCAACTATAGCCTATATCAGGCTACAGCGGGGGAAAAAGGGTTTTGACCCATTGTGTTTTAATTTCGGTCAGTTCAGGAAAGAAATGATAGCGTAATTCAGTGAAATACTTGATACATGATTATAGGCCTATAGAAATATAAATAATTGCATCTTTAATTACATTTACTGGAATTTAACTGACACCAGCAGTGCAATTTAGGACCAATTGAAAATGCTAAGCAAAATGGTCTTGATCCTGATGGCATTTTCCCCATCATAGTTTCTGTCACCATTTAGAGACATAAGGATTCCAGCCATGTGTGTTTTGCATGTGCATAATAGGAATTTAGTTGACTTTTGCTTGTCTTCAGTAATCAATGATGTATTAAGTTCATTGATCATCAAATAGAAAGTTTATCAATCATCCATTCTAATATATGATTTTACGCTCATTTAGTCATGTACACTAATTTAGCCCTGTACAAATATGTATATGTACATTAAAAAGTATAATAGGTGGGCTTTATTCAATAGTGAATGTATAATACATTATGGCATGCTCCACTGTTGTGTGACATCTTTTGATGGCTCATATGTGACATTGGATTTGACAGAAGAGATACTTCTCATTATAATGCATTTCGTCATATTCATGTAGCATAGATTTTAAGAATACTTCAATAAGATCGTCACTCTTTCTCAGAGCTAGAGAGACAAGGGAAGATGAAAAGGGTGGAAAGCAGAAATGTGAGAACTTTTGTGCAAAAATGTATTCAGTCAAAGTGCAGTAAATGCTATTGCTTTATGTTAAATATTGACAATCGCTGTCAGCATGAAGGGTAAACATAGCCTATACTGGTCAACAATAGCCTATACTGTACTCAGTTCAAAGAAGCAAATCACAAAAGGCACTGGCTTAGTTAGACATATTGATATTTTCAAAGACTCAGACCACTAGTGTGTTGTGCTAGGTGTAACTGCCTGGATTATTCAGCATCATAATTGACCATTAAATAACATATAATAACTCATATGAGTGTTTTCCATAACTTCTCATAAACAAATATCCATTGATAACCTTATGACCTTGACCTAATATAAAATAACATTGAGAAGCCATCTCATTTACAGTACTTTAGTGGTGTTATTTCATCAACCAAATAGTAGTTCTGATAGAATATCGGGGAACAATGCCCTAATTAAAAATGTGTTGCTCCCTTTTTTAATCTGAGCTTGCTGATTGAATCCCTGTGTAAGTACTACTGTATATGGACCCCAGGGAGATTTTATTAGACATGCTGGCTCTTTCCCTTTTGCTCCAGCAGGTCATTTTCAGGTTTTCAATTAACAGAATGTTATTAAAATGTAATAGCCCTGATGATCTGCTCACTATTACTTTAGAGAATATGTTCATAATTTAATTGATGTCACCCCCATATTGAACTTTCAACGGTACAGTAGGTATACTGTACCATAAAAGTTGGTGGTTTGACCTATTTGCCCTACAAACTGTTTGAAAGTGCCTTGAAGTGTGTGCAAAATGCACATGTTTGTGTGAGTGATTTTCTGTGATTTCATTCACAGCTCTCACTTAGAAAGTAGCTCTAACGTTTCTGTTCAGAGGCAAAACAATTCATGAAGTGAATGTTGTATCTTTCCAGCAGGGGTCTCTGCTTTGCATTATCCTGAGTGATTGTAAATAACTACCGTATTAGAGAAAGTGTAAACAGTGCTATCTAGTGGTACATTTGGGTTAGGATATTTTGGATGCACACGGGATTTTATTAAATACTTTTTGTATAATTTCTTTCAGTTGATTTTCCAACTGTAATCTAAGAAAACTAAGACTTATCAGATTTGTTTAACCATGTAAACATGATAAACCAAAAACCTGGTTTTTGGTAATTGCCCTAACACTCTGTTATGTAAATGTCAATAAAAGTAATAATTGTCATTACAAAATTATCAACATAGGCTACATGTGATCCACGATTCTTGGTTGGAACACACTCATCCTCCCAACCTGAGGCACAGCTGGGGATAAGAAACAAAATGGTTACCATGGAATCGATCCAGGGAGGAAAGGTTGGCCCTGCTCCCAGAAATCTCTGGGCGGAAGGCTGACTGTCAGTCCCCCACAAGGACTATGTAGGACGCTGCCTCAGAAGAAGGGACTGATACAGGATGGTTGCTGCTGGTAAGCCTGGAGGCAGTCCTGTTAGTGAGAAGATGGATGTCTCAGTGAAATTGAAATGAATAACTAAAATAAAAAATAGACTACAAGGTCTACTTGTGATGCTGTGTGTCATTTTGAGACCTGGTAAAAACATTCAGCGGACTCAGAATAAGGTGTATTATTAAATGGAGAGTTCACCCAAATGTACCTCATAGAAAGTAGCCTATGGAACCAGAGAATCAGTAACCCAACATTTTTTTTTATTTATGTGCTCTATGAAGGATCAGATGTTTCTGATGTTCAAAATATGAATCATCTTCTCTTTTCTGTCCAAAATGTTTCCAAGGGCCTCGGTGCAGTTCGTTAGCTGTGGCTTCATGATGGACTCTCTGTCATGAAATCATATAGCCATAATGGTCACAATACTTAATTTATTAAATGGCATTACACCAATGTGCTCGCGGGTGACCTTGATAGTCATGCTGGATTAATATAATCCTCTTGAGCATGCTATACCTGTAAAGGAGAAAGAAAAAAAGCTCATATGGGTAAAATTGACTTAAATCAAACTGCTTCACCTTGTCAAAAGCTCCAGATCAAGGATGTCAAATTGTAACTCTGAGGTCACAAGGTCACATTCTCATACGTAATGTAGCTGTCAGTGAAGTGATCCAATTACGGCTTTAATTGGATGCATTTCAGAGTTTGTCAAGGTCTTTTCACACTGATGTCCATAATTCACTATGGCTATATCATACACACCCCTGCTATGCCCGGTTTGATAGGACTTCAATTTGTCACTTTCAAATTAATGAAGCAATTAGGCCAATTAACTAAGAACTGTGGAGGAATGAATTCCATAGTAGATGAGATCTCAGAAAATGTGAATTACATGTGTCTGCAACATAGGGGAAAAACATGTTACGGTCTCAAGATTATAGAAAATTAATCTTTATCAGTCGTATAGTAGATGTTAGCCTGATAGCAGTCACAATCCTTAATCTAACATACACGTTATCACCCATAAACATGAATATTGTATATTTTCTATACATTTTCATGGGGAGGAAAGGCCTTATAAAAAGTCTGCATGGCCACACTTACAGTATGATCTATCTTTGTTTGCATGACTTGCCTCATTAAATCATAAATTGTCTGATAATATGGCACTTTTCCTGCTCTACCACTGCTAGGCTAAATTAAAGGCCATCATCACTAGGCCAACATCTGCATCAAACTCTGTCTACACTAGGGTGCTATCTTGAACCTAAAAGGGTTTGTTGGCTGTCCCCATAGGAGAAGCCTTTGAAGAACCCTTTGGGTTCCATGTAGAACCTTTACATGGAACCCAAAAGTGTTCTCTTCTGGGGACAGCCAAATAACCATTTTGGAACCATTTC
Organism: Brachymystax lenok tsinlingensis; assembly: GCA_030435695.1. Taxonomy (NCBI): domain Eukaryota; kingdom Metazoa; phylum Chordata; class Actinopteri; order Salmoniformes; family Salmonidae; genus Brachymystax; species Brachymystax lenok. Next base: position 23,308,322 of record CM059788.1, on the reverse strand, counting down.
TTCTAAGAGCGTAGGAGCTGCCTGACATGAGGACAGTTTTGCTTTTGAGGGCCACTGGCCCTGACCCCTGGGGCATCTCCAGCTTTTAACAGAGTTCATTAATGACCTCAAGCTTCTCCAATTACATTAATGACCTCAAGCTTCTCCAATTACCTGCATTATTATATATGTCTGCATGAGACCTCTTTTCTGTGGCTGGTAAAGAGATCCCTGGTTAACGTTCAATAAAGTTAGTTACCTGCCCTTTGCACTTATCAGTATTTTGTCACTTCAGCATGGCTTTTCCCCCTTACGTCATTACTTAACTCCTCCCATAGACGTTCCATGTTTCAAATTGTTGTGGGGTAGCATTTGTATTTGATAAATGTTTGTAGAGGTCTGTTGAATGTAAGGCGATGCATTTAGTAAGGAATATAATAAATATGTATAACACAATACATCACTATATCTGAGAAACAATACATAAATGAAACAATTATTCCGTTTCACCCCTCTTGTCGTCACCCTCTGGTACATGCGCGATCAGTGAGATTTGGCGCTAGTGTGTTGCCTTGAGGGGAAGAACTTTTTAATGTCTTTTGACTTTTTAGTGATTTTGTTTTACATATCTTGATTAGCATTTTATGGATAACAATGTCGGATGAAGAACCGAAGGTCCCAGAAGAGCTCTTTAAAGATGTTAAATTTTACGTGGTCGGGGACATTGACCAAAAGGTGAAGCTATCACTGTTGACATATAGCTAGCTAGCGAAGCAATGACATTTACCGCACTAGCCGGTTAGCATAGCGAAACGTTAACGACCAGTCTGTTTCCATTTCACTTTTGTAACCCGTATTGTTTGCAGATTTGCTATATAAACTAATACATGCATTGCGTTTTACAAAATATATGAAGTTGTCATTGATCCAGATGTTAGTTAGTTGACGTTAGCGACCGTAGCCAGATGGATGCTTAGCTAGCTAGCCAGTTTTCTACTAGTGCAGGCTAGCCAACCAGTATTCTGGCATTCCTGTCTGTTATCCAATTTTGCAACGCAGCTAGTAATACAATAAATATACATTTGACATGTTTTGCATTGTAGTTGTATATGTATGGATTACCATATCTAGAACGAGATGGATTGATAATATTGAGGTGAAAGCTCATCGTCGGTTTGCTGAATTGTGCGCCTGTCATTACACATATGCGAGGACAAATCCGCCATTGTAGAGATGCAAGTGGCAACTTCCTGCCAAATAATGCCTATAATTTCCGCGCCTGTGTTTATAAACTGATTTATCGCGTACATACGATGTATATTCCCAGTTAAATACAGCACGAACATTTTCAAATTGTTCCTTCAAACTATGCTTCAAATAATTAATCCCACCGAGATTGATTTGGCCTATACGGTGCATATTTCTGTCACGTACTAGCTAGTTAATAATCAACAGTATCTTCTACTGCTCATTGATAACGTCAATTTCTTAAATATACAGGCCAACCCATGATTGATGTCTTTGATGCCTACTGCCTTTCCTTATCACACTTTGGTTGGAATTGTACACATTTATCATATCATTTATCATATTAAATACTTTCGTAACACTTTTTTTTCCCGTAAAACTGCATTGTTGGTTAAGGGCTTGTAAGTAAGCATTTCACTGTAAGGTCTACACCTGGTGATCATGTGCATATAACTGGTTCAATCGACCCCCAGGTGTTCTGTTTTATTTCATTGATGTGATTTCATGTGCACTTTAGGTTGTCCAGCTGCTGAAAGCAGGGAAAGGCAAGGAGGTCTCATACAATGCCTTGGCTACACACATCATAGCAGAGGATGGAGATAACCCAGAGGTTGGGGAGTCACGGGAGGTCTTTGACCTTCCAGTTGTCAAGGTAAGGGTGTGAATTATACATGGATAACTGCCAAAATAAGGAAACACCAACATAGTGTTTTAATAGGGCGTTGGACCAGCACAACCTGCCAGAACATCTTCAATGTGCCTTGGCATAGATTCTACAAGTGTCTGGAAGTCTATTGGAGGGACACAACACTATTTTTCCACAAGAAATACCATCATTTGGGGCGTATTCATTATGCAGATTCGGTTGCAAAACGTTTCTTTAACGGAAGCCAATGGAATAAAACTTGAATTTGTCCAATAGCAACTCTCGTCTTAGTTACGTTTTGCAACTGTTTGGCTAGGTTTTGTTGTTGATGGTGGTAGAAAAAGCTGTCTCAGGCACCGCTCCAAAATCATCCATAAGTGTTCTAATGGGTTGAGATCTGGTTAAATGCGGAATAAATATTTCAGTTGAATGCATTGTTGTACAACTGACTATGTATCTCCCTTCACCGTTTAAACCATATATGCTCCTTTGAGACCCCTTTTTCAAAGTCACTAAGCAGTGATGGAAAAAGTACTCAATTGTCATACTTGAGTAAAAGTAAAGATACCTTAATAGAAAATGACTCAAGTAAAACTGAAAGTCACCCATTAAAATACTACTTGAGAAAAAGTCTTTAAAGTATTTGGTTTTAAATATACTTAAGTATCAACAGTAAATGGGATTGTTAAAATGTACTTACAGTTGAAGTCGGAAGTTTACATACACTTAGGTTGGAGTCATTAAAACTCATTTTTCAACCACTCCACAAATTTCTTGTTAACATATATAGTTTTGGCAAGTCGGTTAGGACATCTACTTTGTGCATGACACAATACATTTTTCCAACAATTGTTTACAGACAGATTATTTCACTTATAATTCACAGTTCCAGTGGCTCAGAAATTTACATACACTAAGTTGACACATGCCTTTAAACAGTTTGGAAAGTTCCAGAAAATGATGTCATGGCTTTAGAAGCTTCTGATAGGCTAATTGACATAATTTGAGTCAATTGGAGGTTTACCTGTGAATGTATTTCAAGGCCTACCTTCAAACTCAGTGCCTGTTTGCTTGACATCATGGGAAAATCAAAAGAAATCAGCCAAGACCTCAGAAAAAAATTGTAGACCTCCACAAGTCTGGTTCATTCTTGGGAGCAATTTCCAAACGGCTGAAGGTACCACGTTAATCTGTACATACAAAAGTACGCAAGTATAATACCATGGGACCTCGCAGCCATCATACTGCTCAGGAAGGAGACGCGTTCTGTCTCCTCGAGATGAATGTACTTTGGTGCGAAAAGTGCAAATCAATCCCAGAACAACAGCAAAGGACCTTGTGAAGATGCTGGAGGGAACAGGTACAAAAGTATCTATATCCACAGTAAAATTAATCCTATATCGACAACCTGAAAGGCCGCTCAGCAAGAAGCCTCTGCTCCAAAACAGCCATAAAAAAGCCAGACTACGGTTTGCAACTGCACATGGGGACAAAGATTGTACTTTTTGGAGAAATGTCCTCTGGTCTGATGAAACAAAAATAGAACTGTTTGGCCATAATGACCATATTTATGTTTGGAGGAAAAAGGGGGAGGCTTGCAAGCCAAAGAACACCATCCCAACCGTGAAGCACGGGGGTGACAGCATCATGTTGTGGGGGTCCTTTGCTGCAGGAGGGACTGGTGCACGTCACAAAATAGATGGCATCATGAGGAAAGGAAAATTATGTGGATACATTGAAGCAACATCTCAAGACATCAGTCAGGAAGTTGAAGCTTGGTCGCAAATGGGTCTTCCAAATGGACAATGACCCCAAGCATACTTCCAAAGTTGTGGCAAAATGGCTTAAGGATAACAAAGTCAAGGTATTGGAGTGGCCATCACAAATCCCTGACCTCAATCTCATAGAAAATTTGTGGGCAGAACTGAAAAAGCGTGTGCGAGCAAGGAGGCCTCTGAACCAGACTACACCAGCTCTGTCTGGAGGAATGGGCCAAAGTTCACCCAACTTATTGTGGGAAGGCTACCCGAAACATTTGACCCAAGTTAAACAATGTAAAGGCAATGCTACCAAATACTAATTGAGTGTATGTAAACTTCCGACTTCAAGTGTATGTAAGTGAAGCTGGTAGTACAGTGACACTATGTTGATTCAACAATTTAAAGGCAATGCTACCAAATACTAATTGAGTGTGTGTAAACTTCTGACCCACTGGGAATATGATGAAAGAAATAAAAACAGAAAGAAATCATTCGCTCTTCAATTTTTCTGACATTTCACATTCTTAAAATAAGAGGTGATCCTAACTGACCTAAGACAGTGAATTTTTACTTGGATTAAATGTTAGGAATTGTGAAAAACTGAGTTGAAATGTATTTGGCTAAGGTGTATGTAAACTTCTGACTTCAACTGTAAGTATCAAAAGTAAAAGTATAAACCATTTCAAATTCCTTATATTAAGCAAATCAGATGGCACAATTTTTTTATTTTTTATTTTTATTGACGAATTGCCAAGTGAACACTAATTTACAAACAAAGCATTTGTGTTTAGTGAGTCTGCCAAATCTGAGGCAGTAGGGATGACCAGGGATGTTCTCTTGATAAGTGCGTGAATTGGAACATTTTCTTGTCAAAATGTAACGAGTATTTTGGGTGTCAGGAAAAATGTATGGGGTATAAAGTAAATCATTTTCATTAGGAATGTAGTGAAGTAAAAAGTTGGCAAAAATATAAATAGTAAAGTACAGATACCCCCAAAAACTACTTAAGTAATAATTTTAAGTATTTTTACTGAAATACTTTACACCACTGTCACTGTGATCTCTTCTAGCTATGGCATCCAAAATAAAGGGCAACTGGGCATTCTTATACATTACCCAACCCTAAGCATGATGGGCTGTTAATTGCTTATTTCTCAGGAACCACACCTGTGTGGAAGCACCTGCTTTCAATATACTTTGTCCCTCATTTACTCAAGTGTTTCCTTTATTTTGTCAGGTACCTGTATATCCCTTTATGTAGTCAATTCACAAAAAAACCTGTAGCCTTGGTGGTGTGAAGGGAAAAAGTTCAACCATTTTAAACTCAGTTTTCCTTGTTTTTCAGCCGTCTTGGGTGACTTTGTCCGTCAGATGTGGAGACCTGCTACCGTATCTTTTCATAGAAATGAATTTCATGAGCGATTGATTGATGTTTCTGAATTATATTTTAACGGTAACACTTTAGCTGAACGAATAGCCGAACATTGAGTTGAATGACTTAACATAAGATAATTCAGAGTTACCGGTTTCTCCCCAGAGTCAGGACAAATATTCTTCGGTGTCACGGCATGTCTACCTAAAGTATGTACTTTTACATATATATTGTTTTATGGATTTATTAGGATAAGTATTTTATATCATGTTAAGATCTTTCTCATACATTTCTTTGTTTAGCTACCAGAAGATCTGAACACTCTTTGGGCCTTGATCACTTTTTATGGTGGTGACTGTCAACTCAACCTAAACAAGAAATGTACTCACCTGATTGTTCCAGAGCCAAAAGGGGTAATTATTTTTCAGTACTATTCTTGCCATATTAAGTTTTGTCGTTCTTGTGTGGTGTTTGTGTTTCTCTAGTGTAAAATTATTCCAATGGTCTCCCAATTCAAAGGAAAATATGGGGGGGAAAAACACGATTTAAAGTGTTCACCCATTTTGGAGAAGATGGACAAATTATTGAATTGGAATAGTCTTTTGAAAAAGAATGTCTGCATGTTGCTATTTTTAGGATCTATTGAGGTGCCTGCTGAGGCCTTGCTTGTGTTGGACATTTTATAAGCCTTGCTTTGGCACTGGTCTGTCTGATGGTTATTGCAGGAAGGGGATGTCTTGTTTTACTGCCGTCTTTATGCTCAGGCTCCAGAAGGTAGAGCCTGCCCATAGGTTGTCTAGTGTTTAGTCTTTGCTTGGCCACTGAGAAATGCCTGAACGCAACATGTCTTTGTGTTACTTCAGGTTGTATTCTAATGAAACTATTAATCTCAACATCTTGATAGCTGTACTATGTTGGTCAGATGATACCAAAACACACATTTTTGCAGTACACAGAAAACAAATCATACACCTGAAACGTATTATGTCTGTAGATACACGCCGTGAATTGTGTTTTCCAGGAAAAGTATGAGGTTGCCCTGAAGCACAGCAGCATCAAAATCGTCACTCCGGAGTGGATTACACACTCAGCATTGGACAAGAGCAGGAAGGACGAGTCTCTGTACCACCCCCGGCTGACCTACCAGGAGGAGGAAGAGGATGAGGATGAGGAGAGCGAGTACGAGTCGCGATCCGAGGGCAGTTACAGCCCTCCAGGCCGCAGGCGCCCAGGCCCCAGGTCCCGGAGATCTAGCCCCTCATCAAGAGATGACTCCCCTGCTAGCGGCCGAGGAGGGACCTCGCCCAAAGCCGAGCGACGAGACGAGCTCATGTTTGATGACTCGGATGACTCTTCCACAGAGAAGGAGGAGCGGAACCTGAACTGGACCCCAGCAGAGATGACCGGGCCGCCCCCGGGTCCCAAACGCAGACTGCAGCCAGTGAAGGACTCTGGCCTGATCAACCTCTGTGCCAGTGTGCCCCCTGTGCCGGGCAGTGCAGGGCCATCAGAAGCCCGGGCTGCCCTAGTACCCAGTGCTGCCCAGCCAGGGGCAGAGAGGACAGAGGGCATGGCAGGCTGGAGCCCAGCGGCCAGGACACTACGGAACATCACCAACAACTCTGACATCCAGCAGACTACAAGGCCCCCCAACGTTGCACACGTAAGAACACCGTTCTTTGGCGTTCTCTCAAGCTTTCTTTCTTGCTTGGTTTCTTTTGCAGTAGTGGTGTGAAATCAGGGTTCGAAACGGCGACCAAAACTCTCGCATTTGCAGCCATTTGACTTGGCAATTTTTTTATGGAGCTGGTCACGTTATTTTTTGGTTAACAACTTGCTTAAAAAAATGCTTTTATCATGATTTATTCAAACCATAATGTGCAGTTGACCAAATATATAAACCATATGAAGGGATCTGCCTGTCCATGTTTCGCTGTAGATGACTGTGCCCATGGAGGAGTGAGGGATGCATTCTAATAAGCATAGAGGCAAATGACTGTTGCTCAAAATGCATTTGTGGGAAAAATATAGTTTTATAAGCAACTACTGTTGTTCTAGTTACAGAGAGGGCGGCAGGTAGCCTAGTGGTTAGAGCTTTGGGCCAGTAACCCAAAGGTTGCTGGATCGAATCCCCGAAAAATATGTTGTTATGCCCCTGAACAAGGCAGTTAACCCACTGTTCCCCGGTAGGCCGTCATTGTAAATAATAATTTGTTCTTAAATGATTTGCAAATCAATCTAAGAAGGGCATGCTAATTTAAAATATGGCTAGTCATTATTAGCCTGGTTCTGTATGGAATGCAGATACATATGGGACACAGGTCATTATGGGCACGTAGTGGCAAAGAATTGGTGCGATGCCATCAACTGAAAAAGTTGATGTCATTGATAAAATTTCAACATTTGTTTGGTTTCTTACCATAGATCCTACAGAGTCTCTCTGCCTCAACGAAGATATTGGAGCAGCAGCAAACGAACCAGGGCCAGCCCAACGCCCAACCCAACCCGCTCCTGTTCAACCAAGCGAAGCCCCAAGGTCAGCAGCAGCTCACAGCCGAAGCACAGCAGCAGTTACTGCAGCAGCAGTCTCATCAGGTCCCCCAACAACAACAACAACAACAGCCACAACAACAACAACAGCCACAACAACAACACCCACCTCAGCAGCTGCCACAGCAGCAGCACCCCATGCTGCAGCATCTCCCACCACAGCAACTCATGCAGTTGCACCACCAGCAGCAGCAGCAGCAGCAGCAACAACAACAACAACAACAACAGCAGCCGCACGTTCCTCAGCCAGGTTTCCCTCCTCAGTTGCCACAACAACAAGCCCATCAGTTCATCCAGCAGCAGCCACAGCAACAGCAGATCCACCAACAACAGATCTTCACCCAGCAACAACAACAACCACCACATGCATTCTCGCAGCAACAACTGCGACCGCAGCAGCTCCTGCGGCCACCGATGCAGCAGCAGCAGCTCCAACAGCAGCAGCAGCAGCATGCTTTACAACAGCAGCTACAGCAGTTCCAGCAGCACAGGCTCCAGCAACAGCTGCAACAGCAACAGCAACAGCAGCAGAACCAGCAGCAACAGCAACTCCATCAACAACACCTCCAACAGCAGCAGCAGCAGCATTTCCTGCAGCAACAGATGCAGCAGCAGCACATGCAGCAGCTCCAACAACAGCAGCAGCAACATCTGAAGAGCCAGCAGCAGTCGCTGCAGCAGCATCCGAACCAGCAGCCACTCCAGCAGCAGCAGCCGCAGCAGCAAGGGTCACTACAGCCTCAGCTCCAGCCGCCTCAAGTGCACCAGCTGTTTGGCCACGAGCCAGGACAGGAGAGTAAGTTCTCTAAGACACAATTGAGATTTCAGTTTCAATTTCAGTTCATTTCAAAAAGTCATCAGAATACATGAACAATCGTGATCAGATGATATACAGCCAATGATCATCATGTTATGATTTGTTTGACTAACCAAACATGTTCTGTTCTATTTGCTGCTGTAGTTCCAGAAGATGGCTTCTTGGTGGGCTGTGTGTTTGCTGTTGCTGACTACCCAGAGCAGATGGCAGACAAGCAGCTCCTTGCCACGTGGAAGAGAGTAAGAAAAAAAAAACGTTAATTCTTTTCTTGGACTTTTCTTTATCTTGTGTCTTAGCAAACAGCATTTGTTATAACTGCATTTGTTCAACTACTGTTTTTCCCCTTGCATTGCTGAGTTGTATTTTGTGAATCACAGATTATCCAGGCCTATGGTGGAATTGTGGACTCCTCTCTCAACAACCGCTGCACTCACCTGCTCTGTGAAACTCAAGTCAGCAGCATGTATGTCCAGGTAAGCTTCACTAAAGAGCTTTTAATCTCAGCTAAAGGCTTGTTTGATGGACGTGTGTGTGTGTGTGTGTGTGTGAGAGTCCTGCATCGGGTCGAATACCCGCGGTTGACCTGCAAAAAAATCAGCTGGCGGGTGCAATGAAAGCATTATTTCAACCCACGGGTCAGCTCGTGGTTCAGAACAATTATTCTGCGGGTCAGAAACGTTTTAAATCAAGATAATATTTTTTTTACAAACCCAGGAGCTTGTTGTCTTGTGAGTTCCATTCTGTGAGTGGCGAGGCAGACCTATAGGATACCAGCCATGCATGCAGTGGAGCTGTCCATTATTTGTGTGGTGTTGAAACTTAGGTTTCATCCCCCCATGTGAGAATACATTGCCAAGTTTAGGCCTACTTTCCATGGATAGCCTAGCTCACATGAAAATGGCTAACGTAACCAGAGAATAAAAAGAAGGTTATGAAATTCAGAATTGTGGAAATAGGTGCTGTGCGGGTGAAATCCCTGGTTTGGTTTGGAAGGATCATTGTGGACAAGAACAGCAACCCGGTAGATGGATACACAGCAGGTATTTCTTTACAATAGGTTAATTCAGTTTATTATCACCATAATTCAGGCTTTTGTTCATTTAGACCAGGGGTTCCCAAACATTTTCATACCTTCCAGCATTGGGGAACATTCTGTGCTTATTTCCTGCAATTCTACACATTGATGGGGTGCAAAGATAACTTTGCAGTTTTAAAGCAAATTATCTTGCAATTCTATACATTTTGCCATGTCTAATGTGTGTTCATGTGATATTTGAGTGACAACAAAATTCCAACAATATCTATGGGCTAAAAAACGAAATTAAAAAAGGTTAGCTGACATGGGCTAGTTGATCTGGACATTTCTGACAAGTTATAAACAGCTCTCTAAGGTATGCAATGGCTAACATAACAAGAGGAACTGATGATGCGCTACCCAATTTCGAAATTGCATTCTACTATTACAACTTTCAAGAGTAAGTTTAAATCTGGACAGTTTCTTTTTTTGGGGTGCCGAACCCGGTACACCCTACAGCTTGGGAATCACTGATTTATACCATACACAGGCCATATCAAATTTAAACCGGTGTGCCTGGTAAAAGTTGTGAGTATGACCTACTAAATAAATGTATTTTTGCATCCTATATTTGATTCTGGAAATTGTTTATTTAAGTTTCAATTCAACTATTTTATTATCTAAACAATGTAGAAGACAGCTAAGACAGCTAATTAGAAGGCCCTTTTTTTCAGAGGGATTTGAGTCGTTAATGTGCCGCATCTCATTGTGAAAATAAGAATATATTGTTCTTAATTCATGGCATGGTTTCCTTTTATCCAGATGTTGAATAGACATGCAGACAAATTAATTCATACAGGCCAGGGAAGGAGAATAACAGCCTTCTATTAAATTAATGAACCATTTTTATTATGTTATTTGGCGGGTCACGGATCGGTTCTCAGAACAATTCTATGCGGGTGTGTCGAGTTACGAGAAAAATCAGTCCTGATGTAGGGTATATTGGGTGGGGCTTGGAATTGATGTGGCCATGGCGGATGTGTCTCCAAAAATTGACCGGTGCAGGACTCTAGTGTGTGTCCCCGTTATATTAGGTTTTAAAGGTAATCTCTCTTTTTGCTGTACCTCAGGCCCTACGGGAGGGGAGGCGCTGTGTCACTGCCCACTGGCTGAACACAATCCTGAAAAAAAAGAAGATGGTTCCTCCCCACAGAACCCTACACCTCCCCTTCGCCTTCCCACCTGGAGCCAAGCCCTGCTCACAACACGTAAGCATCACTTCCTCTTTATCTCGCCACATTCAAAACATCTAAAATGGATGGGAACTGCTTTCATGTTTTTAATTTTCAACAATGGTTACAATCAGTGGTGTGGTATCCCCCCCCCTCCATAATTTCACAATCAAAGTTTGTACCAACATGTAGCCTATTGAATAGACCTGATATCATTTTAAAATATGCATAACATGCATCCTCCATATTGGCTCAAATAAATGTTTCAATTTTTTATACCCTCAAACACCAAATTTGTCTACCAAAAAATACAAATAAAGGGCACCATCACTGTCAATCGTGAATGATAATTCTTCATGTTTTACGGATGAAACGTCCAAGCTGCATGCCAACCATTTGATCTAAATCAGTTTCATGGGGATATGCTTTCAGATCATCTTGAATGATGTACATAACCTACTGTTTGAGTGCATTTTAGAGCAGATGGAGTTCACAAGCTACAGCCTACCTGTGTTTTGTTTGTCGAAGCACATATTTTGCCTAGTGGCACGTTCTGTTGAGTCCTGGCCTCATGATAAAAAAAATGCAACCATTCAGCACAATCATCCTGAAGTCTTATGTCGAGTACTAGTTAATCATTAAATGATCTTGCGAGAACTTGATTCAGCTTAAACTTTATTAAATGAGCTCCATTGCATTCTGAGAAGTGGCGGAGCTTTGCTTCGGCAGCACTACACCCATGGGTACAATCATACATTTTCCATTGGTGTATGATGAGGTAATGACTAGAATTCCAAGGAGAACTAGGCCTATGTAATGAATAGCTCAGAAGTATAGTTCATAGCTTCAATAGTAAGTCCATTGACTTTCCTAACATTCATTCCTCCTAGATCATCTCTGTGACTGGCTTTGTGGACTCAGACCGTGATGACCTGAAGCTGATGGCCTACCTGGCAGGAGCCAGATACACAGGCTACCTCTGTCGTAGCAACACTGTGCTCATCTGTAAAGAGTACGAGAAGATATTGATAAGCTTTCAGCTATTTAGAATGGCATGTAAATGTTGTAGACAGTCAAGTCATTGGCGTAATCATGTTCAGAATTTGTGTGGATGGGTTGCAGGTTTTATATATGTGTGTGTGTGTGTTATGCCTGCATCATGTCTGTTTTACTCTACTTTTGGAATCCCGTGTGTTAACCCTTTCTCCCTCCCTGTCTCCTCAGGCCCAGTGGTCTGAAGTATGAGAAGGCCAAGGAGTGGAGGATCCCCTGCGTCAACGCCCAGTGGCTCTGTGACATCCTCCTGGGGAACTTTGAGGCTCTCCGGCAGATCCAGCATAGCAGATACTCCAACTTCAACCTGCAGGAACCACTCATCCCCAACCAGCATCTGGTTCAGAACCTACTGGGTACAGGGTTCAGAAGTCTTACAGTGGGGGCAAGGGGACTTTACAGTGCATTCGGAAAGTATTTAGAACCCTTACCTTTTTCCACATTTTGTTACGTTACAGCCTAAAGGATGAAATAAAATAAAAAATCCTCATCAATCTACACACAATACCTCATAATGACAAAGTGAAAAACAGGTTTTTAGGACCATCAAGACTCTTCCTAGAGCTGGCCGCCCAGCCAAACTGAGCAATCGGGGGAGAAGGGCCTTGGTCAGGGAGGTGACCAAGAAACCGATGGTCACTCTGATAGAGTTCTATTGTTCCTCTGTGGAGATGGGAGAACCTTCCAGAAAGACAACCACCTATGCAGCACTCCACCAATCAGGCTTTTATAGTAGAGTTGCCAGGCGCAAGCCACTCCTCAGTAAAAGGCACATGACAGCCTGCTTGGAGTTTGCCAAAAGGCACCTAAAGGACTCTCAGACCATGAGAAATAAGATTCTCTGGTCTGATGAAGGTAGAACTCTTTGGCCTGAATGCCAAGCGTCACGTCTGGAGGAAACCTGGCACCATCCCTACAGTGAAGCATGGTGGTGGCAGCATCATGCTGTGGGGATGTTTTTCAATGACAGGGACTGAGAGCCTAGTCAGGATTGAGAGAAAGATTAACAGAGCAAAGTACAGTGAAATCCTTGATTGTTCACCTTTCAAGACAACGCAGGAGTGGCTTCAGGACAAGTCTCTGAATGTCCTTGAGTGGCCCAGCCAGAGCCTGGACTTGAACTCGATCGAACATCTCTGGAGACACCTGAAAATAGCTGTGCAGCGACGCTCCCTATCCAACCTGACAGAGCTTGAGAGGATCTGCAGATAAGAATAGGAGAAACTCTCCAAATACAGGTATGCCAAGCTTGTAGCGTCATACCCAAGAAGGCTCAAGGATGTAATCGCAAAAAGGTGCTTCCACAAAGTACTGAGTAAAGGGTCTGAATACTTATGTAAATGTGAGATTTCAGTAATTTTTTTTAAACGTAAATTTGCAACAATTTCTAAAAACCTGTTTTTGCTTGTTAATATAATACATTTTTGAATAAGATTGTAATGTAACAAAATATGGAAAAAGTCAAGGGGTCTGAATACTTTCCGAATGCACTGTATATGTGTGATAATAAAAAAAAAAAAATGGATGGGGATGGACACAATTCTTAAACACAGGTGTGGATACAATACATTTTTCTTTGATTTTAGGTGCTTGGCGGGCTCCTGTGAAGGTTTCACCTGATGCGTTGGCAGCATTGCAGCTGCAACAGAAGCAGAGACAGTCTGAGTCCAACTCCCAGCCTCCAAATAAGAAGCCAAGGTGAGTCTCCATCACTCCAGTTTTCACAGTGTTGTGTAGCACAGTATGTTGAATTAGTCAATCTGCAAAATTTGTTAGGAAAAATATTTGTTTCTAAAAAAATATATATATATTTGCATATATGGATACAACTCAATTACCAAAAGTTTCTCACCCAATGATCCAAATGTTCTCTCAATTGTAGACTTGAGGAGATTCAATCCCCAACCAAGAAGCTTCCACCAGAGTCGACACCGTACATTTTCTTCACTGGCTTTGAGCCAACACAGGTCCAACAATTCATGAAGGTAATTGCCTTTTTATTCCTCTGCACAGCTGAGTCTGCAGGAAACAGTCATTGTCTCGTATTATTGTTATCAATCACCAATATTTAGCAAAACATATGACAGGATGACTTCTGATTCTCAGCACTCACAGACCAGCCTCTAACAATGCATCCGATGTCTCCTTCTGTCTTTCCAGAGGCTGCTCAACCTTGGAGGGGAGATTGCAGAGAGCGCTCAGAAGTGCACCCATCTGGTGGCCAACAAGGTGACGAGGACAGTGAAGTTTCTCACAGCCATGTCAATGGTCAAGCATATCGTCACCCCTGAGTGGTTAGAAGAGAGCTGGAAGAGCCAGAAGTTTGTCGGTACGTTAAATATCCATTCAGTTATTAGAGAATAGATCTGTGTGAGGGAGTTTCATGTTGTGAGATACTGTTGTGATCGCTTACGTTTTGTGTGTAGCTTTTTAAGAGTGTCGGTGGGTTCTTAGAGGGAGTCTGTTTGGTTTTAGAGTTTTTGTACATTCTTTACAGCAGGATTCCCCAACTGGTGTCCCGCTGACCGAATTTGGCTCGCGGGTGATTTTATTTGACCCCCCCGCTAGTTTTCAGAGTAAAAGTTTTACAAAATTACTTGTTGGACATAAGACTGTAAAAACACCAGCAAATCAGTGATATTAATTTAGAAAATCTGTTCCAAAGTATTCCCACGCATAATAGATAGATACAGTATGTGTGATCCTATATAAATCTAAGCAAGGTATAAAACTATTGTGTTTTAGTCAAATATGATCTGTTTTGGCTTCTTGCTGTCAATTCGCAGTCTACAAATTACTTGTAATTATGTTCCAGCCCCCTGACCATCCGCTTATGAAAAAAATGAGTCCCTTGGTTGAATCTAGTTGATGATCCCTGCTTTAGACTACAGTATGTGTGTATTCGTTAATGTGTATTCTTATAGTACGTGTTTGTTTATTCAGATGAGCAGAACTACATGCTGAGAGATGCAGAGGCAGAGGTGCTGTTTGGCTTCAGTCTGGAAGAGTCACTGAAGAGGGCCCACACTGCACCACTCTTCAAGGTTAGTGAAACAATGCACTTATGGAATCTATCCCCAATTTCTATCTGCCTGGACAGTGGACACCAATGTGTACATACTTGTTCTGTCGAGTCATCGAGTCAATTTGTCTGATTGGATGCATTAGATTAAGGCTGCACAATTTATCAAATTTACATCGAAATCGCAATATTGACGTGCAATATCCATATTGCATGCAATATTTTGAAACGCCAGTCAGCCGCATGTAAGGTCCATTTGTATAGTTTACTATGTTTGTCGTCGCTCTCCCACTCTTGCGGCTGCTTCCCACACACCAAGCCCCAACCCGTCACTCAAGCAACGCAGTTCCTCCTCCCCGCTGTTAGCCCTGTTGTTAGATTCACTATCACTAAGTTTGCATGCTGTTCTGTCAAATGCAGTCAACAGATTGTTCTTGTTTGGAACAATGGTGCTTTCCACTTTGCTCCTTAATATAAATCCCTCTATTTCTATGATTCCAACAGTCACCCAAGTGTTTTGAACTACACTGTACAAAACATTAGGAACACTTTCCATGACAGACTGACCAGGTGAAATCTGATCCTTATTGATGTCACCTGTTAAATGAAGGGGAGGAGACAGGTTAAAGAAGGATTTTTAAGCCTTGATACAATTGAGACATGGATTGTGTATGTGTGCCATTCAGATTGTGAATTGGCAAGACAATAGATGTAAGTGCCTCTGAATGGGGTATTGTAGTAGGTGCCAGGCACACCAGTTTGAGTGTGTCAAGAACTGCAACGCTGCTGGTTTTATTCACGCTCAACAGTTATCCATGTGTATCAAGAATGGTCCACCACCCAAAGGACATCCAGCCAACTTGACACAATTGTTGGAAGCATTGGAGTCAACATGAGCCAGCATGCCTGTGGAACGCTTTTGACACCTTGTAGTCCATGCCTGACGAATTGAGCCTGTTCTGAGGACAAAAGGGGGTGCAACTCAATATTAGGAAAGTATTCCTAAAGTTTTGTACACTCCGTGTAAGTCAAATTGTGGTTAAAAAAAACACAATTACATTTTTTTGCCCATATCGTGCAGCCCTACATTAGATACCCTACTGGCTCTTAAACATGTCTTTCTGTTTTTCTCTCCTTCCCTAGGGCAAGTATTTCTACATTACCCCTGGGATCTGTCCCAGCCTTATCACTATGAAAGCCATTGTAGAGAGCGCAGGAGGCAAGGTGCTCCCCAAGCAGCCCTCCTTCCGCAAAATAATGGAGCACAAGCAGAACAAGGTACTGGTCATCTCCATGTAGTCACAGCATTGTGTTATAAATGTGTACTTGAAGAATGTGACAGAGGTGATATTCTATTACTGAACTCATGGAATGTTTTCTGTTATTTTCAGAACCTTGCTGAGATCATCCTGATATCCTGTGAGAATGATCTTCATCTATGTAGAGAGTACTTCTTGAAGAACATTGGTAAGAGAAACCTGTAAATGTACATGTGTTTTGGATGTGGCCGATTTGTTTCAACATCTTGTTTTGACTCTAGCCTAAACCTACTTCTTGTCTCCCCTGTTTCTTCCTAACAGACACTCACAATGCTGAGTTCATATTGACTGGTGTATTGACACAGAACATGGATTATGAGTCATATCCTTTTAAATAAATCCTGGGTTTTAAGATCGTGTCAATTGATTGTAGTGATTCTTATTGTGATATCCACTTTGTTGTTCTGTTAAAGCCTAGCTCACCACTTTCCTTAACAATCTCACATATAAATTCACATGATGGCAAAGACAAGAAGATGAGGAGGCAGCAAGGAAGGCTAAAACAAGTTGCAATGTACAGTCACACTACTCTTGATATTTTGTAAGATTTTGTACCCCGTGGATAGATAATCTGTCGTTTTGTAGCTTTTTGTAACAACCGTTAATAATACATACATAAATTGATGTTATTTTTGTGGACTGAATGTTTAAATTATGGATTGATTTTAACATGTTATTGTATTGTTAAAAGGTTCCAGCAATTATTCAACACTTTTGGAATAAAATCAGAACTTTGTTGTCAAAATGAATCTGAGAATGTCTTTGCTTTCTCACAATTTTCACTATTTAGATATTCATGGTACAGTGCCAAAACTCTTATGCCAAGAGGCATTTTACAAATCACAACGGTTCATGTATTGAACCAAACTGCACTAAGCAACATAATTTAATTCAAACTCTACTGTCATACCAGACTGTTCCAAACTACCAAATTGAACATGGTCTCTACTCTTGATCTTACTTTTAAGACATAATTCCTCAAAGACTTGATTTAATTAATTGTTAATGAAGTATTAAAGTAGTTACTGGTGATAGAAAATTGCTTGCTGTCAGACAAGTGCCTGGAGTTATCTCTTGGCCCCACTGGTGGGTGAATAGCCTGAGGTGATGCCCTCAAAAACACAATTGAATTAGTGCTTCATCCAAGGTCGTGTGCCAGATACGCTTTGGGGAGCTGATCACGTTACCAAAGATGTTGAAGTTTGGAAAACTGGAACCAAGTAATTGTTGGTGCGTTGTGGATAACATTTTGGGCTTCTAAATATGCTTTGTGTCATATTAAATATCATGTACTGTACACAATGCTGTTATCTTCTGACGTTATATAACTTTCTTTTGAATAACCTTCATTTCCCATACAGGTATTACTAATAACCTTGATAGGCCTACTGTAGTGGATCCATAGGTAACTATGAACAGGAGATCCTCTTTCTTGAGACCCTTGGGTTTTAAGAAATCTAGCGCTGTACAGGGATTCATAGTCATCTTAAAATAAACCTAGCTCTATAATCAAACAAAGGACGTATCAAATCAGTATTATCAGAAATATAGGTTACATTTGCTGACCAGACATGGGCAAGAGGAGAGATCCATAGTCCATTGCATCAAAAAAGAAAGATTTTCAGTACCTACAGTATGTTTTTAGCTAATATTGAACTATAATAAATGTCTATATATGCCAGAGCTTTCCATTAGTTCCCGCTTAAAATGTATTGCATAAAGCCACTGTACTTGAACAAAGAGTATATTGCGCCCACTTTCATAAACCTAAAAAATAAAAAATAAATGTATGTACAATTCAGTAACGAAGCATTGCTTTTTCCCTATAGCAGCAGATCCATTTAGTTTTTACCATGACCCTTTTAGAGCCTTTTGAATGTTCTTGTGACCCCCTACCAGAACAAAACACTTGACGGCCATTTCCCATTGTACAGACTGCCTGCAACTCCATAATAAAAATACATTTTTGTCACACGCGCTGAATACAACTGGTATAGACTTTAACGTCAAATGCATGCTTACGAGGCCTTCCCAACGATACAGAGTTAAAAATAATAATAAAATAGTAACAAGAAATAAAGTTACCAATTATGCATTGTTTGCTCTCTGCAGAACTTTGCTAACTTTGCTGCTAAACTTTGCTATGATGACCTATCTAAATACCAAAAAAGGCCAGCACTCACATGATGCACTTTCATTGATTTAGGGCAACAGAGTTAAAAATGAAGACAATAGATTTGAACACATTTCCCCCATAATCTATTTTTAGCCAGGACCGTAGATGGTGGCCATAGAGTGTGACCCGCCATATGGGAAATATTGCTTTTACCCACAGTGGTCACCAACACTAGTCATGGAGAGCTACAGGGTCATGGAGAGCTACAGGGTCATGGGGAGCTACAGGGTCATGGAGAGCTACAGGGTCATGGGGAGCTACAGGGTCATGGAGAGCTACAGGGTCATGGGGAGCTACAGGGTCATGGAGAGCTACAGGGTCATGGGGTGCTACAGGGTCATGGGGAGCTACAGGGTCATGGGGAGCTACAGGGTCATGGAGAGCTACAGGGTCATGAAGAGCTACAGGGTCATGGGGAGCTACAGGGTCATGGAGAGCTACAGGGTCATGGGGAGCTACAGGGTCATGGAGAGCTACAGGGTCATGGAGAGCTACAGGGTCATGGCGAGCTACAGGGTCATGGGGAGCTACAGGGTCATGGGGAGCTACAGGGTCATGGGGAGCTACAGGGTCATGGAGAGCTACAGGGTTTGTAGACTTCTGTTCCTGCCAAACACCAACACTTTAACACGTGCTTTTGTTCCACTAATGATCTATGGTGTAATTTGTTAATTGTAAATCTTGTCGGTACTGGATATGTTGGCATGTTGATCTGTAGATATTTATTATCCTTACTGGGTTAACCACCTCACCTCGCTCATGCTTTGTACTGTTGCCGAAGACATGGCAAATTAATTCACATTTCTAGTATTACTTACAGAAAACTACTTGGCTAATTTGGCAACCATACTGATTGACACCCTCATTACAGTAATTCCAATTAGAAATGCAAATTAGGGAGCCACATCTTTGATTAACTGCCAGAAAGTTCCTTGTTGGTTTGTGGATGTCCTCCTAGACTTGTGCTGTTGATGTGGCACTACCATAAAGCATTGGGAGAGATCATAATTAACCCTATGATGCTAAAGTGAGTTATTTTTAATTACCAGCCATCCGTCCCTCTGTGTTGCATCTCACAATCTGGACTCTCTTCAACTTTCCTGTGTTAAATATGATGCAGAATGATGATATGCTAATTACCGTAGATGGGCATTGGGATTCATTATGTCTGGAATTTACATGAGCTAATTATCGTTTAATGAAACTAATTACGAATAATTTTACTAATTAAAAGGATGAGATATCTCATGTTTTTTTTTCTCTTAGTGTGGCTCCACAATGGACTGTGTGCATATACAGTATGGACAAATTGTTTCAAAAAATGTGTTGACATTCACTAACAAATATTATTTGTAATGTCAAATGTGTTTTCATGTAGTTGTTTTTCTTTGTAATAGCAATATCCTTTCATGACCTAATCATAAGACCATTCTACATCTGTTTTAGATCCGTTGTAGAATTTCAGATTTCATTTTGGACTTGAAGCAAATAATTGCTTCAAAATCTGTTTTCAATGTGTTTGATATAGAAACAGATATTATTACATTTAGGTATAGGTAATTTGAAAAATAGTGGTATGCAAACCTGAGTTTTGCTGGCTGGCTGCTCTCTTTCCTGTACAATTGCATGTCTATATTGACATCTGTTGGGCAATAATAGGATGCGCAAACTGATTTTGCATTGATGCCTACAATATGTCAGTGAACCTACTTTCATACAATCACACAGATTAATATAACATGAATACAGCAAATCACTAACAGAAAGCCCTTTATTAGTTTCTCAACCTCAAAAGCATTACATTCTACAATACCTTTTTTACAACATGGTTTACAGCTTTACAAAATAAGAACACTAAATATTTACAGAGTTGTGCAAACAATAGTTCTCTAACATGACAGATAAATATCTAAAATCTCTAAAAAGGCATGCATAGGAGTGAAGTTTGGCAAGTTAAAATACTTTTCTGAAGACAAAACCCTCTTAAATACATACACTTGCATGTAAACTTCTGTCACTAATTATGAATGTAAACACCAGTTACTAATATGAATAAGTCAGTTGCCATCCCAAAGGTAAACATTACAATGTCCACATAGTGCATGTCTTAAACACATGATCTGTAAAACCAAACACTTTAGTACAAGCATGTTAGTACATCTACTGCCTTAAAAGGCCCCTAAACATTATTTTGCATGTACAGTAGCTATCTTGTTAGCTCAAAGGATTTGGCAGTGCTTAGGAAGCTTGAGAAATCACCAAGCATTTTGTTCTTCAAAGTTCCACTCGCACAACTCTACACATCTAAGATCATTGCATAAGAGATGACATCGGAATGACTGATGCTAGATGAAAGTCTGCATCTATGCCTTCATCCACCATACAAATGTAAATAAATGATTTGATTTCTTTACATAAATTGTTATTTTAGATCAAATCTTTATATTATTAAATGTCACTCAAATTCATATAAAATATAACACCATCAGTTAAAATCACAGATTTCTCACATCAATAAAAATGTAACCAGATTTCCAGCACCACTACACTACATTAGCATTAACTCTAGAATGTTTGCACCTTTTTGTGTAGATCATTTGTAAAGCAAGTAGTTATCTTGTGAATATGGTTATCATACAACAGGGTCGTTCCACCAATTCGCTGCCTTTTGAGAAGTATAACTTGGAAGAAAAACAAAACGTTGATTTCACTTAACTTTTACATTCTGTCATAAAATGCACGTTTAACTTCATAAAAAACAAGTTTTCACGTAAAAAAAATGACCCTATTAAGTGCCAAATAATGTAACATTTCATCTTAAAATCAGTCATAAATCCCCCCGTGACAGGGGGAATGTAAGTTTGTTGTGTGCAACAGGGAGTGGCAATTAAATGCAAGCTTCACAAAAACAATGAAATAGCTTAAACATTTCTAGCCTGTCTTATCGATGTGTTATGCTCGACCCCATTCAGTTTTCCACCACAAAACACCAGAAAATTGCCAAAAAGAGTAGAAACGGCTCACCTACTTCTACACTATGATTTGACTGTTACATTTTTAAGGAATAGTTAAGGAATAGTTTCACCATATTAAAACGATTTCAGTTAATGTAACAGGATTGACCTTAAAATATAAATGTTTTGTCTTTTAGAAGACGCTCTTATTCAGAGCGACTTACAGGAGCAATTAGGGTTAAGTGCCTTGCTCAAGGGCACAGAGAATTTACACCTAGTCAGCTCTGGGATTCAAACCAGCGACCTTTCGGTTACTGGCCCATCGCTCTTAACTGCTAAACTACTTGCCTCCAAAATGAGAGATGTAAATGAATCACTAACAACTAGGGCTTTACAATGATGGTGAAATGATGGAGAAATCTTTGGATTAAGTGGGTTATAATCTTCCTAGAAGTGATACAGGGTTGATGGAGGAACGTGAAAATGCTGAATATTGTCACTTTAGCAAGAATTTATTCATATTTTTTTTTTTAAACATTGAATTCTCCATGGAGTCTAAATTAAAAGGGCACTTCATTTAATATAATAGGCTTTTACAATTCAACATTGGTGCACAATTTAAAATATCAAAGGGACGCAAAAGGCGCTCTTTTCGTGGAACCCATAAACTGAGGCAGAAATAAAAAAGGTCCCCTTTCTCAAAGGGAGCGTTGAATGAAAACCAGCTCACGCTATTCTGTTTTTGTATGTGAACTCAAATTGATCATGATCAAAAACGTATCAAAGTTAGAGAGAAACGAGAGAATGCCCTGCAATTGTATTAGGTTGCCATGAAAACAGCACTTCCCTCCACTATACTTGATATACTGTTATGTAACAGGGGTCTGTGTGCTGCTAACAGCTAAGCTTCCTCCACTGTCCAACTGCCCCACACTGGGTTCGAACCAGTGATCCTCTGCAACACACGTAACCGGCCTCCTTGACAACGTTCCAACGTGTTGAGCCACCCAAAAGGTACAAATTGCAACATTTCCATCTGCAACATTTCAAGCTAGCTGTGGCATGAGCTTATGGTACGTTCTTAACTTTGTTACATGTAGATATAAAATGATAATCATATGTCCTTGGACGAAGAAGCTGCTGGTGTATGTGTGGTTTTGCTGCTGTATCCACCTTGCATCTTGTGTCCGGTGAAGCTGGGTATATGTGCAATGCGGTGGATACTCCTCGCGCACCTTGACTCATGGCAGTCGGGGAGAGGAGGGAGGGAGAGGGTGGGGAGGAGGAGGTGGAGGACGTGGATGTGGGGGACAAAGAGGAGGAGTTGGAAGAGGGGGAGGTGGAGGAGGAAGATGAGCAGTGAGAGAAAGGGCTGGGTCGGCCATTTTGGGTTTGTGATGAGAGGGAAAGATTTTGACGTCTGTCATTGAGAGAAGGACTAGGAGGGATGAGACGACTCAGATTAAGAGACGGGATGAAAGATTTGTGTGAGGAGGACGGGGAGGAGGAAGGTGATTTAATAGGGTTAGACACAGTGTTTGGACCGGGCAATGACATATTTTTTCCAGAGCTATGACAAAAGGCCGGGATCTTAGAAGCAGGTAAAGCAAGGAAATAATAGTTACTATCCCCACCAGCTTTCTTAGCACTTCTGTTAGCCTTCGAAACAAAGATGGCGGGAGATATGGAATGTCAAGAAAGGCAAAAGAAGGGTTATTATACAAAGATAAATAAGCATCATGTTAGAAAGCAAAGAGGTGGCACTAATACACTAATTATAGATGATTCATAGAAAGTATGAAGTCAGGAAATGATCTAAAGGGTTAATGATGCCCACTAATTCAATGCACTAGCTCATCACACACATGCAATGTTTATGACATAAATATCATGCTTCTCAGGGCGAGATAAAGAGGGTTAAAGAATACTTGGACAGTTGACAGAGGGTGAGTTTAGTTTGAAAATTGGTTTAGTTTAAGGTTGGAGATGTTCAAAAAGTGAAGTGAATATATCCTTGCCAATCTTCTATCCTTGCCTCCACCTCCAAGTGAATTACAGTTACATGGTGAGCATGCTCAATGAGCATATAGAGGTGAAGAAGAGGGTACAGATGGTAACAGTCAAAAGGTCTTGAAGACATACAGTAGGAGAACAAGGCAGAGAGTGAGTGGATTCAACAAGCATATCCTATAATTGTACAGTTTCCAAGGCTAAATGTAAACTTCTCTAAATCATGAAAGCAGTTGCTCCAATACTTCCTAACACAGGCCATCTTATAGTAAAACTACCTGTGGAAACTGCTTCTGATTGGCCTGGAGCTTCTGAGTTTTTCCTCCTGGTTTGTCAGCTGACCCGGCTGGTTGCTGCCAGGACTTTGCAGACACAGAGAGTGACATCTGACTTGAAGAAGGAGAGCCACTGGTATTCTGTAAATATTCAAACAGACAAAAATAAACACAAAAATCATATATTAGGGACGGATTGTGAAAAGACCTAAGAGCCAAAGCAACAACAACCAAAAAGACATGTATCCAAAGATAAGATTGCAGTATGCTTACAGTAGATCTGTGTTTCCCAAACTGGGGTACTAGTAGAGCTACCAGCTCCAGGGGGTAGTCAGACTGTAATGGGGGATTTTGTGTTCAGCTGTATTATTTATTTTAGTTTGCACTTATAGTTTCACATGCAGTTTGGACATTATTAGTAAAAGCTAATTAAGTTATTTTACTATCAGCTGAGGATAAATTAGCACCCTTGTAATTGATGGTTAATAACAAAGAATATTTATTTATGGTGTTGAGGTATTCCAGGGATTTTCTCATAAAGTAATAACGTTATATTGCCTGTGATACAGGCTTTGGGTATATGTAGAAATCTGGTGAGTCAAGTTAGGGGTCCTCATTTTTTCCCTACGTTTTCTAACACTAAGAGCAAAGCATGCACAGTGGAACCATGGCTACAATATAAAGCCAGTCATTTTAAAGCCAGTCACTTTGACCAGACAAAGTTCACTGTTCAAAGTCCACAATTAGGAGACAAACACACATCATAGCAACCCAGATACCCAGGGACAATAATCATGTCAGCTGACACCACAAAGACAGCTTATAAGCAGAGGTAGATCCCAGCTGTATCCCCAGCAGCGCCTGAAAAACATGTTAATCTTTAGTGGTTAGAGGGAGAGAAGGTGGGAATCTACCAGGGACCCAGCCACCAGCCCAGCCCTCATAGGGACCCAGCCAGCAGTGCAGCGTTAGGGGAAGGAGCTTTAAGAGAGACCTGTTTCTTGGAGCTGCTTGTGATGGATGGCCTGGGAAGCTGTGGTTTGGACTTCTTACTCTGAGGATGCTTCAGGAACTTCGAGACCTGAGGAGGGGCAGGCCTCTTGGAGGGACTGCCCTCCCTCTCTCGGTGGGGTTTCACTGGGGCTGGAGACTCTTCACAGGAGTCTGTGTTAGGCGCTGCTGGGCTTATATTGTCCACAGTCATCTCCAGCTGTTTAATGGTCTCCTCTAGACTGGTTATGGAGTCGTAGGCATTCTTACAGATCTCCTCTGTCCTGCGTTTAGAGTTTGACCTGGTGAGAGTGCTTGGTGACGTGATGTTATTCACAGAGGTGAGGTGACTGGAGTCAGTTTGTGGTATGCTACTGCTGTTGATCTCAAACCTTTCGGTCTCATTCATGTGTCCGTCCCACTCTTCCTCGTCCTCATAGACCACCACCTGGAGTGTCTTCTTCCCTGTTTTGGTCCCAGTGCGAATCGCCTGGCTAATGGCCGCCAGCTTATTTTTGGGGAACTTGAATTTGAACTTCTTTTTGGTCTCTGGTTTGCTGGTGTTTGAGGGCTCTGTTTTAGACTGTTCTGGCAATGAGCACTCTGCTGTACTCTTCTGTTGCACAACCACAGCAGGAGTATTATTGTGCCCGCTTGCAGTGTTTCCTGTGGTCTTGTTTGCATGATGTAGATCAGTGTTAGGCTTTACCTGAGGTACACTCCTCTCTGATCCTGCCTCCTCGGCTTCCTCCTTGATGCTCTCCTGGTGCAGCAGCCTATCCAGCTCCTCCTCACACTCAAAGATGGTGGACATACGCTTGTAGGCCGACCGGATGTCCATGGGCTCGTCGAATATGATGATCACAGGCTTCCTGTCGAAGCCACTGTGCTCCTGGCTGATGCTGGTGGTGTCGTTCCCCACACTGACGGTCTGAACCTCGGACACGTTGGTACCATTCACTATCTCCTGGTACTCCCCCGTGGACAGAGCCTGCACTCTGTGGCTGGTGATCATCATGAAGGAGATGTTCTCAGGGGGAGGAGGGCCCTCCTCGTCTGGGAGGTCAGGGCTCAGGCTGCTGCCCTCCTCTACATACCGTGGTGCTCTGCTTCTGGAGGACCTCAACACTACCTGCTGGCTCTGGCTGTCACCCAGGCCCCTGCTCTCTGGTGGAGACCCTGGACTACCTGAAACCTCTTGGCCTGTACTACTCACAGACTGGATTACTGGTGCTGGTGAAGATGATGATAGTGGTAGTGGTGGTGATGCTGGTGAAGATGGTGGTGGTGATGTTGACGAAGATGATGATGGTTTACTGTTAGTAAGATAACAGTCTTGCTGAGAGGGTTCAGATATGTCCTGCTTCTCTGCAGGTATTGGAGGAAACACAGGTTCAACTACCCTCACTTTCTGACTCTGAACAGGATCCTTCCGGACATTCTCATCTACGAGGCTCTCCTTCCCACTATCTTCTCCAACTGCTATCTTCTGTGTATTAGGAGGACAATCTTGGCTTTCCAGCACTGAGTTACATGATACCAGAGGTGACATGTCTGCTATTAGTAACTCTGGCTGCTGGGAGTCAAATGTATTTGAGTTTGCCACCTGTGAGGGGGACACTGTTCCCTCCCTGCCTTCCGATTGGTCTGTTTTTCCCGATGGAGGCTTCTCATTGGATAACTGTCCTGTGACATAATACAGAACCTGTAAAAAAAAACTATCTATCAACATCAAAAATATACAATATACTGTATTCTGACTGAGGAACATGGGTTATATGGGGGAGTTAAGACTTACCCTGGGACTCTTTGGAACAATGTCAAATCTGTTTTCATCAGTGTTGAGCACACTTTTCTCTTTACCCTTGTTCTCCTGACTCTGCTAGGACAGTTTAGGAGATAACATCATTGCACAACAGCTCTCCGAGTTCAGTTTACACTTCAAATTACATTGAGGAGACCAGCCTTGGCAGCCAAGAGAGCATGCTTAGAAAACTAAGGGAAATAGAGTCAAGCACAATGTCATAAGAGAGATATGCTACAAAATATCAGATGCAGATTCATTCACGGAGCCAGGCAAGAACACTGCAGTGTGAATGACAAGTCCGTAATCTCAGAGTGGAAGGAAATGGACATTAATTGAAGATAATATCACATTTGGAAATCAAGAGCAAACATTTTCCAATGCCAAAAGACACCATACACCTTTTATAAGAGACATCAGCCAATTCTCTGAAAGGCATAGATAACATGACAGACTGGAAACACCAAACCTCCGGCCCCCAGGCCATTCCAATAGCAATAGCTGCAATAGCTGAACACAGCACTGAGTGGCAGTCAGACCAGTGTTCAGAAGCACATTCAATCAAAAGCAAGCTTTAGATCGAAGCTCAGACCAGATTCAGAGGCTGATTAAGCTGTAAGCACAGACACAGACAGCACGGACAGGCAGGCCCCAGATCAGATTAGTGTTAAGAGGCCAGATAAGCAGTGAGTGAGTTACAAGCAGTGCATGCCTAAGGGGGCCAGAGCGGGTTAGTAAAAAGGTACCACATATGTTACCTTTGGGTCTTTGGGTGAGAGGGAGAGTTCTTGCTCTATCTGTCTGACTTGAGATGCAGTGCTTGTAAGGTCTATGACACACGTTGTGCTTACATCTCTAAGAGTGCACTTCTGAAACACCTGAGGAGGTCAAATTGCACTGATTAGATCACAGATCGTATATCATGACAAGGGCTCTGTGGCTGTACAACAAAAGCTGAGTTAAATATCACACTAACTGATGTATTTGGCCGGGCGTATTCTTGTTCACAGACAAAACCCATTCCTCTATTGAACAACAGAGGGCGACATGAACACATTTTAATGAGGGTTTAGTAGTAATGCAGGCAAGATAAACAGTAGCACTGTTGTACGTGATCTTATGTTAAAAAAGGTTAAAAAAATAGACAAAGGCTTTATACATATTTGTGGTATACATGTGACAGTGTATTTTTACCTGTAGTTCCTTCATGAATTTATCCTCCTCCTCATCATCATCATCCTCTTCATCCTCCTTTTCCTCTGGCTCAGCTGAGGCAATGCAAACAGGAGTGATTTGGGGCTTGGGCTTGACCTCTGGGGGCAGTCTGGTGGGTTTGGGACTCGGTTGAGGGACCACCTCTTCATCATCCTGAAGGGGATAATAACACACTGACTTGGACACTGGAATACAGAGCAAAACTGGCTTCGATAAATTGCTACTGTATCCCCCACTAGGTCATGTGTGCATACACTACTAAAGACAGCCATTTGACTGGCAGTGTTATGAGGTTATCCTTTTGAAGACAGCTGCCTGGGAATGCTGCTTGACTAGTGAAATTGCCAAACAAATGAGTCTCACACCTGTGCGGTGACGGCTTCCTTCCTGGTAGTAAAGATGACTTCTCCAGACCTCCCTGTGGTCAGCCCTGGGCCTGATGGTGAAGGGAAGAACCTCCGTGGTGGGGGTGGTGGAAGAGACTTCCCTGACTTCTCTGGGCTGTTCTTCATCTCTCTCTCCACACTGGGCCTGCGAGGCTTTTCAACCATAGGCTTATGTGGTCGTTCAGGGCTGACCTGAACAGTCACTTCAGCAGCCACATCAGCTGGCTGAGTGGGTTCTGTCAGATGACGACACACACACACACAGCCAATTTATACTGAATGTAGAGCATAAATAATACATACACATCTTGACAAAAGTTTTATTAAACTGGTTTTCCACCCCTTACCACCCCGCCTGGCAACACAGGTTGGTTGTCAGTCCCCACCCCCCCATATCTCTATCTGCCTGCCCCCACCCCTTATCCCCTAACTGAGGATGCATTTAAAATGTATAAATTGATGGTTCAGATTACAGGATGCCAAGGTCATATTTTTCCATATTCTGTTCCAGTTAAAGGGTTATTCAGATTCACTTAGATTTGTGTACCATGCTTTTTTAATAGCTAGCCTAGAATATGAGCTTTTTAAAAAAAACTTTATTTATAGATCTTCAGATATAACAACAAAAACAGTACAACCCCAACCCCTCATTCTTCCATCCATCCTCCCCTCCCTTCCAAACCTCCCCTCCCTCCAAACCACCAAGGCATCTATAAAAGTAAGTTAAATAGGAAAGAAAAACAGAAACCAACAGTAATAGAAACAAAAACATTGGAAAAATCAGCACAAATGAACAGAACAGACATGACTGCTCACCAAACTATGCAAGTTACACTAAGTAAAATACAATATTGTATTAATGGGGACCATGTTAAGTCAAACTTTTGTCGTGACCCATGCACAGTGTACCTAACCTTCTCCAGAGGCAGAGATAATCATCACCTCCTTAACCCACTGCATAAAGGAAGGCGGCTTTGCAGACTTCCAGTGAAAGAGGACAAGGCGGCGAGCTAGCAGCGATGCTGCCGCATTTACCTGATGCGTGGCAGCATTCTGGTCTAGGGGAAGTACCCCAAAAATGGCAGTGACCGGGTTTGGGCTAACAGATGGTCGGAAGTTTACATGCACCTAGGTTGGAGTCATTAAAACCCGTTTTTCAACCACTCCACAAATTTCTTGTTAACAAACTATAGTTTTGGCAAGTCGGTTAAGACATCTACTTTGTGCATGACCCAATACATTTTATGTTTACAGACAGATTATTGCACTTATAATTGACTGTATCACAATTTAAGTAGGTCAGAAGTTTACATACACTAAGTTGACTGTGCCTTTAAACAGCTTGGAAAATTCCAGAAAATTATGTCATGGCTTTAGAAGCTTCTGTTAGGCTAAATGACATATTTTGAGTCAATTGGAGGTGTACCTGTGGATGTACTTCAAGGCCTACCTTCAAACTCAGTGCCTCTTTGCTTGGCATCATGGGAAAATCAAAAGAAATCAGCCAAGACCTCAGAAAAACTATTGTAGACCTCCACAGGTCTGGTTCATCCTTGGGAGCAATTTCCAAACACCTGAAGGTACCACTTTCATCTGTACAAACAATAGTATGCAAGTATAAACATCATGGGACCACGCAGCAGTCATACCGCTCACGAAGGAGACGCGTTCTGTCTCCTAGAGATGAACATACTTTGGTGCGAAAAGTGCAAATCAATCCCAGAACAATAGGAAAGGACCTTGTGAAGATGCTGGAGGAAACCGGTACAAAAGTATCTATATCCACAGTAAAACGAGTACTATATCGACAGCAAGGAAGAAGCCACTGCTCCAAAACAGCCATAAAAACCCAGACTACGGTTTGCAACTGCACATGGGGACAAAGATCGTACTTTTTGGAGAAATGTCCTCTGGTCTGATGAAACAAAAATAGAACCGTTTGGCCATAATGACCATCGTTATGTTTAGAGGAAAAAGGGAGATGCTTGCAAGCTGAAGAACACCATCCCAACCGTGAAGCACGGGGGTGGCAGCATCATGTTGTGGGGGTGCTTTGCTGCAGGAGGGACTGGTGCACGTCACAAAATCAATGGCATCATGAGGAAAGGAAAATAATGTGGATATATTGAAGCAACATCTCAAGACATCAGTCAGGAAGTTAAAGCTTGGTCGCAAACGGGTCTTCCAAATGGATAATGACCCCAAGCATACTTCCGAAGTTGTGGCAAAATGGCTTAAGGACAACAAAGTCAAGGTATTGGAGTGGCCATCACAAAGCCCTGACCTCAACCCTATAGAAAATTTGTGGGCAGAACTGAAAAAGCGTGTGCGAGCAAGGAGGCCTACAAACTGACTCAGTTACACCAGCTCTGTCAGGAGGAATGGGCCAACATTCTCCCAACTTACTGTGGGAAGCTTGTGGAAGGCTACCCAAAACATTTGACCCAAGTTAAACAATTTAAAGGCAATGCTACCAAATACTAATTGAGTGTATGTAAACTTCTGACCCACTGGGAATGTGATGAAAGAAATAAAAGCTGAAATAAATCACTCGCACTATTATTCTGACATTTCACATTCTTAAAATAAAAGTGGTGATCCTAACGGACCGAAGACTGGGAATTTTTACTAGAATTAAATGTCAGGAATTGTGAAAAACTGAGTTTAAATGTATTTGGCTAAGGTGTATGTAAACTTCAACTGATAATCTATATCTATCTATCTACACACACACACACACACACACACACACACACACACACACACACACACACACACACACACAAAAACATTTAATTAAATAAGAAATTAGGAAAACAAACCCAGTAAAACTCAACATTTGTATAAATGTAACCCTCTGTTGAACATCCTAACAAGCCAGAACACCAAAAATGTGCTGGCAAACACTTGGTAATTAATACCCTTCCTGCAGAGCTGCAGTGTTCGCTCGGCTATACAACCTGCAAACCCGTGCCATCCGCCACCAAGCACCAGAGCGGACCAACCAGTCAAATAGTAAAGAATTATACACATGGTCCTTTGGGAGTATAAACTTATATGTATTAAACATGCTCAAAGTAAACATGCTCACAGAGCTCAGTGGCTAGCCTTAGGCAGTGACTAGGCTAATTATTAAGGCGCCATCTAGCACTGTGGCTGTACAGCCGCAGCTAGTTGGTAAAAGCTAATTGTGCCATGTACTGTAAATAAAATACTATTCAAACTATATTGTCCTTGTAAGAACATGTCACCCTATACATACCATCATTGTTCATAACGTTAAGTTACTGGATGAATAATTGTAATTTTTTTGGCAGCAGGGTGGAGGCACGTTTCTAATCAAGATATGAATTAACTAGTTGGTCCTTGGTTGAGTTAGCACGGCTAGTGCAGGGTCACAGTATGAGCCCACAATGGCTAGTTAGTATTATGTCACCTATGGACAGGGTAGGCTGCATCTCACGCCAAAAATGTGACCGTTCCCCCGGCGCTGTCTATTCTCGAGGTCCTCAACCTTGGAAGTGAGTTTGACAACATCTGATGATAGCCGGGTGACTTGCTCCTCCAGTGTCACCACTTGTCGGAGTAAATATTTGCGCCATCTTCCAGGCTATTCAGACGGGTGTCATGTCTCACCAAGTTTTCATTAACGGAGTCGATCTTTATGTCGATCTTTTATATTTAGGGGCGGCAGGTAGCCTAGTGGTTAGAGTGTTGGACTTGTAACCGGAGGGTTGCAAGTTCAAATCCCCGAGCTGACAAGGTAAAAATCTGTCGTTCTGCAAGGCAGTTAACCCACTGTTCCCCGGGTGCAGAAGACGTGGATGTCGATTAAGGCAGCCCCCCGCACCTCTCTGATTCAGAAAGGTTGGGTTAAATGCAGAAGACACATTTCGGTTGAAGGCATTTGGTTGTACAACTGACTAATAATGTTGACTTTGACTTTGTTGACCTCGGTGGTGAGAATAGCTATTTGTGCGTATAGGTCAGTGGATAATGACGCCACCTTAGCCAGCACAGTCTGTTCAGATTTAATGATAGCCGCCATTACCATGGCTAGGTCAGGGGGGTCAGAGTCCATGTCAGGTGAGCCCAAGGTTTCAGCAGAGGCCTGCTCCTTTGTGGCCCGCGGCCGTTGTTGTCTCGACATTTTACAATTAAAAAGGCCAACATTTTCAGAAAAAAAAGGCAGATTAGTAAATCGGGTTCGATTCCAAATTAAATGTTACAAAATGAACACGGTGGGGGAGGTGTTGGTCAAGTATTAATAGTAAATTGTTCGCCCTGGATCGTAGCAGAGACAATGAGTCTTCACATGTTGCTGCTCTAGGGCCCCCTTTTTCCAAATTTTCTTACGTTACAGTCTTACTCTAAAATTGATTAAATAGTAGTTTTTTTGTGTTGCAAAAAAAAACACTGAAATATCACATTTACATAAGTATTCAGACCCTTTACTCAGTACTTTGTTGTAGCACCTTTGGCAGCGATTACAGCCTTGAGTATGAGGCTACAAGCTTGGCACACCTGTATTTGGGGAGCTTCTCCCATTATTCTCTGCAGATCCTCTCAAGCTCTGTCAGGTTGGATGGGGAGCGTCGCTGCAAAGCTATTTTCAGGTCTCTCCAGAGATGTTTGATCGGGTTCAAGTCCGGGCTCTGTCTGGGCCATTCAAGGACATTCAGAGACTTGTCCCGAAGCCACCCCTGCGTTGTCTTGGCTGTGTGCTTAAGGTCATTGTGCTGTTGGAAGGTGAAGCTTAGCACCAGTCTGAGGTCCTAAGCGCTCTGGAGTAGGTTTTCATCAAGGATCTGTCTGTACTTGGCTCAGTTCATCTTTCCCTCGATCCTGACTAGTCTCCCAGTCCCTGCCGCTGAAAAACATCCCCACAGCATGACGCTGCCACCACCATTCTTAACCGTAGGGATGGTGCCAGCTTTCCTCCAGACGTGACGCTTGGCATTCAGACCAAATAGTTCAATCTTGGTTTCATCAGACCAGAGGTCAGAGTCCTTTAGGTGCCCTTTAGCAAACTCCAAGCAGGTTGTCATGCGCCTTTTACTGAGGAGTGGCTTCTGTCTGGCCACTCTACCATAAAGGCCTTATTTGTGGAGTGCTGCAGTGATGGTTGTCCTACTGGAAGGTTCTCCCATCTCCACAGAGTAATTCTGGAGCTCTGTCCGAATGACCATCAGGTTCTTGGTCACCTCCCTGACCAAGGCCCTTCTCCCCCGATTGCTCAGTTTGGCTGGGTGGCCAGCTCGAGGAAGAGTCTTGGTGGTTCCAAACTTTTTCCATTTAAGAATGATGGAAGGCACTGTGTTTTTGAGCACCTTCAATGCTGCAGAAATGTTTTGGCACCCTTCCCCAGATCTGTGCCTTGACACAATCCTGTCATCTCGGAGCTCCACGGACAATTCTTACGACATCATGGTTTGGTTTTTGCTCTGACATGCACTGTCAACTGTGGGACCATATACAGTGGGGCAAAAAAGTATTTAGTCAGCCACCAATTGTGCAAGTTCTCTCACTTAAAAAGATGAGAGAGGCCTGTAATTCATCATAGGTACACTTCAACTATGACAGACAAAATGAGGAAAAAGAATCCAGAAAATCACATTGTAGGATTTTTAATGAATTTATTTGCAAATTATGGTGGAAAATAAGTATTTGGTCACATACAAACAAGCAAGATGTCTGGCTCTCACAGACCTGTAACTTCTTCTTTAAGAGGCTCCTCTGTCCTCCACTCGTTACCTGTATTAATGGCACCTGTTTGAACTTGTTATCAGTATAAAAGACACCTGTCCACAACCTCAAACAGTCACACTCCAAACTCCACTATGGCCAAGACCAAAGAGCTGTCAAAGGACACCAGAAACAAAATTGTAGACCTGCACCAGGTTGGGAAGACTGAATCTGCAATAGGTAAGCAGCTTGGTTCGAAGAAATCAACTGTGGGAGCAATTATTAGGAAATGGAAGACATACAAGACCACTGATAATCTTCCTCGATCTGGGGCTCCACGCAAGATCTCACCCCGTGGGGTCAAAATGATCACAAAAATCCCAGAACCACACGGGGGGACCTAGTGAATGACCTGCAGAGAGCTGGGACCAAAGTAACAAAGCCTACCATCAGTAACACACTACGCCAGGGACTCAAATCCTGCAGTGCCAGACGTGTCCCCTGCTTAAGCCAGTACATGTTCAGGCCCGTCTGAAGTTTGCTAGAGAGCATTTGGATGATCCAGATGAGGATTGGGAGAATGTCATATGGTCAGATGAAACCAAAATAGAACTTTTGGTAAAAACTCAACTCGTCGTGTTTGGAGGACAAAGAATGCTGAGTTGTATCCAAAGAACACCATACCTACTGTGAAGCATGGGGGTGGAAACATCATGCTTTGGGGCTGTTTTTCTGCAGAGGGACCAGGACGACTGATCCGTGTAAAGGAAAGAATGAATGGGGCCATGTATCGTGAGATTTTGAGTGAAAACCTCCTTCCATCAGCAAGGGCATTGAAGATGAAACGTGGCTGGGTCTTTCAGCATGACAATGATCCCAAACACATCGCCCGGGCAACGAAGGAGTGGCTTCATAAGAAGCATTTCAAGGTCCTGGAGTGGCCTAGCCAGTCTCCAGATCTCAACCCCATAGAAAATCTTTGGAGGGAGTTGAAAGTCCGTGTTGCCCAGCGACAGCCCCAAAACATCACTGCTCTAGAGGAGATCTGCATGGAGGAATGGGCCAAAATACCAGCAACAGTGTGTGAAAACCTTGTGAAGACTTACAGAAAACGTTTGACCTCTGTCATTGCCAACAAAGGGTATATAACAAAGTATTGAGATAAACTTTTGTTATTGACCAAATACTTATTTTCCACCATAATTTGCAAATAAATAAATTAAAAATCCTACAATGTGATTTTCTGGATTTGTTTTTCTCATTTCGTCTGTCATAGTTGAAGTGTACCTATGATGAAAATTACAGGCCTCATCTTTTTAAGTTGGAGAACTTGCACAATTGGTGGCTGACTAAATACTTTTTTGCCCCACTGTATATATACCAAATCATGTCCAATCAATTGAATTTACCACAGGTGGACTCCAATCAAGTTGTAGAAACATAAAAGGATGATCAATGGAGTCTCAAAGCAAAAGGTCTGAATACTTATGTAAATAAGGTGTTTCTGTTTTTTATTATTTAAACATTTGCAAAAATATCTAAAAACCTGTTTTCACGTTGTCATTTTTGGGTATTGTGTGTAGATTGATGCAGATTTTTTTTAAAGCAATTTTAGAATAAGGCAGTAACAAAATGTGGAAAAAGTCAAGTGGTCTGAATACTTTCTGAATGCACTGTATATGGTTGAATCATCAGCATACATGGACATACAGGCTTTGTTTAATGCCAGTTCATTGGTAAAAATATAAAAGAGTAGATTCTCAACAATAGGTTTTGGTCAATAATATCAAAGGCTCCACTGAAATCTAACAGTACAGCTCCCACAATCTTCTTATTATACATTTCTTTCAACTAATCATGAGTCATTTGTGTCAGTGCAGTACATGTAGAGTCCTCTTCTCTATAAGTATGCTGAAAGTCTGTTTTCAATATGTTTTCAGAGAAATAGCATTGTATTTGGTCAAGACAATTTTTTTCAACAGTTTGCTATGATCTGGCAACAAGCTGATAGGTCTCCTGTTAGAAACAGTAAAGGCCGCTTTACCACTCTTGGGTAGCGTAATGACTCTGGCTTCCCTACAGGCCTAAGGACAAACACCTTACTCTAGACCGGCTATTCCCAAACTGGGGTACGCCAAGTAAAACAGTCCATTTAGATTTTCAAAAGGGACTATACATTTGGGTGATGTTTTTTGTAGCCTGAGTAGCCTCATTTCACTGCCTAAAATAAAATTAAACCATCTAGTGTTCAGCAAAAATAATAACATAATGTCAAATACAGGTAGCCTAGTCAAATAATTAACATCCAATCACATTAACCGTTACTCTCTCTGTTCATATGTAGCTAAACGTAGCTGCTGCTCATTCCGTTTGCTAGAAAATTGTTTCAAAACAAGCCAGTCAATTCTATGCGTTACAGCTGGATGAGTCAACAGACGTGGCAGGCCTGGCACAGCTCCTGGTATATGTCCGTTACGTTTATTTGGGGTCAATTAAGGAAGACATCCTCTTCTGCAAACCACTGGAAACCAGGACAACAGGAGAGGATATTTTTAAAGTACTGGACAGCTTTGTGACATCAAATGGACTTTGGTGGTCAAGACGTGTTTGTATCTGTACTGATGGCGCAAAAGCCATGACAGGGAGACATAGTGTAGTGTTAATTCGCGTGTAAGCAGTTGCCCCGACGCCACTTGGGTACACTGCAGCATCCACGAGAGGCTCTTGCTGCCAAGGGAATTCCTGACAGCTTGAAATATGTTTTGGACACTAACAAAGTTAACAATTTTCACTGTAAAGGCCCCTGCAAATCGAGCTGTTAAGACACTGATGCCCTTTGCAACCACGTACCTATGTGAGAGTGTATTCTCGGCCCTCACTAGCATGAAAACTAAATACAGTCACAACTGTGTGGAAAATGATTTAAGACTGAGACTCTCTCCAATACAACATTGCAGTTATGTGCAATTAACCTGTGGTGAGTTATTCACAATTTTTGATGAACAAATGAGGTTTTATATGTAAGATAGCTAAATAAAGAGCAAAATGATTGATTATTATTATTTGTGCCCTGGTCCTATAAAGAGCTCTTTGTCACTTCCCACGAGCCGGGTTGTGACAAACTCCCACTCATTCTTATGTTTATTAAATGTATCGTATATTGTGTGTGGCAGGCTTACAATGATGGAAGAAAAAAAACAATTGAGAGTGCGCTGACCCTGGTGCTAGAGGGGGTACACAGCTGGAGGTTGAATGTTTGAAGGGCTACGGGATTACAAAATTAAAGAAGTGACAGATAGCAGTGGCCATAGAGTCATCTACCATCCTCAGTAGCTTTCATTCTAAGTTGTCAATGCCAGGAGGTTTGTCATTATTGATTGATAACAATAATTTTCCCACCTCTCCCACACAAACTTCCCAAAATTCTAACTGACAATGCTTTTCTTTCATTATTTGGTTAGATTCATTTTATATCTTGAAATTAAGCAGAATTTATCTATGATCTTCAAGGCATTTGGGAGCGATTGAGATACATTGCCTAGATATAGTAAAATATTGTCTGCGTATAATGAGATTAAGTGATCATTAGATTTGAGAGAAATTGGTGTTATTTCCTTCGATTGACAAATTGCCTGTGCCAGGGATTCAATGGATGATAAAAAAAAGCAAAGAAGAAATTGAATCACCCTGTCTAATGCTTCTAGTGATTCTGAATGGAGCAGAGCAGATGTTGCCTGTTATAACTATGGCGGAGGGATTGGCATATATAGTATTTTAATCATATTAATGAAATTGGAGGCAATTCCCATATGTGTTCCAAGACAGACAAAGATATGACCATTCTAGTTTATCAAAAACTTTTTCTGCATAGAGAGATAAAACAGCCCAAGGAGCTGTTGTTTCTGATGAAGCATTTAAGATATGTAATAGTCGATGGAAGTTATCCGAGGATAAAACTTTTGAGTCTTGAGACGGGACGACAACATTTTGGAAAACATTTTAATATCTGTGTTTATCAAAGATAGTGAGAACACTGGGTGGTATTCTTACCTTTTTTAATAAAAGCGAAATTAGTGCTGTATTCACATCTCTCCCAAATGAACCTTTGTAAACGGCTGTGTTAATAATTTTGAGTAATGGTAGACCTAATTGATTCCAAAGAAATGTATAGACCTCAGGGGCAATACCATCCCATCCAGGTGATTTGCCTTTATTCATGCTATACAATGCTGTTTTGAGTTCATTGAGAGCGATTTGGGCTCCCAGCGAGGTGGCTTCCTCTGAGAGAAGAGGAGTTATTTATTATTTTAGAAAGGACTTAGTCTGGCTTGGTGTGGATTCACAATCAGAGGTGTACAGTTCTTTATAGAAGCGGCATGAGCTTTGATTGATTAATATGGGTTTCAGATACAATAGTTGCTATATCAGCTAATTGACCATTACTGCTTGTTGGCCAGTAAACGACTGGGATGATTACCATGGATGTTTAAAAAAATAAAAAATAATTATTTATCCAGGTAAGTTGACTGAGAACACATTCTCATTTACAGCAACAACCTGGGGAATAGTTACAGGGGAGAGGACAGGGATGAATGAGCCAATTTTAAGCTTGGGATGATTAGGTGACCATGATGGTATGAGGGACAGCTTGGGAATTTAGCCAGGACACTGGGGTTAAGACCCCTACTCTTACAATAAGTGCCATGGGATCTTTAATGACCTCAGAGAGTCAGGACACAAGTTAAACGTCCCATCCGAAAGACAGCACCTTACACAGGGCAATGTCCCCAATCACTGCCCTGGGATATTTTTTTTTTTTAGACCTAAGGAAAGAGTGCCTCCTACTGGCCCTCCAACACTACTTCCAGCAGCATCTGGTCTCCCATCCAGGGACTGACCAGGACCAACCCTACTTAGCTTCAGAAGCAAGCCAGCAGTGGGATGCAGGGTGGTATGCTGCTGGCTACATTATGGTTGAGTCTAACTCGAAAGATGGCAAATGATGCGCTCTGTCTTATCAATAAATGAAGTTATGTATTGACTTTGGAAAGAGTAACAGCTACCTAATTTGAAAAAAGTGTTTATTGACAACGCTCTAACGAAGTCAACATTTCAATTCAAATATCTTCTTTAATTGTGATTTATTTAACCCAGATGCAAATGCAGTTGCATTATAAAAAAATAAAAAACTTTAGTGGCATCCCATAGAATCTGGGGGTCATCGCCTGAATTATTATTGATCATTATGAATTAATTTAGTTCAATTTCAAATTGATCACAGAATGTAGGATTTTGTAGTAATAAAACGTTGAAACGCCATTCTGTGGCTCTTTTAAGAGAATCTGAAATGTGTAATTGGCAGTGGTGATCGGACAAGCTCATATGTCATTTTTCTATTTTCTTAATTTTAGGTGTAGATAAATAATATAAAATTGATTCAGGATAATGTTTTATGCCTGTTTGAGTAGAACATGTACTAATTTGCTTTTGGATTATGTGCTTGCAAGGCATCACTGAGATTGTAATCAAGAGAGTATATGCTGGAGAGCCTTGGTTGCGTGTGGATTGTAGTTGTTCTTATTAGATTTGTCCCGCATGTCCAAAATGGCATTCATGTCTGTCCCAATAACCAGATGGAATTCAGTTAATTCTAACAATATGCTGTTCAGAGAATCAAATAAAGTAGGATCATATGAATTTGGAGCCTACACATTAATAAAGGCAATTTTCTTTCCATTATGGATACATTTAAGGAAAGTGATTCTGCCCTATTGGTCTTCACCTTTAACCAAGATGGTGATTTCCACATTTCTTATGTATCATTATGATTATTACACCTTTAGTTTCGTTTGGGGATGATGAAAAATCTGCCAGTTTGTACAACGGTCCTGCATTCTGTGTCCTTCCAGAGTTTCTTAAAAAAATATGTAAAGTTACAGCACACTTTTAACTTTGATGCTTCCAACAATTGAATGGGTCTATTAACTTCCATAGTTTCTTACCTGGAAGAGATGCCTCAGTAGGCTGAGGGGCATCTACTTCGTCTGGCAGTGGAGTGTTGAGGGGAAGCTCTGGGTCTGGGAGAGATGGCTGGTCTGGAGCTAGGGGTGGAGGGGAGGACTGAGCCTCCCTTCTCCCTGTCTCAGTCACCTCCAGGTCGGGTATGGCCTTCATCAGGCTGGCCTGGGCCTCCTGGAGAATCTGCTCAAACTCACTCCCAGCAGAGGTGGTTGCTGAGTTCTGTGGTGACTTCGCCTCCAGGTCCCTCTCTCTCTCTGCCGTCTGTGGGGTGGAGAAGAGAATGGCCCAGACGTCTCAATGCATACCGATCAGAAATGTAGATGCACTTTACTGAGATTGCCAGTTCTCTAACATAAACCAGAGGGCTCTGTTCAATCATCTTGAGTGATAGTGTGGTCTATATTACATTACACAGTAAGTAACAGTCATCTCAGTTTTAAAGACTTTCTTCATCTCAACCCAGCCACCTTGAGCAAGTTTCCTGGACCCAGATTAAGTCCAATCTTAGACTAAAAAGAATCTCAATTGAATATTTTTTTTCTCGGTCTAGGCTTAAAAAGGAAACCTACCCCATATGTTTTTACAGACAAAATAATTACTAGGATTATCAGATTGACTAGGACTACCTCAATGTCCATGACGATGTGTTTGATGCTGCCCCTGTTGGTGTGGATCTCCTCTGAGCAAGGTGGTTGTGAGGTGGTCTCAGTGCTGCTGGCCGTGGGTGCCGGTCCATCGCCACACCAAGGGACCATTCTCTTCTTCAGGGCCGGGCTGTTCTCCCGGCTGCGGGGACTGACCTTGGCCACAGTGGGGGAGTCTCGACCGTGGGTGGGGGTCAGTGGGGGGCTAGGGTGGTGGTGTGGCAGAGCCGCTGAGTGCTGACAAGGCTGCATGTTGACGGGAGAGCTCTTCACACGGTGGACGACGTCAGGTGAGGTGGGGGCTGTGTCTGGCCTGCCTGCAGAG
Source organism: Brachymystax lenok tsinlingensis (assembly GCA_030435695.1). Taxonomy (NCBI): domain Eukaryota; kingdom Metazoa; phylum Chordata; class Actinopteri; order Salmoniformes; family Salmonidae; genus Brachymystax; species Brachymystax lenok. The sequence continues at coordinate 23,267,824 of CM059788.1, read as the reverse complement.
TTCTTGACCTGGGGCTGGGGGGGTCTGACAGAGGGCCTGGGCTGAGGTTTGGGGGATTCCATGGTGGGGAGATTCTTCCGGGGGGGTTCAGACTGGGCAATGGCAGGCTCTACACCCCCCTCTGCTGTGGCTGCTTTGGCTGCTCCAGGCTCAGGATTGTGAGGATGATTCTCTGTGACACATCTGAAGGGAACACAGCATGACTTTATTTGACTACTCAGATCATCAATCATCCTCTTACATGTCCTGGATGATATATAGGGTCATCATGTACCTTCTGAGACCGCTGAGAGCCTCTGTCAGGGCTTTGACCCTCTTAAGCATGCTGTCCATCTTATGAGGCTCCTCCTTCAGGAAGCGCACCGCCTCCACCTCCACACGCAGCACCGTCCGCATCTTCCCATGCAGGCTTGGGAACTCACCTGACAGAAGGGAGGGAGGGACCATAAATCCTAAAGTTGTCACACATCAACGAGGCGTCAGCTATCCACAGTGTCCTTTCTTACCCTTCACATATCATTAAAAATTACAGAACTGACTGTGGTTATCCACAGGTTGTATGTGATTAATGCTGCTACTGTAGCTATGGAGTACCTCCTGCTATTGATAACTTAATCACTTGAACATCTTCTACCTGTGATCAATGATGTGCTAACCTCTAGCAGCAGCCCCAGACAGTGCTCACCTTTAAGTCCAGCCAAGGCCTCTCCCACCCTCCTGAGGTTGACAGCTCCCTCCTCCACATCCCTGAGGGTGACTGACAGCTGACCTTTGCCGGAGGACGAGTCTCTCCTCAGACGGTCCACATACTCCTCCAGCTCCCTGAGAGACACAGGTTCCACATCTGGTCATAACATTACAGTAAAGCCAATGTTCATGTTTGGCACGACAAGGAAAGACATTGGTGATTGGCCTATGTTATGATGGTGCTCACTGCCCAACTAATAAATGGTTCTGTTTTTGCATCTTCTCCCAGGCACTGTAGTTTTTGCATGGTGATTCTCCTAATGTAATAACGAGCAATAAACATCAGATGACAGCGAAGTGAACGTTGAGTTCATGCAAGAGTGTGCAAACCTGTCAAGGCAAAGGGTGGCTACTTTGAAGAATCTCAAATACAACAAATATTTTGATTTGTTTAACTACATGATTCCATATGTGTTATTTCAAATAGTAAAAATAAAAACCCTTGAATGAGTAGGTGTCTAAACTTTTGACTGGTACTGTATATACACATTTTGGGGGACACGCTGTATATTGTAAATTAGACTGTACGACAGACCACACATAATTTAATATCCAACTTTTTACCTAAATTATTCATACTCGTTCATATGTTAGTATTAAACTTATCTACTTTCTCAAAACATAAGATTAATCTGCAAAACAAATAATGAGACATTATTTGGTTCCAACACTGAAGAAGATGTTGGTGAAGAACCATTTTTATGAGTCTACAGGAGGGTGTACCGGGCTGCATAAAAAATGATTACTACCTTACTATTCTGTGCAGGCTGACACAGACCAATTGGGCTATTTCAAACACTTCAAGCTACAAGGAGTCAAAAGCCACTTACTGGGCAAAAGAAATGCACAGATTATTTGGACAATAATACTTTGTGGAGTTGTTTTCATTAGCGGGAAGAAGTTTAACTAATGTCTTATTGTGGGGTCATAGGTAAACAAGTGTCACAATGCATAGGGGCACATTTATTAAACCAGGGCATTTGAAGCCAAGCAGAGATCTTCATGCCTTCTGCTAAACCTGGCCTGATATCGCAAGTAAGATTTGTCCTGTCCCAGGTGGAATGAACATAGATGGAGCACTAAACATACTTTTCATGGGGACAGGTTGCAATCTCTAAAGAACAGTTTCAGATGCAATGTGCGTATGAATTAGTAGTCGAAACGAGTTGAAGTTGTGCGTAGTGGTATTCAGGATGTTTTGTTCCTAAATGTGTTCTTTTGTATATATTTTCTGGAAATAGTTCACTAAAGTCTATTGCACCGTACTTGCCGCATACTTGTTTTTTTTTCTCCAATCAAATAAAAATAATAATATGAAAAATAGAATCCACACGGGGGTGTATTTTCAATTTTAGGCTTTTCAAATATATTCCATTATCTTGTTTATATTCCCACTAATATTCCTTTGTGTAATTAAACTTTGGCGTGTATTATTCTGTCTTGATAATAGTAATATTTCACTTGTAAAGAGCATTTTCCACGCTCAATGCAAATTAAGTTGGTTGGTGAATGCTTTAGTGCGCAAATCATTTGACTGCTACAGTTTTAGATTATTTATTTACGAAAAGAAGCTGATACTGGCCTTCATTATTTTCGATTTATTTCTGATATTTTAGCTTAATTAAAGTGGCAATATGTAACTTTTTGGGTGACCCGACCAAATTTAGATGGTACAATGATTCTCTACGCTATACTATCTTATTTTGTCACAAACTGAAATTGGGTGAACTATTAGAGTTTTAGCAACCATGAAATGGCAGAGCGATTTCTGCATAGTGCAACCTAAAATGTATATTTTGGTGTTTCTATTCCACGAAAAACTAAAATACAAGAAATGTTATAGTAGCCTACGTATTGCCTACCTAAAACATCTGTTAATACATTTGAAGTCATTCAAAATAGAAAAAATACAAACAGTTGAAGTCGGAGGTTTACATACACCTTAGCCAAATACATTTCAAAACTCCACGTTTTTCACAATTCCTGACATTTAATCCTAGTAAAAATTTCCTCTCTTAGGTCAGTTAAGATCACCACTATTTTAAGAATGTGAAATGTCGGAATAATAGTAGAGAGAATGATTTATTTCAGCTTTTATTTAATTCATCACATTCCCAGTGGGTCAGAAGTTTACATACACTCAATTAGTATTTGGTAGCATTGCCTTTAAATTGTTTAACTTCGGTCAAATGTTTCAGGTAGCCTTCCACAAGCTTCCCACAATAGGTTGGATGAATTTTGGCCCATTCCTCCAGACAGAGCTGGTGTAACTGAGTCAGGTTTGTATAGGCCTCCTTGCTCGCACACGCTTTTTCAGTTCTGCCCACAAATTTTCTATAGGATTGAGGTCAGGGCTTTGTGAAGGCCACTCCAATACCTTGACTTTGTTGTCCTTAAGCCATTTTGCCACAACTTTGGAAGTATGCTTGGGGTCATTGTCCATTTGGAAGACCCGTTTGCGACCAAGCTTTAACTTCCTGACTGATGTCTTGAGATGTTGCTTCAATGTATCCACATAATTTTACTTCCTCATGATGTCATCTATTTTGTGAAGTGCACCAGTCCCTCCTACAGCAAAGCACCCCCACAACATGATGCTGATACCCCCGTGCTTCACGGTTGGGATGGTGTTCTTCGGCTTGCAAGCCTCCCCCTTTTTCCTCCAAACATAACAATGGTCATTATGGCCAAACAGTTCTATTTTTGTTTCATCAGACCAGAGGACATTTCTCCAAAAAGCACAATCTTTGTCCCCATGTGCAGTTGCAAACCGTAGTCTGGCTTTTTTAATCACGGTTTTGGAGCAGTGGCTTCTTCCTTGCTGAGCGGCCTTTCAGGTTATGTCGATATAGGACTCGTTTTACTGTGGATATAGATACTTTTGTACTTGTTCGCTCTTGTTCTGGGATTGATTTGCACTTTTCGCACCAAAGTACGTTCCTCTCTAGGAGACAGAATGCGTCTCCTTCCTGAGCGGTATGACGGCTGCGTGGTCCCATGGTGTTTATACTTGCGTACTATTGTTTGTACAGATGAACGTGGTACCTTCAGGCGTTTGGAAATTGATCCCAATGATGAACCAGACTTGCAGAAGTTTACAATTTGTATTTCTGAGGTCTTGGCTGATTTCTTTTGATTTTCCCATGATGTCAAGCAAAGAGGCACTGAGTTTGAAGGTAGGCCTTGAAATACATCCACAGGTACACCTCCAATTGACTCAAATGAAGCTATCAGAAGCTTCTAAAGCCATGACATAATTTCCTGGAATTTTCCAAGCTGTTTAAAAGGCACAGTCAACTTAGTGTATGTACACTTCTGACCCACTGGAATTGTGATACAGTGAATTAGAAGTGAAATAATCTGTCTGTAAACAATTGTTGGAAAAATTACTTGTGTCATGCACAAAGTAGATGTCCTAACCGACTTGCCAAAACTATAGTTTGTTAACAAGACATGTGGTTGAAAAACGAGTTTTAATGACCCCAACCTAAGTGTATGTAAACTTCCGACTTCAACTGTATACCAATGTTAAAAAGTAGAAACCATATACTGAACAAAAATATAAATGCAACATGTAAAGTGTTGGTCCAATGTTTCTTGAGCTTAAATAAAAGATCCCAGAAATTATCCATAAGCACAAAAAGCGTATTTCTCTCAAATTCTGTGCACAAATTTGTTTACATCCCTGTTAGTGAGCATTTCTCCTTTGCCAAGATTATCCATCCACCTGACAGGTGTGGCATATCAAGAAGCTGATTAAACAACATGATCATTACACAGGTGCACCTTATACTGGGGGACAATAAAAGGCCACTCTAAAATGTGCAGTTTTGTTACAGAACACAATGCCACAAATGTCTGAAGTTTTGAGGGAACGTGCAATTGGCATGCTGACTGCCGGAATGTACACCAGAGCTGTTGCAAGAGAACCCAATGTTCATTTCTCTACCAGAAGCCACCTCTATTGTCATTTTAGATACTGCCAAATTATGTTCAACTGCCCTCACAACCGCAGACCACGTGTATGGCGTCGTGTGGGTGAGAGGTTTGCGGATGCCAACGTTGTGAACAGAGTGCCCCATGATGGCGGTGGGGTTATAGTATGGGCAGGCATAAGCTACGGACAACGAACATAAGATCCTGAGGCCCATTGACGTGCCATTTATCCGCCACCATCACCTAATGTTTCAGCATGATAATGCACAGCCCCATATCGCAAGGTTCTCTACACAATTCCTGGAAGCTGAAAATGTCCCAGTTCTTCCGTGGCCTCCTTACTCACCAGACATGTCACCATTGAGCATGTTTAGGATGCTCTGCATTTACATGTACGACAGCGTGTTCCAGTTCCCGCCAATATCCAGCAACTTCGCACAGCCATTGAAGAGTGGGACAACATTCCACAAGCCACAATCAACAGCCTGATCAACTCTAAGCGAAGAAGATGTGTCGCGCTGCATGAGGCAAATGGTGGCCACACCAGATTCTGACTCGTTTTCGGATGTACACCCCTACCTTTTTTTATTTAAATTGATTGATATCCTTATGTGAACTGTAACTCACTAAAATCTTTGAAATTGTTGCATGTTGTTTTTATATTTTTGTTCAGTATAGATATTGGCTACTGTGGGTGGGGTAGGCTAAATAATTACAACCTGATAGGCCTAACTACAACAATAGTGATAAAGGAAACAAAAAATGCTAGGCAGAACATGCCCAGTGCTTGTGGCTGAGCAGTACCAGAGTGAATTTGGAGTAGGAGAGAAGGCCAACAACATTTTTTAAATCTGCTTGAATTACATTCTCCTCCTTGCTATACACTCACCCACTTATATACTCTGGCATTAAAAGCAGCCCTGCTTTAGGCTATCAAAGAGTTGTCAATGAATAATCATATAAATGGATGGAATCAGTGAATTAATGGCTGCGGCAACCATTACACGATCTGACAAGCTGCATAACAAACATTATGCCTAATTAGACAAAATAACAATTAAGTTGTTCAAACAACTTAATATCTTGTTTAAACTACTTAGTATCTCATCTGAACGACTAAGTCTTTCAAACAAGATACTAAGTCTTTCAAATGAAATAATTCTAAGAGTCTACGTTTTATTGAATTTATTTGCCTTGGGCTTCAGAGCTTCCGTAGTTATAGACAAAACATAAGCTTCACATTAACCTTCTATCCAATTCTAAGCGAGCACTGATGTTATGTCAGGAGGGGATTTCAAACTTAAAGACACACTGTTGCTGACAGATAAGAAACCTGTTTGACGTGCTCAGTCAGAAGCTGTTTGTTGACAACAGTCTCTGTGTCAGCTGCTGCTATCAAAGTACTCCACAGAAAATAACACTCAAAACAGGTGTTTGACGGTCAGATGCAGAACAATGACAATGACCAATCTAAAAGTATTTTAGTAAATTAATTTCCTTATTAAATGGTTAAGATGAATATAAAGGGACCAAAGGTTGGATTCTTTGAAGTGACTATGTTTAATCCAAAGTCAAAGAAAGTACATGCATGTCTGGACCTAGAAAGGCCTCACTATCCATAAAAACTATAGTTGGGCTGCCACCACCCGCCAACCCCTCTTTTACGCTACTGCTACTCTCTGTTAATCATATATGCATAGTCACTTTAACCATATCTACATGTACATACTACCTCAATCAGCCCGACTAACCTCGCTACTGTTATAGCCTCGCTACTGTTATTTTTCACTGTCTTTTTACTGTTGATTTTATTTCTTTACTTACCTATTGTTCACCTAATACCTTTTTTGCACTGTTGGTTAGAGCCTGTAAGAAGCATTTCACTGTAAGGTCTACACCTGTTGTATTCGGCGCACGTGACAAATAAACTTTGATTTGATTTGACAACGTCACAAAAATGATGCATGCGCATCGCAGAAGGCCATGTGTTGTTATGATTCTGGATGGACAGATAGCTAGAAACAATGACAAGAAGCTGCCATGTGGGGGAACCGTAGGTGGCTCGTTTCAGCTTGTTGTATCTTGTTATTGATACCATGTCTTGTTTTAAGGAGTTTTGACTCATGTCAAGTCTATGCCAATATGGCTCAAAGTTGCTAGCTAGCTAACCAACAACTGTAACAATGTATTTCAGAGACGTGTTCATTGTGAAAAGGTATTTCTGTTTTCAATAAATTTGGAGAGAAAATAGTTTACATGTTGATAACAATCCTTTGATTCTAAGCCAACCCAGTCTGTTTTGCCCCAAGGGTTGCGCATCGGTTTTGTTGCTTTACAACCCAACCGGGGGCGGCAGGTAGCCTAGTGGTTAGATCGAATCCCCGAGCTGGTAAAAATCTTTCGTTCTGCCCCTGAACAAGGCAGTTAACCCACTGCTCCTAGGCTGTCATTGTAAATAAGAATTTGTTCTTAACTGACTTGCCTAGTTAAATAAAGGTTAAATAAAAAAAATTAAAAGTCTACACTAAATGACCAAAAGTATGTGGACACCTGCTTGTTGAACCTCATTCCAAAATAATGGGCATTAATATGAAGTTGGTCCCCCTTTTGCTGCTATAACAGCCTCCACTCTTCTGGGAAGGCTTTCCACTAGATGTTGGAACATTGCTACTGGTGACTTGCTTCCATTCAGCCACAAGAGCATTAGGGAGGTTGGGCACTGAAGTTGGGCGATTAGGCCTGGTTCGCAGTCGTCATTCCAATTCACCTCAAAGGTGTTCGAGGGGGTTGAGGTCAAGGCTCTGTGCAGGCTAGTCAAGTTCTTCCACACCGATCTCGACAAACCATTTCTGTATGGATCTCGCTTTGTGCACGGGGGCATTGTCATGCTGAAACAGGAAAGGGCCTTCCCCAAACTGTTGCCACAAAGTTGGAAGCACAGAATCATCTAGAATGTCATTGTATGCTGTAACGTTAAGATTTCCCTTCACTGGAACTAAGGGCCCTAGCTCGAACCATGAAAAACAGCCCCAGACAATTATTACTCCTCTACCAAACTTTACAGTTGGCACTATGCATTGGGGCATGTAGCATTCTCCTGGCATCCGCCAAACCCAGATTTGTCCGTCGGACTGCCAGATGGTGAAGCGTGATTTATCACTCCAGAGAACGTGTTTCCACTGCTCCAGAGTTGAATGGCAGCAAGCTTTACACCCCTACAGCCGATGCTTGGCATTGCGCATGGTGATCTTAGGCTTGTGTGTGGCAACACTCAGCGTTCCTGTTCTGTGAGCTTGTGTGGCCTACCACTTCACGGCCGAGCCATTGTTGCTCCCAGACATTTCCACTTCACAATATCAGCACTTAGAGCAGGGAAGAAATTTGATGAACTGACTTGTTGGAAAGGTGACATCCTATGACGGTGCCAAGTTGAAAGTTACTGAGCTCTTCAGTAAGGCCATTCTACTGCCAATGCTTGTCTATGGAGATTGCATTGCTGTGTGCTCAACTTTATACCTGTCAGCAACAGGTGTGGATGAAATAGCCAAATACACTAATTTGAAGGTGTGTCCACATACTTTTGAATATATAGTGTATGTTAAGCGTGAAAAAGTGTGAGAAATAGCTGTTTCCCAATATCTGTTTTCCCACCCAAATGGTGCTCTCAAGATTACATAACAGCTACATACAGTATACAATAACACAGGTGTTTAACACATACAGTATTGTCTAACCCCCCCCCCCCCAGTCTCCAAGATGAATTTGGCCCAGTGATCTGACATTAGTAAAGTAAGACATTGGCTTTGACTCCATTACTAATCTCTCCTATCACCGTCAGTACCACAGTCCCCCCAGATCACACACTTAACAGCCTCAGTAGCACTCATTTAAACATTGTGCAACATTACTAGCAATTTTTGGCAGAACACGAATGACTCATTCCATAGCTGAGTTAGTGTATGTACCACATGCCGGTAGATAGACTGTGCTCTGATTCACTGGAATCTGTTCTGATTACATAATCAGAGAAGATTAACTAATTCCACTTTAGCTGCAACTAATTACTTCACATTGCAACATAAGATCACGCTCACGTTAGCTTCAGCAGTTTAGCCAAAGAAAAAAAACGAATAGGGCATCTGGAGCAATTACGTATTACTATCGTCTGATCACTGTTTATTGTAGGAAGTAGATGATTTCTCTTTTTGTTGCCATAGGATATAATCTGTACTCTTGTTATTAACAATAGCTGTGTAAAAGTAAGTTGGGCTCAACAAAGTCAATACCTTCAATAAATTACATATCCTGTCAGTCAGTGTGTGGGATTCCAAACCCTTACCTGAGCTGGGCCAGCACTCTCTCCTCCATGGCCTGGTACTTGTGTCTCTCCTCATCCACCGTGGTCCTCTGTCCCTGGCCAGGCTCTGTATCCTTTCGTTGTCTCTGTAGCGTCTCAGACATCACCTCAGCTAGCTCCTCCTCTGCTCTCTTCAGCATCCCCCTCACACTGTCCTGGTTCTGCATCTGGTAATGGACCAAACACATTGGTTTCAGTGGCATTACAACACACACCCAATGAATGAGATGCACTATACGTGATGGAGGAATATAATGGAGTACATAATATGAACACACACCATGTAAAGGTATACTGTATATATTGGATCTAGACATATGCAGATTCTCTCAGACACCACTATTGTGAATATTGTACATCTGTCTTTTACGTTTGTGTTTTCACTTATGGTGCTTGGATGACAAGCGGTATCACTTAAAGCTGCAATAGGAAACTTTTGGGGCGACCCAACCAAATTCACATAGAAATGTGTGTTAGATATAGATGTGTCATTCTCATTGAAAGCAAAAAAGTTTTGTTTTCGCGTCTTTGACTTTCGGTTTTGTACACCAGCTTCAAACAGCTGAAAATACAATATGTTTGGTTATGGAAAATATATTTCACAGTGGTTTAGATGGTACAAGGATTCTCTACACTATACTTGCTTGTTTTGTCACATCTTTAAACAATTCTGATAATGGATGAATGTAATGTGCAGGTGTCTTGAGTACCTGTAGCTGTCGGAGTTGGTGAAGCTGCTGTCGGAGGTCAGTGACGTTCCTCCTGACCGTGGTCAGTGTGACCTGCAGGGTGGGGTCAGGGGAAGGGGCCCGAGGGACTAGAGTATTGGAGCCGTCTGCAAGGAGGGCGGGGGGTTCTGGATGCAGGAACTGGTGACACTCCTACACATCAGATCAGTGAGACACAACTCTATGAGTTACTGTAATGCGAGATTAAAATAGGGCAGATTCAAAATAACTTTAATTATCCATGCATGAAACCACAAACAAATGTATCCTAATTTGACTTTGTAACACTAATAGTGGTGTAATAACAGCACCTGCACTGTTGTTGACATGGGAAGGAGAAGCAGTCCTCCGATCTATCTCAGCTGGCCCAATAGCAAGTGCATGCTGAACAAGGCCAGCCAGACTGGCAATCTGTTGTTCCATGGCCTTCATTCGCTCACTGCAAAACACAATACATGTTCGGCCCAAAACAATACTGAGCTATGTACAGGTAACTGCCAAAATAAAGTAAACACCAACATAAAGTGTCTTAATAGGGCGTTGGGCCACCACGAGCCAGAACAGCTTCAACGCACCTTGGCATAGATTCTACAAGTGTCTGGAAATCTATTGGAGGGATGCGACTCCATTCTTTCGGAAGAAATTCACAAGAAATGTTGTTGATGGTTGTGGAAAACGCTGTCTCAGGCACCGCTCCTGAATCTCTCATATGGTTTACATTGTTTTTACTCCCATCAAACCATTCAGTGACCACTTGTGTGATGTGGATGGGGGCATTGTCATCCTATGGGGGCATAGCCATGGTAGCCAAAATAATGGCCTGCCCAGGATTTTCTATATATGACCCTAAGCATGATGGAACCACACCTGTGTGAAAGCACCTGCTTTCATTATAATTTGTATCCCTCATTTACTCAAGATATTCCATTATTTTGGCAGTTACCTATAATACATCATAATAATAATAACAACAACGCATTGTATTTCTAATGTGCTTTATCAAAAACCCAAAGTTCAAGTGGTAGTTAGTCACCCAGGTCTCCCTGGAAAACAGAGGCAATCGTTACTGAGTGGATTATCCTGACTAAACAAATAAAATGAGCCCTCTTATGTGAGTATCAACATAGTTATAGAATGAGTAATTATATGTCTGTGAGTCTCACCTGGTCTGGGGGTCATTGGGGGTGAGGTGACCCTGAAACAGCCTGTCCCCATAGTGCCCTGGGGGGAGCTCCACGAACACAGGAGAGGAGGACACAGAGGACACACTACCCCTGGTCCTGTTCACCACCTCCACTGTATTACCATTACTCTCCTTCCGCAGAGACCGGCGAATAGGAGAGCCCCTCTCTGAGGCCACAGGGCCGTGGTTGTCGTTCAATCTGTGAGGGGAAGGGGGCGGGGTTTTGGTGCCGAGCGGCGGTAGTCCCTGGCTTTCCCCATACCTCCGGGACTTCTGCCTGTAGAGGGAGTGCTGCTGCTCCGGGTTCTCTGCATAGGAGGCTGTGGACTTGACGGAGGCTCGGTGGAGGCTACCACCACCTATGTCGACCATGTCTCCAGTGTGGCCGCCCCCCTGGGAGGAGGTGATACTCAGCCGGCCCTCCTGGACAGCGTAGGGGTCAGTGACGTTGACATACAACCCGTCGGCACGCACCAGCGCCATACACTTACTGCTCAGGTCCTCGTCAGGTTTGACGTCTCTTCTCTCCAGGATGGCACTGGGGGAGGGTGTGACGGACCTGCTGGGGGGCCCACTGGACATGCCGGCCCTGGGGAGGGTGGCACTGCCTGGCACCCCTCCCCCAGCTCGGGGGCCGTAAGGGATCCTGGAGGGGGAGGAGGGCATGGAGCGGACCGTGGGGGGAGACATGGACCCCTGTATGGAGTGGACAGGACTGCAGGTGGATTGTAAAGTGTGGACAGGGCTATGACTTCCATACAGTATCTCCCTTGGTATCTGTAGACAGGAGGAATATCAGAGAAAAGATAAAGTCAATGGAAAGAAACTTGCTATGCATAGGGACTCTCAGTCATTAGGTTAACGGTATGTCTGTCCCCCAAAAAAGAAATATGAATCAAATGTTGCTTTCAAAATGACAAATCGTAGACAGAATGTGCATCTGTTTTGACAAAGGCCATACGTGTGGGAGAAAAAGAGAGGAAAACCACATCCACAAAGGTGGAATTTTACCATAGGTAAACAACACTATCTGTTTAGACATGTCTTTGTTGCACAGTCATGCGTCACTGTGCAGAGTGAAGAGACAGATTTTTTGTTGTGTATGCTGTGCGTGCAGGACTAGTTCAATACGCAGTATGAGTAATTCCTAACATTACCATTGACACATAATTCTCCCTGATCTGCATCTTTGTCTGTATTCATTTCAGAGTCTTTTCACAACAATCTAAAGACAACTTGTTCAGATCATACTGTTACGTTTCTGTGAAAAAGTCCATTAATCAAGCATTGACAGTTGGTGTAAACATGCCGATTCCTGAACTGGAGCTATTCTAAGCAAAATTACAATAGCCAGTAATAGTTGACTATAGTCTCAAGAATATACTTGTTATGGTACTCACACTCTTCCTAGTCCTCGTGCTGCAGGTACATGCTTTACCTTCAGCAGGTCAGCAGATTTGAACAGTGATCAGAAAGTTATAGAACTGTTGCATGATGCAAGAGGGGTGTTGGCTAACTTTGCTTTCTGCTTTTTCATAGGGATTATCTATTCACCTTTCATAAGGTGGCTTGTCATAACAGATACAACTGCATTTTGAATATTCGAGAATAACCCTAGAGTCAAACAGGTGACCTTATTCACAACGACTGTGAATAAAGTGAAAACCGGTTGTATTATTCTATGCAAATAAGAGCAGCTCATTCATACACAACAAGTAATCTGATATGTTTGTTGTAGTATTTTAAACTCAGTTTGTGCATAATTCTCTTCATGACCTTTTGCGCATAACATTGACACCCAAATAAATACTTCCACAACAAAGCAGACAGAAATTTAACATAGGCCTGCTACAATGAAAATATTATTATCTTGTTTTCCCCCATTCACCTTTTCTCAACCTGTGCAAAAACAACAGGAGTGCCTCAAACAGGAAATATTTTGAGAGTATGGCATTATCAATCTAATCTGGTCAGAAACACATGGGGCTATTCCATCTATGGAAAAACATGCTGGGCTGACCACCAGTGGGTACAGTAATAAACTTAAACAAAGACACATTTTCATGCTGACATGCATTCCAGACCAGGGTAAAAGTGTTATCATCCACGAGCCTAAATGTCTCTGTGCCTACACTTTTAGAAAAAAAAGGTTCCAAAAGAGTTATGCGGCTGTCCACATAGGATAACCCTTTTTGGTTCCAGGTAGAATCCTTTTGGGTTTCAGGTAGAACCCTTTTGGGTTCCATGTAAAACCCTCTGTGGAAAGGGATCTAGCTGAAACCAAAAGTGTTTTACCAGGAGCCTAAAGGGGTTCTTCAAAGGGTTTTCCTATGGGGACAACCGAATAACCCTTCTAGGTTCTAGAGAGCACATCTTTTTCTCTCTGTGAAGAGGAAGATCTGCACTACCACAGACATCACATGCATTTTTGGGTGGCAGGTAGCCTAGCAATTAGAGTGTTGGGCCAGTAACCAAAAGGTTGCTGGTTCAAATACCCGAGCAAGGACTTAATCCAGGGGTGATTTACTACTATGGCTGACCCTGTAAAACAATACATTTCACTAAATCAAGGTGTCTAAAGGTGTGAGTTAAATCAAGTGGATCTGAGAATAAAGAATGTCCAGGATGGTCGGGCACTTCCTTCGGGGTGTTGCAACACAAGGTTGTACACAGTACGTCCATCCGTCAATCTAACAGAACGCTCTACTTTCCAGAGCAACAGGGCCTCTGATCCCTAGGCACTACTTCTCCTCAGACCACAACACAACGTGCTGAGAACAACACCCACCAAAGGAATTTGAGCTCTTTCCCAGCAGGATTACATGCCTCCCAATTAGGGTTGCAAAATTCTTGGAACTTTCAACGAAGTGCCTTGTTTTCCCGAAATCATGGTTGGAGGATTCCCGGAATCAGGAGGGAAAACCAGGGAATTTATTGAAAGTTCCTGGAATTTTGCAACCCTACTCCCAACCCCTGGGCCACTCAGGAGCCCACCTGACTAACTGAGCTAATTAATAAGTGATTGCCTAAATTCAACACACCTGTCCTTCTAGGTCGGTTAAATAAAAAACATGAAGTGCCTACAGCACTCCAGGACCAGGGTTGCCTACCCCTGCACTAAGGTGTCAATATGGTACAGACCAGTAACTAATATGTTAGCAAACCCGCTACAATCATGCAGTACAGTAAGTCAGTAAGCCGTTTAGCAGCTACACCAGCAGGCCCCGGTGGCAATAAATTAGTAAGACCAAAAGCTTGCCTAGACTTGGAAGAGTTCCAGTGTTGGATAGTCATAGCCAGCTAGCTAACATAGGATCCCTCTCAGTTTGAGCTGGGTGTTTGAGTAGGCTAAACTAGCTAGCTGCATTTGCTAGCTAAGTAAGTAAGTGAAAGTGAATAAGAAATGACTAAATATCTCTCTCTCTCTCTCTCTCTCTCTCTCTCTTCCTTCTCCTTCATTTTTGAAGAAATTCTTCCAACCTGTCATAATTACTGTGTAACTCTATGGAAGTTGTCATAATTACTGTGTAAGTCTATGGAAGCAGGTGAAAATCAATGTACCCAGAGGAGGACGGAAGCTAGCTGTCCTCTACACCATGGGGCTACCCTAGAGTGCTTCATAGCAAAGCAGTATGTTTTAATCAATTATTTGGTGACATGGTGTCAATATATTAAGTATAGTTTAATCTAAAAATGATATTTTTTTAGTTAGTGAAACATAAAAAGTTAAATTCCCTGAGGAGGATGGTCCTCCCCTTCCCCCTCTGAGGAGCCTCCACTTGTGCAGAAGTCCACTATCCAAAAACAACATTATTCAATATCAAATAACTTTCAACAGTTTGTTGAGACACAGGTCTGTCCTACTAAGCAAAAGAGCAGTAGATGCACATTTGGTCAAAAATGTGTTATTATTTTAAACATTAAATACATGCTTTATCATGGACAAAATATCCTGCCTTCATTGTGTTGTGTTATGGAGAAAATGGGGAGTCATGTTTGCAGTAACTGCAGAAAGTTACATTGAAACCAAGGAAAAAGGCAGTAACTGCCATCACTCACGTCAGTTACTGCTTTTTACCTTGGTTTCACTGAGCTTTGGGCTGCAGTGTCTACGGTTTACCTTGGATTTATTTATTGTTCTTTGCTGATACAAGTATCAAACTATATGACACCAACAGCCACATACAAATACATTTTTGAAAACAAGTTTGTGTTAAAAACAATCTGTCATGGAAGCTTATTCCAGTGGGTGTACCAAGCAAGAAGGCAGTAACTGCAGTCTAGGGTCACAGGTCAGGTCAGAGGTCAGGGTCGATATGAATAAAAAATAACCTCATAGTAAGACAACCACATCTCCAATGATCTGCCTACAATTCATTTGGCTGGACAATAAAAAGTCATTTTTCTCAGTTTCACTCTGTTACTGCTCTTTTGCTTGGTAGGGTAGAGCCTTCAGAAAGTATTCACACCCCTTGACTTTTTCCACATTTTGTTGTGTTACAGCTTAAATTTAAAATGGATTAGAGGAGAACCTGGTTCAGTCTGCCTTCTAACAGACACTGGGAAAGAAATTCACCTTTCAGCAGGACAATAACCTAAAACACAAGGCCAAAATATACACTGGAGTTGCTTACCAAGACGACATTGACTCTTTTGGAGTGGCCTAGTTACAGTTTTGACTTAAGTCTGCTTGAAAATCTATGGCAAGATTTGAAAATGGCTGTCAAGCAATGATCAACAAACTTGACAGCGTTAAATTATTATTTTTTTGAATAATGAGCAAATATTGACAATCCAGCTGTATAAAGCTCTTAGAGACCCAGAAAGACTCAGTTGTAATTGCTGCCAAAGGTGATTCTAACATGTATTGACTCAAGGGTGTGAATACTTATGTCAATTGGATATTTCTGTATTCCATTTTTTATTAATTTGCAAACATTTCTGAAAACATGTTTTCAATTTGTCATTATGGGGTATTGTGTGTAGATGGAGGCCAAAAATATATATTTAATCAATTTTGAATTCAGGCTGTAACAACACAATGTGGAATAAGTCAAGGGGTATGAATGCTTTCTGAAGGCACTGTAAGTGGCAAGGATTTAGGTTAAACGTTGGGTTAAATAAAATATGAAATTCCTTGATGTTGATGGCTTTTTGCAAATCCAATCAGTTTTCCACATTGATTCAAAGTCATCACATTGAATGTTGTTGTTGTTGTTGAAATAACGTGGAAACCACAGTTTTTGCCTAGTGGGATGACATGGCTAATGTGATTATTGGAAAAAAGACAGTTACGAGATGTGTTGTTCATATTATCAGGGTCATAGTATACTGACTGACAGACGAGTTCCTGAAAACATACTTTTTTGGTGCGCGACCCCATTTTGATATGAAATGTAATTTGCGACCCCACCTGTAAAAGAAGGTTAGCTAGTTGGCCGTTGATTACCTATGAAAGTCTATTACAAATCAGTCTGACAGTACTTTTGACTGTATTTCAATCTGAAGGAAGTATGGTTTGAATGCATAAGAAAGGTATTGGAAAGTTCAGAAGATCGCCAGGCAAAAATATTGTATGATATTCTTCAAGTTTCAAGTTTTAATGTCACATGCACAAGTACAGTGAAATGCCTTTCTTGCAAACTCAAAACGCAACAATGCAATAATCAATAACAATGTATTACTAGAAAACAACACGCAATAAAAAATATGAAATATTAAATACACAATAAAGTAAGTAAGTAAGCAAGCACACTATATATACACATGAAATATTGAAAAAGTCAGATCCAATACCATATTTACATGTGCAGGGATACTGGAGTGAGGAAGGTATATATATATATATACACACTGCTCAAAAAAATAAAGGGAACACTAAAATAACACATCATAGATCTGAATGAATGAAATAATCTTATTAAATACTTTTTTCTTTACATAGTTGAATGTGCTGACAACAAAATCACACAAAAATTATCAATGGAAATCAAATTTATCAACCCATGGAGGTCTGGATTTGGAGTCACACTCAAAATTAAAGTGGAAAACCACACTACAGCCTGATCCAACTTTGATGTAATGTCCTTAAAACAAGTCAAAATGAGGCTCAGTAGTGTGTGTGGCCTCCACGTGCCTGAATGACCTCCCTACAACGCCTGGGCATGCTCCTGATGAGGTGGCGGATGGTCTCCTGAGGGATCTCCTCCCAGACCTGGACTAAAGCATCCGCCAACTCCTGGACAGTCTGTGGTGCAACGTGGCGTTGGTGGATGGAGCGAGACATGATGTCCCAGATGTGCTCAATTGGATTCAGGTCTGGGGAACGGGCGGGCCAGTCCTTAGCATCAATGCCTTCCTCTTGCAGGAACTGCTGACACACTCCAGCCACATGAGGTCTAGCATTGTCTTGCATTAGGAGGAACCCAGGGCCAACCGCACCAGCATATGGTCTCACAAGGGGTCTGAGGATCTCATCTCGGTACCTAATGGCAGTCAGGCTACCTCTGGCGATCACATGGAGGGCTGTGCGGCCCCCCAAAGAAATGCCACCCCACACCATGACTGACCCACCGCCAAACCGGTCATGCTGGAGGATGTTGCAGGCAGCAGAACGTTCTCCACGGCGTCTCCAGACTCTGTCACGTCTGTCACATGCTCAGTGTGAACCTGCTTTCATCTGTGAAGAGAACAGGGCGACAGTGGCGAATTTGCCAATCTTGGTGTTCTCTGGCAAATGCCAAACGTCCTGCACAGTGTTGGGCTGTAAGCACAACCCCCACCTGTGGACGTTGGGCCCTCATGGAGTCTGTTTCTGACCGTTTGAGCAGACACATGCACATTTGTGGCCTGCTGGAGGTCATTTTGCAGGGCTCTGGCAGTGCTCCTCCTTGCACAAAGGCGGAGGTAGTGGTCCTGCTGCTGGGTTGTTGCCCTCCTACGGCCTCCTCCACGTCTCCTGATGTACTGGCCTGTCTCCTGGTAGCGCCTCCATGCTCTGGACACTACGCTGACAGACACAGCAAACCTTCTTGCCACAGCTCGCATTGATGTGCCATCCTGGATGAGCTGCACTACCTGAGCCACTTGTGTGGGTTGTAGACTCCGTCTCATGCTACCACTAGAGTGAAAGCACCGCCAGCATTCAAAAGTGACCAAAACATCAGCCAGGAAGCATAGGAACTGAGAAGTGGTCTGTGGT
This sequence comes from Brachymystax lenok tsinlingensis, assembly GCA_030435695.1. Lineage (NCBI taxonomy): Eukaryota > Metazoa > Chordata > Actinopteri > Salmoniformes > Salmonidae > Brachymystax > Brachymystax lenok. Next base: position 23,249,672 of record CM059788.1, on the reverse strand, counting down.
CACCACCTGCAGAACCACTCCTTTATTGGGGCTGTCTTGCTAATTGCCTATAATTTCCACCTGTTGTCTATTCCATTTGCACAACAGCATGTGAAATTTATTGTCAATCAGTGTTGCTTCCTAAGTGGACAGTTTGATTTCACAGAAGTGTGATTGACTTGGAGTTACATTGTGTTGTTTAAGTGTTCCCTTTATTTTTTTGAGCAGTGTATATATAGGGGTAAGGGGACTAGGCAACAGGATAAGATAAACAGAGTAGCAGCAGCTTGCATGTGAGTGGGTGTGCAGGTGTGTAGAGTCAGTATAAATGTATGTGCATATTATGTGTCAGTGACCAAATGATGGAGTGAGTGTCCGTTGGAGTGACAGTGTGTGTGAGTGTGCAGGGCCCTGTGAGTGTTCAAAGCGACAGTTCAAATATTGAAATAAAAGGTAAATAAAGATACAAGGCATACTCAGTCCGTGTAGCTATTTTGTTTGCTATTTATCAGCCGTAATGCTTGGGGATAGAAGCTGTTCAACTTCTTAGGGAGCGGCTCCCGAGGTGACGGTTTTGGAGAGTCTGGCGTGCCCAAAGTAAAATGCCTCCCACTCAGGCCCAGAAAATAGGATATGCACATAATTAGTACTATTGGATAGGAAACACTGAAGTTTCTAAAAGTGTTAACATAATGTCTGTGAGTGTAACAGAACAGATATAGCAGGCAAAAAACAGAGAAACAATCCATCTGGAATTACTGTTTTTTGTCACATTGGCTCTGTTTGACAGTCTCCCTATTTATTTCAAAGGCAAGCAGCTCCGAGATTTCAGTACCTATGGCTTCCACTAGATGTCAACAGTCTCTATACAAAACCAGGAAACATTAGCCCTGACCAGAACGGATAGGGAGAGAATATGGTCCAGGGAGCTCAGATGTCAACAAGCTTTTGCAGGCGCGCAACAGAGTGCGCGCTCCACTGTTTTTTCCTTTCTTATCGTTCAGGCTACAATCCGGTTGGAATATTATAGTAAATATACATAAAAGAATACCTAAGGAAACATAAAAAATGTTTGATTTTTTTGTAGAAATATGATAGGTTTAATTTCAGCGCGTTCTCTTCACGGTTCTATGGGCCAACCAAACTGAGATTTATGGATATAATAAATGACTTTTTCTAACCAAAGAAGCATGGATTGTCTTTGTTGGACACTTGGGAAGCCCTCAGCAGAAGTTCAAAGGTAATTGATTTTATGCGTTTTGTGAGACCCGGGTTGGGTTATGGATTTATGCTAATGCTTAAATATTAGATGTGCTACCCTCAAACAATCAAATGTTGTGCTTTCACCGTAAAGCCTTTTTGAAAACACTTGTATATTAATGAATTTTTTATAATTAAACTTTTGGATTTTGAATTTGGCGCTTTACATTTCACCGGGCAGTGTCGGGAGTGGGGCGCTAGCTCCGTAAAAGGTTAAGAGCCTGTTGGTGTCAGACTTGATGCACACGTACCTCTTGACGTATGGCAGCAGAGAAAATAGTCCATGGCTTGGGTAGTTAGTGTCTTTGATGATTTTCCAGGCCTTCTTTTCACAACGCCTGATATAGAGGTCATGGATGGCAGGGAGCTCGGCCCCAGTGATCTACTGGGCTGTCCGCACAACCTTCTGTAGCGCCATGTGATCGAGAGCGGTGCGTTTGCCATACCAAGCAGTGATGCAGCCAGTCAATATGCTCTCAGTGGTATAGCTGTAGAACCTTTTCAGGATTTGAGGGCCCATGCCAAACTTTTTAAACCTCCTGAGGGGGAAGAGGCACTGTTGCGCATTCTTCACGACTGTGTATGTGTGTTTGGAACATTTCAAGTCTTCAGTGATTTGGAAACTGAGGAACTTGAAGCCGTCTACCTGCTCCACTGCCGACCCGTCGATGTGGCCGTGCTCTCCCCGTTTCCTGTAGTCCACGATAGCACCTTGGTCTTGCTGGCGTTGAGGGAGAGGTTGTTGCTCCGACACCACACTTTCAGGTCACTGACCTCCTCCCTGTAGGCTGACTCATCGTCGCCGGTGATCAGGCCTACCCCCGTCGTGTCGTCAGCAAACTTGATAATGGTGTTGGAGTCGTGCGTGGCAATACGGTCATGGGTGAACAGGGAGTACAGGAGGGGACTAAGGACACCTCTGTGGGGCCCCTGTGTTAAGGGTCAGCGTGGTAGAAGTGATGTTGCCTACCATAACCACCTGGGGTCAGCTTGTCAGGAAGTCCAGGATCCAGTTGCAGAGGGAGGTGTTCAGACCCAGAGTCTTAAGCTTGGTGACGAGCTTGGAGGGGACAATGGTGTTGAACGCTGAGCTGTACAGCATTCTCACATAGGTATTCCTTTTATCTAGGTAGGTGAGGGCAGTGTGGAGAGCAATTGAGATTGCGTCGTCTATGGATCTGTTGGGGCGGTATGCAAATTGGAGTGGGTCTAGGGTAGCTGGGATGGTAGAGTTAATGTGTGCCATAACCAGCCTCACAAAGCACTTCATGATTACAGAAGTGAGTGCTACAGGGCGGTAGTCATTGTGGCATGAGGCTCAATGTTGTTGTTGTCAAAGCGTGCATAAAATACATTGAGTTCGTCTAGTAGAGGCATCGTTGGGCAGATAACGGTTGGGTCTTTCCTTGTAATCCATAACGGACTGTAGCCCCTGCCACTTGCGGCAGGCGTCAGAGCCTGTGTAAAATGATTCCACCTTATTGCTATATTGTTATTTAGCTCGTTTGATGACTCTGATGACTCTGTCGTTTGATGACTCATAGCAGGCCTTCTTGTACTTATTCCTGTCTTCGGCCGTAACATCAGGTTTGTCTACGATAGGTCTGTGTGCGGTAGCCCTGCTCTTTAGTTTAGTGCCAACCTTGGTGTTAATCCAGGGCTTTAGATTAGGGAAGCAGCAAACCCTCAAACAGGTGACAGAGGTGGTTAGCTCGTCAATGTTATGGGTGGAGTCTCAAAACATATTCCAATCAACGCTAGCAAAGCAGTCCTATAGCATAAACTCTGATTCTGGGGATCATTTCTCAATGGAGAGAATCATGGGTTCTTCCTGTTTCAGCTTCTGCTTGTAAACAGGAAGCAAGAGTACAGAGTCATGAGGCACACCCCTCCCCCCTAGATTTCCCAGACTCCACTGTCCTGTCCGCTCGGTGAATGGAGAAGCCATCGAGTTGGATAGCCATGGCAGTTATCCTGTCCGAGAGCCATGTTTCTGAAAAGCAAAGAATATTGAGAGTCCCGTTGGTAGCAAATCCGCAATCGGAGGTCATCCATCTTATTATCAAGTGACTGTACATTAGCTAGTAGAATGGAGGGAAGAGGTGGCCGATCCACCCTCTCTTGCCTCTGCAACGCCGGCGTTTCCTCTTGGGTTGCCCGAAAATTGGGTTGGAATTACAGAGAGAGCCCAGGGCAGATGAGCCGAAGTAGAAGCCGGAATTGGGATAAGTAACTGCCGATCTGATGTTCAAGAGTTCTTGTCGGTTGTAAGAAATAATAAAGGATACATTTAATGAAAATAGAGTAAAAATAAACAAAATAATCACAAAATAACAAAGTTGGGTCGGAAAAACAGCGGCCATCCAATACTGCGCCATCTTCATTGTTGATGTTATTTTTCCCCCATCCTGAATTAGTGCCTGCCTGGTCTTGTCCACTGTGTTCTTATGAGTCCTGCGTGGCTTGTGGGCATTGTAGAGGGAAACAGAACAGACACATACATGTTCCCGAGAGTCTTATCTTTCAATGATGGGGTCATAATATTTTGATGCTTAAACCGTTAAAATGCTAGAGACGCATTTGTAGGAAGAAAACCGAAACCGCTGTTACAACCGCATCAAGCAACCGCAAATGTCAAATCAGGCGACCCTACAGGGGTCATGACCCCTAGTTTGGGAAACTCTGCCTTTGAGTAAAATGAAAAGCTAAAGAGTTAAATTACTGACATTTCCTAAAAATGATCCAATTGAATCATACTCGTCTACCCACTGCATTCTAGAGGCGCACGAGAGATTGGTTTCTCTGACTAGGAATCTCAACATCAGCAGGAAACCAACGCAGGGGCATTATAGCGCCGGAGAAGATGGCTGATGTTTTACGTGCTCCTAATCGAAAGTGTTTTCGTTCTGGGTTTTTTGCGTTGTTCATAACTTATTTTTTTACTCATTCTGTACATAATGTTGCTGGTACCGTCTCTTATGACCTAAAATAACTTCTGGACATCGTATCAGCGAATACTCACCACAAAATGGCAGAAACGTTTTTTTCCTTTAAGTAGTCTGACGAGCCCGCCGTGAAGGACATACTGCTTTCCCGGGAACAGGGCCAAATCCCCTGTCATTTGCGTGAAGAGAAGACGGAGAAAGAGGACGGAGAAAGAGGACGGAGGTCGGGCTGCCTTCTGAGAATTCGCAGGCGATTGAATAAACCCCACTGCCTTGCATTCTACTAGTTAACATGCAATCATTGGAAAATAAAATCGATGACCTACGAGGAAGATAAAACTACCAACGGGACATCCAAAACTGTAATATCTTATGCTTCATGGAGTCGTGGCTGAACGACGATATTATCAACATACAGCTGGCTGGTTATACGCTGTATCGGCAGGATAGAATAGCGGCACCTGGTTAGACAAGGAGGGGGGGTTCAGACTATGTATATTTGTAAACAACAGTTGGTGCACGATATCTAAGGAAGTCTTGAGGTTTTGCTCGCCTGAGGTAGAGTATCTCATGATAAGCTGTAGACCACACAATCTACCAAGAGAGTTTCCATCTGTATTTTTCGTAGCTGTCTATATACTACCACAGACCAATGCTGGCACTACGACCTCACTCAATGAGCTTTATTCCACCATAAGCAAACAGGTAAACGCTCATCCAGAGGCAGCGCTCCTAGTGGCCGGGGACTTTAATGCAGGGAAACTTAAATCCATTTGACCAAATTTCTATCAGCATGGTAAATGTGCAACCAGAGGGGGAAAAAAAAACTCTTGACCACCTTTACTCCACACACAGACACGCATACAAAGCTCTCCCTCGCCCTCCATTTGGCAAAATCTGACCATAATGTCTATCCTCCTGATTCCTGCTTACAAGCAAATATTAAAGCAGAAAGCACCAGTGACTCGGTCAATAAAAAAGTGGTCAGATGAAGCAGATGCTAACCCACAGGACAGTTTTGCTAGCACAGACTGGAATATCTTCCGGGATTCTTCTGATGGCATTGAAGAGTACACCACAGTCATTGGCTTCATCAATAAGTGCATTGATGACGTCATTCCCACAGTGACCATAAGTGCATACTCCAACCAGAAGCCATGGATTAGAGGCAAAATCTGCACTGAGCTAAAGGCTAGAGCTGCCGCTTTCAAGGAGCGGGACTCTAACCTGGAAGCTTATATGAAATCCCGCTATGCCCTCCAACGAACTATAACAGGCAAAGCGTCAATACAGGACTAAGATCTAATCGTACTACACCGGCTCCAACGCTCGTCGGATATGGCAGGGCTTGCAAACCATTACAGACTACAAAGGGAAGCACAGTCGAGAGCTGCCCAGTGACACAAGCTTACCAGATGAGCTAAACTACCTCTATACTTGTTTCGAGGCAAATAACACTGAAACATGCATGAGAACACCAGCTGTTCCGGAAGACTGTGTGATGACGCCCTCTGCAGCCATGAGTAAGATCTTTAAACAGGTCAACATTGACAAGGCCGCAGGGCCATACGGATTACCAGGATGTGTACTGCGAGCATGCGTTGACCAACTGGCAAGTGCCTTCACTGACATTTTCAATCTTTCCCTGTCCAAGTCTGTAATACCAACACATTTTAAGCAGACCACCATAGTCCCTGTGCCCAAGAACACTAAGGTAACCTTCCTAAATGACTAACGACCCGTAACACTCACGTCTGTAGCCATGAAGTGCTTTGAAAGGCTGGTCATGGCTCACATTAACACCATTATCCCAGAAACCCTAGACCCGCTCCAATTTGCATATCCACAGATGATGCAATCTCTATTGAACTCCACACTTCCCTTTCCCACCTGAACAAAAGGAACACCTATGTGAGAATGCTATTCATTGACTACAGCTCAGCGTTCAACACCATAGTGCCCTCAAAGCTCATCACTAAGCTAAAGGACCCTGGGACTAAACACCTCTCTCTGCAACTGGATCCAGGACTTCCTGATGGGCCACCCCCAGGTGGTAAGGGTAGGTAACAACAGATCCACCATGCTGATCCTTAACACAGGGGCCCCTCAGGGGTGCGTGCTCAGTCCCCTCCTGTACTCCCTGTTCATTCATGACTGCACGACTCCAACACCATCATTAAGTTTGCCGATGACACAACCGTGGTAGGCCTGATCACCGACAACGATGAGACCGCCTATAGGGAGGAGGTCAGACACCTGGCCGTGTGGTGCCAGGACAACAACCTCTCCCTCAATGTGTTCAAGACAAAGGAGATAGTTGTGGACTACAGGAATGGGAGGACTGAGCACGCCCCCATTCTCAACGACAGGGTTGTAGTGGAGCAGGTCCACATCACCAACAAACTAACACACCAAGACAGTCTTGAAGAGGGCACGACAAAACCTATTCCCCAGGAGACTGAAATGATTTGTCATGGGTCATCAGATCCTCAAAAGGTTCTACAGCTGCACCATCGAAGGGTATGGCAACTGCTCGGCCTCCAACCGCAAGGCACTACAGAGGGTAGTGCGTACGGCCCAGCACATCACTGGGGCCAAGCTACCTGTCATCCAGGACCTTTAACCCAGCCGGTGTCAGAGGAAGCCCCTAAAAATTGTCAAAGACTCCAGCCACCCTAGTCATAGACTGTTCTCTCTGCTACCGCATGGCAAGCGGTACCAGAGCGCCAAGTCTAGGTCTAAGAGGCTTCTAAACAGCATCTACCCCCAAGCCATAAGACTCCTGAACATCTAATCAAATGGCTACCCAGACTATTTTCATTGCCCACCCCCTCTTTTACGCTGCTGCTACTCTCTGTTATTATCTATGCATAGTCACTTTAATAACTCTACCTACATGTACATATTACCTCGACTAACCAGTGCCCCCGCACATTGACTCTGTACCGGTACACCCTGTATATATTCTCACTATTGTTATTTTACTGCTGCACTTTAATTACTTGTTCCTTTTATTTCTTATTCACATTTTTTGAACTGCATTGTTGGTTAGGGGCTTGTAAGTAAGCATTTCACTGTAAGGTCTACACCTGTTGTATTCGGCGCATGTGACTGAAAATATTTGATTTAGATAACTGCTTGGCAGGGTATACCCAAACATAGAGAAGAATAACCCTGCTTCTGATCCTGCTTCTATTACAATTGAGAATACACAAGGCTTCTTTTTATCCCTGTGTGTGTCTCAGAATGATGAGCTAAGGGCCCCTGGTTAGGGATTTAGGATCGGAAGCTTCCTTGATGTCAAAGGTAGCGCACTAGACAGCTGGATTTAGGGGACTTAGTGTGCTTGGCCGTGTTACCATGTGGGCTTCACTCACCCTGCCCTCAGCATTGTTAGGCCTTGCGTTGCTGCGATTGAAGGCATGTGCAGGGTCTTTGTGGTACACCTTCAGACAGCATCGAGGTGTAATATTTCTGGAAAAAGGAAAAACGTCCAAATTTACACTGGTTGTGTAGACCCCTATTCCATTTTGTAAATACACACAATTTTGTAAACACAGGTCTTTTATTTAAAACAAATGTTTTACCTTTATTTAACTAGGCAAGTCAGTTAAGAACAAATTGTTATTTACAATGACGGCCTAGGAACAGTGGGTTAACTGCCTTGTTCAGGGGCAGAACGAAAGATTTTTACCTTGTCAGCTCGGGGATTCAATCTTGCAACCTTTCAGTTACTGGCCCAACGCTCTAAACACTAGGCTAGGTTGTTGACATCTAACAGCCTAACAGTGAACTACACTCCAGTGTATAATTGCAAGCCCTCACGGTACTATATTCCTCAGTGGTTCTCAAACCTCTCCTCTGGGACCCCCAAACGTTTCACAATTTTGTTGTAGCCCTGAACTAGCTTACCTGATTTACCTAGTCATGGGCTTGATGGTTAGTTAACAAGTTGAATCAGGTGTGCTAGCTCCGAAATAGATCAAATACATGGAACCGCTGCTGTAGAGGAGTGTCTGTGCAGATTAGGGTGTGGTAAAGACAGACACCCTGTCATCAGCAGACATGGGCCTCCTCTTTTGTTGCCTCAACAATACTCCATTTAATGCCTCCCTGCCTAAACTGAAAAAGCAGGAGGTGGAGGAGTATTCATGTTACGCTTAGAACGCTGAAATGCCGAAGTAGAGACTAAATGACTTGCAAGGCTTCCCCTGTAATTTGAAGATCTATACCAAAAAATGTATGCTTTAACAGTAGTGTTATCGATACTTGCATTACTATACAGCATATAAAGCTTGACAATCCCTTTGTTACCCAACCACACAACATACCGTAGCATCATACCGTACCAACCTCCTTTGTTAAGTAAAAGTGTGCCAATGTGTGTCTTTCAAATGTTTAACTAGACCCTATGAAAGTCGCGCCTACTTCCTGTTGCAAGTACTAAACATTTTTTAAATGGGCTTCAAGCTTATATCATAGAATTCCTGAAAAAGTAGTCATTTAAGATATATATAAAATTCTATTCGTATTCGTGGATTCATTTGGACGTGTTTCGTCAGGACCTCCACCAACCGAAGCTAAGTAGTAACATTAACATGATGCCTTCTAATTGCAGTCACTGTACTCATAATATACAGGAGAACGATCGCCTTATGGCGAGGATAGCTGTGCTGCAAGCCCAGCTTCAGACGCAATCGTTAGGCAAGGGAAATGTAAGTGTAGGAAAGGATGAAACAGTGTCTGTGCCACCAGTAAGTACAGATAGTAGTATAAATCCCCTCGCACAGTCCCCGCAGCCGGACAATTTTCTCATGGCTTCTGGAAGGAAATGCTGTAGCAATGCTCAACCGGTGTCGCTCATTCAGCCGACAGAAACTTTCAACCGGTTCTCCCCATTAAGCAGCGGGTCGGAGTCAGAGGCCGAGCCTTCTCTGGTCTCTACTCCTGTTACGGGGTCTGAGACGCCGAGGCCTCCCACCATTAGCTCTGACAAATTGAAAACTCTAGTCATTGGCGACTCCATTCCTCGCAGTATTAGACTTAAAACAAATCATCCAGCGATCATACACTGTTTACCAGGGGGTAGGGCTACCGACATTAAGGCTAATCTGAAGATGGTGCTGGCTAAAGCTAAATCTGGCGAGTGTAGAGAGTATAGAGATATTGTTATCCACGTTGGCACCAACGATGTTAGGATGAAACAGTCAGAGGTCACCAAGCGCAACATAGCTTCAGTGTGTAAATCAGCTAGAAAGATGTGTCGGCATTGAGTAATTGTCTCTGGCCCCCTCCCAGTTAGGGGGAGTGATGAGCTCTACAGCAGAGTCTCACAACTCAATCGCTGGTTGAAAACTGTTTTCTGCCCCTCACAAAAGATAGACTTTGTAGATAACTGGCACTCTTTCTGGGACTCACCCACAAACAGGACCAAGCCTGGCCTGTTGAGGAGTGACGGACTCCATCCTAGCTGGAGGGGTGCTCTCATCTTATCTACGAACATAGACAGGGCTCTAACTTCTCTAGCTTCACAATGAGATAGGGTGCAGGCCAGGCAGCAGGCTGCTAGCTAGCCTGCCAGCTTAGTGGAGTCTGCCACTAGCACAGTCAGTGTAGTCAGCTCAGCTATCATTATTGAGACTGTGTCTGTGCCTCGACCTAGGTTGGGCAAAACTAAACATGGCGGTGTTCTCCTTAGCAATCTCACTAGAATAAAGACCTCCTCCATTCCTGCCATTATTGAACGAGATTGTGATACCTCACATGTAAAATGGGGCTACTTAATGTTAGATCCCTCACTTCCAAGGCAGTTCTAGTCAATGAACTAATCACTGATCATAATCTTGATGTGATTGGCCTGACTGAAACATGGCTTAAGCCTGATGAATTTACTGTGTTAAATGAGGCCTCACCTCCTGGTTACACTAGTGACCATATCCCCCGCGCATCCCGCAAAGGCGGAGGTGTTGCTAACATTTACGATAGCAAATTTCTATTTACAAAAAACAAAAAAACAAAGTTTTCGTCTTTTGAGCTTCTAGTCATGAAATCTATGCAGCCTACTCAATCACTTTTTATAGCTACTGTTTACAGGCCTCCTGGGCCATATACAACGCTCCTCACTGAGTTCCCTGAGTTCCTATTGAACCTTGTAGTCAAGGCAGACAATATTCAAATTTTTGGTGACTTTAATATTCACATGGAAAAGTCCACAGACCCACTCCAAAAGGCTTTTGGAGCCATCATCGACTCTGTCGGTTTTGTCCAACATGTCTCCGGACCTACTCACTGCCGCAGTCATACTCTGGACCTAGTTTTGTTCCGTGGAATAAAGGTTGTGGATCTTAATGTTTTCCCTCATAATCCTGGACTATCGGACCACCATTTTATTACGTTTGAAATCGCAACAAATAATCTGCTCAGACCCCAACCAAGGATCATCAAAAGTCGTTCTATAAATTCTCGGACAACCCAAAGATTCCTAGATGCCCTTCCAGAATCCTTCCACCTACCCAAGGACGTCAGAGTACAAAAATCAGTTAACCACCTAACTGAGGAACTCAATGTAACCTTGCGCAATACCCTAGATGCAGTCGCACCCTTAAAAACAAAAAACATTTGCCATAAAAAACTAGCTCCCTGGTATACAGAAAATACCCGAGCTCTGAAGCAAGCTTCCAGAAAATTGGAACGGAAATGGCGCCACACCAAACTGGAAGTCTTCCGACTAGCTTGGAAAGACAGTACCATTCAGTATCTAAGAGCCCTCACTGCTGCTCGATCATCCTATTTTTCCAAGTTAATTGAGGAAAATAAGAACAATCCAAAATTTCTTTTTGATACTGTCGCAAAGCTAACTAAAAAGCAGCATTCCCCAAGAGAGGATGGCTTTCACTTTAGCAGTGATACATTCATGAACTTCTTTGAGGAAAAGATCATGATCATTAGAAAGCAAATTACGGACTCCTCTTTAAATCCGCGTATTCCTCCAAAGCTCAGTTGTCCTGAGTCCACACAACTTTGCCAGGACATAAAATCAAGAGAGACACTCAAGTTTTTTAGTACCATATCTCTTGACACATCGATGAAAATAATCATGGCCTCTAAACCTTCAAGCTGCATACTGGACCCTATTCCAACTAAACTACTGAAAGAGCTGCTTCCTGTGCTTGGCCCTCCTATGTTGAACATAATAAAAAGCTCTCTATCCACCGGATGTGTACCAAACTCACTAAAAGTGGCAGTAATAAAGCCTCTCTTGAAAAAGCCAAACCTTGACCCAGAAAATATAAAAAACTATCGGCCTATATCGAACCTTCCATTCCTCTAAAAAAAAATTGAAAAAGCTGTTGCGCGCAGCAACTCACTGCCTTTCTGAAGACAAACAATGTATACGAAACGCTTCAGTCTGGTTTTAGACCCCATCATAGCACTGAGACTGCACTTGTGAAGGTGGTAAATTACCTTTTAATGGCGTCAGACCGAGGCTCTGCAACTGTCCTCGTGCTCCTAGACCTTAGTGCTGCTTTTGATACCATCGATCACCACATTCTTTTGGAGAGATTGGAAACCCAAATTGGTCTACATGGACAAGTTCTGGCCTGGTTTAGATCATATCTGTCGGAAAGATATCAGTTTGTCTCTGTGGATGGTTTGTCCTCTGACAAATCAACTGTAAACTTCGGTGTTCCTCAAGGCTCTGTTTTGGGACTACTATTGTTTTCACTATATATTTTACCACTTGGTGATGTCATTCAGAAACATAAGGTTAACTTTCACTGCTATGCGGATGACACACAGCTGTACATTTCGATGAAACATGGTGAAGCCCTAAAATTGCCCTCCCTGGAAGCCTGTGTTTCAGACATAAGGAAGTGGATGGCGGAAAATGTTCTACTTTTAAACTCTGACAAAACAGAGATGCTAGTTCTAGGTCCCAAGAAACAAAGAGATCTTCTGTTGAATCTGACAATTAATCTTGATGGTTGTACAGTCGTCTCAAATAAAACTGTGAAGGACCTCGGCGTTACTCTGGACCCTGATCTCTCTTTTAACGAACATATCAAGACTGTTTCAAGGACAGCTTTTTTCCATCTACGTAACATTGTAAAAATCAGAAACTTTCTGTCCAAAAATGATGCAGAAAAGTTAATCCATGCGTTTGTAACTTCTAGGTTAGACTACTGCAATGCTTTACTTTCCGGCTACCCGGATAAAGCACTAAATAAACTTCAGTTAGTGCTAAACACGGCTGCTAGAATCTTGACTAGAACCCAAAAATTTGATCATATTACTCCAGTACTAGCCTCTCTACACTGGCTTCCTGTTAAGGCAAGGGCTGATTTCAAGGTTTTACTGCTAACCTACAAAGCATTACATGGGCTTGCTCCTACCTATCTTTCCGATTTGGTCCTGCCGTACATACCTACACGTACGCTACGGTCACAAGACGCAGAGCCTCCTTACTGTCCCTAGAATTTCTAAGCAAACAGCTGGAGGCAGGGCTTTTTCCTATAGAGCTCCATTTTTATGGAATAGTCTGCCTATCCATGTGAGACGCAGACTCGGTCTCAACCTTTAAGTCTTTATTGAAGCTCTTCAGTAGGTCCTATGATTGAGTGTAGTCTGGCCCAGGAGTGTGAAGGTGAACGGAAAGGCACTGGAGCAACGAACCACCCTTGCTGTCTTTGCCTGGCCGGTTCCCTCCACTGGGATTCTCTGCCTCTAACCCTATTACAGGGGCTGAGTCACTGGCTTACTGGTGCCGTGGCGGAGATCTTGTGGGCTATACTCGGCCTTGTCTCAGGATGGTAAGTTGGTGGTTGAAGATATCCCTCTAGTGGTGTGGGGGCTGTGCTTCGGCAGAGTGGGTGGGGTTATATCCTGCCTGTTTGGCCCTGTCCGGGGGTATCGTCGGACGGGGCCACAGTGTCTCCCGACCCCTATTGTCTCAGCCCCCAGTATTTATGCTGCAGTAGTTTATGTGTCGGGGGGCTAGGGTCCGTCTGTTATATCTGGAGTATTTCTTCTCTTATCTGGTGTCCTGTGTGAATTTAAGTATGCTCTCTCTAATTATCTCTCTTTCTCTTTCTTTTTTTTCTCGCTCTCTCTGAGGACCTGAGCATTAGGACCATTCCTCAAGGCCTACCTGGCCTGATGACTCCTTGATGTCCCGAGTCCAACTGGCCGTGCTGCTTCTCCAGTTTCAACTGTTCTGCCTGTTTTATGAACATTTTAAAATCTTGTCCATGTTCTGTTATAATCTGCACCCGGCACAGCCAGAAGAGGACTGGCCACCCCTCACAGCCTGGTTCCTCTCTAGGTTTCTTCCTAGGTTCTGGCCTTTCTAGGGAGTTTTTCCTAGCCACCGTGCTTTTACACCTGCATTGCTTGCTGTTTGGGGTTTTAGGCTGGGTTTCTGTACAGCACTCTGTGACATCAGCTGATGTAAGAAGGGCTTTATAAATAAATTTGATGCTATCTGATGCTTTTCATGAAGGTTTTCGATTATGAAAAGAAATCGCAATCAAAAACCTTTATGAAAAGCGTCAGGTTGAAGTAAATTAATCCACAAATACGAACATACAGTACCAGTCAAAAGTTTGGACACACCTTCTCATTCCAGGGTTTTTCTTTATTTTTACTATTTTCTACAAAATAACACCTATGGAATCATGTAGTAACCAAAAAGTGTTAAACAAATCAAAATGTATTTTAGATTTTAGATTATTCAAAGTAGCCACCCTTTGCCTTGATGACAGCTTTGCACACTCTTGGAATTCTCTCAACCAGCTTCATGAGGTAGTCAATTAACAGGTGTGCCTTGTTAAAAGTTAATTTGTGGAATTTCTTTCCTTCTTAATGAGTTTGAGCCAATCAGTTGTGTTTTGACAAGGTGGGTTGGTATACAGAAGAAAACCCTATTTGGTAAAAGACCAAGTCCATATTATGGAAAGAACAGCTCAAATAAGCAAAGAGAAATGACGGTCCATCATTACTTTAAGACAGGAAGGTCAGTCATTTCGGAAAATGTAAAGAACTTTGAAAGTTTCTTTAAGAGCAATCACAAAAACCATCAAGCACTGTGATGGGTCTCATCTGGCTCTAATGAGGAACACCACAGGAAAGGAAGACCGAGTTACCTCTGCTGCAGACGACAAGTTCATTAGAGTTACCAGCCTCAGATTGCAGCCCAAATGAATGCTTCAGAGTTCAAGTAACATACATCTCAACATCAACTGTTCAGAGGAGACTGCGTGAATCAGGCCTTTATGGTCGAATTGCTGCAAAGAAACCATTTGTAAGGATCGACGCTGGAGACGAGAAACAGGTACTGGGAGTGAACATTTAATGAAACAACGGATAGAAACAGAATACGGACATGGTCTGGACAGGGGAAACTTAAACGACAATAATGTCTTTGTTAGATGCAGAGTAGGAGAACGGATGATCTCCGCATGTGTGGTTCCCACTGTGAAGCATGGAGGAGGAGGTGTGATGGTGTGGATGTGCTTGGCTGGAGACACTGTTGGTGATCTATTTAGAATTCAAGGCACACTTAACCAGCATGGCTACCACAGCATTCTGCAGCTATACGCCATCCCATCTGGTTTGTGCTTAGTGGGACTATCATTTGTTTTTCAATAGGACAATGACCCAAAACACACCTCCAGGCTGTGCAAGGGCTATTTGACCAAGAAGTAGAGTGATGGAGTGCTGCATCAGATGACCTGGCCTCCACAATCACCCGACCTCAACCCAATTGAGATGATGAAAAGTAGCCAACAAGTGCTCACCATATGTAGGAACTCCCTCAAGACTGTTGGAAAAGCATTCCTCATTAAGCTGATTGAGAGAATTCCAAGAGTGGGCAAAGCTGTCATCAAGGCAAAGGGTGGCTACTTTGAAGAATCTAAAATATTTGTTTATTTGTTTAACACTTTTTTGGTTATTACATGATTCCATGTGTTATTTCATAGTTTTGAGGTCTTCACTATTATTCTACAATGTAAAAAAAAATGTAAAATAAAGAAAACCCCTTGAATGAGTAGGTGTGTCCAAACTTTTGACTGGTACTGTACGTTTTCATGAATTTTATGATATAAGCTTGAAGCCCATTCAAAAACAGTACGGGACTTGCAACATAACATGCTCATTGGAGGGGAAAAGTCATCTGAAGAAATACATCACAACAGAAGGAAAATTCACTAATGCACAGTAGATAGATGAACACACCTGACATCAGTTAGCTCGTGGTACATGTTCCTGGTTTCATCTTTGATGTACACAGCTACACTGGGAGACTCCAGCATCTTTATGGTGAGCTGCTGGGGGAAAGCACTAACAAACAGAGCCCTGATTGTGTCTACGCTGGTAATCTCATTGGGCATCCGGATCTGCTTGGTTTCCTCTGCGTACTGCAGGTACAGCACACCTGAAGAGGGAGGGTGAGGAAAAACTTTGTAACTTTAAAATTAGAGAGAGAGAAAGAGAGAGAGAGCAAGAGGGAGAGAGAGAGAAAGACAGCGAGAGAGAGAGACAGAGGAGATAGAGAGAAACCGTGTGAGACCTCAAGGAGAGAGAGCCGTAAAAGATTGGGAGAGAGAGATAATGTGTCAGAGTACAAGGGCGTGTGTGACATAGAGCATGTGAAAGAAAGAGCTCAGAGCTCCATAGTACCTACCTAATGATCTGTCCCTGGTCTGGTTGGCAGAGCGGACCACCGGCAGGCTGGCCCGTGCCTGGCAGCCACGGGTGAAGGCGGCTAAACCGTCTCCCTCTGACATGGTCTCCAGAGAGGTCAATGAGAGGTGCTCCAGTTGCTCCTCTATATCTGGTGGGGGGCTGGCAGAGTGCTGGGGGCTCCTGGCCTGTAGAAGCAGAAGGAGAGATGGTTTTTCCATCTTCCAACACACAATCACAAAAGTTCTGTAGTCAGTATTCAACCTTAAGTTACATCTACTTCCACTAAATTACTGTCAAACATGCATGCTTGCACACAGAAATATGCTAAAGTAGGACCAGTCTGCTTAAGGGCACCTTGCTCACTTTTGAAAATAACAACTGTCAACACGTCTTTAAGTTAATTTGTAGTGAACTGTAATACTTGCAAAAAAAGCAGATTTAATGGACTTGTTCTGTGTGTTTTGGCAAACACACATAACTTGATGTGAATGTGTCCCTGATGTATGCTGCCTCTGTAAGGGTTACTTCTGGGGACATCTGCAACCTGACACACAAACACGCACACTGAATCACTCGCTGCATTTACATTTTAAGCTTGGCACTGACTGGGCTACGCTGACACACTCTGGTGAATAACCACCTCAGGCAGCTCTCTGGATCAGAGTGCCCTCTCCTCTTCACTTTGACTCACATAATTATCATTACATTATTTGATGTACAGGAAATAAGTTGAATTCATGAAATGTACATAAATACAGTATAGCTAGTAGTGGTAGTAGTACACATGCTTTGTTTCAGTTTTAACTTTGCATCTCATTACAACAAACCTATTCTATTTCTACGTCAACATACGCTTTGTTTGAACATGTATTTCTAGACTCATAAATATATCCAATAACGATATCCAAATTCCCATAACAACAATGAACATGGAATAACATTACGGAAATTTTGGCTGATGTTTATTTTCTATCAACATAGTTTTGGTCTCTCCTTTCATTCCCATAATGGTAATGCCTTACCGATAATACTAAAACTTGAGAGCAAATTTGAGCTCAGAGCAAATCATTTGTTTAGTTATTCAAAAAGGTACCCTTAAAGGCCTCTAATACCTTGAGCTGTGGCTACTGGCTAGAAAACATACTGGTTACATCCAATTATTCTTTCCCAATAGATCTTTCAGAAAATATATGTTCAGTATTTCCTACCTAAAATAACACAAGATTTGGAGTTGACAACGAGCATGATCATTATGGGTGTCATGCACATCAGGTTGACCCTATTTCAGATAGATATGTGTTAATGCGTTGGAAGATTTGGCTAGCTAGAGAAGCTACCTGTGCTGGAGTTGAAGGTACCTACAGGTCAAAGACTTATACTTATCCTATACTGGGGTTTTAACTTGGCTATGGAACAAAAATAACTGTCCCATTGTTTAGTAAGTGGGAGTAAAACCATGTATTACACACAATAATTAGACAGGTACAGTGAAACTACAGTGTAATTACAGGTTCACACTGTGATAGTGCTTATAACGGTGATACCGGTTTGAAGCTGGCACAATAATGCAACAAGGGAAATGTAGTACATTGTAGCTACTAAATGCAGCTACTAAATGTTTAAGCCAGCGTCACTAAAACGGGACTCAGCGATCTGGTTAGCTAAATCTTGTAAAGGTCCCCGCCATCTTGTAAAGGTCCCCGCTAGAAGGACCTCGCCATTTCTGAAGGGTGAAAACAAAAGTGCCACCATGTTCAGCTACAAGCCTCTCAGACCAAGATGGGCCGAGCCTGTCAAGAGTTCAATAGAACAAAAACACTTCCAGGTGTGCCCCCAAAACCATCTATCCAATATGGACCCCATGTGTAGAGCTACAATTGCATTCCTCTCCACCATAAGGTAGCACTCAGTCACTGTTCAAGGTGTTACTCGTAGTGAATTGAGGGAAGAGCACAGCACAGTGAGCCAGCTAAGGATGAAAGCAGAGCCAAGCATCAAATGGCCCACTTTGATCTCTAATCACTGGCAGATGCATGGGTTGAGACCAGAGAGACCAGACCATTGTTCATCTGCTTTGGTGGGATGCCAGGTCTTTGAAATCATTGGCAAATGTTTCATCCTCAACCCCTCCCTTGTGTTGCAAACCATTAGAATGATCACACTGGGTAACAGGTGGATGGATGAGCATTTTACTCACACAGCAACGTGGACTTCACCACATAAGAAGAGTAGGCTATGGTTACACTGCTCCTAGTCATCGAAACCATTCCATTACAAAACAGTGTAGCATTTTATAACAATTGTACACATTTTACAGCAACTCTATACATATGTACAGTTGAAGTCGGAAGTTAACATACACCTTAGCCAACTACATTTAAACTCAGTTTTTCACAATTCCTGACATTTAATTCTAGTAAAAATTCCCTCTCTTAGATCAGTTAGGATCACCACTTTATTTTAAGAATGTGAAATGTCAGAATAATAGTAGAGAGAATGATTTATTTCAGCTTTTATTTCTTTCATCACATTCCCAGTGGGTCAGAAGTTTACATACACTCAATTAGTATTTGGTAGCATTGCCTTTAAATTGTTTAACTTGGGTCAAACGTTTGGGGTAGCCTTCCACCTGCTCCCCACAATAAGTTGGGTGAATTTTGGCTCATTCCTTTTGACAGAGCTGGTGTAACTGAGTCAGGTTTCGAGGCCTCATTGCTCGCACACGCTTTTTCAGTTCTGCCCACAAATTTTCTATAGGATTGAGGTCAGGGCTTTGTGATGGCCACTCCAATACCTTGACTTTGTTGTCCTTAAGCCATTTTGCCACAACTTCGGAAGTATGCTTGGGGTCATTGTCCATTTGGAAGACCCATTTACGACCAAGCTTTAACCTTCTGACTGATGTCTTGAGATGTTGCTTCAATATATCCACATAACTTTCCTCCCTCATGATGCCATCTATTTTGTGAAGTGCACCAGTCCCTCCTGCAGCAAAGCACCCCCAAAACATGATGCTGCCACCCCAATGCTCCATGGTTGGGATGGTGTTCTTCGGCTTCCAAGCCTCCCCCTTTTGCCTCCAAACATAACGATGGTCATTATGGCCAAACAGTTCTATTTTTGTTTCATCAGACCAGAGGACATTTCTCCAAAAAGTACGATCTTCGTCCCCATGTGCAATTGCAAACCGTAGTCTGGCTTTTTTATGGCGGTTTTGGAGCAGTGGCTTCTTCCTTGCTGAGCGGCCTTTCAGGTTATGTTGATATAGGACTCATTTTACTGTGGATATAGATACTTTTGTATCTGTTTCCTCCAGCATCTTCAAAAGGTCCTTTGCTGTTGTTCTTTGATTGATTTGCACTTTTCGCACCAAAGTACGTTAATCTCTAGGAGACAGAACGCGTCTCCTTCTTGTGCAGTATGACGGCTGCGTGGTCCCATGGTGTTTATACTTGCGTACTATTGTTTGTACAGATGAACGTGGTACCTTTAGGTGTTTGGAAATTTTTCTGGAATTTTCTGGAATTTTCCAATCTGTATAAAAGGCTTAGTGTATGTAAACTTAGTGTATGTAAACTTTTGACCCACTGGAATTGTGATACAGTGAATTAGAAGTGAAATAATCTGTCTATACAATTGTTGGAAAAATTATTTGTGCCATGCACAAAGTAGATGTCCTAACCGACTTGCCAAAACTATAGTTTGTTAACAAGAAATGTGTTGTTGAAAAACAAGTTAAATGACTTCAACTTACAGTGAGGGAAAAAAGTATTTGATCCCCTGCTGATTTTGTACGTTTGCCCACTGACAAAGAAATTATCAGTCTATAATTTTAATGGCAGGTTTATTTGAACAGTGAGAGACAGAATAACAACAAAAAAATCAAGAAAAACGCATGTGAAAAATGTTATAAATTGATTAGCATTTTAATGAGGGAAATAGGTATTTGACCCCCTCTCAATCAGAAAGATTTCTGGCTCCCAGGTGTCTTTTATACAGGTAACGAGCTGAGATTAGGAGCACACTCTTAAAGGGAGTGCTCATAATCTCAGCTTGTTACCTGTATAAAAGACACTTGTCCACAGATGCAATCAATAAATCAGATTCCAAACTCTCCACCATGGCCAAGACCAAAGAGCTCTCCAAGGATGTCAGGGACAAGATTGTAGACCTACACAAGGCTGGAATGGGCTAAAATACCATCGCCAAGCAGCTTGGTGAGAACGTGACAACAGTTGGTGCGATTATTCGCAAATGGAAGAAACACAAAAGAACTGTCAATCTCTCTCGGCCTGGGGCTCCATGCAAGATCTCACCTCGTGGAGTTGCAATGATCATGAGAATGGTGAGGAATCAGCCCAGAACAACACGGGAGGATCTTGTCAATGATCTCAAGGCAGCTGGGACCATAGTCACCAAGAAAACAATTGGTAACACACTACCCCGTGAAGGACTGAAATCCTGCAGCGCCCGCAAGGTCCCCCTGCTCAAGAAAGCACATATACATGCCCATCTGAAGTTTGCCAATGAACATCTGAATTATTCAGAGGGCAACTGGGTGAAAGTGTTGTGGTCAGATGAGACCAAAATGGAGCTCTTTGGCATCAACTCAACTCGCTGTGTTTGGAGGAGGAGGAATGCTGCCTATGACCCAAAGAACACCATCCCCACCGTCAAACATGGAGGTGGAAACATTATGCTTTGGGGGTGTTTTTCTGCTAAGGGGACAGGACAACTTCACCGCATCAAAGGGACGATGGGACGGGGCCATGTACCGTCAAATCTTGGGTGAGAACCTCCTTCCCTCAGCCAGGGCATTGAAAATGGGTCATGGATGGGTATTCCAGCATGACAATGACCCAAAACACACAGCCAAGGCAACAAAGGAGTGGCTCAAGAAGAAGCACATTAAGGTCCTGGAGTGGCCTAGCCAGTCTCCAGACCTTAATCCCATAGAAAATCTGTGGAGGGAGCTGAAGATTCGAGTTGCCAAACGTCAGCCTCGAAACCTTAATGACTTGGAGAAGATCTGCAAAGAGGAGTGGGACAAAATCCTTCCTGAGATGTGTGCAAACCTGGTGGCCAACTACAAGAAATGTCTGACCTCTATGATTGCCAACAAGGGTTTTGCCACCAAGTACTAAGTCATGTTTTGCAGAGGGGTCAAATACTTATTTCCCTCATTAAAATACAAATCAATTTATAACATTTTCACATGCGTTTTTCTTGATTTTTTTGTTGTTATTCTGTCTCTCACTGTTCAAATAAACCAACCATTAAAATTATAGACTTGTCATTTCTTTATCAGAGGGCAAACGTACAAAATCAGCAGGGGATCAAATACTTTTTTCACTCACTTGTAAGTCTGTTAACTTCCGATTTCAACTTCCGATTATATAAACCTATTCATCTATAAATACCAATAGGCAAAATGTTTAAGATAGAACAGTATTTTTGTCAAGACATAACTGTAGACCTAGGCTAAACCCCCCTCATTTAAAGGGATACTTAACCCAAATTACAAAATGATATATTGGTTTCCCTACCCTGTAAGCAGTCTATGGACAAGGTATGACAACAATACATGCGTTGGTTTTGTTTCTCTGAAACTGAATACTCAAGTCACCGTAGGTAAAATAAAATTGCGCATAATTTTCTAATCATCTATAAACAATCAATTTTAGATACTTTTGGTTTATTTGGACATGAGGATGTAGAAAATGCTAAAATGTCTAATATCGTACCATGACTTGAATGTGATTTGTGCTACAAATGCTAAAATGTTGGCAGTTTGAAACAGTCCCTGGGAAATAAAACCAAAGCATAGATGTCTATCATACATACCTTGTACACAGACTGCTCACAGGGTAATTTGGTTGAACTATCCCTTTAAGAAAAATAGAAAATGTACGCAAATAGACATTGATGTGCTTGGAGTATAGGCGCCAGACTAAATTGACCAGAAAAAAAACATACGTAGAAATAAATGCATATACTGGTAACATAGGTAACACTGACTGGAAAGTGTGCAGGGCAGGTTATTGCGTATATCTGCTATCCCCATATCGAACAAGTTTATCTGCAAACCACCAACAAGTTATCACTACTGTACAAGCATCTGCGCTATAAGCTACCTACTGGAATTGCACAACTGGAGGTAAACTAGGTAAAGTAGTCTAATGTAGGCCTACTTTCAACGATAGTTTACCTGAACGTAGCCTAAATATCAAAGCCTCAATCCGAGGGTGAGTGCGCGATGCATGAGTCCTACTCAATTCGGAAAAAACGGGTTTCTTTCACAATGACTGCAACAAGACGGCGTTCGCTTGTAAAATGAGCTTTCCTCGAGGTGACAGGTGTGGCCATGGAAACGATCTCCACCAAGCCCAAATGCGTGTCTGGATTTACCTGTCTAACTTGTTGAACAGTCACAGTTTATTTTACCACATGTCCTCTTCTAGCATCAGCGCGCGCACTACACCTCCCCTCAGCGCGCACCGCTATTTCAGGTAGGCTGGCCTTATCAGTAGGCGAATACTGAAATTGTACCATTCTTTATTCTGTTTTACTGACAATTCTTATTGACATCTCTATTTCCATCATTTACATTAGGCTACACTCCAGGCCAGGCACACCCGACTCCACACCATAGTATTGAATTAACGTATTTCATGTTTTGATGAAACACCATGTATTCAAATGTGCTATTGAATTCAATAAAAAAATATTTCAGTTCTACATTCATTAAATTCTTCAATTCAAGGCATAGTGAGATAAATGTGTCATATGTGCTTTGAAATACTTATACAGTGTTTGATGTATTCAAGCCAATACAAAAACAACACAAGCCTACAGTGTATATCATGCCATTATGCAGGGGAATCAGAACCAAACAATTAAAAAAAGGGTTCCCACTTACATAGTCTCTGAGGCGGTCCTGATGACCCATGATGACAGCAGCATGGTGAGGATACCTCTGCTTCAGGTGCTCCAGGAACACCTCTTTCTTCCTCTCTATGTCAGCGTGCTGCATGGTCAGGAGGTCTCTGGTGCTGCGGGGCCCTTGCCCTCCGATTGTGCTGGGGGAACGTGGCTCAGAGTGGTGGTTCTGGTTCTCTACAGTCTGCTGCCTGTGGAAACGCTCTACATCCTCAGGTGATGAGTCTCTCTGGTTGTTGTTTCCTAACTCTATTAGTAAAACAGATATAAAAAGAGGTAATAATACAACAGATAATTATATATTAAGTTATCGGGATTCAAACACAGCAAAGACGTTGTTATGAAGTAAAACACAACATCAACCACAACTGACATGAGGGTGTTAACTGTTTATCAGTTGAAGGCATTCAGTTGTACAACTGACTATGTATCCCCCTTTCCTTTCCTTTCCTTTCCTTGTTTATCATGACACGCAAACATCCAAAGACAAGACCACGCATGATGTGTACAACAGTATTTAATGTGATGAGTAATCATAGCTGTCTGTTTCATGAACCTTCAGAAAGTTGTTTTGCCTTTAAGAGTTCCATGGATGACAATCTGTGCTGCACTCATATTCCTAGCACACAATGACTACATCAAGCTTGTGACTCTACAAAGTTGTTGGATAATACTTTTTTTTTTTTTTACATTTATTTAACTAGGCAAGTCAGTTAAGAACAAATTATTATTTTACAATGACGGCCTACCCCGGCCAAACCCTCCTCTAACCCGGATGATGCTGGGCCAATTGTGCGCCGTCCTATGGGACTCCCGATCACAGCCGGTTGTTATACAGCCCGGGATCGAACCAGGGTCTGTAGTGATGCCTCGAGCACTGAAATGGATTGCCTTAGACCACTGCGCCACTCGGGAGCAAATGGATGCATTTGCAGTTTGTTTTGGTTGTGTTTCAGATTAGTTTGTGCCCAATAGAAATGAATGGTAAATAATTTGTCATTATTATTGTAAATAAGAATATAACATGTTTCTAAACACTTCTACATTAATGAGGATGCCACCATGTTTACAGATATGAATCGTGAATAATGATGAGTGAGAAAGTTATAGAGGGTCAAAGATCATACCCCCAAGACAAGCTATCCTCTCACCATCACAAATAACAGGGGAGGTTAGCATGTCTTGGGGGTATGATCTTTGACCCTCCATAACTCTCTCACTCATTATTTACGATTCATTCAGGATTATCCGTAATCCTTGTCAATCATTTTGACCCCTACCTTTGAGAAAAAAATACTACTTGTTAAACATTTCTTTCTCTGAGCAATTGTATTAGTATAAAATAATTTAAAAAATAGTTCAGTATTTGAATTATTTATTTTATACAGTAATTATTGCTAATCTTTATTAAGGGTGTCAATTTTAGGACCCCACTGTATGTTACCTAAATTAACACCAACATGAACCCAGAGGGTGAACAACACACAACTCAAAAGATTTAAACAAACTGAAACAGGCATGTGCCTTACTTTTACTATGCTATAGATACAGCATAGAAATGTGGATCAAAAAAGCAAGAATCCGACCTTGTATGGCTTAAGAATGATAAGGCCACCATGGAGTTTGCTTTTAAAAAGGGTGGTATCGCCTAAGCATCTTGAATATGAAGGCTTAGAACCTCAAAGCAGGCAGACAAAATGAGAGCAGTTCTAATCCTCTGTATTCATTATATCTATCACACAGTGCTGATTTAGTCTGGAGTCAGACTGTCTGTAGTCTTGTTGGGGGAGATGTAGGTCTACTTTATCTTTTGGACTTTCATCACACGATTGTGTGGTGGTATACGTGCCAACTGTATGCATACACAGTACAGAGCTTCATATTAGAACACGTAGATTTTCAAACACGTAGACAAAATTATTAAGATATTTAAAATGCTTTAAATGCTTTACTCATGCTTTACTCATGTACAAGCTGTGTTTACTTCATCTTGACTAATGACTGATGTCCACATTGTTGAGTAGAACTTCAGGCAAAGAATGATGCGACATCTTGTTGACATTTTAAGTGGACCTAAAGGTATGCCTTTTCGGTAAAGCAGAAAATGACTTTTAGAATTATGCTGGAAGGGTGGTGTGTGTGTGCGCGGTGTTGTGTCACGAGAAACAAATGGCATCGACACAAAGCTGCAGTTTTGTAAGAACACGTCTGTTGTAGTATAATTACAAATCCTGTATAGGAAAGAATTCAATGCTGGGACAATGCGTCACCGAGAGAAGACTCTTATAGGTTAGGTTCAACATAGATGTGCTTCCTGCTCAGAACAATGCCTAGCCCACGAGGAAGCCATCCCACGTTGGTTAAGGTTCTGCTGGAAAAACGGACTCCCATCTGCATGTGTTGTTTGTCTGGAAGATGATTGCTATCTCTTCAATCTAACAGGGGCAGGCCTAAAGCAGTAATCAGCCAAAGACAGGAGCAAGTCCCCTCACCTATTAAGCTTTTAAACAGAGTGGATACAAGCAGGACACCTCAGAGGATATCCTCAACCCCACACCTTGAATATACCAGGGAATTGTTATGACATTTTCCCACTTACGGCATGGAGCACAAATGCACTGAACAAAAATATGAATGTAAAGTGTTGGTCCCATGTTTCTTGAGCTGAAATAAAAGATCTCAGAAATTTTCTATATGCACAAAAAGCATATTCCTCTTAGATTGTGTGCACAAATTTGTTTACATCCCTGTTAGTGAGCATTTCTCCTTTGCCAAGATAATGATCATTACACAGGTGCACCTTGTGCTGGGGACAATAAAAGGCCATTCTAAAATGTGCAGTTTTGTCACACAACGCAATGCCACAGATGTCTAAAGTTGAGGGAGCGAACAATTGGCATGCTGACTGCAGGAATGTCCACCAGAGCTGTTGCCAGAGAATTTGTTAATTTCTCTACCATAAACCGCCTCCAATGTTGTTTTATAGGATTTGGTAGTATGTACAACCGGCCTCACATCCACAGACCATGTGTATGGCGTTGTGTGGGCGAGAGGTTTGCTGATGTCAAGTTGTGAACAGAGTGCCCCATGGTGGCAGTGGGGTTATGGTATGGGCAGGCATAAGCTACGGACAACAAACACAATTGCATTTTATCGATGGCAATTTGAATGCACAGAGATATCGTGACAAGATCCTGAAGCCCATTGTCGTGCCATTCATCTGCCGCCATCACCTAATGTTTCAGCATGATAATTCACGGCTCCATGTCGCAAGGATCTGTACACAATTCCTGGAAGCTGAAAATGTCCCAGTTCTTCCATGGCCTGCATACTCACCAGACATGTCACCCATTAAGCATGTTTGGGATGCTCTGGATCGACGTGTACGACAGTGTATTCCAGTTCACACCAATATCCAGCAACTTCTCACAGCCATTGAAGAGGAGTGGGACAACATTCCACAGGCCACAATCAACAGCCTGATCAACTCTATGTGAAGGAAATGTGTCGCACTGCATGTGGCAAATGGTGGTCACACCAGATACTGACTGGTTTTCTGATCCACGCCCCTACTTTTTTTTTTTAAGGTATTTGTGACTAACAGATACATATCTGTATTCCCAGTCATGTAAAATCCATAGATTAGGGCCTAATGAATTCATTTAAATTGACAGTTTTCCTTATATGAAATGTATCTCAGTAAAATCTTGTTGTTCCATGTTGCGTTCATATTTTAGTTCAGTGTACATCAACAAAGGGTGTGACAGACTGAGGTCAAGGAAGGTCCTACTACAGTCCAGAGGAAAGCTGGGCTTGTAACCAGAATATAGAAAATTCAGGTCCTCTCTGTATCATATCCCAACCCATCCAGTTGGATATAAAATGAAGCAAATGTGTGAGTTTAAATCAGCACGACTACCTCTGCTATTATAAAGGAAAAGAGCATGAGGCATGCTACCAGGAAACAAAGACAGAAGGCAGAGATTGTAGGCAGGTCAGAGACTCATGTATGAGTCTCAGTTGTAGTCAAGCTGGACTATTTATCTTCCTGGAATTAGGCAAGAGGAGCCGAGGGAGGGAGAGAACTCATTCTGGCATGTGCAATGTGCTGTGAAGACTCCTCAGGAGTGGGATGGGGATGGGCAGGCAGCAATGTACACAGCTGTTGAGAATTTCCCCAGTGCTTTAATCTTGGCTATGAAACATGTTTTTGTTGATTTATCTGAACCAGTTAAAGAGGCAGGACTATTTTGTTTTCTGTTGTATCATTTGAGTGCACAGTAGTTCCTTAACCTAAAATATACTCTGGGTCAGGAGCTTATGATGAACTGTAGGTCTGGGTCACAAACCAGAATTACATATGCCTAACTGTAGTGTCAGATTATATTAGGCTATGTGTAGACTTTCCGTATCATATTTTGTTTCTTCAACGAGCTGCACATCGAAGTAACATACAGTGAGCTAGACCTACAGTTCATCATAAGCTCCTATGTAGGCATAGTCAGGAAATATGCTTAGTGTTGTAAGACTTTTCTGCATATCAAAGTTTCGGACTAATTGATGAGCTTGCAAGAAATGGGCTTAATACATCTATGTAATACCGCTCGGGAACCTTGTCCTCCCACTTGTCTTTTATCCTGCTTTAAATATTTAAGCTTAGCGTTCCCCACTTGACTGAGTGTTTAATTAAGCTAAAACTGGGTATTAGTTGGCTAATACGAGGAATATTATTAAAGTGTCTCTCTTACTACAACCTCTGACTGCTGCTTTAGTTCAGGTTCAGTTTACTGGTGATTCCTCAATGACACCTTGGATAATTATTCACTAACATGACAGTCACAGTATCCAAACACATCCACCAGAGGAATACTGCAAAGAACACAGAGACAAAATCAACAGATAAACATTTAGTCTTTACTTAGATTACATTATGCTATGGCCTTACCTCTTCTTCCTCTCCAGTGAGTATGCCGTATGTACTGGTATTCCATTACTTTGTACGCTATTCCCTTAAACACTATGAATTCTGCATTGACAGCGCACACAGTGTTCAGGTCTTTCTGTAGTGCAAGGTTATAAGTGGAAAGTTATGGTCAAAACAAATGTGTTTGTGTGTGTTCCTGAGGAAGCTCCATTGTAAAGCTGTCCTCACTTTTTCCAAACACCCTGTTTTCCAGCCTATGAGTGCATGTTGGGAATACATGGCTTAACCAATTAATGAACAAATACATATCTTTACAACATAAGTTCCAGATGGCCAAAGATTTAACACATGTACCTTATAATAAAAATGTACTATCTAATTATCTTTTTCATAATAATACAAAAAAAGTTTGACATCATTAGTCTGTCCTCTGTGGTGATTTTAGCCTTCATTTCCTAAACCTCTCCCACTGTTCACTCTTCACACAGCTGGACTATGAGGTCAAGGTCACAGTCATGGCCAAACTGGAAACCCCACCAATAGTTTCCTTCATGAAAACTTTGAAAATAACTACTATTTGGGTCTATTGTTCAAATCAGCATTCATTTTCTATCAGAAGGGAACCTGCAAACCAAGGCCATGCAATCAAGCATAGGAAAATAGGCTAATTCCACAGCGAAGAGTAATTTTTGTGTGGACTAAAAATGTGTCACATTTAGTATTTGAGCTTTCATAAGAACAGAACAAAATTATACAGAACAAAAATATAATTTTCTCTCAATACTATTTTCACTGTTGGGTCAACATAACACACTCATGGTAGGCTGTATCAAACACATTTTAAATGTTCTGTTGGGCATCGTTGAGATTGTACATGGAGCAAAGCCCTGAAACTGTGGTTTCACATAATTTCATACAGTAATGGGGTATATACAGTGCTTTCGGAAAGTATTCAGACCCCTTAACTTTTTCCACATTGTGTTACATTACAGCCTTATTCTAAAACTGATTACATAGTTTTTTCCCCCACATCAATCTACACACAATACCTCATAATGACAAAGCAAAAAACGTTTAGAAATTTTTCCAAATGTATACATTTTTTTTAATGGAAATATCACATTTACATAAGTATTCAGACCCTTTACTCAGTACTTTGTTGAAGCACATTTGGCAGAGATTACAGCCTGGAGTCTTCTTGGGTATGATGCTACAAGCTTGGCACACCTGTATTTGGGGAGTTTCTCCCATTCTTCTCTGCTGATCCTCTCAAGCTCTGTCAGGTTGGATGGGGAGCGTAGCTGCACAGCTATTTTCAGGTCTCTCCAGAGATGTTCGATCAGGTTCAAGGACATTCAGAGTATTGTCCCGAAGCCACTCCTGCATTGTCTTGGCTATGTGCTTAGGGTCGTTGTCCTGTTGCAAGGTGAACCTTCGCCCCAGGCTGAGGTCCTGAGCACTCTGGAGCAGGTTTTCATCTACGATCTCTCTGTACTTTGCTCCGTTCATCTTTCCCTCGATCCTGACTAGTCTCCCAGTCCTTGCCGCTGAAAAATATCCCCACAGCATGATGCTGCCACCACCATGCTTCACCGTAGGGATGGTGGCAGGTTTCCTCCAGACGTGACGCTTGGCATTCAGGCCAAAGAGTTTAATCTTGGTTTCATCAGACCAGAGAATCTTGTTTCTCATGGTTTGAGAGTCCTTTAGGTGCCTTTTGGCAAACTCCAAGCGGGCTGTTATGTGCCTTTACTGAAGAGTGGCTTCCGTCTGGCCACTCTACCATAAAAGGCCTGATTGGTGGAGTGCTGCAGAGATGGTTGCCCTACTGGAAGGTTCTCCCATCTCCACAGAGGAACTCTGGAGCTCTGTCAAAGTGACCATCGGGTTCTTGGTCACCTCCTTGACCAAGGCCCTTCTCCCCCGATTGCTCAGTTTGGCCGGGCGGCCAGCTCTAGGAAGAGTCTTGGCGGTTCCAAACTTCTTCCATTTAAAAATGATGGAGGCCACTGTGTTCTTGGCGACTTTGGGTACCCTTCCCCAGATCTGTGCCTTGACACAATCCTGTCTTCTCGGAGCTCTACGGACAATTCTTTTGACCTCATGGCTTTGTTTTTGCTCTGACATGCACTGTCAACTGTGGGACCTTATACAGACAGGTGTGTGCCTTTCCAAATCATGTCCAATCAATTGAATTTACCACAGGTGGACTCCAATCAAGTTGGAGAAACATCAAGGATAATCAATGGAAACAGGATGCACCTGAGCTCAATTTCGAGTCTCATAGCAAAGGATCTGAATACTTATGTAAATAAGGTATTTCTGTTTTTTATTTGTCATAATGGGGGCGTGTGTGTAGATTGTTAAGGGGAAAAAAATATTTAATCCATTTTAGAAAAGGCTGTTACGTAACAAAAATGTGGAAAAAGTCAACGAGTCTGAATACTTTCCGAATGCACTGTAAGGGTATACTGTATTAGGCTATTAAATAGTTCAAATGAATATTATCACATAATTATGATGATTGGAAATGTAGCCTACATGTTCATAAAGAATATTTAATTTCCCTATAGCAGAACATTTGACATTTAGTCTAATATGGCAGCTATACATTTTTGTTTTTTGGCCCCCACAAAAACTGCCAATTTTAGTTCAGCAGTTGAATTAATTCAACATGAAAAGCCTGCCAAGTGGATGTGACACTTAAGGTCCACTGTGTGACAGTCCGCACAAGTGGATTGAAGAGTGGCGAGAGAGAGAGAGTGAGAGAGAAAGA
Source organism: Brachymystax lenok tsinlingensis (assembly GCA_030435695.1). Classification (NCBI taxonomy): domain Eukaryota; kingdom Metazoa; phylum Chordata; class Actinopteri; order Salmoniformes; family Salmonidae; genus Brachymystax; species Brachymystax lenok. Next base: position 23,219,164 of record CM059788.1, on the reverse strand, counting down.
GAGACGCAAGGGAAGCAGCAGATAGAGCCAAGTAGAGGAGAGGAAGCCTAGTCTCGCTCTCTCCTTTTGACAAAGCTGAGCTGATTGATCTAGTTCACTTCTGCCCCGAAGGTGGATCTCTGATCTGCCATGCTGCATTGGTTCACTGACTACACTACACTACACAGCCAGCCAGCGAATGCTTCAGCTTCAACTACATATCGCTTTGCACAATGCTGGAAAATGTCATTATGGTTATGAGGAAGATTTTTTTTCCGGATGGGTTTTTGTATCCTTATCGCAGAGTAGAGATAACGAGAGAAGGACAACCATGACAATTCGAAGAATTGCATCTCAATGCTGAGAATAAAAAAGTTAGGGGTGATGGCACCCTCTACTGGTGGGTCAGATCGTTACTGATTTTGTAAAAAGTAACTCTCAATGTCTTTATCATTGACTAGCATGTCATATTCCAGGACAGAAATGCAATAAACACTTCACTCACAAACATATGACTTCCAAACCAAATACAATACCCCATAATGTCAAAGTGAAATTGTGTTTTTAGACTGTTTTACAAATTAATTAAAAATGAAAAACATACATTAACTTTATGTCCTGAATTCAAAGCATTATGTTTGGGGCAAATCCAACACAACACATTACTGAGTGTCACTCTTCATATTTTCAAGCATGGTGGTGGTTGCATCATATTATGGGTATGCTTGTCATCAGCAAAGACTAGGGAGTTTTTTAGGATTAAAATAAACGGAATAGAGCTAAGCACAGGCAAAATCCTAGAGGAAAACCAAGTCCGGTCTGCTTGCCGAAAGACGCTGGGTGTAACGATGTACGCTGATAGTCAGGAAGCAAGTTCAGGGAGTGATAACATTTAATAAATGAACAAAAACAAGAAACACGAACAGCGCACCGAAATGAAACAGGAACAATGACGACTGGGGAAGAAACCAAAGGGAGTGACATTTAAAGGGCAGGTAATAAAGTAGGTGATGGAGTCCAGGTGAGTGGCATTATGTGCCTAACGCTGGTGACAGGTGTGCGCCCTAACGAGCAGCCTGGTGACCTAGAGGCCGGAGAGGGAGCACACGTGACACTAGGAGACAAATTCACCTTTCAGCAAGACAAACAAACCTAAAAGACAAGGCCAAATATACACTGTCGTTGCTTACCAAGACGACATTGAATGTTCCTGAGTGGCCTAGCTACAGTTTTGACTTAAATCGGCTTTAAAATCTATGGCAAGCCTTGAAAATGTCTGTCTAGCAATGAATATAACAAATTCACAGCTGTAATCAGTTCATGCTGCAAGAGCTCTGATTGGTTGGAGGATGTCCTCTGGAAGTTGTCATAATTACTGTGTAAGTCTATGGAAGGGGGTGAGAACCATGAGCCTCCTAGATTTTGTATTGAAGTCAATGTACCCAGAGGAGGACGGAAGCTAGGTGTCCTCCGGCTACACCATGCTGCTACCCTACAGAGTGCTGTTGATGCTACTGTAGGCCTTCATTGTAAAACAGTTTATTTTAATAAATTATTTGGTGATGTGAATATATTTAGTATAGTTTTATCTAAAAATGACAACTTTTTTTATATTTCTCTATTTGTATTTTTATGAAATTCACTGAGGAGGATGGTCCTCCCCTTCCTCCTCTGAGGAGCCGCCACTGGTGTGTGTGTGTTTGTATGTCTGTGTGGGTATGTGCGTGAGTGAGTGCATGTGTACTAAGGTGCGGAGAGTCAGTGCAGGTGGTCAGTTAAGTTCAAGTGTTCAGCAGTCTGATTGGTTTGTAGATAGAAACTGTCTCTGAGCCTGTTGGTATTAGACCTCATGTTCCAATACCGTCTCCCCGACGCTAAGGGAGTGAACAGCTTGTAGCTGGGGTGTGTAAGGTCTTTGATGATGCTGCGGGACTTCCTCAGGCACCGTTTCCAGTCCTGGATTGGTGTTAACACGGCCCCAGTGATGTACTGGGCTGTCTTCACCACCGGCTTTAGGGCCTTGCAGTCGTGGACAGAGCAGTTCCCGTACCAGGCTGGGATGCAACTGGTCAGGACGCTCTCAAGGCCTTGGTGATGTGGATGCGGAGGAACTTAAAACTGCGGACTCTCTCTTTTGCAGTCCTGTTTATGTGGACATGTTCCCTCCTCTGCTTCCTGAAGTCAACAATCAATTCCTTTGTTTTGCTGACGTTGAGGGAGAGGTTGTTGTCCTGGCACTACAATGCCAGTTCACATCCTCCCTATAGGAGAGCTACGCAGTCGTGGATGAACGGGGAGTACAGCAGAGGGCTGAGAACACACCCCTGGGGTGCCTCTGTGTAAAGAGACAGTGTGGATGAGGTGTTGTTGCCAATCCTTTCAGCCTGTGGTATGCTCGTCAGGAAGTCCAGTATCCAGTTGCAGAGGGTAGTGTCTAGACCCAGGGCACTGAGCTTGGTGGTGAACTTGGAGGAAACAATGGCGTTGAATGATGAAATGTAGTCAATGAACAGCATTTTCATGTAGGTGTTCCTCCTGTCCAGATGGGTTAGGGCCATGTAAATAGCGATAGCCTCTTCTGTGGATCTGTTGGAGCAGTAGGGAAATTGAAGTCGGACCAGTGTGCCTGGCATGCTGGCCTTGATGTGGGCTGTGACCAGCTTCTCGAAGCACTTTATGATGACAGGGGTGAGTACGACGGGCCAATAGTCATTTGGGCATGTCACTTTGCTTTTCTTGGGCACTGGGACGATGGTGGTCTCCTTGAAGCAAGTGGGGATTACAGCCTGGGACAGGGACAGGTTGAAGATGTCCAAGAAGACGCCCGCCAGCTGGTCAGTGCACACTCTGAGGACGCGGTCAAGGAGGCCATCTGGGCCGGCGGCTTTGTTAGTATTCACTCTTTTGAGATTTCAGCCTCGGAGAGCGAAAGCACCTGGTAGTCCGGAGCACCGAGAGCTATCCTGGATGGCTCAGTAGTCTGTTTCGAAGCAAGCATAGAATATGTTAAGTTCATCTGGTAGGGAGGCTTTGGTGGGTAACACATTGAGTTGTCTTTTTGCGTCCCTAATGGATTTGTGGAGCTCGTACATGTCGCGTGCCACTGAGTCATCTAGGTTCATTCTGCTGACATTGAGTGATGCAGTACAGGCTCTGGGGTTGGGTTAAATGCGGAAGACACATTTTGGTTGAATGCATTCAGTTGTGTAGCTGACTAGGTATCCCCTTTCTCAGCATGGTACAGATTTCTCCATTCATCCAGGGTTTTTGGTTGGGGTATATCCGGATTGTTATTGTGGGTACAACATCATCAACACATTTCCTAATGAAACCTATGAATGACAATGTACAGTACATTCAGTGTACAGAACGGGATTGCCTAGTGCTGAAGTGTGAAGTGTGTAAAAATCAACACTCACTACTGAGTTCCAAACTGCCTCTGGAACCAACATCAGAAAAATAACTGTTCGTCGGGAGATTCATGAAATGGGTTTCCATGGCTGAGCATAAGATCACCATGCGCAATGCCAAGCATCGGCTGGAGTGGTGTAAAGCTTGCTGCCATTGGACTCTGGAGCAGTGGAAACGCGTTCTCTGGAGTGATGAATCCCGCTTCACCATCTGCTAGTGCGACGGACCCATCTGGGTTTGGCGGATGCCAGGGGAACGCTACCTGCCTGAATGCATAGTGCCAAATGTAAAGTTTGGTGGTGAAGGAATAATGGTCTGTGGCCCAGCCAAAGTGGCCCAGCCAAAGCCCAGATTTGAATTCCATTGAAAATCTGTGGAAAGACTGGAAGATTGCTGTTCACCTCCGCTAACTACCTAACTTAACTACCTAAAATCCCCAAATCCAGATGTGCAAAGCTGATACAGACATACCCAAGACGACTCAAAGCTGTAATCGCCCCGCCAAAGGTGCTTCTACAAAGTCTTGACTCAGGGGTGTGAATACTTACGTAAATGTGACATTTCTGTATTTAATTTTCAATAAATTTGCAAACATTTCTAAAAACATGTTTTCACTTTGTCATTATGGGGTATTGTGTGTAGATGGGTGAGAAATCTATGTAATCCATTTGGAATTCAGGCTGTAACACAACAAAATGTGGAATAAGTCAAGGGGTATGAATACTTCCTGAAGACACTGTGTGGGCTAATATCTACTGGTATAGTGTGGCCATCTTTTAATACATCAACGTTATTTTCTCAAACTCTTTATGGACTGTTGTGATGAGTGCAAAGAGCAAATTTGGAGTGAATCAGACTTTTAGTCTATGAGAAGATTTTTTTATTATTATTTTAAGCATTAGCGTTCCATAGTCATTTTTTTTTTATTGTTAATAGTTTCCTTTTTTATATCAATGCCAAACTAACATGGTTCATCAAGGTAATGTCCTTTGATGACGCCAACAAGTTTCAGTGGAGAGGATTTACAAAGGATTTAAATGAACACGTAAAATCAGATTTCCTGATTTATCAATAACTCAGCCATCTCTTAATCAATCCCTTAGCTTTTCTCAAACTACACTGAACAAAAATATAAATGCAACAAACAATTTCAAAGATTTTACTGAGTTACAGTTCATATAACGAAATCAGTCAATTGAAATAAATGCATTATTCCCTAATCTATGGATTTCACATGACTGGGCAGGAGCACAGCCATAGGCCAAGCCCACCCACTGGGGAGCCAGTCCCAGCCAATCTGAATTAGTTTTTCCCTTTATAACAGACAGAAAAACTCTGCGGTTGTGAGGCCGGTCGGATGTACTGACAAATTCTCAAAAATGACATTGGAGGTGGCTTATGGTAGAGAAATTAACATTAAATTATCTCTGGTGGACATTCCTGCAGTCAGCATGTCAATTGAACACTCCCTCAAAACTTGAGACATCTGTGGCATTGTATTGTGTGACAAAACTCCACATTTTAGAGTGGTCTTTTATTGTCCCCAGCACAAGGTGCACCTGTGTAATGATCATGCTGTTTAATCAGCTTCTTGATATGCCACTCCTGTTAGGTGGATGGATTATCTTGGCAAAGGAGAAATGCTCACTAACAGGGATGTAAACACATTTGTGCACAACATGTTCGCGAAATAAGCTTTTTGTGTGTATGGAACATATTTTGGTTTAAGTGAGACCGCATATAGGCCAATCGGTGCCATTATTTTTGACCAAGTTACTCATGGCCTCTACATACTAAGTCAAATAACTCAAGGATAGATTGGTAATTAGAAAAAAAGGTACCAAGCTACAGTATACTTGAGTTATTTTACCAATGAAAAAAACAAAACATCTGAGAATAACAACAGGTTTCACAGCTTTTCTGTGAACCCCTAATTAGAGGGTATAACGGCAGTCTGGTCTAGATGAGGCAGACTACATATTGTTGATATTGTGAGACTTGAGTTGTTTTTTTATCTGATGCACTTCACTGAGTCTGAAGGCTGGGACATTCAGCCTTGAAAATATGCTATGAAATGGTATGTGACAAGGTTTTATAAACCCTCATGAGCTAGAAGAAAATATCTTATGAGACCATTTTGAAAGATGAGTCCTGGGAGAGCAAAGCAATACCATAGTAATATTTTACTCTCCCTTTCTGTCTGCTCACAAGGCTACTTCCCCATCCTTTTCAGACCCCTCATTCACTAGTTATGCATCCCAAATGGATCTCTTTTCCTATGTAGTGCACCAAGGGATCTGGTCAAAAGTAGTGCTCTGTGTAGGGAATAGGGTGCCATTTGGAAAGAGCCTAGCTCTATCAACTCATACAGCCCTACTCATCACTGACTTTAACACAAGTTATCCCAAGGATTTCCCCTCCCCCTTTTTACACTCCTGAAGGATGTTGGCGTGTCTGTTAAGTGAAAATGTACTTATCTTTCAATTATCTAGATTGCCAACAATTTAATCAAAAACCTATTCCCGTATCCATCTCATGTAAAGACATGGGGAGGTACGCCACACCCTCTTTAAATCAAAACCTGTGTTCAATGTAATTTACTTAATCAACCCTTCATTCAGTTTTCAAAGATGTTGAGAGGGTGGAATTGATGTGCCGCCTGAAATAGCCTATAGCCTACTAAATACAGTATAACACTGTTGGCATACTGTAGCAATAATACACCTAATAAACACAGACTTTCACAATAATCGATGCCTCACATGACATCAACCTGTTGCATGGTTCAGGGTACCGATTTATAAAAAGTCTGAACTGATCCTTTACTGTTTAATACATGCCCTAGTATGCTCATTATCAGCTGTTAACTTTGCCAGCCACAGTTTCCAAATACATTTTATTTATAGGTAATTTGGCACACTATCACAAAGACTAGGTAAATACATTTTAATTACAATACTTTCAGTAACCTCGCGTGAACTTGACCAAACATGGCTTTAGGGTACGCTCTAATCAGTTTATACAGAATGTGCTTACTTCTTCTCTCCCTAGCTTGTTCATCCTTGTTGCATGACTTATAGCTCACATTATGCCGCCAGCACTAGTATGCGGGGGAGTGTTTTTAATAACTGTCTTGGTGGGGGCTGTCAAGCATGTGGTGTGCAACAAAACGTTACACAAATAAAAGCATGGAACATGAATGTCCTTACATACTTACTGTAACAGATAATGGACACCAAGAGAGAGAGACATCCAGGATTTGTATAAAAAAATGTTTAGCCTGGGTGGCTCTATTAGCTATAATAACATATAGCTACAGGCTGCATGTACGCTCCTCTGTTGGCCTGTGAATCTACCAGAGGGAAGAAAAACAAACGGCAATGAAAACTTTCATTTTAAAGGGTTCTTTTAAAGTAAATATCTGCAGGGTAGCTGGGTAGTTCTGAGTCAATCATAATTCACTCAATCTGAGTCAATCATAAACTTGGAAGAGAAGGGGCACAGTTCTAGTTATAAGGAGTAATTTGGAGGATTAGGTATGGTTTTCCGAATGGGAGAGCAGGAATTTCTATTGTTTATGAGAACACTGGCCTCGATGATGTCATCTGTATGCATCTCATCCCGAGACTAAACCAAAGCCACAGAAATAGCCATGTCACGCCAGTATCACCTAAATCATTACTAACAAGGGAACACAATGAAGTCTAAATCAACTGAGCAGCTGTTTCAGATGTTGTGTTCAGTTCATGAAAGCATGCATCACTGTTGTGGCTATAAAAAATACAAATGTCATTAGGGATGTAGTGTAGAGGCTGTAGAGGTGGGGGTTGGGACGGACGGGACCGGGCAGACTTCCGTCTGATCTGAAATCACGCAGCTGTCAGAGCGAATCAGAATCAGGGTCTGCGAGCTAGGCTGCTGCCTGAGATGACACAAGGATTGCCATAATTAACAGATCACATGGATTATGTAACTGAAAATGAAGTGACTTGGTAAAAATGAAAAAGTGTTAGATCCAATAATGCACAGATAAAGTTTTTTTAGGCAATAAAGGATACAATGTAATGAAAAAAGTATAATTCACATCCTAAATCCATTTCTACTCCACATGGCAAACAGTCTTCATGTTGCAATTGACAGAGCACTTAGGTTAAATTTCACAAGAGGTTTGTACATTCCAGTGGATAATTATTCTGATAATAATACCTTTAGATTTGCCCATTAGTTTAATCTACTGGATATTGATGTTTAAAAGTATGAACTTTAAAACCTGTCAACACTTGCTCAGAAACCCATCTCTATCTTTGGAAACAAGGTGTTGATAAAGATACCTGTATCTTTATCTAAAAAACAGGCATCCACTTTGAAACTGAAACCTGAGAAAGCCTGTTGAAAACTGGCTTTGCTTTAACCCTATCAGCCCCAAGACCCCAGCAAAAAAATGGCTTTTCATTTATCTGCGTGTCCCCCCCTTCTATTTAGCCTCTCAATTAAGTGTTTTACAATTTTTATTTTCAGGACAACCAGGGCTACAAGTAGAACAGAAAACAATTTGACATAAGCGGCTGCATTCATGAGTTATATTAACAAATGTCAATAATAACTAAGGTCTGCCAAAGCAAAAACCTGATAACAATTAATTTATATTAATACTGTAAGTACAGAAATTGTTTGCTCAATGGGAAATGAATATCCAACTAGTCATTGACAACTGTGTGGAGTTTGGAGTTTGTGACAGCAACTGTGAGCTTATTACAGTATCATAGACACTACATGTGTCCTGTGATTTCCTATGATCCTTTATGTAGAAGAACCCCTTACCTTCTAACGACTCTTGTGTAGCTTGTGAGAGTCATAGAGCAAAACATGTGCGTGTTCGTGGGAGTCTCAGCTTTGCAAGATAGCTTTTAATAGTTTGTAGCTCAAATCATTTGGACTCTACAGACAATTTTGTAAAAAGACCTGGCCCCGGGGCTCCTTCGTGATCTGTCCTTGTCTCATAAACACCGCTGTAGCTCAGCCCCCGTTAATCACACAGGCTAATGGTTGGCATCTACGGATGCAGAAAGAAATATACAAATCCAAATGGTACAACCCAGTCTGTGGCTTAAACAGACAATGTATTAAAAGGGGTTAGAAGGCGACATATGCACTGATAATTACCACCAGACTGTGTCCAGAGGCAGGCATTGTGATGCGCCAAAAGATTTAGATTAAAAGAAAAACTGTATAATTATTATTTGACAAAAAATATATAGAGCAACTGGCAGCAACATGCTGAATTGTGAGTAGTTACAACTTACATTTGAATATTAGAATTGACGATACTAACTAAAACACAATAAAAACACAATGAAAGATGAGATCATCATCAACTGTTAAGCAAGTGAACCATGGCTGGGATGGCCCTCATGATGACTCATACACACACTAAAACTCAACAGGTTATTTACTCCCAACTAAATTGCAAAACTACTATCACTCACGATAAAAGACCAGGTTCAGTACTATTCTATTCTATTTTAAGTCTACTCTATGTCACTTGCATGTGACAGCAAGTGTGAGAGGATTTTAAGCCGAGGGCTCAGTGTGAGAAATAGAGTTTGTCACAATGTATGGAGAAAGGGAAGACATTTAAAAATAGTCTGGTTAAAGGGTAGTTTAGCAGAACAGTCTTGTATCATGTCCCGAGAGGAGAGCAGAGGATTGGTGTTCAGATCTTTCTCCGAATACATGGTGTTAAGCCTGCCACTGGCAGTAGCTGACGATAGATAGACAGCCACAGGAAATGTCATCTGTTAGTTATAGGCCATGTATCGCAGCCATTGTTCATCAGTTCGAATTATATATTAAACCTAGAGGGAACCTGAGTTCACTCACAGCCTCATTTGTACCCTGGATAGTGTGAGAAATGTTTTTTCTCTATGCGACTGATTCCAGCTGCAGAGTTGGCAAGGTTAAATTCAAAAAGGTACAAATTGCAATCAGAGGGTCTGCAGCAGCAGTTGCTTTTGAACCGGGGCAGGAGATTAACCCAACTTTACTGAAAGAGAATGTGATGATAAGAGGGGGAATGTAACTAATCAGCACAATGAGAGCTAAAAGGGTTGACCCCAGGGCTTAATCCACTGGCCGCTGAGGGGGCCTAGGCAGAACAATGTGGCCAGACTCATGTGCTTCACCCAGGAATGCATGACAATACAAAATAGCCCTATGACAGGGTGATCTAAGCCCTCCACATACTGTACAGTAATTGTGTATCTCTCTCTCTCTCTCTTTGTGTTAGCGTGTGTCAGCATGTAGGTGAGGGCGATAGGGAGAGTGTGAGAATGTTGGTGGGGTGATCATGACTGATGCACAGAGGCATGTACTGATGGCTACAGTAGCACTGTAACACTGTACATAATCAGATTTAATTTGTGGTGTATTGACTTTGACACAATGTCAATACAATATCCCATGGCTCATACAGTACATCATCAGAAAACAATGAGTTAGTAAATTACTACTAAAGTCTTGCAGTACAGTAGTAAGTGCCTTAGACTATAAGCTTAAAGACTTTGAGAGTTCTTACCTTTGGCTGTGATGGAGCCGGACTGTTGGTGTCCCTCCTCCAGGGGTGTCTGCTGGACAGGTTTGGGTCTCACTACATGTAGGTTCCCCTCACTCCCAGCCCTCATCAGCCTCTCCCCGACCCGCAGCATACAGGAGCGGTTACCCACTGGGCAATCCTTCCTCTGAGAGGGCTGCTTGGACCCTGCCGATGAGGGTCTGCCCAGCCTGGACGACTTGGATGTCATCTTTCCACCGTCAACAAGAATTCCGGTCAGATACTCCAGGACGTCTTGTAAATCCCTCTGGCTGGCTCCTCTCTCTCACACACTTCTGTCAGTCCAGTTGGTAATCAAACTCTCAGTAGTCTGAGTACCAAGCCTTGACCGGACACAGAGGCTTAGCTGTCTGTCGCCTACAAGAAAAAAGTATCTTTAGACAAAGCCCAGCTCCTTAGTTAGATAGGACGTAGTTCATCAGCATGATTCCACATGTGCACTCTGCGGTGCTGTGCATTGCAGTACAACGGTCTGTGAGTCTGCATTGGGAGTCTCTCTCTCTCTCTCGCTCTCTCTCTCTCGACAAATTACCTCTAATCTAGTCAAACGGATACCAGGGTAAAGGTAAAACCCTTCCTTAATATGAAGGTAATCACAGCACGGAATGTTTAGCCTACACAGTATTAATGGCATAAGGTTGCAGAGAGCACAGATGATTACAGTTTGACAGTTGTCCTGCTTCTGCTGAGTAGGCATGGATGCCAGCGCATGCAGGCAGCTACAACCTCACTAAGAGGCAGATATGTTCTGTAGTGTAGTAAGCTCTGCTCTCTGATAGGCTGCCTCAGGGAAATCTGCTTGCTGGTTAGTAGAGTTCACATCATCAGAGACGACAGATATAGAGGTAAACTGACAGGCAAACTAACAGATAAGTTGTAATTTAAGATAATTGTAGGCTACATAGAGACAACAGGAAATTGGTTAATTGTTAGAATATCTCTGAATAATTAGTGTTTTTTTGGGACAAAATCCAAACAGTTGATGTGGGTTTAGATGACAGGAGAGATTGGATGTGTTAGAACATGCCATGACAGAAAACAGTAACAACTAAAATACAAATAAATATCATATATTACAAGTAAATAAAAAAGCTGGTTATATATCAAATAACATCTTATTTGAAAATAAAAGGTCAGATAAAACACCTTACTGTAGCATAGCGAGCACGTGTCAAAATCCACCTGAATAACATGACAATCAAACCCCAGTAGAACCAACCCAGACAAATCTGAAATGTGTAACAAACTCAAAAAAACACCACAGGGCAAGTGTCATGCCCTGATCTGTTTCACCTGTCTTTGTGATTGTCTCCAGGTGTCACCTGTTTTCCCCATTAGTTCCCGGTGTATTTATCCCCGTGTTCCCTGTTTCTCTGTGGCAGTTTGTCTTGTTTTGCCAAATCAACCAGTGGTTTTCCTAGCTCATATTTATTTATTTTGTATTTTTTTGCCAGTCTCTGGTTTTGACCATTGCCTGTCCTGACCCTGAATCCGCCTGCCTGACCACTCTGCCTGTTCTGACCTCGAGCCTGCCTACCCCCTTGTACTGTTTGGACAGACCTGATCACTGACCCCCTGCCTGGCCTGACCTCGAGCCTGCCTATCGCCTGGTACTGTTTGGACTCTGACCTGGTTTATTAACACCTTTCCCCAACCTGCCTTTTGCCTGCCCCTTTTGTTATAATAAATATCGGGGCTCAACCATCTGCCTCCTGTGTCTGCATTTGGTTCTCGCCTTGTGCCCTTACAGCAAGAGACATAATGCAGATGTGCTGCCATGCGAGCCAGTCCCCTGTCCTTCCCTTGTTGGAAGGGTCGGGAGCATTCAGGAAGTATAACTGACCCAGTTATGCTCCCAGCCTCCATAGCCTAAAGAAAATTAGGATGTGACAGTTGGATAAACAGAGCCAGGAAATCACAAATGAAAGCCATCATGTCAACTGAATACACTCTCTAAGCCTTGTCTGTGGGCACATTTACAAAACATATGTATGTAACAACTTATACTAAATGGTTGGTTTAAACATAATAGATTATGTTTAAATACTCCCTTCTATTAAAATAGTATATGTAGGTTATTGTGGTGAAATTCATCTGTCTGTGTTGCTGGTTGGAACTATCCTTATAGCCACATAAACCAACAGTACAGGACCTAAATGTGGGGTAATGGACTGTGGTTCAGCCCTGTGGCTCAGCTTCTCACTAAACCAGTGATCTCCACTCTCCCTATCCTACTGGACCTCCTGGAGTTAAACTAAATGATCTGTATTACAATCCTCTATAAAGTCCTGGCCACTTCACAGTTAAATGACCCAGTTCAATCATATAGTATAAGGGACCAATTCTCTCTGTGGTGGTGGAGGAAGAGAATCTTCCATTGGACTGTTCCCTCATCATACTGACACGGGATGGTCAAACTTCATCACCACAGGAACAGCCCTGGGTGGCTCCATGGCATTTGGTCATGAGAAAGCATTGCATTGGTAACAGTCCCTAAATATTGGTGACTTAATACTTATATGGCACTGAAACATTGAAGACAACTACTGCCGTAACCATTTCTGTTGGTGAAATGGGTTGCTGAAATTCTTACCTTCAAATTGTAGGCTAAACATGTCTTGAAGATTATTGTCTTCAATAAGAGTAGACAGACCCCCAGACTATCTGAAACACAGCCAAATAATTCCTCAATGTTGTATTCATGAACAGGACAGTCACAACTAAGTATATTATTTGACAAAACATTTCAGATGTAGACTGTTTATTGTTAAAATCACTGCCCCCAAAATGACCCATCGTGCAATTTTTCCGAGACCAATTTAAATGTTATAGGCTACCATGTGCTAAAACACTCAGTGGTGTAAAGTACTTAAGTAAAAATACTTTAAAGTACTACTTAAGTCGTTTTTGGGGGTACCTTTACTTTACTATACATTTTTTTGACAACTTTTACTTCACTACATTCCTAAAAGAAATGAAGTACTTTTTACTCCATACATTTTCGCTGACACCCAAAAAGTACTTGTTACATTTTGAATGCTTAACAGGACAGGGAAATGGTCCAATTCACACACTTATCAAGTGAACATCCCTACTGCTTCTGATCTGGCGGACTCACTAAACACACATGCGTCATTTGTAAATGTCTGAGTGTTGGTGTGTACCCCTGGCTAGCCGTCAATTTTTAAAAAATGAAACGGTGCCATATGGTTTGCTTAATATAAAGAATGTGAAATGATTTATACTTTTACTTTTGATACTTACGCATATTTTGGCAATTTTACTGGGTGACTTTCACTTTTGAGTCATTTTCTATTAAGGTATCTTTACTTTTACTCAAATTTGACAATTGGCTAGTTTTTCCACCACTGAAAACACTATGTTCTAAAGTGTACACGCAGTATATGCAATACAGAAGCATAGGACCATATACTGTAGATAAGATGCATAATTAATTGTCGTCATAATAATTAAGATCACTGTCCTGGCTCTCTGTGTCATGTATAGGTTTGTGGTCTATTTGCAGGCTAATGTCCCAAAATATCTCCCACCACATGTTACAGAGGGAGACAGTTTCTGCTGTCATGATTCTCTGAAGCAATAATAAAATGGCTTTAATAGGGGTTTATTTTCAGCAGTCCAACACTCTCCCTTCATGTCTTGAAGGGCCAAGGGGGTTTCCCTAGCCCTGAGAAAGGGCATACACACACAGGCAAGGAAGCACACAGGGGTTCCTAGCTATCCTCTTAGGGTTATAGGAATATGACCTGTCACAAGTAGTATAACCAGTATGTGGTGGGCACTTGAGTGGGCACTGTTTTACAATGGGGCAATTTGATCAATTCAAAACTAAATAAAGCATTGTATAGAAATGCCAGAAACATTATAGGGAATGCTTAAACATTTATACCACTGAGGGTTAAACATCACCTTTATGTAGCTAATAGTCAATGGCAGGTGTTAATAGCGTGGCACATTCTGTGCTTTTCACAGCACATTGCTCACACAGGCTATAGGGTGATTTTTTCAATGTAAGTGAATGTTAGTATGTACTGTATTCTTAAATATCCCAAATATATTGTTTAGAACCAGATAATAGTAGCTCTACTCTGGTTTTGTTATTGATACTGAATTACTTATTTAAGGTGGGGCCTGGAACCAGCATTTTTTGAAGAACTGAGTGTCTTCTCAGAGCTCTCTCTGGGGCCCTCGTGTGGTCATACATGTATCATATTTGGTAAATTTTTCAGACCCTTTCTAAAATGATTGGCCGTTGGAATAAGCCTCACCTCTGATTACACCAGTTTTACTTTACAGTAGTCATATACTACGCTTCATCAGTAAATGTAAAATCACATTTTAGGTACCAAAACATTACATTATATGCAACATTAACTTGTTGGTTTCTGAATGAAACCAACAAACCATGCAGCTCTTTTCAGGAGGACTCAGAGAAACAGAGGGCTCTTTATTCCTGCTTGCCAAGTGACTTATGGTTTAATGATTTTATTCCCACTCTTCCCACATAAACTGATGGATGCGTCCAGGAGAGTTTACTATCACATAGAAATGACAGGACAGGAAGGGAGGAAATGTATTATAATAAAGTGTTTCCTCTCCACTAGGCCCTGATGTATAAAGTGTCGCCAATTCAGTCAATTTCTCAACAGACTGGGCATAAAATGGTCGTGTGTCATAAACATTAAGGAACCGTTCTAGTTTTTTTATGTAATTGAAGCACATTGTAATGGTCTCAACTAAGAAGGGATATAATATGGCTGAGGCTCCTTTTCTCAAAAGGCTTGTTGAGACCATTGAGATCCTATTTCTAAGCCTGTGATGTCATCACATAAGACATCAGAGATGATGTTAGGGGGAACAGATGATATAATATTATGGAACTAAAATATTTGTAATCTGAATCATATACAATTAGTATTCTACCCCCTAAAATCAGTTTTAAACCTTCTGTATGACAACACTCCTCTGCTCCCACAAACAAACCATATGTCAGATTAAAACCTCAAAGTGTCAGATGCTTCTAAACCTCTGACTAAGTAATTACTTTTTTTTATTTGCATATGGAGGCTTCGCAGTTCGGATTATTTCAGTATGGGACGCCATTTGTTCCAAATATTCACATTTCCTCTGTTGTGATGTTATTGTCGCTGGCTGTTGTGGGTGGGCTGGCCTAAAAGAGCTTTGTTTTGATTTATTTTCCATCCAATCTGGCCCTCTGTGTGTGGACCATGTTGTGATCCCATGGGGTTCATTTGCTGACTCTGTCCCCTTAACACATCGCCTGCTGTGGGCTCTGTCTGTCTCTGAATGATTGGGTCATGTGCTGCTAGGCTTAATCTACTTTGTGCCTGGGGTATTTAGTGATTTCATCATGCATTGGCTTTCCCCACTCGAGCCTTGATGTCGAATTTTAACCCTCTAGTCTATTTGATAGGCTACAGCTATGTGAGGTGATATTTTGGATGTTTCAGATTTTTTGTCTCAAAGCAGATGGCACATGATTCTGATTAAATCACACAGTAATAAATGGAAAATATGAATGTTGATCATTTTACATTTCTTAGAATTTTTATTTGTTTTATGATAAAATACTGCTAACACGCTATGCTGCTTGGAAATGAAATCGTTTACGTTATGGCAACAACGCTGTTGGATAATTGGCTGAGTGCCCAACTGCCTTGGTTGGTTGATTAAAAAACAACAGCTTTGCTGACTTGAATAGAACAGAGTACTAATAATATCAAATACTGGGGTACTGCTTTACAAATGTCATGCAAGCTGTTGTGGTTATTATCATTACAAATGTGTTACTTAAGCCTACAGATTACATATTTAACTTTACCACAATTCGCATCAACAGACTCTTGCAGCCTTTTTGCCTAAACGACAAATGTGATGAACGTGCAGTTTGTCGCTGCAAGATCTAATTCCCCAATGAGGTACTATCTTATAACCACTAGATGGCAACATGTATTCTAAAACTCTGTTCCGTCAAATCACTGTTACAAAAGGAGAATCTAAATTGGAAATCTGTCCTCTCCTCGCCTCCTTTTGAAAAAGGTCAAAGATAATCAGATCAGAGAAAACGTGGAAACGAATGTGCTTGTATGAAATAAAACTCTCCTTCAACTCTCCCTAGGGCTCCCGAGTGGCGCAGCGGTCTAAGGCACTGCATCTCAGTGCTAGAGAGGCATCACATCACAACCAGCTGTGATTGCGCACAATTGGCCCAGCATCGTCTGGGTTTGGCCATTGTAAATAAATAATTTAAAACATCTCTATTGTATCATCAGGAAAATTCTATCACAGAGGGGGAAACCCAAAATACATGTGTAAAAAGAAATGTAGATAGTTGTGCTATACATTTTATAGATAAAAGCATAAGTAGCGTATTGTTTTTAAATGTGTGTATTCTTTTCTCATCTGAGAAAAACAACAGCTGTTTCAAAGTGGGTATGGTGGATTTCAAAACTCTTCCGCAGTAGGATGCACGAATTGACACTCTCCTACATATGGCGACAGCTTAACAGTTTTTCCGGGTCATGGAGGAGAGAAGGATGGAGGCCTGGAGGAGAGGACAAAATATCAGTCAATCATAGGCCGAACCATTTAAATTCTATGAAAATGGAATGGTAAATCACAACAGAACAAAAAGACCGGACTAGCCTACCAACAATGTTGTTTAATTTGTTTAGAATGTATTATGTTGCTGACACAACATCTAAACTCAGGGTCCTTTTCAGGACCCTGTCTTTCAAAGATAATTCGTAAAAATCCAAATAACTTCAAAGATCTTCATTGTAAAGAGTTTAAACACTGTTTCCCATGCTTGTTCAATGAACCATAAACAGTTCATGAACATGCACCTGTGGAACGGTCGTTAAGACACTAACAGCTTACAGACCATAGGCAATTAAGGTCACAGTTATGAAAACTTTGGACACTAAATAGGCTTTTCTACTGACTCTGAAAAAGAAAGATGCCCAGGGTCCCTGCTCATCTGCGTGAACGTGCCTTAGGCATGCTGCAAGGAGGCATGAGGACTGCAGATGTTGCCAGTGCAATAAATTGCAATGTCCGTACTATGAGACGCCTAAGACAGCGCTACAGGGAGACAGGACGGACAGCTGATCGTCCTCGCAGTGGCAGACCACGTGTAACAACACCTGCACAGGATCGGTACATCCGAACATCACACCTGCGGGACAGGTACAGGATGGCAACAACAACTGCCCGAGTTACACCAGGAACGCACAATCCCTACATCAGTGCTCAGACTGACCGCAATAGGCTGAGAGAGGCTGGACTGAGGGCTTGTAGGCCTGTTGTAAGGCAGGTCCTCACCAGACATCACCAGGAATGAGCGTTACACTGAGGCCTGTACTCTGGAGCGGGATCGATTTGGAGGTGGAGGGTCCGTCATGGTCTGGGGCGGTGTGTCACAGCATCATCGGACTGAGCTTGTTATCATTGCAGACAATCTAAACATTGTGCGTTACAGGGAAGACATCCTCTTCCCTCATGTGGTACCCTTCCTGCAGGCTCATCCTGACATGACCCTCCAGCATGACAATGCCACCAGCCATACTGCTCATTCTGTGCGTGATTTCCTGCAAGACAGGAATGTCAGTGTTCTGCCATGGCCAGCAAAGAGCCCGGATCTCAATCCCATTGGATCAGAGGGTGAGGGCTAGGGCCATTCCCCCCCAGAAATGTCCGGGAACTTGCAGGTGCCTTGGTGGAAGAGTGGGGTAACATCTCACAGCAAGAACTGGCAAATCTGGTGCAGTCCATGAGGAGATGCACTGCAGTACTTAATGCAGCTGGTGGCCACACCAGATACTGACTGTTACTTTTGATTTTGACCCCCCCCCTTTGTTCAGGGACACATTATTCAATTTCGGTTAGTCACATGCATGTGGAACTTGTTCAGTTTATGTCTCAGTTGTTGAATCTTGTTATGTTCATACAAATATTTCCCATGTTAAGTTTGCTGAAAATAAACGCAGTTGACAGTGAGAGGACATTTATTTTATAATGAATGCTGACTTTAACACATAAACAAAGTCAACTCATAGCATTGCAACAGTAAGGGCCTATGCAAAGGGAAAAACAAAATCTTGACGTCTTTAAACTGTCAATTACAATTAAAGCGTTTCAAATGCAGTGAACATGCTTTTCTTACATCAGAAACAATTATATAAATTAGTGTCATAGGGTTCACAATGTCTCATGTTTTCTCTATTGAAAAAACACACTTACCAAACACTTCACAAGGGCCCTTCAACTCCAGCCCTGTTCCACTGGTGCACTACGCTGTCACAATTAGCAAATCAAATTACTGGGACAGCCCATTAATGCACTATGGGTAACCTATGTGCTTCATCAATAGAAATCACCAGCATTACTGAAGGAGCTGATGGGGTGAAGTCTGTTTTCAAATATGTATTTGATAGAGCAATTATGCATGCACAATCTAACTTGTGAGGATTGGATTATCTTTTTTGAATCCATTATTTTCAAACATTAGCAAATGTGTCCCAAAATTCATCCTTTGTTCAAAACAAAAGTATTGGTTGAATAAATTATTTATTTTTTAATCTCCAATGCATGGGGACATTTATTTTTTTAATAAGACACACTTCTATTTCCTGTAGTAGTCGTTAACCAGTGTTACTGAATGGAGACCCCCGTGTCGTTCTTCCTTAAAAATTTGACATTGTTCTGGGCTGCAGATGGCCTATTGTTCTCACCCAGTATGGTCAGGAAAAATATGGACTCTGACAAGTTTCCCCTCAAAATAAACAGTTTTAAAACACAATAACAATATATTTCAATTCTGTTTAAGTTAGTTAAACTTACAAATACTGTATGTGAACAACCATGAATACATAATACAATCTCTATGTATGTTGTGAGGTGAGGTGTTGCTAAATAAGATGTTGGAGACAATTGCTTCAATGGTGGTCAACCCCAACCCCCCACACATCCCTCCCCTGAGTCTCCACGACGGTTAGGCTATATCCCTATTGACGTGTGTGGTATTGATCTTCAGTGTGATTCCATTCCAAAACCACACAGCTGTGAGTCACTGAATCTTGAAACAGAATATCTCAAACAAAGACTTCACATTCTAGAAAATAGGATTATATTCACTAGTGAAAACAGAAAAACAAATAATAATACCATCACCTCCTATTCATTGGACTAAACTGTTTTTGATTAATTAAAGTGCCATATTGCCTGGCCCTCAGGGCAGACTCAGATGTACTGTAAGCAACGCTGTGTGAGAGGGGAAGGGGAGGAGACATACCTAGTCTGCTGCCTCTGTGACTGGCTATGGATGGGGTTTTACCAGGGGAATAGATTTCAGATTTAGGGATTATGTTGCTCAATCAGACTCTAAGAGATTACGCTATTTAGACAGACTAGGATATTACAACAATTTGTAATATTTTTATATTGTGTGAAAACAATCAGTTTTGTGATTAGAGCAATCAAAGAGCACCACATATGTAAAGCAATCCCTTTTGAGATAAAAGTTTTTCACTAATCTCAGATCCATTCAATTTTAAAATGTGTAGAATTTAATTGGCCCTTTTTTTCCCTTTTTGGCTCGATTTCAATAATCAACAAAAAAATGACGAACTGAAATCCACAAGAAGCCTGTCTGGATACAAACTGTTATGTCACAGGAACAGAATGTTACACATTTGGAAAGGAGTAAATTATAGATCAAACAGTAATCTGAATCAACAAATGCACTCATCATACATTTGCACAAAAACAAGTGTAATCATCTGAAAGTTGCAGTTTCAAAGATTCATATTTTGATTATGCTGTTAACATCAGTTGGTTGTTATGAAGAAAAAAAACATATTTCATTGTGGTCCCCCTGGTGCCCAAAACCTCTTCATGAGGGTCAACCATAACCTGCACGCTAGACTGAACAAGCACTTGCGGTTTACACTAGTTACCATAGCCACAAAGTAAAAATGGGCTCAATATCGTAAAAATTCATGAAAACAAAAATGTGCTTTTTGGTCTTAATTTAAGGTTAGGCATAAAGTTAGTAGTGTGGCTAAGGTTATGGTTAAGGTTAAGTAAGGGTTAAAATCACATTTTAAGAAGAATAGGAATAGGCGGGGTTTATGACTTTGTGTTTGTGGTAACTAGAAACGACCCTTCATGGCAGTACGTGTCAGTGTTGCGCGTGCAGATAGAACTCTGGTTGCAACCCAGCTAACTAGTTACAATGTAACGCAATTTTTTTTAAATAATAATTGAGATTTGACACGTCTACCATTCAAATAACTATCTCAATGACAATTTAAAGTAAAGAAGATAGAAACAAGTAGAAAATCATACCTGCTCCTGATGAGAGCCAGTTTCCCAGTTGCTATAGCAACACCATAATCTGGAGCGGCAAAGACAAGCTAGTAAATCAGCTAGCTAGCTAGTAAGTGATTTTGAAACACAAAATCTGTCTGACATTCACGGTCATGAACCTCGTTGTTAAACAAAAAAATATGTGTATGAATGAGGACGAAGAGGAGCTATTTTCTAAAGAAATAGAGGAAATTCGCAAGTAAGTAGTCAGCTAATTAGCTAACGTTAGCCAAACAAGCTAGCTAGCTACAACTTTTTTCTGTCACATGTGCACATTCAAACGGTACCCAGCTATCTGTCGACTCTCAATATTGGTAACGTTAGCTAGCTTAGTTATCATATTGGGAAAGCACCTGTTCGATTTTTCAAAATATTTTACTGGATAATGATTGACATTGTTTTCACTTCTACCTGTTTGTTTTTTTGTTTGTCTAATTTACCTGTTTGTCTGCCGCGGCGCCTAATGTGGAGGTTTTCACTGGGGAATCAATTGAGGGTAGGATTCTTTGGTCCAGATGCTTCTGTCCAAACCGACGTCTCAGAATTACCCACTGTCAAGTTACTATCTGACCACACTGCTGAACTTATAAAGGTAGGTTACTTTAGTTTTTACATTGCTTGCTTATATAATAACTTTGTTTCTCCATACAATAAATGCATATGTTTATTACAAAATAAAGATGCAATTTATACAATCGAAAAGTTTTTATTTTCAAACAACTCCAATTATTAGTATTATCCTTTTTGATTTAGCTACGTGCAAAAAACATTGCAATCAGACGAGCAACATAAAAAGTGAAACGACTGAGTGACAGTGACTTGTGCATTCCTCTAGATTTGCTCAGTGTTTCAATTCACTCTGCATCGCCTTTCATCTCAAAATTCCTATAACTTTAGGCCTAAATGCATGGTTCTTATATCTCCCCAGTCCCCTGCTGAGAGGGCATATGGAGGCTTTGTTCTGGGGAAGAAAATGTTAGCAAGGGCGCAGCAATGGCTGCCCTTGCCTGCAGAGTTAAACAAATTGATTGGCAGGCTAGTAGATTTGGGGGGTATTCATCCTCCAAAGATTGAAAGTGATACCATTTCAACAAAGAAGGAACCAAAACAGAGTACAGTAGCTACTTCCTACTGATTCAAGCTGATTATGCTAGCTGCTGAGTTATGTCCCTTGTGCTTTAAAAGAGCACAGTCTTGATGTGTTTGTGCCTTGTGTATTTGTCAAATTAAAGGCTATAATACGTAAGAACATTCAATTAATTGGGGAGGCCTATTCAATTTTTTGGAACGATGTAGACTAAACAACATCTAGCTTACAGTATAAGAGAAGATTCATTTCGGTTGATGAATTGTGCTGGAGTGTGCTTTGGCTCAACATGCCTACATCAAAAATGTTGACTAATCTCCCCCTTTGTTTGTTAGAATATGGATACCCTGAAAAAAGAGATTTGTTTGAAAATAAAGTTCACACAGGCACACTATGAGTCCAAACTTCAGCAAGAGGCAGAGTCCTTGTATACCAGCATGAATGACAAAGTGAAGAGTTTGGAGAATCATCATAAGGAGGTGACAGATATTTAATTTGTACAATTTAATTTGTTATATAAATAATTACCATGTTCTCAGTCAAATTGCATTATGCTTATAAACTAAACTAAACCTATTGTTTCATACAGAAAGTAAAAGTTATTCGGAAAAGTTATCAACAACAATTCAATGATGCAATCCATGTGATCAGAGGCAGCTACAAGGTATGGACACATTAGGCCTAGTCGGTGTGCTAAAACATGAACATGTTTCACTGTGTATTGTCATAACTCTTATTGTATACCAAATACTAAAGATCATTTGCATGTGTGCATATCTCTATCACCAAGTTTTTATAATGCTTTCAAAATATATTGACTGTTAATTTCAAGCATTTTGCTACACCCACAATAGCATCTGCTAAACATATATATGCAAACAAGAACATTTAATTTGACTGTGTTGTTTTATTTCAGAATTACTACCTTAAAAAAGGAGAAAATGTAGCTGCTGTTGCTAGTGACACAGGGAGACTGAAAGATCTGATGAATGAGATCCAAGAGAAGAACTTGAAGATCAAGTGTATGAGTGAACAGCTGAGGGAATATGAGGAGAGAGTCTTCACAAAGGTAGGCTAGGATCAGTGTGTTCTTCACTTTGCCCACTTACTCTTGTGATGTGAGTCACATATTGTATTTTTTCTTATAATATAGCCTAATTATTTTCCAAATGAAGAAGTTAAAGAATTAAGAATATTCAAAGTTTCTGCTAGAGCTGCCAGTGATGAACAATACAATTGTAGTTAATCATGGTTAGATTAAAATGCTTTCAAGAGGGGGGTGGTGATATACACACCTTTTGTTTGACCAAAAGGAATTCATTTCTCATGAGTCTCTCATCACTCATACCTTTTATGTGGTGAGTGACACCCCCCAAAAATCAACATTAATTAGATATTTAGTGTTACAAGGTGAGGTGTATTCCCCTAATTGCCTTGTTTTAATGAGCCCGGGCAGCCCCTCACTCTCTCTCGAGTCCTCTCTCGCCCCTCAGTATTTTAGTTTTGTCCAACACAAGTGGGGCTCTACTGTAGGCAGATGGCAGGGAGAGCAGTCACACAAAACCTGCCTCTCAAAGTGAAAACAGATGACTGCAGCTCTGGAGAATCGCTCCTTTGTTCTTTGTGCTAATGAGAGTGGTCACGGCCATGGGAGAACCGCATGGCTAATCACTTGTAGTTACCACTCTACGGCAGATGGTGGAGCCAGAGGTAAAGGAAGTAGCGTTTCTTCTTCAATCGCAGTGGAAACAGTCCTAGTCAGCCATGCAGTGTTTTAGATACAGCTGTGTAGAGACAAACAGAGCCATAGGGAACCCCCATAAAACAAGAACAACTTGTGTCTGTTGCTGTCATTCATAGTTAGTTAACTTTATCTTGGATGGGGGAGAGAGACGAGGGGATGGATGGTGTTTGGTGGTGCATGAAGAGGTGATCATTTGTTGATGCCGGTCGGGTCGGGGCTGTGCCAAGGTAGATGGAACAGTGCCCAGGCTGATTACAGAGAGGACCAACTGGGTAATCCTCTGTGGCATGACATGTAGCTTAGCCTAACGCGGCGTCAAAACTGCAGTGTCACACGCAACGCAAGCACTCCTAACCTTATAATCCCTCTAAATAGTTTTTTCATTATTTGATTAACGCTGATACAGCATAATAGGTTAGTCCATAGAGTGCATGCAGTTCCTAATAATGTCAAGCTTATGAAGCATGGCTTTATCTATGTGTGTTTCCTTTTTAATTCAAATGTGTCTTTTGGCAAACCTGAATGTATTGAGTGGCTCTCTGTTACAAAAATCTATTGAATTTGCACAGTTTTGGCCTCATTCCAACTGAAACAAAAAGGCATTCATATTATTTTAAAAAGTTAGATTTCTTTACTCAAATATGACCCCTGCTCACAAAAGTACTGTCTTCTTTCATTATAAAACAAGAGGAGGAAACAAAACAAGGGAAAAGCAGGGTGGGGGGACCTTGAAGCTTTGAAAGCCTTTGAACGCCTGCACACTGCACAGTCCTAAGTGTGACAGGCATGCAAAAGCCCTGTTAATGTCCAGGGCATGAATGGTGGCTGCAGCACAAAGTGGAGAGGGCCAACTGCGTGGATATCACAGGAACCTGATGGGCTCCATGCGGCTCCCAGTCTGCAAACTTCACTGCTCTGACATGTGATGTGATCCTGGTGACACTGGCAGCGCTGCCACTGAGGGAAGACACAAAGGCAACAAGCCCCCTTGAAGCTGTGCACTCTTCAAACCCCCTGGTGTTGCCCAACCATACTCCCCCAGTCTCCCCCCTCAGCCCTGCCTAGTTACAGGCAGCGGTTGTTAGAGACCAGGGCCCAGACCGTGGGTGGAAAGGCCCAGCTGCCGCTTTGGACTTCCAGAATAAATTGACCTGAATGACAGGGGCACGCAAACAGTATGATATGTATTATCCCTGTCAATAAAAATGTCCCCATGAATTATGGTCTTTGTATATAATGTACTGCCTTCTTTCTTCCGGGCAAAAAGGGGAGAAAAAAACTCATGGCCAGATTTTTTTTTTGTGTGTCTCGGCTTTTTATTATTCAGGGGGAAATCGTAGGAGGCAGAAAGTTGTACGATTGCTTTGTTTCTGAAAAGGACTCATACTTGCCACGCAGCTTGAGCCGTGTGCCTTTTGTTTTGCGGATTAAAGAAAAAAGGTTAAAAAGGAGTTGTCATTTTTTTTCTTCAGATTAGCTGTGAGGCTGTGGATGACCCGGATAAAGAATGGCTGAGACAAGAGAATCAAAAGCTACAAGACGACATTGACTCCATGCACATTGTCATGGACCAGGTCCGCAATTCCTTGGAGGCTAAAGAGCAGCAGTTGGAAGATCTAGGTATTGTCGGGATTCTTTTCTTTTTTGTAACAAATCCTATTCCCTGCAGTTTTTAAGCTCTGCTTATTGAAATGTTATAGGATTTAAGATGTTAAGTCATAGAATCTGGACCATAAAATCCATATTGATGTAATTCTGTGACTCAATAACTATGTTGAACTGTTTAGTGTAATTGATAAATCTTTACTTTTTAACCCCATATGCAAACTTCCTACATCAATTGCCGCTTCAACTAGGCTAATCATGTGCCTAATCATGTGCCCCCTGCAGCAGATATTGTCTGGAAACATGAGCTAATAACTCACAGTTTGGCAGCCATTGGTCAGATTGTAATGTTTGGCCATCCAGTCCACAGTGTGGGAGTCCTTCAAGAGAAAGTAAACAGTGCACAGGTGTATTTTCAAGGATCAGCGTTTTATCTCTCTAAATGTTTGATGTTCATTAATTGCTTATGTAACTTAGGTAACCATCTGAATATGTTCCCCCGGATGTATAGATACAAACGGAGAACAAACATGATAAAATGTGATAGCGCCAAGGCCTCCGTTGACTGCTACATGTTACAATTCATATCGGATGGGGTTTTGAAGAGGGCATACCTCATTAATATGACCTTAACCATATTCTTAAAATGTGGTGTATGGTGTCTGCCCAAAGAGCATCTCCTCTTGTATATGTTGTTCATTCAAATCAAGTAAGTGTTTTATATGTGCTGTGACTAACTATAAGAGCTTTATCTGAAGAAGTCGGGTGCAAAGTTTGCAAACCCACACTTGGTCCTTGAACTTAGTGTTTTTAGGTCACCAGAGGAACAGTTGGTGGCAGGCCAAGCTCATCAAGGGTGGAATGCCAGGTCAGAACCCTGTCAGGACCCAGGCCACACTGGATTAAAGTAGACTTTCTCAGGCCCCTGACGTAACTCAATGGGACATGGATGGACGCCATGTCACACTACTCTCTCAAACTCCAGCAGCCCTGTCGCTTAGGCCTACTTTCCCCTTCCACCCTATTCCTCTGATAGCCTGAAACCAGATGAAAGTGGAAGTCTTTCCCCTCTTGCTATCCATCTCAGCTAACCAAAGTGCTCTTTTTACTTTTTTCAGCACATAATCTAAAGGATGTGAAAGCAAAGTTAGAGGACGAGAAAAAGGCCCTGCAAAAGGTACATGCAACAATGGTTATTTTGCAACTATGTATAAAGCAAAACATTTATGTACATGTATTGCAAAAAGGATCACCATGCATTGTTTTATATAAAGTGGAGCGAATTAGGAGAAATGCTTATGGTGACCCCCCCATTTGAATTCTAGATGACCAGTGACTATGATCATCTGAAAGTACAACTCAGCATTGAGAAGGACACCGCCAGAAAGAAGGTAAGCATCCTTTCCCTCGTCACCAGTCTTTACAACCTCCAAGTGAGTTCATGTTGAATTTGGCTGGTGAGAAAACTATGTTTACAAAACATGTCTCAAAGTTCTCAACCCTGCCCATGCTGAACTGCTGTTCTATCCACATTACACCGCCTGAGAGGCAATCTTCCTGGCAGTGTTTGCAGTCCACTCATATAGAGTGGGAAAAAAGCCTTGCTAGCATATGCCAGGTAAGACAAGAGCCCTGATAGATTTCATTGCAGGTGAATGTTCTGTTAGTTTTGTCATCAAAATGAAGGATGCCAACACATTGCTGCATCTCTCTTACTGTAAAGCAACTGGTAAGTGTCTTCCTCCAATCTAAATGATTTTATGAGGTGTTATCAAGCTTTCACTGAGAAAACAAAGGTTAATATTTGACACAGTAGTGTGGTTCCATTGGCACAACATTTGGCGAATGGGCGTTGAAGGCCATGCTTTAATGTGTTGGGTTAGGGTTATTTATCATTCTTTATTGATACTGTAAAGGTATATGATCTGTTTAATAGTCATATGTGGTGTGAAAAATGGAATTCTGCCAGATCATTTTACTGAATTGTGCTTGAAATGATAGAAATTGTGCGAGTTCTACTATTCACGCCTGTCAACTCTTTTGGACAGCTCTAGCCTACAGTATGTATTTCTTGGTTATTTAAAGGGACTACCAGGTGTCCTATTGATTTGGTCAATGTATTAAAAATACATTCTTACAAAACAACTATACCCTTGGCTTTTTCATTTACAGAAGGTAGCAATCGTTGCCCACAGAAATGGATGACGTGGATTGTTGATAAAGCAAATATACCAGTCATAATTGTTTTTCTCAGCCCCCTTCTCTTTTCACTTTAAAGATACTAATCAGCGGTGGTAGAATATAAAAGCTAACACTTTCTGTGTTACTCAAGCACTCAATTTGGCCACTTCTAACACTTTATTGAATGCCTTGCCCTGACCCCATAGGGTTTCTAGGATACATAATGTTTATCTAATTAAAGTAAGTTTTACCTCATTGATTATTGTAATTGACAGCGTACCAATAACAATAAAATATTCAATACATAAATTACATTGTATAAGGTATAAATTATTTGTTAATTTGTCACAGAATACTTGCGATTTACTGCAGGCCTTCTCCTCCCTCTAATCATAGTTTTCTTTGGACATACAAAACAATTGTCCACCTGAAGGATGCATTATTAGTATCCAATAATAACCTAGGTCATTTTGGGACCTGTAGGTGCAATGGTTCAAATAAAAGTGAACATCAGAGAAAGCACTCAGTAAAAGGAATCTGGACATAGATACTGGGCTTCATCATAATCAAAACAGCACTAATTGGCGATCTTGGTCAGAGGATGATCACCATTAGAAATACAACAACAAAAAGATTGGTTAGAGATCAAAAGTCTGGCTCGTTGATAGACCCCATTCTCTTCACTTCAATAAACATGAAACAGCCAGGAATGAGTAGAGGTTAATGGTGTGTGGAGCAGATGGTGTGTATCCAAACTCCTTCTAAGGAGCAGCTTTAGTTAAAGACTACTAATAAAGATGTCCTTAATGTAATTTCAATCATCAGTCAAAAGGATTATACATATTTAGTGTAACAATTCAAATCCCCCTTTTTTCAAATGCCTTTGTTACCGGGCCTTTTGTACCACTCCTGTGACTGACAAACTCAATGTTAAGTGCTACTTTAGTGTTTATGCATAAAAATGTAAAGTGAAAATAAAAGAGGACGTTTTTCACATTATTTTGCTGACTTTGATCAATGAAGCAGAACATTTGCTTCTTCCATAGCTGTAGGGCCCCAAGGGAGAGACTTCCAATGGGAGGCCAAAGCCTAGCTGCTGAAAGCCCAGCTGGGTGTAAGCTTCAGCAACCCATCTCAAGACTCAGTCCCTCATCCCTGAATGTCACAATCACATAGAACACCAACAGTACGTTAGCTTGCATCAAGGATGAATTATACAAAACATGTACTTGTAAGAACACCATTTTATTTTAACAGAAATGTATATGGAGCTATAAGGTGACATTTTCATCACGCAAAGAGCACAGATCTGTGCAAAAGCTACCGTAAAACTCATAATCTGCAGCACAATTACATTTTAAGTGCGTGATAAGGAGAGCATTATTTAAGTTTAGTCAACTTAAATTGAAACTGTGGGAGTCATGGGATGCAACTGAAGAAATCAAGAGTTAGTGTTTGGAACTCGCATGTAATAATTTGTCATCCTGACCCGTGTATTGCTCAGGCAAAAATGACGCACACAGTATATGGAAGGCCACCATGGGAGGAAGTCTTATCATAATCTTTGTGGGAACTTTACCAGTAGTATGCAAACATTTGATGGCACAGAAAGAAAGGAAAAGGAAGAGCTTCTTCAGGGGATGTAGCTAAGATTCATGATATAGGCCTTATGTAGGCTATATCTCAATCTTAAAAATCTGTTCTTCTGGTGCTCCTAAACCCAGTGTTTTGTCATTGCTGGCTATTCTTATCATTAATACCTCAAGTATGTTTTGATTGTGCTCTTACATTTATTTGTGTGCTCCTAAGATTCTTTACTTAAGAGCAACTGTGCTCCTTGTAAGAAATGTCAGCGTAGAACCCTGCCTGTGGGTCCGGTCTTGCTCTACCCACATTGTTGTGCTGAATGATCTTTGTGTCCACCCACAGTGTCTTTAAAGGGCTCTTCATTCAATGCAACTGAAGAAACTTATATCCTGGGTGTTGATTTTACACAATAGCATTTAACAAACACCTATCAAGGAATCAAGGCCTTTTTAACTAAATTGAATCATTTTCATTGGCTTGTGTATTTTTTTTAACTTTTGTAAAGTGCGATAATCGCTAAAATCATTATCTGCAAAAGTACTTAATGAGCAAACCACAGTGTCATCATTATACTCTCATAATCTCTTCAGATAATAATCGTGTTGCTGAATGATATTCAATTAATTTCTCAAGACTAGATCTATAAACCATTTGGTACTGTTTTATCATTCATAAAATGTATTTTAAGGAAAATAGGATTGTTTTCTCTGTAACAACCTTGTTTATTAATTTCACAGATGAAGTCGCTAAAACAAGAGCTGGAAAAAGAAATACAAATCATTGAAGACTTACGGAAGAGTGAGGTAAGTAACTGACATGACCTGGCTGCACACGTTTTGCGAGTTGTGGAAGCCACCATTTATATTTCCAAATTCCCTACAGGTAAAAATGTGCAACAGTCAAGTGCTGCTATTTGTCAGGATGTTTAAAAGTCTGGGTCTCTCCAGTGAAGGACAGTTAGTCCATCAGTGCAGACATTAGGCTCATAAAGCAAAGAGAGGGGATAATGTGAGCACGTGTTGTCTCTGTCCAATTGATTTTAGCCATGGGAGTTGGGTTAAAATACAACCTGTTCCACATAAGTCAACAGCGAAGTGAAATAATCAACGAAGTGTCTGTCTATTTTGAGACGACACAAGGAATGTGTAGGCAATGCCTTTTTCTTTCAGTTTCAGAAACATAAAACAACAAGTGCTGAATGTTGCAACTTTAAAGTCCTGCAGCCCCATTATAGCATAACGCCATATTTCTTCTACCTCACATTACCACAGCTGGATTTATTGAAAGCACAAAATCTATACTTTGTTATAATTGTTCTAAATCATTTTGACAACCAGCCTTGATACCCCCCCACACGCACACCTACCTACCTCACCACCGCTACTATATTGACTATACAGTTTACTCAACAATAAAGCTGAAGCACTTCAGCTACATATCACTCCCACTTTTGCTTATTCATCCCTTGACCTGGGGGGGAGGATGGGTATGATTCTGTCAACACACTGACCACATAGAGCCAGACAGCTCCTGTGTGTGTGTGTGTGTGTGTGTGGAGAGAAAGGGAGAGAGAGAGAGAGCGATGCATGCAGCTGACACAACATGCTGATGGCTGGAGTGGATTGGCTAGCCTGATTTAATGGGCCGCCACAATGAGTGGTTGAAAGTCCACTTCATTAGCAATGACTTAACAATACAGGGACCATAGTGCCTGACCATTATGGTCCGTCAAGTTTTTTTATGGAAAATATGTACTGTCTCATCCTACACAGGGCCATGGTCTACCAGTTGACAAGTTTGCTCTGGGTCCTGCTATTTTATCTGGATTCAGTGCAATGAGCTGAGTTGTCTGTTAGGCACCAAAAGTCATACAAGACGATTTTGCTGGGAGTTTTTCTCAGTACCTAAATGGTTATGGAAGAAAGAAAAATCTATGATGATCAAACTGGAAAATGTTATGGATTTACAGTTGAAGTCTGAAGTTTACATACACTTAGGTTGGAGTCATTAAAACTTGTTTTTCAACCACTCCACAAATTTCTTGTTAACAAACTATAGTTTTGGCAAGTTGGTTAGGACATCTACTTTGTGCATGACACAAGTAATTTTTCCAACAATTGTTTACAGACAGATTATTTCCCTTATAATTCACTGTATCACAATTCCAGTGGGTCAGAAGTTTACATACACTAAGTTGACTGCCTTTAAACAGCTTGGAAAATTCCAGAAAATGATGTCATTGCTTTAGAAGCTTCTGATATGCTACTTGGCATAATTTGAGTCAATTGGAGGTGTACCTGTGGATGTATTTCAAGGCCTACCTTCAAACTCAGTGCTTCTTTGCTTGACATCATGAGAAAATCAAAAGAAATCTGCCAAAAATTGTAGACCTCCACATGGTTCATCCTTGGGAGCAATTTCCAAACGCCTGAAGGTACCATGTTCATCTATACTAACAATAGTACGCAAGTGTAAACACCATGAGAACACGCAGCCGTCATACCGCTCAGGAAGGGGACGCGTTCTGTCTCCTAGAGATGAACGTACTTTGGTGCGAAAAGTGCAAATCAATCCCAGGACCTTGTGAAGATGCTGGAGGAAACAGGTACAAAGGTATCTATATCCACAGTAAAACGAGTCCTATATCGACATATGGAGCACGGGGGTGGCAGCATCATGTTGTTGGGGTGTTTTGCTGCAGGAGGGACTGGTGCACATCACAAAATAGATGGCATCATGAGGAAAGAAGGTTATGTAGATATATTGAAGCAACATCTCAAGACATCAGTTAGGAAGTTAAAGCTTGGTCGCAAATGGGTCTTCCAAATGGACAATGACCCCAAGCCTACATCCAAAGTTGTGGCAAAATAGCTTAAGGACAACAAAGTCAAGGTATTGGAGTGGCCATCAAAAAGCCTTGATCTCAATTCTGTTGAAAATGTGTGGGCAGAACTGAAATAGCGTGTGCGAGCAAGGAGGCCTACAAACCTGACTCAGTTACACCAGCTCTGTCAGGAGGAATGGGCCAAAATTCACCCACCCTATTGTGGAAGCTTGTGGAAGGCTACCCGAATTGTTGGACCGAAGTTAAACAATTTAAAGGCAATGCTACCAAATACTAATTGAGTGTATGTAAACTTCTGACCCACTGGGAATGTGATGAAATAAATACAACTGAAATGAATCATTCTCTATACTATTATTCTGACATTTCACATTCTTAAAATAAAGTGGTGATCCTAACTAACCTAAGACAGGAATTAAATGTCAGGAATTGTGAAAAACTGAGTTTAAATGTATTGGCTAAGGTGTATGTAAACCTCCGACTTCAACTATATATGGTAAGATATTCTAGTTATGGCCTGGTGCTTTATCCAAGCTGCTGAGGCTGGCTGTAGGCTACATCTTGTTGTTACGGATAAACACCTACGCCTTTTCTCCCTTTCTAAAGACAATGAGTTTCTGAAAGGTGACAAGAAGGCCTTCCTTTCTTTTTCTCTCAAACTGAGAAGAATGGAAACCCCATCCTGACATCCTTGTCTTAACTGAACTAACAACACAGCTATAATACACCCATGGCAAATCTTAGTCTGTCCCTATTCATTCATTTCCACATAGGAACCAACTGGTCCTTTGTCTCAAGCCTTTATAATGAGACCTGAGTTAGTCTTTCAGATTATGGGAACATACTCTTAAAGGCACAATATGTAACATGTTCAATGAGCATTTAAAGGAATAATTATTGAGGAATATAACTTAACGCTTTTATGAGCATACATATTCCCAGCCCCACCCCTCTGCTTACAGAACAAAGTGGCAGGGTTAGGCTATTGATATTACAGATGCCTTTTTCATACAAGAGACAACCAGATATGTCTTGAGAGTCACAATTTGGTCTTTGAGGACTCTCAATTTCTTAAGAAAAGCGGATGTCCAGCAGTGACCTGACTTGACCTGACCTTCACACGCCCCAGACCATGTGCACTAAATCAGCTAACATGGCCATTCACAATGCTGCCTTAGGTTCTGATTATAACGGCCACTAGTTTGTTTAAAGCAACCATTGTTAGACCTGAGTTAGTGGGATGGCTCAAAACATAGGGCCCCCCAGACCATATATAGAGAGAGTTCGGCAAGGTTTTAGAAAGGCTGCCATGTTAGCGCCTGTATTCTCGGAATGTTGGTGATATAACAACACGAGCGCCACTGACAATTCTCTATAAAATGACCCTCTGTAAACAAGCAAAACTGAGCAACGAATTTAAGACATTTTTATTGATTCAGGATATTGTGTAACCAAGTTTGTACTGTGTTGTGGTGTCAACAAATTGCATGTCTGCTT
The DNA here is from genome assembly GCA_030435695.1 of Brachymystax lenok tsinlingensis. NCBI lineage: Eukaryota > Metazoa > Chordata > Actinopteri > Salmoniformes > Salmonidae > Brachymystax > Brachymystax lenok. The sequence continues at coordinate 23,186,208 of CM059788.1, read as the reverse complement.
TCACTGGATATCTTCATAGGTGTTCTAAAAACTATCAGAAATAAAAAGCACAATGCGTTTATAGCAATGACTATAGAGGAGAAAGTGGCGTTCTCTCTCTCTCTCTCTCTCTCTCTCTCTCTCTCTTATTTTTATATATATATAGAATGTATATACACTACCGTTCAAATGTTTGGGGTCACTTGAAAGAAAAGCTTCTTTTTTTGGTCCATTTAAAATAACATCAAATTGATCAGAAATACAGTGTAGACATTGTTAATGTTGGAAATGATGATTGTAGCTGGAAACAGCTGATTTTTTTTATGGAATATCTACATAGGTGTACAGAGGCCCATTATCAGCAACCATCACTCCTGTGTTCCAATGGCACGTTGTGTTAGCTAATCCAAGTTTATCATATCACCAGCTAAATGTAACATTGATTGGTTTAGAGCCAGCGCAAACTGGATCTAACCAGAATAGAAAGAGGAGTGGGAGGCCCCGGTCCACAACTGAGCAAGAGGACAAGTACATTAGAGTGTCTAGTTTGAGAAACAGACGCCTCACAAGTCCTCAACTGACAGCTTCATTAAATAGTCCCCGGATAGCACCAGTCTCAACGTCAACAGTGAAGAGGCGACTCTGGGATGCTGACCTTCTAGGCAGAGTTGCAAAGAAAAGCTATATCTCAGACTGGCCAATAAAAAGGAAAGATTAAGATGGCCAGCATCCCGGAGTCGCCTCTTCACTGTTGACGTTGAGACTGGTGTTTTGCAGGTACTATTTAATTAAGCTGCCAGTTGAGGACTTGTGAGGCGTCTGCTTCTCAAACTAGACACTCCTCTTTCTATTCTGGTTAGATCCAGTTTGCGCTGGCTCTAAACCAATCAATGTTACATTTAGCTGGTTGAGTGGAATATGATTTCCAGTCATCAAATATGCTGTAATAGAAATAAGGCCATGCTCATAAAAAAAATAATTTTCCTACCTCATCTTAAACGGCAACGACCGCACAATACTGTATGACTCTGGGGCCCCCCATTTAAATTGAGTTTGAAAATTGATAAGACACAGGGGCCTCCAGAATCCTATTGTTCCTTTTTTCGCAACTGATGGTCAAGGGCTAACAATGTGAGTTACCAAAACTGAATAGCCATGTTTTTATTTTAGAAACATGCTGTGGAAAAGGAAGTTAATGAGAAATTGAGTGCAGAGAAGGAGAAACAAAAAAGAGAAATCCTTGCTCAGGAGGCTGCCTTAAAAGCTCAAGCAGCAGAAAAACAGCCTGTGGTAAGATTTGCTCTCCTCCAATATCTATACATGACATGATTTATACTAAGCAGGAGAAGAAAACCACTGAACACATTATTGGAATCTTCACTAGTTTATTTCTATAGTTTCAGGTTGCTGAAGGGGGGGAGGAGTTGATCCAACAACTTAATGAGCTGAAAAAGATGGAGACCTTACAGAAACAAGATATAGAGAAGTATGTGTCTACTTTATCTAATTTGGGTTGTAAAGAAAGGACATGAATAGATTAGACAATTACATGTTAGAATGCATTATCTACTTGTATTACAGTGTTGATGATTGCAGTGTTAAAGATCAGCCTTGCTATAACACAATAATTTATAGTAGGATCACCTACCATGCTAATCTCAGTGCATGTCAGACTCTGGCTCAACATGGGATTTAACTTTGTTGTTTTACTTTGTTGTTTACCAAAGACTCCAAAAGCAGTTGTTTCGCTGTAACGAAATATGGGAAAAGAAATTTGAGATTCTGAAGGCGAGGTATGTATGAATATGTTTTAACTTTGACTTAGCGCATAGAAAATTTATCATAGAATGTCAATTGCATCTTAAATTGAATAAAAAAATATTGAGCCAGTTGACATTTTGTTTAATTATATTGAAATGTTGTTTTTGAGCAAATGTTTCTCTCAAACATCCATTGGAAGTTTCCATGCCATCAAAGATGAGATGTACTTACGACAGACGTTACAGCGGCAGGCAGCTTCACTGCAACATGCCTCAGTCAACTACATGGTGAGGAACAAAGCATTCATAATGAGATTTTAGGATGGATTTTTAGGGATAGTGCATGTAAAGATGTATATTAATACATTTGGATAAAGGTAAGGACAGTACAGTGATCTGAAAAGAGCATGTAGTAAGGATACGGTACATTTCAAACCATTACATGGGCTTTGGCATGATTTTTGTCAGCCAATTCCATGGCTCAATCACCAGAGGAAACCAACACCTGTGTAATACACACACACACTCATTCACTTATTCACTCACACATGCACACACACACACACAGTCTTGTTTTTCACATGGATACATCAGAGCACACAGATCAGAGTTTAACAGGTGCAGCCCCATGTAGCCCCTCATTTAGTCCTCAATTGGATGTTGCTTAAGAATATTTATAGGTTTGGATCTGGCTTTTTTGATTGCTTTCCCCTTTTTTCCACACATGGCTGTTCACCATGAGCAGTCAATCATTAGAAAGACAGTTAAGATGAAAGCTAAAGATGTTTCTCTAAAAGCTCACTGGTGTCAAGATTCTAATGCTATGCATGTGAGCTGCACAGTGCTATACACTGATCGCACTGCAAACCTATCACTCTATGCATCAATGCAACCCATTGCAAACAGTATCCTGCTCCAATTATAAAGATATCTTGTATTATGAATGTCTATTTTATTTCCTGTAGATGGACAGTGCTGGTTCTTACCAAAGTCCTGTGTACAATGGATTCAAAATGCCGAGCAGCTATGCCACAGGGACACCTCTGGTTTGTATCAAAAAGAAAAAGGCAGAAATGTATTCTAACTTCTTGTGTGTTGGATTCTTCAGCTAAACGTGTTTTCTGTGTCAGCCCAACATAGGTACTGCAGATTTTCAGAAGATGGACAGGACGGGTGAGATCATGGACATCAGTGTGTTGAGTGGCAAAAGAACAGATTGTTCAGGTAACTCATTTAACCGACCACTAGGACCAAATCCTAACCTGAGACATGCATTAATAACTCAAACTTTGAAGCTTAAGTTCCATTGTCATTGATCCAAGTATGTGCTTCTAATGTTTGGATTCAGCACCAACATGTCAAATTCAAAATGACCTAAATACCTCTAGAAAAGACATTCAGGAATGGATTCTTTCAGTATCCCTGAAGGTGTATTGTTTTCAATAAAGAGACACGGTTACTACCTATATGCAAAGACCTATATTTATTGTCCCAACACACAGTGTAACTTGCCTGATGAAAAATGACTGAGTTCATATAGATACATGTCCATTTGCCTTTGGAAATGGAATACAGATGTATAGGATTGGGATCCCTTGTTAACGTGGTATCAGGAGTGACAGAAACAGGAATCAACCTGGTTAAGCTCCCTTTAATCTTCCTGTTTGTGCACTATTGACATTCTGATAATTGGGATCCCCACTAATGAGCTTAGCAGACATGACTAGGCTAGATAAGTAGGGGGCTTAATTCCTTCTGTCAATATGAAAGCTCTCTCTCAGACAGAACTATCTGATGCACAGAAGCCAACAAATTAATCTGATAGATTACTCTGTCGTCCTGCTGAAATATGTAGCCTAAACAATCCAATAACCGAAGAAAATATGTCTGTGTCATTAGGACTAGCTACTTCCTCCTTTCCCTTGAACACTTTTTAATGTCACAGATCAAATGTTTTAGACAGCCCACTGTGTAACCTTTGGTTAAATGTATCCATTCAAATTCGATGGCAAACATGGATATACATTTTATAATTCCTAGTTTATTATGATTAGCTGTATAACTGTTAGTTGTAGTTGTGTTAATTCATGTTTTTAGTGATTTTATATCAGGTAATTTATTTGTATGCTCTGTGAGGTTTTATAACTTGGTCTAGCCCTGTCCAAGTGTCCATTGATACAGACCTAGCTTTGTGTGAGAGGTCCAAAGGGCCCGCTGATGCAATAGAGTAGAGTCAACATGGCTGACAAACAGCATGGTGGAGGGTGACAAAGTTGAAAAGCCACTGGTCTTCAGACCGATTGGTCCGTGGGCAATGACCTCTACATCATGCATCCAGCCCCTGACTAAACCATGGGAATTTAGCCCATAGATCACCATTGACACTCCATAATTGAAACATTGGAGATAAGGCACCAGCCAGCATACAGGTCTTGACACTTAGTAAGAGTTGGCAAACACTGTTGTCACACATCAGATTATGTTTATTCTGTGGGTCAGTAATCTATAAAATGGTCTGAAGGATTTTGGCCCTATATTGCACGCTCGTGCTCTGTGTCGTGCTCTTTGATTGCTGACCAGTTGAGTGGAAAGGGTTTACATAGTGAGTGAGTGGTGGGCTTCCAATAAGCAAGGAACTTATATTAAATTGCTCATAATACAGGCTAAGCTTTAGGCAGTGATTTGAAATGTTTGTATAATTGTTGATCATGTCTGTCACTTATACATTTTAGATAGGCCTAACTGTAGTTGTTCTTGTTAATATAAATTCATATTATATTTATGCATATTGCTTTAAACATACTTTTGCCATTATTAGCAGTAAGGACCCAGTGTTTGCTTGTAATCTGTATAACATTCCATAAAATGTTAATCTGAACACATACAAGTTAATGGTCTCTAAAACAACATTTTAAAAGGGTACAGATGTAATATTTTTATGGCAAGCTGTTTTAAAATGCTAAGTGAATTTACCCCCAAAAATATCCTCAAAAAGGGTTGTTAGAAGAACATACAAGGTAATACATTTTGTCCATCTTTGTCAGTGAATACGTCTGGCCCCCATATGCTTCAGTACAAAGCTATGTGAATAAGGCATTTACAAACCCAGGCCTACCGCATTAAACTCTATTACAATCTTTGTTCATGGTAAGTTATCAGTCTCAATTAATCAACTTCAACAATGGGAATTCTGATGTGTTCAAGCACCCTGAAACCTCTAGGTCAGTAGAAGGGCACATCAGAGTCCTGTTCTCAATTCAGCATACTTTTCATTTTATTGCCTTTTCCAAGTCTTTAAACATTGTTTACTTATATACAATTTTCATATTTGAATAACTACTACAAATAGAAGCAAGCAAATAAACAAAAAATAAAAAGTTTAGAGAAAGAGCCTAAATGTTCTTATTCAAGGGCCTCATTGGCTTTCTGGTTAATAAAAAGTATCCTAGTCACTCCCTAAGGACCATGTCCTCTGTGCTGCAATGTGAATGGTATTGTTATGGCCATTCCTCTGCTGTTGAAAGGGGGTAACCACTGGTTTGATTCAGTTACACGGTTTAGTAAAGTTCCCCCTCCCACTGCCTTGGGGTCTATGGAGCGTCCGTGACCTGTTTAGAATTGGCCAGGGAGATGTCATGTCGCCCCTCCCATGGGCAGTACCCAAATTCATGTTATTGGTTAAAATTACTTGGGATGGTGAAACCACTGCTTTTGAATCACAATTTGTTGGACCGGAAAAGAAAAATACACATTGTAAAGGTGGGAATCAATCCACAATGATGGATCAATAGTCCAGACAAAAAGTGTCAATGATCTTTGAAATAAGAAATAATACCCCCCAAAAATGTACATTTGTAAAATGCTTTACTGCACACATTGAGTTTCGTTGCAAGATTATACATCCTCATGTCATCCTGTAGGTTTAGAACATTGATAATATCATAATCATAATGACAGTTGTTTTAACGGTTTAACTTACAGCCCATAATGCCAATATAGTAATGCCACATTTATTTTATTCTAGAATCCCAGATGGAATCAGGAGATGAAGAGGAGCTGTGTGGAATTCTTCCTCTTCCTTGCCCTCTGTCCCATACCAGGCAAACAGCATCCCTCACATCTGCAATCTGCACCCCTTCAAAATGACAAACCTATACCAACGTTTATGCTTTACAGACAATTAAACAAATTAGAAAGTTACATACATATATGATGCATTTCAGCATTTACATAGGCAGGCAATTCTGATCTTTTTCCCACTAACTGGTCTTTTGACCAATCACATCAGATCTTTTCACATCAGATCTTTTTCAGAGCTGATCTATTGGTCAAAAGACCAATTAGTGAAAAAAGACCAGAATTAGTCTGCCTAATTTTTTTCTCTGCCCGGTGCAATATGTGTACAGTTGCAGTAGCTTTAAAACAGAAAGATTTTCTTTCAGCCTCATTGGCAAAATGTGTAGAATTCTAGGAAGTTAACTGTTTTTTTTTTTGTGGGAGGCTTTCTCAGACCTTGCTTGGGGGCGCAAAACTGCGGTACACCACTAATCCAGCCAGCCACATCTCACTTTCCCAGGCTGCATTCAGAAAAAAAGCCAAACCCCCACAGTCCGCTGCTGCAGGCCCCTTTCATGCCAAACCTCATGACATTAAACGACAGGCTTATAATCAATTAGCAATTTCTCCTTCAATTGGATGTCATTTATTACTGATGATGGTTGGAATATGACTCTCTTTCACTGTTCCACAGTCCTCTTTATAAACATTATGTGATTATACATTAACTCCTTGTTATTTTCAACAGTCCATCATTTGGTGACTTTAATAAGACACTTTTACATTCTAGCTGGGCATTCAGTAAAACACTATGGGCTGTAGGGTAACCATGTTGTCATAGAAACTGCTGGCATATATATTATGTCCCTTAAAAGTCTCAGGAGGGTTTCTTACTCAGGATGTTTGCCTCTTTCAGAGCTTCTGCATTGGTTGTAAGAACACAAAGTGGGGAGGTTTTGTTGAACTTAAAGTAATTGCTTTCATTAAATGCTGGATAAATAGCAATTGCTGGTATGGTGGAGTCCAGCAGAGTTTCAGCATACAGGGTTAATCAGAGTAAGTGCTGGCTGGAAACCTTCCCAACACCATGGCTCTCAGCCATCTTAACAAGTCCCCAAGTTTACGGTCACTTAGTACAGAACTACTCAGTTCAAGCTTTACCATTTGATTCAGCTCTTTGGAATAGAATGTGAAAAACGGATTGTTTATAGCACAAGTTGAATAGACCCACTGTCTCAAAGTTATACAATCCCTTCCAATTATAATAATATATGCATTTGTCGTTATTGATTTACACCTTGCACCATCTTTTATCCAACCTACATAGTCTACTTTCCTGAATATCTTTGAAGTGTATATGATAACTTTTTGTAAATATATGCCTGTTCTTCCATTAAAATATTATCAGAATGTAAACCCCGAAAGTCTTGTCTTTTGAAATGTAACCATTTTGTTTTCACATAAAGCTGAATTTATCCAAAATGTTTTGTGCCACTTGAATCTCAGCTGCATTTGTCTTGCAAATGCATCCCTGCTGCGCAATGCTTAGAATAGGAAAAGAGATCAGTTGGACAGCAGTGAAGTTCAAACCAGCGAACAACTAAAGGGCCTGTTTCATAGATTTCCTTTTGTGAATATTAAAACGAGACCTGGTGAAAAATGATGCATGCTTTTACACTTCTGGAACCTGGCAACTGAGGGGAGAAAAAAACTTTGAAGAACTAAATCTTGGAGAACAAAAGAGCTGGACACATTTAGCAGGATTGCAACGAGTTTTGTGTCCCAGGCACATGACGTGCATCACGGAAACATATTGTATCGAAATAGTTTTGAGGAGAATACTGGGGATGAAAGAGAAAGGGTCTCTTTGATCAGCGCCCTGGGGTCCCCGGCTCCCCGAATGCGCTCAGACTGACTTGCAAGGCGTTATTCACTTTCAGCTAGACACACTTACATTGCCTATGAATGCAATTAGCATATTTGTAATTTATCACATTTTTTTTCAACCTTTTTGTTTCGTTACTCAAGGTAAAAAGTAGACTAAATGAAAGTAGATCAATCATCAACGGAGAGAGAGGGAGAGAGCCATGCAATTCAGTTTCCCAAAAGGAGGAGAACGTTATCAAAAACTCAGTTTGATGATATGTGGAACAAATGTGTTCTCGGCATAACTTCAAAAACAAATTCGTTTTTATTGATACTTTCAAACTGTTTGTTGTGGAAATGTCATAATAGGCCAACTTTTATTTTAATTTTGAATCAGAAATAATGTAGCCTAACTGTCAGGAATCAATCAAAAAAGTTACATCTCTTATAATTACGTTTATGGAAAATGTAATGGCATGACAATTATTATCATGACTCTTTATAGGACGTATGCCTATAGGAAAATAAATAAACGTTTATAATCAAACGCGTTGTCCTATGAACTTCCAACCCATATGGTCACTGGATCCTTGGTGTGAAAGAGCGTCAATGAAAGGACTCTAATATTTCATATGGGGCACGCAAAAGCTGTGCAAAATGCCTCTCATATTAAGCACAATATCCACCACTCTTTCAGTCGAACAAAGATCATAGCAAGACGTCTTTATGGCTAATTCAGTCAAAAGCCCATCTCCCATTCCCCCGTGGAAAGGTCAGTGTTTTTGTGTTTGGTCCACCAAGGGGGCTTTTTCAGCCGAGAGTCCAAGCCAGCTGTCTCTGTCATAGTCCAGCTATTGGGAGAGCGCACACTCTCATGCTTGTTATATTGCTATAGGTCTACTGATTCAAACATTTTGCAACTTAGAAATTAGTTATTTACTTTTGTTAAACAAAGTCCCCAACATAATTAAACAGGAGGTATAGTTTGTCGAGTTTTTCTAAATAATAAATGTTCAAATGTTATTGGAATCTTTAGATGAATACCACTCAGATATGCTGTACTATTATCATAAACATTTCAATGTATCTCAAGTAGGCATAAGTGCTAAGGCCTACATGCTTCCCACTTCATGAAATACTTACAATGTTACGCACAGTTATATATTTTTCACCCATGAAAACATGGTTGATATCAACATGCCAATGAACAGAAGATAGACCACATAAGAAGATGAAGAGAGAATTACTGATACAGAAATAGATGTGCTCATTTCTGTTCTATATCTCGCTGATATAGACTAGGCTTCACCTCACGTGTTTGCTTATCCGTTACAGTCAAGACGTCCTCTCATTTTCATTCTGATCTCACGCTCCATCAAACATCACTCTCGCTCCATCAAACATGACTCTCACTGAGATTTCACCCACCCAATGAGCCACTCACTCTTAAGATTTCACCCACCCAATGAGCCACTCACTCTTTAAAAATGCAGCATCTTTTGTCACTACAAGCTCACATTCAAGTATTATTTATTGAACGTCTTGGTTTAAATTGGTTAAACAATGTTCAACTACGGTACATGCTGAGTGGTGGTTTTAGAGACCTCTTTGTGCGCTCATCTTAATGTGCCAAATCATAACCTTAATATCTGCACATGATTATCATGACTTAAGGTATGTGCGCGTAAACTTCAGTGCGTGTTAAGAATCGGCTATTAAACTATCCATTACACGTAAAAGTATTGGATTGGTATTTTTATTTAACCATCATGAACCTATAAAGATATGAACTAAAATACCATCTCTCCATAATTAAATACATTTTTTGGCTATAGACTATTGTAATATGGGGTAACTTTTACACTCTACTACTACTGCGAATAGAACATGTATGTTAGCTAACCAAAGCCTATATAACTGAAATATTAACAACTAACGACCAATTGACGAACAAGGACCATGTACAAGACATGTGGGTACTTAAGTCTAGAACCGGTCTAGGCGTAAAAGAACAGAGAAGCTCTCCATTAGCACCCTTACATTCACCTGTCCATTCATAGCCGAGGATATATCTCCATGCGCAAAACGGCCACTGATTTTGGTGTATTTATTTCCTCTCTTTGGGTCCACAGTTAGGCGTACGATATTTTTCATCATTAACTGCGGTTCATTTTTCAGGGAAGGTTACAAATGTACCTTGCACCTTGCACCATCTTGTAGTCGCGCGCATTGGGGACACTTGTTGCCTCGATCACGTTTGTCTATTGAGAAGTTAAATATCCCCTAAAACACACAAGTTACCATCTCGAGGGCTTCCCCAGTACAAAAGACTGGTGCCTTAGCACTATATGCTTAATGGATTTAGCCGTGGAGACTTTAATAAAGGTAAAACGCGGTCTTTTAAAAGTTGGAAAGGGTCCTTTATTTGCTTTAGATGGAGTACTTGCGCACAAACCAAAGCGCGCCTGGGCATTGACTCGCCCTTTCTTTCAGGAAGCAAAGCGACCACCATAGCTTGTTTCATTACAGCATAAGCTTTTCATCACCCTGCTTTGTTCTGAATGAAAGTAATGCTGTGAATTAAAGAAATGACAATATTTTCTATCAGCTTGGAGGTCCAAGAGAAGGGCCCTCGAGCTTGGCAAAAATCAGGCACATCATTCATCATGTCACCCCGCACCTGTGGTCTTGGCATTGAAAGTACACAAACCTATTCCTATTAACCTAATTATTCAAAAACGCCACAATGGTTGAAATAGAGCAGGTTGAAGTCTGTTTATTGGTCGTAAATGTTTTTTTGAAGATCTCCCCAACCTCTTTGTTAGCTCGGCGCGGAGTCCGCCTCTTCCTTTCAGACAGGAGTAGCCCTGGAGTTTTCCATTTTCAATCGTAACATCTGCTTAATCTTACGGATCAAAATATGGAGACAAAACATATGTAATGGAGATTTGTAAAATCCTGGTAATGAGTTATTAACAGGAGAAAACAATGGCGCAGGATGGAGAGAGCCTTATGGTAACAAGAGTCGCCAAATGAAACGCCTGACATTTTCCTTGTTGGTAAATGGAACCTGTTTGAACGCCAGGTGATGGTAAGAAAATCAATGTCCTTAGGAGCCAGGCTAGCTCTAAGTCCTTTTTTCTACTTGAAAAATTAGCAGACATAAATTTAATTGGCTTATCAAGGCACAGCAAAAGGCCGCAGTCTAATTGTCTGCAGATAGACCGGGGGACAAAACGAGATTGAATGTTTGCTGGATCGTAATAAAAAAGCTTTCAATCCAAGTGTATCATTGAAAATGTGTTTTATTATAACAAAACGTCATGCTTTACAGTTCCCATATTGTATCTAGACAATGGTTTGCGACATTAAAGATGAGAAAACCATGCCAACACGAATTGGAGACATTGTAAGGACCTCTCTCTTTGCTTATTTTAAGCAGCTGCTGTCCAGGACCCAGAAGCACAAAAATACAAAATTTGAAATACCAGGTGCATCCTATAAGAACGTCGACGGGGATGGATATGTTACAGCCTAGGACATGTGAGTAATAAAGATATCATTTGGATTGTAAGGCGTCTCCACGCCATGTAAAAGGAGAGGCGCCTGGGCAGCGCGTTCTCTGGCAACCTCGCCCTTCCCTCTATGGGTCTCTGTACTCATTAACCCGGGCCAAGTCCTACAATCTTAGAAAAAAAGATTCTGGACAGAACCAAAAAGGGTTCTATGCTTGCGTCAATAATGGCACCCCTTAAAGTTCTATATAGAACCTAAATTGGGTTCTATAGAGAACCCCAATATATAGAGCCAATTTTGGTTCACTGAAGAAGAACCCATGGGGTTCTGATCAAAGAACCCTACAAAGGGGTTATATATAGAAACCTTTAGGGATGTCATACATGAAACAACCTTTTTGGTTCCAACCAGAAGAGTGTAACACCTGTTGGCTAGCCAAGTTCTAACATCCAGATGACCACAATCATCTATTTTCAATTATCACTGGTATGTGCATATGTTTTTCAATCATAATTCTGGGCCATTTCAACATTTTGGCGCTTGGTGCGACAGGATTTATAAGGCTACCCACGAGGTTTACACTGCCCATGGGGCAGACTCAACTGGTGTTTGTTCAACCTCAACCTCGCAGCTGGTACCCCGATGCCACCGTGAAGATACATTAATGAAAACGCGGGAGTTCGGGGGATTTAAAGACTCTGAGGCCATATTTTTATGCGCGATAATCCAAAGTATGAGCAGATTTACAGTTTATGAGAATCTTATTAGGCGTCCTTCCCAGTGCTTACCATACGCTTATTTGAGGATTATTATAGTATTATAGACAATGAATATAATGCATTTAACCATTTTACTTTCATCTGATTAATAGAGATATGACTGAAATGTGTTGGATATTATAATGTGGCCTACTTTCATGAAATAATATTCTTAGTGGTTGGTTTTCCAATATAGCCTAATTATTTGTCATTCTAACACTTGTCATTATTAACCTATCACAGCTTTTTGTTTTATATTTCTTCATATCTTTGATCTTCTACAATGTAGACTGATGCGCATAGGGCTGCGCTTGGTCATGGACACCCTTGTGCGTAATTTCTATTTTTTTGCAACAACTTTTAACTGGTAAAGATAGGCTATATATATGATTTAAAAAATACACAAACACTTGTTCATTATAAAGAGTGTCGATATAATTGACAGTGGACAATGTCATAACACATCCATTAACCTCGTATTTTTCTTTTGGCCAAGAGGGCAGACAGACAGACCGACACCATGGAATTACTTGGGTCTATAGACTACCGCGCTAATAACATAAGGCTGTTTTCTATGGCTTGTGACACATTTACTGACCATAAACTTCCCTTGCATGCCAAAGCACCTCCGCCAGTCTGCAACAGGTAGTCAACGGCTACCCAAAGCTATAGGGAATTGCAAGCCTTTTCACTATCAGTAACTTATTCTGAACCAAATTGGAGCTTGGCATGGTTTTCCAATGTTTAGCCGAGTAAGAAAAGGAATAAAACCTGTCAGCCTGTAAATGGTGCTCTTTTAAGCCTTTGCCAAGACCAAGCACAAGAGTGACAAGATAGAGACCCAAGTGTTTCACTGCTTAAGCCCTTCCCTTCCGCTTGATTGGTATTGCACCAAAGGATGTTTTGAGGGGTTTTGAACTGGGCTTGCACACAAAACCACAATCGCTCAATAGCAGTAGGTGCGACCAAACAATGATGCTACTTTTGTTTTATTGTTCTCTGCCACTTCACCAAATTAAATTTAAATGTTGCCCCCGACAAAATAGATGAAGACCAGCTACAAGACTTTCTCGATCCTTTATTAAGTTTAAGGCTGACTTGCGAACATTTGACTTTCTAATGAATGTAATGAGATTACATGGTCTCTTGTGTGGTGTCTAGGACGCGGATAACTGCGTTGTTAATGAGGCGGTAATACAATAAGAGATGAGATTATATGTCGGTCCACTGAGATTCCTAAAAAGCACATGCACTGAAAACTTGTCAAAATATTGAACTGGAGAGTTTCAAGTTAGAAAAAAGCACATATCTCATTATTTAGGAACAAATTCGAGTAGGGTAATAATATTATCCATAACAATAATACAATAACTATGCATAATAATAATAATTGTAATAATAATAGTAATAATAATAATACTTAGAAAAAAATAATCGAAATGCAAAGACTAATACAGAAAATGAATATACCTTTCTCTTTCCCCATCCGAAATGCAAGTGTTATCCGAAATGCTCTTCGCCAGATGGTTGAATGAATGTGTGTTTGCAAGTTTGGGCATAGGCATATATCTGGGCTACCACTACATAAATGGGGGAGAGCTGACGTAAAAATGGCAAGGGAACACGTTGGAAGGATGCCGCTACCACGGGAAAATTTTGCCTTGAAGCACCTGCAGCACATTGAAGCAAACAGCTTTTACAGCAAGCCATCGGTTTAGTCATGCCCCTTTAAACAATATAGTAGACCAACATAGTACAACTATGGTTTATAGCTGCAGGCACTGGTATTTTAAGCCATTGAATTGTATCTGCATGTTTGTTTTCATTTACATCTGCTTTGCATACCCAATTTAGATTTGTTTTTAATGAAGTTTGTTGGTGTGTATAAGTTACATTACTAAGACCTACGCAGGCCACAGTTTTATAAAACGTTGGCCTCTAGAAAAGGAGTTATCAGTCTCCATCATCAGATACCCAGTATAATTACTATTTGCTAATTAAGTATATGGGTTGAGAGGCCCAATACGTAATGTATTTAACCGTTATACTGCTGGATAGCACTGACTTTCAGGTGAACAACCACGTTCTAAAATATAACTTTAGTTGATGTATTGATTAATGCATGTTGATTGATTGATTTATGCATGTTGATTGCTTTTTGCACTGTTATTATGCATAATAACTTTCCTTATGATCTTCACCACATGGAGTTAAAAATGACGTCTTGAATGTGAGCAGGAGCCTATGTGGAGTTAAGTGGTATAGACCAGACAACACAATGTATTCATAATTTAAAATACATTTATTCTCAGATTGCATATAAATATAAATTATTTTACAATTTATTATAAAAATAGTTTGGTTTTCGTATATTCATCAATGTTAGATTAAAACATATATTATCATGAAAACAATTAAATACATTTTGCTACATATAAGATGATTGCCAGCTGCCTTAATTAGGAGAACATTGACAAATATATATTTACACGTAAGTAATCAACGTTACAGACAACGTTATATATTAACATGGATTTACAATGTGTGTATAACAATACGTACTTTTAGACATAAACATAACATTTATTGGGCTGAGGTTAAGCTGAAAGGAGGCTCGTTTTCAATGTTGTTCAGGGAGGGTTTCATGTGCAGTTTTCGTGGGTCCTCGGGTGTCCAGACTTTAGCGGTTCTAATGATGTTCTGGTCTTTTAGCTGTTTCTCGTCTGTCCAGGACAGAGAGTGGCCGGCAAGGGGAGGCAACCCATAGTCAGGGTCACTGGGAGACGGAGATCCTGAGAAGGGGACAACTTATTAGTAATGGACCAAGTCTTTCACAAATGAGTAACAATACAGTCCAAATTTAAGTCATTATCATTATCTAACCATATGAAATACTTACTTGTTCCTCTGTGGCAAATTATAACTTTTTTGGGTTGAGTCGTTGCTTCACTGTCGGAGTTTCGGATGGGCATGTCCGACTGTACGAGCTCAGCGAGGAAGTTGATGTAGCCAATGGCCAGGCGCAGGGTATCGACTTTGGAGAGCCTCTTCTCGTATGGCAGAGTGGGGATGTGAGACCGGAGTCCCTCGAAAGCATCGTTAATGGACTGCATCCTCCGCCGCTCCCGGACGTTGGCAGCCTGCCGTAAATGTTGCATCTCCATATCCGATCTCATCCGCCTCCGCCTTTTTAGCATCGGGACATCTCCTCCCATCTGAGGCGACAGCTCTGAGGTGCTGTCAGTGCATTCATACGAGAAGGTAGAAGAGGAGGAAGAGAAGGAAAAGTTGCCAATTTCACAGTAGTCCCCATCGTGCGCTAACCTGCTGTCCTTGTAGTAATCTTGGAAATGGCTGGTGAGAAAATCGACATCGTCATCCAGAAACTCGTCTGTGTCCAAGTGGTCCCTGGAGGACTGGTCAGTAAAGAAATCATCCTCGTCAAAATAAGGGGAAGAGAAAGAGTCCAATCCTGTAAATGTATCTAAGACAGTGTCCATTTTTTGCTGTTGTTTTCGTGTTGCCCAGTAACAACAAATTTGATCTTTGCGCTGCCTCTGGATGCTCAAGAGATAGTTCAGTTGAAGGCTGACACGCGAGGACTCTTATAACTACATCCACAGTCGCGTGCCATTAAGCAAAAGCGTCAGCCAATCACCGTTGAGTATACACTACGCTCCGCAGCCGAATGTGCACCTAGAGATAATCTCTTACCACTCCGCCCCCCTCTACAGCGCAGTGTTTACCCCCCTCCTGCACTACATGGAAAACCGAACACAGGGCTAAATGGGCAACAAAGCATTACAGGACCAATGACCAACTAAGTCCAAAACATGCAGCCACCCTAACATTGTAGCCTACCTTTAAATCAATACAATAATTTCAAAGAAAAGAAAAACCCATACACTGCTCTTGCATGTATCACTTTTTATTTATTTATCAAAGCTTAGGCTACATGTCGGGCTCTTGGCCTTCGTCAGAGCAGTGTGGTGTTTTTTATTTTATTTGAAGTAATCGCTTTATTCCCACGCACCTGCAACGATAACTCAGGGCGGTAGATTTTTTGAATGTTGATTCAATACAATTATAAAAGGATTTACTTGCAGCCTAAGTGTCCATATCTGGTTGCATGCTTCCACAACAATATATTATTATTATTATTATTATTATTATTAATAATAATACTAGTAGGCTATTATTACTACTAGGCTATAATAGTATTGTAATAAACATCAGAGTCCTTTCCAAGGCTCCACGTCTTAACTATCCTATTGGTCTTTTGTCAATGCAATCTAAATCTGTTTCCTCTTGTTCAAAACCTACTTTTCGAGCTTTATACAAGAACATACAAAGTCTGAATTGAATAGGCTTATATTGCACTTAATGCACCCTTGCATCTATTGGGACTGAACAATGTGTAAAGTGAAAAAAAATATTTCGATAGTAGCCTAATTAAAGGGTCGAGCAGATAACAGTGATAACATCCCTGACACTTCATGAAAGCATGCACATCTTAAAGCAGGTAACTTCTTCATTCAATAACCGACCACTCATGCCTGCAGCAAACTGTAGAGCCCTTTGGTCAGATCACTTCATTGCTAGGCCACCCTGCTATATTGGAGGATTCCAATTCCTATTAGAACCCATAGAACGCAGAGCAAAAATGTGTATGTCATTGAAATGAAAAGGAATTTTAGTGTTAGACAGGCAGACATAATGATGTGTTCATCAATCATAGGTTTTACGACGCTGCTCTGCCTACACATTGACTCTACGCAGTGGACACTCGCTTGTTCACGCCGCAACAATGTAAAAATATACCACATATTGCAAGAGGCTACTCCAGATAAATCGTTAATTTTGTTTGATCTCACGCAAAGATAAGGATGCAATCATATCCAACACTGATAGTGCAACAGGTAGGCCTATCTAAGGTAGGTCTAGTTAAATATTGGAATGGGGTAGACCATTTTTTATCAAAAGCATGCAGACACGGAATACCAACATCGCTTGCACAATGTTCAAAACTTGCATAATTTTAAATCTCGTTGACATTTTTGTTACCGTTTTCACATTTAAGGTTGAATTCACCTGCCTTTATCTAAAAACAGCCTATTTCTAATATAATATAAGGTTGTCTTGAAACCATGTTTGCTGGAATAGTTTTCATTTTCAAGGAAGGTTTATGTATTAAGCTATTGTTCGTTTTTAATAGACTGCAGACTTTTATAAAATAAGGATAAACCTGGAATTTAAAACAACATTGCTTAGTTAGCTTGGCTTATATACATTAATGCGAGTTCTGAATGTGCATAAAAACGTGCTCAACATGGGATACCAAATAGAAAAACTCGACTTAAATCCTTCAGGTGTTCAGCACCATAATAACAATCATTCAGTCTAAGTGTTTCCACGAACATAAATAAATGCACCAGTAATGAGACCGACAGCCCACTTATGACAGCAAGTATGGTTTTATTATGGGGAAACTGGTGTCAGAATAATGGCAGTGGGGCCTCACAGTGAGCGTCAAAGAGGGTGTTTGTCAGACACCTCACAACAAATTACGCCGGTACCTGAAATATTGACTGGTCGGAGTCTATAGGAAACCCCCATTCAGATTGAGATGGAGGGGGTCACTTTGTTACTTGAAGGAGAAAAAACAGTATTTTAATGTAGGCTATGGGTCTTGCGCCTCGCCGCAAGCTGCAACACGAGGCAATAGAGGCACAGTCCGTGGGAATAACGCCACTTGCGCCTTGAGCCAGTCAATGCAACTCGTCCCATAATAATGAGCGCTGCTGCTGCTTTGCACCTTGCATGCGCATTTTGTTATAGTTCTCCGTGAGTTTGCTTTTCTTGGAATTAAAACACGCTGATGTTAGAAGAGCTAATATAATATATTTCCACATATCAAATATATTTTGGAATGAGACAGTCTGCTATCAATCCATTATGAAAATAAACAACATATTTTCTTGAGTCATACTAGCTTAAATAATATTTTCGATTTGATTTATTAGTTTACATTCAATATATCAGCGTTATAAACTGGTTCACGAGTCTGCATGATTGTCTGTTGCGCCAGACTGGTACCTGAGCGCTGACTGGTCGTTAAGCAGGACTCTCACAAATTGCTCGCAGACAGGACCGTGACCGTCAACGTCACACGATCAATTCACCAGTGTGACATATCTCAGTGCCAGCGGACGCTGCAAAGCGAGCGCTGGCATGGGAACAGCAACACTTGGGTCTCTTCAACAGACGGCATAATGGTGAACATTATAAATGAGATGTCGTATTGCGAAGGTCATGGTGTATTACAATTCATGGTGAGGGAGGGCCAGTGATGCATGATTCCAAGACTCAATAGTGTAGGCCTACAGTTTAATTGTAGATTTTTCAAAGTAGCTTTACGCTCAGTAAAGTTCTAAATTCACATGTACTTACTTTCTGTTTGCTGTTCATAAAAAACGTTATGGATATTGAACATCTCTTTCTTAGAGACTGAAAAGCTTACTCCAGTGCAAATGGTGGACGTAATCCTCACAGTGGAGAGTCAAGATAAAGCCATGTAATCTTGAGTATGCAAAGGATTGGAGAAAATCAAGATACAATTACAAACTAAACGGATTCAAACCGATAAAGGACAAGGAACGACTTAATAAATATTGGAGCGCACATGTAGCCTATAAAAACAACAAATTATCAAGATAAATATTTATGCTGAATATGAGCCTGAAATATGAACATTCTCAGGTGACCATTAGCCTATGTCACCAAAGCACCTGTAACCAGTGAATTCATAATAATGCATTTTACCATCACAAGTCCACACAAACGAATGGAGTCAACAAGATACAGTTGATAATTTTCCCTTTCACGTTTCCATTTTAGGACTCACAGGTTGCCCAATGTAACCCCATAGGATATCCTGTGGTGCTGAAGTCAGCCCCACACCATAGACGCACTTCCAGCCTTGTGCCATGCAGTTGCTTTTATTCTGCTCGCACGCTTTTCTTTTCATCTCACATTTTTGGTGACCTGGTACCTGAAAAGCTTGCTGGTAAAGTGCCATTGACTACCACAACCATGCGTTTTCATGGCCTGATTGAGGAGGTCAGATGTCAGTGCGAGCTGGATGCGCAAGATGCCGAACACTGGGGATTCCCTGGGAATCCCACCACATGCGCCCTGGCCACTGAAATAGCACGCGGGGTGCTCGCTCTCCAGATTGCCAGACAAATTAGAACGGTGCTCATGGGGTCTGGAGAGACTTGAGTCATTGATAGCAATGAATGCACACAACGTTCTTAAAATAATGTCTTGTTTAATATATTGTCTTCCAATTTTCACCTGACATATACGGTTCTCTGCACACCAAGCGCAGCATGAATAACTTGTTAACTAAATGTTTGAAGGCTTATAATAGGCACAGAACGCAGAGCAAAGTCTTGTTTCTATGATGTAGTGTAGATTATCATTATTCTGATAATTTCCAACAAATCTGATGATTAGCCTATGATTCAATCAATTAATTAACATGTAATCCAGGCACTTTAACAGGCAGCGAAATGAACCACCAATCAAGCCCCTTAATGTCCCCTTCCACCCACACACCCTTCTTCAGTCGACAAAATATTAACATAACAATTGCTTAAGTAATCATAAATATATCCTCAAAGAGATTAAGGAAGATTATTGATTCACTATTCCTTGCCCTAATTGATTTTTTGCTCTAATCTGAAAGTCTCTGACCGGAGCCCTGGGGTGGTTATGGCTATTCACGCAGGGAGAGATTAGGGTAGGGATATTCTAGCGTCCTACAAATCTTTTAATACAACGCGGGAAACCTGATGCTTCCTGTCTGGGTTGGTCTCGTTTGCAACAAATCTGTCAGTCTGTTTTATAAGTAGCCAAGCAATAGCAGTTTAGTCAATGGGCATTAAATGAAAAGTGAATAACTACCTCGACATCTGGGTAACCATTTGATACATGGTACATCAACATTGGGTTTTAGGATGGTAATCTGGTGACCTGTGTTAACCTGTAGGTTTACAATCTCTCTCCCAAAGCGTCAGAGATCAATCACAGCGTCAGACAGACAGACAGATCAAGAGACATCCAGACAAAATAAACATATATGTCCATTAACCACATTTTAAGTTGATTAGTTAAATCGGGTGTGACATAGGCTAGACATATGAGCTACTGGGACAAAAAAAAAACATGCAGTTATGTTGCTCATTTTCATGTCTCACCTTCCCAAGGAGACAGCTTCAATTGCCTCCTTCATCATTTAAGACTTTTCAAACTGGCTTTTAACTTGGAATATGATTATGTTTTACCAGATACAGTATGTGTGTTATGTACTTTTTGTGTGGAAAATGGGATCTACAAATAAATACATTTTGCATTGGCTATTATTTGATAGAATCTTGCGCAGGTTGTTATAACAGTATTATCAACCTATAATTTTTACTTTACTTCAGGTAAATCGGCACATTTTACAGCAACAACCTAACTAAAAGTTGAAGGGTAGAGTAGACCATTTGAATGACCCAATTAGCCTCATAACCGGGAATTAGAGCACAATCTGAGCACTCATGTTGAGAATCTAGCCAGGACACTGGGGTTAAATCACTAACTCTTGGGATTAGTGTCGGATTAGAGGTTTTAGTGACCACAGAGGATCAGTACAGAACACCCTGGGGTGTTGGTGTAGAGCGATAAGTGCACCGTACTGGCCCTCCAATACCAATACCAATACCCAGCAGCATCTGGTCTCCGATCTAGGGATGGACCAGACCCAACACGGTTGAGTTTCAGGTTGCCCTGGGGCAGGTTTTAATCCAGATCAAAAATAATCCTGTGTTAAATTTTAGATTCTGCTCCCCAATAACGTATGTTCAGCCTCCCTGGTCAAAAGGAAACAGAAAGTTAATTAATATTTTAACCAAATGTCATGGGATCATTAGCATGCGCTTGACTGTAGTAGCATATGATGTGGTATCATCGGAAGATAATTCATTTGGGTTTCTCTCAAAATGTTATCAAATAGCAAGGAGGGACCAACATACTGTACACTACACGGCAAAAAGTATGTGGACACCCCTTAAAATTGGTGGATTTTGCAATTTCTGCCACACCCGTTGCTGATAGGTGTATACAATCGAGCACACAGCCATGCAATCTCCATACACAAACATTGGCAGTAGAAGTTCCCATACTGAAAAGCTCAGTGACTTTCAACGTGGCACCGTCATAGGATGCCACTTTTCCAACAAGCAAAATTTCTGCCCTGCAAGAGCTGTTCATCGGAAGCTTAATTAAATGGGTTTCCGTGGCCGAGCAGCCGCACACAAGCCTAAGATCACCATGTGCAATGCCAAGCATCGGCTAGAGTGGTGTAAAGCTCGCCACCATTGGACTCTGGAGCAGTGGAAACGCGTTCTCAGGAGTGATGAATCACGCTTCACCATCTGGCAGTCCAACGGTTGAATCTAGGTTTGGCGGATGCCAGGAGAACGCTACCTGTCCGAATGCATAGTGCCAAGTGTAATGTTTGGTGGGAGGAAGAATAATGGTCTGGGGTTGTTTTTCATGGTTTGGGCTAGGCCCCTTAGTTCCAGTGAAGGGAAATCTTAATGATACAGCATACAATTATATTCTAGACGACTCTGTGCTTCCAAATTTGTGGCAAAAGTTTGGGGAATGCCCTTTCCTGTTTCAGCATGATTGGTGTGGAAGAACTTGACTTCCCTGCACAATGCCCTGACCTCAACCCCATCGAACACCTTTGGGATGAATTGGAAAGCCGTCTGCGAGCCAGGCCTAATCGCCCAACATCAGTGCCCGACCTCACTAATGCTCGTGGCTGAATGGAAGCAAGTCCCTGCAGCAATGTTCCAACATCAAGTGGAAAGCCTTCCCAGAAGAGTAGAGGCTATTATAGCAGCAAAGGGGGGACCAACTCCATATTAATGCCCATTATTTTGGAATTAGATGTTTCGACGAGCAGGGGTCCACATACTTTTGGCCATGGTGTGTAATTTAACACAGCACAAGGTTATTTGAACCTAAATAAAACATTTGGACAAATTGACCCCTGATGTGACATTTAACCCATCTGCTCTCCCCTATCTTGACAGGCAAGTTGTGATAGGTTCATATGGATATCTGAATATTAATTATTGACAAATCATGCAATTTAAGTTTTACACAAACATATAGTTTTGTTATATAGTTCCTTTGGATTAAGTAATTTAAATCAAAATGTAGTAAACCATTAGTGGGGTGCACCTAGTAAAGCTGCAGATAGAAATCTAATGTGAAAGCTGACGATTTTCAATCTACACTTAGAAAAAAAGGTGCTACCTAGAACCATAAAGAGTTCTTCAATTGTCCCCATAGAACCCTCTAAAATATTTAATAAGAGCCTTTCACTAAGAGCCTTTCTAAGTAGAACCTTTTTCACCACCATAGGGTTCTACCTGGAACCAAAAAGGGTCATCTTGTAGGGACAAACGAATATCAACTGTTTCTATGAGCGTCGGTTACATAACAGAAAAGTGTCTGTTCTAGCAATATATTTTAATCTGAGCATTCTGTAATGTTTTCTAGGAACAAGCCACGGTTGTTTCCTGCCATTGAGGACTCCTGGTGGTCAAGACGGATATTATCATAATGTGTAGGTGTTAACACACCTGTTTGCATTTCAAGACAAAAGCATGCATCCCTTTTCCTCCTTAGTGGATCCACATTTTGGGAATCTTTTAAAAAAATCTATAAATGGTATTACTTTTTTTGTTGTTACAATATTGCAGATAAATTGCAGTTTTTTGGTCCAATAGTGGATCATAAATGCTAAGGCATCACATTGAAGAAAATCTCTAAATACATCAGTGCCACCCAGTGGTTATGATAGGAAAAGCACATCAGGCTGACCGAAAAATGTAATCAGTCAATGGAAATGAATACTGGTCAAGACTGAGAACAGAGTTCATAATTCTTTTATTCTGTGTTTATCATATGTATGCACATATACTCTCTATACAATACAACATAAGATCAGAGTAGCATGACAGACCACCGAACAGAAACAGTAAAAAAAACAACGAAATCATCAATAAATAAATAGTTCAATGAATAAACAGATAAATTAGGTATAGATTTTATAATACTAATATTGTGTCTGCATGCTTACTGGAACATCCTCATGTATCATTTCTGTACAAACACACAAATGGTTATTTTCAAGTACAAGTGGTGTTTTGACTATGTACAGTATGTTCATGAGGCTACATGACCGTATTGAAGAAAGGCCAACATGTCAACCGAGGAAATCAGGAAGCACTTTAAGAGACCCACAACCACACACACACTCACCTCTAAACACTGATGCACACAAAACGACACACACACCCACATACTGGCACGCACGCACGCACAAACACACGCACATGTCAATAACACACACACACAGACCACCAGCACTAGGAGACCCTGATTTGACAGACTGAATTTCCATCTCTTCCTGAGAAATAACACAGAGCTAAGCCTGCTGGAGCATCACACTGTCCCACTTGGGACTTAACTAATATACCCAGAAACAGTTTACTAATACAAGTAAACCACTGAACTTGCTACTGGAAAAACATTGTTAAGAAATAAAACGACTTGCTTTCTTAGTGTTCCTCTGTTTTTAGGGTATTTCATATTGGGTGGCTCATCATTGCAAATATCCTCAGCTGTCATAAATCCCCTTTAGACATCCATCAGACTTGACAAAAGGGAAAGCAGGATTAGTTGTCCTTGTATCAAGAATGACTAAAATGTTTAAACAGATATTTCCCTAGAATAAGCAGCTGTCTTTAGAATAGACAGCTTCAGCATAATAAACCAACAGAACTGGCGACAGCAAAAATATTTTTGTCTCAAATCTTTGATCTTTACAGATGGGATTTAAAAATCAAAGTGTTCATTTGTTTTATATATTTACTTGATCTGATTTCAAACAAATATTGCTTAAGCATAATATACCCTGTTCGTTTGCCAATCATGTCACAATCAAAGAAAAAAGATTCAGAGGTTTGAATGGGACACGAAGCAAGGCATTCTGTTTGGCCCATGCTTAGGTGAAAGTACAAAGAGCTAGAGAAACCAAATGCTCAAAGATAATTATTATTTGCTTTCTGTTAGAATATCAACAGCTGTCTACATTGATTAAGAATTCTATACATTTCGCAAGATCATGGTGTATGTTACACAGGTGTGGGTAAAAGTGCTAAACTTTTTAAAAGAAGGATCACGAAGCGGTCATCTTCAGGCGAGGATCTATGTTACATAGATAGAAACAGGACCAGGATCAAATTTGTGAGAGACAGATAATAATATGTAAGAGAAACAACTATACCGGTGGCATTTCTCTTCCCACTACAGAGAAAATAGTGTGATTATATTACAAATACCCTGCACTTACCTATCAGTGGGAGTAGGTCTCTGTGTTTGTGTCCACAGGAACCGCACTGTTAAAAGCTTATGTGTGTTTACCTGTGTGTTTGTGTTCTAGCGATGCGTGAGGTGAACTGTAAGTGAATCTGTGTGTGTGTGTGAGCCAGGGTGTGTGTGTAGTGGTGAAGATGTGCTTGCCACGGTGCTCATAGCCTGGTTTGGGCCTCGGGGATATAGATCTCGATGCTGTCTGCACTCTCGGTGGCTGAGTTCTGTCGCACCGACGCAGCTCGCTTGGCAGCCATCAAGCGCTTTCGCGCATCCAGCCTCTGCTTCTCGGAGCTCTCCAGGGACCTATCTCGGGCCAGGGGAGGCTGACCTTTTGGGGGTTTCTTTGGCACAGGAGGAGGGATCCGTTTCTCCTGAACAGGGACGACAAATAGTCAGTTAGCCGCCTCCCAGGGGGGACCGGGACAGACAGCATTTGCACACCAATAGCAGCACACGGCTAGCGTTACAGATAGACAACCACACGCGACGCAGCGACTGCATGAGGTACGGTGGCCCAGCGAGGTCTGGCCTCGTGGTGCGTGGCAGATGGAATGACTTCTCAAAACCAGCTCACTGTCGAACAAGAACAACAAAACAAAAACATGGAGAAGCGGTCAGAAAATCAAGAGTATAAAAAGCAACAGCCATGATACAGTACAGTTAACACAATTCTACTGACTTATATACAACACATAACAGGAAAATGGCAACATTCAACATCTTTTGGGTGTGAGGTTTTTCACTGTGTTAAAACATGATTGTGTACAAAACTTATGGGAAGGGAAAGGGGATACCTAGTCAGTTGTGCAACTGAATGCATTCAACTGAAATGTGTCTTCCGCATTTAACCCAACCCCTCTGAATCAGAGAGGTGTGGAGGGCTGCCTTAATCGACATCCACGTCTTCGGCGCCCGGGGAAAAGGCTGTCAGTGGGAGTTGTGTATATGTTGTTATGTGTGACTCATGCCATGTTAAGAACTTAATAAGGTATAGGGTACATCTAATAAACTCTCACCATCTCTCACCAAACCCCCCAAAACATTGATACAGTATGTTAGTAAAATGAAATTGTGAAGTTACAACAGCAATACTAGACCATGCAATGAGTTACAAAGCTACTGATTTGTTTCGGCATGATGAGTATGTCTCGGCTGGTCGGCATCATACACAGACAGACACTAGCTGGTCCTGGATGCCTGTTTTACCTTTCTCTCCGGGGGGTCCAGGGGCTTCCAGTTGTTGGCCTTCAGCTGGTGCAGCTCGTCAAATTTCAGGCTGATGTTCTCGATGGACAGCTGGAGCATGTCCCAAAAACCAGCCAGGTCCTGAGAGATGGGCCTCGGGTGGGCGTTGGGCTTCTGGTGACAGATCAGTAAAGAGGGGAAGAACAAAACAGAGTTTTATCTCAGCTTTAATGTGAAGAACAGGGGGAGAGGGACAAAGGAAGCTGGAGAACTAGAAGCGTCACTCACCAGGTTCTCTTCACAAAGCTCCCGGAATTGCTGGAACTTTTGTGACATCAGCAGCTGAGCACTTCCCACAGCAAGCCTTATTTTCCCCAAGACTGTGGAGTGGAAGATCATGTAAACACAGATCAGATCACACACACCAGTGGAGGCTGGTGGAGGAATAACTCAAACGACTGGCTCAGTGTAATGGCTGGAATGAGCCCACCTAATTGTACCTATCACAATTACAATGACACACAAGTACGCAGCACCAGCCTCCACTGACACACACCCACATTTGTGATAGGTAGTGGTATAAGAGCCTTTGGACTGGGCAGACTCACCGTCATCAGGCAGTTCGTTCTCCTGTTCATCCTGCTCCATCTGTCTGCACCAGCCCTCCATGCGGTCTGTCTCAGCCTGCAGCAGCTTGAGGAACCAGCGCCCGTCCCGCTGACACACGGACCTCTGGACCACCTCCAGGGGGTCTTCGGTCAAGCTGTCGATCCAGGGATCGGGCGGGGGCAGGATGGACGGGTCGAAGCCCACGTCATCGTAGTCGTCTGAGGTACAGGCATGGTAGTGGTTCCCCGAGCCCTGGATGCTGACGGTGGAGGCGGAGGCTGGCGAGGTGGCGGCGTCGCGGGAGTACTGGCGTGACACAGAGACTGAGGAGGGCAGGTCTGTCTCTGGGGAGTACAGGGCGCTGTCTAACATATCAGGCATGTCCAGGTCAGCCTGTACTGCGGCTGTTACACTGTTGGAGCGGGTGAGCCGCCGGTATCTGCCAACAGGGGGAGACAGACATCAGGCCCAGTCTGAGCTGACATGACCAAGAAAAACTCTGAACCCCAGTTTAAGCCTTTATAGGGCCCAGAGTTTTTCCAGTTCAGATCATGTGGTCAGAAAAACCTCAGGCCCTGAATTTAATCCATTCTGATGGACGGAAGTTATATTTTACCACATTTTGAGCCAATCCATGGCACCATGAATGAACATCCCACATAGACAGGTAGTGTGGGAGGTGCACAGAGACACAGAGTGAGGGAAGGGGCCCTAAGCTGCAGTCATCATGGAGCAAGCTACTACTGTGAAACACCACCCACCAGCCATGACCATTCCTTTAGAGCAAGCACCCTACACTACAGACACACAGCAGAGCTGTACATGAACAGCCTCACGATGCCGATGACTAATGATGCTATATTTGTCCTGTACAACACATAGGGTGGAGCAGAACACACGTAGGAACCAGGAAGAAATATACAATAAGGTTTATAACATGAATAATTTCACTCTGATTCATATTAAAACTCCCACAGTCTAGAATGACTAGGCTGCTGTAGTCAGCGGTCAGTGATCCTCATTAACAGAAGTTGAGACACCAGCTGCAGCAGTCAGCTACTTTAAAGTCTACCAGCATTATTTATCTAACTTCTATCTCCGGTATAGAACAAAAAAAGTGTAGAGAGTGTAGGCGTTTTAATTTGCCTCGTCAGACTGGACGCAGCTGAAGTCACTGAAGAGGTGTCACCGGCAAGTCCAACAGACAAACACACTATTTTCCTTAAAGAGGAAGGGGGCAGGAAATGCCATAGTTCCAAATGTCCATATGTCACAAAATGGTGACATAGGGACAACCCATCCACTGCATTCACAACCCTAGGCTCAGGCTTCTTCCCCCAGAAACACCCATGACTCCCTTGGTAACGGCCTTCATTTGTAAACGGATGCCTTTCTCTGGACATTCACACAAAAGGTCTTGAAGGCAAGAAACAGTGACTGCGACTGACATTCTGACCTGACTGAGAGGAGAGAGAGAGAGAGAGAAAGGGAGAGGGTGACAGAGAGAGGGAGAGAGAGAGAGAGAGAGACTAGAGAGAACAAACTCTATAAACGTACACTCAGAAACAAAAAAGCACAGTACAACAGCAAGCAGCTGACACTAATTGAGGAGTCCATAAACACCAACAACACTCCAGAACACCGTTCAAATTGACAAAAACGCAGAACAACGCCAAATTCATGAGAAGTTGAATGGATTAGAAAAAGCTAGAAAGGACAATCCAAATCCATTGGACTCCCCAGTTACTGACCAGGAGCTCTATAAGAAACTTCAGGCCCTCAAATTTAAAAAAGCATGCGGACCTGCTGGCATCCTAAATGAGATGCTCAAACTCACTAGTGCAAAATTTCAATTGGCTATATTAAAACTGTTTAATTTGATCCTTAGTGTAGGTTATTTCCCCTGACATCTGGGATCAAGGACTCATAACACCAATCTTTAAGAACGGAGACAAATTTGACCCTAACAATTACAGTGAGGGAAAAAAGTATTTGATCCCCTGCTGATTTCGTACATTTACCCACTGACAAAGAAATGATCAGTCTATAATTTTAATGGTAGGTTTATTTGAACAGTGAGAGACAGAATAACAACAAAAAAAATCCAGAAAAACGTATGTGAAAAATGTTATAAATTGATTTGCATTTTAATGAGGGAAATAAGTATTTGACCCTTCTGCAAAACATGACTTAGTACTTGGTGGCAAAACCCTTGTCGGCAATCACAGAGGTCAGACGTTTCTTGTAGTTGGCCACCAGGTTTGCACACATCTCAGGAGGGATTTTGTCCCACTCCTCTTTGCAGATCATCTTCAAGTCATTAAGGTTTCGAGGCTGACGTTTGGCAACTCGAACCTTCAGCTCCCTCCACAGATTTTCTATGGGATTAAGGTCTGGAGACTGGCTAGGCCACTCCAGGACCTTAATGTGCTTCTTCTTGAGCCACTCCTTTGTTGCCTTGGCCTTGTGTTTTGGGTCATTGTCACGCTGGAATACCCATCCACGACCCATTTTCAATGCCCTGGCTGAGGGAAGGAGGTTCTCACCCAAGATTTGACAGTACATGGCCCCGTTCATCGTCCCTTTGATGCGGTGAAGTTGTCCTGTCCCCTTAGCAGAAAAACACCCCCAAAGCATAATGTTTCCACCTCCATGTTTGACGGTGGGGATGGTGTTCTTTGGGTCATAGGCAGCATTCCTCCTCCTCCAAACACGGCGAGTTGAGTTGATGACAAAGAGCTCTATTTTGGTCTCATCTGACCACAACACTTTCACCCAGTTGTCCTCTGAATAATTCAGATGTTCATTGGCAAACTTCAGACAGGCATGTATATGTGCTTTCTTGAGCAGGGGGACCTTGCGGGCGCTGCAGGAATTCAGTCTTTCACGGCGTAGTGTGTTACCAATTGTTTTCTTGGTGACTATGGTCCCAGCTGCCTTGAGATCATTGACAAGATCCTCCTGTGTAGTTCTGGGCTGATTCCTCACCGTTCTCATGATCATTGCAACTCCACAAGGTGAGATCTTGCATGGAGCCCCAGGCCGAGGGAGATTGACAGTTATTTTGTGTTTCTTCCATTTGCGAATAATCGCACCAACTGTTGTTACCTTCTCACCAAGCAGCTTGGTGATGGTCTTGTAGCCCATTCCAGCCTTGTGTAGTCTACAATCTTGTCCCTGACATCCTTTGAGAGCTCTTTGGTATTGGCCATGGTGGAGAGTTTGGAATCTGATTGATTGCTTCTGTGGACAGGTGTCTTTTATACAGGTAACAAGCTGAGATTAGGAGCACGCCCTTTAAGAGTGTGCTCCTAATCTCAGCTCGTTACCTGTATAAAAGACACCTGGGAGGCAGAAATCTTTCTGATTGAGGGGGGGTCAAATACTTATTTCCCTCATTAAAATGCAAATCAATTTATAACATTTTTCACATGCATTTTTTCTGGATTTTTTTGTTGTTATTCTGTGTCTCACTGTTCAAATAAACCTACCATTAAAATTATAGACTGATAATTTCTTTGTCAGTGGGCAAACGTACAAAATCAGCAGGGGATCAAATACTTTTTTCCCTCACTGTACAGAGGCATTTGTGTGAACAGTAACCTGGGGAAGGTTTTCTGTAGTATTATAAATGTAAGAGTTCTAAACTTCCTTAATAAGCACAATGTCTTGAGTAAAAGCCAAATTGGATTTATACCAAAACATCACACGACTGATCATATTTACACCCTACACACCCTGATAGATAAACATGTCCACCAAAATAATATAAAAATATACGCTTTATCGACTTCCAAAAAGCATTTGATTCCATTTGGCATACAGGACTGTTCTACAAAGTTATTGAAAGTGGTGTAGGGGGTAAAACATATGACATAATTAAATCAATGTATACTGGCAATATGTGCAGCATTAAAATTGTCAAGAAAATAACAGAATTCTTTAACCAGGGGCGGGGCCTTACTTGAGGAGATTGCAATCTGAGCCCTGCACTCTTCAATATTTACATCAACGAATTGGCCACTATTCTAGAAAAATCATCAGCCCCTGGTGTTAGTCTCCACAATTTAGAGGTTAAATGCCTACTCTTCGCAGATGACCTATACCTGCTGTCACCCACAGCACATGGCCTACAGCAGAGCCTGGATATATAGAGTACTGCACACACTACAATTACTTAAGTTTAAAAATAAGCTCAACTAGACACCTTAATGAGGCAGTGAATGAACTGAGAGAGAAAGCACGCAGGGCATTCTACGCCATTAAAAAACAAATTCAAATTGAAATACCTATTAAAATTTGGCTAAAACTAATTGAATGTGTCATTGAACCAATTGCACTTTATGGCAGCGAGGTGTGGGGTCCACTTGCAAAACAAGATTTCATCAAATGGGACAAACACCCCATTGAAACCCTGCATGCAGAGTTCTGTAAGATTCTCCTACATGTCCAGAGGAAAACTACAAACAATGCATGCAGGGCAGAATTAGGCCAATATCCACTAATAATAAAAACTCAAAAAAGAGCAATTAAGTTTTGGAAACGTCTAAAATACAGTGACCCCCTCTCATATCATTACCAACCCCTGCAATGCCAAGAGCTGAGCAAAGAAAATAGTCCCCTCATCCAGCTGGTCCTGGGGCTGAGTTCACAAATTTGTTCTACTAACACACTGAAGCCTCAGGTCCAGAACATCCAATCAATCAGAATAAACCAAATTACAACACAGTAAAAACAAAACTACATTGCTTATTGGGAAACACAAGCACAAAGCAAAATGCAGTGCTATCTGGCCCTAAATCGACAGTACACCGTGGCTAACTGGTTACTGATCAAAACCTTGACAAAGTACAGGCTCAGTGAGCACAGCCTTGCCATTGATAAGACACAGGAAAACCTGTCTCCCTGTAGAGGAAAGGCTGTGCAACCACTGCACCACAGCAGAACCTGAGACAGAGCTGCATTTCCTGACAAAATGTCAAAAATATAAAACAATTAGAGTGTCATTTCCCCAAATTTGAAACTATTATTCAAGGTTTCAAAGACCTCTCTGATGAGAATAGGCTACCCGTCCTGTTGGGGGAGGACGCAGAGAGCTGTGGGTTGGCAGCGCACTACATTGCTGCCTGCCATAAGATGAGGGGACAGTGTCTGACAGACCAATCAACCTGCATATGTCCTCTACTGTATGCTTATTGTTCAATGTATGGTTATTTTGACCCTTGGTTATTGTTGTCCTGTTGACAATTTTGATTGTTATTATTTTCATATTGTAAATATCCCAAGTAAGCTTTGGCAATATGTACATTGTTACGTCATGCCAATAAAGCTAATTGAATTGAATTGAGAGAGAGAGGGAGAGGGTGACAGAGAGAGAGAGAGAGAGAGAGAGAGAGAGAGAGAGAGAGGGAGAGAGGGAGGGAGGGAGAGGGTGACAGAGAGAGAGGGAGAGACTCACCCCCTCTCGTCCTCCACCTGGACCCCAATTGATTGGAACTTGGACTGGTCCTCCATCTCCAAAGCTTCCTCTTCTGGCCCGTCCACCTGGAAATAAAATCATCAAAGAA